>CM061551.1:103083587-104537962 GCA_030864225.1 Capsicum baccatum var. pendulum
CCGTAATTCACTCCTTCTACATCAACCAACAAGTGATAACATTATTTAGCCCTTTTACCTATTTTAAATAATAAAATTAAGATTATTACACATAACAATAATTGATTAGCTAGAATTATTCTCAACACAAAAAGTAAAAATCAGCAAACACCTTATCTTTCATACTCAGTTATTGTTAAGGGTATTCAAGACTAAATTTTTTGTTATTTATAATTGATATAATTTAATAATAATTGATCTTATTGATATTGAAGGGGTTACAGCTGTATATATAGAGAACTGAAGAATAATTAATTACAGAATAACCCAGATGTATTTAATAATTATATATGTAGTCTATTATCCCCCCGCAAGCTGATCAGCAGTAACGAGGGGCAGCTTGGAGCAGAGATACTGAAAAGGCTGTAACGGAAGAGGCTTGGTTAGAATATCAGCAAGCTGGTCAGTAGATGGGACATAGTGCGTGGCCATCGTTCCTGCAAGTACCTCATCGCGAACAAAGTGACAGTCGGACCCAACATGCTTCATACGATCATGAAGGACTGGATTTTTGGTAACACAAATAGTGGACTGATTGTCACAATAAATCTGTGGTTTCGTCGGGGGAATGCCAAGTGCATCTGTAAGGTATCGTAACCACATGGCTTCAGCAACACCCGCAGCCATGGCACGATATTCTGCTTCTGTGGAGGAACGGGACACTTGCGTTTGCTTCTTGGTGCACCAGGAAATCAGATTCGGTCTCATCATAACAATATATCCAGTAGTGGACTTCCGATCATCTTTGTCGTTAGCCCAATCCGAATCAGAAAAAACAGATATATCAAACGAGCCCTTTTGAAATAAAATTCCACATTGAAGAGTACCTTTAAGATAGCGCAGAATGCGTTTCAAGGCCTGAAAGTGTTGTTCTGTGGGAGCATGCATTGATTGGGAGACTCGATTGACTACATATTGGATGTCCGGACGAGTAACAGCAAGATAATGAAGTCCACCGACGAGGCTCCGATATAGTGTAGGATCGGCAAAGGGAGTATTCGGCCCCGGGGATTGGCGGACTGCCATGGGAGTGACCGCGGGTTTGCAGTCTGTCATTCCAGCTCGATTTAGAAGTTCAAGGGTATATTTTGTCTGATGCATCAATATGGTTCCTGATTTGCGGATGAGTTCGAGGCCAAGAAAGAACTCCAGAGGACCGAGGTCCTTAAGTTTGAAGTCACGATGCATAGCCTCAGTAATTTCAGTGATGAGTGATGACGAGCTGCCTGTAATAACAATATCATCCACATAGATAAGAATGATGACTGTCCCTCGAGAACAGTGAAGGGTGAAGAGGCTGTTGTCATGATGGTAGGTGCGAAAACCAAGACCCTGCAGAAAAGTAGAGAGGCGTGTGTACCAGGCACGTGGGGCCTGTTTCAGGCCATATAGTGATTTGCGAAGCTTGCAAACATAGTGAGGACGGTTGGGATTAACATATCCCGGTGGCTGAACCATATAGATGTCTTCCTCAAGATGACCATGAAGAAAGGCATTGCTGACGTCTAACTGATGAAGCGGCCAATCATAGTGAAGAGCAAGAGACAAGACCAGACGAATAGTCTGTTGCTTAACAACAGGGCTGAAGGTCTCCTTATAATCCACACCATACTCCTGATGATACCCTTTTGCAACCAGACGTTCTTTATAGCGAGAAAGAGATCCATCTGAATTTCGTTTGATGCGAAACACCCATTTGCACCCAATAGACTTTCGGTTACTAGGCAGAGGTACCAAATCCCATGTACGTTGTTCATTTAGAGCCTGAAATTCCTCATCCATAGCTTGGCACCAGAAACTATTTTTGGAGGCTTGGTTGTAGGTAGTAGGCTCAGTTATGGGATGTGCATCAAAGGGTATTTGAGTGTGGTAGACTTTGGGTTTGAAGGTACCGGCCTTGGCTCGGGTTGTCATAGGGTGAGTGTTGAGTGAAGGGTGATTAGGAAGGGGTGGTGGAGTTGTATGATGTGTGGACGGGGGTTGGGTGGGGCTGTCGTGGGAGCTGGGATGTGCAGCGGTGGATGGGGTGGCTGTATGTGTGTTAGGAGTATGATGTAGGGAAGTGGTGGGTTGTGTGGCAGTCGGCTGGGTGTTCGGGTGGGGGGTTTGGGGGTTCGGGTGGGTGGGTGGTTGGTTCGAGTGGGTAGTGCCGTAGTGGGGTACCGGGTTAGGTGCCGAGTGAGCCGGAGCATGAGCGTGTGAAAAGGACGGAAATAATGGCACAATGCCAAGTGGATTGGGGGAGTATGGAGTAGAGGAAAGACTTGTGTAAGGAAATTGTTCCTCCACAAAACGAACATGACGGGAAACATATGTTTTCTGAGATACAGGATCGAAACATTTGTAACCTTTGATAGTGGGATGATAGCCTAGAAAGACACAAGGGGTGGACCGAGGTTGAAGTTTATGTTGAGTGTGTTGACGCAACCAGGGATAAACCAGACACCCAAACGGGCGGAGATGGATGTAGTCGGGTGGATGATTATAGAGACGGGCATATGGAGTGGAGTGGGAGAGAGTGTGAGTGGGCATGCGATTTATGAGGTAGTTGGCAGTAGCAAGGGCATCAACCCAAAAGGAAACAGGTAAGGTGGTATCATGGAGGAGCGCAACAACTGTTTCTATTAGGTGACGGTGTTTGCGCTCAGCAACGCCATTTTGTTCAGGGGTATATGGACATGAAGTGTGATGAAGAGCCCCTAGACTTTGAAGAAAAACACCAAATGCATTGTTGACAAATTCTTTGCCATTGTCACTTCGAAAAATTTTGATTTTGGCATTAAATTGATTTTGAACCATTCGGTCAAAGTTGACAAAAATAGTATAAGCTTCGGATTTAAATTTCAGAGGATAAAGCCAAGTGAATTTACTGTAATCATCAACAAAACAGATATAATAACGAAAACCTTGAACAGAAGGAACTGAGGTTGGACCCCAAACATCAGAATGAATTAATTGAAATGGCACAGTGGCCTTGTGTTCAGACAGTGAAAAAGGTAAACGACAAGATTTAGACACTGAACAGGACTCGCAATGTAATTTCCCTGAAAAATTAAAACCTAAGGAAGATAAAATGGATTTGGTGATGGCGGATGATGGGTGCCCAAGCCGGCGATGCCAGGTGGACGAGAGAATGGCTTGACTCACAACAGACGGAGACCTGGATGGAAGAGTGTATAGCCCATGCTCACAGCGGCCCGTGTACCGCACCCGGTTCGTGGTATTGTCCACTATCTGGAAATTAGTGTCATTAAAAATGAGGGTGCAGTTATTTTCTTTAGTAAAGCGATAAACAGATAAAAGATTGGATGTGAGGGAAGGGACGTGGTGAAGGGTTGAGAGATGAAATTTACCATTTGGGGTATAGACATACCCAGAGCCGGTGTTTGTGATGGGAAGGGATTGACCATTGCCTACTGTAATAGTTTCTGAGCCATGATACGGATGAGGAGCTTGAAGTTGTGAATAATCCGACGTCACATGGGTGTTAGCACCTGTGTCTAGATACCAATCGCCAGATTGAGCGTTTGTGGACGCATGCATCGCCCTTGATCCGCCAGACTGGCGATTTACATTCTGCGAGTCATCATAACGATACCAGCAATTAGCCGCAGAATGGCCCCGTTTAGCACAAATTTGGCACGTCGGAAGATCTCGTGTGGGCCCCCGCTGGTTTCCTCGTCCCTGTCCGCGGCCTGACTGGAAGCCGTCCCTCGGTGGAGGCCCACCTCTGCCTTGCTGCCCGGCGTTCCGACGGTCACCGCCGCCGCTGCCTCGCCCTTGGTTACGGCGATCGTCACCGCGACCCCTGGCCGAGCCCCCGCTGCCAGCCGAGTAAAGAGCCGTGACGCCAGGGGTGGAACTGGCTTCTCCGAGCAGTAATTTGTGTTCCATGTCTAGATTCAATTCTTCTGCATTAAGCCATCCAGACAGTTGATTCAGAGTGATTTCGACAGGTGAGAGGCGAATATGCTGTTTGAGAGAGGAATAGCCAGACGGAAGACCACGTATCACGGCATTCACCACGTCTCGTTCAGGAATAATCTCGTTCACAGCATCTAGGTCAGACAGAATAGAGGCCACATCATCAAGGTATTGAGTCATCGTCTTCGTTCCCTTCCGAAGAGTATGCAATCTGTCACGCAACTGAAAAATATGAGTCGTGGACACAGAGTTGTACCTTGTGGCTAGTGCGTCCCAAAGTGAAGCCGATGTGAGAAAACCCCGGGTGTGTTTGTGCACAGAGGGGCTAATAACGGCGAGAAGACAGGCTCGGATCTGAGTGTCTACGATCATCCACGGAAGGTAGTCGGGATTTGGGAGCATGACGCCGTCCTCCTCGGCTGTCTCGGGCAGCGGCTTCTCCGCACCGTCAATCCATCCGAGCAGCAAGTTGGCTGCGAGGGCGGTGCGGACGTTAAGTGCCCAGGCCGGGTAGTTGTTGTCAGATAATTTTTCGGGGATGAGATTGTGGAGATTCCTGAGCAGTAATTTTACTCCAGACGGTAAATTTGACAGAGGATCAACAACCTTGTCCATGGCGCCGACCTACGGCGGAGGAGGGAGGCCGTGAGGCGTGGTGTAGACGGTGGCGGCGGCGCACACACGTCGGAAAAGAGGAGAGATTAGGGTTTGGGCGGAAGAAGAAACCCTAGCTTTGATACCATGATATAATTTAATAATAATTGATCTTATTGATATTGAAGGGGTTACAGCTGTATATATAGAGAACTGAAGAATAATTAATTACAGAATAACCCAGATGTATTTAATAATTATATATGTAGTCTATTAATAATGATTTATAATTTATAAGTGAAACATAACTTTTCAGCTAAGGATATCTAGTAAATGTTATGCCAGTACATATATTAACAACAGTAACAAATTTAATATAATTTCAAAAGATATAGCAAGAATATTAAATGGCTACATGATGTTAGATCTAATATTGTCAAGTTCTAATCAATGTGAGACTAGCAAGAGTTTATCTCCTAATTAAGAAAAGTTCATATTGTCATTTACATGAGATCAGTAATGATTACAGCAGTCTCCCAAGGAATCTTTTGTCCAGAAGCACATGACCATGAGAATATCATATCAATAAATATTTTAGGTTGAATAGGCATTGTTAATTTCTTCCAATTAAGCCTTAGAGATGAGAAACCTCATTCCAGCAATGTAAATCTAATACACAGTGTAAGAAATTTTACTCTAATACTATATAACTACTAAAACTACTAAGTAAAATATATTATACTCTACAAGTTACAACAGAAGTACTGCCATGCTTGTTATATTCCAGGAATTTGCGATTCAACATATACCAACATAGTTAGTATAGAAAAACAAGCAGAATCACAAAAAAATAGTAATCATAATAACATTGGTTGAAGAAATTTAGTCTGTAAAATAAAAAGAATATAAAAAGATCGTGCTATTAAAGCAAATCCCTTTTCAAGAATAGCAATTGAACTTGGTCTGTACAACAAAAGAAAGATTAAACAGCAAAGATATTAAAGCTAATCCATTTTTCTGAGTATTAGACATTATCATTACAATGGTACAGAATGTAAATCTAAATGCTTCAAAGGATTTTCTATGTTAAATCTACCAGCATGGATGACAAATTCAGCTGGGGTTAGAAAAGCACCATGACAAACACAAACTATCTTCAACTGTTGTCCCATCTTATATCCATATAAGAATCCTTCATTCCTCTTTCCGTTTGGTATGCCACCTCTTTTAGAAACGAAAGGAAATTTGAGAATGAGGTTCCTGAGAATCTCTATAGTACTTCACCACTTTTCCCAGATAAGATTGATCTTCGCTTCAATGATCGGTCATTGACTAAAGGTCTTACATTAGTACCACCAATTGGACCTATAATGAAAAGAAGTGCAGGATATATATTGTTGGGTAAATATAAGTATCAACAACTAAAAGTAGACTACAATGATTCAATACTTAAGGTAGATTCTACTTGACATACGAGATCTTAGGTAGAGAGAGGTAATATTTTAGTAGGTAATTTAACACTCCAGGTCGAGCAATAGATGAAATTGGCATTACATACTAGTTGAGATGCAATATAATACAAACCAAAATCACACCTTCGGGATAGTACTTGTTCATGTTCTAGTAGGCTTCAGCCGTCATTCTTTCAAGATCAAAATCACACCTTAATTAAGTTATAATGATTTTCTTTCCAATTCTTAAATAAACTATCAAGTATTAGATTATATTCACTAATAAATGTAATCAAAATGTGAGCATCTACAATTTTATTTAACTAATGTGAAATTAAAGATTTATACAAAGATATTATCCATGATGAATACTGAGTGTATTGTTTGAGTAAGATGCTGGCTACCTACTCAAACTAAAATTTCACCATTTCATACAAATTAAACTAGAATAACGTATATTCAACACCTTGAGATTTGATGACTTTGATTCTTTTCTCGTTTCTAATTTTTCATATTTTAGAAAGATTAGACCAAACATCGGTTTACTATGTTACTAGTATAAAGAACACTTTGAAGTAGCTAGCCGATAAAAGTACCTAGAGCAATGTTAACTACACCAAAATAATAAAAACAATGATTTTTGTTGTCAATTACGCATTACGTTGAAAACATGTTTCATGGAATTGAAAGAATTTACTATTCAATGTTGATGATTTTACATAAACAATTAGAGGGAAAATAGTAATTAGTACATACTTTTGATGCAAATTCAACTTTTCTTGTTAGTTCTGAAGATTTTTCAAAAAGTTGAGTTTTAAAAAATTCTAACACTTGAAAAGTCTCTTAAAAAATAAAAATCATCAATGAAATTAACTAAAAAAAACAATTAATATTATAAAATAGTGATGGATAAAAACAATTTAATTTTTGATACCTTGAACAAGTTGTTTTCTTTGAAACTCAGTAACTCCTGAAGAATCACCTTCAAGTTATCCTTCTGCAGACGAAAAACATATTCTACAAGATCCACAATGACTATAAGAACATACATTCTCCTCATCAGCTGGTTCTTTAACAACATTAATTTTCTTCATTCTATACAAATTATTATTATCATCTGCATCTATATACTTTAAGAAGGTAGCTCCACCCTGACTGTTACGACCCGAACTAGGGCCTGGCCTTGACAGACATCCCAAACCATGAAGGCCCAAACGACCTACTCTATCTGGTAGTCATGCACAACATTCATATAATAACAGAATATGCGAAAATACAATCTGGTACGAAAAAATGGTCATTAACTCTGAGTTTCAAGACATGAGAATGAAAGTTACAATTCAAAATATCTGAATAAGATCTAACTCAGTCTGCGAAATCTCTACTACATCTCAAAATTGTTCTGAAAACTGGGACAAGGCCCCCAGTAGACCAAAACAACGAAATAACATAATCTGAAATAACAGGCCTTCTGTAACAAATAAGGCTCATCACTGAATGGATTAATTCTCTCTGGAATACTCTACTGATTAGCTGGACCCTTGGACTGAACCTCCAAACCTGGGAGATAGGAGGTCAATACAGATGTAGTGGTATGCAGAGAAGATCTAAAATACTAATTTATATTCAACATATATGAGAGTAATTTAAAACAGTTCATAAACATATCATATAGTAAGAAATTTCATGGGCGTTTTTGAAAGACACTGTAAAATCATCTGAACTCCGTGACATTCTTCATTTTACTTCTGTGCTAGGTGGTATATCCTACAACTCTAAAATTCCATGGTCTATATATAATTCGCTATTGACTCGACGGAAAAGCCTCCAACCCAAGTATGCCGCTAGAGTTGGAGTCTCTGACTCTGCTATGCCACACGGCCGTCGCCAGTGAAAAATAATGTACCCGGATCGGCAAATCACGATTTTAAGCTAAGAGTTACTTGAACTAAAGGCCTCTTCGAGTAACCACCTAACCCTCTTTAAACCCATTTTTAACTCTTTAAAGAATGCATTCTCTGTAAACATATTCTGAAAACATACTCTGTTATAGCATACATGTTTATGGTATCGTCATACCATTGACTTGCAAGTCACGTCTCTGATCCACTAATAGCATATAATAATCTCTGTTTTCAAAACATAAGTTTGGGACCACCATATCAATAAATCAATTCGAAGAAACTCTTTCTCCAACCTCATGTAAACACATGCAAGACACTCTGTTTGTCAAGCATTTCAATAACACAAGGTGGTCATGTCAAATTTCTCAATCGCATGTAACTCTTTATCATTTAAAATAAGGGTGTAATTATACCAAGAAGCTCCCTCTCGTCATCTGTAAATCATGCTCAAACACTAAGATATTGAGAAAACTTGTTTCAAAACCATGAATCATGCATTTCAAATCCTTCACACTAAGATCATAAACTTGAATTTATCATAAGAGAGGGACTTCATAATCTATGCTCTCAAATAAATCTTGAATTTCAATTTCATACATATACATATACTTGTAAATCAATTAAAGGGAATGAGGCCTAAAGGCCAAAAAAACAACATCAATAACATGCATAAAGCATAATAAAAATCATGGATTTCAAACCCATTTAACAAATAGATTGAGTGTTTTCAACAATCCCATGCATTTTTACGATAAACCCCCATACCTAAATTTAGAAATCTCATAAGGGATGGAAAATACCTAATATACTCTTAATGAGATGGAATACAAAATATAACTGGGATCCTAATTTCATGGCCCACCGCGATGCGCCACAATCGTGGTGGCTCACTGGAAATTGACAAATTAGATTCTTAAGGTCACCGCAATGCGGAGCCATCGCGTTGTCCCACTGGTTGGACCTGAAACTTCAGCGCGATGCACCATAATTGTGCTATGTTACTAGAATTGGACAATTTCTAAATAAGCCCCCTCTGCAGTGTGCCAAGAACCAAAATGACGATGTTTTACGACTAGAAGTTAAATTAGCCATAACTTCTTGATCGGGTATCGGATTTGGGCAAATCTTATATCGACGAAAAACTCATTCAATTTTCCACGTGATAAAAAGTCAAAATTAGGGAAATTATATATTTTTTAAACTTTACTCACTTTGGAAGTCAAAAATGCGATTAAGTTTCTTTGACACAGTTCTAGTCATTTAACTCTAAGAGCATATTACCACGACCTAACACATGGACGTATTT
Source organism: Capsicum baccatum var. pendulum (assembly GCA_030864225.1). Classification (NCBI taxonomy): domain Eukaryota; kingdom Viridiplantae; phylum Streptophyta; class Magnoliopsida; order Solanales; family Solanaceae; genus Capsicum; species Capsicum baccatum. The sequence continues at coordinate 103,092,806 of CM061551.1, forward strand.
TTACGGGGTGTTACATTATCCCCCATTGGGATCATTCATCCCTGAATGATGACGCAAAACATAGATAAGCACGATTTAAAGTATACTATGGCCATAAAAGAATAAGACAAGGATTGTACGTTCCATTTCATCATCCACTGAATCAAACAAGTCTAGGTATCTATCTCCCATGTCATTTTATGATTCCCAAGTTGCTTCCTCAACTTTCTGATTTCTCTACAACACCTTAATCGATACTCTCTCTTTGCTCCTCAACTTTTGAACTTGGCGATATAAGATTACAATAGGTTCCTCTTCATATGCTAATAAGTCTGTAACCTTGATCTCTTCTATAGGAAACACTAGGGAATTGTCTCCAATATATTTCTTCAGCATAAATATGTGAAATACCAGATGAATAGGGCCCAAAATTGTAGGCAACTCTAACTCATAAGCAACTCCCCCTATCCTTCTCAAAATCTGGTATGGCCCTATATAGTGAGGACTCAAATTACCTCTCTTCCCAAAATGCACAACTCCCTTCATAGGAAACACTTTGAGATACACCCAATCACTAACCTCAAACTCTAAGTCTCTTCTCCTAACATCGGCGTAGGATTTCTCTTGACTATGGGCTGTCTTAAGTCACTCTCTAATAATTTTCACATCCTCCATTTTTTGATGAACAAGATTAGGCCCAAACAACTGAGTCTCACCCACTTCATACCACCTTATTGGAGACCTACATCTTTTTTCATATATTGCCTCAAAATGAGCCATCTTAATACTGGCATGGTAACTGTTATTATATGCGAACTCTATCAATGGCAAGTGATCCACCCAGTTCTACTTGAAGTCAATTATGCAGGCCCTTAACATATCCTCAAGAGTATGAATGGTGCGCTCAACTCGCCCATCAATCTGAGGGTGGAATACAATAATTAGGTTCACTTGGGTACCTAAACCCCTCTAAAAAGGCCTCCAAAATTGTAAAGAGAATTGCGTACACGGTCAGATATGATGGATACCGGTGCTCCATGCAAATGGACTATCTCCTTGATGTATAACTTGGCATAGTCATCTCCCGAATTAGTTCTCATAGGCAGAAAGTGGGATGACTTACTCAGTTGATCGACAATCCCCTAAATTGAATCTTACTAGCTTCGAGACCTCGAAAGTCTTATGATGAAGTCCATATTGATCATCTCCCATTTCCACAAAGTCAAGGCCATCTCTTGGGAAGTACCACCTGGCCTCATATTCTCTACTTTCACTTGTTAACAATTCAAACACTTGGCAACAAAATTAGCCATATCACGCTTCATATTATTCCACTAGTAAATAACTTTCAGATCATGATACATCTTAGTAGAGCCTGGGTGAACAGGGAATATCCATTTTAACTTCAGATCAAGATGGGATGTTCAACCTGCTTCTTTTTAACTTCAACACAAAGGAAAGATTTAGTTACCTCATGAATAATCACTCCCCCATCTTCAAAATCCAAGAGTCACACTTCTAGATTTGCAAGTTGGTGAATATCCTTCATCATCTCCCTCTTTCCCTTTTCAACATAAGAAAGACTGCCCATAGATAACCTACTCTGGGTATCGGCTACCATATTTGCCTTGCCCAGATGGTAGTGCAGGATCATGTCATAGTTCTTTAAAAGTTCCAACCAACGTCATTTCCTGAGGTTCAATTCTTTCTGTGAGAAAACATACTGCAGACTCTTGTGGTCAGTAAATATATCAACATGTACCCCATAGAGATAATGCCATCAGATTTTGAGTGCAAACACCACAGCCTTTAACTCCAAGTCATGGGCAGGGTAATTTCGCTCATGCACTTTTAACTGCCTAGATGCATAAGTCACCACTTTACTATGCAGCATAAGTACACACCTAAGTCCCATACAGGATGCATCAAAGTACACAACAAACTCTTCCGTACCTTTCGAAAGAGTCAAAATAGGATCAGTTGTCAACTTATCTTTTAACTTCTCAAAACTATTCTCACAGGAGTCAAACAACCTAAACTTCACCTTTTTCTGAGTCAACTAAGTAAGTGGTGCAGCTATGGAATAAAAAATCTCTACAAATCTTCTGTAATACCCTACCAAACCAAGAAGCACCAAATATCGATTAGAGTCGTGGGTTTGGACCATTTATCACTACCTCAATCTTCTGGATATCAACCTTAATCTCGTAGCTAGACACGCTATGCTCTAAGAAAGAAATAGCATTAAGCCAGAATTCACACTTAGAAAATTTTATAAATAAATCATGATCTTTGAGAGTCTGAAGGATGATTTGGAGGTGATTGGCATGGTCCTCCTCACTCTTAGAATAAATTAGAATATCATCAATTAAAACTATAACAAACAGATCTAGAAACTTATGGACCACCCTATTCATAAGGTCCATGAAAGTTGCAGGGGCGTTAGTCAACCCAAAGGACATGCCTAAGAATTCATAATAACTGAATTGGGATTGGAAAGCTATTTTGGGAATATCTGACTCTCTAACCTTTAACTGATGGTATCCCGAATGAAGGTCTATTTTTGAAAAATAATTAGCATCCTGAAGATGGTAAAAAAGATCATCAATTTTAGGAAGAAGTTATTTATTTTTAACAGTGACCTTATTGAGCCGATGGTAGTCTATGCACATACGCAGGGAACCATCTTTCTTTCGCACGAAGAGTACAGGCGTACCCTAGGGAGAAATATTAGAAAAGATAAAACCTTTATCTAGAAGATCTACTAACTGCTCTTTCAACTCTTTCAACTCTACAGGAGCTATTCTATATGGTAGAACAGAGATAGGATGGGTATTTGGCAACAAATCAATACCAAAATCTATCTATCAGGTGGTATTCCTGGGAGATCATCTGAAAAAACTTTTGGGAACTCATTCACCATAGGGATGGACTGATGAGAAGGGCTTTTGGTAATCAAATCTTTAACCCGAATAAGATGGCACAAACAACCTTTAGAGATGAGTTTATGGTCTCTAAGACAAGAGATGAACTTCTCTCTAGGTGCTAAAGAATATCCTTCCTATTTTATTGTTGGTTCATTCAGTAAAGAGAAAGTAACCTTTTGAGTTCTAAAATTTAGTATGGCATAACAAGAATAAAGCCAATCCATCCCTAAAATAGAATTAAAAATAACCATGTCTATGTCTATGTGGTCTGCCGCAGTATCCCACCCATAAATAGTCACCACAAAATTTCTATACAGCCTCCTAGACATAACAAAGTCTCCCACTGAAGTGGAAACAAAAAAAGGTTTTGCAATTACATCAGGCTCAAACCCAAAACTAACAACCACATAAGGGGTCACGTAAGATAGGGTAGACCTGGGATCAAGTAAAACATAAAATCACGAGAAAAAATTTGCAACGTACCAGTAACTACATCCATTGAGGCCTCTACCGGAGGTTAGTCAAGGTGTACAACCGGTTTTGGCTGTTTTCGGTGGCTGAAATAGCACCCTTCTAAGGTGGTGGTGTTGCAGAAAAATTAACCTGTGACTTGGCTCCACCAACATTACCCTTTATTGTCAGACCTTCTCTCTGGATATGGCCTGGCTGGCCGCACGAATAACACACCGTAGTGCTAAATTGACATCTCCCTGGATGATTCCTTCCACATTTCTCACAACGCGGGTATGTACGAGAGGTTTGAGCTACTCTTCCTTGAGACTGTGAACCCTACATCCTCGGCTGCTGTCTATTTAGAAAATCCTGAGTGCGCTGTTTGGCTAGGGGTGTAATCACTGGGGCATTGGGTGCAGACTATATATTACCCCAATTCTTCTTCTTCTGCTATTTGTTACCCCAATTCTGAATCTGCTGCTGACTGTAGCTCTGGTCTGCTATTTTGGCTCTCTTTGCCTATCTATCCTTCTCTCTGGATTCAGTAATTTTATTTTTATTTTCCTCAACTTGCTGCATGTGGACTGATAGTCTCATAAAATCCATGTCCCAATTCAACATTGCTCCCTGACATTCAAGAACTAAGTCATCTGAAAGGCTGGATTTTAATTTCCTTATTTGGGCTCTCATGTTACTAGTCATCTCTGGAGCATAACGGGCTAGTTGGTTGAACCTCAGAGTGTACTCTTGGACACTCATCTTGCCCTGCTTTAGATTCCTAAACTCTTTGGATTTGGCCTCCCTCAGCTTGAGAGGAAAGAATCGATCAAGGAAAGCTTTCACGAACTCGGTCCAAACTGTGGGCTCAGCATGCTCACTCTTTGAATCTTTCCCCTCATTATACCATTGGTTTGCTACATCCTTGAGCTGTTAAGCCGCTAACTCAACCCTCTCTACCTCATCTACATGCATTACCTTAAAGATCTTCTCCATCGTGTCCACAAACTCTTGTGGATCCTCTTCTACCTTTGTACTAGTAAACTTAGGCGGGATCGTCCTTATGAACTGGACCACTCTTATAGCCTCAAATGTAACATATGAGACCCAATATCTTCTGACCATTGAGTCTGTATGGCTACCAACTGGGCAAGCATGTGAATGGACTGTCTGAATTCTACATTAGATACCTCTCTCTCGTGAGGTTGAGTACTGTTAGTCCCCATTTGTAGAGCTCAAGGTGCCATAAGTGGGTTGGTCTAAGTAGGTGGGACTCCTAAAGTAGCATCAATCTCCGGAGTTTGAGCGCTATTTTGGGTTCTTATCCCGTGAGTGGGATGGACCTCATCTATCTGTGCATTGTTATGGATAGTACAATGGGGAGGCATGATTATTTTTTTGAAACATAAGAGATCATCGATTAAGGGATGACTAAGAATCTGAAGCATGAACTAAACCACAAAGAAGAGAAACATTCCTAACCTAGTAGGCTCCTTCTTATATGTATGGCGCGTTACATACCCATAAATAAAATTCTACCCGATGTGATTTCACAGATACCCTGGGACCATGAACCGTGTTATGATACCAAGTTTTTCACTACCCGAACTAGGGCCTGGCCATGATGGACATCCCGAACCATGAAAGACTGAATGTCCTACTCTATATGGTAGTCATGCACAACATTCATATAATAAGAGAATATGCGGGAATAAATTTGATATGGAAACATGGTCATTAACTCTGAGTTTCAAGACATGAAAATGAAAGTTACAATTCAAAACATCTGAATAAGATCTGACTCAGTCTGTAAAATCTCTACTACATTTCCAAACTATTCTAAAAACTGAGATAAGGCCCCCAGTAGATCAAAACAACAGAATAACATAATCGAAATAACAGGCCTTCTGAAGCAAAAAAGACTTACCACTGAACGGATCACTTATCTCTGGAATACTATACTGATTGGCTGGACCCTTGGATTGAGCCTCCAAACCTAGGAGGTAGGGGGTCAATACAGATATACTGGTACGTAGAGCAGATCCAAAATACTAATTTATATTCAACATATATAAGAGCAATTTAAAAATTTTCATAAACATATCATATAGTAAGAAATTTCATGGGAATTTTTGAAACACTCTGTAAAATCATCTGAACTCTGTGACACTCTTCATTTCAATTCTGCGCAAGGTGTTATACCCTACAACTCTGAAATTCCATGGGCTATATGGAATCCTCCATTGACTCAGCGGGGAAGCCTCCAACCCAAGTATGCCGCAAGGGTTGGAGTCTCTGAATCTGCTACGCCACACGGCCGTTGCCAGCATAAAGTAATATACCTGGATAGGAAAATCACGATTTTAGGCTAAGAGTTACTTGAACTAAAACCCTCTTCAGGTAATCACCTAACCATCTTTAAGACTATTTTAACTCTTTAAAATATGCATTCTCTGAAAACATATTCTGAAAACATACTCTGTTATGGCATACATGTTTATGGTATCGTCATTCATTGACTTGCAAGTCACGTCTCTGAGCCATTAATAACATATAATAATCTCTATTTTGAAAACATAAGTTTGGGACCACCATATCAATAAATCAATTCAAAGAAACTCTTTCTCCAACCTCATGTAAACACATGCAAGGCACTCACTTTGTCAAGCATTTCAATAATATAAGGTGGTCATGTCAAATTTTTCAATCACATGCAACGCTTTCTCATTTAAAACAAGGGTGTAATTATATGAAGAAGCTCCCTCTCATCATCTTTAAATCATTCTCAAACACTAAGGTATTGAGAAAACTAGTTTCAAAATCATAAATCATACCTTTCAAATCATTCACTCTAAGATCATAAACTTAAATTTATCATAAGAGAGGGACTTCATAATCTGTGATCTCAAAAAAATCTTGAATTTCAATTTCATACATATACATATACTTGTAAATCAATTTAAGGGGATGAGGCCTAAAGACCAAAACAACAATATCAATAACATGCATAAAGAATAATAAAAATAATGGATTTCAAACCCCTTTACCAAATTCATGCTTTATAATCTTTAAATCATAATTGAGTATTTTCAACAAGCCTATGCATTTTTAGTATAAACCCCATGTACCTCAATTTAGAAATTGGATGGATTATTCTTGAAGCCTACGATTTGGGGATTTCAAATCTTCAATCAATCTTGAAAACCCATGGTTAAATCTTGAGTTATTTGGGTTTTTAGATTGAAACCATAGAGAGTGTTTACAAGTTATTTGGATTTTTAGTTTAAAATCCTAGAGAGTGTTCTTGAGTAACTTGGACGATTATGAATGTATTCTGGTGTCTTTGGGATTAAATCTAATATTTAGGCTGATAAGGGGATGGAAAATACCCAATATACCCTTAATGAGATGGAATAAAAAATATAATTAGGAGCACGATTTCATGGGCCACCCTGATGCACCATAATTGTGGTAGGTCACTGGAAATTGACGAATGGGATTCTTAAGGTCACTGCGACGCGGAGCCATCGTGTTATCCCACTAGTTGGAATTTAAAACTTCAGCGCGAAGTGCCACAATCACACTATGCTGCTGGAATTTGACAATTTCTAAATAAACCCCCTCCGCGGCACGCCATGCACCAAAATAATGGTGTTTTACAACTAAAACTTAAAGTAGCCATAACTTCTTGCTCGGGTATCAGATTTGGGTGAATCTTATATCTCTGGAAAGCTCATTCTATTTTTCACATGATAAAAAAGTCAAAATTAGAGAAATTATATATGGTTTAAACTTTACTCACTTTAAAAGTCAAAAATAATATTAAGTTTCTTCGACACAATTCTAGTCATTTAACTCTAAGAGCATATTACCATGAGCTAATGCATGGACGATTTTTGTGGGGTGTTACACTAGCTATAGCATAAATTAACATCATCAGGTTCCTTAACTACTTTAATATTCTTTATCTTCTCTTATTTATTATTATTATCCGCATCCACATACTTTAGGGATTGACTTTATTCTGTTTTCCTGTATTGCTGTTCAGCTTTCATAGGCAAAGAAGTTGTCTTAATAATCGAAAATTGAATTTCCTCCCTTTTCCTACATTCCTCTTCAGCTTTCATAGGCAAAGAAGAAGATGCCTTAATAATCGAAAATTGAATTTCAATTATTTTTTTGTCACTAGGATGCACAAAATGAGTTACTAAAGAAGAAAAAGAAGGGTTCAATACTTATAGTATTTTTGGATCAATTCCAAATCTACCATTCAACGAAAGCCCTAAACATAGGTCTACATCATCTTTCCCTGCCTGAAAATTTTTATGAAATTAATAGGAATTTCTTTTTCGACTTTTCTCCTCATAAGGGTCTCTCAAAATAAACCCTTTTCCTCTATTTCCTTCAGCTTTCACCATATCAAAAATAGTCTTAAAAAATCAAGAAAGTTGTTGAATTGCCAAAATAAAAAATCCTGATCAATAAATTATATTTCTAAAAAAAGGCAATGGAAGAAATCCACTTAAAAAATATTTTCATAGAGATTGAAGAAAAAATGAATGCAAAAGAATGGTTCATGGGAGATGATTACAAAGAAAAAACTAAAGAGCCGGGAAGTAGGAAAAACGTGAAGAGGTACTTAATACTGTGGGTTTAATGAAATGATAAAAAAGTCCCACAAAAAAAGTAAAATATAATATATGAGAAAGTGACATGTGGTATGGCTATTAAGTACAAAAGACAAGTGTGGTCTATGGTGTACTTTGGAAATTGATACCAAAAAACATACGTTACCCAAAATGTTTAGAAGCTACTGACCAAAAGAGACACATGTCAGTTATTTCATAAAAAACCGACTGATCCTGCCACATAACCCCTACCTCATACCATTGTATTCCATACTACTCTACTAGTAGTACACAACTACTCTATTTCATACTAACACTTTTTAATTGTTAATTTAAAAATTAAATTTGTTTTCACTTTTTAAAAAGAAAAAGATCAAATAACTTTTTATTTTATTTTTAAGAGTATTAATTACTTTTACTCCCCATTATATTATTTGATTATTTTTACTTTCATTCTTATTAGATTTAACAAATATACTTTTGGTTAATAATTTTTTACAATTGATCACAATGATTTGCGGTTAACGATTTAGAGTTAACGAATTTTAGGGTTTGTGAGTTATTTTATTGAGTTAGAATTTTAATTAATATCTAAATTTAAAAACATGCGTTAAAACACTTGATTTGTTATTTTGTTCATGAGTAAAGAATTGATGTTCATTGATTTAGAATTTTTCATCTAAATATTTTGAGTTATGATTTTGATTTCTTGCTAAAATCTATTAAATATGTTTTACATTATGTGTGTTATAGTAAACTTTTCATTGAAAAACTAATATTCAAGACAAGAAAATATGAATTAGTAGATTGTTGAAAAATTTATGGCATCTTATCCACGAGCTCTCTCCGATTTCGTGTTAGAATTTTCGTATCTTTTCTGATTTATGAAGACCCTAATTTAAGCTTGTAGGATGAAAGAGTTGTTATGAGGACAAATTTCTTTCGAAAAATAAAATTTAAGAGACAAGGTGATGTTTGATTTGTCGAAATATGTTACTTGAACACATGATGCAGTTTCACTGTCTTTTGATCTGACTAAGCATGTTGTGTCATTTTGATATGTAGCGTTATTATATTGGCTTACTTGACATACCATGTCTTGACATTTGAGATGTGGAATCAGACTAAGCTTGTAGAATATGATAACATTTTGGACTTACCAATCTGACTCATCTATAGCTCAAAGCAATGAATTAGTCCAACAAAAGTGGACTATTAATTACACAGATATTTGTTGAACTTAAATAATCTATTCATTTATTATTATTCCATAATATTTATTTGAATTAATATATTTTAAATTTGATATAATCCAAATTTTGTATGTATATAAATCTAATAAAATTTCATAATGTAGCATATGTTATTAGCTGTACATTATGTTTAGTTGATACCTTTATGGTTTTATGTGCTGCTAATTTGACTATTGTATTATAATTTTTTGTTTCTAATAAATTCATGAATGGAGATTTAATATTAAAATTTCATATAAGTGATTTAGGGTTTAAATATGGATTGATTGCTCTATGTTATTGTAAGACTTTAGTAAAAAATGGCACACGTAGATACTTCAGATGTAATTCTCCTCTTTTGAATCCCAATTTTAGTCAATATGTTACAGATTGTATCTTTGTTTACTCCCCCAAAATACACTTGACTTTTATTTAAATTTTTCTAAAGTCCTGAAGCTTTAGAGAATTCAGTAAACTTAGCATTGAGCAATTGAATAGACTTGATGTCACTATTGGAAAACATGAACCGGTCATTTGCAAAGCAACAGTGAACTACATTATGCTATTGACATAGATGATAATTAAAATCAGGTTTATCTCTAAAAGTGTTGAAACAACCATTTAGGTATTTATAATGACCTGAATTAGTTAAATTCTATTTTTATGTATTTTGAACATTTTGTCCTTCCTCGAAGTTGTTACATGTTGATTTAGGGGTTTGGATATATTAGTGAAATTATAGTAAACGTACAACTGAAAATACAGAAAATATAAATGAAGAAACTAAAAACTATCTTCTTCTTGGATGAGGCACGAATATTTCGCCCTCTTTAAGAAGATTCAAGCCCACTGCAACAAATATTTTCATCGATCCAACAACAATCTTCTTGACTAGTTCCCTCCAGGATACAATAGTCTTCTCACAAAGTACAACTCAATAAAATTTGAACAAGAGTTGAGTTCAGAGCTCCACGAAAAGAACACCTCCATTCAACTAATAAATTATTTTTTTTCTAATTTTTGTGAACTCTATATTTTCATGTATATAAAAAAAACTGCAAGACCAACTCTATTATAGAAGAGGAAGTCTTTTATGTAATGAATTAGCATGAATCTAGAGTAACAAAAAGGAAAGATCAATGAATCTTAGGTTGCAAGAGTTACAAGTCATAAAGATAGAAAGTGAGTGAATAAAGAGTGGGTAGTTTCATGAATCTCAAGGAAAATAGTGGACAAATTCAGCCATCATTAACCAATAGTAAAATGTTACATAATGTCATCACAAGCAGCTAATTACACATTTCTTGTAAAAATAAAATAAAAAGAGTTATGTGCCTCTTAAATGAATATGGGAGTAATTCTCAAAAACTATAACCTCCAAATAGTAAAGTGCTTGTAAATCACAAACAATTACATTCCATAACTAGGACTCTTTAATGCCTAAAACAACTCCACCGATGTTAAAAAAAATTAGGCAATAATGTGAGACACTAATATAGTATACAAAATATTAAAATTCTCACTAATGACTAGCAATCCGTCACTCATTTTAATATTAATAAGAGAGTCCAGTAGTTGAAGAAAAATTACCATGCATAATGAAGGTGTGCTCTGCATTGAACCTTCACTTAGTAAAATAGTAATTTTTACTTCAGAATCATAGTGACCTTAGACTTGAACTATGAATTTTTAAGGAAAATAAAAAGTTATTGGTTACACATAATAGTCATGGTGCTGACATACGCTTTATAGTTAGCACATCACGATGTTGTGCTGTCCTGATTTTCATGAGTGTCTTTGAGAATGAGCCTAGTTCTCATAGGAAGCAGCCTACCTCCACACTCATATAGGTGAAATCTGTCAAGAGTGCTCCTGTAATTTTTAGCACCCCACTCATAGGATCTATAGACTTTCATTAAGAGTTTTTAAACTCAACCTCACAAGTCATTACAGAAAAATGCAATCACATCATCTGGAAGGATAAAATAAAATCGTATATTTTTCACAACAAGTCATCATGTGATTCATTTTTTCCATTGATCCTGATTATAGGATCTCTAATCCCCAGGTTAGGTTCCTCACATATGACTTAAGAATTTATTTGCTTCAATCCCATCTCCGTCGATGTTCTCCAGACCTTTTCTCTTGCTAAGGCCTTAGTCAATGGATCTGCAAGATTATCACAAGATTTGAAACAATAACTATTAATGATACCATTGGTCAAATATGATCTCACATTATTGTGTTTTCTTCTTATTGGACTGGATTTACCATTTTAATAATGGTTTTAAGATCTACCTATTACAATGGTGCTATCACAATGAATTAGAATTAGAAAAATTGGGTTTTCAAAATTAGGTATTAGAAATAATAAATCTCTCAACGAATTCACTTCCTCACTAGTTGAAGCTAAAGCAATTAGTTCAACTTCTATGGTAGAGTTGGCAATAATAGTTTGTTTTTTAGATTTTAACAAATAGCATCAACACCCAAAGTAAAAATAGAACTAGTAGTAAATAAGAAATCAACTGATAAAGTGTTTCAATCCACATTACAAAATTCTTCAAGTACCACATGATATTTTCTTATAGAACAAACCACAAGTTTTAGTTCTAATTAAATATCTCATTACTGTTGTTATATCATGCCAATGTTCGCTTGCGAGTAAACTAGCAAAGTACTCCTACTAAATATGAAATATCAATCTTAGTGCAATTAGTCACATATCTCAAATTTTTAATTATATTAGTGTATTTCTTCTGTTTTATCACATCATGTTCACTTTCAATAGGAAAAAAGTGAACACTAGAATCAAATGAAGTTACACCATGCTTGCAATTAAGGAAATTATATTTTTTAAAAAATTTTCTTAACATAAAGTGACTGGTCAAGGAAAATTCCATCATATTTTTGAGTAATTTTTTTTCTAGAATAAAATTTGCCTCACCGAGGTTCGCAGAGAAAGATAATTTTCTTGATATAATTATGTAGAGATTAATATAATTTCTAAAAAGTATTTTAAGACTTATAATATGATCAGCTATTATGTTTTGGGAGGAATTTTTAGCAGCAAGTTGTGTATGAGTCTGAGGTCACATGCCTCAAAACTACGTGTCACTGTAGGTTTGCCTTTGGGTTAAGAGAATGGATCCATAAGTTATATTTCATCTTACACCCCGGTAAGGTGTAGGACAGCTAGTCTCAATGTGTTCAAGACATTGGACTTCATGTTGCTCACGTGGTTTATGTCGGTTAAGATAAACTCTCCCAGTTTAAAAAGGCCTGATATTTTATCAAGCTACTTATTATTTATGATAATTGTAAGAAAGAAGTTCTTTTTGACACTTCAATTTATTGTTTTCTTGCTTATTTCAAGAGATTCACAATTTAAGTTTCTATATGCCTTTTTTTAATTTATTCATCATACTACTTTAGTCCCGACAAATTAGCAAGGGAAGAATCAATAAATCTTTTATTTCAAATCTCCATAGTTATGCCATATGTTATTTTTTAAATTTTAAGGTTGTGTCAGTTTTTGTTTTCTTTCTGCTTTTATGTATCAATACATTCAAAGTATTGACTCTCTTTTTGTGCTATATCATTTTATGATGTGGATTCCAGCATACAGATTCAAGACCACAGTCTGACCTTTCATTATACCTTCCCGTATAAGCTTGTGGTGAGTCCTCTTTGTATCTAAAGGACTTGATGATGATTTTTTTTGAATTTTACAGCTTATTAGATAATTTCAATTTCAATTGTTAGTTTTAATAAAATTAGCTCCGGGCCATGTCCTAGCAAATCTTTCAATTCATGAGTTATAGAGGCTTCATGAGACATTAAACAGTTGAATATTTTGTTTTCTTTCAAAGTTCATATACAATATTTCAAGTTAAATTTATTTTCTTATTTTGAGAGATTTATCACATAACTATATTTCCAACTTCCACATAAATTCAAAATTGAGTGTATGAACAGTTTGCCAAGCCAAGGGCTCACTTGGAATCACACGTGGTTTTATGTGCCATGTCACATTCAGGGTGTTGGCTCAAGGCATGACAAACTTGGTATCAGAGCATATGGTTCAAGTGTCCTAGGGTGTCTATGAAGTCGTTTCTATTAGAGTCCGAATTATGGTTGTGAAGCGCGCCACACTTATAATTAGGAAGCACAGGGCATTTAGGAAAGTTCTACATTTTTTCATGTTCTAGTTCGTGCAATATGGTTAACCTAAGAGAAATCTTCTAACCTTCTTCCATATTTTAGACTATGCCTCAAAAGTTGTAAAGCCCCGAAAACTTAGTCCTGAGACGTCACACAGTGCTCAAGACTATGAGTAGCCTTAAGCTAACCCTGTCTGCCTTCTACTAAGTCTAAATTCATAATAAAGGAAAAATTAACATAAAAGTCATACTATATATGGAAATCTGTCTAAACATCATATCTAAAAATAATGTCTGAAATCTCAATACTGAATAATCGGAATAAAAGCTAGTAGTTTGACAAGCCTCTACTACTAATATCTAGAGAGTCACTGGGACAAACACCCAGCTGAGTCAAACTGTCTGAAAATACTGAATAATCTAAACTGATAAGCTAAAATCTAAATAACTAAGTCTCTAAATTATGAGGACTCACCGACTGTCGGGATGTAGATGAAGAAGCTTAAAATTACTCACGTTGCTGGAACGGAGCACTTTAACCTACATTATGAGACAATGTAGCACATAGATGTATATGTGAATCAGCACTTTGAGGATGTACTGAGTATATGGGGGTGAATACATAAGTAAAACATTATCTCAACATTTATATCGATTTGCAAAAGAATACATGCTAAATATAAATAACTCACATAAGCTGGAATAACTGAAAGCTAAAAATCATAATTCATGAGTAGTAGATCATACTTTATAAATCTACTGAGCCATACCATTTAGTTTTGAAGGTTGTACTACTGATCTGTCTATAAATCATGTTACCTAAGTGTAGAACAAACTAACTTTTATATCTGAAAGCTGAAGTCTGTAGCTAATATTTTTCTGTAAAGCATAATCTGAACAAAATTGTGAGCCTTTACACTTAGTTTTTGAAAACCTTATTTTGGAACTACTCTGAACTTAAACATTCACTTCCACTGATTCAACCAATCCCACACCCAATCTAGCTAATTGATGAACGTTTTGAACTAACTCCTTCTTATCATCCTCCACGTGAGCAACACTACCCATGGGCAATATACTAAGGGCGTCAACCACTATATGTTCCTTGCATGGATGATACAATATACTCATATCATAATTTTTCAATAATTCTAACCACCTTCTCTGAAGAAGATTTAATTCCCTCTTAGTAAACATATACTGCAAGCTTTTGTGATCCGTGAACACATCAACATGCACCCCAAGAGATAGTGAATCTTGATTTTTAAAGCAAACACAACAAAAGCTAACTCAAGATCATGGGTAGGGTAATTCTTTTTTTGAGGATTAAGATTTCTAGAGGCGTAGGCTATAACCTTACCTCTCTGCATCAACACACAAACTAGACTGACTCTAGAAGCATCATAATACACCATAAAAGAATCTGTACCATCAGGTAATGCTAAAATTAGGGTTGAAAGGAGTTGAGTCTTCATCTCCTAAAAACTCTTCTTACAGGAATCTGACCACTAGAACTTAACTTTCTTTTGGGACAATCTAGACATGGAAGACGCAATACATGAGAAACCCTAAACAAAATTTCTTTAATAGACAGCCAAACCCAAGTAACTTCTAATGTCTGAAGGCGAGATAGGTCTAGGCTAATTTCTTACTGCGTCAATCTTTTGGGGATCAACTCAAATTATAAAGACCTAATTCTATACTGAACTAGGTGACTATATCTGACAGTCCTGATCCTAAAGAATTGAACTGAGTTCTATAATGAGTCTGAAACTAAAACTGTAACTGTGGGAGTGCTCATCTAACCGACATACCCCAATTATAGAATATGTTGGGGTCCAACCTGTGATCTCAATTGGAAGGGTGTTATCACCTTTCCAAGGGATACTAACAATGGCTATGAGTTAACTCTATCTGCCAGTAAAATATTTCATTAACCCTTATTGGCACGAAAACTCATACGAGATGTATCAACCCTTATTGATTGAAAGATATCTCAACCTACACTGGCTACATAGTTTTGTAATACAGGTACTTCTACTAAGGGTCAAACCCTATGCTGGCAGGAATGCCCCTATACCTAGGTTCTATAATGCCCCGAGTCTATACCCCAAACTCTACACGGTGCCAGCAACCCCGAAGGACCATGAGCTAACCCATGACTGGTACCTGCTATGAGTACTCAATAATCGAGATACTATAATAATAATATAACTGAAAAAAATATGGAAATCTTTCATAAGGCTTAAATATGAAATAAATATTGAACATCCATACTGAAACTAAACATCTATCTAAAAATACTCTGGTCTGAAAAACCTCTACTGTATGAACATGAAGTTGGTGGGACAATTCCCCAACTAACTCCGACTTATAGGAAAAACTGAATACTGACAAATTAAATGATAATTTCATCCTTAAATTATGAGGACTACCACTAAACCTGTTGTTGATAATCTGGGATGCTAAGAGCTGTCAAGAGCCCGTTCGTCTGAACCTATGATATAATACATCATAGCATAAAAGAAAGGTATGCATCATTACTTTGAATATACTAGTATGCTAAGTGGGGTAGGCTGATATGCATGAGTTTATATGCATGAACAATAACTGACTTAATAATATAAAGATAACTGAATGGGAGTACATGCATGAATACATAAACTTTAACTGAGATCTTAATAACACTGAATATTGAGTTCTGAGTACTAATTAACTAATATTTGAGTTTACTGATAACTAAAATACTATAGCTGAGTGATTATTTCTGATAGTCCTAATTTTGTGGAACTGTGCTGAGTTCTATACTGAGCTGAGTGACTGTGTCTGATAGTCCTGATTTTCTGTACAAATGAATTGAGTTTTATACTGAGAATGAAACTAAAACTAAAACTCAGACTATGGGAGGTAATTATCTAACATGCCTCTTCTCTAAACTGACTTGGGGTCCAGCCTATAACCACATTTGGAAGGGTGTCCGTACCGTGCCATGGGTAAACAAAAGTGTTGAGTCACCCTTATCTGGCAGGTGCTCTGAATGAGAATGATGGTACCCTCAATTGGTAGGTTAAAACACCTCATTAATCCTCAACTAGCATGTTGATGTCTCAACCTACGCTGGCTACATAGTTCTGGAATGCAAGAACTGCTTCTAAGGATCACACCCTCAGCTGAAAGGTGAGTCCCCATCTTTAGGTTCACTAGATGATGAATCCTGCTCCTAGCTGAATAGACATTGGAATGATTTCTAAACTATTCTAGGCTGGACTGAACTATTATCAATCCTGTTAACTGGCTAAGCTGAACTGGGTTCACTAGGTTCTGAACTGATTGCTAACTTAGACAGAAGCTGATTACTATACTACTGATCATGATACTACCAAGTCTATTCTGTAACTACTAAATCTCTAGGTAAACAGCTAGATTGTCAGGTATTAAATAACCCCAGGAATAGATAGTATAAATTATAAGACATAGCACAATCATGACACATGATAACTAATTACTCGATCACCATTCAATCATTGAGGCATTTTGACAAACACTTGTATGACATGAACTTGTATACATGCTAATCTGATGAAGTTTAACTATTCAACTCACATGAAAAATCCATCAAACATTTGGAGGGCATAGTATATGCACATATACTAAACAACATGTGGGTATTACAATTTCAAATACAAAATTCACAATTTAAAGGTTTTAGCATGAATTCACATGGTACAACACATATAATAAATAATTTCATATGAATCTTGCAACTAATCATGGATTAGGAATCCCATTAACATGGTAATCATGAAAACATTTAAATTCAACCATGAAATTCATCAAACACATTAACTTGTAGAAAAAAAGTTTCTTGAGCTCCAAGAGTGAAAACAAACCCTTGGATGAACACTTGACATACCTTAATGATTGAATTCTGAAAAGATTAATGGTAAGTTCTTGAGTCTTGAATTTGAATTTAAATCTCCTAGGGTTTGTTCTTGAGAGCAACTTGTGAAAAATGAATGAATTTTTATCCTAGAAGGGTTTAATTTCGTTTTTTCGGGGCTGATAGACGTGGAAAAAAGACCCAAATAACCTTGTGGATGCGGCTTTTTAATTACTAAAAATAAGGCTAGTGACGTGCAGATCAACATGATGGCTGACGCGCCTAATCAACTCCATATTGATTCAATGGAATTTGCACTGGGAGTTGAGGGAAAATATTCATTCAATGTGATAGGCGACGCGACAAGTCTATATCACATTTATTCACTAGTTTGAGCTTCCAAAGGTTCTTCAAACAAAGTCCTAAAAAATCCAAAACTTGTTCGAGAACACCTAATGACATGCCTAATCATGAATCAACCTAAAGATCAATGTTTTAAAGTCATAAGGGCCGTGAAATAGAGTCGCTAACTTCAGATGGCTAAAATAACACTAATGATGAATACTTAGCTAAAATTTTCCAAGTCTGGGACCCCTTATCAAGCTCTAAGGGACTAAGTTAAGCTTATGATTTTGTAGGGTCTTACAATATCTACCCTTTGGGGACATTAGTCCTTGAATAAGACTGATGAGGCTGGGAATACTGACAGACTGAACATTCTTACTGGACATGCATAACTGTAACATGATTTCATGACTAACACTACTAATATGCTAAAATTTCATACTGAACATGATTCATGAATGCATGACTAGGGTTGCTGATAAACTGAGTTTCTCATGCTGAAGACACATATCCGATGCATGAATACACAACTGAATATGCAATGGTAACTGATACCAAGTTTAGAAAGGGAAATCTGAGCATGGAATTGGGTATGTTTTTAGAAAAACTATTACCTTGGGAAGAGTCTGAGTTTACATAGAAGAGGTAAGGATACTTGCTCCACATATCTTCTTATGCTTTCCAAGTAGTTCCCTCAACGAACTGACTCCGCCAAAGAACTTTGACTAGAGGGACTTCTTTGTTCCTCAGTCTGTGAATCTAATAATCAAGGATTTTGACTGGAACCTACTTGTAAGAGAGACTATTCTAAATATTTAGGCCCTCTATAGGGAAGAAAAATTCTGGGTCACCTATGCACTTCTTAAGCAAGGAGACATGAAACACTGGATGTGCTAAAGCTAAATCTGAAAGTAACTTGAGCTCGTAAGCTACCTTTCCAAAATGGCTGAGAATTTGGTAAGGACCGATATATCGGGGATTGAGTTTCTCGTTCTTTCCAAACCCTTTCACTCCTTTCCTAGGAGAGATTTTTAAGTACACAAAGTAACCAACTTTGAACTCGAGGTCCTTTCTTCACACATCAACATACGATTTTTGTCGGCTCTGAGCTGCAATAAGCCTTTTCCTGATCAACTGAACTTTTTCTAAGGTATTAAAAACCAAGTCAGGCACTACCACTGCAGACTCCCCCACTTCAAACAAACCAATTGGAGATCTACATCTCCTCTTAGAGAGAGCCTCAAACAGAGCCATCTGAATGGTTGAATGGTAACTATTATTATATGCAAATTCAATTAGTGGAAAATGGTTATCCCAATTGCCCCTAAAGTCAATTGCACATGCTCGCAGCATATCTTTTAAAGTCTGAATTATCCCTTTTTTTTTACCATCTGTCTGAGGATGAAAGGCTATACTAAGGTAAACTTGGGTACTAAGACCCTTTTGGAAGGCTTTCCAGAAATAAGAGGTAAACTGGGTACCTCTAACTAAAATAATAGATAACAAAACTCTGTACAATATGACCAACTCCCTAATATAGAGCTTGGCATAGTCCTCAACTGAATAGGAGGATGGACTGGTAGGAAATGAGATTATTTGGTCATCCTGTCTATAATGACCCAAACTGAATCATACTGACGACGAGTACGAGGTAAACTCATCACAAAATCTATATTTACTTCTTCCCACTTCCAATTAGGAATACTGAACTCCTGCATGGACCCACTAGGCTCTTTGGTGCTCAATCATAACCTACTGATATGTTGAGCACTTAGCTACAAACTATGCAATGTCTCTCTTTGTCCTACTCCACCAAAAAATCTCCTGTAAATCACAGTATATCTTAGTATCCCCTCGATGAATAAAGTAGCACACACCATATGCTTCTACAAGTATCCGCTGTCTTAGGTTATCTACACCTGGCACACATAGCTGACCCCGACAATGCCATACACCATCTTCTCATTGGGATAAAACCTCTATCTTCTGATCTCTAACTGATTCTTTCAACTTAACAAGGCTGGGATACCTATCCTACTTTTCCTTCATCTTTGAGACCAGAGATGATTTTGAACTACTCTGCACCCATACACTACCTTCTGCTGAATCAACTAAGCGGACAACCAATCAGTTAATTTGATAAACTTCTTTAGCTAACTTCTTCATACAATTCTCTACATGAGCTACACTACTTATAGACATCCTACTCAGAGTATCAGCCACCACATTGGCCTTGACCAGATGATACAGAACACTTATATCATAGTCTTTCAACAACTCAAACCACCTTCTTTGACTGAGGTTTAGATATTTCTAAGAGAATACATATTCCAGTCTCTTATGGTCTGTGAACACATCAACGTGCACCCCATACAAGTAATACCTCTATATCTTTAAGGAAAATACCATAGTTGCTAAATCAAGATCATGAGTTTGATAGTTCTTTTCATAAAGCTTGAGATGTCTAGAGGCATAGGCTATGACCTTACCTCTCTGCATCAAAACACACCCCAAACCAACTCTGGAAACATCACAATATACCACAAACCCGTCTAAACCATCTAGTAGAGTCAAGACTGGAGCTGTAGTAAGTCGAGTCTTCAACTCCTAAAAACTCTTCTCTCAAGAATCTAACTACTGGAATTTGACTTTCTTCTGAGTCAATCTAGACATAGGGGATGCAATAGAAGAAAATTCCTCAACAAACCATCAATAATAGCCAGCCAAACCCAAGAAACTCCTAATATCTTATGGATATATAGGACTGGGATAGTTTCTTACAGCTTCGATCTTTCGGGGATCAACTCTAATGCCATCATCAGAAATGATATAGTCGAGGAAAGCTACTGATCTTAGCCAGAATTCACATTTTCTAAATTTGGCGAACAACTGGTGGTTTGTAAGAGTCTACAACACTATTCTGAGATGGTCTGCATGATCATGCTCACTGCAGGAGTAGACAAGAATGTCATCTATAAAGGCAATGATGAACATGTCTAAGTACTGCTTGAAAACACGATTTATCAAGCCCATAAAAACTGTTGAGGAATTGGTAATATCAAATGACATGACTAAGAATTTTAAGTGATCATACCATATTTTGAAGGCTATCTTCATAATGTCATATTCTATGACTCTCAGCTGATTATAGCCTAATCTGAGGTCTATCTTAGAAAAGTAACTGGCACCCTGAGGTTTGTCGAACAAGTCATTGATTCTGGGAACTGGATACTTGTTTTTTACCATGACTTTATTTAGCTAATGTTAGTCTATACACATTGTGAGAGAACCGTCTTTCTTACACACGAATAGAACTAGTGCACCCAACTAGGATACACTGGGTCTGATGAATCCCTTCTCTAAGAGATCTTTCAACTACTGTTTTAATTATTTGAGTTCTTCTGGAGTCATTATATATGGAAGAATGAATATGGGATAAGTATCTAGGAGAAGGTCTATTCCAAAGTCAATTTCCCTCTCAGAAGGAACTCTGGGAAGATCTTTGGGAAACATATCTGGGAAGTCACAAGCTACTGATACTGATTTAAGATTAGGGGTTTCTGAACTAGAGTTTTGGACTCGAATGAGATGGTAGACACATCCCTTAGATATCATTTTTCTTTCTCTTAGGTCGGAAATAAGTTGACCCCTAAGTGCTGAAGTACTACCTCTCCACTCTAGGATAGGTTTATTCAGAGTTGAAAATAGACAATTCTATTTCTGCAGTCAACTATGGCATAGCATGAATGAAGCCAATCATACCGAGATTGACATCAAAATTAGTCATCTCTAATTCTACTAAGTCTGTTGAAGTGACTTCCTGGGATACCATAACCAGACAGTTCCTATATACCCATCGGGCTATGATAGATTTACCCACTGGGGTCATGACTGAGAAAGGCTCTACTAGGATTTTAGGTTTGACTCTGAAATCAACAGCTATATATGAGTTACAAAATACAAGGATGCTCCTGGATCTAGCAAAGGATAAATATGTAAATAGAAAACTTGTAACGTACCAGTGACCATATCAGGAGAACTTTCCTGATCCTATCAGAATTGGAGTGCATAGAGTCTATTTGGGCGTTACCCACTGGTGTCACTAGAAACGTCACCCTGCTTATTCGGGTGACCAGACTAAGTTGGGGGATGGTTATACTGACCCTAGGTACCTGACTGAGGAAAGTATCTACCTCTGTGACCTGGATTGCCATACCTAAAATATAAATCCCTACCAGCTCTGTGATACCCTGGTGGTTTCTGCCACACTTCTGGCAAAAGGGAGTTGGTTCGAGCATTACTGACACTACCCTGAGGTTTAAAACCTAGAGCCCTATCCCTGGGTCCAGCTTTGATTTTTGGTGCTGGAGTACTAGCTGAGGACAAAGCTGGAACTAAAGATTTTAGGCAGAACTGAGAATGATTTCCACCCTCTGACTTAGGCTAAGTAAAGTTGAAGCTACTTTTTCTAGATCTCTTGTTCTCACTTTCCTTCTCTTTATTCTTAGATTTCTCTATCTGATGAGCATGGACCATGAGCCTGGATATATCCATCTCCTTAATCAGCATCGCATTTGTACACTCTTTGACCACACTGCTAGACACGCCTAACACAAACACATGATGGGCATATCTGGATAATTAAGTAAACTTAAGAGAATACTCTTTCACCATCATGTTACCCTGCTTCATATTAATAAACTCTAGAACCTTAGTTTCCCACAACTCTAGTAGGATGAACCTATCAAGAAAATAAGTAGTAAATTGTTCCCATTCCACGGGCCCTATATCTACGGCTCTTTCTACCTTCCACTTCTTGACCCATGAGTGATCTATATCCTACAACTGATATACGGCCAACTCGTCACTCTCACTAGCGGTCACCTCCATAATATTCAGGACCTTCGGCACCTGATCAAGGAATTTCTGTGGGTCCTTATCTAACTTAGACCCTATAAATAATAGGGGATTCATTCGGGTGAAGTCCTTAATTTTGGTGACAGTAGTATTGGCCACTGGATTGCCCAGAACAACAGATAGATGTTCATTTTTAGTTGTTACTTAATTAACTATAGTAGTAAATATAGCCCTGAATTTTGCATGGGAGATGTGCTTGTCCAGAGGATCTGACTGGATGGGCTGAGAGGCTGGTTGATCTCCTTTCCCTCTTTTATTTTTCTTGGGAGGCATGTTCTGTAAATAGAAGGGAGAAAGGATTATATTGAACGTTTAATTTGTGCTCATGCTTACTTGCACGACATAAATACTT
The DNA here is from genome assembly GCA_030864225.1 of Capsicum baccatum var. pendulum. NCBI lineage: Eukaryota > Viridiplantae > Streptophyta > Magnoliopsida > Solanales > Solanaceae > Capsicum > Capsicum baccatum. Next base: position 103,115,679 of record CM061551.1, read on the forward strand.
AAAAAAGGGAAACCTTTACTACAACAGCTCGTAACCTCCTGTTCATAAGTGTAGCACGCTAAATACCCATGCACAAAACTATACTTGACGTGGCTTTCAGACTTCCTAGAACTCTGTTGAAATTTAGGCTCTAATACCAAGTTCGTAATGTCGTAAGACTATACCGTAGATTCTACATAGTTCCAGTGACCCCGAAGGACCATTAGATAACCCATGATTGGTACCTGTTATGAGAACTGAATAATCGAGATACTATAATAACAATATAATTGAAAGAAATATGGAAATCTGCCATAAGGTTTGAATCTAAAATAAATACTGAACATCCTTACTGAAACTCAACATCTTTCTAAAAGTACTCTAGCCTGAAAAGCCTCTACTATCTAAACATAGGTTTGATGGTACATGTCCTCAGCTAACTCCGACAACTGGGAAAAAATAAATACTGATAACTAAAATGGTAACTTTGTCCTTGAACTATGAGGACTCACCACTAAACCTGCCACTGATAATTTGGGCTGCTAAGAACAATCAAGAGACCGTGCATCTAAACCTATGATATAAGACATCATAGTGCAAAAAAAGGGTATGCGTCAGTACTTTGAATGTACTGGTATGCTAAGTGAGGTAGGTAGATATGCATGGGTTCATATGCATGAACAATAACTGAATAAATAACATAAAGATAACTGAATGAGAGTACATGCATGAATAAATAAATTATAACTGAGATCATGATAACACTGGATATTGAGTTCTAAGTACTGATTAACTAATATTTGAGTTTACTGTTAACTGAAATACTATTAGCTGAGTGACCATTTCTAATAGTCTTCATTCTATAGAATTGTGCTGAGTTCCATACTGAGCTGACTAACTATGCTAGACAGTCCTAATTTTTTATAGAACTGAACTGAGTTTTATACTGTGACTGAAACTATAACTGAGATTGTGGGAGGTAATCATCTAACCGATATGCCCCTTCTCTAAATTGATTTGGGATCCAACCTGTAACCCCAGTTTGAAGGGTTTTAGTACCGTGCCATGGGTAAAGATAAGTGCCGAGTCACCCTCATGTGGCAGATACTCTGAATGAGAATGGTGGTACCCTCAACTGACAGGTTAAAACACCCTATCAACCCTCAATTGGCTGGTTGATGTCTCAACCTACGCTGGCTACGTAGTTCTGGAATGCAAGGACTGCTTCTAAGGATCACACCCTCTGCTGGCAGGTGAGTCCTCATCCTTGGGTTTACTTAGTGCTGAATCCTGCTCCCAACTGAATAGACACTAGACTGATTTCTAAATTGTTCTAGAATGGACTAAACTATTACCAATCTTGTTAACTGACTAAGCTAAAGTGGGTTCACTAGATTCTGAACTAATTGCTGACAGAGATTAGAGCTGATTATTGTACTACTGATCATGATACTACCGAGTCTATTTTGTAACTACTAAAGATCTAGGTAAACATCTAGATTATTGGGTATTAAATACCCCTAGGATTCAATAGCATAAATTATAAGACATAGCACAATCATGACACATGATAACTAATTACACGATCACCATTCATTTATCGAGTCATTTTGACAAACACTTGCATGTCATGAACTTGTATACATGCTAATATGATGAAATTTCACTATTCAAATCACATGAACAATCCATCAAACATTTGGAGGGCATAGTATATGCATATAATGCTAAACAACATGAGGGCATTACAATTTTAAATACCAAATTCACAATTTAAAGGTTTTATTATGAATTCACATGGTACAACACATATAATAAATAATTTAATATGAATCTTGCAACTAATCCTAGATTAGGAACCCCATTAACATAGTAATCATGAACACATTCAAATCCAACCATGAAATTCATCAAACACATTAACTTGTAGAAAAAAAAGTTTCTTGAGCTCCAAGGGTGAAAGGAAACCCTTGGATGAATAATTGACATACCTTAATGATTGAAATTTGAAAATATTGATGGTAAGTTCTTGAGTCTTGAATTTGAAGTTAAATATCCTGAGTTTTGTTCTTGAGAGCAACTTGTAAAAAATGAATGAATTTTCATCTTAGAAGGGTTTAATTTTGTTTTTTAGGGGCTGATAGATGTGGGAAAAAACACCCAAAAAAACCTGTGAACGTGACTTTTTAATGACTGAAACTGGTCTAACGTTGCGCAGATCGATGCACCGTGTTCTCTTTGATGGGGTCGACGCATGGACGACGCGCTGCATCGAATCCCCATTGGTTCACTAGAATTTACACTAGGATCTAGGGGAAAATATTGATTAAACATGATAGGCGATGGGACGCATCGATATCGTATTGATTTATTGGTTTGAGCTTCCAAAGGTGCTTCAAATGAAGTCCAAAAAAAATTCAAAACATGTCTGAGAACACCTAATGACATTCCTGATCATGAATCAACCTAAAGATCAATATTTTAAGGTCATAAGGGCCATGAAATAGAGTCGCTAACTTTCAAAGGCTAAAATAACATTAAGTATGAATACTTAGCCAAAATTTTCTAAGTTTGGGACCCTTTATCAAGCTCTAAGGGACTGAGTTAAGCTTAAGATTTTGCGGGGTCTTACAGGTTCGCTCGATGATGAATCCTGATCCCAACTGAATAGATATTGATCTGATTACTAGACTGTACTAGGCTTGACTGAACTATTTCTAATTATGCTGACTGACTGAACTAAACTGATTTCACAGAGTGCTGTTAACTGACTGAGTATTACTGTTCTGTTCGTGAAACTACTGAGACTAATCTTTAGCTATTGAAATTCTAGAAAATAGCAAGATTTTCGGGTATTGAATACCTACAGGAATCGATAACATTTATAATCATAAAACATAGCAATACTTGAAAACATAGCTATGATCAACTATTCACAATGAAATCATTGGGACATTTCATCTGGCACTTGGAAGTCATGAACTTGTGTATGACTAGGAATACATGCTATCATATCATAGTTACACTATTTAATTCACATGGGTATTCCATCAAACACTTTCAAGGCATAGATTTAGCATGATAGTAATTTAAGAACGTAGTAATAGCATGAATTTAACACTAGGGTCACCAATGAAACATAATTGAACAATTTACTAAACCAAGCATTTTATCAAACACCTAAGAGGCATAACCGTGTACTTGGGCATGAATAACATATTGATGTTTCATGACTACAACATTAATTCGCAATTCAAGTGTTTCAACATGAGGATTTAAAAAATTACATACGTGAAATCTTATATTCATTAAAACTACAATTAAATCTTGGAATGAAAACCCAGACAACAACATGAACATAAAAACAACCCAATTGTTACATGTAATTCATGACACTATTAACATAAGATTTTAAAAGGGGTTCTTCAACTCCAAGGGTTGAATAAAACCCTTGGATGAATACTTAACATACCTTGGTACTTGAATTTGTGAAGATTGATGGTGTGTTGTTGAAGTTGGAATTTTAAATTGGATGCCCTAGGGTTTGTTTCTGAGGAAATTTGAGAGAAATAATGAATTTTTGCCTTTTGGATGGCTGAGTAACATGTTTTGGGGATGAATAGGGTGGGAGATTTGACCTAATTGCCTCTCTGGACGTGGTCTTTTACATTACTGAAAACATGCCCAGTGACGCTTAGATCGATGCACCGCATCTATTGGGTGAATGCGGTGGCCAATGCGATGTGTCAAGATTGCATCGGCTCACTGGAATTTACACTGGGAGCTTGGGAAAAATATCTATCGATGTGATAGGTGGTGCAATGCATCGAGATCACGTTGATTCACTATTTTGGACTCCCAAATGTGCCTCAAACGATGTTCAAAAAATTTGAAACTCGCCCAAGAACACCTACTTAAAACCCTGATCATGAATCAACCTAAGAATCAACATTTTTAAAGTAATACGGGTCGAAAATAAGTTAACGCAACTATCGAGGCCAAAATAAGACTAAGTATCAATACTTAGCTAAAATTTTTTTAAGTTTGGGTCCTTATTTCATACTATAAAGGACTTAGTTAGGCTTGAAATTTTATGGGGTCTTACAATATATTCCCCTTGGGAACATTCATCCTCGAATAAGACTAACTAAGCCAATAATACTGATAGACTGAGTTTACATGCTGAACATGCACAACTGAAGCGTTTGCAAGATAGTTCGGAGATGATCATAATTTTCATCCTCACTATGGGAGTACACCAGTATATCATCGATGAACACTATGACAAACATATCTAGATATGGTCTGAACACTCGATTCATGAGGTCCATGAAAGCTGCTGGGGCATTAGTTAACCCAAAAGACATAACAAGAAACTCAAAATGGCCATAATGAGTTCAAAAAGCGGTTTTTGAGATGTCAAACTCCCTAACTTTGAGTTGATAATAGCTAGAACGAAGGTCTATCTTTGATAAATAACTTACACCTTGCAATTGGTCAAACAAATCATCTATTCTCGGAAGGGGGTACTTATTTTTTATGGTGACTTTATTCAGTTGGCGGTAATCAATGCACATACGCAAAGAGCCATCTTTCTTTCTCATAAAAAATATAGGATCACCCCAAGGAGAAAAACTGGGCCTTATGTAACCCTTATGTAGTAGATCTTTGAGTTGCTCTTTCAACTCCTTAAGTTTTGCAGGGGCCATACGGTAAGGAGGAATAGAAATGGGATGAGTATCGGGAAGAAGATCAATTCCGAACTCTATCTCTCTATCAGGAGGTATCCCTGGGAGATCATCCAAAAAAACATCAGAAAACTCATTGACGACGTTAATAGACTGGAGAGTTAAAGTCCCAGACTTAGTGTCTTTGACTCTAACCAAATGGTAAATACACCCCTTAGAAATAAGCTTTCTAGCTTTGAGTTAAGAGATAAAATGACTCTTGGGTGACACAGAATTCCTAGACCACTCAAACACGGATGCACCCAGAAACTAAAAATTGACCACTCGGTTCTGACAATCAATAGAGGCATAAGAAGAAGACAGCTAGTCCATACCCAAAATCACATCAAAATCTATCATGTCTAAGTCAATCAAATCAGCCAACAAGACTCTATGAAGAACGGTAATAGGACACTTTTTATACACTTTCTGGGCAACAATCGAATCACCCACTGTGGTAGAAACTAGGATAGGCTCAGGAATAATCTCAGGACTTATTTCAAAATTCACAGCAATCAAAGGTGTAACATATGAGAAAATGGATCCAGGATCCAACAAAGCATACACATCAAACTGAAATATACGAAGCATACCAGTAACAATAGCAGGAGAGTCCTCTTATTCCTAAAGGGACAGTAAAGCATAGAATCTATTCTGGCACTGCCCACCAACATTGCTAGAAGAGGCGCTCTGAGCTGGGGCTGGGCGAGTCACTAGAACTGGAGCACTAACAGTCTGAGTCTGGGCCTGAGGGCGATAGTCACGATGCCCTTATCCATCCTGTAGACAATCTCTAACTCTGTGACCCATGTCACCACACCGGAAACAACCCCTCTTCTTACCCCAACACTCACTTGAATAAGACCTACCACACTTAGGACATAGGGGATGATTTATCTTACTGCCAGTACTGTACTGGTACCTGGATGTATATGACCTGCTATCTTGCTCCTTCCTACCTCTAGGAACAAAAGCACTAGTAGATGACAGTGTTGGCATAGATGAATGATCCTGATACTGAGGGCGACTCCTTTCCTACAATCTAGTCTGACCCTGTCCATGCTGCTCGAACCTGGCTCTCTTATTCTCTATCATTCTATCTCTCTCCTTAATCTTATCTACCTCAATCTGTTGGGCATGAGTCATCAGCCTAGAAAGATTCATCTCACTATTCAGCATAGTAGACCTACACTCCTTAACCACATAACTAGACACTCCAGTCACAAACTTACTCATACTAGCCCAATTATCAGCCACTAAGTCAGGATCATACTTGACCAATTGATTGAACTTTAGACAGTACTCCCTAACAGTCATAAAGCCCTATCGCAGGTTCATAAACTCTTCCACCTTCGCCTCCCTCATATCCAAAGGGAAAAACTTATCCCAGAATGCATCCTGGAACTCTTGCCAAGTTGTAGGGAAAGCTCCCTCACCTCTACCTTTCCTCCAAGATACAACCCAGTCATAAGCAAGGTCTTTCAACCTATACGAAGCCAACTCCACACTATGTTCCTCAGATACATGTATCACCTGGGTAATCTTCTACACCTCCTCTAAAAACAACTGTGGATCCTCATCAGACTTGGACACATAGAATTCCGGTGGATTCATCCACATGAAGTCATGGATCCTGGCAGCAGCTGAATCAACTCCCTACTGCTGTGGAGCGGAGGCCGGGTTGGCCTAAATATTTGCAGTAATAGCTTGGGCCAGCGCCTGAAAGGCTGCTCGAAATTCAGCATGAGACCCGTTTTCATTTAATGGGTCAGTAGGTTAAAGTTGTTGACCATCATTATTTCTTCTCGCTCGATGTGGAGGCATATTTCTGAAAGAGCAGAGCACAAATCAAAAGTAGAGAGAGACACTTTAAGCACGATAGACTTCTGAAAGATAGAATTACGCTTTTTCCTAAAATGTCTTATAGCCTCTTGCTCATAGATGTGGCACGTTACACACGGATGATTAAGACTCTACTTAACGTGGCTTGTCAGACTCCCTAGGACACCTTAAAACTTTAGGCTTTGATACCAAGTTTGTAACGCCCCGAAATGGGTCCCGGAGCATCACACGGTGCTTGAGGCTATGAGTATCCCCAAGCTAACCCTTTGAGCCATTTTCATTTAGTTCAACACAAATCAACGGGGTTTCCATAAATAACCCTTAAATATCAACAGAGTAATCATCATCCAAGAATAAAAGAATTTCAGAAAGATAACAAAATATGACTTATTAGTTAACTCCCAACATCTATACTAGTCTGACAAGCCTCTAAGAAAATCAATAAAACCAGCGAGCCATTGAGACATGCCCCAACTAATTCATACTCAGTTATCAAATATAAATAATTCCGTGAAACCAACATCAAACATCACGTCCTCGGAACATGAGGACTCACCACAATAGAGGATGTAGAACAGTCTGCTTAAAGAATCACTGTCGAACTTGGAACTGAGCACCTGAACCTACATTCCGAGAAAATGCAGCCCACATGCGAAGATGTGGGTCAGTACCATGGAAAGGAACCGAGTATATGGGGGTGTATGCAGTTTTATAAACATCATCATCATAAATATTTATAAGAAATATGCAGGATGTATGAAAGACTCACATAGCCCGAAGAAAATCATCATAATCATGAGAGGATGAAATAAGTATAATAACACATCTGAGTCAGCATATAATTTGTCAATCACTTTTAGTTCATCAAGAATATCAATTCTCACAATGTAAATATCATTTAAATCTTTCGAAAAAATAACTTTCACAATTCCACTGTCAAATCACTTCACCGTTCACCATAGACACAAAGAAACACACACACACTGGGAGATCCTATAACCGACATAAACTATGTGAGTTACATGGATTCCAACGTACAACCCACGTTAGAGAGTCATCCTATCCTTGCCATTGGAGTAGGACTATCGATATCAAGTCCTCACAAACTAGTGATCACTATATAAATCAACCTCACGCTCACTCCTATAGGGGCACATACTTCTAGGGAAGTAAGGTTGCTTTATACCTCCCACTCGATGCTAAAGATTTCTCCCGAACTTAGGTCAGATCATTTCAAAGACAATCCACAATAAAACAATTTCAGTAATATATAAATATACATTAGGAGCCATCATGCTTCCCATCTATCAAAATCAACCACGTTGTGGATTTCTTTCACACTCGAGTTCAAAATGACTCCATTAAGATCAAAAGGTCAAATCATTCAAAATATCTCAAATATTTAACATCAACATGCTTATAACACACACTTTCTCAAAAAAAAAATACAATTTCCAATGGGGATTCACAACCTAAATATCAAAATCATGATAAATATCGTTCAAGATTCATGCTTTATATCTCCACACATGTAAATTCATCTTTAAAAATCATCAACATCAATATTTCATAATAATCATCATAAGATATGGGTTCATGCTACAAATTCATAAAACTCAAATAAAAATCATGCCTTTGTAAAGAAAATTACTTTTGGGCACAAGAACGAAAGAGAGTTCTTATTGAAAAACCCCACATACCTTGAATGATGAACTTTAGATCGATACTCATTTTTGAGATGTTAATCGTGCCTTTGAATGATGGTTCTTGGAGTTCTTGAACTCGGAACTTGGAATCTTGAAAAAATTTGCAGAATTAATGGTGAACTTTGGAGGTTCTTGAAGTTGGATGTAGGAGCTTAGGGTTTTTTTTTGAGGGAATTTGATGAAATATAATATATAATGCTTATAATAGGATTTAATATAGGGTTTGGACGGATTTTGGGCGAGGGGTAATGACCAAAACGCCCCTAAAATTCAAATAATTCTTGAATCTGTCCTTTGACGGACTATTTTGATAGTCTAAAGTAGATCAATCATAACGTTTTACTTCGATATCCAAATTAGATGAAACCAATTTCATTAGAAAGAGAACTCTCATATCTTTCCATTAATATATAGTATCTCACCCAGATTATTGTGTACAAGGATTTATGATCATTTGAAGTTGACCCAAAAATTCACTTTTGGTAGGCTAAAGTAGATCGACCATAACATTTTGCTCCAATTGACAAATTGGATGAAACCAATTTCATTGGAAAAAGGACTCGCAGAGATTTCCGTTGATATATAATAAATCACCTAGATAATTATGTAAAAGGAGTTATGATCGTTTAAAGTTGGAGCAAAAATACGTCAGGCCTCAGTACTTTTTCCTTCACGTTTTACTGTTCACTACTATTCATGGTTCGATCGGAATGTTCATAACTCATTGCTCGGGTATTTGTTTTGGATGATCAACATATCATTGGAAAGTTTATTCGATACTCTACGCAATAGTGGGTCATAATCTAAGACATTCTGCACGAAAAATTTATAATTTATTGTAGAATATAGAACCCAACACGTTTACGCACAATTTCAACAAAAAATTTCCCGGTGTAATACAGCGCACCATGCGCTTATATAAGAATCCACTGTCTCACGAAATCCACATATAGCACACATAGTCTACCTTGGAAATATACCACACTATCTCCCTCTTGGGAGAAAACCTCTGCCTTCTAATCTATGACTGACTCTTTTAGCTTAACGAAACTGGGATCTTTGTCCTGCTTTTCTTTTACTTCAAAAACTAGAGACGATTCTAAACTATTCTACATCCATATGCTTCCCTCTGCTGAATCGACTTAGCAGACACCTATTGGAGTAAGATTATGAACTTCATGAACTAACTTCTTTATACCATCCTCCACTTGAGCAACACTATCCATACACATCTTACTGAGAGCATTATCTACTACATTGGCCTTGCCTGGATGATACAACACACCTATGTCATAGTCTTTCAACCACTCTAACTACATTCCTTGATATAGGTTTAAGTCTTTCTGAGAAAATACGTACTGCAGGCTTTTATGGTCAGTGAACACATCCACATGCACCCCGTACAAATAGTGCCTCCAAATCTTTAAGGAAAACACTACAATTGCTAACTAAAGATCATAGGTAGAGTAATTCTTTTAATGGGGCTTAAGCTGTCTAGAGGCGGAGGATATAATCTTACCTCTCTGTATCAAAACATACCCCAAACCAACTCTGGAAGCATCACAATATACAATAAATCCATCTGAACCATCTGATAAAGTCAAAACTAAGGTTGTAGTGAGTCAAGTCTTCAACTCCTGAAAGTTCTTCTCACAAAAATTTGAACACTAGAACATGACATTCTTATGAGTAAATATGGACATAGGGTAAGCAATAGAAGAAAATCCCTCAATAAACCGTCGGTAATAGCCAGCCAACCCAAGAGATTCCTGATATCTAATGGAGAGATAGGTCTGGGCTAGTTTCTCATTTCTTCTGTCTTTTGAGGATCAACTCTAATGCCATCATTAGAATCTATATGACCAAGGAAAGCTACTGACCATAGCTAAAATTTGCACTTACTAAATTTTGAAAACAACTGATGGGCTATGAGGGTCTGTAATACTATTTTGAGATGGTCTACATGATCATGTTCACCGTGGTAGTAGACAAGAATGTCATCAATGAAGACTATGATGAACATGTCTAAGTACTACTTGAACACATGGTTTATCAAGTCCATAAAAGTTGTTGGGGTACTGGTAAGACCAAATGACATGAATAGAAATTTGAAGTGACCATACCGAGTCTTGAAAGTTATTTTTGTAATGTTATATTCTCTGACTCTGAGCTGATGATAGCCTAATCTGAGGTTTATCTTATAAAAGTAACTAACACCCTGAAGTTGGTCAAATAAGTCATATATTCTGGGAAGTGGATACTTATTCTTGACTGTGACTTTGTTTAGCTGACGGTAGTCAATACACATTCTAAGAGAATCATCTTTCATATGCATGAATAGAACTGGTGTACCCCAAGGGGATACGTTGGTCTGATGAATCCCTTATTTAGAAGATTCTTTAACTGTTCATTTAACTCTTTGATTTCTGCTGGAGCCATTCCGTATGGTGGAATAGAGATGGACTGAGTATCTAGAAGAAGGTCTATTCTGAAGTCAATTTCTATTTCGAGAGGAACTCCAGGAAGATATTTGAGAATTCACAGCTACTAGAACTGATTCAAGACTGGGAGTCTCAAAACTAGAATCCTTAACTCAAACAAGATGGTAGACACACCCTTAGATATCATTTTCCTCGCCCTAGGGTAGGAAACAAGCTGACCCCTAAGTGTTGAGGTACTACCCCTTCATTCTAGGACAGGTTCATTCAAAAACTAAAAATAAACAACTCTATTCCTATAGTCAACTGAAGCATAGCATGAATGAAGCCAATCCATGCCGAGAATGACGTCAAAATCTGTCATCTCTTACTTTAATAAGTCTGTTGAAGTAACTTTTTGAGATACCTTAATCGAACAGTTCATGTATACCCATTGGGCTATGATAGACTTACCCACTAGGTAGAGACTGATAAAGGCTCTACTAGGATTTTGGAACTGACTCCGAAGTAAACATCTATATAAGTAGTTACAAAGGACAAGGAAGCTCCTAGATCAAGCAAAGAATAAACATGTAAATGATAAACTTGTAACGTAATAGTCACCACATCAAGAGAATTTTTCTGATACTGTCTTGACTGGAGTTCATAAAGCCTTTTTGGGTGCTGCCCACAGGTGGCACTGAAAGTGGCACCCTGCTAATTCAGGCATCCGGACTGAGCTGGTGGATGGTTATACTGACTCTACAAACCCACCAGAGGACACTCTCTAACCCTATGGCCTAGCTTGCCACATCTAAAACATACATCACTGCTAGCTCTATAGACATCCTAATGGGTTTTTCCATATTTCTAGCAAAGGGGATTTGTCCGAGCACTTCTAACACTACCCTAAGGTTTAGGGCCTGGTGCCCTATCTTTATTACCATCTCTGAATTTCGGCACTGGAGCACTAGCTGAGGACAGAGGTGGAACTAATGGTTTTCGGCGAACCTGAGGATAATTACCACCCTCTGACTTCGGCTGAGTGAAGTTAAAGCTACCTATATTAGCTCACTTATTTTTCTTCTCCTTCTCCTTATTATTAGACTCTTCTATCTACTGAGCATGGACCATGAGCCTGGATATGTCCATATATTTAATAAGCACTGTGGTCCTACACTCCTTGACCATATTGTTAGACACAGCAGATACAAATTTACTGATATTAGACCTGTTATCAACTACCACATGAGAGGCATATCTGGCTAACTGAGTAAAGTTAAGGGAACACTTCTTCACTTCATGTTGCCCTACTTCAATTTAATAAATTCCAAAACCTTAGCTTCCCTCACCTCCAATATGAAGAACCTATCTAGAAAAGAAGTGGAAAACTGCTCCCATTCTAGAGGCCCTGCATCTGCGGCCCTCTTTCTTTCCACTGCTTGAACTATGAGTGAGCCACATCCGTCAACTGATATATGGCTAAGTTAGCACTCTCACTAGTTGTTATCCTCATGATATCTGTGACTTTTTGCACTATGTCAAGGAACTTTTCTAGGTCCTCTTCAGACTTAGACCTTGTAAATAATGGAGGATTCATTTTGGTGAAGTCCCAAATTCTAGCAGCAGTAGTATTAGCCACTAGGTTGGCCTGGACAAAACCTGGGCATTTATTCTAGGCTACCACAGAATAATCTAGGGTGGTGAAAGCTGCCCTAAACTCTATGTGAGAAACGTTCTTATTTAGGTGGTCTTCCGGAATAGGCATAGGCACTGGCTGATTCCCAGTCCTTCTTTTGTTGGTCCTTTTAGGAGGCATGCTCTATCATTGGAAGTTTAAAAAAGGAATTAGGCTTAGAGTTTAACTAGTGCTCATGCTCACTTGCATGATATAAATACTGAAAGAAGGGGACTTGTTCCTAAAATCCCTCGTATCCTCTTGTTCATAAGTGTGGCACTCTACACACCCATACACAAGACTCTACTAGACGCGGGTTCCTGACTCCCTAGGACTCATTTGAACCTTAGGCTCTGATACCAAGTTTGTAACACCCCGAGTTCATACCCCAGATGCCACAAAGTGCTTACGATTCCAAAGGACTACAAGCTAACCCATGACTAGTACTTGCTACAATCACGGAATAATAACACTATAGTAATGTGGAAATTAGGCTAAATCTGCCATAATGTTCATAACTGAAATCAATTACTAATAATTAAATACTAAAAATTAAATATCTATCTGATAGAGTCTAGTCCAAAAGCCTCTAACTGTCTGAAGGTGGAGATGATGGGACAAGTCCCAACTAACTTCGACTATTGAAAAATTTATTAAAATACTGAAAGGGAAGACTTTTTCCTCAAACTATGAGGACTCACCACTATATCTGTCACTGATAATCCGAGCTGCTAAGTATGATCAGGAGCTCGTGCATCTGAACCTATGATATAAGACATCATAGCGCAAAAGAAAGAGTTCATAGTCCTAATCCTGATGAACTGATTTGAGTTCTATACTGAGTCTAAAACTTAAACTATGACTATAGGAGTGCTCATTAAAATGACATACCCCGATTATAGAATAAGTTGGGGTCCAACCTATGTCCCCAGTTTGAAGGGTGTTGATCCTTGACAAGAGATACTAAAAATGGCTATGAGTTAACTTTATTTGGCAGGAAAACATTTTGTTAACCCTCACTGGCAGAAAAACTCATACGAGAGGTATTAAACCTTATCTGACAGGAAGATATCGCAACCCACACTAGCTACGTAGTTTTGTAATACAGGAAATGCTACTAAGGGTCAAACTCTATACTAGAAGGAACACCCCCATCCCTGGGTTTGCTCGGTGCTTAATACTACTCTTAACAGAATAGACACCGATCTGATCACTAGACTATACTAGGATTAACTGAACTATTACTGATCATGCTGACTAACTGAACTAGACTGAGTTCATTGAGTTTGGTTAAATAACCGAGTACTACTTTCTGTTCATGACAATACTGAGACTAATCTGTAGCTACTGAGATTCTAGGTAAACAACTAAATTTTTGGGTATTGAATACCCCCAGGACTCGATAGCATTTATAATCATAAAACATGGCAACAATTGAAAACATGGAAATGATCAACTGTTCACAATGAAATATGGGACATTTCATCGAGCACTTGGAAGTTATGAACTTGTACATGAATAGGAATATATGCTATCATGCCATAATTACATTATTCAACTCATATGGGTATTCTATCAAACACTTGCAAGGCATATCTTTAGCATGATTGTAATTTAAGCATCTACTAATAGCATGAATTCAACACTAGGGTCACCAATGAAACATAGTTGCACAATCTACTCAACTAAGCATTTTATCAAACTCCTAGGAGGCATAATCTTGTACTTGGGCATGAATAACATGTTGATGCTTCATAAATACAGCACCAATTTGCAATTCAAGGGTTTCAACATGGGGATTTCAACAATTACATACATGATATCTTATAGTCATGAAAACTACAATTAAATCTTGGATTGAAAACCCACACAATAACATGAACATAAAAATAACCCAATTGGTATATGTAATTCATGACACTATTAACTTGAGAATTTAAAAGGGGTTCTTGAACCCCAAGGGTGGAAGGAAACCCTTGGATGAACACTTAACATACCTTGGTTCTTGAATTCGTGAAGATTGATGGTGTGTTCTTGAAGCTTGAACTTGAAATTGGATGCCCTAGGGTTTCTTCTTGAGGAAATTTGAGAGAAATAATGAATTTTTTCCTTTTGAATGGCTGAATCACGTGTTTTGGGGCTAAATAGGGTGGGGGATTTGACCTAATTTCTTCTCTGGATGCGGGCTTTTAAATTACTAAAAACATGCCCAATGATGCATAGACTGATGTGCCACATTGATTGGGTCGATGCGATGGCTGATGCGACGCATCGTGATCGCGTCAGCTCACTGGAATTTGCACTGGGAGCTGGGAAAAATATCTATCGACACAATAGGTGATGTGACACATGGAGATCGCGTCGATCCACTATTTTGGACTCCTAAACGTGCCTCAAATAAGGTTTGAAAAATCCAAAATTCGCCCGAGAACACCTATTGACAACCCTGATCATGAATCTACCTAAGAATCCACATTTTTAAAGTTGTAAGGGTCGAAAATAAGTTCATGGATATATCGAGGACAAAATAAGACTAAGTGTCATTACTTAGCCTAAAAATTTTTTAGGTCTGAGGCCTCTTTTCATGCTATAAGGGATTGAGTTAGGCTTGAAATTTTATGGGGTCTTACACGAATACCCACATTGGAAATAATATGACCAAGGAAAGCTACTGACTTTAGCCAAAATTCAAATTTGCTGAATTTGATGAACAGCTGGTGATCTCTAAAAGTTTAGAATACAATTCTAAGGTGGTCTGCATGATCATACTCACTACGAGAATAGACAAGAATATCATCGATAAAGACTATGAGAAATATGTCCAGATACTCTTTGAACACTCTGTTCATCAAGTCTATAAAGGCTACTGTGGAATTCGTTAGCCCGAAAGACATGACTAAAAACTCAAAATGACCATAGCGGGTTCTAAAAGATGTCTTTGGAAAGTCACATTCCCTTACTTTAAGCTGATGATTGCCGAATCTAAGGTCTATCTTTGAGAAGTAACTTGGACTTGATCAAATATGCCATCAATTCTAGGAAGAGGATATATGTTTTTGACTATGACTTTGTTCAGCTGATGATAGTCAATGCATATTCACAAAGAACTATCTTACTTTCTCATAAATAGGATGGGAGTGTCCCATAGAGAAATACTAGTACTTATAAAACCTTTATCGAAGAGATCTTTAAGATGCCCTTTTAACTCTTTAAGCTCTATGGGATCCATACGATATGGACGGATAGAAATAGGCTTAGTATCTGGGAGAAGTTCAATACCAAATTCTATTTCCCTATTGGGAGGCACCCCTGACAAATATTTGAGAAAGACAATAGGAAATTCATTGACTACACTGACTGACTAAACTATTGGGGTCTCAGACTTAGTGTCTTTGACTCGAATGAGATAATAGATATACCCTTTAGTGATTAACTTTCTAGCTTTAATATAAGATATGAAATGACTCTTGGGATACATTGAATTACTTTCCCACTCAAAGACTGGCTTATCTGGAATTTGAAACTTCATCACTTAGGTGCAAAAATCTATGGATACATAACAATTATAGAGCCAATCCATACAAAGAATAAGGTCAAAGTCAACCATATCTAACTCTATTAAGTATGGTAACATGATTTTATGAAGGATAGTGATAGGAAACTTTCTATAGATTTGTTCAGTAACAACTGGCTCACCACTGAGGTAGAAACTAAGAAGGGCTCAAGGATCTTTTCAAGACTTATTTAAGAATTTACTGCAACTATCAAGGTCACATAAGAAAAACTTGACCCGGGATCTAACAACACATAAACATCAAGATGAAAGACACAAAGCATACCAGTAATAACATTTTGTGAATTCTCATGCACCTGACCGGATAGTAAAGAATAAAACTGATTCTAGAGATGACTACCACCGATACTAGATGATACACCTTGAGAAGGAGTTGGAAGACCTACAGGAGCTGGTGCAGCAGTGGCCTGAGTCTGGGGATAAAAATATTTGTTTCCCTACTTAGCATGCACACACTCTCTAATTCCATGACCCAACTTTCCATAATCATAACAACCCTTCTGTCCTAACATACACTCACTAGGATGATTCTTACCATGCTTAGCACATGGAGGATAACTGGTCCTTCCAATCACACTATTCTGAGATCTGGACATAGAAGACTTACCCCACTGCTACTACCTAGCTCTAGGAGCGGATCCACTAGCTGGAGATGGTTCTGGCATAGATGAAAGATTCTGATACTACGAATGAGTTCACCCTTGAGACCTAGCTTGGCCATACTCAAACTGTCATGTTCTAGTCTTCTTATTTCCCTTCTCTCTTCCCTTTAACTTCTCTGCCTCAACTAGCTGAGCATGAATCATCAATCTAGCAAGATACCTATCCTCTATAAGCATGGTAATCCAATACTCCTTGACTACTAAGCTAGAGACTCCAATAACAAACTTACTCATACTTTCCCAAGGACCAACAATCATATTTGAGGCATACTTAGACAATTGATTAAACTTAAGGCAATACCTTTTAACTGTTACTGAGCCCTACCTTAGGTTCACAAACTCCTTTATCTTAGCTTTTCTCAATTCATACGGAAAGAACCTGTCTAGAAAAGCATCTTAGAATACCTGCCAACTCATTGGAGCTACATTCTAACCTCTATAATTCTTTCACATAACCAACAAATCATGCGCTACATCCTTCAATATATAGGATGCCAACTCTACACTCTCCTCTTCAGAAACATGCATAATCTAGGTGATTTTTCTTACCTCATCTAAATATAGTTATGGTTCCTCACCTGCTTTTGACCTAAAGAACTCTAGCATATTCATTCTCATGAAGTGATGAATTCTGGCTACTGCTAAATCACCATTCTACTGAAGTAGGACTATCGCCTGATGGTTTCCTTGAACATTAGCAGCCCCTGCTTAGGCCGACGCCTGAAAGGGAACCTGAAACTCAGCATGGGATACATTCACATTCAGAGGATAAGCAGGCTAGTTACCATTTTTATGGGCGTTAGCTCGACGAGAAGGCATATTCAATTATCACATAAGAGCATAAGTTAATAGAAGGTAGAGGTACTGTAAGCATGATAGATCATTAAAGAAAGAGATAATTTCCTAAAAATATCCCATATCTTCTTGCTCATAAATGTGGTGCGCTTCATACCCATAATCAAGACTCTACGTAACGCGGCTTGTCTGACTCCCTAGGACTCTTATAAACCTTAGACTCTGATACAAAGTTTGTAATGCCCCAAAAACCTTATCCTGAGATGTCACACGGTGCTCAAGACTACGAGTAGCCTAAAGCCAACCCTATCTGCCTTTTACTATGTCTAAATCTTTTAATAAAGGAAACATAGAAATAAAAGTCATACTATATGCAGAAATCTGTCTGAATATCATATATGAAAAAAATGTCTGAAACCTCAATACTAAATAATCTGAATCAAAACTAGCAGTCTGACAACCCTGTACTACTAATATCTAGAGTCCCTGGAACAAACCCCAGCTAACTTGAACTGTCTGAAAATACTTAATCATCTAAACTGATACACTAAAAATTTGCATAACTAAGTCTCCAAACTATGAGGACTCACCGACTGTCAGGATGTAGATGGAGATGCTTGGAATTACTCACATTGATAGAACTGAGCACCTGAACCTACTTTATGAGACAATGTAGAACATGGACGTAGATATGGATTTGTACTTTTAGGATGTATTGAGTTTATGGGGCGAATGCATAAGAAAAACATTATGTCAATATTTATATCGATTTACAAAAGAATGCATGCTAAATGTAAATGACTCACATAAGATGGACTATCTGAAACCTGAAAATCCTAATTCATGAGTAGTAAATCATACTTTGTAAATCTAGTGAGTCATACCATTCAATTCTAAAAGTTGTACTAGTGATCAGTCTATAAATCATGCTGTCTAAGTTTAGAAAGGACTCACATTTATATCTGAAATCTGAAACCTGAAGTTTGTAGCTAATATTTTTCTGTAAAGCATAATCTGGATAAAGTTGTAATCCTTTACACTTAGTTTTCTAAAATTTTTTCATTACTAGTACGAAATTCTCTTAAAAACTATTCTGCAAGGGAAATACTTTAAAACTATTCTGAAAGCTTTTACCATTAAGGAGGTTCTTCCTACCGACATAAACCCTGTGAGCTAACATGGAGTACAATGTCTTGTTCACCTATGGAGAAAACTCACGATGGGAGAGGTGTCATACTCTTGCCAATGAGTATAACCTTATCAAAGTGATCACATTTGTCTCTGTCATCCATATAGAAATCGGAATAATCTAAATCTTTACCTACGTTGTCTACGTAGTTCTGTGGAAGTTAGGCCACGCTAATCCCACACTTCCTTCTCTGTGATAATTACTTCTCCCTTTAATCTGTATGCTCATTCTGTTGGAAATCCACTTTTAAAACTAGCATTAGGGTTTATTCTAAAACCAATTATGCATTTATCTGATTTAATCTGTAAGTAAAATAATCTAATTTCTATAGTCTGTAATAAATCTAGAAAACGGATTCCAAATCTTATCTGAGGATCAAAAGATTAAATATTTACTAAAAATCTAAAGAAAAAAAATTGATCATCTAATGCTTAAAGAATAATCTTTCTTGAAATTATAATGTTCAATCTAAGGATAATAACTCATGCATCAATCTCATGTCAAAACATCATAATTATCATGCTTGGTAATGAAAACAATTATAGTTCATCTCAAATATGGAAATTACTACAATAGGCATGAAAATATGGAATTAAACATGCAATTCAACTTCTAAATAAACTTTAAATCTCATACTCTTGCAATTAGCAATAGTGGCGATGAACCCTAATTCAAATCTCATGTAATTTCATAGAAAATCATGTAAATTTGTGGTTAAAAGTTAGTTTTGGGTACAAGGATGAAAGAGGATCCTTGTTCATGAATCCCACATACCTTAATTGATGAAATTTCTAAGAAATCTTGAACTTCAATCTCTATTTGTGCTTTTGAAGATAAACTCTTGATTATCTTGATTTGGGAAATCCTCAATTTTGAGTTTTCTTGGAGAAACAATGAGGGATATTTATTTCTTGGAGATTAAGTTTCGAGCTATAGGGTTTCTTTGAGATAGAATGGATGATAATAAGCATAAAGTTCTTCAGAATACGTTTAATTTCTTTTTTTAATGAATTGGGGTCTTGGGAATTGACCAAACAGTCCTTTTTAAAATTTTCATCGAAACTAGAATGAAGGAGAAATTACTATTTTTTCATGCCACCGTGATGCACCTCTATCGCGGTGGCTCATTGGATTTTGACAACTGGGAAATGGGGATCAAAAGCGATGCGGTTAAATCGCGTTGGCCCTCTGGAAAAAGGGACGAGTCCCATTTTGGCCATCACCGCGATGAACCACCATCATGGTGAGCCACTGCAAAAGAGCGATTGGGACCTGGAACTTCTCTGTGACACAAACCAATCGCGAATGTCCACTAGAAATTGACATTTTCCAAATTGGCCCTCTCCATGATGCGGTGCTTGACTAAATGGCATACTACTTTATTAAAAAAGGCATAACATCTCAACCGAGTATCGAATTTAGGCAAAATTGGTATTGATTGAAAGCTAATTCAATTTTCCATATAATTTAGGGTCTAGAACTAGAAAATTCTACAAGTAATAAAAGCTATTCATCTTTGAATCTAACCTTTGATGTTCTAAGAGCGAAATTAAGCTAAAAAAAGTATGGGGTATTACAAAAGTGAACTTAAGGTCAGCAAGCCACAATAAATTCTAGCATCCCAACTAGGGATAATGACACATCTGTACCTCCTACTAATAAGATACAAACCTGAAATGGAGTCCGCACTTCAGTTTTGACTACACTTACTTGGGTCCCACCTAGCCCAACCAGTATTTCAAGAGCTCCTTAGACCGGCTTTACTCATACTCTATCCCCTTTGGGTGAAGTTCCCAAAGATGATTTCAAATATCCCATTCAGATGCTTGCTCAAATTGTCATCTTAGTATCGTCTATTAGATAATGTTGGTTCTACTAATGATTTCGTAGACACTACTAGAGTCGGTCAGTTCATGCGATTGAACCTTCCAATTATCAATACATCCAAAGTTGAGGAGGACTCCTAAGATTTTGTTGATGAAACAGAGAAGATTTTTATGGTTATACATGTAAGTGACACCGAGGAAGTTGAGTTTTTGGCTTATAAGCTGAAGGGTGTGGCTTATCAGTGGTATGATGAGTGGGAGGGGATTAAGGGTGAGGATGTTGAACTTGCAATTTGGGAAGATTTTTCTATAGTTTATCTTGAGAACTTTTTTCCTCAGTAGTTGGGGGAAGCTAAGGCTATGGAATTTGTGAATTTGAAGCAAGGAACTATGAGTGTTAAGAAGTATGCTCTGAAGTTTTCTCAGTTAACTCGCTATGTTCTAGAGTTGGTGTCTAATATGAGAGAAATAATGAGGAAATTTTTGTCTGGGGTGTCGGATGATATGAAATAAGAGTGTAAAATGGCAATGTTAAATAATGACATAGATATTTCTTGGTTGGTAGTTATGTTCAGTGGGTAGAGGAGGAAAATAAAAAGATAGCAGAGGTTGTGGATTGTCTATTCCAAAAGGCAAAATCAATGGATCATGAGGTAAACCATATTAAAAATGGTAATAGGTATTTTTCCCCTAAGAGATCTTCTAGTCTAGCCTCATCTTTGGCTAGTGTGCCTATGTCCAATTCTCATTCCTATGCTAGTGTTTCTTAAAAACTCTTTAAGTTCCCTCCTTGTGCTAAGTGTTGTAGGTCTCATCCGAGAGAATGTAAGGTGGGTATAGATGGATGTTTTAGATGCTGAAAGTCATGTCACTTTCAAAAGAATTACCCATCATCAAAACAAGGAAGTGGGGGTAGAGCCTCAATTCTAGTAACATCTATTACAGAAGGCTAGGTTACTCAGAAGGGAACTACTTCATTAATTAGTGGTGGTCGAAACCGATTGTATTCCTTGACTAGTTAGCAGAATTTAGAAAACTTTACCAATGTTGAAACTAGTATGTTATTTAGCTTTCTCAATGTGTAGAAAATTTCTATCTCCCAAACCCCTATTTCTTGGCATGAATTTTCTTAGCTTAGAACCTAGGTGAGTGAGTAGTATGAGGGTTATAATATTGATGTTGAAGATCTGATTATGTGTGTTTTATGTAAAGTTGTTCTGCAAATTTTATTATGGGACAACTTTGATAAAATTTTATGAAAGCAATATTGTTTCTTATGGATTATCTGGGGAGTCATGCTCGGTGCATGAAGGCCCAGTACCTTATCCTTTTAAGGTTTTGGACTCTTCTTATCCACTACTTTCGAGAACAAAAGTTGTTTTAGTAGTGGATACTATAATGACCCTCCAGGTTCTTTTCTTAAGTTCCATGCGTTTATTATAGTTCGAGCCTTTATACAATGACTACAAGTAATTTCTGACATTCGAGAACTGTCGTTTTGATTATTATATAGTTTATTTGGATATTAGGCTTATTTTTTAATTTTATAATTTTTACAGTTTAGGAATTGTTATCGAACCAAAACTTCTGGTAAATAGTGCCATCAGCTCCAGAATGTTGATTTTAGGCTGGGGTTTCCCTTTGTTTGAGTCTCAAGGCGTTTGAATATTTTTTGTTTTATTGGTAGATTTAATGAAAAATA
Source organism: Capsicum baccatum var. pendulum (assembly GCA_030864225.1). NCBI lineage: Eukaryota > Viridiplantae > Streptophyta > Magnoliopsida > Solanales > Solanaceae > Capsicum > Capsicum baccatum. The sequence continues at coordinate 103,137,776 of CM061551.1, forward strand.
AAACAAGGTGTAGGATCCAAATATAATCAAAACAATCTCGAATAACAGTTTCAATGAATTCGTTTAGTCCGAAATGTCAAATTTGGTAGGGTAGTATAGTTCATTTACATGCACGAGGTTTTGAATAAATCCTGAACCCCTAGTAAAAGTTCAGTTGAAGTTGAAGAAAATGCTAATGTTCAGCATCTGGTGAAAGACACCCTTCTTCTTCATGTTCGGAGGGAGTTTACCGCATTTCGAAAGGGTCATGTCATTGACATTCACAATTGTGAGCCTCCCATCGTGTTTGCAATGAAGGGTCTACCCAAACCAATCCGAGATAGATATGTATCTCTATTGGTATCATAAGATACACTCATATTTATGTGTACTCTATCCCTATTTTTATCCCATATTATTTGGTTGATTGTAACTGATTAAGCCCTTTATATTATGTTAGTAAGTCTTTTTTATAATGACTTACCTTATTTTATTTATTATGGATTAAATAGTGTTGACTCACCTAGATTAACATGCCAACCCTGTATATGATAAATCTATAACTATTATATTGGGTTACTCGGATAGGTTGTATTAGTGTATTTATGGGGATTAGATCAAATTAGGGAAGCCTTGGGTAGTTGGGGTGGTTGTTCTGTCATCGGTTTTGATTAGGATTGATTATCGATGATGCTTGCTGAGTACACATGGTTTCTGTCATGACCCAAGATGAGACCTTGGCTGCGAAGGGCATCCCAAATGATGAAAGCCTGAGAGACCCTTAGCATACTATCATAAAATCCATCCTTAAATCAAAGTACGGAAGATATAAAGAAATTCAAGATAAACTCATAATCAAATTGTGTCAATGAGTTGTGACAATAAAATATTCAAATCTCGTCTACGTCTACAAACCTCTATGGAATAGTAATTGTCTAGGTTGGGACAAGGCCCTGTCTTGGACCATAACTAAAGAAGTCAACATATGAATAATTGCCATTCGAAAGGTGGATGGCTCACCAAATCTGCCATATCTAAAAGTTCTACTGATGAGATGGACCATGGAATTATATTCAGATCCTATAATATGGGGGGCTTAATACTTGTAGAGTATTGGTATGTAGAACAACCAATAAATGACGTATATTTCATGTTAAATAATGGAGAGCATTGTAGAAAAAATAACTTATCATAATATAGATAAGAACGCATGGGCATAATTTGAAAAGGCTCAATTAATGCTTGTAAAACATTGACGTAACTCTTTGCTTTAGTTCTGAGCCAGATGGTACACCCTATAAGTCTAAAATCCCACAGGCTATATGGAATCCTCCCTTGACTCGACGACCAAGCCCCCAGTCCGAGTTTTCCACAAGTAATGGAGTACATAATAAGACAAAGCATGCATCCTTACTGACATACCGAGTCATGAAAGAGCGTGCCTCCTTACTAACACACCATATTATGAGAGAGTATGCCTCATTACTGACATACCATTTCATAAAACCCATTTCGGCAAAATATAGTTTCGTCTAAGAGTTATCTAAACTCGTACTTTATTCGGATAACTATCTAACTCTTTTTTAGCCCAATTTCAATCCTTTAAAATCATACTTCATGCTTATAAAAAGTTCATTTCTTATTTTGTTACGGGCATATCATAACAGGGTATCATTATACCCAGACTTGCAAGTCATTCATATCTTATCGTATCCATAGTCGTTCTCATTCAAAAGAATGTTAATGACCACCTAATAGATTTAAAAATCACATGAGAGAGGTCTTATATTAAATATCATATGATACTTATGCAAATCAACCTCTCTTCAAGACTTTAAAATATGGTGACCGATTCTTACATAAAACACATGCAATTCTACATCTGGAAACAAGAGCATTTAGAATAAGAAATTGCCTCTTCGAAAACATGAAAAGTACCAAAACATAATTAATAAAGAGACATTTATAACTTGAGAAATATAATCATTCATAAAGCAGCCCCAACTATAGTGATACATAAGTCTCATGATCTAAAAACGGGGCTTATAGTTCATGCTCTCAAACTCATTTAGTAATTCATAATATATTAGGATCATAGATTTCATCATGCTCTCAAATCCACTTCACAAATCGTTGGTGATAGTAAGAATTTAAACTCAAGCCTTTGAATCATCCATTTGAACAACCAATAACATATTAAGACAAATAAATTTCATCATAAAAGGGGGATTTCATAAATCATGCTCTTAAATCACTTTTCAAAACTCACAACATATGGACGCATGGCTATAATTCAAGTTCATGGAAAAAACCACTAGTAATTTCATAATTTCATCAAACATAGGTTCATGACGCATACTCTTCAAATGATTTCCAAAAACCAGTTTTGCATATACATGATTATATAACATTAAAACTTATTAAAAACATTAAACAATGCCCATGAGATTTAGGATAGTCCCACATACCTTTTGACAGAGAGAAATTGAAGAGAACGGATAGAGATTGGCCCTTGGAGAGTTAAGATCCTCAAAACCTAGGTAGTTTCTCCTCTCTTGCTTATGAAATTTTATTTAGGGATTTTATAGTGGTGAAATAATGTGTGTAAAAATTTATATTTGCTAGGGATGGTAAAACACCCCTTTGTCCTTAAAAAAAACTCAAAAAGGAATACTTTTTGAAGCTTGGGAAAGGCTTTGTGGTGCAAGGTCAAAGTAAACCACTGGTTTTCCAGTGCAAGGCCATAGAAAACTCATTACAATGGCTTTTTGCAATCTATCCGCGGCCCAGGTCAAACGCGAACCATGGACAGTATCTTACTAAAACACTCATAACTTTTGACTCTGAATTCGGATTGACAAATGGTCAGCTGCATTAGAAAGAGGACTCAAAGAACCTTAATGTTATGTATAATAGGCTACATAAATCCTCATATTCTAATATTAATGGTCATTAGAATTTGACCCAAGAGAAATCGTACATAAAAATTCAATGGATAGGAAAGTGCTCAACTTAATTTTGAGCTAAGAGATTTTTATGATGTATAGTCATCTTCAAAGATGTTCTCACACCAAAGTATTGTTATTCACACTTATTTCTTACTAGAAACCATTGGATTTGAGTTTACATACATCGAAAAGATAGTTAAACTTTATCCCAAAAAAGCGGGGAACATTATCTCCCCCTTGAGATCATTCATCGTCGATTAATAGGTAGGAACTTATTGAAGTTATAGAAGTATGGAACAATGTACGCACCCTTAAATTGGGAATTTTCCCTCAATGTAACTTAGATAGGCATTTAGGAAAAGCTTCATGACACCACCAAGTGAATTGTCTACGCATGGAGCATAAGATAATGAGAATTGATGTAGAGAGGACCTTGCACAAGAGGTATATAGATCATAATCATCACAACATAAGATATGAGTTTATTTGGGGTTCATTGGTCTTAATTTAAGTTAACACTAAATTTGAGATAAGATTTAGCAAAACATAGGAATAGAGGTATCCTCCATCTTCCTTGATATGACCGATAGACCTTAAACTTAGAGACACTACTTGACTATGCCCCAAATAATAAATAACATACTTCATCACTTTCAACTTACGATTCCCCTACAACAAACCTAACTACAAGAATTTGAGTCCCACTACATAGTACTTCCTTGTTGAAGTATATCTCAGAGTAAAAAGGTGCTAGCTTAAGCGATGTGACCCTATACTCTACGTCCTTTTAAGGATATCACTTTACCTTATCACAATAATCAAACAACCTCAAGTCTTAAATTCCAGTAGCACTGATCAGATATCACATTGGTTTGTGTTTTCATCAATCACAACATTCAAGCCTATCTTTAATACACCTATTTTATGGATCTCCTCACCAAAACTCAACAACTTTGATCACTCTCACAAGGATTTTCACCACATATTTACTTCCAAAGTATTTCACATAATGAAAGTTCATCTCCCTCCTTCCTTTTCATCTATAACCTTAGCACAAGGTAGTCACACCAAAATTTAAAATATATGAAACATCTACTCTCTTATCTAATACATTACTAGGCTTCTATAACCACTAACATACTAACATAGGGAGGTTCATTGAGGACCAGCGGACAAACACCAAGAATGAGGGTAACACTCTTTAATTAAGACTTATATTTGTTGATCTACTCAATATGGGTCGTGAGATGCTAGATATAATGCAATAGGCATGAATTGCTTCATATATCAAATGCCTAGATCATAAAAAGAGAGTCGTTCGGGTGTTAACATACACATCATAAGTTCTTAGGACTAGGCACAGTGAGAAACAGGAGATCATATATCATGAGCTATATAGTATAAAGGCGGAATTCATGCAGTCAACGATTGAGATGAGGATTTAAACTTGAAGTTATTGCTCTTCATTTAAAGAATTGAAAATGACCATGAGTTTGCATAAACTTTATCACTTTGGATAATCCTGACATAAAGTAAATTGGTAATAAATAGAAAGCATAGTTCCATTGAACTAAGCATGATACAAGACATAGATTTATGGATCATAAACATCATAACATAGAGCTTGAAGACTTGAAATATTGGATTACTGAGGGACATTATTGCTTTTAGTTTGGAGGTCGAAACATAGACATAAAGTACATACATAATTTTGACCTTAGGCATAGGCACAACTTAAATATAGAAGACATTAGTAGAATGACCTCTTATATTGAAGTAGGAGGAGCTCACATGAATAGGAATAAATTTATCATGTCTTTTCCCAGACACTTGACACCATGAGAAAATTTGGGAACTACTTTAATTCATCATCTCTCTTTTATATCAAAGTCACAATCCTAGACTTAGGGACATATCCTCTAAATAAATCTAAAAGCACAACACTCAACACAATAGGGATATCACCATACACATGAACGCTAAACTTTCACTATTAAACTATACTCTGAAGGCATTGCTTTTTGGGAATGCTACTCTAAACCTTTTCTAGCCTCTATAGCCATCACCCTACAACTCACACTCTCATGTGCATACATATTCACACTCCTTATCACATACCGATCCATTCTCCACTACATACTAGCATTAAACCTCTGATCGTATACCCTCACAACTTAACAATGTTTTTTAAAACTAGAACAATAACTCACATAATTTGTCTATATTTCACCCAATTTAGCACAAAATAACACCATATAGTATCTCTCTAGGCTTCTTCATTCTATGAAATTCAAGAACATAAACTAGGTAAACATGACAAATATACGCATGAAACCTTATCTAACCATATGCCATCTGGGGTTCAACACATTCTTATAAACCTAACAATCTTATCCTCCTAATGATTCAACCATAATTTACCATTTTAACACTAGTCCTCATGTACACATATACATCACAATTTACCACTTAAACTTTTCATAAGTTATCAACCTAGGCTCTTTCACACATTATATCAATCCTACTAATTCATTCCCACAAAACATGCCTCATTAATCTTAAGTTACTATTCTTTCCACCACAATCCAAATCTAAAGTTAAAACCTATAGTCTAGCATCAATTATGTACCACTAAAGAAACATCTTGTACAGTATAGAAATCTGCCATATAGATAAATCAACCTACCTCTCTTATTTTACTTAACTGAGGCCTACAAGGTCATCCTCTCCACAACACTACTACAATACATTAGAATTTACTATACACCTTCTCACATGTTTCATTAGCTTACAATTACTAGAGAAAATAGAATCAAGGGTGTAAAGTCACATAATGAGGATAGTTGATATTAATCTTATAACATGACCCCTACGATCTATTTAGCATAGTCTACTTTCTCATAATAAATCTACTTACCCATGCGTACATCACAACTACCTTCAAAATCCCATAAACATCACAAAGTTATCCCGAAGTTAGTCCATACTGATAACTTATTGGCTAATCTTATCCTTTCAATTCACAACATATAAATGATTTTTCTACTACAAAAGCCATCCATTTGTTAGATCCTTACCTATTTCCAATAGATCCTAATCACCATAAGTAATCACATCCTCTCCTAACTACCATAAACCTATAAGTTGTGCTACAACTTTAGCCAATCATAGTAAAAGGCATACCACACTCTACTCAATTGTTACATAACTACAACAACCTTCTTTACCCAAAAGTTACCTTCACTCTAAATTCTAAGCTTATGGCTTCAAATCACTAACTTCAGGAACATCTTACTACTAATAGGTTATGACACCTTAACATATACTACTACTTGGGTGGAAATATTATTCCAACATTCTACTATATATCTCTACCCTTAAGTATGACATCCATAACAAGGATTCTGAAAGGGGCTGAATACATTTCATACCTCAGGCTCAAATACATGATGGATATAGATAGGGGTATCACTTGAATCAACACACTATGAAGCACTAACTGACTCATCTCATCGTTAGGGACCATATCGTTAGGGATCTAAACTCTTGATCTTGTTTCACCTCGATAATAAGGCATAGCTAATAAAATTAGAGTAAGAAAGGAACTTGGATAACTTTTATATGGTCAACATGATGGCTTGATCTAGAGTATGAAAGTATAAAAAACATCTCCTAAATGCCCGGTAAGCTCCTAATAAAAAGTATAGTGCACAACACACCCATAACAAAACTCTACTAGACATTTCTTCATAGACACCCTGGGACCTTGAACCATGCTCTGATATCAAGCTTTTCATGACCCGAGTAGAGACCCTGGTCATAAAAAGTATCCCAAACTACAAAGGCACGAGAGGCCCCTTAGCATACTATCATAAGCATAATCCATACATAAATAAAAATATGGAAGATATAATGAAATTCAAGAGAAACTCATAATAAAATTATGTCAACAATTTATGACAATACAATACTAAAATCTCTTCTACGTCTACGAAGCCTCTATTGAATGCTAATAGTCTAGGTCAGGACTAGTCCCCAGGTTGGACCATAACTAAAGAAGTCAACATATGAATAAATGTCTTCCAAAAGATGGATGACTCACCAACTTTATCGTATCCAAAATTTGTACCAATGAGATGGACCATGGAACTAACCACAGATTTTGTAATATAAGGGGTAAACACTTAAAGAGTATTGGTATGTAAAATAATCCAAAAATAATATATATTTAATGTAAACTAGTCAAGAGCATTGTAAAAAAGAATTTATGCTTGTAAAATACTAAATCAACTCTTTGGTTTAGTTCTGAGCTAGATGGTACACCCTATAAGTCTAAAATACCATGGGCTATATAAAATCCATCCTGGAATCGGTGGCTAAGCCCCCAATCTGAATTTTCTAAAAGGATTGCAGTACGTAATAAGATGAATCATTCCTCAATACTGACATACTAGGTCATGAAAGAGTGTTCCTTCTTACTGACACACCATATTATGAGAGAGTATGCCTCCTTACTGCCATACCATTTCATAAAACCTGCCTCGACAAACTACGATTTTGGCTAAGAATTATCTAAACTTGTATTTTATTCGAGTAACCATATAACTCTCTTTAAGCCAAATTTTAATCCTTTAAAACCATGCTTCATGCTCATAAAACGTTATTTCTTATTCTGTTAAGGATACCTAGACTTGAAAGTCATTCCTATCATACCATATCATATCATATCCATAGCCCTTCTTATTCAAATACACGTTAATGACCGCCAAAAATATTTAAACATCACATGAGAGAGTTCTTATATTAAATATTATATAAACTTATGCAAATCAACATTTCTTTCAGACTTCAACATATGATGGACAATTCTTACATAAAACACATTCAATTCTTCATAAGGAAACAAGAGCCTTTAGAATAAGAAATCACCTCTTTGAAAACATGAAAAATAACAAATCATAATTAATAAACAAAAATTTACAACTCAAGAAATATAATCATTCATAAAGAATCCCCAACTCTAGTCATACATAAGTCTCATGATCAAAAAGTGGGATTACATTTCGTGCTCTCAAACCTATTTCACAATTCATAATATATTAAGATCCTAAATTTCATCATCCTCTAAAATCCACTTCCAAATTCATAGGTGATATTAAAAATTTAAAATCAAGGCCTTAAATCATCCATTTGAACAACCCATAACAAGTTAAGACAAATAAATTTTATCATACAAGGGGGATTTCATAACTCATGCTCTTAAATAACTTTTCGGAACTCAAAACATATAAATACATGGCTATACTCAAGTTCATGATAAAAACCCCCCAATAATTTCATAATTTTATCAAAGATGGGTTCATGATGCATGCTCTTCAAATGATTTCCATAAACCCTTTTACACAGATATAATTATATATCTTTAAAACTTATGAAAAACATTAAACATATGCTCATGAGATTTAGGATAGTCCCACATATCTTTTCATGGAGAGAAATTGAAGAGAACAGAGAGAGATTGTCCCTTGGAGATTTAAAATCCTCAATCCCTAGGTAGTTTCTCCTCTCTTGATTATGGAATGTTATTTAGGGATTTTACAGGGGTGAAATAACATGTTTAAGACCTTTTATTCACCCAAAAAGGATTAAGGATGGCTTAGGGATAGTAAAAGACCCCTTGCTCTTAAAATAACTCAAAATGGAATACTTTTTGATGCTGGGGAAAGGATTTACGATGCAAGACCAAAGAAAACCACTGGGTTTGTGGAAAAAATCCAAATAAAACCAATTCTAGTGTCTTTTCATGATCCATGTATGGCGCGGGCCTAACGCAGACCCTGGACAGTATCTTATTAAAGCACTCATAACTTTTTACTCTAAATTTAGATTGACAAACGATCAATTGCTTTGGAAAGAGGACTCAAAGATATGTAGTTTAATATATAGTGGGCCATATAACTCCTCATTTTCTAGTATTAATGGTCACTGGAATGTGATTCAAGAAAAATTGTTTACCAAAATTCAATGGATAGGAAAGTGCTCAACTTAACTTTGAGCTAGGAGATTTTTATGACGTATTCTCATTTTCAAAGATGTCATCACACTCAAGAATTGTTATTCACACTTATTTATAACTAAAAACTATTGGATTTGATTCTATATACATCATAAAGATGGTTCAACTTTAGCCCCAAAAAGTAGGGTGTTATAGTTTCCTACTCACCCTTACTTTTCTCTCCTTTTTCTTATTTTCTGCACCCCGTGTGGGTATTAAATCATGTAGCAGCTTGTAGATTGTTTTCTTCCTTCTTTTTCATTGTGCATATCGATGTAGTGTTGGTAGACTCCAAGCTTATCCGGATCTCTCTTTCTTATCTTATTCTAGGACACATTTAAGAAATATTTTTTATTGTTATCATTTTATAACTAGAGGCTTGTACTAATGATCACAAGACCTGGGATGTATCTTTGAGACTTCTGTGTCATATATATATATATATATATATATATATATATATGGAATGCTTTTGTTTCTTCTGTTCCACTCTTTAGTTCTCTTTAACTCTTGTTCTTTAGGTTGGGTTATGCGTACTTGTCTTATGGGTATGACAAGTGTCATCACATGCCTATTTTCTTGTTGTGACATGTTCTCTTCTAGCAACACTCTGATGATATTATTTTCAATTTTGTTCTTCTGCTATGTAGTAGATTATTTCCTACATTTTTTTAAAGAAAAATTTGCATATGCACTATTTTCGTTTTTATATAATCATGATATCTAAGATAAATACCCTACACCTAGACTATTTCTATGGAATACCTACCACCACCCACCCACAATAGGTACCAGGTAATGCTGTCCACTAAGGTTTTGATAAATGCAAAGAAATTACCTAGTGTTTGTCTATATCGAAAATCATTTCCTTATGCCCTATTACTTGTTCAACATTTATGTTTGAAACATCAAATAACATTGACATATCCACTTAGTTATAGACAACGAAAATCACTTTATTGATGGGAGATACTTCAACTGATTGATTCATTAAATAACTGACTATCAGGTCCTCTAACCTGTAGAATATTTGGTAAGTGATATCCAACCATAGTTAGCCATTGACGACAAGTTTTAATATAAAAAATTTATCCCCTTCACTATGCAAGAAAGATATGATTTCTAATAATGGAGTGTGATCCAATTTTATATTAACAAATTTGCAATTGAAATAGATCATGTTACTGATTTTGCACTTGAGAAGATTTTTGAAGTCATAGTCGAGTTCATCAGCAAGCATTAATTAAAAAGGAAAAAGTAGGTTGGGTTTATAATAAAGGGTTTAATTTGATATAAATTATTTAGATTAGTGAGTCGGATTGGATTATTGAGGAAAATGAGTTATTTAGGGGAAAACATACATTTTTATTTAATTTGGAGAGATTTCATCTCAAATAGGGACATAATTGAATAAATTAGGGCTTCTTATCGGGTAGATAATTATGATTAATGGTTCATATTATTGGTTGTTGATTTCACAATCTTCAATTTGAAGGTCATGATGACACCTATTTTGAACCAACCTTGATAGGTAAGACAACACAAAGATAGAATAAATATGTTAAAAATATAAATAAATAGAATAAAACTTGAACTTCAGAATAAAGTTATGCTACAGGATGATAATCAACCATATCCATTCCCCAAGAGTTATGAAGTGATTCTCATTCTCACCGTAGAATTCTTCAGCCTAAAGAAAGTTGGGCATCATGGAAGTACGAAACGAGAGTGACGAATAATAAAACTCAGATTCCCAAAAATCTAGTGCCATGAGTAATAGCAATTCTAACTGTAATAAAAATACAAGATACACTATTGTATGTCTCTGAACTAAAAATAGAGAAATCAAAACATAGAGGAAGCCAGGAACATGCTCCAAATGGAATGCTCACCACAAATTAAAGTAGATCTATATGTTTCTTCATCAATAGCAACTCAATTAGGGATCTGCATTAAAAAGGTATAGAAAAGTAGGATTGGATGCAGTCCACTTGCACTCCATAAGCATCATAAGCGAGTAGAATAGATAACTAAATAAATAAAGTAAATGTCATGACTCGAGCTGAGGCCCTGGCTGCGACGAGCATCCTGAACCACAATGGCTTGAGAAAACCCTTAGCATCCGACCAGGAGAATAATCCATAGATAAATTAAAGTGTAAAAGATATAGACATAATTCAAGGGAAATTTACAATAAAACTGTGTAAGAGCCCATAAAGTCCTAGTCATTTCAGTCCTTTATAGCATGCCAAAAGAGGTCCCAGACAGAGAAAATTACAGTTAAGTGTTGACCCTTAGTCTCATTTTTGGACTTGATATTTCAATGGCATTATTACGATCTTTTCGACCTTAGAATGTCAATTTTTAAATTGAGTCATGATCAGGGTTATCTATCGGTCATCTTTGGAGAGTTTCAAAAATTTGAAACGTCATTTGAGTCACGTTTGGATGAACAAAATAGCAATCCAACACGATCTCGATGCATCGTGTTAGATATCACATTGGTACTATTACCGCGATGTGTCGGTGATCACGTCGACCCCATCGACACAGTGCATCGCCTATTGCATCACTGGGCAAGTTTTGTGTATTAAGTTACAGGTTTATGGGGGTAATTGAGTCATTTTACCTTATAATACTTTGCCATAACACTAAATTAAACCTCTCTAAGAAAAAAATTCACTCTTTATCTCACAAATACTCTAAAAACAAAGCTCTAGTTTCATCAAGTTCAAGTCCAAGTCCCAATAATTCACTACAATTCTCAAGAAATCAACAATCAAGGTATGTTAGGTGTTCATCCTTTGGTTTTCTTCAATCCTTAGAGTTGAAGAACCTTTTTTTAATCTACAAATTTTTAGATTCATGATTTACATGTGCAAATTGGGTTGTATTCATGTTTGTGTTATGGTATGGGTTTCAATTTATAATTTAATTATAAGTTTCAGGAACATAAGATATCTTGTATGTTGATTGATGTAATTCTGATGTTAAATTCCTTGAAATTTTAAGTTTAAGTTGTAGTAATGATACTTATGTGTTTTTCATTATCATGTGCATTAACAATGCTCCCCAAGTGTTTGATTAAAAGTCCATATGAGTAAATTATGCATGGTAACTTATTGTTGTGTTGCTAAAGCTGTGATATGAGTTTATCTATTATGCTATCGAGTCTTGGGGGCATTCAATACCCAAAATCTAGTTGTTTACTTAGTTGTAGTAGTTATAGAATCATCCCAGTAAAGGTTATGAACCATAGTACTTAGTCAGGTAACAGAACTTAGTGAACTCAGTCTAGTTCAGTCATTTAACATGATCAGGGTCAGTTCAATCAAGCTTAGCACATTCTAGTGATCAGTGTCTTTCAGTTAGGAGTAGGATTCAGCATCAAGGGAACTTAGGGATGGGGAATTCCTTCCAGTTAGGGTTTGGCCTTTAGTAGAAATCCCTGATTTACAGAACTACGTAGCCAGCGTAGGGTAAGTCATCCTCCTGCCAGACTAGGGTTGACACAATCATATATGTATTTCATGAGCCTTCCTGTAAAATTAGGGTTGACACGTCATTGTTAGTATCCCTTGGCAAGGTGATAACACCCTTTCAATGGAGGTCACAAGTTGGACCCCAAATCAGTCTACATTAGGGTAAGTCAGTTAGATGAACACTCCGATAGTTACAATTTCAGTCTCTGCATTTAGTAAGGAACTCAATCAGTTCTACAGAACCATAGCTATTAGTTATCAGTTACTTATCTATCAGAATTCAGTACTCAGTTTTAATATAATCTCAGATACATGATGTATACCTGTGCGCACAGTATTGCATGTTTAGTATGTTCAGCAGTTATAATTTTACATGTACCCTTATCCAATTACTTCATGATGTTCATTTAGTCAGTTATCATCTCATGCATAAGAACCCATGTTTATCAGCCTTACCTCACTTAACATAGCAGTAAATTCTACATCCTGATGTATACTTTTTTTTGTGCTATGATATCTCATATCATAGGTTTGGATGCTCAAGTTCCTGACTGTACTTAGCAGCTTAGGCTATCAGCAGTAGTTATAATGGTGAGTCCTCATAATTTAAGGACAGTGTTTACCTATTTCAGTAGTTCAGTAGTTATTTCAATCGGAGTTAGTTGGGGGTTTGTCCTAAAAACTCCATATTTGGATAGTTAGAGGCATTCAAACTAGCATAGTCAGTTATTAAGTTTTCAAATATTATTATCAGTTATACGAAGTTATTACTTTAGGATTTTGAGAACCGTATGGCATTTTTATATTTCTTCTGCATATACTCCAGTATTATATTTAGTGTTCATACCAGGTACTAGTCATAGGTTAGCTTGTGGTCCTTCAGGGTCATAAGCACCGTGTGATTCCCAGGGTGCAGTCTCACGGCATTACAAACTTGGTATCAGAGGCTAAGGTTCTAAAAATTCCTATGGAGTCTAAAAGCTACTTTGAGTAGAGTCTTATGCATGGGTGTGTAGCGTTCCACACTTATGGACAAGAGGATATGAGGATATTTTAGGAAAAGTTCTATTCTTTCAGTTTGCATATTTGTAACGCCCCAAATCTGATACCCAAAACGTTACATGGTGCTCATGACCCTAAAGGACCATAAGATAACCCATGACCGATATTGGTAACTGAGCACTTAATAATATATTGTAAATGTAACACCCCGAATATGATAATAGAACGCTATACGGTGCTTATGACCTCAAAGTACCATAAGCTAACCCATGACTGATATTTGTACCTGTATACAGTTTAAAATACTTTATAATGTAGAAATATGAACTGAAGGACCATAAGGTTCAATACTGAACATGACATAAATTACATAACATCTGAATGCATGGGGTTCAAATGCATGAACAATAATAATAACTGACTAACTATCATGAGCGTGAGAATAAATGCATGAGACATAACAATTGACACTAATACTATGATAACATGATTACTGAATCTGAATATAACAGATAACTAGGGTGACTGTATCTGACAGTCCTAAATCTGATGAAACTATTTGAGTTCTATACTATATCTAAGTTGACTGTATATGACAGTCCTAAAATTTGAAGAACTATCTGAGTTCTAATACTGAGACTGATTGACTATATCCGATAGTCCTGATTCTGTAAGATGAAAATGTGGGAAGTAGTTATCTAACTGAAATACCCCTGATACGCCATTATGGCTGAGTTGGGGTCCAATCTGTAACCCCAATTGGAAGGGTGTCAATACTACGCCATTGGTAAGGATAAGATATGGATGACTCTCATCTGATAGTACTCCCTGTACGAGAATGGTGGGGCCCTTATCTGACAATGCTTATCCACCTCATCAACCCTCATCGACAATGTTGATGTCTCAACCTATGTTGGCTACATAGTTCTAGAATGCAAGGATGACTGCTAAGGATCACACCCTCATCTGATAGTGTGTGTCTCCATCCTTGGGTTCACTCGGTGCTAATTTCTACTCTCATCTGAATGTACACTGAACATGATTTACTGAACTGAACATGAGCTAAATTTCTAAATTCTGTTGACTGATAAAATATTGCTGATATCTGACAACTGACTGAGGTCATGAGATCATGGAGATTTTTTTGAGCCATAAGACTATATAAAGTCTAAGGTTTCATAGCTTGACTGAGAGTATCGTGCAAATATGACATGGCTCTAAGCACACAGCTAATGTTTTGGGTACGAGTACCCCCAGGACTCGATCGAAGAAAACTGACCAAGCATAACTTACTTGAACATATGACTAGCATCATAATCCATAATACATTTATAGAAGCATTTCACCAAAACATGTGATAAGCATAACTTGTACATACATAGGGATTTCATGATATCATGCTAGTTAGGCACTTTACTTTCATCTAGTCATTTAATCAAACATATTATAGGCATGGTACATGTAAACATCATTGTACAATAATTAAACATCATGGTTCAATTATAATTACATCATTCAAGGGTTTAATCATAGGTTTGCATGAATCTATATTTGTAATTATGTAACCTACATAGAATTCATTACCCAACATGGAGTAGAATTCAATTTCTCATTATCCATATGAACAAGAGGAGCCTAATCATGAAATTCACAAGACAATCCATAAACGTGAATTTAGAAAAGGGATTCTTGGGCTTCATGGACGAAAGGAGTCCAAGAATGAACACTATGCATATCTTAGTTCGTGATTTCATGAAGATTGATGAAAAAACTTTCTTGGAATTGAATCTTCTTTGAAAACCCTAACTTGGTATTGAGACATTTTTGAGAGAAAAGAGTGTATTTTGGGTGAAAATTGGCTGAATCACGTGTTGAAGAACTTAAATAGGGGTGGGAAGTTGACCCTTTTAAACCTGGACATGTCATTTAATTTCATTAAAATTTTTCCAAACTGAATCCCTGGCGCGATGTGGCACTGGTGCGCTGTGTCACTGGAATTTGACAATTGAGAAACTAAGGGATAGCGCGATGTAGAGCCATCACGTTGCCCCTTCCTTTGTTACCTGGAACTTTGGCATGACGCGGAGAAAATCGCGCTAAGACACTAGAAAAGAACAATTCTAAATTTGTGCCTTGGCGTGATGTGCCATAATTGTGGACCCCTAATGGAATTTACCAAATTCTATTTCCTATTTTGGAGCGGTGCGCCACTGACTAATATGGTACTGTTTTACGATGGGAACTTAAAATAGTCGTAACTTCTGACCTGGTTATCAGCTTTGGGCAAATCTTATATCGATGGAAAGCTTATTGAATTTCCCATATGAAAAAAAACTGAAAGTCTTAAAAATTCCTCATGGAATAACCATAATTCATTTAGAAGTTAACACTATACATTCTTGAGATTAAATTAGCTAGGAAAAGTATGGGGAATTATAACATCTCCCCCTTGAGAACATTTGTCCTCGAATGAGATTGACTGAGAGAGGAGAAAAGAAAACTGACGTATATGCTAAACATAAATAATTGGAACATGATCTCATGACTGACATGACTGACAAGCTGAACATATAATACTGAATATGCATGTCGGATGCATGTGTAACTAATTCATGAATGCATGACTGAATGTTCTGAAGAACTAAGTTTCTCATAATAAGAATGCATGTCTGATGCATAATTACATAACTGAACTGATACATGAGTGCATGAATGAATATGCAATGGTACTTGATACCAAGTTTCTAATAGGAACATGAGCAGAAAGTTTCATACCAAGTTTGTGATGAACACCAAACATGAAACTGAGTAAGCTTAAGGAGAACTATTACCTTGAGCTTGATCTAAGTGGGCGAAGAAGAGGTGAGGATACTTGGTACTCATGTCTGCCTTTGCTTCCAAAGTAGCTCCCTCGACGTACTGATTTCACCAAAGAACCTTAACTAGAGGGACTTCTTTGTTCGTTAATCTACGAGTCTGATAGTCTAAGATTTCGACTGGAATCTCTTCATAAGAGAGAGTGTTTTGAACATCAATGCTCTAAATAGGGACTATAACTGATGGGTCACTTATGCACTTCTTGAACAAAGATACATGAAAGACTACATGAACTGAGGCTAAATCTGAAGAAAATTCAAGCTCACTACCTTGCCAAATCTACTAAGAATCTTGAAGGGACTAACATATCGGGGACTGAGTTTCCTTTTCTTGCCGAACTGCTTCACTCCCTTCATGGGAGAGATCTTTAGAAACATAGTCACCAATCTCAAACTTGAGATCTTTTCTACGAACATCTACATAAGACTTCTCTCGGCTCTGAGCAGCCTGGAGTCTTTCTCTAATCAACTAAACTTTTTCAAAGGTGTTAAATACCAAGTCAGGACCAATGACTAAGGCCTCACTAACTTCGAAACAACTAATTGGATACCTACATCTCCTACCATAGAGAGCTTCGAATGGAGCCATCTGAATACTGGAATGATAGCTGTTGTTGTATACAAATCAATCAAAGGTAAGTGGTCATCCTAACTTTCCTTGAAATCAATTGCACACGCCCTTAGCATATCTTCTAATATTTAAATGGTCATTTTTGCTTGACCATATATCTGAGGATGAAATGTTATACTAAGATAAACTTGGGTACCAAGACCCTGTTGGAATGCTTTCCAGAAATAAGAGGTGAACTAGGTATCTCTGTCTGAGATAATAGATAGCAAAATAACGTGCAATCTGACCAACTCTCTGATGTAGAGTTTGGCATAATCCTTGACTGAGTAAGAGGTATGAACTAGAAGGAAATGAGATGACTTGGTCATTCTATCTACAATGACCCAAACTGAATCATGCTGATGACGAGTTTGAGAAAAACCCATCATAAAGTCAATGTTCACAACTTCCCACTTCCAAGTAGGAATACTGAATTCTTGAATAGACCCACTAGACTTCTGATGATCTATCTTAGCCAGCTAACATGTAGAGCACATAGCCATAAACTCTGCAATGTATCTCTTAATCCCACTCCACTAATAGATTTCCCACAAGTCGCGGTACATCTTTGTGGCCCCTAGATGTATAGAGTTCGCTCACCATGCGCTTCTGTAAGAATTCGCTGCCTTAACTCATCTACACCTGGAACACAGAGACAACCCTTACAACACAAAAAACCATGTCCACCTTGGGAGAAAACCTGTACTTTCTGATCCTTGACTGACTCTTTCAACTTAACAAGGTTGGGATCTCTATATTACTTTTTTTTCACCTCAGAAACTAGAAATGATTCTGAACTACTCTGAACCCATATATCACCCTCATCTATATCGACTAAGAGAACGCCTAGTATGAAAATCTGATGTACTTCCTGAGCTAACTTCTTATTACTGTCATCCACATAAGTAAAACTACTCATAGACAGTCTACTGAGAGCATCGGCCACTATGTTGGCCTTGCCCGGATGATAAAGAACAATCATGTCATAATCTTTCCAGAGCTCTAACCACCTTATCTGACAAAGATTGAGATCTTTCTGAGAAAAGATATACTAAAGACTTTTATGATCTGTGAAGACATCTACATGAACTCCGTAGAGATAATGCATCCAAATCTTTAAGGCAAAGACTACGACGGCTAACTCAAGATCATGAGTAGGATAATTCCTTTCATAGGTCTTAAGCTACCTGGAGGCGTAGGCTATGACCTTACCATGCAGCATGAGGACACAACCCAAACCTACTCTGGATGCATCACAATAGACTACAAAACTATCTAGAAAATCTGGGAGAACTAAGACTGAAACTGAGGTGAGTCGAGTCTTTAACTCCTAAAAACTCTTCTTATAAGGATCTGACAACTAAAACTTGACTTTCTTCTAAGTCAATCTAGAAATAGAGGATGCAATAGAAGAAAATACCTCAACAAATCGTCTGTAATAGCAAGCCAAAACCAAGAAACTCCTAATATCTGATGGAGAGATAGGGCGAGGATAGTTTTTTACTGCTTCGGTCTTTTGAGGATCTACTCTAATGCCATCACCGAAAATTATGTGACCAACGAATGCTACTGACCTTAGCCAAAATTCACACTTACTGAATTTGGAAAATAACCGATTATCTCTTAAGTACTGTTCTGAGATGGCCTGCATGATTGCGCTCACCATAAGAATAGACCAGGATATCATCTATGAAGACTATGATGAACATGTCCAAGTACTGCTTGAACACACTGTTTATCAAGTCTATAAAAGTAGCTGGGGCATTGCTAAGAACAAATGACATAACTAGGAATTCAAAGTGACCATACCCAGTATGGAAAGTTATTTTCGGAGTGTCACATTCTCTAACTCTGAGCTGATGATAGCCGGATCTGAGGTCTATCATAGAGAAATAACTGGTACCCTAAAGTTGGTCAAACAAGTCATTGATTCTAGGAACAGGATACTTTTTCTTGACCGTGACCTTATTGAGTTGACGGTAGTCTACACATATCCTAAGAGAACTATCTTTCTTGCACACGAATAATACTGGAGCACCGTACGAAGAAATGTTGGGCCTGATGAATCCCTATCGAAGGTATCCTTCAATTGTTCTTTGAATTCTCTGAGTTTTGTTGGTGTTATTTTGTATGGTAGAATAGATATAGGCAGAGTATCTGGAAGAAGATGGATGCCGAAGTCTATTTCCCTTTCGAGAGGAATTCTTGGAAGATCTTTGGGAAACATATCTGAGTATTCATTCATGACCGGGACTGAATCAAGACTGGGAGTTTGAGAACTAGTGTCCTTAACTCAAACAAGATTATAGACACATCCTTTAGATATCATTTTCTATGCCCCAAGGTCGGAAACAAGTTGACCTCTGAAAACAGATACACCACCCTTCCACTCTAGGATGGGTTCATTTGGAAAATAAAACTGGACTATTCTGTTTCTACAATCAACTATGTCATAGATAAAATTAAGTCAATCCATGTCGAGAATGACATCAAATTCAGTCATCTCTAATTTGACTAAGTCTGCTAAAGTGACTTTCTAAAATATCATAACCGGGCAGTTCCTATATACCCGTCGGGCTATGATGGTTTTACCCATGGGGGTAGAGACTGAAAAGGGCTCTATTAGGATTTTGAGACTGATTCCAAAATTGCCTACTATATAGGGAGTAACAAAAGACAAAGAAGCTCCTGGATCTAGCAAAGCGTAAGCATGCACATAGGAGATCTGTAACATACCAGTAACTATATTAGGAGAATTTTCCTGATTATGTCGGGATTGAAGAGCATAGAGATGATTTGGGTATTGCCTACTAGTAGCACTGGAGGTGGAACCATGCTAATTTGGGCGACTAGATTGAGCTGAGGAGAGGAGATAACTGTAATAACCTGACTGGAGGTAGTCTCTGACTATGTAACCTATATTTCCATAACCAAAACAGACATCTCTAATAACACTGCAAGAACCCTTGTGGTTCTTACCATAAGTTTGACAAAGGAGATTAGTTTGGGCATTGCTAACACTGCCTTAAGACTTAGAGCCTAGTGCTCTATCTCTGTTACCCTCCCTGAACTTAGGAACTGGAGCACTGGTTGAAGAAGGGGCTGGAACTAATGAATTAGGATGAAAGTGGGAACGATTTCCTCCTTTTGATTTAGGTTGAGCGAAGTTGAAACTACCTGTCTTCTCTCTCTTATTTTTCTTCTCTCTCTTCTTAATCTTCTGCTGCTCTATCTGTTGAGCATAAGTCATAAGCCTAGCAAAAGTCATGTCACTATCATCATGGTATATTTTCACTCATTTACCATGCTATTATTTACCCCTGAAGCGAACTTACTCATCTTGGCTCTACTTTCTGCAACCACATGAGGGGCATATCTGGCTAATTGAGTAAACTTAAGAGAATACTCTTTCGCCATTAAATTTCCCTACCTGAGATTCATGAATTATAGCACCTTAGCCTCTCTAAGATCTTAGGAAAAGAATCTATCTAAGAATGCATTGACAAACTCCTCCCACTCTACAGGACCTGCTTCATCTAACCTCTCTGACTTCCACAGTTTGAACCAAATATAAGCCACATCCTGCAACTGATATACAGCTAGCTCAGCACTCTCAATAGTAGCTACCCCCATGATATGTATTACCTTATGAACCTGATCAAAGAATTCCTAAGGGTCTTTATCTAACTTAGACTCAAGGAAGGATAGAGAATTCATTTGGGTGAAGTCCTGAATCCTAGTTGTGGCTAAGTTGGACTCTGAGTTGTCCTGAATGACTATTGTCAATTCATTTTGAGTGGAAACTGACTAAGCAAGAGTAGTGAATGTGACCCTAAACTCCACATGAGAAACATGATCTCCCAAAGGATCTTCGGGCTGGGGGCTGACTGATTTCTGTTTCTTCTTTTAGGAGGCATGTTCTGTAAAGGAAAGGGGGAAATAGATTACACTGAGAGATTAAATTAAGATTATGCTCACTGGCATAATTTGAATATCAAAATAAGAGAAACTATTCCTAAAATATCTTATAGCCTCTTGCACATAAATGTGGCGTGCAACACACCCAAGTACAAAACTCTATAAGATGCAGATTTCAGACTTTCTAGGACTCTATTAAACCTTAGGCTCTGATACCAAGTTTGTAACACCCCAAATCTGGTACCCAAAATTCTACACAGTGCTCATGATCACGAAGGACCATAAGCTAACCCATGCCTGATATTTGTACCTGTATACTACATAAAATACTTTATAATGTGGAAACATGAAATAAAAGGCCATAAGGTTCAATACTGAATATGATCTGAATGATGTAACATCTATGTGGGGTAATAAAATACCTAAAACAAAATTGAACATACTAAAGTCTGAAACATGATAGTCTAGAAAGCCTCTAACTGGTTGAACTGTCTAAGTAAGAAGTTGATGGGACATGTCCATAAATAAATCCAACTAATAAACTGATTAATCAGATAATAGAGTAATAATCATATCCTCAAAAGATGAGGACTCACTTCTAACTCTATTTGCGGATATCTGGAATCTACTGTTGCTCTAAAGCCCGTGTCTGAGAACCTATGGTATAAGACACCATATAACAAATGTGTCAGAACTTTGAATGTACTTTTATGCATGTGAGGTAGGATGAATGCATGGGGTTCAAATGCATGAACAATAATAATAACTGACTAACTATTATGAGAGTTGGAATACATGCATAAGACATAACAATTGACACTAATACTGTGATAACATGATTACTGAATTTGAATATAACTGATAATATGGGTGATAGTATCTTACAGTCCTGAATCTGAGTTCCGTACTATATCTCAGTTGACTGTATCTTATAATCCTAAAATCTGAAAAACTATCTGAGTACTATTACTGAGACTGATTGACTTTATTTGACAGTCTTGATTCTTTAACATGAAACTGTAGGAAGTAGTTATCTAACTGACATACCCCTGATATGTCATTATGGCTGAGTTGGGGTTCAATATATAACCCCAATTTTAAGGGTGTCAATACTACACTATGGGTAAAGACAAGCTGTGGGTGACCCTTATCTGATAGTGTCCCCTGTATGAGAATGGTAGGGCCCTTATCTAACAGTGTTTATCAACCTTATCAACCCTCATTGACAGTTTTGATATCTCAACCTATGCTGGCTACATTGTTCTGGAATGCAAAGATGACTGCTAAGGATCACACCCTCATCTGATAGTGTGTGTCCCCATCCTTGGGTTCACTTGGTGCTAATTTCTACTCCCATCTGAATGGACACTGAACATGATTTACTGAACTGAACATGAGCTAAATTTTTGAATTCTGTTGAACGATGACATACTACTGATATCTGATAACTGAATGAGTTCATGAGATCATGGAGATTTTCCTGAGTCATAAGACTTCCTGAAGTCTAAGTATTCATAGCTTGACTAAGAGTATCGAGAAAAATGACATAGCTCTAAGCACACAACTAATGTTTCGGGTACGAATACCCTCAGGACTCGATAGAAGGAAACTGACCAAGCATAACTTACTTGAACATATGACTAACATCATAATTCGTAATACATTTATAGAAGCATTTCACCAAAACATGTGATAGGCATAACTTGTACATACATGGGGATTTCATGGTATTATGCTAGTTAGGCACTTTTCCTTCATCTATGCATTTAATCAAACATATTATAGGCATGTAAGTTTCAATTCTAATTTCATCATTCAAGGGTTTAATCATAGGGTTGCATAAATCTGTATCTATAATAATGTAACCTACATAGAATTTACTATGCAACATGGAGTAGAATTCAATTTCTCATTATCCACATGAACAAGAGCAGCCCAATCATGAAATTCATAAGAAAACCCATAAACTTGAATTTAGAAAAGGGATTCTTGGGCTTCATGGATGAAATGAGTCCATGAATGAACACTATGCATACCTTAGTTCGAGATTTCGTGAAGATTGATGGAGAAACTTTCTTGGAATTAGATCTTCTTTAAAAACCCTAGTTTGTTCTTGTGAGGTTTTAAAGAGAAGAGAATGTATTTTGGATGAAAAGTGGCTGAATCATGTGTTAAAGGGCTTAAATAGGGGTGGGAATTTGACCCTTTTAACCCTGGACGCGTCATTTATTTTCAGTAAAATTTTCTTGGACTGAACCTTTGGCGCAATGTGGTGCTATCGTGCCATGTCACTGGAATTTGGAAATTGAGAAATTGAGGGATGGCACAACTCGGAGTCATCGCGTTGCCCCTTCTTTTGTAACCTAGAATTTGGCACGACGCGGAGTAAATCGTGGTAAGACACTAAAAAAGGACAATTCTGAATTTTGGCCCTAGCGTAATGCTTCATAATCGCGTACCCCTACTAGAATTTTCCAAATGCCATTTTATCTTGTGGTGCGGTGCGCCACTGACTAATATGACGCTTTTTTACGACATGAACTTAAAATAGTTGTAACTTTTGACCCGGTTATCAGATTTGGGCTAATCTTATATTAATGGAAAGCTTATTTAATTTCCCACATGACAGAAAGTGAAAATCTTCAAAATTTCTCATGGAATAACCATCATTCAATTTAGAAGCTAATACTAGACATTCTTGAAATGAAATTAGCTAGGAAAAGAATGGGGTATTATAGTAAATATGCAGAACATAAGTTGTAAGGCCATAAGGTTCAAAACTGAACTAATACTAAATATAAAACAATGCTTGTAATAGGATATAACAATACCCAAAACTAAAATAAATTGTCTGAAACATGTTGTAGTCTGAAAGCCTCTAAACTGTCTGAAATCTGTTGAGTTGATTGGACATGTCCTAAACTAAATCTGAACTAATTAAATAATAAAGTAATAAAATAACTATTCTATTCTCAAATAATGAAGACTCATTTCTAGTCTGGCTATTGAACGTCTGATCTACTAAGGATGTTCGGGAGCTCATACTTCTAAACCTATGGTATAAAATACCATAGCGCAAATGTGTTTGTACGTTGAATGTACAGGTATGCAAGTGATGTGGATAAATACAATGGCTCATATGCATGAACAATACTAACTGACTGAATAACATGAATGCGAGAATACATGCATGAATACGTAACTGTAATTGAGATCATGATAACACTAACTCATGAATTCTAATAACATGGATTTTATGATATCTGAGTACTAATACTGGATAATGAATGACTAAGTCTATTGAGTACTGCGGAACTGATGTCATAGTACTGATAAAGGAATGATTGTTTTTAACAGTTCTGATTATGAAGAACTGGTCTGATTGACTGTATCTGACTGTCCTAAAATCTGAATATTGCTAACATAAATTTTGTATAATTAATATACTATTAACTGGGTGACCGTCTCTGCCAGTCTTGAAATCTAATAAAACTAGCTTAGTTCCATACTGAGTTGAGTGACTATATCTGATAGTCTTGATTTCTATAGAACTGGACTTAGTTCTATTTTGAAGACTGAATCTGAAACTGAAACTGTGCGAGGTAATCATCTAACCGATATGCCCCAAATCTGAATTGGTGGGGTCCAACCTGTAACCCCAGTTAGAAGGGTGTCAGTATCGTTCCATGGGTAAAGAAAAGTTGTGAGTAAACCCTCACTGACAGAGAGATCTTCCGTCAACCCCTTCTGTAAGGAAAACTCAAAGGAGATGTATAGTCCCTAGACACGTAGGGGTACATCTCAACCTACACTAGCTACGTAGTTCTATAACATAGGGATTGCTACTAAGGATCACACCTTCTACTGGCTTATAGTGTGTGTCCTTATCCCTAGGTTCACTCGGTGCTGAATTCTACTCCCAACTGAATAGACATAGAACTGATTTCCTAGTTCATACTAGGCTGGACTAATCTCTTACTAGTTTAACTGATTAACTAGATTGAACTGAGTTCATGGAGTTTCATTGACTGCTGGAATACTACAGAGATTACTGAATTACTGAGCTTTCTGAGATTACTGGGATTACTGAGTTTTCCTGAGTCATATGACTAACTGAATTCTACTGAATATGGCTTGACTGAGGATATCATGAAAACATGATGTTGGCTCTAGCCATACAGCTAAATTGTTGGGTACAAGCACCGCTAGGAATCGATAGAATGAAACTGATAAGACTTGACACTTCTTGAACAAAGACCAATATCAACAATTCATAATACAATAAGTTGGGGATTCCATGAAGTATATGGTTATCATAATCTTGTACATGGGAGGAATTCATATAATCAATGTCATAATTCCATATTCTAGCATCAAGAGAATTTTAACATCTACATTGCACATCAATAGCATCTGAGTCATTTGAACATAAGGGTAAAACATGAATCCATCGCTTAAGTCATAATTGAACTATATTGCATGATTTCTAATCTTTTAGACATTTTATCAAACACCTAACATCTACCACTTAGGGCATAGGTATAATCATCAATTAACACCTCATAAACCATTCAATACATGGATTTAAACTCATATACTAACATAATTCCATAAAAACACATTGATATTCCAACTTGGTAACCATACAACAATAACCACATAAACATAATCAACCCATAACATAATATTCATAATGAATTATTTAAAACTTGATTATTGAGCTTCATGGACGAAAAGAATTCATGAATGAACACTATGCATACCTGAGTTAATGAATTTTGAAGGATTGATGGAGAGTTCTTGTGATTTGGCCCTTTAATTTGAGATCTAGGGTTCTTGTTCTTGAGAGAGAAGGATTTTATTCTTGATATAAAGTGAGGAAAAGTTATGGAATAGGGTTTTTAGGGAATAATTTCATGGTTAAAGGCTGATCTAGGTCATGAAAAAAGACCTAATTGCCCTAAGAAGGTTTTTATTTTTTGGCACTGAAAACTCAATATGGGCACCTGGCGCGACGCGGTGCTATCACGTCTTGCCACTGGAAATTGCCAACTGGGAACTGGGCTAACAGTGCGACAAGGTGAAATTGCATTGCAATACTGGATGGGACCTTGAATCTTACCGCGACACGGTGGTATCGCGCTGAGACACTGGAAATTGACAACTCTGGATTTGATCCTTGGAGCGACGTGACTTAATTATGGAGGCGCACTGGATTTTGATGATTGCCATTTTGGCATGCTCCGCGATATGTTGATGGCTTAGGTGGCCCACTATCTAAACAAAATGGCTCTAACTCTTTGCCCAGGTGTCGGATTTAGGTGAATTTGATATCGATGGAAAGTTTATTCAATTTGTCACACAACAAAAAGTCAAAATATTTAAAATTCCACATGTATAAAAGTGGATTCATCTTTTAAAGCAAGTCTTTAACATTTTTAGGATGAATTTAACTTAGGTAAAAGTATGGGGTATTACAATATCGTGCGAGTGAGCATTAGCTCAATTTAAAATATCTATCTAATATAAATTTTTCTTACGTTTATAGAACATGCCTCCCAAAAAGACCAATGAAAAAAGAACTGGGAACTAGCCATCTCCTCCGCCCATTTAAGAAGATCCCATGAATGAGCAAGTTTCTCATGTAGAATTCAGAGCAATTTTCACCACTCTAGCTCATTCTGTGGCAGCTCAGAATCTTTGACCAGCTATTGTTCTGGCTAACTTTGTGGCCACTACTGCTGCACCTAGAATTCAGGACTTCACCCGAATGAACCCTTCTTCATTTTCAGGGTCTAAGTATAAAGAGGATCCACAGGAATTCCTCAACATAGTGTAGAAAGTAATAGACATTATGGGGGTAACCGCTAGTGAGATTTTTGAGTTAGCTTCCTACCAGTTGTAGGGTGTGGCTCATTTATGGTTTGAGCAGTAGAAGGTAGATAGTGGCACAGATACAGGGCCTATAGAATGGGAGGAGTTTACTACTATCTTTCTAGATAGGTTCTTCCAGTTGGTGTTAAGGAAAGCTAAGGTGTTAGAGTTTATCAATTTGAAGCAGGGAAACATGAGTGTAAAAGAGTATTCCCTCAAATTTACTCAGTTGGTTAGGTATGCTCCCCATATGGTAGCTGATACTAAGTCTAAGATGAGCAAGTTCGTGTCGGGTGTATCTGATAGTATGATCAAGGATTATAGGAGCACAATGCTAATTAAGAATAGGGACTTGTGTAGGTTGATGCTCCATGCTCATCAGATTGAGGACAAAAAACTAAGGAGAAAGAGAGGGCAAGCAAGAGGGCTAGAACAGGTAGCTTTAGTTTTGCTCAGCCTAAGTCAGAGGGCGGTAATCATCCTCAGTCACACTCAAAATCTTCAGTCCCAACTCTGTCCTCAGCCAGTGCTCCTATTAGTAAATTTATGAATGATAATGTAACGCCCCGAGAGTACACCCTGGGTGCCACACGCCCGAAGGACCAAAAGCTAACCCATGACTGGTATCTGCTATAAGCACTGTATAATAATCATGAAATAAATGTGGAATTTAGATGAATTTCTATAAGGTTCAAAATCTAAATATTGAGGACTCACTTCTAAATCTACAGTTTGCTGAATCTAAATCTGTCTAGGTGCGATCGGGAACCAGAGCATCCAAACCTATGATATAAGACATCATAGCACAAGAAAAAGTATGCATCAGTACATGGAATGTACTAGTATGCTAGATGAGGTAAGGTTGAATTCAAGGGTTCATATGCATGAATAATACTGGCTGAATGATATCGAGTAACTGAACACGAGAGTATATGAAAACTAAAACTACTGTAACTACTGAGTATGCGATACTGCGTATGTACATAAATGTATACTATAACTAAGATTTTTTGAAGCTAAGTACTGAATTCTTATAACTGAGTTACTGATACTGATTGACTATATCTAACAGTCCTGATTTTATAGATCTAAATTGAATTCTATACTAAGACTAAGACCAAAACTGTGGGAGATAATCATCTAACCGACATGCCCCTTTCTAATCTAATTGGGGTCTAACCTGTAACCCTGTTGGAAGAGTGCTAATACCGAGCCACGGGTACTAACTGTTTTTATGGAGTCATTCCTAATCTAGCGGGTGAGCCCTGAGATCAGTCCTAAACTAGTGGGTGATACTTGAGTATGTCAGTCCTATCTAATGGGTGACATCTCATAACCTACACTGCTATATAGTTTTGGAACTTAGGGATTGATTCTAGGGACCGAGTCCTAACTAATGGGTGTGCCCCCATCACTAGGCTTGCTCGGTGCTGAATCCTACTCCCAACTGAAAGACAATGAACTGAGTATACTAAACTGGACTAGACTGATAATAAGATTACTGAGTTTTCCTACGTTTTATAACTGACTGAGTTCTACTTAGTTCTGTAACAGACTGAGAGTACTACTGATTGTGACATGACTAATACTATTCTTTAACTGAAACTGGCTCTAGATAAAAAGCTAAATTATCGGGTATTAAATATCCCTAGGACTCGATAGCATGGAAAGAAAAGCAAAGCATAACTTTGAATAACATAAAAATGTTCAATTGGTCATAATTCATTCATAAAGACATTTCATCAAAAACTTGTAATGCATTAACTTGTACATTAATGTAGAACACATGTTAGCATGCTATAATGGTATTATTTACTCCTCATAGACAATTTATCAAACACATGGAAAGAATAATTGGTACATTAAATCATAAACACTTAGGGTCGATATGCTTAAAACAATCAACTTGCTCATTGAAGGGCTTATCATGAATATCATGTAGTTCAACACATATTAGGATCAATTCTTGGAACTTGTAATCTAGATCATGGATTAAAATCAAAATAACATCATAGAAACATTAATTACTTTGTAAATTCAAGGGTTTATCAAGATAATAAAATATTCTTCACACTTGCTATTCAATTTCAGGAAAACATGCACGTAAATCATGGATTGAGACCCAACTAATATCATGAACATGAATTCAATCTAATTCAAATATGAAAATAATAAATACACAATCTTTGTACTTCGAAAAAGAATTCTTGGACTTCATAGATAAAAGGGACCCATGAATGAACATCTAACATACATTAATTTGTAAGTTTGTTTGGAGTTCTTGGAGAGATTCTTGGGATTGGCATTGATTTCTTGAACTATGGGTTTTACCTCTTGAGAGATAATGATTTTGTTCTTGAGAGAAAGTGAGAAAAAGTGACATAATAGGGTATTTAGGGAATAATTTTGTATTTAAAGGTTGATATGAGTCATGGGAAAAGTCTAAGTTGCCCTTGGGGTTTAAAATCCCATAACTAGGATGCAGATGAAAGCCACAATGTGATGCGGTGACTGGGTCATTGCTATATCCATATTGGCATGGTGGAATCATGCTGACTCACTGTTTTGTGACAATTCTCAATTTGAGCCTCACCGCAATGCGGTGATATCATGGTAAGCTACTGAAATTTTACAAATATCAAAATGGCCTTTAGTGTGATGCAATGGAGGGCTTATCGTGATACTCACCGTGATGCGGCCTAATTATGATGAGCCACTATTTTTACATAAACTTGTCCTAACATTTAGCTGAACTTTTCTAAGTCAGGGGACCCCGTATCAAGCTTTAATAGAATGAGCTAAGCTTAGGATTTTGCGGGGTCTTATAATATCTCCCCTTGGGAACATTCATCCTCGAATAAGACTGACTAAGATGGGAGAAATGATAAACTGAGATTACATATTGGACATGGAAAACTGAAGCATGACTGCATGACTGAAACTGTTGTTATCCTGAGTTTTCCATATTGAACATACATATCTGAATGCATGAATACATGACTGAAGCTACTTGATAAGTTAGGTTTGTTTGATAAGCTAGGTTTGTATATTGAACATGCATATCTGATGCATGAGTACATGACTAAAAATAATTCATGAATGCATGACTGAATATGCAACGGTAACTGATACCAAGTTTATAATTATATCTTAAACATGGAACTGGGTAAATCTAAGGAAAACTATTCTCCTAAGCTGAAAGTACTGATGAACCTGAGATCATTTACTGAACATGAATGTATGGGAATGTGAGAGAATAACTGAGTTTGAAACATAATACGTGGAGTAAATATCATTAACTAAACTGATTCCTTGAATACATACCATGACACTGGAATGGTCATTCGACTGAGATTTGAACAAGAAAGTCAACTTGTGGGTACTCATTCCTCCTAACTGGACCTTGCTACATGAAGAGAAAATGAAAGGTTTAGGACATGAAAGCTTGGGGTTTATAGATTATCTCCCCCTTGGGACACTATGTCCTTCGAGGAATGCTGACTTGGCTATGATACTAAGAAAAAGATGAGATGATGCATGGGGCACCTTTGAACTAAATCGTGAATGAATATCTAGGATCTGAAGCTGAGGCATGATGCATGAACTAGGATGAACAAATAACTACTAGGATGCTCTATCTTGGAATGGTCATATTTATGAAACTTCGGATAGTACAACTAGATGGAAAGATGGGAAACGATACGAACTTACCCGTTTAACTGCAAAACTAAATTGAATTCTTGACTTTATGAACTAACTCATGCTGAAAACTTATGCTCGGCTGGAGCATTTCTTTGACACTCTTTCTATAAGGTTCTAATTACTTTAGGGAGAAAGGGATATTGGTATGAACTGAATAAAACATCTGAGTAAAATTGAAACTTGACTAAAATTCTATAACATAAGGCGAGGCCTACGAAACTTCATCTAAGATAGAGTTACTAAGCTTATTCATTATAACTACAAACTTTAAATCCTAAACATATTTATCGAATACTCTCTCAACAATACACTCCACCTTAGTATACCAATTCACCAGAGACTACTAAAGATATTCATATGGGTGCTGAGCATGAAGGCTAAAACATACTAACTTATCTATTAAATGAATAGCTGATAGCTGAATACTGGGCATGTAAGACTGAACTGTACTTAGTCTAAAAAACAAGACTAAATTTTCCCACTAATTTCAAGCCTATTCAAGTTTCAAAATACATTTATCTACTTACACATCATCATGACATTCAAGCCTATCATCACAACTACAGCATCGAGTAAAGAAAGCATGGAACAATCTTTTCTCCCATCTAAGAAACTGCTCATCACTATATCCTTTCATATGGAGAGTTCACCAAAAAGTTAACACGTGAGAACCTAAAACATGAATGGACACTATACTAAATCTGACACTTAATTGAGGCCTGAGGAATAGAATATCAACTTCATGAATTTATCAAAAGGTCTAAGATGAGGCTATATATGGCATAATCTGAATTTAGCTAATCTTTAGGGGCGTAGCTTAAGCCATGGGAACTAAACATACAGGAAAGCATGACATGATTATATGAGTAATAAACTGCATGACCTCAGTTATGAGTTTCTGCATTCAAGGGACATGATTCATAACACTGAGTGAACTGGAACTCCTTATACTAGGAACTAGAACCATACATAATTTTCATTAATATGCATGAACATGAGCTATGATCATGGAGATGACATGTAAGGCATGAGTAGATATCGTGATAGCTAAAGTATAAAACTTTGCACTGAGGTAAAGATGGATTGAGCATCATCCCCTCCTACCACTTTCCTACACATACTGACATTAGTATTAAAATCTAAAAGTCAGTCTTGGTTACTAGTTCTACATTTCCCCCTTGGATTAAGGCCACTATTCTAACCTTGTGAACCACTTAATCAACAAATCTAAACTAAATTGTCACCACTTTACTCTAGAGACTGAGGGAGACACTAAGGATAACTCTACAAATATTTTGGGTCTGACACTAAAATTAACGGCTATATAGTGTTTACAAAGAAAGAGAAGCCTCAAAATCTAACTAAGAATAAATTTAAAGATGAAAGACTAAGTACATACCCATAACTATATTAGGAGAACTTCCCTGATCATGGAGAGACTAGAGTGCATAAAATTTGATTTGGCATTGACCATTAGTGGTACAGGAAGTGGCAGCCTGCTGATTCGGGTGACCAGACCGAGCTAAAGGACGACTGTGCTTTCTTCATGGACCAACCTTTAGACATTCTCAAACTCTATGACCTGACTTGACACATCCGAAACTCATATCACTTCCCACTTTACACACTTCCTTCTGATTCTTACCATATTCTTTGCAAAGCAGATTAGTATGAACACCCTTCTCATAAACTTATGACTTAAAGACTGGAGCTCCATCTCAACTAACATTCTTAGACTTGATACTGGTGCCTGAGGTTTACTAAAGACTTCTCCAAGATTGCAAACCCATTATGGAAACTTTTGGAGAAGGAAGCAAAGTTTCACTTTGGTGCAGATTGCTTGAAGGCATTTGAATGCCTCAAGGGGACGCTAGTTGAAGCCCCTATTATTGTAGCACCCAATTGGTCTCTACCTTTTGAAATTATGTTTGATGCAAGTGGTGTAGCCTTGGGTGTTGTACTTGGTCAGAAAAGAGAAAAGCTTTTTCATCTAATCTACTACGCGAGCAAGGCCTTGAATGGAGCGCGGATGAACTATACCGTCACTGAACAAGAGCTTCTTACAGTTGTTTATGCTTTTGAAAAGTTCTGTGCTTACTTGTTGGGAACCAAGGTAGTGGTTCATACAGATCATGCGGCTCTAAGATATCTAATGGCCAAGAAGGATGTCAAGCCAAGGCTAATTAGGTGGGTGCTACTACTTCAAGAATTCGATTTCGAAGTAAAGGATAGAAAAGGTTGTGAAAACCAAGTAGCTGATCATCTATCTAGACTTGAGACTGAGCACACAGTGCAGACCGACCTTGATATTGATGATGCAATCCCCGACATAGAGATTCTAGCAACTATGGTGGAAAACTTACCGTGGTATGCAGATTTCGCTAACTACGTGGTAAGCGAAGTGATTCCTGAGAATCTTTCCTTTCATCAAAAGAAAAAGTTCATGCATTATGTGAAACATTACTTCTGGAATGAGCCTTATATTTTTCAACGATGTGCTGATGGTATTATTAGGCGGTGCGTCCCAGATGTAGAGGTCCCTAGCATACTGGAAGCAAGCCATGCTTCCCAAGTTGGAGGTCACCATGCAGGTGATCGGACGGCCAAGAAAGTACTGCAAAGTGGCTACTATTGGCCTTCATTATTCAAGGATGCCTACAATTTTGTAAGAAGATGTGATCAGTGTCAGCGGCAAGGTTCTATTTCAAAGCACCATGAGATGCCCATGTCCAAAATGCTTGAAGTAGAGTTATTCGATGTCTGGGGTACTGACTTCATGGGCCCCTTGGGGGTTGAAGAACGCCCATATTTATAGGCCAAATAGAAGCCAAAAATTGAAGAAATATGCTAGAATCGAGATAGGATTTGAGTTTCAAATTTGAGTCTCCAACTTTTCAGATTTGGTGGTGGAGAGAGGAGGAGAAGGGAGAGGAGAGGGGTGGATGCTAAAAAAACATACTAAAATAATAATAGTAAATAAAAAAGAATATATATATATATACTAGTTTTGGTGTACGCGCTCCGCGCGCAGACCTTACTTTAATGAGTTCAAACATTCTACTAAATAAAATTTTTGTTTAAATAATAAAGAAGAATATAATAATTAGATTTACAATCTTTTGAACATGCAAAGATAAAAAAATTATTTAATTAAACCTAACATTTAGCAAAAAATAATAATCTCAAAGTCAATCAAAATTTATCTACTATCTGTAAACTATAACAAAACAATACGATGATAGAGATATCAAAACAATACAATTAAATATAACCTTTGCAAAATAAATTTCCTCAAACTCGATCCACATCCATCTACCACCTGTAAACTACAACAAAATAATACGATAATATAGATATCATAACAATACAAAACTCATGAGTGTTGTGGCGTTCTTAAAGAGAAATATCTTCTCTCATTTTGGGGTACCTCGTACCATCATAAGCGATGGAGGATCACATTTCTGCAAAACGTTGTTCAGAGCCGTATTGGCAAAGTATGGGGTTAAGCAACATAAGGTTGCTACACCATACCACCCACAAACTAGTGGGCAGGTGGATGTTTCAAATTGGGAAATCAAGCTAATCCTTGCTAAGATTGGTCCAGGAAGCTGGACGATGCCTTATGGGCATATAGGACCGCGTTTAAGACACCAATTGGCATGTCACCATACCAACTAGTTTATGGAAAGGCTTGTCACTAGCCAATTGAGCTAGAACATAAAGCAATGTGGGCACTGAAGCAGCTTAAACTGAACTGGATGATGCTATAAATATGAGATTGGGACAGCTAAACGAGATGGATGAATTCCGTCTAAATGCATATGAAAGAGCAGATCTTTACAACGAAAGGATGAAAAAGTACCATGATCGAAGGATTATCCAATGAAACTTTCAGAAAGGAGATTTGGTACTCTTTTTCAACTCTAAACTGAAGCTGTTTCCAGGTAAGTTGAAGTTTAAATGGTTTGGTCCATTCAGAATCAGCCAAGTTTACTCATCTGGAATAGTGGAGTTAGAAAACAATGATGGTGGTGTCTTTAAGATGAATGGCCAAAGAGTGAAGCTATATATCGGTCCAACCGACTCGATAAAATGTATAGCCACCATATATCTCGATGAAGTCTGAGTAATCGAGATAACTATGTCGTGCCGCGACAATAAATCAAGTGCTACATGGGAGGCAACCCATCATTTTACTAGGATTTTGTTTTTGGTAAAAAAAAAATTCAAAAAGAAGAGTCGAGCCACGACCAAAACTAAGGCTCTTGGTGGGAGGCAACCCATCCTTCTAAACATTTTTGCTGTTTTTGATTAAGTATAGGTGCATGAAGTACAAAGGAGGAAATTAGACCCAATTTTGATTTGGAAGTGAGTCCTGTCAATGGTGGTAAGTCTAGGAATAATGGAACAATACAGATAAGT
The DNA here is from genome assembly GCA_030864225.1 of Capsicum baccatum var. pendulum. NCBI lineage: Eukaryota > Viridiplantae > Streptophyta > Magnoliopsida > Solanales > Solanaceae > Capsicum > Capsicum baccatum. Next base: position 103,172,644 of record CM061551.1, read on the forward strand.
GGGAGTGGTCAAATGTGTAAGGTTCAAGTATGATTTGCATTAGAGTCGCGCCTCGAGTTATGTAGGTTCGACCCAAAGAAAAAGTTTTGCGGTGCGACTTTATTTTGTGACCCCGAGGTATGGATCTTTTTCGACCAAGAGTGCGCCATTTGTCCTATTGCCTATGCCAACATAGGCAATAGGTTAGGCGCCGCCTATGCCAACATAGGCAATAGGTTAGGCGTCGCCTATGCCATTGCCTATGCTCACTGTCTCACCTAGGCGATAGGCTAGACGCCGCCTATGCCAACATAGGCAATAGGTTAGGCGTCGCCTATGCCAACATAGGCAATAGGTTAGGTGTCGCCTATGCCAACATAGGCAATAGGTTAGGCACCGCCTACTTATTCTTAGGCCATCCTAAGGGCGCCGCCTACTTATGATTTTTGCCTACTAACCCATTTGTGAAAGGACCAACCCGACCCATGTCTCATCCTTTAAATATATCCTCTACCCTTAAACCCCACTACATTTTTCCTCAACCTAAGTGCCGCCCAACATATCCTTTCCCTGTCCAAGCCCTTCTCTTTTCTCATCTAATCCTGCAGGCTCACCTTCCCGATTCATCATGAGTTTATCACCAAGTAAGTTGTTCTTTCATGTCCATAGTTATTTTAGTGCTACACTTATAATGGTTAACTAGACTTTGTAGTAGTGCTTGGTGATAAGAGTATGGTTAGTTTGTTATGATTTTTGAAAAATACATCTCATTGAGTGAAAGGATTCTCGTAGGTAATCTTGATTTTACTTCGGCATGTATTGATTGGTATTCACTGTCATAATTTGTTATTATTATGGAGTTGAAATATTGAAGTTTAATGCATAATTTTGGGAGTTGTAAGCTTGACTATGTGAATGACTCGTTCATCGATGTAATGATCATGGTTAACCACAAGCATAAGATTGTGTGATTGTTTCTATGCCATAGCATGATAAGATTTCTATGTGGTAGTCTTGTTCAAATATTGCATTGCCCCAATGAAATAAAGTCGGAAATGATAGTCAAGGTTACAAGACCATTGTGTGTTGCTTCTCTATATCAAACTGAGAAATTGTTATATAAAGTGAAGGGTTGAAAGTGTGACTGCACTAATAATGTTATTGTCACATACCATCTACATGTATGTCAATGAAGTCTGAGTAATCGAACATACTCACTCAATTAGTTTGTGCAAATAAATTAAGTGTGGGGTGGTGCCATCACTATTTTCTTTTTCGATTATAGTGAATTTTATGAAATGAGACTAACATGACTCTATTATGATCTCAGGTAACATGGCTCTGAAAGGACGACAGGGAAAGAAGAAAGCATCCACGTCACAAAAAGGTCAAAAACGGTCAAGAAAGGACCAGGCTGATTCGTCCTCTCATCAAGTGCCTCGACGCACTTTTGGGATCAAATGGGCTCTGGAGAAGGAAGGGAAGGAATGGTATAGAAACAATAAAGTGAAGAAATATGTACATATGGAGTCGATGCAGAAGGAAAGTTTAGCAAGGAACTGCCCTCGCATTTTGTCAAAGATTATGGCACTAAATCTTGACTTTATCTTCCGAGACCTGGGCGAATGTAATCTTGATTTGACTCGAGAGTTTTATGCCAATTGGTCCCCAAGGACTACGGGAAATGAAGTAAAGATTCGGGGGCAAGTCTTGCAATTGAACGCTGATTTCTTCAACTCTTTCCTGGGTACTCTAAGTGTGGATCAATCACCACTCAAGGAGCTCTACCACAGACCTCCCTACAGAGCCATCAGACATACGTTGTGTGGATCAAGGTCCATGACCCGGTGGACTCATCATAAAGATAATGGTCGTCATAATACTTACCCATATGCTTGTTTGAACAGAGAAGCTCGCATATGATTAAGAATAGTCAATTTTTGCTTAATTTCTGGGACACAATACACTATGGTCATGCGTGACCGAGTCTGCTTGCTATATGCTCTAATGACGAATGTTCCCATCAATATTGGTGTAGTGATACGAACGTCGATGCGAAAAACAAGGGTGCACAAAAGGTCCCATTTCAGTTTCGGTAACTTGTTGACCGTAATATTAAGGAAAGAGCACATTGAGGAGAAGCCAGGGGACCATAAGTTGCCACAAAACCCGAAGAAGGTAGATCTCACGAAAATCAAAGATCCAGAAACTAGTCAAGGCATCAACCTTACCACTGCTGAGAGACATGCTCGAGATGAGAGTTTTTCTCGCCATCTGTATGGCATGACTAGGTTTACTATGATGAATGGGGGTTGTGTGCCGACTAATGAAGAGCTTCAGCGGTTGGACTATGACTACCCACTTAATGAGCATGCTCGGGCCATGTGTGGAGTGGGGGTAAATTTTGAAGAACCTCTAGATGATGATGTGCCGACAGACGATGATCACCGACTGCTAGACTCTGATGTGGAGGACAACTCTGATGATGATTCTGATGCAGGGGGTATGACCTCGGATGTAGAGGAGGAGTCTGACTAACCAGGTTTTTGCTTATTTATTTACACTGAGGGCAGTGTGTTCCATATAAGTGTGGAGTGCGGGTATATGTTTGTGGATTGCCTTGTCTGTTGTATTGCGTACTGCTTGCCTGCATTTATTCTATAGTTGTTTTGATTTATTCGCAGTTAGTTAGTTGTAATTATTTAGATTTTTGCATGAAATTGTTCTTATAGACGGCATGGCATTATAACAGGAATTTGTGCTGAATCACTACTATTGAAACATTTAGGCTCTAAGTTGTGACTCATTCTGTGATAATTGCTTGTGGTTTAATTCATTTATCTGTTGGGTCAAGAATCTATAATGCTCCCAATTAAGTTGACCATGTGCCATGTGTGTGTAAGGTTATTGTATATTCTTTGTTGCGACTGATGCTAGAACTTTCCTAGTGTGTGTGTGAAGCAAAATAAAGATTATGAGTTTAGGAGATGACTTAGGCATTTCTTTGGCAGCCCTGATTTTTTATCTTCTTTTTACCTACCTTTGTACATTGTCCTAGTGAACACCCATTGAGCCTTTAGCTATTTTCTTTGGCAACCCCATATGTAGCCTAATCCATTTTTTTTGAAAAGACCATAATTTGAGCCAAAAGCTCCTAAACGCTTTAAATTGTAGAATCAAGTTGAGTAAAGAGTGTGGCAAAATAAGAGGAAAATGGTGAAAGTGATGTCCCAAAGTTTAGTTATTGGTACATGAAAATATTTTGATCGAGGGTGGCTATCATAGGGATGCTTAACAAAAAAATAAAAAAATAAAAAATATATAAAAAAAAAGAGTTTTATTTTCCCATCATAGTGTTTTTGATTGAGCAACAAAATGGGTGAAGGGGGGTTGGTAGATGAAAGGAAGTAGAGTGGTTGTTAAAAGTTAGTGTAAATGGAATAAGGTAGTGTATTAAAGCGCTTAGGGAGCATAGTCACCATTTCTGGCCAAAATAGTCCTACCCATCCCTTTAGCCTACTTTACAACCCGTAAAGACCTATTTGATCCTAACCTTAGTATTCTGATATTAGTGAAGCATTACACTAAGGGCAAGCATATGGTCATCAGTTGTAATCTAAGAATTCTTTGTGAGAGTGAGAGCAAGCAAGTTCTTATACCCATATTTCTGAAAAATGCAAAACTATGAGTGATTATGGGTAACATTTTGTGTGAGCGCACATGGTTGATGATTGTTGGGTAGTTTTATGTGATTTTTTGGCTTAACTTGTGTATACGAATTAACCAACTTAATGAGTCTATGTTGGTGGGTGAGTTGTTTCTAGTAATGATCAAGAAATCTACTCTTTGTTAATAATTGCAGTGTATGTCTTGTTGAAATTCAACTTTGTGTTGCTCTTGTGAATTTTAGTTAGGTATTCTCATGGATGTACTATATTGTTCGAGGACAAACAAAGTTTTAAGTGTGGGGTGGTGATGTTGGGCGTATTTATATGTCTAAGCACCATAACTTACCCATGTTTTAGCTAAGTTTTGAGGATAAAATACATAATTCTTGTACTTTTAGTCTATTTTTAGTTGAGTGAGCTGACCTATGTGATTAGCATGCTTTTTAGGTACTAATGAGGAAGATTTCAGCACTTTTGGGACCTTTGAACAGCAAAGGAAAACTTCACATAAAAAGGAAAGCAGCTTTTGGACTGAATGTGATGTATGGGAACTTTTTTCCGGGCAAACTGAATATTCTTAAATAGTTAAGGATGCAGTAGCAATTTATTAGAGAAGAATGATATTAAAAGCCTTATGGCTGAATTTTTAGGTATTATTGAGATTTGGTATTATTTTGAATACAGGAATAGCAGCGTAGCTTGAGGACAGAGGGAGAGAAACGTGTTTCTCTCTTAATTTCGCTAGTCATCTTCATCACCAAGATCGTTCTAAGTTTTGGTATGATGAACATTTCTATGTTGATTTCTGTTTTAATCATGAGTAGCTAAACTTATTTGTTAGGGTTATGGAAACCTTGTAGTATACTCTGTATTGCAATGGGTTTTTGAATTTATGATGTGTTAATCCACTTATATCATCACTCTCTTCATTTTGATTGAATTCTCATGGTTGCAAACATAGGGAATGCGCCATTATAGCAATAACTTGTTCGATAGAAAAGTTACTGTTTGAAAAAGAGAGTGTGATGAGAGAATAGGGTTTCCAACCTCTATTTTACACGTTAATTCCCTAGTAGGATTAACTTCTTGGAGAGTTCGTATAGTCTGTTGTACAATTTAGATTCGAAAGAACTAAGGTGAATAAATCCTTGATGGTTGAAAGACACTTGGATTTAGAATTAGAATACGTCTCTCAATAAGTGCATGCATGTATAAAATCCGTATTACTCATAGTTAATAGAGAAGTAGAAGCTACAAGGTGGACATAACCCTAACTTGTCATTCTCTGTGATCAAATATTATTACACATATCATCTCATCGTTACACTGATAATATTATTGTGCACTTAAACCAAACCCCCCTTATCTTGGAACCTTCGACCAACAGTCTAATAATAATCGCAATACTTAGTGATCATAGTATTCCCTATGGGATTCGACACCCAACCCAGTTGGGTTCTATATTTGACAGCGACCGCTTGCACTTTCTAACAAGAGTTGTAATTTGGGCGTATCACTGGCTACGTAGTTTTGGAACTGAGGGATTGTTTCTAGGTATCCAATCCTAACTAATGGGTATGCCCCTATCCCTAGGCTCACTTGGTGCTGAATCCTACTCCCAACTGAAAGACATTGAACTGAGTATACTAAACTTAACTGGATTGATACTGGGATTACTGATTTTTTCCTAAGTTCTATAACTAACTGAGTTCTACTGAGTTCTGTAATAGACTAAGAGTACAAATGATCATGACATGACTGATACTATTCTGTAACTGACACTGGCTCTAGATAAATAGCTAAATTATAGGGTACTAAATACCGCTAGGATTCGATAGTATGAAAAGTAAAGCAAAGCACAACTTTGAATAACATATAAATATTCACTTGGTCATAATTCATTCATAGAGATTTTATCAAACCCTTGTAATGCATTAACTTGTACATGAATGGAGAACATATGTTAGTATGCTATAAAGGCATTATTTCATTCTCATAGGCAATTTATCAAATATATGGAAAGCATAATTGGTACATGAAATCATAAACACTTAGGGTTTACATGATTTCAACAATCAACTTGCTTATTAAAGGGCCTATCATGAATATCATGTAGTTCAACACATATTAGGATCAATTTTTGGAACTTGTAATCTAGATCTTAGATTAAAATCAAAATAACATGATAGACAACTTAATCACTTTGTAAATTCAAGGTTTTATCAAAATAATCAAATATTCTTCACACTTGCTATTCAATTTTAGAAAAAAACATGGACTTAAATCATGGATTGAGACCTAACTAATATCATGAACATGAATTCAGTCTAATTCAAACATGGAAATCATAAATACATAATCTCTGTAATTCAAAGAAGAATTCTTGGACTTCATGGGTTGAAGGGACCCATGAAAAAACATCTAACATACCTTAATTTGTGAGTTTTCTTGGAGTTCTGGGAGAGATTCTTGGGATTGACCTTGATTTCTTGAACTAGGGTTTTTTTCATCTTGAGAGATAATTATTTTGTTCTGTAGAAAAAGTGAGGAAAAGTGACATATTAGGGTATTTAGGGCATAATTTCGTGTTTAAAGGCTGATTTGAGTCATGGGAAAAGTCTAAGTTGCCCTTGGGATTAAAAATCCCGTAACTGGAATACAGATTAAAGCCATAATATGACGTGGTGACTAGGTTATCGCTATTTCTACACCGGCATTATGGAATCACGGTGACTCAGTGGTTTGTGACAATTATCAATTTGACCCTCACCACAATGTGAGGCAATCACGGTGAGCTACTGAAATTTGAAAAATATTGAAATGGCCTTCAGCGCGATGCGATGAAGGGCTCATCACGATACTAACTGTGATGCAGCCTAATTGTGGTGAGCCACTATTTTTATAGAAACTTGTCCTAACATTTATCTAAACTTTTCTATATTGGGGACCCCTTATTAAGCTTTAATGGACTGAGCTAAGCTTAGGATTTTGTGGGGTCTTACAGATAATAAGTATAGGGCACCTGGCTCTAAAACTTAGAGTAGTATGAACAGTGTCCGAACAGTTCCTCTTTGTCAGAAGTATGGCAAAAATCACCAGGGTGTCTGTAGGGTTGACAGTGATGTGTATTTTAGGTGTGGTAATCCAGTTCAAAGAATCATAGAGTATCATCAGGTGGGTTCACCGAGTCAGCATAATTGTCCCCCAGCTCAGTCTGGTCTCCTGTCTCAGCAGGGTATCGCTTTCAGTGCAACCACTGGGTAGTGCCGAAATAGGCCTCTATGCACTCCAGTCCTAACAAGATCAGGAAAGTTCTCCTGATGTGGTCACTGGTATGTTACATATTTACCATTTACATGTTTATGCTTTGTTAGATCTTTGAGCTTCTCTGTCTTTTGTAACTCCTTATATAGATTTCAACTTCAGAGTCAATACCAAAATCCTAACAAAGTTTTCCTCAGTCTCCACCATAGTGGGTAAGTCAATTATAACCTGACGGGTGTACAGGAACTATCTGGTTATGGTGTCTCAGAAAGTTACTTCAGCACACTTAGTAGAGTTAGAGATGATGTATTTTGATGTCATTATCAGCATGGATTGGTTCTATTCGTGCTATACTATAGTTGATTGTACAAAAAGAGTCATATATTTTTAGTTCTCAAATGAACCTACCCTTGAATGGAGAGGTAGTACTTCATCTCTTAAGGACAAACTTGTTTCATACCTTAGAGAGAGAAAAATAATATCCAAGGGGTGTATCTATCATTTGGTGCGAGTCAAAGACTCTAGTTTTGAGACTCCTAATCTTTAGCCATTTCTAGTCGTAAGTGAATTTCAACATTTGTTTTCCAAAGATTTTCCTTGAGTTCTACCTGAAAGAGAAATTGACTTCGGAATGTACCTTCTTTTGGATACTCAACCCATCTCTATTACACCATACAGAATGGCTCCTGCTGAACTTAAAGAGTTGAAATACTAGTTGAAGGACCTTTTAGACAACGGGTTCATCAAGCCTAGCATATCTCATTGGGTTGCACCAGTCTTATTCGTGTGAAATAAAGATGGTTCTTTTAGAATGTGTATAGACTACCGCCAGTTAAACAAATTCACGGTCAAGAATAAGTACCCACTTCCTAGAATCGATGACTTATTTTACCAACTTCACGGTGTCAATGAGTTTTCTAAGATAGACCTTAGATCCGGCTATCATCATCTTAGAGTCAGAGAATGTGACATTCTGTAAACAACTTTCAGAATCCGGTATGGTCACTTTGAGTTCTTAGTTTTGTTATTTTCTCTAACCAATACCCTAGTAGCTTTCATGCACTTGATGAATCGATTTTTCAAGAAGTACTAAGACATGTTCATCATAGTCTTTATCAATGACATTTTTGTCTACTCCTGCAGTGAAAATGATCGGGCAGACCATCACAGAAGAGTATTACAGACTCTCAGAGCCCATCAGTTATTTGCCAAATTCAGTAAATGTGAATTTTGTCTAAGGTCAGTAGCTTTCCTTGGTCATATTTTTTTTGGTAATGACATTAGAGTTGATCCTCAAAAGACAAAATCAGTGAGAAACTAGCCCAGACCCATCTCTCCATCAGATATCAGGAGTTTCTGGGGTTTGTCTAGCTATTACTAATGGTTTTTAGAATGTTTTTCTTCTATTGCATGCCCCATGTACAAATTGACTCAGAAGAAAGTTAAATTTTAGAGGTTAGATTATTGTGAGGGAGCTTTTAGGAGTTGAAGACTCGACTCCCTATAGCCCCAATTTTGACTTTACTCGATGTTTCAGATAGATTTGTTGTATATTGTGATGCTTCCAGAGTTGGATTTGGGTGTGTTTTGATATAGAGGGGTAAGGTTGTGGCCTATGCCTCTAGATAACTTAAGCCCCATGAAAATAATTATCCCGCCTATGATCCTAAATTAGTAGCTATTGCATTTTCCTTAAAGATTTAAAGGTACTATTTGTATGAGGTGCATGTTGATGTATTCACATACCATAAAAGCCTGTAGTATGTGCTTTTGCAAAAAGACCTAAACCTGCATCAGAGAAAGTGGTTAGAGTTATTGAAAGACTATGACATGAGTATTCTGTATCATTTGGGAAAGGCCAATGTAGTGGTGGATGATCTCAGTAGATTGTTCATGCGTAGTGTTGCTCACGTTGAGGATGGAAAGAATAAGTTAGCTCAGGAAGTTCATCATCTTGTCAGGCTAGGCGTCTATTTGTTTGATTCAACTGAGGGAAGTGTTTAGGTGCATAATATTTTGGAGTCTTATTTAGTTTTTGAGGTAAAAGAAAAGCAGGATAGGGATCCTAGTTTAGTTAAGATGAAATAGCCAGACAGAGACCAGAAGGTTGAGGTTTTATCCCAAGGGAGAGATGGTGTGTTGCGCTACCAGGGTAGGCTATATGTACCATGTGTGGATGGCATGAGGCAATGAATTCTTACTAAAGTGCTTGGTGCGCATTACTCTATTCATCTAGGGGCCACTAAGATGTACCGCGACTTGCAGAAAGTCTTTTGGTGGAGTGGGATGAAGAGAGATATTGTAGAGTTTGTAGCTAAGTACTAGTGGGACTTTGCAAGAGTTCAGTATTCCTACTTGGATGTAGGAGGAAGTTAACATAGTTTTCATGATAGGTTTATCTCGTACTCATCATTAGCATGATTTGATTTGGGTCATTATAGGCAGGATGACCAAATTAGCCCAGTTCTTACAAATTCATACCTCTAATTCAGCTGAGGACTATGCTAGGATCTATACCAGAGAGTTGGTTAGGCTACACGGTGTCCTGTTTTCCATTATTTAAGATAGAGGTACACAGTTCACCTCTCACTTTTGGAAAGTCTTCCAAAGGGGTCTTGGTACCCAAGTCCACCTCAGTACAGCCTTTCACCGTAAGACAGATGGTCAAGAAGAAAGGACCATTCAGACTTTAGAAGATATGGTAAGAGCGTGTGTCATTGAATTTAAGGGCAGTTGGGATGACCACTTACCTTTGATTGAGTTCGCGTATAATAATAGCTATCACTCCAGTATCCAGATGGACCCATTTGAGGCTCTTTATGGAAAAAGATGTAGACCTTCCAATAGTTTTTTAAAGTAGGTGAGGCCGCGGTAGTGGCGCCTGAATTAGTGTTTGATGCCTTAGAGAAATTACAATTGATCAGGGAGAGGCTTAAGATAGCCCAAAGCTGACAGAAATCTTATGTAGATATGAGAAGGAAAGATCTTGAATTTGAGATTGGTGATTATGTGAATTTAAAAGTCTCTCCCATGAAGGGGGTGAAGAGATTTGTAAGAAGAGGAATATTAGTCCTCGATATGTTGGTCCTTATAGGATTCTGAGTCAATTCAGTTAGGTAGTTTATGAGCTTGAGTTACCTACAAACTTAGAATTAGTGAACCTAGTGATTTATGTCTACTTTCTAATGAAGTGCATTGGTGACCCAGCAGTTCTAGTCCCTATAGAATGTGTAGATGTTCAAAATAGTCTCTCTTATGAGGAAGTCCCAGTCGAAATCCTTGATTGTTAGATTCATAGACTAAGGAACAAAGAAGTTCCTTTGGTCAAAGTTCTCTGGCGAAATCAGTCCGTTGAGAGAGCTACTTGGGAAGCAGAGGTAGACATGCAAACCAAGTATCCTCACCTCTTCCCCACAAATTTAAACTTAACCTAAGGTAATAGACTTTCTTAGATTTACTATTTTCCATACTCATTTACAACTGCATAACATACTCATATCATTCATGCATTAATGAAACATTTCAATCATGTATCATATCTCCAGAATTTAGTCATGCTTCAGTTATACATGCCGGTGTAAGTACAGTTCCTCTTAGTTCAGTTAGTATCATTCGAGGAGGAATGTTCCCAAGGTGGATATATTGGATATAACGCCCCAAAAATGGGTCCCGAGATGTCACACGGAGCTCAAGACTATGAGTAGCCTTAAGCTAACCCTGTAAGTTATCTACTAAATCTAAAACTTATAATAGGGAATTATTGATATATAATCAAACTAAAATACAGAATTAGGTATGAGCTTAGATGGAAATGTCTGAATATAATATCTCAAGAAATATGAAACTCAGAGCCTGATCAACCAATACTGGAACTCTGTAACATATCTAGCAGTCTGATAAGCCTCAACTAATAATGCTAGAGAGTCACTGGTACAAACCCCTAGCTGACTCAAATTGTTTGAAAATACTAAATCATCTATACGAATAAACTAAAAAACTGAATGACCAAGTCCCCAAACTATGAGGACTCACCAACTGTCGGTATATAGATGGAAATGATCAAATCACTCATGCTGCTGAAACTGATCACCTGAACCTTCATTATGAAACAATGTAGCACATAGAAGTATATGTCGATCATTACTTCTGGATTGTACTAAGTATATGGGGGTAAATATACAAGTAAATCAATATATCGATATCATTATAAATTTATAAACGAGTGCATGCTAAATGTAGATGACTCACATAAGCTGGAATATCTGAAAACTAAAAATCATAATCATGAGTATCAAAACATGTTACATAGATCTAGTGAGTAATAACATTTAGTTTCTAAAAGCTGTATTTGAATTCTATCTTTAAATCATGTTGTCTAAGTGTAGAAAGGACCCATTTTTATATCCAAAATCTTAAAGTTGATATTTGTGACTAATGTCTCACATAATGAAATAACTGAATTAAATTTGTGAGTCTTTACACTTCGTTTCTAAGATCTTTTCTATTATAATTTACTCTTTTCTATAAGTTGTAGGGAAATACTTTTAAAAAAACTTTTCTGCAAGTCTTTAATGTTAGAGGGGTTCTTCTAACCGACATATACAATGGGAGCTATCATAGTGGCAATCATCTAGTTCCCTTATGAGAAAACCTCATGTTGGGGAGAGGTGTCATACTCTTTCCAAGGAGTGTAACCTAATCTATGTTATTACATCTGTATCTGTCATCCATATAGAAATGGGAATAATTTAATAATCTGAACCTATGTTGGCTCATAGTTCTGGGGTACGTAAACATACCCAACTCGGTGCTTACTACTACTCCCTTTAATTTGTATGCTCATTTTGTTGGAAATCCACTTTTAAAACTAATGCAATGGTTTACAATGAAAAAACTCTTGTAAATTAGTTTACTGTAAATTGTAGCTAAATTTGTAAAGTGGATTCCATATATATGCTAAGATCAAAAGATTAAATCTTTGTTCAATATCTTAATATAACAAGTCATGGGATGATTAAAAGCACAATGTCCTTGAAATAACAACATTCAAACTAGGGCTAATAACCCATGCATCTATTTCATATCAAATCATTATAAAATTCATGCTAGATAATGAAAATATTGATAATTCAAGTCAAAATCAAGAAATTTCTACAATACGCATGAAAATACAAAAGTAAACATGCAAATCAACATCTAAATCTCTCAAAATCTCATAATCTTGAAAATAACAATATTGGGTATCAACCCTAATTTGAAACTCATGTAAATTCATCCAATATTATCTTCAAAATCTAATTTTGGGCACAAGGATGCAAGAATTATCCTTGTTGAAAACCCCACATACCTTAATTGATGATTAGATGAAGAAATTTGGATTTTGAGTTCCTATTTGTGCTCTTGAAGATAGATTCTTAAAGCTCTTGAATTGGGTATCTTAAATTTTGAGTATCCTTGGAGAAAGAATGGTGGAATTTGGATTTCTTGGGAATTAAGTTTTGATGGTATAGGGCTTCTTTGAGAGAAAGTCGATGAAAAATTAGCATATAATGGTTAGAATAGGATTAAGTTTTTGTTATTAACGAATTGGGGTTTAGGAAAAGACAAAACTACCCCTTTAAAAATCAACTTCGGAAAATTGGAAACCGATTTCGGCAGTCAATGCGATCCGGTGCCTATCATGGTTCCATACTGGAAAAAGGATGAGTGCATTTTTCACTATGGTGCGATGCGGCATAATCGTGTTGCGCCTCTGGAAAAGGAAGAAAGGGAACTAGAACTTCACAGCGATGCAGGCAAATCGCGGTGCTTCACTGGAATTGGGCAATTGTGATTCTGCCCTTCACCTCGATGTGGTTCCTATCAAAATACCATACTGTTTTCACTAAAGTCGTCATAACTTCTCAACCGAGTATCGGATTGAGGAGAAATTGGTATCGTTGGAAAGATGAGTCAATTATATATACATTGGTGGGTCTAGAGCTAGAAAATTCTACAGGTATGAAGAGTTATTAAGTTTTAAAGTTAACCCTTGACATTTTAGGAGTTAAACTAAGCTAGAAAAAGTATGGGGTATTACACTATCGCTCCCTTGGGAACATTCATCCTCGAATGGGACTAGTTAAACTGAAGATACTGAGGGACTGAGGCTATATGCTGGCATGGACAACTAAAACAAGTTGTATGACTGAATCTAAATTATACTGAGCGACTGAACCAATCTGCGAGAGCATGAATTTACATGAAGATAACTATATGGGTGAATCTGAGACTGGAAAAAAATAGAATTAAGAAAGACTATTACCTTTGGATGAATCTGAGTTCATGGAGAAAAGGTGAAGATACTTGGTGCGCATGTTTGCTTCTGCTTTGCAAGTAGTACCCTCAATGGAATGATTTTGCCACAGAACTTTGAGCAAGGGGACTTCTTTGTTCCTTAGTCTACGGATCTTATGATCAAGAATCTCTACTGGAACTTCTTCATATAAGAGGCTATTCTGAATATTTGTACTTACTAGAGGGACTATAACGGCTGAATCATCCATGTACTACTTTGATAAGGACACATGGAACACTGGATAAACTGATGACAAGTATGCGGGTAGCTCAAGCTCATATGCTACATTCTCAACATGACTCAAAATCCTATAGAGGCCTACATATCGTGGACTAAGCTTTGCATTTTTGCCAAATTTTTTCACACCCTTCATGGGTGAAACCTTCAAATACACAAGATAATCTACTTTAAACTCAAGATTTCTCTTTCTTATATCTGCTTAAGATTTTTGACGACTCTGAGATACTCTCAATCTCTATCGAATCAACAGAACTTTCTCCATAGCCTCAAATACCATATCTGGCCCAATCAAAGCAGCCTCACCCACTTCAAACCAAACTACTGGTGATCCACACCTTTGCCCATAAATAGCTTCAAATTGAGCCATCTAAATACTAGAATAGTAACTATTATAGTAGGCAAACTCGATCAATGAAAAGTGGTCATCCCAACTGCCTTTGAAATCAATAATAACCCATATGAATCATATTGTTAACGCAAATAGGGTAATCCAATCACAAAGTCCATATTCACCTCTTTCAATTTCCAAATGGGCATGCCAAACTCCTGCAAAGTGCCACCAGGTCTTTGTGCTCAACCTTAACCTGTTGGCAAGTAACACACTTGGCTACAAATTTTGCTATATCTTTCTTCATACCACTCCACTAATAGAATTCCCGCAAGTTACGGTACATCTTGATGGCTCCCAGATGAATAGAATAACGTGCACTATGCGATTCTACCATAATCTGCTGCCTCAAATCATCAACACATGGCACATACAATCTACTGTGGTATAGGTAAAAACCTCTACCTTTTTCTCTTTAACCGAACCCTTCAGCTTGACTAAACTAGGATCTTTATCCTATTTCTCTTTCACTTCAGACACTAGAGAAGATTCTAAACTACTCTAAACCCAAATATTTCCTTCAACTGAGTCAGCTAGCCTCACACCAATCTAGCTAACCTATCAACTTCCTGAACTAATTCTCTCTTATCATTCTCCACATGAGCAACAATGCCCATGGACAATCTATTAAGGGCGTCTGCCACTACATTAGCCTTGCTCGGATGATACAACACACTCTTGTCATAATCCTTCAACAATTCTAACCACCTTCTCTGATGAAGATTTAACTTTCTCTGAGTAAATACATACTAAAGACTTCTATGATCTATGAACACATCAACATGCCACCCATAAAGATAGAGCCTCTAGATATTCAATACGAACACAATAATAACTAACTCAAGTTTATAGGTAGGGTAGCTCTTTTTGTGAAGATTAAGTTTTCCAAAGGGGTAGGCTATAACCTTACCTCTCCACATCAAAAGACAACCCAGACCGATTCTAGAAAAATCACAATATACAATGAACCCATCTGAACCATCAGGTAATGTTAAAGCTGGGGATAAAGTGAGTCGAGTCTTCAACACCTGAAAACTCTTCTCACAGGAATCTGACCACTGGAACTTAACTTTTTTTGGGTCTATCTAGACATAAGAGACACAATAGATGAAAAACCCTCAACAAAACATCTATAATAGATAGCTAAATCCAAGAAACTTCTAATGTTTGACGGAGAAATAAGTCTAGGCCAGTTTCTTGCTACCTCTGCCTTTTGGGGATCAACTCTAATACCATTACTGGAAATAATATGACCGAGGAAAACTAATGATCTTAGCCAAAATTTATATTTTCTAAATTTGGTGAACAACTAGTGATCCCTACGAGTTTGCAACACAATTCAAAGGTGGTTCGTATAATCATCCTCACTTCGAGAATAGATAGGAATATCGTCTATAAATACTATGACAAATATGTCCAAATACTGTTTGAACACTTGGTTCTTCAAGTCCATAAAGGCTCTTGGGGTATTTGTAAGACCAAATGGCATGACTAGAAACTCAAATTGACCATACCGAGTTCTGAAAATTGTCTTCGGAATATCACATTCCCTTACTCTAAGCTGATAATAGACGGATCTAAGGTCTATCTTTGAGAAATAACTTGGACCTTGGAACTGGTCGAATAAGTCATCAATTCTAAGAAGAGGATATTTGTTTTTGACTATGACTTTATTCGACTGACGATAGTTAATGCACATTCGCAAGGAACCATCCTTCTTTTGAACAAATATGACCAGAGCACCCCATGGAAAGACACTAGGCCTTATGAAACCTTTATCTAAGAGGTATTTAAGCTACTATTTTAACTATTTAGGCTCGTCTAGGGCCATACGATATGAAGGAATAGAGATAGGCTGAGTATCTAGAAGAAGATCAATGCCAAATTTTATTACCCTATCGGGAGGTACTCCTGGAAAATCTTTGGGAAAAATATCAGGAAACTCATTGACTACACGAACTAACTGAATAGTTGGAGTCTCAGATGTAGTGTCTTTGACTCAAACTAGATGATAGATACACCTTTTTCATATCAACTTTATGGCTTTAAGATAAGATATGAAATGACTCTTAGGAGACTGAATTACCTTCCCCCTTAAAGACAGGCTCATCTAGAAACTGAAACTTCACCATTTAGGTGTGACAATTTATGGATGTATAATAGGAATGGAGCCAATCCATACCAAGAATAAGGTCAAAGTCGGCTATGTCTAACACTATTAAATATGCTAACATGATATTATAAAGGACAATGATAGAACACTTTCTTAGATCTATTTGGCAACAACTGACTCACCCACTAGGGTAGAAACTACGAAGGTCTCAGGGATCCCTTTAGGACCTATTTCAAAATTCATTGCAACTAATGGGGTCATATTAGAGAAATTTGACCTAGGGTCTAACAACATATAAACATCAAGATGAAAGGCACGAAGCATACCAGTAACAACATCTGGTGAATCCTTCTGCTCCTGATGGGATGGTAAAGCATAAAACTGATTTTAGCACTGATCACCACCAGTACTGGATGACACAACCTAAGGAGAGACTGGGCAACCTAGAGGGGATGGTTTGCTAGTAGCCTGAGTTTAAGGATAAATATCCCTATTTCTTTACATAGCAGGCAGACACTCTTTGATTCTATGTCCCAACATAACCCAACCATAACAACCTTTCTGTCCCAACAAACACTCACAGAGATGATTCTCACCATACTTAGCATATGGAGGATAACTGTGTTTTCCACTCACACTATTCTGAGACCTGGACATATAATTCTTACTCCACTGCTCTTGCCTAGCTCTGGGGGCGGGAGAACTAAATATAGATGGCGTTGGCATAGATGAACGATTATGAAACTACAAATAATTTTCTCCTCCATACTTTGTTTGGTGATACTCAAACTTCCCTATTCTAGCCCTCTTATTTCTCTCTCTCTTCCCTTTAAATTTTCTACCTCAATCTACTTGGCATAAATCATTAACCTAGCAAGATCCATGTCCCTAATAAGAATGGAAGTCCTACACTCCTTGAATACTAAACCAGATACTCCACTAACAAACTTACTCATACTCGCCCTAGGGTCAACTATCGTATCAGTGGCATACTTAGACAACTGATTGAACTTAAGGCAGTACTCTTTCACTTTTATTGAGCCCTTCCTCGGGTATACAAACTCTTCTATCTTAGCTTCTCTTATTTCATGTGAAAATAACCTATCTATAAAACCATCCTAAAATACTTGTCAACTCATAGAAGCTGAATTCTCTCCTCTACCATTCTTCCATATAACTATCCTTTAATATATAAGATGCTAACTCCACACTCTCCTTTTCAGAAACATGCATAATTTGGGTGATCTTTCTCACCTTATCTAAATAAAGTTGTGGGTCCTCACCTTCTTTTGACCCAAAGAACTATAGCAGATTCATTCTCATTAAGTCTCAAATTTTGGCTGGTGCTAAATCACCATTATACTAAAGTGGGATAGCTGCCTGATGGTTTCCTTGAATATTATCATTCATATCTTGGGCCAACGCCTATAAAGCAGCCCAAAATTTAGCATAGGATACATTTTTATTCATAGGCTCAGCAGGTTGGGGTGGCTGGTTATCATTTCTGCGAGTGTTAGCTTGATGAGGAGGAATATTCAGCTTTCAGATAAGAGAATGAATTAAAAGTAGATAGATATACTGTAAGCATAATAGATCATGAAAGAAAGAGAAAAATTCCAAAAAACGTTCCATAGCCTCTTGCTCATAAATGTGTTGCGCTTCACAACCATGATCAAGACTCAATGTAATAGAGCTTTTTTGACTCCCTAGGACTCTTATAACCTTAGGATCTAATACTAAGTTTGTAACACCCTAAAAATGGGTCTCGAGACACCACACGATGCTTAAGAATAGGAGTAACCTTAAGCTAACCCTCTAAGCCATCTACTAAATATGAAACTCATAATTGGGAAGTAGAAATATATAATCAAACTAAAATGTGGAATTCTATATGAGCTAAGCTAAAAATGTCTAAATAAATATTTTAAAAAATATGAAACTCAAAGTCTAATCAGTCTTTACTAGACTTCTGTAAGATATCTAGCAGTCTGACAAGCCTCTACTACTAATACTAGAGAGTCACTAGGAAAAAACCCCAGCTTACTCAAACTGTCTGAAAATATTGATTCATCTATACTAATAAGCTAAAAATCTTAATTACCAGGTCCCCAAACTATGAGGTCTTACCAACTGTTGGGATGTAGATTGAGATGCTCGAAATCACTCACGCTGCTAAAACTGAGCACCTGAACCTACATTATGAGACAATGTAGCACATAGACATATATGTGGATCAGTACTTTTGCATTGTACTAAGCATATGGGGGTGAATGCACAAGTAAATCAATATCTAAATATCATTATAAATTTGTGAAAAAATACATGCTAAATGTAGATGACTCACATAAGCTGGAATATCTGAAAACTGAAAATCATAATCATATATAGATAAACATATTGCATAGATCTAGTGAGTCATAAATTTAGTTTCTAAAAGCTATACTTGAAATCTATATTTAAATCATGTTGTCAAAGTGTAGAAAAAGACCCACTTTTATATCCGAATCTGAAAGTTGACATCTATGACTAACGTCTCACATAAAGAAATATATGAATAAATTTTGTGAGCCTTTACACTTAGTTTCTAAAAGTTTTTCTGTTAGTCTTTACTCTTTTTCGTAATTTGTAGGGAAATACTCTTAAAAAAAAACTATTCTGCAAGTCTTTACTGTTAGGGAGGTTCTTCTAACTGACTTACACTATGTGATCTATCATAGTATCGAACGTCTAGTTCCCTTATGGAAAAACCTCTCATTGAGGAGAGGTGTCACACTTGTGCCAAGAAGTATAACCTAATACAAGTGATCACATCTATATTTGTCATCCATATAAAATGGGAATAATCTGATAATCTAAAACTATGTTGGCTCATAGTTCTAGGGCATTTAAACATACCCAACTCGGTGATAAATACTACTCCCTTTAATCTGTATGCTCTTTCTAATGGAAATCCACTTTTAAAACTAATTAAAGGTTTTACAATGAAAAACCTCTTGTAAATTCATTTATTGTAAACTATAGCTAAATCTATAAAGTGGATTCCATATCTAAGCTGATATCAAAAGATCAAATCTTTGTTCAAAATCTGAATATAACAAGTTATAGGATGCTTTAAAGCACAATCTTCTTGAACTAACAACATTCAAACTTGGGCTAATAACCCATGCATCTATTTCATATCAAATCATTATAAAATACATGCTAGATAATGAAAATATTAATAATTCAAGTCTAAATCTGAAAAAAAAATTAATACGCATAAAAATATGAAAGTAGACATGTAACTCAACATCTAAAACTCTCAAAATCTCATAATCTTGCAAATAACAATATTGGGTATGAACCCTAATTTGAAACTCATGTAAATTCATGTAAAATTATCTTCAAAAACTAATTTTAGGCACAAGGATGAAAGAATATCCTTGTTGAAAACCACACATATCTTAATTGATGATTAGATGAAGAGACTTGAATTTTGAATCCCTATTTATGCTCTTGAAGATAGATTCTTGAATCTCTTGAATTGAGAATCTTGAATTTTGAGTTTCCTTGGAGAAAGAATGATGGAATTTGGATTTCTTGGAAATTAAGTTTTGATGTTCTACAATTTCTTTGAGAGGAAGTTGATGAAAAATGAGCATATAATAGCTAGAATAGAATTAATTCAGTGTTATTCACGAATTGGGATTGGAAAAAGACTAAAATACCCCTTTAAAAATCAACTTCGGAAAATTGGAAGCCTATTTTGGCACTCGATGCGACACGGTGCCTATCGCGTTGCCATACTAGAAAAACGACAAGTGCCATTTTGCAATATGGCATGACGTGGTGAAATCTTGTTGGGCTACTGGAAAAGGGATGAGTCCTATTTTGGCCTTTTGCACAATGCGTCATAATCGTGTTGCGCCTCTGTAAAAAGGACGAGTGGGAACTCAAAACTTCACCGCAATGCTGGCCAATTGCAGTAGTTCACTAGAATCAGACAATTGCAATTCTTCCCTTCACAGCGATGCAGTTCCTGTTGAAATGCCCTATTGTTTTCACTAAAATTGCCATAACTTCTCAACCGAGTATCGAATTAAGTCGAAATTGGTATTTTTGGAAAGCTGAGCCAATTATCTACACATTGGTGGGTCTAGAGCTTGAAAATTCTACATGTATCAAGGTTTATTCATTTTTAAAGTTGATCCTTGACATTCTAGGTGTTAAATTAACTTACGGAAATTAGGGGGTATTACATTGTAGGCAAAATGGTTCGATGGACCCTTATACTATGTTAGTTGTGTAAGTTGGACACTTCTACTTACATGTTTGTCATCTAGACCCCTGAACCCACTAAAAAGAAATATAACCTTTTAATCATTGACCAGGCCAATGTGGCATTAAAAGGGCTGACTAGGATGAGGCACGTGAGTGGGGGTCAATTTTTGATCAATTTTATATTAAAATAATTTTAAAAATTAAAAATAATATTAAAATTAAAAAATTAAAAAGGTCTTGTTTTCTTTCCATTTTTTAAAATTTAAAAATATACTTAAAAATAATATATTTAAAAAAATTTAAAAAGAAAACCTTCCCCAATACCCGTTCAGCCCCACCCCACCCTACCCCGGCCCCCGTCCAGCCCTTTCATACCCACTCTTGACCCCGTATAGCCACTCCCCACCCACCCTAGCCCCATCCAAGCCCCCACCTATAATGCCCTGAGTCAGGTACCCAAAATTCTACACGATGTTCATGATCCAGAAGGACCACAAGCTAACTCATAATTGATATATGTACGTGAACACTACATAATATACTGTATAAATATAGAAATAAAGGTTATAAGGCCATAGGGTTCAAAACTGATAAAATAATTTCTGAATGATATGGTATTACAATACCAAAATAAAACCTGAAATAAACTGTCTGAACATAGTAGTCTAAAAAGCCTCTAATTGACTGAACTGTCTGAATAAGGAGTTGATGAGACATGTCCCCAACTAACTCCAACTACTGAATAAATTAATTAATATGGTAATAAATTAATGGTCATGTCCTCAAAGGATGAGGACTCACTACTTACTCTGATTGTTGAGACTGGAATGCTACTGATGCTCTGGAGCTCTCGCTTCTGAACCTATGGTATAAAACACCATAGCGAAAATGCATCAGTATGTTTGAATTTACTAGTATGCATGTGAAATAGGCTAAATGCAAAAGGGTTCACATGCATGAACTATACTAACTGACTGCATAACATAAACATGAGAATTCATGCATGACTACAAAATAACTATAACTGAGTTCGTGATAAAATGATTACTGAGTTTGAGTACTGATAACATGAGATACTGATATCTGTATAACTAAAATAAATGATACTGAGCGACTGTATCTAATAGTCTAGGTTCTAATGGAACTAGCTGAGTTTTGTACAGTTCTAAGTTGCATGTATCTGATAGTCCTAAATCCTGCAGAACTATCTGAGTTTTGTACGGTTCTAAGTTGCCTGTATCTGATAGTCCTAAATCCTGCAGAACTATCTGAGTTCTATTACTGAACCTTAATGACTGTATCTGATAGTCTTGATTTTGTACTAAAACTATAGGAAGTAGTCATCTAACTAACATGCCCTAATTAATGCATTATAGCTGAGTTGGGGTCCAATATGTAACCCTAATTGGAAGGGTGTCAATACCGCAGCACCGATAAAGACAAGCTGTGGGTGACCCTCATCTAACAGTGTCCCCAAAAGAGAATGGTGGGACCCTCATCTAACAGTGTTTATTCACCTCATCAACCCTCATCTGACTGTTTTGATGTCTCAACCTATGCTGGCTACATAGTTCTGGAATGCAAGGATGACTTCTAAGAATCACACCCTCATCTGATAGTGTGTGTTCCCATCCTTGGGTTTACTCGTTGCTAATTCCTACTCCTATCTGAATAGACACTAAACATGGATTACGGAACTGAACTAGAATGAATTAACTGAGTTCCATTAACTAACGAAAGAGTACTGAGATTACTATATTACTGATCTTTCCTGAGTCACATGACTAACTGAGTTCTATGGACATGACTCGACTAAGAGTATATTGAAAGCATGACACTGGCTCTGGCACACAGCTAAATCGTCAGATACAAGTACCCCCAGGACTCGATAGCATAAAACTGACAAAGCATGACTTTGTTGAATACATGACCAACATCACAATCTATAATATAATAAGTTGGAGATTTCATGAAGTGGAAGTTCGAAAGCTCCACAAGGGCAACACGTGTATCCATAATTCAATGGCTAAGTGAAAACGCTCAAACTACACTCTTGAATAGGTGTAAGCGATCGTTATCAATATATTTACCCTACTTTGGAGTCGGGGTCGAATCCACAGGGAACAATGTGAGTAGCGATTAAACTAGTTTGAAACTAAAGCCACAAGTTGAATTCAAACAAATGATACGAAAAGATAAAATAGGGGTTTTTGATGATCAACAAATAATTGTTGGTCACTTTAATTTCGATGTTTGTAACGAAGATTTTATGAAATAACTAGAATTATGTTCACTCAAGCTTACGGTACATGACAGATGCTAAAGGTGACTTAAGATTCTCATGGTGGTTAGGATAACAAGCTATATTTATTGATGATATGCTCAAATATCTCTCAACCTACTTAAGCGTCTAATTACCTAATCCTCTCATACTTAGGAAATATCTATTCACTGCCCAAATTTTACCTCAGGTTAACCAACCTCGTTACCGCAGTGATTATTAAACGAAGTATTTCCGAGTCCCTATTGATAATTCACTTCCTACTGTATATGATTTCTTTCTCAAGCAAATCAAATTAGGTGTGTCTACTGTTTGCAACCAATATATGTTAATTAAAATCTCAGAATTATCAAGAAATCCAAACAACTATTAAATCTTGAGTGTTTAGTACATCATCATGACCTAACCTAGATCTCATTATTCAGGATAACGGAGTTTAGCCACTCATGATGCAAAGAAAGAAACACATAATATAAATCATAATTGAGAAGATTAACTTACAGAGATGAATAATAATTAGTGAATCGTAGATTAGATCACAAAGGGAAATCCCTAAAATTGTTGAATTGCTTGAATCCAAGAAGATAGAGAAACAAATATCGGAAAATATTCTCCAAGACTCAAAGTATCGAACTCTCTTTAGAATAATGATGATGATGAATGAATGAATGAATGCATACTCTAGAAAAAACTAAAACAAAGCTTTAAAAATTTCAACCTAAATAAGGAAATAAAATTAAAGTTGCAGCTTTTTCTCGAAATAGACGATGACACCTGTGATAGCTTATCAAGATTCTGATGGCTTATCACAGACGTCGTCAGCTCCTCTATACTTTTGGCTTCTGCTGCCTAAGGCTGATGATGACATTGATGCCTTATCACCAACCTGGTGGCTTATCACAAACATCGTCATAAAAATGTCCTCAACTCCCATTCACAAAAATATCCTCAACTCCCATTCTCCATTTAAGGCTAACGGAATTCTTTACAAATTATCACCAGGCTGACGACTTATCATGAACGTCTTCAACCACACTTCTCTTTTATTTTTATTTACTTTTTAGCCTTTTTTCTTCCATTATTTTTGGTTCTCCTACATCTCAACATTTACTGCAAAAATCAAAGTAAACTAATCAAAAACAACTAAAGTTGCTCAAGACATTACAATTATTTAGATTTAAAATCCTCAAATGTGTTAGTGTAGGCTCACACATCAACACCCTCAACTTAAACAATTGCTTGTACTCAAGCAACCATAACAACTAAGAGAATACAAAGTACAATTTTGTAGGTAACTACTCATATTAGTTCAAAATACATTCACCATCTCCAAGGTCAGTCAATTTTAAGGCTCATTATTGATGTTTTGAAAAACAACCATGCAACTCACAAGAATCAAGATACGGCAAAAATTCAGCAACAACCCCCATGCAATAACATGATCACATTTATCTAAACATGTTAGTGACTAGAAACTACATAGTATTCCCTCACAACAAAGAAATCCCTTTTTTACTCACATCAGAATTCAAATACATAAACAGAGGGATAAAATAAGACTCACTCTCAGAATTAAGTTCCAAACACTGCATGTCAAATGCCATAGGCTTGCCCTTATAATTAGTACCCAAGTTTTTAGACAGGTCAATTAGGATCACTATTAGGCTTTGCTTAAGTTTGTAATGTAGGCCAGGGGCTGGTATGATATTCATGGATATTTTAGAGTGACTATGCCCCCTTGACACTACACTAAACTCTCGGGGTTTCAACTCTCAACCTTTTTTCTTCATCTCTTTGATCGATCAGACATGATTAAGATGGATGCGGTCTTTTCAATTATCATATTACCTTTTTATCATGTTTTACAAAGCTTTCTAATTTCTTAATCCCTTTTTACCGCACCCAAATTTTTATTCTTTTCTTTTATTCTTCCTCTCTTCATACTTATTTTGTATCACGCACCCCTATGATAGCCACCCTCAACTTAGGCTATTTTCCTAAGTCAAAGTGCATAGTATCTAAGGAGGACCAGGGCCAAAACAAGTTCATTGTGATGTAAATGGGAAGGTGATAGGTGTCACGAAAGAAATAGGCTATTTTGGCTCAAAATAGAGATCAATGGATATTATGTATACAGGGAAAGTCATTTAGGCAAAAAGTAGGTTAATATCAAAATGGCCTATGATCCTCTCCTAACCCCTATCCTACAACCAAGGCAAGACTAATTGGGCAAGTTCTGGATTCACACACAAAGGGAACTGAGTAAGACCTCACATACATATGGCACACAAATATATCGCATATCACTACTTATCCAGTTCGTGCAATTATTTTGCACTAATTATGAAGTTGCTAGAACTAATGCCACCAAAAGATGCACTATGGTCACAATTAGATGCAGTTCACACAGTATTACATATAGAAACTTGGAGAGGTGCTCAAAAATCACAATATATATTAACTACCTCATTACTTATATTTCTCATTATTAACTACAACACATCACAAAACAAAATATAATACGCCTAAACATGCTGGCTCTACTAGGAACAAGACTCCGAAGAAAAGAGGCACGACAACAAAAACCCATGGAGGACATCAACACCCACAAATAGCCCCACCCTTAACTTAAAATCATGCAATGTCCCCAATGCATCAAACTAAAACAAGAGAGTTAGAAACATACTTGTGGCACCACGGGTGCATAGATCTGATGTCAATCATATAATACGAATACAAACAACAAAATACCTTGTGTTGCCTCCCAAGAAGTGCCTAATTTAGTGTCGCGGCACGACTCAGTTATATTGACTACTCAGAATTCATCAAGATACCTTGTTCATAATTATTTATGTCTCTACTTGGAGGATTTGAAATGTCGACCCAACTTTTGATCAATACATCTTCGAGGTGCATTGGGCAAATGTACGGATACAGTGATACTTCCTTTATCTCGCCACTTTGATGACTTGAATCTCTTACCCAACGTCATATCAAATTTACGGATATGCTCATTGGGTATTGATGAGATTATCAATAATCCACTTGATGCACATTGAATTTTGCCTTTACTGTCCTTCAAGTGGGGGGTTTCATTTTGCTCTTTTTGGATGCCAAACTCCAAAATATAAGGATTATGTTCCTCATCCTCAAAACACCTCAATCACTTGGGTAGGTGGACTTCCATTTCATTCACCAAGCATATTGTTGAAAAATGGTTCGAATGAGGTCTTGTCCTTAAATTTAAAGTTGCATCCTTATAGGCATCCTCACCCCAAATCGAGCTAGAGTCTTCAGAAGAGATTTTCTTGGTTTCTTGTTTTGCCACTAGCACCGTTTCCTTAATCTTGGAATCATCCCTCATGGTTGGTTTGGTTGGTTGGAAAATTATCAAGGGTTGCTCAACATCGATATAGGATTCTTATTCCTCTTCTTCACACTCGTCCAATATGTTAAATGATTCCACAGACAAGATATCATATAAACATGATGTGGAAAAGTGCTTTGACTGCTTGACCTCTATATCCATATCCTCTATCATTCTTTTTTCCTCATTATTTTCCCCTATGTCTTGATGTATATCACGTATGATATCATTCGTTGTGTCCACACAATCCCACATTAGTTGAAGCATAGCTTCAATGCCACTCTTTCCGGTGCTTTGTTCTTCCTGTTCTTGACCATAAGACCTATCAAAATCATAAGAAGAACTAGAATTTGGGTTAGCATACCGGGGGGTGAGGGCATTTGGGCAATCACTCCAATATCCATCTTGACCACCACATAAAGAACAATCATACTCCCACTAGGATGGAGATGGTGCACACATCTCTCTACGGGGAACATCTCTACAATCTTTCCAAAAGTGAGGTCCATCGCAATATGGACATGGATCATCAAGATAGATTTCCAACCACCAAGCTCATGTTCATTCCAAGACGCCACAGTAATAAGTAAACTAAAATAAAAAAAAACTAACACCAGAAATAAAAGAAAACAAAAAACAAATATTTACAAGTTTAAATTCAAGAAAGTAGGCTAAAATTCCAAACCAACTCAATACGCCAAATTATTCCCTATCAACGGCGCCATTTTTTATAACGCTCAAACTACACTCTTGAATGGGTGTAAACAATCGTTTTTAATATATTTACCCGACTTTGGAGTCGGATTCGAATCTATAGTGAACAATGTGAGTGGCGATTAGTCTAGTTTGAAACTAAAGCTACAAGTTAAATTCAAACAAATAGTACGAAAAGATAAAATGTGGATTTTTGATGATCAGCAAATAATTGTTGGTCACTTTAATTTCGATGTTTGTAACCAAGATATTATGAAATAACCAGAATTATGTTCACTCGGTCTACGGTAAATCACAGATGCTAAAGGTAACTCAAGATTCTCACGGTGGTTAGGATAACAAGCTATCGTTATCGATGATATGCTCAAATGTCTCTCGGCCTATTTAAGCGTATAATTTCCTAATCCTTTCGAACTTAGGAAATCGCTATTCACTGCCTAGATTTTACCTCAAGTTAATTAACCTTGTAACAGTGCTGATTATTAAACGAAGTATTTCTGAGTCCCTATTGATAATTCACTTCCTACTGTATATGATTTCTTTCTCAAGCAAATCAAAGTAGGTGTATCTACTGTTTGCAACCAATATATGTTAATTAAAATCTCAGAATTATCAAGAAATGAAAACACCTATTAAATCTTGAGTGTTTAGTACATCATCATGACCTAACCTAGATCCCATTATTCAGGATAATGGAGTTTAGCCACTCATGATGCAAAGAATGAAACACATAATTGAAATCATAATTGAGAAGATTAACTTACAGAGATGAATAATAATTAGTGAATTGTAGATTAGATCACAAAGAAAAATCCCTAAAATAGTTGAATTATTTGAATCCAAGAAGATAGAGAAAGAAATATCGAAAAATATTCTCCAAGACTCGAAGTATCGAACTCTCTTATGAATAATGATGATGATGAATAAATGAATGAATGCATACTCTAGAAAACCCTAAAACAAAGCTTTAAATAGCTCAACCTAAATAAGGAAATAAAATTAAAGTTGCAGCTTTTTCTCGGAATAGACGATGATATCTGTGACAGCTTATCAAGAGTTTGATGGCTTATCACGGACGTCATCAGCTCCTATGCACTTTTGGCTTCTGCTGTCTAAGGCTTATGATGACATTGATGCCTTATCACCATCCTGATGGCTTATCACAGACATCGTCACAAAAATGTGCTCAACTCCCATTCACAAAAATGTCCTCAACTCCCATTCTCTGTTTAAGGCTAACAGAATTCTTGACAGATTATCACCAGGCTGACGACTTATCATGAACGTCTACAACCACACTTCTCTTTTATTTTTATTTACTTTTTAGCCTTTTTGCTTTCATTATTTTTTATTCTCCTACATCTCAACATTTACTGCAAAAATCAACAACAACTAAAGTTGCTCAAGACATTACAATTATTTAGATTTAAGAGCCTCAAATGTGTTAGCGTAGGCTCACACATCAACACCCTCAACTTAAACAATTGTTTGTACTCAAGCAACCATAACATAACTAAGAGAATACAAAGTAAAATTTGGTAGGTAACTACTCATATTAGTTCAGAATACATTCACCATCTCCAAGGTCAGTCAATTTTAAGGCTCATTGTTGATGTTTTGAAAAACAACCATGCAACTCACAAGAATCAAGATACGGCAAAAATTCAGCAATAACCACCATGCCATAACAAGATCACATTTATCTAAACATGTTAGTGACTAGAAACTACATAGTGTTCCCTCACAACAAAGAAATCCCTTTTTTACTCATATCAGAATTCAAATACATAAACAGAGGGATAAAATAAGACTCACTCTCAAATGAAGTTCCAAACACTGCATGTGAAATGACATAGGCTTGCCCTTATAGTTAGTACCCAAGTTTTTAGATAGGTCAATTAGGATCACTATAGGGCTTTGGTTAAGCTTCTAATGTAGGCCAGGGGTTGGTATGATATTCATGGATATTTTAGAGTGACTATGCCCCCTTGACACTACACTAAACTCTTGGGGTTTCAACTCTCAACCTTTTATTCTTCATCTCTTTGATTGATCAGACATGCTCAAGATGGATGCGGTCTTTTCAATTATCATATTACCTTTTTATCATGCTTTAAAAAGCTTTCTCATTTCTTATTCCTTTTTCACCACACCCAAATTTTTATGCTTTTCTTTTATTCTCCCACTCTTCATACTTATTTTGTATCACGCACCCCTATGATAGCCACCCTCAACTTAGGCTAATTTCCTAAGTCAAAGTGCATAGTATCTAAGGAGGACCAGGGCCAAAATAGGTTCATTGTGATGTAAATGGGAAGGTGATAGGTGTCATGAAAGAAATAGGCTATTTTGGCTCAAAATAGAGATCAATGGATATTATGTATACAGGAAAAGTCATTTAGGCAAAAAGTGGGTTAATATCGGAATGGCCTATGATCCTCTCCTAACCCCTATCCTACAAACAAGGCAAGACTAACTGGGTAAGTTCTGGATTCACACACAAAGGGAACTGAGTAAGACCTCACACACATATGGCACACAAATATATCGCATATCACTACTTATCCAGTTCGTACAATTATTTAGCACTGATTATGAAGTTGCTAGAACTAATGCCACCAAAAGATGCACTATGGTCACAATTAGATGCAGTTCACACAGTATTACATATAAAAACCTGGAGAGGTGCTCAAAAATCACAAAATATATTAACTGCCTCATTACTTGTATTTCTCATTGTTAACCACAACACATCACAAAACAAAATATAATACGCCTAAATATGTTGTCTCTACTAGGAACAAGGCTCCGGAGAAAAGAGGCACGACAACAAAAACCCATGAAGGACATCAACACCCACAAGTATCCCCACCCACAACATAAAATCATGCAATGTCCCCAATGAATCAAACTAAAAGAAGAGAGTTAGAAACATACCTGTGGCACCATGGGTGAAAAGATCGGATATCAATCATATAATACGAATACAAACAACAAAATACCTTGGGTTGCCTCCCAAGAAGCGCCTAATTTAGTGTCGTGGCACGACTCAGTTATATTGACTACTCAGACTTTATCAAGATACCTTGTTCATAATTATTTATGTCTCTACTTGGAGGATTTGAAACGTCGACCCAACTTTTGATCAATACATCTTCGAGGCGCATTGGGCAAATGTACGGATACAGTGATACTTCCTTTATCTCGCCACTTTGATGACTAGAATCTCTTACCAAACTTCATATCAAATTTCTGGATAGGCTCATTGGGTATTGATGATATTATCAATAATCCACTTGATGCACATTTAATTTTGCCTTTACTATCCTTGAAGTGGGGGGTTTCATTTTGCTCTTTATGGATGCGAAACTCCAAAATATAAGGATTATGTTCCTCATCCTCAAAACACCTTAATTACTTGGGTAGGTGAACTTCCATCTCATTCACCAAGCATAATGTTGAAAAATGGTTCGAATGAGGTCTTCTCCTTAAATTCGAAGTTGCATCCTTATGGGCATCCTCACCCTGAATTGAGCTAGAGACTTCAGAAGAGATTTTCTTGGTTTCTTATTTTGCCTCTAGCACCGTTTCCTTTATCTTGGCATCATCGCTCATGGTTGGTTTGGTTGGTTGGAAAATTATCAAGGGTTTCTCAACATCAAGCACAACATCGATATAGGATTCTTGTTCCTCTTTTTCACACTTGTCCATTATGTTAAATGATTCCACAGACAAGATATTATCTAAACATGATGTGGAAAAGTGCTTTGACTGCTTGACCTCTATATCCATATCCTCTATCATTCTTTTTTCCTCATTATTTTCCCCTATGTCTTGATGTATATCACGTATGATATCATTCGTTGTGTCCACACAATCCCACATTAGTTGAAGCATAGCTTCAATGCCACTCTTTCCGGTGCTTTGTTCTTTCTGTTCTTGACCATAAGACCTATCAAAATCATAAGAAGAACTAGAACTTGGGATAGCATACCGGGGGGAGAGGGCATTTGGGCAATCACTCCAATATCTATCTTACGAACCACATAAAGAACAATCATACTCCCAGTAGGATAGAGATGGTGCACATATCTCTCTACGGGGAACATCTCTACAATCTTGCCAAAAGTGAGGTCCATCATAATATGGACATGGATCATCAAGATAGATTTCCAACCACCAAGCTCATGTTCATTCCAAGACGCCACAGTAATAAGTAAACTAAAAAAAAAAAAAACTAACACCAGAAATAAAAGAAAACAAAAAACAAATATTTATAAGTTTAAATTCAAGCAAGTAGGCTAAAATTCCAAACCAACTCAATACGCCAAATTATTACCCAGCAACGGTGACATTTTTTATAATGCTCAAACTACACTTTTGAATGGGTGTAAACAATCGTTGTTTATATATTTACCCGACTTTGGAGTCGGGTTCGAATCTACAGTGAACAATATGAGTCGCGATTAGTCTTGTTTGAAACTAAAGCTATAAGTTGAATTCAAACAAATAATACAAAAAGATAAAATGGGGGTTTTTGATGATTAGCAAATAATTGTTAGTCACTTTAATTTTGATGTTTGTAACCAAGATTTTATGAAATAACCAGAATTATGTTCACTCGGTCTTATGGTACATCACAGATGCTAAAGGTGACTCAAGATTCTCACGGTGGTTAGGATAACAAGCTATCTTTATAGATGATATGCTCAAATGTCTCTCGGCCTATTTAAGCGTCTAATTTCCTAATCCTTTTGGACTTAGGAAATCACTATTCACTGCCCAGATTTTCCCTCAGGTTAATTAACCTTGTTACAGTGCTAATTATTAAACAAAGTATTTTCGAGTCCCTATTGATAAGTCACTTCCTACTGTATATGATTTCTTTCTCAAGCAAATCAAAGTAGGTGTTTCTATTGTTTGCAACCAACAGACGTTAATTAACATCTCAGAATTATCAAGAAATTCTAACACCTATTAAATCTTGAGTGTTTAGCACATCATCATGACCTAACCCTAGATCCCATAATTCAAGTTAACAGAGTTTAGCCACTCATGATGCAAAGAACGAAACACATAATTGAATTCATAATTGAGAAGATTAACTTACAAAGATGAAAAATAACTAGTGAATCGTAGATTAGATCACAAAGAAAAATCCCCAAAATAGTTGGATTGTTCGAATCCAAAAAGATAGAGAAAGGAATATTGGAAAATATTCCCCAAGACTTAAAGTATCGAACTCTCTTTAGAATAATGATGATGATGAATGAATGAATGCATACTCTAGAAAATCCTAAAACAAAGTTTTAAATAGTTTAACCTAAATAAGGAAATAAAATTAAAGTTGCAGCTTTTTCTCGAAATAGACAATGACATCCGTGACAGCTTATCAGGAGTCTGATGGCTTATCACGGACGACATCAGCTCCTTTGCACTTTTGGCTTCTAATGTCTAAGGCTGACGATGTCGTTGACGCCTTATCACCAACCTGACGGCTTATCATGAACGTCGTCACAAAAATGTCCTCAACTCACATTCTCTGTTTAAGGATGACGGCATCCTTGATAGCTTATCACTAGGATGACAACTTATCATTAACATCGTCAGCCACACTTGTCCTTTATTTTGCTTCACTTTTCAGCCTTTTTGTTTCCATTATTTTTGGTTCTCCTGCAGCTCAACATTTACTGCAAAAATCAAAGTAAAATAATCAGAAACATCTAAAGTTGCTCAAGACCTTACAATTATTTAGAGTTAAAAGCCTCAAATGTGTTAGCGTAAGCTCACACATCACTAAGACATTTCATCAAACATTTGACATGCATAAACTTATACATGATTAGGGATTTCATATTATCAAACTAGTATGGCACTTTTTCTTCACATAGGCATTTAATCGAACACATGGGGAGCAGGCTTTGGTTATACAGTCATCAACACATATGATAATCATGGATACACCAATCAACATATAAATTTAAAAGGGGTTTATCATGATTATTATGTAAATCTTTATCTACTAGGGCCAATCATTGGAATATGTAATTTAAAAGTATGAATCAAAACTCAGCAACATCATGAACATGAATTTTAATTCTTTTTAAATCATGAATATTCATAAACTCACAAATCTTGTATTTTGAAAATAGATTCTTGAGCTTCATGGGCGAAAGGGACCCATGAATCAACACATGACATACCTTGATTATGAGTTTCTTGAATTTCTTGGACTTGAAGAACTTGGAATCTCTTAGTTTCTTGAAGAATGATTTGGATCTTGTTCTTAGGGATTATCTTTGAGAGAAAACCCTAATTTGATATTGTAGATAAATAATGAACTTATGAGCCTTGATCTGATATAACTAGGGGTTAAAAGGGGTGGAAAAAGACCCAAATACCCTTTTAAAAATAAATTTAAAATAACTGAACGAACTATGCGATAGTCCATTGCTATGTCAATGGTCCATCGGTCCTGATCATATCACCTAGGTAGAATAGGGGTTCACTGACACTACTGCGATGGCTTGGGCGACGGTCCGTCGCTAGCTCGATAATCCATCATCCTGAGCCATCTCTCTTAGTAAGAAGATGGTCTCACTGCCTCCGTTGCGATGGTTTGGACGACAGTCCATCGGCCCTCATTGTTGCACCTAGGCAATTTTGACTGTTATCTGTAAAAAAAACCATAACTTTCTACCCTAATATCGGATTTGGACAAAATTGGTATCGTTGGAAAGCTAATTCAATTTCCCACATGACAAAAAGTGAAAATATTAAAAATTCCATGTGTGAAAAAGTGAATTCATCTTTCAAAGTAAGTTTCTAATATACTTGGGACGATTTTAAGCAAGGTAGAAGTACAGGGTATTACACCACCATACTCTATCCCCATTCAGGCCATCCGCACCCACCCCAGCCCCCATCTAGCCCCTTCCCACCCACTCCAAAACTATCCTGGCCTCCCACTCCAGCCCTTCCCCACCTACCTCATCCCCCATCCAGCCCCTTCCTACTCACTCCAGCCCCATCCAGGCCCCCACACCCTACCCCTACACCATCCAGCCCCTCCCTACCTACCCCTATCCTCCAGCCTCATCCAGCCCCCACACCTAATCCCCCAACCTAACCTCCTCCCCTGCACCACCTTCAGTATTTTAAAAAAAATTC
Source organism: Capsicum baccatum var. pendulum (assembly GCA_030864225.1). NCBI lineage: Eukaryota > Viridiplantae > Streptophyta > Magnoliopsida > Solanales > Solanaceae > Capsicum > Capsicum baccatum. Next base: position 103,206,425 of record CM061551.1, read on the forward strand.
TCTCAATTCCAATCTTTTCATTTTTTTGAATTAAAATTTAAATTTGAAATCTTTTCATATCTTTTTGGGATTATAATTTAAATTTCAAATCTTTTCATATCATTTTGGAATTGAAACTAAAATTTGAATTGAAAGTGAGTGATAGTGAATATTAAAAAATTAGTGAATTTCATGTATTAAGCTTGAAAATACTTAAAGTTTTTGTGAATTTGTTAAAGATATTCAAATTTAAAAATTGAAAATTCATTATGCTTGTATAAATGAATTTATAGTTAAAAATTTAAATTAGTTGGAGAAGAATTTTAATTATTTGGAATGAATTTGATATATAATTTGTGAGTAAAAATAAAAACATGATTATTTAAATTTTTCTACAATTTATAATTTTTATTATTTAATTAAATTTATTTTAATATTTAATTTCTTATGTATCATTTTAAAATGACATAAAATTTAATGTAATACCTGAAAATGACATGAAAGCTGAGTGGCTGACATGGTAGCTGACGTGGCGAGAGTGTGTTACACTCACCAAAAAAGTGTTTAAAATATTGCTTTTTAGTGGGTTCTGGGGTCCAGATGACAAACATGTAAGTAGAAGTGTCCAATATATAAAACCGACATACTACAGGGGTACATCAAACCATTTTGCCTACATTGTAAGACCGCACAAATCTTAGTCATTTCATTCCTTTAAAGAATGCCAAAAGAGGTCCCAGACTTAGAAAATTTCAGCCAAATGTTGACACTTAGTCTCATCTTTAGCCTCGATATTTCAATAGCATAATTTATGAACTTTCCAATCTTAGAAGGTCGATTTCTAAATAGATTCATGATCAGGGTTATCTATAGGTCATATCGGGTGAGTTTTGGAATTTTCGGACGTCGTTTGAGTAACGTTTTGATGACCAAAACAACAAGAAAATTTGATCTAGATGCGTCACGTTGGCTATCGCATCTTCACCATCGATGCATCAGTGATCGCGTCAACCCCATCAACACGACGCGACACCTATCGCATCACTAGGTAAGTTTTGTGTATTAAGTTATGGATTTGTGGGGGTAATTGGCTTATTTCCCCTTACAATACTCAGCCATAATACGAAATTAAACCTCTTAAAAGGCAAAATTCACCCATTATCTCACAAATACTCTTAAGAACAAAGCCCAAGTTTCATCAAGTTCAAGTCCAAGTCCTTACAATTCACCACAATTCTCACGAAATCAATAATCAAGGAATGTTAGGTGTTCATCCTTGGGTTTTCTTCCACCCTTGGAGTTCAAGAATCCTTTTTTTTTAAACTACAAGTTTTCAGATTCATGATTTACATGCGCAGATTGGGTTGTATTCATGTTTGTGTTAAGGTCTGGGTTTTAATTCAAGATTTAATTATAAGTTTCATGAACATAAGATAGCATATATGTTGATTGATGTAATTGCCATGTTAAAACTCTTGAAATTGCAAGTTTTAGTTATATTCATGATACTTATGTGTTGTTCATAATCATGTTCATTAACCATGCTCCCCAAGTGTTTGATAAAAAGTTCATATGAGTAAATTATGCATGGTAACTTATTGTTGTGTTGCTAAAGTTGTGATATGAGTTTATCTATTATTCTATCGAGTCCTGGGCTATTTATTACTCAAAATCTAGTTGTTTATTTAGTTATAGTAGTTATAGAATCAGCCCACTAAAGGTCAAGAATCGTAGTGCTCAGTCAGTTAATAGAACTCGGTGAACTCAGTCTAGTTCAGTTAGTCAACATAATCTGGGTCAGTTTAGTCAAGCTTAGTACAGTCTAGTGATCAATGCCTTTAAGTTTGGAGTAGGATTCATTACCGAGCGAACTTACGGATGGGGTCATTTCCTACCAGTTAGGGTTTGACCCTTAGTAGCAATCCCTGAGTTACAGAACTACATAGTCAACGTAGGGTAAGTCGCCTTCCTGCCAGACTAGGGTTGACGCAATCATATACATATTTTATGAGTCTTCCTACCAGATTAGAGTTGACACATCATTGTTAGTATCCCATGGAAAGGTGCTAACACCCTTCCAACAGAGGTCACAGGTCGGAACCTAAATCAGTCTACATCGGTGTATGTTGGTTAGATGAACACTCCCATAGTAACAGTTTCAATCTCAGTACTCAGTAAAAAGAACTCAGTCAGTTCTATAGAACAATGGCTATCGGTTATTAGTTACTCAACCATCAGAATTCAGTACTCAGTTTCAATAAAATCTCAGATACATGATGTATACCTATATGCGCAGTATTACGTGTTCAGTATGTTCGGTGGTTACAGTTCCACAAGTACCCTCATCCAGTCATTTCATAATGTTCATTTAGTCAGTTATCATCTCATGCATATGAACCCATGTTTATCAGCGTTACCTTACTTATCATACCAGTATATTCCACATCCTGAAGTATACTCTCTTTTGTGCTATGATATCTCATATCATAGGTTCAGACGCTCAGGTTCCCGACCGTACTTAACACTTAGGCTATCAGTAGCAGTTGTAGTGGTGAGTCCTCATATTTCGAGGACAAAGTTTACCTTTTTCAGTATTTCAGCAGTTCAGTAGTTATTTCAGTAAGAGTTACTTGGGGGTTTGTCCCATCAACTCCATATTTCAATAGTTAAAGGCTTACAGACTAGAATAGTTAGTAATACTATTTTCAGATGTTATTATCAGTTATTCTCAGTTGTTATTTCAGTATTTTGAGAACCATGTGGCATTTTAAGATTTCTTCCACATATACTCCAATATTATATTCAGTGCTCATAGTAGGTACCAGTCATGGGTTAGTTTGTGGTCCTTCGGGGTCGTATGCATCATGTGATGCCCAGGGTGTAGTCTCAAGGCATTACAAACTGTGTCAACAAAATATGACAACACAATACTTAACTTCTATCTACAAAGCCTATACTGAATTACTACTCAATTTAGATCGGGATAAGGCCCCAACCGGACCATAAGACAATTGAACTAATGTAAGAATAGAATGCCTTCTGAAACAAGGGACCCTCACCAATCTCTGTAAGTCTAGAAATAATCTACTAGTTTGCAAGACCACATGACTGGGCCTCAGAACCCAAAATATTGGGGGTCAATACTCGAATGTACTTGTATATAAAACAGTCCAAAAATAACATATGTTTTATATAACATAGGTGAGAGCATGTCATTAATCAATTTGGCATAAGGTAATTGAAAATACATTGGCACAATTTAATGAGCTCCAAAAAATCTTATTGGAATCATGACTCAACACTACATTCTCTGTTGAGCAAGATGGTACACCCTACAATCTATAATTCCATGGGATATATGGAATCCGCCCCTGACTCGACAAGTTTTCCACGAGGACTGGAGTCTCTGCATCTCAACTACACAACAAGACCATCACCAATGTATAATCCCCTATTTTAGGGCAACATAAAACCCTTGTCGATAAATCACTATTTCAGGCAATAAGTTATCTAAACTCGTGCCTTATTCGGATGACCATCTAACTCTCTTAAAGCCCCATTTTAGACTCTTAAAAATCATGTTTTCTACTTATAAATTGTTTTTCTTGTATTCTGTTTAGGGCACATCATAATAGGGTATAGTCATACCCAGACTTGTACGACTTTCATTTCATATCACAACATCTTTACTGCCCTTTTTATTTCAAAGCATGTTGATTGACCACCCAAAAGATTTAAAAATCACATGAGAATATATTTCAAAAGCACATCAAAACTTATGCAAAAACACTCATTTTTAAATACTTTATCTACGGTGGTCATCTCTTTCATTAATTACATGCAATTTTCTATTAGGAACATGAATATTTATAAATCAAGGAAAACACCCTCTAATTTAGTCATTAAAAATTTATCAGTATTAACCCACAACATATAAACACAATGGGTTTCATAATAAGAGGGGAAATTACATAAATCATGCTCTCATTTAACTTCTCAAACTTAATATCACATGAAAACATTTCAAATTTAGTGTACAACACCACAATTTCCACAAGACTTCATCATAAAATGGGATTTTCAATGCATATTCATTAATATTTTCGAAACCCATTTCGTATGCATAAGTATATACTCTTTAGATCTTGTATAAAACGATAAATCTATGCCCATGAGGTTTAGGATAGTCCTACATACCCTTTTCATGAATCAAATTTGAGATATCTTGAATCTAAGCTTTAGAAATATGAGTCTTGGGAGGAAATCCTAGTTTTTCTCTCTTTGCGGGAGAAGAGGAGAAGGAGTTACGAGAAACTGATATTTTATCAGTAAATGGGGTTTAAAGTGTGATTTAAGTCATCGGGGTAGGGTTTGAGGTTAGGATAAGACCCAAATACCCCTAAAGAGTACAAAGAAAATTGTAGAAATTCTTTAGTTGACGACAAGGTTAGCGGCCCGTCGGTTAGGTGATGATTTGTCACCTTAGTCATCACTTTCAGGCTAGGATTTTCCATGCACTGACCTAGGCTAATGACTAGAGCTAATGGCTCATCACTTAGTTAAAGGCTCATCATCTTATTCATCACCTAAGTGATGGCTTAACAGTGTAGTTGTCACCTAATTAATAGACAGATACTTTGAAGTAAAATGAGCATAACTTTCTACTCCGATATCGGATTAAGGAGAAACCAGTTGTGTTGGAAAGAAGACTCAGAGATCTTTAATTCAGTACATAGTAGTCCACGTAACACATTATATACTAGGAGTAATGATCGTTGGAACGTGATCCAAGTAGGAACATTCACTAAAACTTATTCGATAGAAACGTTCTCAACTCTTCTTTGAGTTAGGTGGTTTTTATAACTCACTAGACCTCGAAAGATGTTACCACACTATACATTTGATAATCACACTTATATTTACATAGAACCATTGGGTTTGGGTCTATACACTTAGGAACGACAGTTTGAATTCTAGCCTAAAAATGCAGGGTGTTACATTATCTCCCCCTTGGAATCATTCGTCCCCAAATGATGGGTAGGAATGTGTAGAATATGTAGAAGTACGGAATAAAGGATGTAACCTCAAATTAGGAATTCTATTTTCCACAATGAAACATACATAAGAATTCAAGAAGATCTTCATGACATCACCAAGTAAATTGTGTAAGCATAAATCATCAGATAACAAGACTTGATATAGACATGATCTTGGCATGTGTTCTATGGCACATGGTCATAACATTGTAAGGCATAAATTTTCCTAAGAATCCTCAGTCTGATTAAGATTATTACAATACATGAGCTAAGATTCTCGCGAGACATAAGAATAGAATAGTAACATTCTCCACCTCAAATGATATGCTACTAGCCTTTAAATTTTTGTGATGCTTCTCCACTATGCTTTCAGCTATGATTACCACGTTTCAACATATCAATCTTATAATTTCCCACTAAATATATAACTACAAGATCATGATATAACTCTATAGTACTTCCATATTGAAACCTAACTAAGAGTAAAAATGCGTTAGCTTAATCTATGGGACTGCATACTCTACATTCCTTTAAGAATATCACTCCACTCTAACACTATAATCAAACAATCTCAGGTTTTAAATCAAGTAGTACTAACCACATAACACATCGGTTTGAGTATCTATCAATCACAATACTCAACCCTATCTCTACAATACCCATTTTATAGATCTTCCCAAGTAAACCAGCAACTTCAATCATTCTCACAAAGATTTTCGCCACATATCTCCTTCCTAACTATTTCACATAACAAAAGTTCATCTCCTTCTATCTCCCTTCACCTATCACCTTAGCTCGAGAATTCACTTTAAAATTTTCACATTCAAGAACATCTATTCCCCTACCTAAAACATTACTACGCTTCTACAACCAACACCATATTAACATACAGAGGGTCATTGAGGGACCCAAGCATAAGCATCATGAATGGGAGTAACATTATTCGACTATAACTTATATTTGTTGCACTACTCAAGGTGGGACATGAGTTGTAGATTCAATATAATAGACATGAAGTGCTTTATATATCATGTGTTTGAATCATAAGTAAAGAGTCATTTGGCATAAACACAACACAACATGAGTTCTTAGGACAAACCACAGTGACTAACATGAGCGCTTGCACCATGAGTTGTATAACATAAGGTCGGAATTCATGAAGTCAATAATTGAGACAAGGATTTCTACTAGGAGCTGTTCCTTCTCATTTTCAGAGCTGATATTATCATGAGTTTGTGTGCACCATATCACTTTTGTTAATCCCAACATAAAATAAATCGGTAACATATAGAAAGCATAGTTCCTTAGAAATAAGCATGATATGAGACATGGATCTATAGGTCATGAGCATCACTACATAGATCTTGAATACGTGAAAGACTGGATTTACTGAGACATCATTACTTCTAGTTTGGAGGTCGGAATATGACATGACTTAAATAGAGAACTCATACCTTAGCCATAGGCAAGACTTGAATACATAATACACTGGTAGAATGACCACTTAAATTGAAGTAGGAGGAGTTTTCTTGAATAGGACTAGATTTATCATGACTCTTCCCTGAAACTTTCCACCATGAGAAAATTCAAAAACTACCTTAGTTTGTCATCTTCCCCTTAGATCAAAGTCACAACCCTAAACTTGCATACATATCCCATCATCAAATCTATAACCAAAATTCTCCACACAATGAGGGTATTACCATGCACATAAACATTAAACTCTCCCTGATAAACTATGCTCTAAAGGCCTTGTTGTCCGTAAGCGCTACTCTTAACTTCCGCTAGCCTATATAGCCATCACACTACAACTCCCACTCTCATGCGCATACACATCCAAACTCCTTATCATATAATAATCCATTCTCCAATGCGTAACATACTAGCATCAAACTTCTAATTGCATACCCTTACAACTTAACAAAGTTTGTAAAACTATACCAAAGGCGCATATTGTCTACCTATATTTCCTCAATTCAACTCTAAAGAACACCATATTGTAGCCCCCATACTTTTCCATACTATGAAATTCAAGAACGTGGACTAGGTAAAAATAACACCTATATACATAAAACCTCATCTAACCACATGCTACCTAAGGCTCAACTTATTCTTATAAAATCTAATGCTCTTATCCACCAAATGACTCAGCTACAAGTCATCAATTTAGCACTAATCCTCATCTACACATATACCTTAAAATTACAACTTAAACTTTTCATAAGTTATCAACCTATGCTCTTTCACACATTATATCAAGCCTACTAATTCATTCCCACAAAACATACATCATTAGCTTTAAGCTACTATTGTTATTACCACAATCCATATCTAAAGTTCAAGCCTATTTTCTAACAAAAATCATGTAACACCGATGAAGCATGCTGCAATGTTATACTAGTCCATCAAATAGGGAAATCAACCCAACTATGTCATTTCACTTAACTACTAACTACAATCACATCCCTTCCATAACATTACTACTGCACCTCAAAAATCTATTACATACATTCTCACATTTAGTACTAGCTTACAACAACTGGAGAAAAGACAATCAAGGTAGTAAAATCACATAATAGGAATAGTCAAACTTAGTCTTATAATATAACCCATTACGATCTTTTTCTCACATTAAATCAACTTACCCATGAATACATTTAGACTACTTTCAAATTTCCTTAAACATCACTATGTTTTCCCCAATTTAGTCTATACATATAACTTATTGGCTAACCTACCCCTTTTAGTTTACCATCTATAAATGATTTCTACAACCATCATAGCTAACCACTCTAGGCTCCTTCCCCATTTGAATAAATAATAATCATTTCCAAACACTTCCTCCGCAGACTACCATACATTCTAAAAATCTTGCTACAATATTAGCCAATCACCATAAAAGAGAAAACCACCCCTCAGTAAAGGGACTAAAACTACTTATTTATGTAAAAGTCACCTGCATTATTTAGACTTGTGACTTTATATAACTAACTTCGGGACCATCTTACTACCAAGAGGTTATGAAACCTTAACATATACTACTATTTGCGTGGAAATACTATTCAAAAATTCTGCTACATATCTATATTCTTAAGCATGACTTCTACAACAAGGAACTGAACATACTTCATACCTCAGGATGAAAATAATGATTACACGATAGCATTAAGATAGATGTATACACTCGAGTCAATACACTTTGAAGCACTGATAGAATATTCTTAAGTTCTTGTGCTATCTCATAACTTCATAGATAACTCAATCAGAAAGGACCACATTATTGGGAATCTAAACTCTTGGATGTGTATTGCCTCAACAATGAGGCATGCCCCATAAAATTGAAGTAAGGAAGGAATTTGCATAACTTTCGTAGGGATGACGCTATAGCACAAACTATAGTATGAAAGAATAAGAAACACTCCTAGATGCCCAGTAGCCTCCTGATTATTAGTGTGGTGCACAACACACCCATAAGCAAGACTCTACTAGACACGGCTTTGTTGACACCCTGGAACCATGAACTATGCTCTGATACCAAGCTTGTCAAAACCCGAGCCAAGACCCTAGCCGAGATGGGTATCCCGAACCACATAGGATCGAGAGACCCCTTAGAATCCTACCATAAGCATAATCCATAGATAAATAAAAGTATGAAAGATATAAAGACAATTCAAGGGAAATATACAATACAACTATGTCAACAAAATATGACATCACAATACTCAACTTTCGTCTATGAAACCTCTACTGAATTACTAGTCAATGTAGATCGGGATAAGGCCCTTGGTCGGACAATAAGACAATTGAACTAACATAAGAATAGAATGCCTTCTGAATAAATGGAGACTTACCAATCTCGGAAGGTCTAGAAATAATCTATGAGTTTACAAGACCATGGGACTGAGCCTCAAAACCTGGAATATAGGGGGTCAATACTCAAAAGTATTGGTGCATAGAACAACCCAAAAATAACATATGTTTTACACAACATAGGTGAGAGAACTTCATAAATCAATTTAGCAGAAGGCAATTGAAAACACATAGGCATAATTTAATGAGCTCTAAAACATATTCTTGAAATCATGACTCAACTACACCTTATAATCTGTAATTCCACGGGCTATATGGAATCCGCCCTTGACTCGGCGACCAAGCCCCCAACCCAAGTTTTCCACGAGGGTTGGAGTCTCTGTATCCCTACTACGCCACAAGGTCATTTCCAACATATAATACCTATTTCAAGGAAATATAAAAACTATGTTGGTACATTACGATTTCAGGCAATGAGTTATCTGAACTTGTGCCTTCTTCGGGTGACCATGTAACTCTCTTTAAGCCCTATTTTAGACTCTTAAAAATCATGTTTTCTTCTTATAAATGATTTCTCTCTTATTCTGTTTAGGGCACATCATAATACGGTATCATCATACCCAGACTTATAAGTTCTTCGGTTCATATCACAACATCTCTATTTTCTTTCTTATTTCAAAGTGTGTTATTGACCACCCAAAAGGTTTAAAAATCACATGAGAGTTCATATTTCAAATGTACATAAAAACTTATGTCAAAACACTCTCTCTTTAATACTTTATCTATGGTGGTCATCTTTTTAATCAATTATGCATAATTCTCTATTAGGAACATGAACATTTATAAATAAAGGAAAACACCCTCTCATTTAGTCATAAAAATAGTACAATTTCGACATGACTGTAAACCTTCAAACTCAAGCTTTTAGCTATCCATATGATAAACCCACATCATGTAAAAATAATGGGTTTCATAATAAGAGGGGGAATTACATAAATCATGCTCTCATTTAACTTCTCAAACTTAATATCACATGAAAACATTTAGAATTTAGGGTACAACACCACAATTTCCACAAGACTTCATCATAAAATGGGATTTTCAATGCATGTCCATCAATATTTTTGAAACCCATTTCATATGCATAAGTATATACTCTTTAGATCTTGATTAAAATAGTAAATCTACACCCATGAGGTTTAGGATAGTCCCACATACCTTTTTGATGAATCAAATTTGAGATATCTTGATTCTAATCCTTGGAAGTATGAGTCTTGGGATTAAACCCTAATATTTCTCTTTTTGAGGGAAGAGAGGAGAAGGAGTTACGAGAAATTGATATTTTTATATGTAAATAGGGTTTGTAGTGTAATTTTAGGATCATGGAGGTAGGGTTCGGGGTGAGAAAAAGATCAAAATACCCCTTTAAGATTCCAAAGAAAATTGCAGAAATTCTTCAGTTGATGAGATGGTTTAAAGCCCGTCAGTTAGGTGACGGCATGTCAATTTAGTCATCACTTTCAAGTTGGGATATTCCACTTAATGACCTAGGCTAATGAGTAGAGATGATGGCTCGTCACCTTGTCGACGACTAATCATCTTAGTCATCACCTAAGTGATGGCTAGTCAGCGTAGTCATCACTTTGTTAACAGACTGATACTTCAAAGTAAAATAAGCATAACTTTCTACTCCTAATCGGATTAAGGTGTAACCATTTGTGTTGGAAAGAAAAATCAAAGATATTTCATTTGGTATATAGAAAACCACGTAACACACTATATACTAGGAGTAATGGTCGTTTGAAATTGATCCAAGTTGAAACATTCACTAGAACTTATTCTATAGAAACATTCTCAACTCATCTTTGAGTTAGGAGGTTATTATGATCTCACTCTACCTTAAAAGATGTTACCACACTATACATTTGATCATCACACTTATACTGATACAAAACCATTGGGTTTGGGTCTATACACTTAGGAACGATACTTTGAATTCTAGCCCGAAATGGTAGGGTATTATAGTAAACTACTAATAATGCATCCTCTCGACAAATATAAAAGTTACACTGACTCAAGCTGTACCGCTCCTAACAGTATAAAAGTTCAATCTCAATCACATCATAAGGATATCAACACCATAAATAAAGAAGTCCAAATAATAGAATTACTCACATAAAGGAGAAAAAATGTAGTGCTACACAATAATATGATAGGTAGACAATGCTGAACGATTCACCTCATATACATCCTATGAGCCTAAGCTTCAAAGACGACCCATGGGGGTTCACAACCCATATACTAAACACAAATCTCATCAACAAGCCTTGTCAATATTTGCCGGACTAAAACATTTTATAAAGTGGTAAGTTTTCTTTCGCAAAGAAATCCAAGATTAATAGTAATGACAGATCCATGAATAGAAATATAATATGTGAGTACGCATGATCATGGAAAACACAATTATATCTAACAGTTAACTCGACAATGTATAAGTAAAACTTGAATCCATCAATTACTCAGGTAGTTCATGATACAAGTCAAGATATGCTAGAAAACTACACAAATCCCCATAAGGATATCACAATAGCATAGAAGCAACTAAGGTAACAATAAGATAAACTCAAGACCCCACTCAAGCACCACAATGATACTAATTCCTCAAAATAACCATAAAAACACAAACAAGACCAGTAAAAAAACCCTCATGGGCAATATAATAATAACAACCAATCTCAAAAGATGAAAGCAATAACATATTTTCCAATGCAAAGTATTTTTTACAAGATCATCCTGAGGGTTGTTACACCTAATACCATTGGTTATTTTCACAAATAAGAATGTAAACAAATGATAAGAGAAACTAACAAAGTGAAAGATATAGGCAACGACTAATAGCGGAGCACATAGTATTTTAGATCTTACGAAATTGCAACTTAACTGTTATCGTTTCATTCTCAGGAATAAAGAACTTTACTGTGTATGTTCTATCTTAATATTAATTCGTTTAGGGATTGTCGTTTCATCCTGAAGTAGCATACACTATATTTTTATACATAAAACACATAAATATATAGTAACAGTTTCGAAGCATATATGCACAAATTATATACTTAACATTGAATAAACACATGCATACATAGTTCCACTACTTAGCTAAGTAGGTAACAAAAGAAATTAGCGTGAATGAGGGAATAAATAGATTCCGAGAGACAAAAGAACACAAACCTTAAGGGCTTCGCACACACTTTCAAGATAAGTTGATGGTTTTAAATACTTAGTTGGGTAAGTGCAATGATCTACACATATATTTTTATTTTCAACTTGCTTTTTATAGGTTAGTGATTTGGTCAAATATTCTAATCTTGATTGTCCCAGTAGGATGCTGGTTATTTGGAGTAATTTTATAGAGTGGGGATATAGAAATTGATGGCTAAAATTTGATGAAGATTGAAAACTTTGTTGATAAAACTCTTGATTCTACAACGGTCTTAGAATCCATACTCAATGGATAACAAGCATTGTTCCGCAATATTCCAGATATAGAAATTTTGCATCTGTCACCATCCAAGGAGTAGAAGGTTGAAAAGAGCCATCAGAATATAAAGACCATTCTTAGCTTGTCTGAAATAAGCAAACCTTAGATACCCATCCACATCGACAGTAATCTACAGAGAATAATTAAAGGAATTTAAAGAGCATAATTGTGGTATGAGAAGAAACAAAATCACATGCCGAACTATATAACAAAATTTAACCTAATCAAGTCTTGGCAAAGGATGCATCACTACTGCATGTTTCTGCATAGCATATAAGACACTCAGATCCACGATATACTTCCCTCGAGACTCTTTATTTAAATCAACCCTCTCCAAATCTTTCTCTTTGAATATAAGTTTAATATACCACATCACATTTATAAGAGACCTCCAACAAATCATCAATTTCTTCCCAGTGAACCCCCATTGATGTCAAATAATCCTTGATCTCATCCTAAAATGAATACATAATAATTCGTCTGTTACAAACAAAAATAACATTGTGTAATTAGATTTGAGTTTAAAGAACAAAAGTTTATTAAACTGAATGAGAGGTAATGCTAATTACCAGCTCAAGACAATCAAAATTTCATCTTTTCTCATTACTTCATTTTAACCACATCAGGGGATACAAAGTAAATTTTCACATCTTGGTACTTCGCAAGTAAGTGAGCAATTGAACGAACTGTCCTCCCATAAGCTAGATCACCAATAACAACAACTTTTATACCATGAAGTTTTCCTATTTCTCATTCAATGGTGTACACATCTAGAAGGCCTGTTTCAGAATTAATAAAGATAGTTTTGTTGCTGCAGTCAGACAAGAAAAAAAGACCAAGAAGACTATGTATACGCCATTGATATGTTATGTTGCAGTCAGACAACAAATGCATGCCCAGATAAATATCATATGCACTCTATTATATAGTTTCTTCCACTTAATTCTCTATATGCTATTCAGAGTTTGTTATGAATTATAACAGAAGGCGAACATTCTAAACACATGACAGTGATATTTACATTGTTAAGACTTAAGAACTATGTTATTAGTGAGCTCCAGAAACTCAGCTGTAATGCATTATCCAAACAAGTTACTATTTCCTAGTCTATATCTGTTAAAAGGGGAAGGATAGAATAATATCCCCACACAAGCTTAGAATGAGGGGAAAAAACTTACCATGAAGCAACTTAACTTTCTTCGTTCGATCAATTTCAACAGGATACTTAAGAAGGTGGCCTCTCATTTCAGTGACTTTATCAGCCGTGTACTGTAGCCAGTTATGTTCACCAAATACTCTCATCCATCTCACGCATTCAAGACTCTCTGTACGCTAAACAAATTGCTCTATAGTTGTTGTGTGCTCTGCCCACAGTGACATTCCATATCTGTATATCTACAGTCAAAATGTGATAGCAACTTAGTCACACATTTTTACTACTTGAAAAGAAATGCATTGTAAGAATGGTTTGAATATTAGTTTATTGCATTAATCCGAAGCAAATACTATTGGACATCTAACTTTCAAAATAAACTTTGAGATATTCACTCAGTAAAAAGGAACAAAACAATTTGGAAATCATCATTCTTTAGTATAGTGAAAAAGAACCATTGACACCAATACAACTGTTTTTCATCACCAACTATTCGAATTTCTAGATTATTGATACAAAAACACCACTTTCTACATTTACACATCTATAAGTAATCATCAGTGAACTGGTGGAACTCTACTAAACAAACTCTCTACATAATCTAAACTCAACTTTTCTATAACTACACTACCTAAGATGACAAATAGGAAAAAAGGGTTAATTCCTTTTTTCTCTGAATAAGAAAGCAATCGTAAAAATTTTTAAAAATAAAAAATCTTTCAAATTAAGTGGTTTTCGGATACGAAATGCACATGAACTGCTCCAATACGAATAGATATTCAACTTCTTTGACTCCTCTCCATTTTCTGCCTGATAATTCATCAATAAAAATAAAGTGCTTAAATTAAAAATTAGCCCTAAAAACTATTATTACCTTTAGGAAAAGAAATATCACTATCATAATACAACAATGATTATAGAGGTTTAACTTTAATTTAAGTTATCAAAAACAAAGCTAATTACATATCCTAATATAAAAAGATCAAAACTTTAATTAATTAGTATCACAGAACAACACTAAGAAGATATCCAAAGGATAATTGAATTAGTTAGTACCATAACAATATTAACTACAGATCTAGAGAAAATAGATTAAAACTTGAATTAATTAATTTGTATAATAGAACAATAATAATAACAGATTTGAAATAAAAGGATTAAGGCTTGAAATAGTTAACATCATGTATCATATATATAACAAACATCAAATGAAAACTTGCTCAAAAACTTGCTCCACCAACAAAGATGCACTTACCAAAACTAAATTATGATGGACTAATGAAAATTGAGATTAAGGACATGAATTTTGCTTGAAGCTTGTATTTTGGTGTCAAGGTGCATAGGAAATACAGTGGAGAAAAGGAAAAACAGAGAAAATGGAGATGAAAGAAGATTTTAGAAAAGTAATATAGTAGAGGCAGAAGACACGGTAAAGTGTCATTGATTGGAGGTTTTAGTTACCAAAATACCCTAACTATTGATGTTGTTGAAGAAAATATCCTCAAATAAGACAATAATAGTAATCAAAATCTTTATTTATATAAAAGAGTAAATTTTGAACTTTTCTCCTTCTTTTCCCCAAAACTTGAAATTAATACTTCTTAATCAAAAAGGGAAGGGGGAAATATATATACTTCTTCATTTAAAATTAAAATAACAACTCGAAATAAATTTTTCCAGGGAATTGTGAAAGTAGAAAATACTTTAATTATTATTATTAGTTACCATCATAGTTCTTGGCAACTTGAACCTACTTATTTTTTTCAAAGTGCAACAACAATTTTTATTATTTGAATAAAATTATTTTTATCCATCACTATTTTATAAATTTAATTATTTATTTTTAGTCAATTTCATTGATGATTTTTATTTTTTAAGAGACCTTTCAAGTGTTGGAATTTTTTAAAACTCATCTTTTTGAAAATTCTTCAGAAATAGCAAGACAAGTTGAATTTGCATCAAAAGTATGTACTAGTTACTATTTTCCCTCTAATTGTTTATGTAAAATCAACAACATTGAATAGAAAATTCTTTCAATTCCACGAAACATGTTTTCAACCTAATGCCTAGTTGACAAGTAAAATCGCTCTTTTACCATTTTGGTGTAGTTAACATTTCCCTAAGTACAGGCATCGGCTAGCTACTTCAAAGTATTCTTTATACTAGTAACATAGTATACCGACGTTTAGTCTAATCTTTCTGAAATCTGGAAAATTAGAAACGAGAAAAGAATCAAAGTTATCAAATCTCAAGGTGTTGAATATACATTATTCTACTTTAATTCATATGAAATTGTAAAATTTCAGTTTGAGTAGGTAGCCAACAGCTTTCTCAAACAATACACTCAGTATTCATCATGGATAATCTCTTTGTATAAATCTTTAAATTTCACATCAGTTAAATAGAATTTTAGATGTTCACATTTTGATTACATTTATTAGTGTATATAATCTAATACTTGATAGTTTATTTAAGAATTGGAAAGAAAATTATTATTACTCTATTAAGGTGTAATTTTGGTCTTGAAAGGATGGTGGTTGAAGCCTAGTAGAACATGAACAAGTACTATTCTGAAGGTGTGATTTTGGTTCGTATCATATTGCATCTCAACTAGTATGTAGTGCCAATTTCATCTGTTGCTCGACCTGGAATGTTAAATTACCTACTAAAATATTATCTCTCTCTACCCAAGATCTCGTATATCAAGTAGAATCTACCTTAAGTACTGAATTATTGCAGTCTATTTCTAGTTGTTTATACGTATATTTACCCAACAATATATACCTTGCACTTCTTTTCATTGTAGGGCCAACTGGTAGTACTGATGTATGACCTCTAGTCAATGGTAGGTCACTGGAGTGAAGATCAATCTTGTCAAGGATATGTGGTGAAGAAAGAATAGAGATTCTCAGGAACCTCATCCTTAGACTGCCTTTTGTTTCCACAAGAGGTGGCATACCAAATGGAAAGAGGATTGAAGGATTTTTATATGGATATAAGACGGGACAATAGTTGAAGATAGTTTGTGTTTGTCATGGTGCTTTTCTAACCCCAGCAGAATTTGTCATCCATGCTCGTGGATTTAATGTAGAAAACCCTTTAAAGCATTTAGATTTACATTCTGTACCATTGAAGTGACAATGGCTATTACTAAGAAAAATGGATTAACTTTAATATCTTTGTTTTTTAATCTTTCTTTTGCTGTACAAACCAAGTTCAATTGATATTCCTGAAAAGGGATTAGCTTTAATATTGTGGTCTTTTTGTATTCCTTTTATTTTACAGACTAAATTTCTTCAATCAATGTTATTATGATTACTATTTTTCTATGATTCTGCTTGTTTTGCTATACTAACTATGCTAGTATATGTTCAATAGCAAATCCTTAGAATATAACAAGCGTGACAGTACTTCTGTTACAACTTGTAGAGTATAATATATTTTACGTAGTAGTTTTAGTAGTTGTATTGTACTAGAGTAAAATTTCTTACACTGTGTATTAGACTTACATTGCTGGAATGAGGCTGCTCATCACTGAGGCTGTCACGGCCCAAACGGCCATGAGTAGCACCCATACTAATCTTCCTATGGAAGAACCATCTAAATCGAATCATTACCCAATCACTTAGTCAATGTTAAGATGATATTAATAAAAAAATCAACATAATAACAATAATCCAATACCAATCATTATTAATGCGCAAGTCAAACAATAATTTACTAAAATTTCCAAGACCCGAAAGTCATCATACAAGAACTACTAACAAAGTTCATGTCTAAAGATATATCCAAAATAAAATAAATAAAGAATATTTTATTGCCGAAAAGATGGACAAGAATAAATAAGATGACCCAGGGCATCCTGGAGATGGAGTGCTCACCCTTGGATCAAGATCTGCTATCAAACTCTAGAGGTAAGGTCATGTCTGAGCCTCTAAAACACTTTCTACACTCAACAAAAGAAGGGTATAGGGTAGTATCAGTACAAACCACTATGTACTAGTAGGTATCATTGGCCAACTCAATTTAATATCATGTACATAACATAAATTAAATAACAAGTATACATGCATCATCACCTAACAAATATTCAATAAATCAACAATATAACACAACAGGTCAAGTAGTGCTAACAAACAAGTCTCATAACCATCAAGAGTATCAACCATACTATAAACATCCATAAAATTAACACAAATATATACACACATGCTATGGGACTTATTTTTGTCCAAATAGTCATGACCTGCAGGGAACAATCTATGTTCATATACCGTACCGGTGTGGTACCCGATCCAACATATACATATCCATGCCGGCGTGGTATCCCATCCAACATATACATATCTGTGCCGGTGTGGTACTCGATCCAACATATAGATATCCATACCGGCGTAGTACCCAATCCAATATATACATATCTGTACCAGCGTGGTACCCGATCCAACATATACATATCTGTACCGGCGTGGTACCCGATCCAACATATACATATTAGTACCGGTGTGGTATCCGATCCAACATATACATATCTGTACTTGCATGGTACCCGATCCAACATATACATATTCGCACCGGCGTGGTATCCGATCCAATATATATATATCCGTACCGGCGTGGTATCCGATCCAATATATACATATCCGCACCGGCGTGGTACCCGATCCAACATATACATATATTATCAATATCAAATTTACACAACCTTACAACATACAATACAATGTACCAAGTTTACAAGTACACTTAAAGTCATAAGACAATTTCATCATGTAAATTTTCAATAATCATTTATACACGCATTAACAATCCAAACATCAAAAATTTCAACCATGTCCGAATACAAATCAACAAGTATTCAATTTAGGAGCATGCACGCAATTAAATCGAGTCTAAACTCCAATTAAACTGTAACTTACCTCAACCAAGAAATCAAAGTGCAATCTACTATGCAAGGGTTTTGCCCTTCCGTACAGTCTCTGAATGATTAAAACTTGTTCAAATATGTATATTTTTCATAAGCGTATGAACTAGTACGTCAAATTTTGACTAAAACTGACCATCATTTGATCACCAATCTTAATATATTTTTACTCTAAGAACTCAAGACCTATACCTCAATTCTATAAATCTCGGAGTCCACGATAATACACAAACTATAGTGAACTGGAAAATCTTCAACAACATGAAAATCAATAGAGACAAACCAATCCTATCGCTAATTCTCCATTACCGTCACTACACACTTAATTAAGAGCATATCATTAGTTCGGCTATGAGCAAATACATATAGTAGTGAGATTTCATTACTCCTAGTAGCCACCCATTAACAATTATATCAATGTTATTATTAAACAATACATATTAATCCAATTCATAATAATCCTATAGATCACACCATTAACATTATCTAATTAACCTTACCTGTACATTACTGCCCACTAATCACCATTTCATTCTCGTTACCACTACAACCTAATCAACCCATTAAATAGTAACTCTAATCCTAATACACCAATTTCAAATCCACAGTAACAAAACTCACCCAGAAAAACTTCTCGCTTCATTCCTACTTACCCTCACCTCATAAGCATGTACTTAATGGTAGATAGGCAAGACAATAGGAATTTAATTCACATAATAAGGGTTACCTTGAGCTCAATCGAGAGGTTCTTCTTAAATCTGCAGAATAGGAAAAATAATTGCCAACTATCGTACCCCTCTCTTACCCTAACTTGTTATTATTAAAGTTAATTCCAAACCCTTCCCACTTAAGTTTTATTCTAGTACATAAGTCTCAATAACTAAGAAAATGTCAACTTTGCCCATTAATGACCAACTAAAATAATGTCTAAAATATCCGAAACTTTGAAAAGTTTCTCAAAATTTGTTTGGGACCTCTAGGAAATAGTATAAATATGTACATTGACTAAAAGTATGTTCTGAACCTATTGGGAATATTAAAATGCTAATCTGAGGTCATTTCGATCAAAGCTTAGCCATGACTGGACTTAATTTTATTAAAGCTAAAAAAATTTAACAACTTATTAAATCACTTCTAAATACCTCAATGGTTGATAATACCCATCTGTGAGTCATAATTCATGTGTACAAACTATGTAGAATGCTAAAATATAAAAGATGAGAAAATTTCACAAACGACCGGAAGTGTTGTTACATCAGATACCAATTAAACAATCATTCATCCCTGAACAAGCAAACAAGCAATACGAAAGGAAACTAAAGAATTAACTAAATCATCAAAAAGATGTGGATACTTGTTATGTATGTCTGCTTCGTTCTCGTAAGTGACCTCCTCAATAGAATATTCTTACAGACGCAATCTCCTTAGTCCTCAACTTATGGAAAACCAAATACCTAGGTGAGCCTATGCGTAACCCCACCACCCCTTATTCGGAAGGTTCAATCAGAATACAAAAACACAAGGCATATTGTTCACCCATATATATGTAACCATCCTATATCAGCTGATAAATATAAGCGCATACTGGTGATAGACGCATGCAGGAATTAACAAAAGTACATAATCAATATCAAAACCCATTATAACTGTCCTCACCAGGACCATAATTATCATAATCAACCTCCGACCTTGCCGAATATCAACATATCATCAATAGTATCCTACGGCCTTGCCGAGTATCAATATCATCACAATAGTCATTACCAATTAGCATACACTAAAACTCTCATAAAAAATAGTCATATCATCATAGAATATATATCTAGTTAATACTTCCCAACTACTCGTTATTATCTAACCAACACTTATTATAATAGAATCACTAGTTTGCTAGTCATCACATAACCTCTAGTTATTAGCCTAAATATTATCCTTTAATCCTTAATCCTTATTCACAGGATAAAAACTAACCACTATTTATTTAATAGCCAACATCTAACACCTAGTCAGGATTCCTCACTGGACCAAAACCTTCATTTATCCACCATTCATTATTATCAACTAATCATCTTATATCCGTTAATCATTACTAGAAAACACATTACTACTTGTCACCTAACCATCCTTTATTAACTGACACCATTCATTATCTAACCATCATTCACAACTAATCCTTGCTTAACTATTCATTAGTTAACCATTTAGCAACTATTCAAAGTTATTAACTGGTCACCTCTTATTACAAATATTTCTTCTTATCTAGCCTCATTAACACACAACTCCTCGTTTATCGACTAATCGACAAATCTTAGTCATTAATACCAACTAATCTTCACCAATGCTAGACACGACCTCACCATACTTCATGAATTAACCATCGCTAGCTACCATGTTTCAACTAAGCAAGATTCATTAACTAATACATTAGATTCCTAGCCATCACCAGTACCCAATCAATAAAGTCGTAAGCAACATACCAAATCTTCCTCCATCCTATATCTGAAAGATGTATATACAGACCTATATGTATTCATAAACTGTTATTGTATCCTTTACACTGATAAACATTTCTCAAATATTCAATCATTATCATAACGTAATCCTTGGCCCATTAATTTATCTGGTATAGTCACAACATTATAATCAATACCTTACTCCCATATATATATATATATTTTAAACTCATATCGATAATCATATATATAAGTTGTGGCCTATCTTTAATCATCTCACATATTAGAGGCATAATATAGATAGACATATAATCGTCTATAGAATATCTTATATTGCTAGGTCATACATTATGACTACGAGGAATATCACCTCTCTAGGTCATTTTACATATCTAAGAGGAAATAGCATCTCTATGTGTAACGCCCCAATTTTCTGAACCGGAATGCTATACGGTACTCATGACCCCAAAGGACCACAAGCTAATCCATGACTGATATCTGTACCTGTAACTGCATAATATAATATAAAAATATGGAAATATGAACTAAAAGTCCATAAGGTTCAATCTTGAATAATAAAACGTCTGAATAAGGTGGTATCATAGTACCAAAACAAGATAAAAATACAAAAGTCTGAATCTGAAAACTCTGTATTCATCTGAAAGACTCTAAAATGTCTGAATAAAGAGTTGAAGGAATATGTCTCCAACTAACTCCTTAAACTGAAAATAAACTGAAATACTGGAATAATAAATGTAATGATCATGTCCTCGAAAGAAGAGGACTCACTACTAATTGAACTGCTACTGCTGGTCTAGAGATTACTGAGATTAACTGAGCATAACTGAGATTACTGAACTACTGAGACTGTTGAGATTTCTGATTCACAAGAGTAACTGAATTTTATAGATCATGGCTTGACTAAGAGTATCGCGACAACATGTCATGGCTCTAGGCACACAACTATATTTTTTTGGGTACAAGTACCCCCAGGACTCGATGGAAGGAAACTGACACACATGACTGACTTGATCATAAGGATGGAGTCCACAATTCATAATATCATAAGTAGGGGATTTTATACTACACATGATTATCATATTCTTGAACATAAAAGATAATGCATGTAACATGTACATACTTACATGGTCTAGTTTAATGAGCATTCCATATGACAACAATAATACATAACAATTTGCATGGAATTCATGTTGAGTCATAAGGGATAGAGCATGGACTTATCCTTTGGGTTCTACTTATCTATATTACATGATTTATAGTCTCTCAGGTATTTTATCAAACACCTTGCATGCACTCTTTAAGGCATAGGTGTATTCACAAATTTACACCACATTAATCCACCCAAATTCATGGTTTTCAACTACATGATCATAATCTTCATCAAAATTCATCAAATTCTTATTTTATAGAACAAACAAAAAACAACAACATGAATACAACCATATCACCACAATATATTCATGATTTAGTAATCAAAGTTTGATTCTTGAACTCCAAGGACGAAAGGAATCGGTGGATAAACACTATGCATACCTTAGAAGGAAAATTCTTGATGATTGACGGAGGAATTTCCTTGAAATTGAATCTTCTATGAAAACAATAGCTTGTGTTCTTGAGAGGATTTTGAGAGAAAGAATATGTTTTGGTGAAATAAGGGCTAAATTCCATGTTTAGGCATTATATAGGGGTGGAAAAAGAACCATTTTACCCCAAAAATGGACTATTTAAGTCACCTGGACACCCACATGTGCGGCGCACACTTTATCGCACACCTTAGGGTGTGCATCGCACATCTTATCGCACATATTAGGGTGTGCGTCACACACCTTATCTCACACCTTATGTCAGGCAATGTACTCCACTTTGCAAAGTCATAACTTCTTGCTCGGGTATCTGATTTGGGCGAAATTGGTATCATTGGAAAGCTAATTAGATTATCTACAATTCGGTGGGTCTAAATCTCTATAACATAAAAGAAAGCACCATAGTGTGAATGCATCAGTACAACTAAAGTACTGAGTATACATGGGGGTAGTCTAAATGCATGGGGTTTATATGCATAAACATGCAGACTAATATGAACGTGAGAATACATACATACATACTTAACTGCTACTGAACTCGTGGAGATACTGACTACTAAGTCTGAATACTGACATCATGAATTTACCGATACTGAGATACTGAATAGATGAATGACTGTTTTTGACAGTTCAAATTATGAAGAACTGGTTTGATTGACCGTGTCTAACAGTCCTGAAAATGAATACTAATAACGTAAGCTATGACAACTAATTTACCTAATATAACTATGACGATCGGCCTAATCGATGTAACTGATACTGAGCGACTGTATTAAATAGTCTAAATCTTCTAATAATGATTAAGAGTGACTAAGATTGAGATCAAGCCTAAATAATGGGTGAAATCTGGAACTAATAATGAGAATACTCAACTAAATCTGAGATTGAGATTAAGCCTATCTGATGGGAGATCTCTAGAAGTACTGATACTAAATAACTCAATGAGAGACAAAGCCTATTTAATGGGTGGTCTTTGAGTTTGTGGAACTATCTAAGTTCCTTACTGAGATTAATAACTGTATCTGACAATCCTAATTTTTGATATCTGCTCTGAAGACTGATACTGAAACTATAACTGTGGGATGTATTCATGTAACCAACATGCCCCATGCTAATCTGACTGGGGTCCAATCTCTGCTCTGACTGGAAGGGTGTCAATACCGCGCCACCGGTAAAGACAGCTGTTGTGGAGTCAGTCCTAATCTAGTGGGTGACTCCTGGGATCAGTCCTATACATATAAATGTGCTAACGGGTGACCCCTGAGTATGTCAGTCCTATCTAACAAGTGATATCTTATACCTACGCTGGCTACGTAGTTCTAGAACTTAGGGGTTTCATCTAAGGATCTCAGTCCTCACTAGAGGGTGAGTCCCCATCCCTAGGCTCGCTCGGTGCTGAATCCTACTTCCATCTGAAAGACACTGAACTGAACAGATTAATTGAACTTACTGAGTTCCGTGACTGATGGAATGCTACTGAGTTCATGAGATTTCTTAGAGTACTGACTTATAGAGATTAATGAAGTTACTGGGTACTGAGATTACTGAGATTAACTAAGCATAACTGAGATTACTGAACTACTGAGACTGCTGAGATTTCTATGTCACATGAGTAACTAAATTCTATAGATCATGTCTTGACTAAGAGTATCGCGACAATATGTCATGGCTCTAGGCACACAACTATATTTTTTGGGTACAAGTACCCCTAGGACTCGATGGAAGGAAACTGACACACATGACTGACTTGATCATAAGGATGGAGTCAACAATTCACAATATCATAAGTAGGGGATTTCATACTACACATGATTATCATATTCTTGAACATGAAAGATAATGCATGTAACATGTACATACTTGCACGGTTCTAGTTTCATGAGCATTCCATATCACAACAACAATACATAACAATTTGCATGGAATTCATGTTGAGTCATAAGGGATAGAGCATGGACTTATCCTTTGGGTTCTACTTATCTATATTACATGATTTCTGGTCTCTTAGGTATTTTATCAAACACCTTGCATGCACTCTTTAAGGCATAGGTGTATTCACAAATTTACACCACATTAATCCACCTAAATTCATGGTTTCCAACTACATGATCATAATCTTCATGAAAGTTCATCAAATTCTCATTCTATAGCACAAACAACAAACAACAACATGAATACAACCATATCACCACAAAATATTCATGATTTAGTAATCAAAGATTGATTCTTGAACTCCAAGGACGAAAGGAATCCGTGGATGAATACTATGCATACGTTATAAGGAAGATTCTTGATGATTGATGGAGGAATTTCCTTGAACTTGAATCTTCTATGAAAACCCTAGCTTGTTTTCTTGAGAGGATTTTGAGAGAAAGAATATGTTTTGGTGAAATAAGGGCTTAATTCCGTGTTTAGGCATTATATAGGGGTGATAAAAGGACCATTTTACCCTAAAAACGGATTATTGAAGTCACCTGGACACCCACATGTGCGGCACACACTTTATCGCACACCTTAGGGTGTGCGTCGCACATCTTATCACACATATTAGGGTGTGTGTTGCACACCTTATCGCACACCTTATGTCAGGTGACATACTCCACTTTGTAAAGTCATAACTTCTTGCTCGGGTGTCGGATTTGGGCGAAATTGGTGTCGTTGGAAAGTTAATTCGATTCTCTACAATTCGGTGGGTCTAAATATTCTAAAAAACCACATAAACATTGAGTTATTCTCATTCAAAGATGACCCTTGTGAAATCAAATACTAAAACTTGATGGATTCAAAAACTCTTAGCTTTCATTACCGTAAGTGACTCATATGAACATGCTTAACACATCATAGGCTATATTATCGCTAGGATACTCATTGTAAGTCATGTACTCAATTATGAATCACAGGATAAGAGCTTTCATACGTAGGAAAAATGGTTCACTTCCAAGCTTAGAAACATAAGGGGTATTACACTATGGGCCAATCATCAAGTCTATGAGGAAATATCATATCTATAGACCATATAATGTATCTAGGAGAAATATTTTCTCTAAATGTCCAATATCACTTTCATAGGTAGTATTATAACTATAACTCAAAACCCACAACCCGGGAACATCAATACAAGTTACCAAGTTACGAAGTAACCTTATTATAAGGTTTACTAGCCTAATCTATGTTTAATATCTGCAACTAAGTCCATAAGACTTAACAAAAATTGAGGCCTAAGTGGGCCAGATGATCCCACTTTTAATCCTCAATTTCTATAATTAGGCACACTATGCCCCAAACTAGGATAAGGTATCTAGTTCATCTTCTAGACTTCAAGTAAGCCATATTCAAGCCTAAGATAGAAGCTTCGACTAAAAACAAGGTGCTCAAGTCAACCCTACCCCACTTACAATTTCAAGACTACCACACTAGCCCAATAAGGCTAAATATACAAATCGTGCTTCAACTACTAAAACCACATCCCAAACATAGGTTTACATCATTACTACACTACAACTAATCTAAACTAGAGAGGAAAAACAATAGGACTCAAAAGGGGTATAAACATGCTATTTTATGGGTCCCACATAAATAGAGCCTACAACACATTGTCCTCTACAACATTGTTAATATCCATATAATAATCATACCTTAACCACTCAACAAGAAATATCCACCAAGTATTACTCAAGGAAAGATCAAACATGCCATTTAATAATTCACTTATTCTCCCATTCAAGATCATCCTTAATTATTTTATGAATGTAACTAAGCCATTTGATTTTGTATTTCCATTATCATGGGAATTACTATCCTCTAAAAGTGTCATCTATCAGCTAACTTTGTGGAACATGCAAATGTATAATTCAGTCACAAGGTCAAGTCAATAATAATTTATCTTCTCAAAATTTTTCCTAATGTATAAATCCATAGCTACAACTTATCTCCTGACAATCACTAACTCAATATTTTTCAACGACAAATACTGCATGGTCAAGCCAAACCTCTCATATATCACTAACACCAATTTAAGATATACAGAGTCATTCTTATTTCTACCTAAGAATATTTTTATTACGGGCTTTACTTAACTCTTAATCACCTCAAAAGTGATCCCCACACCACTAGTACATAAGCAAGGCCAAATAAATAAATAAATTAATTATAGGTCATTGACAGTCTCATCACCAATATCACATTCCAGATAAGTCATCAATCAAATTCTATAGGTATCAACAACCTCTACTAGTTTTTTTCACTTTTATTTAAAACTCGTTATTTTGCCAAGCATTAAGAATTTGTTCACATAAGGAACTCAATGATAATGTCACTTTGCTAGTCCTCACAAGGAGCCCACTATAATTTCAGTAATAGAACTGCACAAAAATTCTAAATACGATGTTAATGACCGGACCACACAAGGATCCCCAAATAATAACAAATAATCAAACTATATAAGGATCCATCCACAACATCATTAACAAGAACATCTCATTAAGGAAAACACATATCACCTTAGTCTTTTATTCAGGTCACTTTCTCACTATCTTTTCATGACATCATATTCTCATATCATCCTCTCAATTCTCATACCGTCAATCTCATCAGTATAATAGTACCAAAAATAAGTAAGTACCTCAGAATTTCTAGTTTCACAATAACAAGAAATCAAATAATCTCATCACATTTATCAACAAAAACAACTTAGTCAATTTTCATCACTTAACAAAAATATTTCACAACAATGATAAAAATCTAGCAACACAAATTTAGCCAAATATCAAACACAAGCAATCAATAAGTTCACAAATTTTACAAGTCTTACATATTAACAATAACTTTTAGACCTTATTAACAAATACCAATTGAAACCTCCTAGATTTTCATTCAAAACTATTAAGATACTAATTGGAATTGTCTAGATACCAATTGGATTCAATCTAGTAGTCACAGATTAGGATGACACGATGGAGAGAAAGAAAGAAAAATGACTTCAACATACCTCATAGCCTTACAAAGGTTGGGTGGGGGGCCCTACACACCAATCTACGGAACTCTACTTGACATTGCTCTTATTAATAGATACCAATTGTAATCGGCAGATACCAATTGAATTCAAGTAATATCATGTAAGGAATAAGAATTTGAATTTTCCTAGTGTCTTATCTCCTCTCGAAGAGAAGTATAGATGTCTCCATACCGTTCCACAAGACTTTACTAGACATGTTCTTGTACGACGAGATCGATGAACCTAGGGCTTTGATACCAACTTTATCACGACCCAAACGGCTGTGAGTGACACCCACACTAATCATCCTGTGGGAGAACCATCTAAATCGAACTATAACCCAATCACTTAGTCAATGTTAAGGTGATATTATTATAAAATCAACATAATAATAATAATCTAAGAATAATCATTATTAATGTGGAAGTCAAACAAACTATTTACTAAAATTTCCAAGACCCAAAAGTCATTGTACAAGAACTAGTAACATAGATCATGTCTAAAGAGATATCCAAAATAAAGAAAATAAAGAATGTTTTATTTCCCGAAAGATTGGCAAAAATAAATAAGATGACCCATGGTATTCTGGAGATAAAGTGCTCACCTTTGGAACAAGATCTGCTATCAAACTCTAGAGGTGAGGTCATGTCTGAGCCTCTAGAACACTTTTTGCACTAAACAAAAGAAGCGTACAGGGTAGTATCAGTACAAACTACTATGTACTGGTTGGTATCATAGGCCAGCTCAATTTAATAACATGTACATAACATAAATCAAATAACAAGTAGACATGCATCGTCACCTAACAAATATTCAATAAATCAACAATAGAGCAACAACAGGTTAAGTAGTGCTCACAAACAAGTCACATAACCATCAAGAGTATCAACCATACTATAAACATCCACAGAATCAACAAACATATGTACACACATGCTATGAGACTTATTTTTTCTCAAATAGTCATGATCTATAGGGAACAATCTACGTTCATGTACCGTACTGGCGTGGTACCTGATCCAACATATACATATCCGTACCGGCATGGTATTCGATCCAATATATACATATCCATACCGGCGTGGTACCCGATCCAACATATACATATTCGTATCGGCGTGGTACCTGATCCAACATATACATATCCATACCGGCATGGTACTCGATTCAACATATACATATCTGTACTATCGTGGTACCCGATCCAACATATACATATCCGTACTGACACGGTACCCGATCCAACATATACATATTCGTACCGGAGTGGTACCCGATCCAACATATACATAACTGTACTGGCGTGGTACTCGATCCAATATATATATATATTATCAATATCAAAATTACACAACCTCATAGCAAACAATACAATGTACTAAGTTTACAAGTACACTTAAAGTCATAAGACAATTTCATCAAGTAAATTTTCAATAATCATTTATACACGCATTAACAATCCAAAGATTAACAATTTCAAGCATGTCCAAATACTCATCAACATGTATTCAATTTAGGCGCATTCACGCAATTGAATCGAGTCTAAACTCTAATTAAACTGTAACCTACCTCAACCAAGAAATTTGAGTGCAAGCTACTATGCAAGGGTTTTGCCCTTCCGTACAGTCTCTGAATGTTAAAACCTATTCAAATACATATTTTTTTCATAAGCATATGAACTAGTACGTCAAATTTCAACTAAAACTAACCATCATTTGATCACCAATCTTAATATATTTTTACTCTAAGAATTCTAGATGTAGACCTCAATTCTATAAATCTCGGAGTCCACGATAATATACAAACTATAGTGAACTGAAAAATCTTCAACAACATGAAAATCAATAGACACAAGCCAATCCCATCGCTAATTCTCCATTACCGTCACTACGTACTTAATTAATAGCATATGATCAGTTCATCTCTGAGCAAATACATCCAGTAATGAGATTTCATTACTCCCAGCAGCCAATCATTAACAATTATATTAATGTTATTATAAAACAATACATACTAATCCAATTCATAATAATCCTAAAGATCACACCATTAACTTTATCTAATTAACCTTACCTGTACGTTACTGTCCACTAATCTCCATATCATTCTCATTACCACTACAGCCTAATCAACCCATTAAATAGTATCTCTAATCCTAATACACCAATTTCAAATTCACAGTAACAAAACTCACCCGGAAAAACTTCTCACTTAATTCCAACTTACTCTCACCTTATAAGTATGTACTTAATGGTACATAGGAAAGACAATAGAAAATTAATTCACGTAAAAGGGGTTACCTGGAGCTCAATCGAGAGTTTCTTCTTGAATCTGCAAAATAGGAAAAATAATTGTCAGCTGTCGTACCCCTTTTTTGCCATAACTTGTTATTATTAAAGTTTATTCCAAACCCTTTCCACTTAAGTTTTATTCTAGTACATAAGTCTCAATAACTAAGAAAATGTCAACTTGGCCTATGAACCACCAACTAAAATAATGTCTAAAATATCCAGAACTTCAAAAAGTTTCTCAAAATTTATTTGGTTCCTCTAGGAAACAGACTAAATATGTACATTAACTAAAAGTATGCTCTGAACCAATTGATAATATTAAAATGCTAATTTGAGATCGTTTCGATCGAAGCTTAGTCATGACTGGACTTAATTTTATTAAAGCTAAAAAAATTCAAAAACTTATTAAATCACTTCTAAATACCTCAAGGGTTGATACTACTCATCTCGTGAGTCATAATTCACATATACAAATTATGTAGAACGTTAAAATAGAAAAGATGAGAAAATTTTTCAAACGACCGGGAGGATCGCTACAGAGAATTTATTGGAAGCAATTAACAATGCCTATTCAACCTAAAATATTTATTGATATCATATTCTCATGGTCATGTGCTTCTGGATCAAAGATTCCTTGGGAGGCTGCTGCAATCATTACTGATCTCATGCAAATGATGATATGAACTTTTCTTAATTAGGAGATAAACTCTCGCTAGTATCACATTGATTAGAACTTGACAATATTAGAACTAACATCATGTAGACATTTAATATTCTTTCTATATATTTTGAGATTATATTAAATTTGTTATTATTGTTAATATATGTAATGGCGTAATATTTATTAGATATCCTTAGCTAAAAAGTTATATTGCACTTGTAAATTATATATCTTTATAAATAAGAAAATGTTTGGTCTTGAAAACCCTTAACACTAACTGAGTATGAAAGATAAGCTGTTTGCTGATTTTCACTTTTTGTGTTGAGAATAATTCCAGCCAATCAATTAATGTTAAATGTAATAATCTTAATTTTATTATTTAAAATAGGCAAAAGGGCTAAATATCTTTCTCTACTTTCATTTATTGGTTAGTTTTAATATACATCACTCTCATTCAGTTTTGTGTCCAGTTATTTCTATTTTCACCATAAATGTACTTAACAAATATATTTTTAATTTAAGAATTTTCCTCGGATATACAATTTCACATTATATTACTATTATAGTCAGGTTCCTTTTTAGTCTGATTCTAATCCACAAAATGGAATAATTCATTAATTCTCAACTTATTTTTTTCTAAAATATCACTTGTTGGTCGATGTTTAAGGTGTGAATTACGGACAAGTGAACATCATCAAACCTAATATCATCTTACTTTTTTTTTAAATGTTGTAAGATGTTATTTTCTTATTGTCCTTTTCTGATTATGTGTATTTTTGTTCCATTCTTGTAAGATTTATAGTATTTTGTGTGATATAGTTCAGGGTGAACCTTTTTCAAGGTTCCTATGTTATTTTTTGACATAAATATTTCATTTCTTGATGATTCTTTGAAAACACATCTTGAAACACTTGATATTCATTTCTGTTATTTGTTACAATTTGGTCTTAACTATTTTAGAATTTTTTAAAGTTTATTTTTAGAGTTAAGATTTTTATTTCAGGCTAATTTGATAATTACGTGTCAATCCATATTTTATTATTTGTTATTATGAATGTCAGATGACAATTTAGACAGTCTCATTAGACTCAAAATGTTAAATTTAGATTAGAATTGGGATTGATTTGGGTTCAAAATCTTTATTTTGCATTTCGATTATTCGTTTGTAAAATAGTGAAAAGGGGGGCACGGGAGTTAATTTATTAAAAATAATTTATTTTATAAAAATCTGACATCGTCATTGAGTCCAGAATATCAAAAATATCTTGACAGCATATTTGGTTAAGTTTTGTTGGATTCAGAACAAATCTTGAGGATCCGATCGGAAACTTGACAATTTCCAAATTGGCTGGTGCAAGGCATCAGCTGGTGCAACCTCTTAAGCGGCCAATTGGTTGCTAAAGAAAAAACCTCTTAAGTACCAACAAGTCGCTTTGGCGGTGGCTGCTTTACTTGTATCCTATCATTTTATTGGTGATCTCTTTAGCGGTCATTGAGCTGCTAAAGTAGCAACTTCTGTATATAATCCTCTTTTCTTATCTTTTCACTATTTTTAGACCTTCAAACTTAAAAAAAGATAATTTTTAAGGGTTTCTTCATCATGTTTTGTGTGGGTAACCTCTAAACTCATATCACTATTATTTTTCATTGATTTCATCTTCGAAAACATTTGTTAATCATGATTTTTGAAATGAGATTTTGGGGTTTTTTCTAGTAAAGCTTAAAAAATAGTTTTTCTTCAATTTGAACCTCATTGTAAAGTCATGTTTGCATGAGTTTTTAACCTTAGACTCCTATAATCTTTGAGAATGTGTATTTAAAATAAAACTTTAATTTTATCTTTTTTCATTTTAAAACCCGTTTCTCGAAACCATTTTGGACCCGACTTGATTATGAGCAATATGGGTATCTTTATCTTTCTTTATATGCCTAGATTCTACATTTGAATGTTGTAGTTATTTTAGAGGTCATTCGTAAGGAGAAAGCTCCATATTGAAGTACTTTAGGCCAGAATTTCATGGTTGGATGTAAGTTATGGCTTAATTTCTTCATATTGACCCGGGTAGTCGATTTGTATGAGTTGGAAAAAAAGACTATGTAGTTTATATTTCGAGATTATTATTATTTTTGTGTGCCCATGTGGAAACTTATATTCTATTGTTGTTGACTTGTGATATCTAATATTGTGTATTGTCCGTGAAAAATTTATTTGACATCATTAGCCTTATTAGTGAATTTAAATGTCTTTAGTCTAGATATAATGTCCGTGCAGGGGCTTGAGTTATTATTTTAGGCCCTTTTGAGCAATTATTGCCTTTATCATGATTGAAATGCTTGAGTTAGGGTTAATATGATCTAAAAAATGTCTTACATGAATATTTATTCTGATGTTGCCTAATTAGAGTTGATAATCATGAATTGTGGACATATATACATGTTGGATGAATCATATATCTTCATATAGAGTTGATTGTGAGCATTATATCCTCATTCCATACATATACATTCATGAGCTACTAGTACCACCAAGGAACAATATTTTAAAAGAAAATGAGACCATTTTATGAAAACCCTCTCCGTGAACACGAGCCAGAGAGGTTGGTTGAGATTGAAATATGAATTATAGTATATTAGTTGCGACCCCCTCCCCCCCCCCCCCCGGGTCCTACCTGGAAGTTGTAAGCTCGATAGGTGTATAAGAAAACTAACCCGATTACTTTCACCATTTATCCCATCCTCATTGTATTGCATACACATCTTTCATGATATTTTTAATCTTCTTGACTTGTATTTTATTTCGTGTACTTTTCGCGTGTATTTGTACATACTTTTTTCTAGTATTTATATAGAACTATTAGTGGAGATAGTGTGAGCTACCATTTAGAACTTTTTTGTTTACATATGATGTGCTCATAATTTTCTTTACTCATATTAGTTTCTACTTTGTCTAGTCGACTTAAAATACCTACTGAGTACAAAAAACCCGTACTAATCCCTATTGTGTCTTTCAGTGTAGATCCCAATTCGAGCACCACGCGTACAAGTTGATTTGTTCGGAGATTCAGATTTTTGAGGTACTGATTAGCTTTAGAGTTCAGCGCTAATATAGACCTCATCTATTCCTACTTGCTTTTGTTTATAAGAAATATGTGTTTTTAGTTTCTGGATATTGTAATGGATGTTTTTGTATTGTGTCACCAGATTTTGGGATATGTACTTTTTTCATGTTTTTGCTATTATTGTGCTGGTATTGGTCCAACTTAATTCAAGAAGTCTCTCTTTGGTTTACATTATTATTGATTTCACTTTTTCATTTCTTAGTTTGGGCCATTGGCTTATCAAGGCTGAGCCACGATAAGTGCCATCATGACCCATATTTGGATTGTGACATTAATAAATCATACTTCTAAGAAATTATATCCCTATCAATAATAAAAAAATGAATTAAATATCTTGAGTTTCGAGGTAAAAAGTCGGTCTTGCTATTGAAATCTTAAAAGAATATATAACTGGATCTTCTTTTGAATTTGTTGTACTAAATATTTTATTTCTTGATTACTTATTTGGAATTAAATGTTAAGGTGAATGTTTTTTTTTGAAGTGTTATCCGAACTTTACATTCTTACGCCCTAAAATTTATTAAGAAATTATACTTTATTTTAGATAAAACAAAGTATGCTATCCAATTATTTTGTTCAATTTTAATAAACTTAATGACTATATTTTAATTTGTTCCCAATCCACTAAACTAAACAACTCATTAAATCTTTACTCGTTTTCTAAAATATTTCAGTTGTTCATCAATGCAAGTGAGTAGAGAATTATTATGGACGAATAAATATCGCAAAGTTTATAATATCTATCTTGCCTCATCTAAATATTGTATGTAGAAATGCTGTTCTTTTGTTATTCTTCTTTTACTATGTGTGTTTTTGTTCCTCTTTTGTAAGATTTCTAGTATTTATTGTTAATGCGGTTAGGATTAACTTTTTAGAAAATTTTAGTGTTTTTTTTTACTCCTTGAAATCTTAAAAACACGTGTTAAAACAACGGATATTAGTTATTTTCGTTATATATATATATTAGGATTTTGTGTTAACTATTTTAGTGATTTTAAAGTTTTATCTTTCGATTTAGGAGTTTTGTTTCTTATTAAATTTGACAATTATATATTAATACATATGTTATTAGTTATACATAGTGTTTATGTTATTCTTTCTTATGTTACATGTTCAAATGATTTTTCTAGGTTTCTGAATCATAATAATTTAGAATTTAGGGTTTAAGGTTGGATTTTTATATAGGCAGTTGAGGGTTTGGGGATGAACTGACTGAAGATATAAGGGCTTCTTACTTTATGTCACGTGAATTTAATTTTTTGATAACTTATCCAAAATCAAATGCAATTGTGTGTGTGCTTTAAATTTTTTGAATTCTGATCCAAATTTTGTATATTTGTGATCAAAAAATTATAAAAAAAGTAGCCCGATGCACTAAAGCTCCCTCTATGTGCAGGGTCCGAGGAAGGGCCCATTCACAAGGGTGTATTGTATGCAACCTTACCTTGCATTTTTGCCAGAGGCTGTTTCTAAGGCTTGAACCGATGACCTCCTGGTCACAAGAAGACAACTTTACCAGTTACTCCAAGGCTCCCCTTCAATGATCTAAAAATTATAAAGAAATGAAACATTATATTTTAAAGTAATACCTTATCAAACGTGTTTAAATTTTTATAATTTCTTAAACAATGTTCTTCATTTGTCTAATAAAAAAGTAGCAGGACGTCACTTAACTGATTTTTTTGATTTTATGTGTTTTACTTGTGACTTTTTATTATTTATTTTCTTAAAATCATGTATGGTATTGGGACTAATTAAATCTTCTTTCAGAGTATATGTGGTTTTTACTTTTTTCTTCTTTTTTATTTTATTTTTCTTTCTTATTTGTGAAAATAACCAATGGTATTAGGAGTAACAACCCTCAGGATCATCTTGTAAAACATACTATGCATTATGCATTGGAAAGCATGTCATTGCTTTCATCTTTTAAGATTAATTATTATTATTATATTGCTCATGAGAGGTTTTTTGCTGGTCTTGTTTGTGTATTAATGATTGCTTTGAGGAATCATTATCATTGTGATGCTTAAGTGGGGTCTTGAGTTTATATTATTGATACCTTAACTGCTTCTTTGTTATTG
Organism: Capsicum baccatum var. pendulum; assembly: GCA_030864225.1. Taxonomy (NCBI): domain Eukaryota; kingdom Viridiplantae; phylum Streptophyta; class Magnoliopsida; order Solanales; family Solanaceae; genus Capsicum; species Capsicum baccatum. The sequence continues at coordinate 103,242,067 of CM061551.1, forward strand.
TGATATCCTTATGGGGATTTGTGTAGTTTTCTAGCATATCTTAACTTGTACCATGAACTACCTGAGTAATTGATGGTTTCGAGTTTAATTTATACATTGTCGAGTTAACTGTTAGATATCATTTTATTTTTCATGATCATGCATACTCACATATTATATTGTTGTTCATGGATCTGGTATTACTATTAATTTTGGATTTCTTTGCGAAAGTAAACTTTCCACTTTATAAAGTGTTTTACTCCGAGGAATATCAACAAGGTTTGTTCCTAAGTGTATAGACCTGAACCCAATGGTTCTGTGTCGATATAAGTGTGATGATAAAATGTTTAGTGTGGTAACATCTTTTGAAGTCAAGTGAGACCATAAAAACCTCCTAACTCAAAGACGAGTTGAGAACGTTTCTATCAAATAAGTTTTAGTGAATGTTTCAACTTGAATCAATTTTCAACGACCATTAATCCTAGTATATAATGTGTTACGTGGCCTACTATATACCAAATAAAATATCTTTGTGTCTCCTTTCCAACAAAAATGGTTTCACCTTAATCCGATATCACAGTAGAAAGTTTTGCTCATTTTACTTCAAAGTATCTGTCTATTAACTAAGTGACGACTACGCTAGCAATCCATCACTTAGGTGACGACTAAGATGACGAGCCTTCAACTAAGTGACTAGCCATCAGCTCTAGTCATCAACCTAGGTCAGTAAGTGGAAAATCCCAACTTGAAAGTGATGACTAAGTTGACGAGCCGTCACCTAACTAACGGGCTGTCAACCATGTCGTCAACTGAAGAATTTCTTCAATTTTCTTTGGATTCTTGAAGGGGTATTTTGGTATTTTTCTCACCTCAAACCCTACCTCTACGACTTAAATCACACTTCAAACCCTATTTACATATTAAAATATCAATTTCTCATAACTCCTTCTCTCCTCCCTCAAAGAGAGAAAAATTAGGGTTTCATCCCAAGACTTATATTTTCAAGGCTTAGAATCAAGATATCTAAAATTTGATTCATTAAAAAGGTATGTGGGACTATCCTAAACCTCATAGGCATAGATTTGCTATTTTAAACAAGATCTAAAGTGTATATACTTATGCATACGAAATGGGTTTCAAAATATTAATGAACATGCATTGAAAATCCCATTTTATGATGAAGTCTTGTGGAAATTGTGGTGTTGTACCCTAAATTCGAAATGTTTTCACGCGATATTAAGTTTGAGAAGTTAAATGAGAGCATGATTTATGTAATTCCCCCTCTTATTATGCAACCCATTATTTTTATATGCTGTGGGTTAATCATATGGATAGCTAAAAGTTTGAGTTTGAAGGTTTACTGTCATGTAGGAATTGTAGTATTTTTATGACTAAATGAGAGGCTGTTTTCCTTAATTTATAAATGTTCATGTTCCTAATAGAGAATTTTGGGTAATTGATGAAAGAGATGACCACCATAGATAAAGTATTAAAGAGAGAGTATTTTGGCATAAGTTTTCATGTTCTTTTGAAATATGAACTCTCATGTTATTTTTAAATCTTTTGGGTGGTCAATAACACGCTTTGAAATAAGAAAGAAAGTAGAGATGTTGTGGTATGAAATGAAGGACTTATAAGTCTGGGTATGACGATACCCTATTATGATATGCCCTAAACAGAATAAGAGAGAAACAATTTATAAGAAAAAATATAATTTTTATGAGTTTAAAATAGGGCTTAAAGAGATTTAGATGGTCACCCGATGAAGTCATGAGTTCAGATAACTCATTGCCTCAAATTGTGATTTGCCGACCCAGGATTTATATTGCCCTGAAATAAGGGATTGTATGTTGGCAACGACTTTGTGGCATAGTAGGGATATAGAAACTCCAGCCCTCACGACAAGCTTGGGTTGGGGTCTTGGCCACCAAGTCATGGGCGGATTCCATATAGCCCAAGGAATTACAGATTGTAGGGTGTTGTTGAGTCATGATCTCAAGAAGATGTTTTGGAGCTTATTAAATTATGCCTATGTATTTGCAATTACTTTATGCTAAATTGATTTATAAAATGCTCTTACATATGTTGTATAAAACACATGTTATTTTCAGATTGTTCTACGTAATTTCGAGTATTAACCCCCTATATTTCAGGTTCTGAGGCCCAGACCTATGGTCTTGCAAACCAATATATTATTTCAAGACTTTCTGAGATTGGTGAGCCTCTCTTGCTTTGGAAGTCATTCTATTCTTATGTTAGTTCAGTTGTCTTATGGTCCGGCTGGGGGCCTTGTCTCGATCTAGATTGACTAGTAATTCAGTTAAGGCTTCATAGACGGAAGTTGAGTATTGTGTTGTCATATTTTGTTGACACAGTTGTATTGTACATTTCCCTTGAATTGTATTTATATCTTCCGCACTTTTATTTATCTATAGATTATGCTTATGGTAGGATGTTAAGGGGTCTCTCGAGCCTATGTGGTTCGGGATGCCTGTCTCGGCCAGGTTCTTGGCTCGGGTCGTGACAAACTTGGTATCAGAGCATGGTTCATGGTCCCAGAGTATCTACGAAGCCATGTCTAGTAAAGTCTTGCTTATGGGTGTGTTGTGCACCACACTTATAATCAGGAGGCTATCAGGCATTTAGGAGTGTTTCTCATTCTTTCATACTATAGTTCATGCTATAGGGTTATCCATACAAAAGTTATCCAAATTCCTTCCTTGCTCCAATTTTATAGGGAAATCCTCATTTTTTAGGTAATATAAGTCCAAAAGTTTAGATTCCTAATGATGTGGTACATTCTGATTGAGTGATCTATGAAGTTATGAGATAGCACAAGGACTTAAGAAGAGTCCATTAGTGCTTCAAAAGATATTGACTTGAGTGTATACCTCTATCTTAATGCTATTATGCAATCGTGCTTTTAAGCCCGAGATATGAAGTATGTTCAGTTCCTTGTTGCAGATGTCATGCTTAAGGGTAGAGATATGTATCAAAATATTGGAATAGTATTTCCACCCGAGTAGTAGTATATGTTAAGGTGTCATAACCTCTTGGTAGTAAGATGGTCCCAAAGTTAGTTATATGAAATCACAAGTCTAGAAGTCAAAATGCGGGTGACTTTTACATAAATAAGTAGTTTTAATCCCTTGACTAGGGGGTGTTTTGCTCTTTTATGGTGATTGGCTAATATTATAGAAAGATTTTTAGAGTGTATGGTAGTCTGCGGAGGAAGTGTTTGGATATGATTATTATTTATTCAAATAGGGAAGGAGCGTAGAGTGGTTAGTTATGGTGGTTATAGAAATCATTTGTAGATGGTAAATGAAAAGGGGTAGGTTATGCAATAAGTTATATGTATAGACTAACTTGTGGAAAACTTAGTGATGTTTAAGGAACTTTAAAAGTAGTCTAAATGTATTCATGGAAAAGTTGATTTAATGTGAGACAAAAATCGTAATGGGTTATATTATAAGATTAAGACCGACTATACCTACTATGTGATTTTACCCCCTTTATTGTCTTTTCTCTAGTTGTTTTAAATTAGTACTACATATGAGAAGGTATGTAATAGATTTTTGAGGTGCAGTAGTAATGTCATAGAGGGGATGTTATTGGAGGTAGTAGTTAAGTGAAATGACATAATTGGGTTGATTTCCCCATTTGCTGGACTAGTATAATATTGCAACATGCTTCATCGGTGTTACATGATTGGTGTAAGAAAATAGGCTTAAACTTTAGATGTGCATTATGGTGATAAGAATAGTAGCTTACAACTAATGATGCATGTTTTGTAGGAATGAATTAGTAGGCTTGATTTATTGTGTGAAAGAGCCTAGGTCAATAAGTTATGAAAAGTTTAAGTGGTAATTTAGAGGAATATGTGTAGATGAGGATGAGTGTTAAAATGATAAATTGTGGCTGAGTCATTTGGTGGATAAGAGAATTAGACTTTATAAGAATAAGTTAAGCCCCAGGTAGCATGTGGTTAGATGAGGTTTTATATGTATAGGTGCCGTTTTTACCTAGTCCATGTTCTTCAATTTTGTAGTATAGAGAAGTATGAAGAACTACAGTATGGTGTTTTTTAGAGTTTAATTGAGGAAATATAGGTAGACAATATGCGCCTTTGGTATAGTTTTACAAACTTTATTAAGCTGTAAGGATATGCAATTAGAGATTTGATGTTATTATGTTAAGCAGTGGAGAATGGATTGTTATATGATAAGGAGTGTGGATGTGTATGCGTATGAGAGTAGGAGTTGTAGGGTGATGGCTATATGGGATAGTGGAAGTTAAGAGTAGTGCTTATAGACAACTAGGCCTTTAGAGCATAGTTTTTCAGGGAGAGTTTAATGTTTATGTGCATGGTGATACCCCCATTGTGTGGAGAGTTTTGGTTATAGATTTGATTAGAGGATATGTACACAAGTTTAGGATTGTGACTTTGATCTAAGGGGAAAATAACAAACTAAGGTAGTTTTTGAATTTTCTCATGGTGGAAATTTTCAGGGAAGAGTCATGATAAATCTAGTACTATTAATGTCTTATGTATTCAAGTCCTGCCTATGTCTAAGGTCTGAGTTCTCTATGTAAGTCATGTCATGTTCTGACCTTCAAACTAGAAGCAATGATGTCTCAGTACATCCAGTCTTTCATGTATTCAAGATCTATGTAGTGATGCTCATGACCTACAGATCCATGTCTCATATCATGCTTATTTATAAGGAACTATGCTTTCTATATATTACTAATTTATTTTATGTTGGGATTAGCCAAAGTGATAAGGTGCACGCAAACTCATGACAATCTTAGCTCCAAAAATGATAAGCAACAACTCCATGTATCAATCCTTGTCTTAATCATTGACTTCATGAATTCTGACCTTACGTTATATGAATCACAGTGTAAGCGCTTATGTTTGTCACTGTGGTCTATCCAATAACTAATGTTGTGTTGTGTTTCTTCCAAACGATTCTATACTTATGGTCCAGACACATGATACATGAAGCACTTCATGTCTATTGTATCGTATCTACAACTCATGTCCCACCTTGAGTAGTGCAATAAATATAAGTTATAGTCAAATAGTGTTCCTTCTATTTATGGTGCTTATGCTCAGGTCCCTCAATGACCCTACGTATGTTTGTATGGTGGTGGTTGTGGAAGCGTAGTAATGTTTTAGGTAGGGGAATAGATGTTATTGATATGAAAATTTTGATGTAATTTCTCAAGCTAAGGTGATAGGTGAAGGGGGACAGAAGTAGATAAACTTTCACTATGTGAAATAGTTAGGAAGGCGATATGTGGGAAAAATCTTTGTGAGAATGATTGAAGTTGTAGGTTTTCGTGGGAAAATCTATAAAATGGGTATAGTAGAGATAGGTTTGAATGTTATGATTGATAGATACTCAAACCGATGTGCTATGTGGTTAGTATTACTCGATTTAAGACCTGAGGTTGTTTGATTATAGTGTTAGTGTTGAGTAATATTCTTAAAGGGATGTAGAGTATGCAGTCCCGTAGATTAAGCTAGCGTCTTTTTACTCTTGGTTATGTTTCAACATAGAAGTACTATACAGTTATATCAAGCTCTTGTAGTTATATATTTAGAGGGAAATTATAATATTGAGATGTTGAAACGTGGTAATCATAGCTGAAAGCATAGTGGAGAAGCGTTGCAAAAATTTAAAGGCTAGTAGACGTATCATCTGAGGTAGAGAATGTTTCTATTCTATTCTTATGTATCGCGAGAATCTCAGCGCATGTATTGAATCAATCTTAATTAGGCTGATCATGAAGTATATAAAATTTAAAGTTATTGAATTCCTATGAATCCGTACACAACATTAGAAAAGAATTCATGTAGCCAATATTTTGGTTTGTTAATGGGTAAAAAAAAGGATGTATCCGGTAAAAAAAATGGAGCAAGTAAAAATAAAAGAGATTTAATTTGGGATTGTAATTGAGTTTGAACTACGAACTACTAGGGTTGGATCGATTAAGTAGGGTAAAGGCAAGTCATCCATTAAGGAGACATTTGGTGTGAGGCATAATTAAGGAGACGTTTGGTGTGAGGTATAAGGTATAATAATCCTGAAATAAAATGCAAGATTATTTTATTATGCCTTTGGTAATCCCAAAATAAATAATCTCGGGATGACATGTTTCTAGCCAATCGACCCCTTTAGGGCATAAAAGTTTCATTTTTATCCAAGCGACGTTTAAAACTGTCTAATTTCTAAAAGAGTAGAAAATCACTATTCATCAAATAGTAAAAAAGTAACTTACTATTTTTATATATCTCCTTTGTCATGAACCTGTCGATTAAATATAATTTTTTAAATCCTTTTAGTAACTGAATACAAATCTAAAATAGTCAAACTAATGAATTTTAAATATCGAAAGTCTCAAGAAATTGAAAAAAAAATTGTTTCATAAGTAGAATCCACATTATTTTGGCAAAAATGTTAGGTCATGCACACCATAGGTCATGAATTCTTAAGAAAAATTCATGCCTTATAATGTTATGATCATGTGCCATAGAACACATGCCAAGATCATAGCTATGTCAAGTCTCAAATTTGATTCTTCAAAAAGGTATGTAGGACTATCCTAAACCTAATGGGCATAGATTTACTGTTTTAAACAAGATCTAAGGAGTATATACTTATGCATACGAAATGGGTTTCAAAAATATTGATGAACATGCATTGAAAATCCCATTTTATGATGAAGTCTTGTGGAAATTGTGGCGTTGTAACCTAAGTTTGAAATGTTTTCATGTGATATTAAGTTTGAGAAGTTAAATGAGAGCATGATATATGTAATTCCCCCTCTTATTATGAAACCCATTGTTTTTACATGTTGTGGGTTAATCATACGGATAGCTAAAAGCTTGAGTTTGAAGGTTTACTATCATGTAGGAATTGTACTATTTTTATGACTAAATGAGAGGGTGTTTTCCTTGATTTATAAATGTTCATGTTTCTAATAGAGAATTATTTGTAATTTAGGAAAGATATGACCACCGTAGATAAGGTATTGAAAAAATGAGTGTTTTTGCATAAGTTTTCATGTGCTTTAGAAATATGAATTCTCGTGTGATTTTTAAATCTTTTGGGTGGTCAAAACATGCTTTGAAATAAGAAGGGCAGTATAGATGTTGTGATATTAAATGAAGGACTTATAAGTCTGGGCATGACGATACCTTGCTATGATGGGCCCTAAACAGAATAAGAGAGAAATAGTTTATAAGAAGAAAGCATGATTTTTAAAAGACTAAAATGGGGCTTAAAGAGAGTTAGATGGTTATCTGAATAAGGCACAATTTTAGATAACTCTTTGTCCAAAATCATGATTTACCAACATGGGTTTTATGTTGTCCTAAAATAGGGGATTCTACACTGGGAATGACTTTGTGGCATAGTAGAGATTGATAACGCTCAATCTACAACTCTCGTAGGAGTGTAAAGTGGTCGTTGTCAAATATATAACCCAACTGGATTGGGTATCGATCCCACAGGGAATAGCTTGGTCAACAAGTAAGCAAAGATTACTAGACTTTTAGTGCAAGTCTCATAAAAACGGGGGAGTTTTGTTGTGCAAGTAATGTAACCAAACTAATAAGGTAAAAATGGAAAATAGCAAAGTAAAAAGAAAGAATGTGTAGTTAAGATGTAAAACAATGAGAATTGAGAAGTTGGGGTTATGTCCACCTTATGAGTTGTACGTCTCTATTGGCTATGAGTTGTGCGGAATTCAGACATGCATGTGCTTATAGAGAATTGTATTCGATGGTAAATCCAAGCGTCTTTCGACCTCAACAAGGACTATTTCACTTTAACTCTTTCGAGCTTAAAGCGTATCTAACTGTACAAATTCTCCAAGAGGTTAATCCAGTTAAGGCACTAACTTTTTAATAGGGGATGGGACCCTATTACCTTGAAATTATCTCTTTTCCAGACATATAACTTTTCTTTCGAACAAGTTAATGCTATACTGGCGTTATTCTATGCGTTTGCAACCACAAGAATTTGCATTAAGATGAAGAGAATAATGATATAAGCAGCATACGTGTCAAGAATTTACAAACTCATAGCAATAGATAGTATCTCATAAGGCTTCCATAACCCCAACAGAGAAGTTTAGTTACCCATGAGTGCAAAGGAAATCACAATAGACATTATCATTGTACCACAATAAAGATCTTGTGTAGTAGAGTGTGGTAGGCGTTAGGCGTGAACTCCCTTGCAAAGTAACGTTTCTCTTGTTGTGGAAAAATAAGAATTGATTAGATGAATAGAAGAAGAATAAAAAGTAGAATTAATGGAAGAATTAGAATCCGAGTTGTAAGTTGTGGAATAAGAAGTAGAATGAGAATTAGAACTAATGGAGGAATTAAAAGTAGTAGTGAATGATTAAAAATCTCTAGCAAAATAGGGTATTTATAATACCCATATCCTATTCCTACTAAGCTAATGAATTACTTAACCCAATCCTACTTGGTTAATGTATCATTATCCGAATCTTAATAAGTTACTGCTAGTCCCCAAAGTCTTCAGAATTGCTGTTTTTGCCCGGGACAGGTTTTCCATGCATTACTTTAGGTCCTTGGCGTCCAAGATTTGTTTTCCTCCTTTCGTGAAGCTTTCTGTGGCATCAAGTTATCCATAAAATGCTGAATTCTGCATCATTTATACCTGAAAACTTGCTAATCATGTTCGTTAGCTCACTTACAGGAAAAAGGACTAAAAGTGCATGAAATATATAATTTGTTCTCCAAACTTGGCTAAAATATGGGCAAAATCTAGTGCTATAGGCGTGTAAATTCGCCTATCATCAACACCCCACACTTGAAGCTTTGTTCTTCCTCGAACAAAATATCATGTCCGTCTAAACATCAACTTGGGGTTTCACAGTATCAACACAAAATATTCGTCAAGACAAGCACAACAATTATCAACAAAGAGTAGTTTTCCGATCATTAGTAGAAACAATTTAACCTCTAGCATAGACTCGTGATGGTGGCCAACTCATATCCAAAATTTAAGGCACAAAAAATCATACACAACTACCCAAAACTCATCAACCATGTGTGTCTCACAATATATTACCCATAATCACTCATAAGTATAGCATATTTTTCAAACATGGGTATAAAGTATCCTTGCTCTCGCTCTCACAAAGAATTCATATGCTGCAACTGATGTCCATAGGCTTGCCCTTAGTGTAATGCTCCACTAAATGTCAGAATGCTAGGCTTAGGATCAAATAGGTCTTCTATAGGTGATAACGCTCAATCTACAGCTCTCGTAGGAGTGTAAAGCGGTCGTTAGCAAATATAGAACCCAACTGGGTTGGGTGTCGATCCCACAGGGAATAGCTTGGCCAACAAGTAAGCAAAATTACTAGACTTTTAGTGCAAGTCTCGGAAGAAGGGGGGATTGTAATGTGTAACCAAAACAATAAAGTAAAAGCTGAAAGTAGCAAAGTAAAAAGTGGAAGAATGTTACGTAAGTTGTAAACAATGAGAATTGAGGCGTTGGGGTTATGTCCACCTCCTGAGTTATACGTCTCTATTGACTATGAGTGTGTAGAATTCCGACATGCATGTGCTTATAGAGAATTGTATTCGATGGTAAATCTAGGCGTCTTTCGACCTATTCGAGGATTATTTCACTTTAACTCTTTCGAGCTTAAAGCGTGTCTAACGGTACGAATTCTCTAAGAGGTTAATCCAGTTATGGCACTAACTTTTTAATAGGGGATGGGACCTTACTACCTTGACATTATCTCTTTTCCAGACAGATAACCTTTCTTTCGAACAAGTTAAATGTTATACTGGCGTTATTCTATGCGTCTGCAGCCACAAGAATTTGCATTAAGATGAAGAGAATAATGATATAAGCAGCATACGTGTCACGAACTCACAAACTCACAGCAATAGATAGTATCTCATTCGGCTTCCATAACCCCAACAGAGAGGTTTAGTTACCCATGAGTGCGAAGGAAGTCACAATAAACATGATCATTGTAACCCAATAAAGATTTGCACGTTAGGTGTAAGGGTGAGGATGGCGTGAAGTCCTTTGCAAAGTAACGTCTCTCTTGTTGTGGAATTTAATAGAAGAATGGAAGAAAAATAGAATTAATGGAAGAATTAGAATTGTTGGAATAGTAAGTGAATGAATCTCTCCACTAAGGGAGGAATGCTTCTCTCCACTCAGGGAGGAATGCTTCTCTCCACTAAGGGAGGAATGAATAAAAATCTCTAGCATGATAGGGTATTTATAATACCCATATCCTATTCCTACTAAGCTAATGAAATACTTAACCAAATCCTACTAAGCTAATGAAATACTTAACCTAATTGTACTAGGTTAATGTAACATTATCCAAATCCAAATAAACTAATGAAATACTTAACCCAATTGTACTAGGTTAATGTATTATTTTCCTAATCCAAATAAGTTACTGCAAGTCCCCAAAGTCTTCAGAAATGCTGCTTTAGCCCGGGACAGATTTTCCATACATCACTTTTGGTCCTTTAGGCGTCCAAGCTCCCTTTCCTTCCTTCGTGAGCTTTCTTTGGCGTCAAGTTAGCCATAAAATGCTGAATTCTGCATCATTTATACCTGAAACTTTGCTAATCATGTTCGTTAGCTCACTTACAGGAAAAAGGACTCAAAGTGCATGAAATACATAATTTGTTCTCAAAACATGGCACAAATATGGGCAAAATATATTGCTATAGGCGTGTAAATTCGCCTATCATCAACACCCCATACTTGAAGCTTTGTTCGTCCTCGAACAAAATATCATGTCCCTCTAAACATCAACTTAGGGTTTCACAGCCACAACATAAAATATTCGTCAAGACAAGCACAACAATTATCAACAAAGAGTAGTTTTCCGATCATTAGTAGAAACCATTTAACCTCTAGCATAGACTCGTGATGGTGGTCAACTCATATTCAAAAGTTAAGGCACAAAGAATCATACACAACTACCCAAAACTCATCAACCATGTGTGTCTCACAATATATTACCCATAATCACTCACAAGTATAGCATATTTTTCAAACATGGGTATCAAAATATCCTTGCTCTCGCTCTTACAAAGAATTCATATGCAGCAACTGATGTCCATAGGCTTGCCCTTAGTGTAATACTCCGCTAAATGTCAGAATGTTAGGATTAGGATCAAGTAGGTCTTTTGATGGTTGTAATGTAGGCTAAGGGACGGGTAGGATCAGCTATTTTGGCCAGAAATAGTGACTAAGTTCCTAAGCACTTTAATACATCACATTGTATTATTGACACTTATTCTTTCTTTCAACCTTTCTTCTTTCTTTTATTCTACCACCCTTGTTCTCCTCTTTTATTTTTTCAATTTTAAACACAACTTACTTTTCAGCTTTCTTTTCCTTTCTCTTTTCACAACATACCTCTTATGATAGCACCTTCTTTTTCATAACACATTCAAGCACCATTACAATTTAAAGCATCATACTCACCCAATTTCCTCTTATATTGTCACATGACTTTTTCACTTTAAAGCACTTAGGAATTTGGATCAAATTATGGTCTTGAAAAAATGGATTAGGCTTACATACAAGGTTGTCAAAGAAATAGGCCAAAGGCTCAAAAGGGTTTAACTAGGATGATGTCCCTGGGTAGGTAAAACGAAGGTAAACAATCATAGGTTGCCAAAGAAATGCCTAAATCATCTCCTAAACTTACACTCCTTATTTTCGCTTTGCATACATACCAGGAAAGTTCTAGCATCAGCCACCAACATAGAATATACTATTATCTTACACACACAAGGCACATGGTCGACTTTATTGGAAGTAATATAGACTCTTGACCCAACAAGTGAAGGAATTAAACCATAAAATATCACATAATGAGTCCCAACTATAGCCTAAACATCTCAATAGTCACAATTGTAGCACATACTCTTGTTATAATCTCATGTTGCCTATTAGAATAATTTCATGCGAAGCTAAAAAAAAATTTACTATTAAAAAAACTTAACTACTCAAAAAAAAAAAAAACTTAAAAATGAAACACAAACAAAAACAAAGTAAACAAACATAGATGCAAATAGAGAAGTATAGCATGCAATACCGCCACCCCACACTTAAACGGGACACTGCCTTCAGTGGAAAATAAATACGAGGAACCTGGTTAGTCGGACTCATCCTCTATGTTTGGGGTCATACCCCTTTGCATCGGAATCATCATCAGAGTCGTCATGCTTAGAAGTTCCTCATAAGTATCCCATTTTCCAAGAGTGAGTCGAGGTTTTTGCATTGAGGAGGGTTCTCCTTGCTCTTTTTGGCCTCTTTTCTTGCCTTTTTGTGAAGTGGTAGCCTTATCTTTGCCTTGTCTTTTGGTGTCGTTGTACCTGAGATCTCAATAGAGTCATGTTAGCATCATCTCAATGGATACAATCTATGAACAAGCAGTAGGGGTACCACCCCACACTTAGGTTGTTGGCACAAACTAGTGAAGTGAAAGTGGTCGATTACTTAGACTTCATCGACATACGTTTTAGGGGCTAAATTCTGAAAAGAAAATCAGAGATGTATCACTTCTTGGAACCTTTGCAATACTTTCATGTTAGGTATAACAAGACTACTTCATAGGGATTACATCATGGTATAGTTTCTATCAATAATCTCAACCTCCTATGTCGGTAGGCACTTTTAAGTCTTATTCCGCTAAACGGGACATTCTAATATGTAAGTATTCAAGTGACAAGATTATGCAATGTTCATGACTATAGCAATTTCGCAAGTAGTATAACAATGCATTAAAATTAGATTCAAGTCGGAAGTAAGTGAAGATCATCCTTACGTATTCATTCACTCACTTAGTTGTATCACATTAATTCAAGCACATTAACATCACCAATATTCCTTCAATATGTAGCAATTCATAATAGACATAGCAACGTAGTACTTACGAGAAATAGATGAAGAATAAAAGAGTACTTACGTGATTGAAGCCTTTGGAGATGTTCTTGTGAATTGGAAGAGTAAAAAGAAAAATTTTGAGATGATTTGGATTGATGTGTTGCGCCTTTAGGTCAGGTTTCAATGTGGTTATGTTTCAATACTAAGTCCCCTTTATATAGGAAAAGAATGGGTCGGGTTTTGACCCATTTAAAAATGGTTTTGGAGACAAAAAGGGTCCATATACGGCGCATAGTGCTTTGCATAAGCATGGTATATGCGGCGCATAGTGTAGTGCATTTAGGGACATATGCGGCGCATAGTGTATAGCATTTAGGGACATATGCGCCACATAGTTTATGGCATTTGAGATACTAAGACCTAATGCTATATCATAGGCGGCGCATAGTGTATAGCACACTTAAGCATGGGTGGCGCCTATGTCTTTGCACACTAGATTCTGAGACCTTGGGCTATAGGATAGGTTTTGCATTGTTCGTGGCCTATTTTTACCTAGGCCTAGCCTTCCTCGATGCCTATTTTGGCATGAGCAATGCTCAATCCATAACCTTATGTATCACTATTCCTAACTTACCACCTTTACCATGCAATACGTCCAAATCAAAATTTGAAACTGATCTCCTTGTCGTATACCTCTTGCACCTACATTTGCTCAAAACTAATAAAAAATATTAGAACGATGGGTTGCCTCCCATCAAGCGCCTTAGTTTTGGTCGTGGCACGACTCATATTTTTGGATTTTCAAAAGCAAAATACGTACTAGAATGAAAGAAAGACAAAAAATGTAAAACAAGAAACGATAAGCGATGGGTTGCCTCCCATCTAGCGCCTTATTTATTGTCGCGGCATGACATAGTTACCTCGAGTACTTACACTTCGTCGAGATAGATGGTGGATCGTTTTCTGAATGGATTCAAACGACGTTGATACTTACTTGTAGGCATGCAATCTTCTTCGAGATGACTCTTGTGCGTACATATCCCAGGAGGGATACCAATTATATCATCAATCTTCCTACCCATAGCTCTCTTGTACCTCATCAGAGCAGAGATGAGAGCCTCTACATGTTGTTCACTCAAATTATCCGCAACACTCTCCGGAAGTGTATTTCCATATCCCAAGAACGTATACCTTAGGTAATTGGGGAGCTCTTTCGATTCTAGCATTGGTGGCTCTTCAATGGAAGTCTTCTCTGTTTGTGAAGGTTGATTTGTAAGATCAAGGTCGAACTTCTTAGGAGTATGAGAATAGGACCCTATTCCTGTTAGAGCACACATAGTTTCTTCATAATCTTCATCATCCTCATGCTCAACATTCAGCAGCGCAGCAGACAATGGCTCAATAGTAAGTTGTTTCTCTACAGATAATGTTTTCTTATCCTCATAAGCAACGGAGAACACATCCATATCGCTGGGTTGCTTCATTGCTTTGCATATATCAAAGCGGACCACTTCGTCATTCAACTGAAACAAAAGCTCATTATCCCTCATGTCAATAAGCACACTTCCAGTTGCAAGGAAAGGACGTCCCAAGATTATGGGAACTTTAGAATCCACCTCGCAATCCAGAATAACGAAGTCTGCAGGAAATATGAATGAAGAAACCTTCACCAACACATCATTCAAGATACCCACAGGTCGTTTTACCGACCTATCAGCCATCACGAGCCTCATATTGGTTGGTGTCGAATTGCCTAACCCCAACTTCCTGTAGACGGATAGTGGCATCAAATTGATGCTAGCACCCAGATCACACAATGCCTTAGCAAAATTCAAAGATCCAACAGTGCAAGGAATAGTGAAGGCACCAGGGTCGGCCTTTTTCTGAACCAGCGATCTTGTAGCAATTGTGCTGCAGTGATGAACATCATTTTTCAACTCATAACTTGCTGCCCGCTTCTTTGTCAAAAGATCCTTCATAAATTTCGCATACCCTGGCATTTGTTCAAGTGCCTCCACCAATGGAACATTAATGGTCAGCTATTTCAACATAGTCATGAATTTGCTGAACTTTGTGTCATCCGCCACCTTATTCAATCTTTGGGGAAAAGGTGGTGGTGGGTATGGAATTGTTCTCTCCATGGATTTCTTCTCCTCTTTCTTCCGTTTTTCAGCTTTTTCAAGTTGCAAATTGTTGGGTGCAACGTCCTTGACGTCGTGTGTGGCTTCCGCGGATGCTTTTTCTGTCGCCTTATCATCAATGTCCACTACTTCGTCAACCACTTGCTTGCCTTTTGCTGAAGTTTCCAGCACCTTACCACTCCGGGTAGTGATAACCATGCATGATCCATCGTTCCTTGGATTTTGCACAGTGTTGCTAGGTAAAGTGCCAGCCATTCTTTGATTGAATGCCGCAGATAATTGACTCAATTGTTGCTCCAGCTGTTTTATTGAAGTGGAATGCGAGTCAACCAATTGCTTCATAGAGGACAAGTCGTTCTTCACCTCATTCACTCCCGTATTAGTTGCCTCTACTCCTTTCAATAGTTTAGCCATCATATCTTCCATAGACATCTTTTCGGAATTAGACGCCTCGGCCTCATGATTTCTAGGAGGAATATACAAACCACTCCTGTCTGAATTATTCTTCCAACTACCTTGATTGCGGTCCTTGTATCCAGATTCATCATAATAGTTCCGACCTTGGTTTCCTTGGGCATTGCCTCGGAAACCCCCCTGATTATTCAAGTAGTTGGCTTCTTCTTCAGAGTCGGATTCGTCTCTTCCATGTGCTACCACGGCCTTAACTTTTTCGATCCTCCCTGATAATAAATGCTTTGTAAGAAGATCCATTTGTGTTTTCAGGTGCGCCATGTCTTGATCACGTTCCTCTTGCCTACGCCTCTGTTCTGCAGTCATGCCAATAGATAAAGTGGGGCTTGCTACCTCAGAATCCCTGGTATGCCAAGATCTACTTTGCTTTATCATCCAATCTAGCATATGGCTTGCCTGCCCAAAGGTGAGGTCCATAAAAGATCCTCCAGCCGCATTATCAACCATTGGCTTAGTCACCGAATTCAAAGCTCTGTATAATATCTCCATCAAGTGGTCATTGGTCATATGGTGATTTGGGCACCGCATGAGCTTCGTCTTGAACCTCTCCCATGTTTCGTGGAGGGCTTCAGTTGGAAGCTGCCGAAAATTTGTGATCTCATCTCTCAACAGTGCTCTTTTGGATGGAGGAAAGAATCTTTCTAGGAAAGCGTCTTTCAATTGCCTCCAATTAGTAATAGAATTAGGAGTCAGCCCATTCAACCATAGTGTTGCCTCCCCAGACAGAGACAATGGAAATAGACGTAATCGAATTGCATTCTGACCAACACCAGGATTGTCAAACGACTTGCATATAGAAATAAAGTTAATCAGATGCATATTCGGATCATCGCCTGCTAGTCCACCAAATAATCCCTTGAGTTGCAAAAGCTGAATCATGGTGCTAGTGATATTGAACTTTGCTCCAGGTGCCAAGGGTGGAAGAATAATGGCTCCTGTGGCACCAGCTTCATCCAAATCATCCTCATCGTCATCAAAAGGAATTTGCACAGCTTGGCGATCAGGCCTCAATCGCGCTTGACGATCTCTTCTCTGCATGGGTACCGCCATCTCAGCAGTATGTCGTGGGTTTAGTAGCTCCTCATCGCCCAGATCCTCATCATCAGGATTTGTTGCACACCCTGGGTTATCAATATTTTGTTGCTGCACTTGAGCAGCCATCCTTTCAATTTCGCGTTGTGCAACCATTGATTTACTGAACAAACCTAAAAAAAAAAAAAAGAACAACTAAAAGTAAAAGTACGAGAATCTTTGACCAAAGGGTCTAGTAATTATCACAAACTTAATTAACACTCGTATTCCCCGGCAACGGCGCCAATTTTTGATAACGCTCAATCTACAGCTCTCGTAGGAGTGTAAAGCGGTCGTTAGCAAATATAGAACCCAACTGGGTTGGGTGTCGATCCCACAGGGAATAGCTTGGCCAACAAGTAAGCAAAATTACTAGACTTTTAGTGCAAGTCTCGGAAGAAGGGGGGATTGTAATGTGTAACCAAAACAATAAAGTAAAAGCTGAAAATAGCAAAGTAAAAAGTGGAAGAATGTTACGTAAGTTGTAAACAATGAGAATTGAGGCGTTGGGGTTATGTCCACCTCCTGAGTTATACGTCTCTATTGACTATGAGTGTGTAGAATTTCAACATGCATGTGCTTATAGAGAATTGTATTCGATGGTAAATCCAGGCGTCTTTAGATCTATTCGAGGATTATTTCACTTTAACTCTTTCGAGCTTAAAGCGTGTCTAACGGTACGAATTCTCCAAGAGGTTAATCCAGTTACGGCACTAACTTTTTAATAGGGGATGGGACCTTACTACCTTGACATTATCTCTTTTCCAGACAGATAACCTTTCTTTCGAATAAGTTAAATGTTATACTGGCGTTATTTTATGCGTCTGCAGCCACAAGAATTTGCATTAAGATGAAGAGAATAATGATATAAGCAGCATACGTGTCACGAACTCACAAACTCATAGCAATAGATAGTATCTCATTCGGCTTCCATAACCCCAACAGAGAGGTTTAGTTACCCATGAGTGCGAAGGAAGTCACAATAAACATGATCATTGTACCCCAATAAAGATTTGCACGTTAGGTGTAAGGGTGAGGATGGCGTGAAGTCCTTTGCAAAGTAACGTCTCTCTTGTTGTGGAATTTAATAGAAGAATGGAAGAAAAATAGAATTAATGGAAGAATTAGAATTGTTGGAATAGTAAGTGAATGAATCTCTCCACTAAGGGAGGAATGCTTCTCTCCACTAAGGGAGGAATGAATAAAAATCTCTAGCATGATAGGGTATTTATAATACCCATATCCTATTCCTACTAAGCTAATGAAATACTTAACCAAATCCTACTAAGCTAATGAAATACTTAACCCAATTGTACTAGGTTAATGTAACATTATCCAAATCCAAATAAACTAATGAAATACTTAACCCAATTGTACTAGGTTAATGTATTATTTTCCTAATCCAAATAAGTTACTACATGTCCCCAAAGTCTTCAGAAATGTTGTTTTAGCCCGGGACAGATTTTCCATACATCACTTTTGGTCCTTTAGGCGTCCAAGCTCCCTTTCCTTCCTTCGTGAGCTTTCTTTGGCGTCAAGTTAGCCATAAAATGCTGAATTTTGCATCATTGATACCTGAAACTTTGCTAATCATGTTCGTTAGCTCACTTACAGGAAAAAGGACTCAAAGTGCATGAAATACATAATTTTTTCTCAAAACATGGCACAAATATGGGCAAAATATATTGCTATAGGCTTGTAAATTCGCCTATCATCAACAGGTTGTAATGTAGGCTAAGGGACGGGTAGGACTATTTTGGCCAGAAATAGTGACTATGTTCCTAAGCACTTTAATACATCACATTATGCCATTAACACTTTTCTTTCAAACAACCTTTCTACTTTCTTTTATTCTACCTACCCTTTTCTCCACCTTTGTTTTTCAATTTTAAACATAACTAACTTTTCACTTTTCCTTTCCTTTTTTTTTTCTTTTTGTAACACCTCTTATGATAGCAATTCTTTTTCATAACAAATTCAAGCACCATTACATTCTAAAGCATCATACTCACCCAATTTCCTCTTATTTTGTCACATGACTTTTCACTTTAAAGCACTTAGGAATTTGGATCAAATTATGGTCTTGAAAAAAAATGGATTAGGCTTACATATGAGGTTGTCAAAGAAAATAGGCTAAAGACTCAAAGGGGTTAACTAGGATAATGTCCATGGGTAGGTAAAAAGAAGGTAAACAAGTGTAGGTTGTCAAGGAAATGCCTAAATCATCTCCTAAACTTGCACTCCTTATTTTCGCTTTACATACATACCAGGCAAGTTCTAGCATCAGCCACAAACACAGAATATACTATTATCTCACACACACAAGGCACATGGTCGACTTTATTGGGAGTAGTATAGACTCTCGACCCAACAGATGAAGGAATTGAACCACACAATATCACATAGTGAGTCACAATTAGAGCCTAACCATCTCAATAGTCATGATTTTAGCACAAACTCTTATTATAATCTCATGCTGCCTATTAGAATAATTTCATGCGAAGTTAAGTAAAAAAAAGTTAACTACTAAAAAAACGAAAAACGAAAAAAAAAACTAAAACGAAAAACGAAACAAAAAAACTAAAGCAAACATAAATGCAAATGCGGATAGAGAAGTATAGCATGCAAATACCACCACCCCATACTTAGACGGGACACACTGCCCTCAGTGGAAAATAAATACGAAGAACCTGGTCAGTCGGACTCCTCCTCTATGTCGGGGGTCATACCCTTTTCGTCGGAATCATCATAGAAGTCGTTGTCATCAAAATTCTCCTCCACATCGGAGTATGGCATTCGTCGATCATCATCGGTCGTCACATCGTCATCAAGAGGTTCCTCAAAGTATGTACCTACTCCACACATCTCCCTTGCATGCGCATTCATTGGATAGTCATGATCCAGCTGTTGGAGCTCTGCAGCAGTTGGAACACGACCTCCGCTCATCATTGTAAACCGAGTTATGCCATAAAGATAGCGAAAGAAATTCTCATCCCAAGCATGTCTCTCAGCAGTAGTAAGGTTGACGCCATGTGTTGATTCAACATCTTTGACCTTTGTGAGGTCAACCTTCTTCGGATTGTGTGGGAGTTTATGATCAGCCGGCTCCTCTTCGATGTCTTTCTTCCTCAAGATTCCAGTCAACAGATTGCCGAAGCTGAAATGGGACCGCTTGTGTAGCCTAGCCTTCCGCATTGTAGACCGAATGATTGCCCCAATGTTGATAGGGACATTCGTCATCAATGCATATACCAAGCACACTCTATCTCTTGTTATTTTTGTGTATTGCGTCCCTAGAATAAGGCAAGAGTTGACTATGCGCAACCATATCCTTGCTTCCCTATTCAAAGGAGCATATAGGAAGGTGTTGTGTCATCCGGTGTCCTTGTGTCTACTCCACCGTGCCATGGAACTTGTTCCACAGAGTGTGTGTCGAATGGCTCTATATGGAGGTCTACTGTACAGCTCTTTGAATGGTGATGGATCAACAACAGCCAAGCCAAGAAAGGAGTTGAAGAAATCCGCATTGAGTTGTAAAACTTGGCCCCGAATCTTGACCTCGCTTCCTGTGGTTTTCGGTGACCAGTTGGCATAGAATTCTCTTGTTAAATCGAGATTGCATTCTCCCATGTCTCGGAAGATGAAATCAAGATGTAACGCCATGATCTTGGCCAACATGCGCGGCTCTTTCTTTGCTAGGCTTTCCTTGTTTATCAAGTCCACATGAACATATTTCTTCTCTTTGTTGTTCCTATACCATTCCTTTGCTTCCTCCTCTAAAACCCATTTAATTCCGAACATGCGGCGTGGTATTTGCATTGAGGATGATTCTCCTTGCTCTTTTCGGCCTCTTTTCTTGCCCTTTTGGGAAGTGGTTGCCTTATCTTTGCCTTGTCTTTCTTTGGGTGCCATTGTACCTGAGATTAACAATATTCATGTTAGCGTCATCTCGATGGATACAATCTATAAACAAGCAGTAGTGGCACCACCCCACACTTAATTTGTTGGTATAAACTAGTGAAATGAACGTTGTCGATTACTCAGACTTCATCGATATACGTTTATGTGATATATTCCAACCATAAAATCAGTGCAGTCATACTTCTTGTAATCTTGGCAATACTTTCATGTTTGATGTATCAAGACTACTACATAAGGATTAAATTAAGGTATCGCATCTAGAATAATCACAACCTCATATGTTGGTAGTCAACCATAACTCTCATCTCGATGAACAAGTCATTCCAACATGTAAGCTTTCAAGTGACAAGATTAGGCAATTTTTGTGACCATATCAATTCCATAGAAGTATGATAGTGCATCAAAATCAAATTCAAGTTGGAAATAAGTTAAGAGCATCCTTACGTATTCATTCACCCACTTGGTTGTATCACAATAATTCAATCACATTCAACTCATCAATACTACTTTCAAGATTCAACACTTCATAATGGGCGTAGTAGTGTAGTACTTACGGAATATAAATGAAGAACAAAGTAGTACTTACTTGATTGATGCCTTTGGATGATGTTCTTGTGAAGTAAGAGAGCAAAAGAAAAATTTTTGAGAGGATTTGGGGACTATAGGCGGCGCTTAAGCTAGGTTTCCAATGTGTTTTTGGTTCAAGTCTAAGTCTCATATTTATAGGAGAAGGTTGGGTCGGGTTTTAACCCATTTAAATTCGGATTTGGAGACAAGAAGTGACCATAGGCAGCGCCTTTTGCTTTGCCTATGCTTGGCATAGGCGGCGCCTTTTGCAAAGCATTGTCTAGCATAGGCGGCGCCTATGCCATGGCATTCCTAGGCATAGGCGGCGCCTTTAGCATGGAATATAAGGTTCAGAGACAAAAGGCATTAGCATAGGCGGCGCCTATTCTATGGCATACTTGGGCATGGGCGGCGCCTATGCTATGGCACACTAGATTTCGAGACCTTAGGCCATAGTATAGGCCTTGCCTTGTTCGTGGCCTAGTTTTACCTAGGCCTAGCCTTGTTCGATGCCTATATTTGCATGAGCAATGCTCAACCCATAGCCTTTTGCTTCTTCATTCCTAACTTACCACCTTCATGCAATACGTCCAAATCAAAATTTGAAACCGACCTCCTCGTTTTACACCTCTTTGCACCTACATTTACTCAAAAACAATAAAGATGATTAGAACGATGGGTTGCCTCCCATCAAGCGCCTTAGTTTTGGTCGTGGCACGACTCTTCTTTTTGGATTTTTATTTATCAAAAGAAAACACGTAATAAGACAAAAAATGAAAAATGATAGGTTGCCTCCCATCTAGCGCTTGATTTATTGTCGCGGCACGACATGGCTATCTCGAGTACTTAGACTTTGTCGAGATAAGTGATGGCTATATAGTTTATCGAATCAAGAGGACCGATATATGGTTTTACTCGTTGGCCATTCACCTTGAAGACAACACCATTAGTGTCTTCCAACTCAACTACTCCAGACGAGTAGACTTGGTTAACTTTGTATGGACCAGACCACTTGAACTTTAACTTACCTGGGAATAACTTCAGTCTAAAATTGAAGAGAAGTACCATATCATCCTTTTGAAAGTTTTGTCGAACAATCGGCTAATCATGATACTTTTTCATCTGCTCCTTGTAGAGATCCGATCTTTCATAAGCATGTAGACGGAATTCATCCATCTCGTTCAGTTGCTCCAATCTCAGATTCATTGCATCATCCCAGTTCAAATTTAATCGTTTCAAAGTCCACAATGCCTTATGCTCAAGCTCAATGGGCAAGTGACAGGCCTTCCCATAAACTAGTTGGTACGGGGACATGCCAATTGGTGTTTTGAATGCAGTCCTATAAGCCCATAGTGCATCGTCCAACTTCCGAGACCAATCTGTCCTATTAGCATTTACCATTTTAGCAAGGATTTGCTTGATCTCTCAGTTGGAAACCTCTACCTGGCCGCTAGTTTGTGGGTGATAAGGCGTGGCTACCTTATGTTGCTTGACACCATATTTTACCAACACAGATTTGAATAGCTTGTTGCAAAAGTGGGATCCTCCATCGCTTATGATAGTATGTGGTACTCTAAAGCGAGAGAAGATATTCCTCTTCAAGAATGCAACAACATGCTTTCCCTCATTGTCGGCCAATGCTACTACTTCAACCCATTTCGAGACATAATCTACAGTGACTAGGATGTACTTCATTCCAAACGAATTTATGAATGGACCCATGAAATCAATACCCCATACGTCAAAGAGCTCTACTTCAAGGATTTTCAACATAGGCATCTCATGGTGCTTCGAAATTGCACCTTGTCGCTGGCATTGGTCACATCTTCTCACAAAGTCGTAGGCATCTCTAAATATAGAAGGCCAATAATACCCACTTTGCAATACCTTCCTTGCTGTCCGATTTCCTGCGTGATGTCCCCTAACTTGGGAAGTGTGGTATGCTTCCAATATATTAGGCACCTCTACATGGGATATACATCGTCGGATAACACCATCCGCGCATCGTCGAAACAAATATGGCTCATCCCAAAAGTAGTGTTTTACATCATGCATAATCTTCCACTTTTGATGGTAAGATAAGTTTGCAGGTACCACATTACTCACCATAAAATTTGCAAAGTCGGCATACCATGGTAGTCCTTCCATTATTGTCGCTAAGATCTCCTCATCAGGTAATGCATCATCAATCTCGATTTTAAGCTGCGCCACATGCTCATTCTCGAGTCTAGATAGATGATCAGCCACTTGGTTCTCGCAACCTCTTCTATCTTTAACCTCAAAATCAAATTCTTGCAGCAGCAAAACCCATCGAATTAGTCTTGGTTTTGCATCCTTCTTTGTCATTAGATACCTCAGAGCTGCATGGTCTGTTTGAACGATCACTTTGGTTCCCAACAGATATGCACGGAACTTCTCAAAAGCATACACAACTGCTAGGAGCTCTTGTTCTGTGACAATATAGTTCTTTTGGGCTTCGTTTAGGACCTTGCTAGCATAGTAGATAGGATGAAATAATTTCTCCTTTCTCTGGCCAAGTACAGCGCCAACAGCAACCCCACTAGCATCACACATGACTTCGAATGGTAGAGACCAATCTGGTGCCACCATGATAGGGGCTTCAATTAGTTTTCCTTTGAGGCATTCGAATGCCTTCAAACAATCTTCATTGAAGTCAAACTTTGCATCTTTCTCCAAGAGTTTACACAATAGACTAGCAATTTTGGAGAAGTCTTTGATAAACCGTCGATAGAAACCTGCATGACCGAGGAAACTACGAACTCCCTTCACTGAAATTGGGGGCAGTAGCTTCTCAACAAATGAAAAGTCATCCATGAATACCTCCAAAGTATCTTCAACCATATCAGAAAAAATGGACATCATACAACGTTGAAAGGTGGCTGGTGCGTTACATAGCCCGAATGGCATACGTTTGAAGGCAAACGAGCCATATGGACATGTGAATGTTGTCTTTTCTTGGTCTTCAGGGGCAATGCAAATCTGATTATAGCCTGAATAACCGTCTAAGAAACAAAACCATCCTTTCCCCGCTAATCGATCTAGCATTTGGTCCATGAATGGCATTGGAATGTGATCTTTGAGCGTCCATGAATTCAGCTTTCGATAGTCCATGCATACTCTCCATCCGGTGATGGGTCTGAGTGGAATAAGCTCATTCTTTTCATTCGTGACCACCATCATACCTCCTTTCTTGGGAACACATTGTACCGGGCTTACCCATGTACTATCGGAGATTGGATACACAACTCTTGCGTCTAACCACTTAATAATTTCTTTCTTCACCACTTCTTGCATAGGTGGATTGAGACGTCTTTGATGCTCAATGGTGGGTGTGCAATTTTCTTCAAGCTGAATCTTGTGGGTACAAATCCCAGGTGGAATACCAATAATATCCGCGATGGTCCAACCAATGGCTCTTATATACTTCCGTAGAATAGTAATGAGAGCTGCAACTTGTTGCTCACCCAAATCTGCTGCCATAATGACTGGAAGTGTGTTTCCGTTTCCTAAGAATGCATACTTTAAATGACTAGGAAGCTCCTTCAATTCTAACGTGGGTGGCTCTTAAATAGATGGCTTCGCTGGTGGTATGGGTCGATTTTTGAGATCAAGGTCCAGCTTCTTGGGAGCATGGCGATATGTCCCTAATCTTGATAGAGCACAAATAGCTTTTTCGCAATTTTCTGCGTCCTTACTCTCTCCATTCATGAGCACAATCGCCAATGGGTCATCCATAATTTGCTCTTCTTCAAGTAATTCTTTCTCATCATCAAAGTAAACATCAGCCACCGAAAAGACATTCAGATCTTTGGGTTGCTTCATTGATTTTCACACATCAAAGCGAACTACTTCATCATTTATTCGGAATGAAAGCTCATTAGCTCTCAAATCAATAAGCACACTTCCCATAGCAAGGAAAGGACGCCCCAAGATTATGGGAACTTCTGAGTCTGCCTCACAATCCAAAATAACAAAGTCCGCCGGAAATATGAATGAAGAAACCTTTACCAATACATCACATAGAATACCAATAGGTCGTTTTATCGACCTATCCGCCATTACAAGCCTCATATTGGTTGGAGTAGGATCTCCCAACCCCAACTTTTTATAGATAGATAATGGCATCAAATTGATGCTGGCTCCTAAATCACATAATGCCTTGGAAAAATTCAAAGATCCAACGGTGCAAGGAATAGTGAAAGCACCGGGGTCAGCCTTCTTCTGAACTAGTGATCGGGTAGCGATTGCGCTGTAATGATGAACGTCATCTTACAACTCATAGCTGGCTGCCCGCTTCTTTGTCAAAAGATCCTTCATAAATTTTCGCATACCCAGGCATTTGTTCAAGTGCCTCTACCAATGGAACATTAATGGTCAGCTGCTTTAGCATAGTCATGAATTTGCTGAACTTTGTATCATCCGCCACTTTCTTCAATCTTTGAGGAAAAGGTGGTGGTGGATAAGGAATTGTTTTCTCCATGGCTTTCTTCTCCTCTTGCTTCCATTTTTCAGCCTTTTCAGGCTGCAACAAACTCGGTGTGACGTCATGGACGTCGTGGGTAGCTTCTGTGGAATCTTCTCCTTTTGCCTTGTCATCGACATTCGCTACTTCGTCAACCACTTGCTTGCCTTTTGATGAAGTTTCCAGCACTTTACCCCTTCGGGTAGTAACAGCCATGCATGAACCATCATTCCTTGGGTATTGCACAGTGTCGCTAGGTAAAGTGCCAGCCTTTCTTTGATTCAATGCTGCTGAAAGTTGGCTCAATTGTTGCTCTATTTGTTTTATTGAAGTGGAGTGTGAGTCAACCAATTGTTTCATTGAGGAAAAGTCATTTATTACCTCCGTTACTCCAGCGCTAGTTGCTTCCACTCCTTTCAATAGTTTAGCCATTATCTCTTTCATATTTCCAGAACCGGATGTAGTGGTGTCACGTTTTCCTGGGGGAATGTACAAACCACTCTTTTCATTCTTGTTCTTCCAACTACCTTGGTCCATGTTTCCAGATTTATCATAATAGTTCCGACCTTGGTTTCCTTGGGTATTACCTCGGAAACCCCCCTGATTGTTCAAGTAGTTGGCCTCTTCTTCCGAATCAGATTCGTCTCTTCCTTTTAATGCAACAGCTTTGACTTTTTTGGTCTTCCCTGATAATTGATGCTTTGTAAGAAGATCCACTTGTGTTTTCATGTGCGCCATATCTTGATCACGTTCTTCTTCTCTTCTCCTTTGGTCTGCAGTCATGCCGATAGATAAAGTGGGTCTTGCTACCTCAGAATCCCTGGTATGCCAAGCTCTACCTTTGCTTCGTCATCCGATCTAGCATATTGCTTGCCTGCCCAAAGGTGAGGTCCATAAATGATCCTCCAGCCGCATTATCCACCACTGGTTTAGTTATTGAATTCAAGGCTCTGTATAGTATCTCCATTAGGTGGACATTGGTCATGTAATGGTTTGGGCACCTCATAAGCTTTGTCTTGAACCTCTCCCATGTTTCATGAAGAGCTTCGGTTGGAAACTGCCGAAAGTTGCTGATTTCATCTCTTAATTGTGCTCTTTTGGATGGCGGAAAGAATCTTTCTAGGAAAGCGTCTCTCAATTGCCTCCAATTTGTAATAGAATCAGGAGTCAGCCCATTCAACCATAGAGTTGCCTCCCCAGACAGAGACAGTGGAAATAAGCGTAATCGAATTGTATTCTGACCAACACCAGGATTGTCAAACGACTTGCATGTAGAAATAAAGTTGATGAGATGCATATTCGAATCATCGCCTGCTAGTCCACCAAATAATCCCTTGAGTTGCAATAACTGAATCATGGTGCTTGTGATGTTGAACTTGGCTCCGGGTGCCAATGGTGGAGGAATAATGGCTCCTGTGGCTCCGGCTCCATCAAGATCTTCATCATCATCGTCGAAAGCTGGTTGCATAGCTCGGCATTCAGGTCTAAACCTAGCTTGACGATCTCATCTATTGGAAGGTGTTGCGATCTCTGCAGCATGCCTAGGGTTTAGTAACTCGTCATCACCTAGGTCCTCGTCGTCAGGATTTATTGCTCGCCCAAGGTTATCAATATTCTGTTGATGCACTTGAGCGTCGGCTAGAGCAGCTAGTCTCGCCTGTTCCTGTTGAGCAACCATCCTTTCAATTTCATATTGTGCCTCCATTCTGCCAATACGTTATGGTTCAGGATTGATAGGCAATAACGGTTGACCAGAACTTCGAGTATGGGGCATGCACTGAATAAAAACCTGCAGAAAACAAAAACAAAAACTAAAAGTAAAAGTACGAGAATTTTTGACCAAAGGGTCTAGTAATTATCACAAACTTAATTGACACTCGTATTCCCCGACAACGGCGCCAATTTTTGATAACGCTCAATCTATAGCTCTCGTAGGAGTGTAAAGCGGTCGTTGTCAAATATATAACCCAACTGGGTTGGGTATCGATCCCACAGGGAATAGCTTGGTCAACAAGTAAGCAAAGATTACTAGACTTTTAGTGCAAGTCTCGTAAGAAGGGGGGAGTTTTGTCGTGCAAGTAATGTAACCAAAGTAATAAGGTAAAAACATAAAATAGCAAAGTAAAAAGAAAGAATGTGTAGTTAATATGTAAAATAATGAGAATTGAGAAGTTGGAGTTATGTCCACCTTATGAGTTGTACGTCTCTATTGGCTATGAGTTGTGCGGAATTCAGACATGCATGTGCTTATAGAGAATTGTATTCGATGATAAATCCAAGCGTCTTTCGACCTCAACAAGGACTATTTCACTTTAACTCTTTCGAGCTTAAAGTGTATCTAACGGTACAAATTCTCCAAGAGGTTAATCCAGTTACTGCACTAACTTTTTAATAGGGGATGGGACCTTATTACCTTGAAATTATCTCTTTTCCAGACATATAACTTTTCTTTCGAACAAGTTAATGCTATACTGGCGTTATTCTATGCGTTTGCAACCACATGAATTTGCATTAAGATGAAGAGAATAATGATATAAGCAGCATACGTGTCAAGAATTCACAAACTCATAGCAACAGATAGTATCTCATAAGGCTTCTATAACCCCAACAGAGAAGTTTAGTTACCCATGAGTGCGATGGAAATCACAATAGACATTATCATTGTACCACAATAAAGATCTCGTGTAGTAGAGTGTGGTAGGCGTTAGGCGTGAACTCCCTTGCAAAGTAACGTTTCTCTTGTTGTGGAAAAATAAGAATTGATTAGATGAATAGAAGAAGAATAAAAAGTAGAATTAATGGAAGAATTAGAATCCGAGTTGTAAGTTGTGGAATAAGAAGTAGAATGAGAATTAGAACTAATGGAGGAATTAAAAGTAGTAGTGAATGATTAAAAATCTCTAGCAAAATACGGTATTTATAATACCCATATCCTATTCCTACTAAGCTAATGAATTACTTAACCCAATCCTACTTGGTTAATGTATCATTATCCTAATCTTAATAAGTTACTGCTAGTCTCCAAAGTCTTCAGAATTGCTGTTTTTGCCCGAGACAGGTTTTCCATGCGTTACTTTAGGTCCTTGGCGTCCAAGCTTTGTTTTACTCCTTTCGTGAAGTTTTCTTTGGCATCAAGTTATCCATAAAATGCTGAATTCTGCATCATTTATACCTGAAAACTTGCTAATCATGTTCGTTAGCTCACTTACAGAAAAAAGGACTAAAAGTGCATGAAATATATAATTTGTTCTCAAACCTTGGCTAAAATATGGGCAAAATCTAGTGCTATAGGCGTGTAAATTCGCCTATCATCAGAGATGCAGAGACTCCACATAGATTAAGTAGCAGTCCAAAATCAGTTGTCTTATTGTATGTCCAGGGGCCTTGTCCCGATCTAGATTAAGTAGTAATTCAGTATAGGCTTCGTAGATGGAACTTGAGTATTGTGTTGTCATATTTTGTTGACATAGTTTTTAATACCTCAAGACTGCACCCTAGGCGTCATACGGTACTTATGACACCGGAGAACCACAAACTAACCCATGACTGGTATCTGCTATGAGCAATAAATATAAAAATGGAGTATATGCGGAAGAACTCTGAAAATACCATAATATTCTCAAAATAATGAAATAACAACAAAGGATAACTGATAATAACATTTGAAAATTGAATTACTGACTATGCTACTTTGAAAGCCTCTATCTGTCTAAATATAGAGTTGATAGGACAAACCCCAAACTAACTTCGATAGAAATAACTACTGAATTGCTGAAATATTGAAATTTGTAAACTCTGTCCTCGAAATATGAGGACTCACTACTATAACTGGTGCTGATAGCCTGAGCTGCTAAGTACGATCAGGAACTTGAGCGTCCAAACTAATGAGATGAGATATCATAGTGCAAAGGTGAGTATATGTCAGTACGTGGAATATACTGGTATGCTAAGTAAGGTAAGGCTGATATACATGGGTTCATATGCATAAGATGATAATTGACTGAATGAACATCATGAAGTAACTAGATGAGGGTACATTCAAAACTGTAACCACTGAACATTCTGAACATGCAATACTGTGCATATAGGTATACATCATGTATTTGAGATTATACTGAAACTAAGTATTGATTTCTGATGGCTGAGTAACTGATAATCGATACCCATGGTTCTATAGAACTGACTGAGTTCTTTACTAAATACTGAGACTAAAAATATAACTGTAGGAGTGTTCATCCAACCGACATACCCCGATGTTGACTAATTTGGGGTGCAACTTGTGACCGCAGTTGGATGGGTGTTAGCACCTTGCCATGGGATATTAACAATGCTGTGTAAACCCTAATGTAGTAGGAAGACTCATGAAATATATATATGGTTGCATTAACCCTAGTCTGGTAGGAGGACGACTTACCCTACTCTGGCTACGTAGTTTTGTAACTCAGGGATTGCTACTAAGGGTCAAACCCTAACTGACACGAATGCCCCCATCCTTAAGTTCGCTCGATGCTGAATCTTACTCCCAACTGAAAGATACTAATCACTAGACTGTACTAAGTTTGATTGAATTAAACCTGATCGTGTTGACTGATTGAACTAGACTAATTTCGCTGAGTTCTGTTAACAGACTGAGTACTATGGTTCTTGACTATAACACCCGTGCTTTTTTCTAGCTTAATTTCATCCATAGAATATCAAGAATTATCTTCTAAAATGAATACCTTTTTATTTCATGTGAAATTTTCCATATATAGACCTCCCATTATATGGGAAATTGAATAATCTTTCCATCAATACCAATTTTCCCAAATCCGACACGGGAAAAGATTTAAAGCCATTTTAGTAAGAAAGTGTACCACTTAGTACTCCAGCGCATCGCGGAGGCAGTTCAAATGGAATTTGTCATTTTCCAGTGAGACAACGTGATACCACCGCATTGTGCCACTAGCCTTATTCCTAATTGTCACTTTCCAGTGTGACTCCACGATCATGGAGCGTCGCACCAAAGGTAAAATTCACATTTAGTAAGGCACCATGATGGTGCCGCATCGCGCCATCAACCCAGTTCCCATTTGTCAATTTCCAGTGACATGACACGATAGTGCCGCGTCGCGCCAGCATACAAAATTAAGATTTTCAGTCAGTTTTGAATTTTAATTTTGAGGGCACTAAGGTCTTTTGCCCTCACTCCCAGTCTGCCTAAACACACAATCAAATCCTAAAAGAGCACAAATTGCTCATTAATTCACTATTTTCTCAAGAAGCAAGCTATTCTCTCTCAAAGGGCAAAATCTTAGTTCAAGAAATCAAGGTCAAGCTCAAGAAATCCATCAAGAACATTAAGAATCTCACAAATTGAGGTATGTTAGATGTTGATTCATAGGTCCCTTTAATCCATGAAGTCCAAGAATCCTTTTTCAAAGTACAAAGATGATGTATTATGATTTCCATGTTTGAATTTGATTGAATTTCAGGTTTATAATACTAGTTGGGTTCCAATCCATGATTTATATGCAAGTTTAATGAAATTAAATAGCACGTATAACAGATATGTGATTAGATTGATAGACCCTTATTTATAAAGTGATTAATGCATTTATGACGTTGATTTGGTTTTCAATCCATGATTATGATAAAATTCATGGAAAATAGAATAGTATTTAGGGGGAATTAAATAAATTATATGCTAAACCCTTGAATTTGCAATTAAGTATTGTATTCATGATGTTTATGTGATGACCATTATCATGTGAAATACTCATGCTCCCCAAGTATTTTATAAAATGCCTATGTAAAGTAGATAGAGGAATCATGAGATGTTATTATGAGACCTTAATCATGTACAAGCTTATTCCCTACAAGTGTTTGATAAAATGCTTATGTGAATTGACTAGTGGAGGCATGACATGTTATTATGTGATCCCATTCATGTACAAGTTAATGCATTACAAGTGTTTGATGAAATGTCTCTATGAATGAATTATGACCAAGTGAACATTGTTATATTATTCAAGATTATGCTTTGGTTTACTTTTCATGCTATCAAGTCCTAGGGGTATTTAATACCCAATAATTTAGCTGTTTACCTAGAGCTGGTGTCAGTTATAGAATAGTATCAGTCAAGTGATGATCAGTACTCTCAGTCCATTTCAGAACTCAGTAGAACTCAGTCAATTATAGAACTTAGGAAAACTCAGTAAACCCAGTCTCAGTCTAGTCCAGTCCAGTATATTCAGTTTAGTGTCTTTCAGTTAGGAGTAGGATTTTGCACCGAGTGACAGTAGAGATGATGGCTTCCCCATCAGATAGGCAGAGTCGTTAGTAACAATCCCTGTACTCCAGAAATACGTAGCTAGCACAGGATGAGGAGTTACCCATCATACTAGGCTTGGCTACCTCCTAGGGGTCACCCGTTAGATTAGGCTTGGCTCCGCCCAGGTCTCACCCATTAGTTAGGCTTGGCATCCTAGTTTTCTAATGTTAGTACTTGTGGCATGGTATTAGCACCCTTCCCATTAGGGTTAAAGGTTGTACTTCTATCTGTTCAGATTTGGGGCATGTTGGTTAGATAATTACCTCCCACAGTTTCAGTATCAATTTCAGTCTTCAGTTTAGAACTCATCTTAGTTTTACAAAATTAGGACTGTCAGATACAGTCAATCAATATCAGTTAATCAATTATCAAAATTCAATACTTAGCATAAGAAAAGCTCAGTTACAGTTTATATAGATGTATATGTATACACACATATTGCATTCTCAGTATTTACAGTATTCTCAGATTCTCTACATACTCTCATGTTCAGTTATTCTCATTTAGTCAGTTATATCCTCATTCATATGAACCCTTGCATTCAACCTTACCTCGTTTAGCATACCAATACATTCCCACGTACTGATACATACTTTTCTATGCTATGATGTTTCGTATCATAGGTTCGGACGCTCAAGTTTCCGATCACGCATAGTAGATTTAGGTTCTCAATCATTTGAGGATATTATACTATTTCATATTTTCAGTAGATGTATTAGTTCAATAGATGGAGTTAGATGGGGGATTGTCCCATCAACTCCATTTTTAGACAGATTCAATTAGAGGCTTTTCAGACTAGTTTTCAGACAGTGTTCAATTTTTATTAGATATTGTTATTTATTAGTATTTTAGATATTTTAAACCTTATGGCATTTCAGTCCGTTTTCCAGATGATATAGTATTATTATTTAGTTCTCACAACAAATATCATTTATGGGTTAGCTTATGGTCTTTCGGGGTCGAAGCACCGTGTGGCGACTAGGGGGTAGTCTTGGATCGTTACATTGACCTTTACTGGGATGATTCTATAACTACTGTAACTAAGTAAAAAACTAGATTTCGGGTAATAAATAATGCCAGGACTCGATAGTATAATAGATAAACTCATGTCGCAACTTTAGTTACACAACAATAAGATACCATGCATAATTTACTTATATAAACTTTTTATCAAAAACTTGTGGAGCATAGGTAATGCACATGATAATGAACAACACATAAGTATCATTACTACAACTTAAACTTGCAATTTCAAGGGTTTTAACATGGTAATTACATCACTAAAAACACATGCTATCTTATGTCCATAAAACTTATAATTAAATCTTGAATTGAAACTCACACCACAACACAAACATGAATACAACCCAATTTACGCATATAAATCATGAATATGAAAACTTGTAGTTTTAAAAATAGTGTTCTTGAACTCCAAGGGTGGAAAGTAAACCCAAGGATGAACACCTAACATTCCTTGATTATTGATTTCATGAGAATTGTGGTAAATTCTTAGGACTTGGACTTCAACTTGATGAAACTAGGGCTTTGTTCTTGAGAGTATTTGTGAGATAATGAGTGAATTTCGCCCTTTGGGAGGTTTAATTTCGTGTTATGGAAGAGTATTGTAAGGGTAAAATGACCCAATTATCCTCTCAAACCCGTAACTTAATACACAAAACTTGCCTAGTGACACGATAGGTGATGCGCCGCATTGAT
The DNA here is from genome assembly GCA_030864225.1 of Capsicum baccatum var. pendulum. Lineage (NCBI taxonomy): Eukaryota > Viridiplantae > Streptophyta > Magnoliopsida > Solanales > Solanaceae > Capsicum > Capsicum baccatum. The sequence continues at coordinate 103,275,655 of CM061551.1, forward strand.
GGGGTTGATGCAATCACCGACGCATCACGTCAATGATGATGATGAAACAGCCAACACGATTCTTTGAGATCGCATTAGCTTGCTATTTTGGTCATCCAAACGTGACTCAAACAACTTTTAAAAATTCCAAAACTCACCCTAGATGACCTATATATAACCCTGATCATGAATCAATTTAAAAATTGATATTCTATGGTTGGAAATATTGATAATGATGCCATTGAAATATCGAGGCCAAAAATGAGACTAAGTGTCAACACTTGGCTGAAATTTCCAAAGTCTGAGACCTATTTTGGCATGCTATAAAGGATTTAAATGACTGGGTCTTTGCAAGGTCTTACAATGTAATACCCCATACTTTTCCTACCTCTGTTTAACTCCTAGAATATCAAGGGAAAACTTTAAGAAATGAATAACTCTGGATACATGTAGAATTTTAAAGCTCTCAACCTACCAATGTGCAGATAATTTGCTCAGCGTTCCAACGATACCAATTTCTTCTTCATCCGATACTTGGTTGAGAAGTTATGACGATTTTAGTGAAAATAGTAGGGCATTTCTATAGGCACTGCATCGTGGTGACGGGCAAAATCGCAATTGTCCAATTCCAGTGAAGCATTGTGATTGGCCCGTATCACGGTAAAGTTTCAGTTCTCATTCGTCCTTTTTCCAAAGGTGCAACGTGATTATGTCGTATCGCGCCAAAGGTAAAAATGGGACTCATCCCTTTTCTAGTAGCCCAACGAGATTTCACCACATTGCTGCATAGCGCAAAATGGCACTAGTCCTTTTTATAGTATGGCACCAAGATAGGCACCGCAGCGCGCTGAGTGCCAAAATTGGCATCCAGTTTTCCGAAGTTGATTTTTAAAGGGGTAGTTTAGTCTTTTTCCAAGCCCTAATTCATGAATAACACTAAATTAATCCTATTCTAACCATTATATGCTCATTTTTCATCAACTTTCTCTCAAAGAAACCCTAGAACATCAAAACTTAATTCCCAAGAAATCCAAATTCCACCATTCTTTCTCCAAGGAAACTCAAAATTCAACATTCTCAATTCAAGAGCTTTAAGAATCTATCTTCAAGAGAACAAATAGGGATTCAAAATTCAATTCTCTTCATCTAATCATACATGAGTTTCAAATTAGGGTTTATACCCAATATTGTTATTTGCAAGTTTATGAGATTTTGAGAGATTTAGATGTTGAATTTCATGTCTACTTTTGTATTTTCATCCGTATTCCAGAAATTTCTAGATTTAGACCTGAATTATCAATATTTTCATTATCTATTGCATGAATTTTATAATGATTTGATATGAAATAGATGCATGGGTTATTAGCCTGAGTTTGAATGTTTTTATTTCAAGAAGATTGTGGTTTAAAGCATCCCATGACTTGTTATATTGAGATTTTGAACATAGATTTAATCTTTTGATCTCAGCTTAGATATGGAATCCACTTTACTAATTTGGCTATAGTTTATAGTAAATGGATTTATAAGAGGTTTTTCATTGTAAACTCTTACATTAGTTTGAAAATTTAATTTCCAATAGAATGAGCATACAAATTAAAGGGAGTAGTATTTAGCACCGAGTTGGGTATGTTTACATGCCTCAGAAGTACGAGCCAACATAGGTTCAGATTATTAGATTATTCCTATTTGTATATGGATAACAAATACAGATGTGATAACTTAGATTAGGTTATACTCCTTGACAAAAGTATGACACCTCTCCCCAATGTGAGGTTTTCCCATAAGGGAACTAGACGTCGGAGATAATGATAGCTCACATAGTGTATATTGGTTCGAAGAACCTCCCTAACAGTTGTAACACCCCAAATTTGGTACTCGGAATGTTACACGGTGCTCATGACCTTGAAGGACCATAAGCTAACCCATGACTGATATATGTACCTGTACACTGCATGATATATGGTATAAATGTGGAAATAAAGGTTGTAAGGCCATAAGGTTCAAAACTGATAATATAATATTTGAATGATATGGTATCACAATACCAAAACAAAATCTAAAATAAACTGTCTGAATATAATAGTTTGAAAAGTCTCTAACTGACTGAACTGCCTGAATAAGGAGTTGATGGGACATGTCCCCAACTAACTCTAACTACTAAAATAAATTAATAAGATAATGAAGTATTGGTCATGTCCTCGAAGTATGAGGACTCACTACTAACTCTGACATCTAAGACTGGAATACTACTAATGCTCTAAAGCTCGTGCTTCTAAACCTATGGTATAAAACACCATAGCACAAATGCTTCAGTACATTGGAATATACTGGTATACATATATGGTAGGCTGAATACAAAGGGTTCACATGCATGAAATATACTAACTGATTTGACAACATGAACGTGAGAATACATGCATGAATACATAATAACTATAACTGAGTTCGATGATAACATGATTACTAAGCCTGAGTACTGATAACATAAGATTCTGCTAACTGTATAACTGAAATAACTAATATAGAGCGACTGTATCTGACAGTCTAGGTTCTGATGGAACTAGATAAGTTTTATACTATTTTAAGTTGACTATATCTGACAGTCCTAAATTCTATAGAAATATTTGAGTTCTATTACTGAGCTGAATGACTGTATCTAACAGTCCTCATTCTGTAACTAAAACTGTGGAAAGTATTCATCTAACCGACATGCCCCAAATAATACATTATAGCTGATTTGGGGTCTAATCTGTAACGCCAATTGGAAGAGTGTCTATACCGCGCCACTGGTAAGGACAACCTGTGGGTGACCCTCATCTGATAGTGTTCCAAAAAGAGAATGGTTGGACCCTCATCTGACAGTGTTTATCCACCTCATCAACCCTCATCTAATAGTATTGTTCTCTCAACCTATGTTGGCTACATAGTTCTAGAATGCAAGGATGACTTCTAAGAATTACACCCTCATCTGACAGTGTATGGTCCCATCCTTGGGTTCACTCGGTGCTAATTTCTACTCCCATCTGAATAGACACTAAACATGATTAACTGAAATGGACTACACTGAATTCATGGAGCTTCGTTAACTGACAGAATACTATTAAGATTACTGAATTACTGAGCTTTCTTGAGTCGCATGACTGACTGAGTTCTATGGATCATGGCTTGACTGAGGGTACCGTGAAAACATGTCATTGAATCTAGGCACACAACTATATTTTTTTGGTACAAGTACCCCTAGAACTCAATGGAAAGAAACTGACAAAGCATGACTTTCTTGAATACATGACCAACATTACAATCCATAATACAATAAGTTAGGGATTTCATGAAGTAGAAGTTCTAAAGCACCACAAAGGCTACACATGTATCCATAATTCACTGACTAAGACATTTTATCAAACATTTGACATTCATAAACTTGTACATGATTGGGGATTTCATATTATCATACTAGTATGACACTTTTCCTTCACATAGGCATTTAATCGAACACATGGGGAGCATGCTTTGGTTATATAATCATCAACACATCTGATAATCATAGATACATAAATCAACTTGTAAATTGAAGAGGGGTTTATCATGATTATTATGCAAATCTTCATATATTAGGGTCAATCATTGGAATATATAATTTAAAACATGAATCAAAACCCCGCAACATCATGAACATGAATTTCAATTCAATTTAAATCATGAACATTAATACATACACAAATCTTGGATTTTTGAAAAGAGATTCTTCGGCTTCATGGGTGAAAGGGACCCACAAATCAAAATATGACATTCTTGGGTTATGAGTTTCTTGAAGTTCTTGGACTTAAAGAACTTGGAATCTCTTAGATTCTTGAAGAATGATTTGAATCTTGTTTTTGGGGATTATATTTGAAAGAAAAACCCTAATTTGATGTTGTAGATAGATAATGAACTTATGAGCCTTGATCTGATATTATTAGGGGTTAAAACGGGTAAAAAAAATACCTAAATAACGTTTTAAAAATAACTTTAAAATAACTGAATGAACTATGTGAAGGTGGGTGCGATGGTCCCTCACTAGTTCGATGGTCCATCAGTCCTGACCGTCGACCTGGATAGAATTAGGGTTCACTGCCTCTACTGCGACGACTTGCGCGATGGTCGTCGCTAGATTGATGGTCCGTCAGCCTGAGATTATATATTTTTTAGATATTATATTCAGAATTTTTTAGCTTAGCTCAGATAGAAATTTGCATTTTAGTTTGATTATATATTTATACTTCCCTATTATGAGTTTCAGATTTAGTAGATGGCCTAAAGGGTTAGCTTAAGTCTACTCGTAGTCTTGAGAATTGTGTGACGTCTCAGGACTCATTTTTAGGGTTTTACAAACTTTTTATCAGAGCCTACATTATAAGAGTCCTAGGGAGTTAGACAAGACACATTAGGTAGAGTCTTGATTATGGGTGTAGAGTGCACCACATTTATGGGCAAGAGGCTACGAGATGTTTTTATGATTTTATCACTTTCTTTTATGATCTATCATGCTTATAGTATCTCTATCTACTTTTAACTTGTGCTCTTATATGACAATTAAATATGCCTCCTTATCAAGCTAACGCCCTCAGGAATGATAACTAGCCACCCCAGCCCGCTCACCCTCTGAATGAGAATGTATCCCATGGTGAATTTTGGGCTGCCTTTCAGGCGTTGGCCCAAATTATGACTGCTAATGTTCAGGGCAACCATTAGGCGGCGGTCCCACTTTAGCAAAATGGTGATTTAGAAGCAGCCAGAATATGAGACTTTATGAGAATGAATCCGCCAGAGTTCTTTAGGTCAAAAGCAGGTGAGGATCCATAACTTTATTTAGATGAGGTGAAGAAGATCACCCAGATTATGTATGTTTTTAAAGAGGAGAGTTTAGAGTTAGCATTCTATAGATTGAAGAATATAGAGTAGGATTGGGTGGTTATATGGAAGAATAGTAGAGAAGAGAATGCAACTCCTATGAGTTGGCAGGTATTTCAGGATGCTTTTCTAGATAGGTTTTTTTTGTATGAAATAAGGGAAGATAAGATAGAAGAGTTTGTGAACCTGAGGTAGGGATCAATGACAGTGAATGAGTACTGCCTTAAGTTCAACCAGTTGTCTAAGTATGCCCCTGATACGATGGCTGACCTTAGGGCAAGTAGGAGTAAGTTTGTTACTGGAGTATCTGGGTTAGTAGTCAAGGAGTGTAGGCCTTCCATGCTTATTGGGTACATGGATTTTTATAGGTTTATGATTTATGCAAAGAATATTAAGGAAGAAAAGTTAAAGGGAAGAGAGGGGAAATAAGAAGGCTAGAACAGGGCAGTTTGAGGATGGCCAGACAAAGTATGGAGGGGGAAATCATTCCCAGTTTCAGAATCATTTATCTATGCTAGTGCCATCTTTATCTAGTACTCCCATCCTCAGGGCTAGGCAAGAGTATTGGGGTAAGACTTCTATGTCCAGGTATCAGAATAATATGAGTGAAAAACCCAGTTATCCTCCATATGTTAAGTATGGTAAGAATCATCTTTGTGAGTATTTGTTGGGATAGAAAGGTTGTTATGGTTTTGGTAAGTTGGGACATGGAATCAAAGTGTGTCTATAATCTAAGTAAGGAAATTTAGATGTTTGTCCTTAAACTCAGGCTACTAGTGCACCATCCCCTCTAGGTCACCCATTCCCTCCTCAGGGTGCGTCATCCAGTACCGGTGGTGGTTAGCACCAGAATCAATTTTATGCTTTACCATCTCATCTGGAGTCGTAGGATTCTCCAGAAGTTGTTACTAGTATCCTTTGTGTCTTTTATCTTGATGTTTATGTGTTGTTAGACCCTGGGTCGAATTTCTCTTATGTGACCCCATTAGTTGTAGTGAATTTTGAAACAGGTCCTGAAAGGATCCCTGAGCCCTTATTAGTTTCTACCCCAGTAGGTGAGTTAGTTGTTGCCAAACAAATCTATATAAAGTGTCCTATCACTATCCTTCATAAAATCTTGTTAGCAGATTTAATAGAGTTAGATATGGTCAAATTTGACCTTATTCTTGGTATGGATTGGATCCATTCCTGTTATGCATCCATTGATTGTCGCACTCGAGTGGTGAAGTTTCAGTTTGTAGACAAGCCAGTCTTTTAGTGGGAGGGTAATTCAGTGTCTCTTAAGTGTCATTTCATATCCTATCGTAATGCCAGAAAGTTGATATAAAAGGGTGTCTCTATCATCTAGTTTGTGTCAAAAACACTATATCTGAGACTCCAACAGTTTATTCAGTTCGTGTAGTTAATGAGTTTCCTGTGCTTCTCCTGAAGATTTTCTAGGGGTACCTCCCAATAAGGAAATAAAATTCAGTATTGACCTACTTCCAGATACTTAGCCTATCTCTATTCCTCTATATCGTATGGCCTTAGTCATTTATAAAGAGTTAAAAGAGTAGCTTAAAGACCTCTTAGATAAAGGTTTCATAAGGCCTAGTGTATCTCTATGGGGCGCTCCCATCCAATTCATGCGAAATAAAGATGGTTCCTTGCGAATGTATATTGACTATCATCAACTGAATAAAGTCACAGTCAAAAATAAATATCCTCTTCCTAGAATTGATGACTTATTTGACTAGCTCTAAGGTGAAAGTTATTTCTCCAAGATAGACCTTAGATCCGACTATCATCAACTTAGAGTAAGGGAATGTGATATTCCAAAGACAACTTTCAGAACCCGTTATGATTATTTTGAGTTTCTATTTATGTCATTTGGTTTTACAAATGCCCCAGCAGCCTCCATAGACTTGATGAACCGAGTGTTCAAACAGTATTTGAACATGTTTGTTATAGTCTTTATAGATGATATTCTTGTTTATTCTCGAAATGAGGATGATCATGCAGACCACCTTAGAATTGTGTTGCAAACTTGTAGGGGTCACCAATTGTTAACCAAATTTAGCAAATGTGAATTTTGGCTAAGATCAGTAGTTTTCCTCGGTCATATTATTTCCAGTGATGGTATTAGAGTTGATCCCCAAAAGACTGAGGCAGTAAGAAACTGCCCTAGACCCATTTCTCCGTCAGACATTAGAAGTTTCTTATGTTTAGCTGACTATTACATACATTGTTTTTAGGGTTTTTTTATATATTGCATCTCCTATGTCTAGATTGACCTAAAATAAAGTTAAGTTCTAGTGGTTAGATTCCTGTGAGAAGAGTTTTCAGGAGTTCAAGACTCGACTAACTTCAGCCCTAATTTTTGCATTACCTGATAGTATTGATGGGTTTGTTGTATATTGTTATGCTTCTAGAATTGGTCTGATTTGTGTTTTGAGGTAGAGAGGTAAGGTTATAGCCTATGCCTCTGACAGCCTAAGCCTCACAAAAAGAACTACCCTACCCATGATCTTAAGTTATTTGCTATTGTGTTTGCATTGAATATCTAGAGGTACTATGTTTATGGAGTGGATGTTGATGTGGTCACAGATCACAAATATTTACAGTATGTATTTATTCAGAAGGAGTTAAATATTCATCATAGAAGGTGGTTAGAATTGTTGAAAGATTATCACATAAGTATGTTGTATCATCTGGGCAAGGCCAATGTAGTGGCAGACGCCCTTAGTAGATCATCCATGGGCAGTGCTGCTCATGTGGAGAATGATAAGAGAGAATTAGTTCAGGAAGTTCACCGGTTAGCTAGATTGTGTGTGAGGTTTGTTGACTCAGCTAAAGGGAATATTTGGGTTCAGAGTAGTTCAGAATCTTCTCTAGTATCTGAAGTGAAAGAGAAGCAGGATAAGGATCCTAGTTTGGTCAAGCTGAACGGTTCAGTTAAAAATCAAAAGGTAGAGGTTTTCTCCCAAGGGGGAGATAGTATGTTGAGATACCATAGTAGATTTTGTGTGCAATGTGTTGATGATATAAGGCAGCAGATTATGGAAGAAGCACATTATTCCATTCATCCGGGAGCCACCAAGATGTATCGCGACTTGCGAGAAGTCTATTGGTGGAGTGGTATGACGAAAGATATAGAAATATTTGTAGCCAAGTGTACGACTTGTCAACAGGTTAAGGTTGAGCACTAAAGACCTAGTGGCACTTTGCAGGAGTTTGGCATACCTATTTGGAAGTGGAAAGAGGAGACTATGGACTTTGTGTCTAGATTACCCCATTCGTGTTGACAACATGATTCGATATGGGTTACTGTAGACAGATTGATCAACTCAGCTCATTTCTTACCAGTTCACACGTTCTACACAACTGAAGATTATGCGAAGCTATATATCAGAAAGTTGGTTAGATTGTATGGAGTTCCTTTGTCTATCATTTCAGATAGGGGTACTCAGTTTACCTCTCAGTTTTGAAAGACTTTTAGCAGGGTCTTGGTACCCAAGTTTATCTCAGTTTAGTTTTTCATCTACAGACAGATGGTCAGGCAGAGAGGACCATTCAGACCATAGAGGATATGTTGAGGGCATGTGTTCTTGATTTCAAAGGTTGTGTGAATGACCACTTGTCATTGATTGAGTTTGCCTACAATAATAGTTACCATTATAATATTTAGATGGCCCTGTTTGAAGCTCTTTATGGGCGAAGGTGTAGATTACCAGTAGGTTGGTTCGAAGTGGATGAGGGTACTTTGATTGGGCCAGATATAGTGTTTGACGCTATGGAGAAAGTTCAGATGATGTGAGATAGATTGAGAGCAGATTAGAGTCGTCAGAAATCTTATGCAGAAATAAGAAGAAGAGATCTTGAGTTTGAAGTAGATGATCTTATGTATTTGAAGGTTTCACTTATGAAGGGCGTGAAGAGATTCGGAAAAAAATGGAAGCTTAGTCCACGATATGTAGGCCCCTATAGGATTTTGAGTCGTGTTGGAAAGGTAGAGTATGAGCTTAAGCTACCCACAGGCTTGTCATCAGTTAATCTAGTGTTCCATGGTTCTTATTAAACAAGTAAATGGACTATTCATCCATTATAGTCCCTCTGTAATGTACAGATATTCAGAATAGCCTCTCATACTAAGAAGTTCCAATAAAGATTCTTGATCATCAGATCCGTAGACTAAGAAAAAAAGAACTCCCCTTGGTCAAAGTTCTGTGGCTAAATTAGTCCGTTGAGGGTGATACTTGGGAAGCAGAAGTAGACATGCATACCAAGTATCATTACCTTTTCTCCATGAACTCATATTCAACCGAAGGTAATAGTCTTCCTTAATTCAGTTCCTTTCCAGTCTCAGATTCAGCCATATAGTTATCTTAATGTAAATTCATGCACTCGCAGATTAGTTCAGTCGCTTAGTATGTTTTAAATTCAGTCATATAACTTGTTTCAATTGTTCATAGCAGCATATAACCTTAGTCCCTCAGTATCTTCAGTTTAACTAGTCCCATTTGAGGATGAATGTTCCAAAGGGATAGATAATGTAATACCCCGTACTTTTCCTAGCTAAGTTAAACTCCTATAATGTCAAGGGTCAACTTCCAAAATGAATAACTCTTGATACAGGTAGAATTTTCAAGCTCTAGACCCACCAATGTGTATATAATTTGATCAGCTTTACAACAATACCAATTTTGCCTTAATCTTATACTCGGTTGAGAAGTTTTGGCGATTTTAGGAAAAATAGTAGAGCATTTTGATAGGCACCACGTCGCGGTGAAGGGAAGAATTGCAATTTTCTGATTCCAGTTAAGCACCATAATTGGCCTACGTCACAGTGAAGTTTCATTTCTCACTCGTCTTTTTTCCAGAGGCGCAATGCGATTACTCCGCGTCGTGCCAAAGGCCAAAATGGGACTCGTCCCTTTTCTAGTAGCCCAACACGATTTCACCGCATCGCGCCATAGTGAAAAATGGCTCTCAACCTTTTTATAGTATGGCACCATGTCCGTCAAGTGCCAAAATCGACTTCTAGTTTTCTGAAGTTGATTTTTAAGGGGTAGTTTAGTCTTTTCCCAAGTCCCAATTCGTGAATAACACTGAATTAATCCTATTCTAACCAATATATGCTAATTTTTTATCAACTTTCTCTCAAATAAACCCTATAACATTAAAACTTAATTCCCAAGTAATCCAAATTCCACCATTCTTTCTCCAAGGAAACTCAAAATTCAAGATTCCCAATTCAAGAGCTTTAAGAATCTACCTTCAAGAGCACAAATAGGGATTCAAAATTCAAGTTTCTTCATCTAGTCATCAATTAAGGTATGTGGGGGTTTCAATAAGGATAATTCTTTCATCCTTGTGCTCAAAATTAGTTTTTGAAGATAATTTTACAAGAATTTACATGAGTTTCAAATTAGGGTTCATACCCAATATTGTTATTTGTAAGATTAAGAGATTTTGAGAGATTTAGATGTTGAATTGCATGTCTACTTTTGTATTTTCATGCGTATTGCAGAAATTTCTATATTTAGACTTGAATTATCAATATTTTCATTATCTATTGCATGAATTTTATAATGATTTGATATGAAATAGATGCATGGGTTATTACCCCAAGTTTGAATATTATTATTTCAAGAAGATTGTGCTTTTAAGTATCCCATGACTTGTTATATTCAGATTTTGAACAAAGATTTGATCTTTTGATCTCAGTTTAGATATGGAATCCACATTACAGATTCTGATACAGTTTAGAGTAAATGGATTTACAATAGGTTTTTTACTGTAAACTCTTACATTTGTTTCAAAAGTGGATTTCCAACAGAATGTGCATACAGGTTAAAGGGAGTAGTATTTAGCACCGAGTTGGATATGTTTATATTCCCCAAAACTATGAGACAACGTAGGTTCAGATTATTAGATTATTCCCATTTCTATATGGATGACATATACAGATGTGATCACTTAGATTAGGTTAGAATCCTTGGCAAGAGTATGAAACCTCTCCTTAACGTGAGGTTTTCCCATAAGGGAACTAGACTTTGGACACTATGATATCTCACATAGTGTATGTCGATTAGAAGAACCTCCCTGACAGTAAAGACTTGTAGAATAGTTTTTTTTAAAGTATTTTCCTATAGCTTATAGAAAATAGTAAATAATAAAAGAAAAGCTTTTAGAAACTAAGTGTAAAGGCTCACAAATTTTATTCAGATATTGATTTATGTGAGACATTAGTCTGAGATTCCAGCTTTCAGATTTTGGATATAAAAGTAGGTCCTTTCTACACTTAGACAGCTGATTTAAAGATAGAATTCGAGTACAACTTTAGAAGGTAAATGTTATGACTCAATAGTACTATGCAACTATTTTGCTATTCATGATTATGATGTTCAATTTTCAGATATTCCAACTTATGTGAGTTATCTACATTTAGCATGCATACTTTTAAAAATTTATAATGATATTTATTTACTTGTCCATTCACCCCAATATACTCAGTACAATCCAGAAGTACTGATCAACATATACGTCTATGCGCTACATTGTCTCATATGTAGGTTCAGGTGCTCAGTTTTAGCAGCGTGAGTGATTTTGAGCATATCTATCTACATCCTGACAGTTGGTGAGTCCTCATAATTTGGGTACTTGGTCATTCAGTTTTTTATCTTATTAGTATAGATGATTCAGTATATTCAGACAGTTCGAGTCGGCTAGGGGTTTGTCCCAGTGACTCTCTAGAATTAGTAGTAGAGGCTTTTTAGACTGCTAGATATGTTATAGATTTCCAATTTTGAATGATCAGACATTGAGTTTAATATTTCTTTAGATATTATATTCAGATATTTTTAGCTTAGTTAATACAAAATTCTGCATTTTAGTTTGATTATATATTTTAGTAGATGACTTACAGGGTTAACTAAAGGCTACTCATAGTCTTGAGCACCGTGTGACATATTGGGACCTATTTTTAGGGTGTTACATACAATATATCTCCCTTGGAAACATTCATCCTCGAATGAGACTGACTGAACTGAGAGGAACTGGGGAACTGTACGTACACTGACATGCATAACTAAAGTATGACTGAATTCTGGAGACATGACATATGACTAAACTGTTTCATGAATGCATGAATGATATTATAATGATACACAGCTATAACTGAGTATGGAATATAGTAAATATAAAGAAGGCTGTTACCTTAGGTTGAGTCTGATTTTACAGAGAAGAGGTGAGGATACTTGGTTTGCATGTCTGCCTCTACTTCCGAAGTCGCTCTCTCAATGGACTGATTCTGCCAAAGAACTTTGACCAAAGGAAATTCTCTGTTCCTTTGTCTGCGAATCTGACAATCAAGGATTTCGACCAGTACTTCCTTATAAGAGAGACTGTTTTGAACATCTACACTCTCTATAGGGACTAAAACTGCTGGGTCACCAATGCACTTCTTTAGCAAGGAGACATGAAACACTAGGTGGACTAATGCTAAGTCTGCAGGTAACTTAAACTCATAAGCTACCTTACCGAATCGACTCAGAATCCTATAAGGACCAACATATCGAGGACTAAGCTTCCCCTTCTTATCAAATCTCTTCACCCCCTTCATGGGAGAGACTTTTAAATACAGATAATCACCAATCTCAAATTAAAGATCTTTTCTTCTCACATTTGTATAAGATTTCTGTCGGCTCTGGGCTATCTTAAGCCCCTCTCTAATCAACTATACTTTCTCTAAAGCATTAAATAACAAATCAAGCCCCACTATCGCGGCCTCACCTACCTCAAACCAACCAATGGAAGATCTACATCTTCTTCCATAAAGAGCCTCAAATGGATCCATCTGGATACTAGAATGATAACTGTTATTATACACGAACTCAATCAAAGATAGGTGGTCATCCCAACTACCCTTAAATTCAACAACACATGTTCTCAACAAATCTTCTAAAGTCTGAATGGTCCTTTCTTCTTGACCATCTGTCTGAGGGTAAATGGTTGTACTAAGGTGGACTTGGGTACTAAGAAATTTTGGAAGGCTTTTCAAAAGTGAGGCATGAACTGCGTAGCTCTATCCGAAATGATGGACAATGGGACACTGTGTAGCCTAAACAACTCTTTGCTATTGATCCTGGCATAGACCTTGGCTGAATAATCCTGGCATAGACCTCGGCTGAATAAGAGGTATGAACTGTTAAGAACTAGGATGATTTGGCCATCCTGTCCACAATGACCCATCGAATTATGCTGACGACGAGTACGAGGCAAACCTGTCACAAAATCTATGTTCACTTTCTCCCACTTCCAAGTGGGACTACTGAACTCCTGCATAGACCCACTAGGCTTCTAATGCTCAATCTTAACCTGCTAACACATGGAGCACTTAGCTACAAACTTTGCAATATCTCTCTTCATCCCACTCTACCAATAGACTTTTCATAAGTTTTGGTACATCTTAGTGTCCCCTGGATGAATAGAGTAACACGCACCATGCACTTCAGTAAGAATTTGTTGCCTCACACCATCCACACATGGTACATATAGCCTACCCTAGCAGCGTAACACACCATCTCACCCTTGGGAGAAAACCTCAACCTTCTAGTCTCTGACCGACTGTTCCAGCTTAACTAAACTGGGATCCCTGTCCTGCTTTTCTTTCACCTAGGAAACTAAAGAAGACTCCAAACTATTTTTCATCCAAATACTTCCCCCAGCCAAATTAACCAAATGGACACCTAACCTGGTATGCTGATGAAATTCCTGAGTTAACTTGTTCTTACCATCTTCAACGTGAGAAATACTACCCATGGACAACCTACTGAGGGCATCTGCCACTACATTGGCCTTTTTCGGATGATACAGAATACTCATGTCATAGTCTTTCAACAACTCTAATTACATTCTCTGATGCAAGTTCAGGTCTTTCTAAAAAAACACATACTGCAGGCTTTTGTGGTCTGTGAATACATCAACATGCACCCCTACAAATAGTGCCTCCAAATCTTTAAGGAAAATACAACAATGATAAATTCAGGATCATGGGTGGGATAATTCTTTTCATGAAGCTTAAGCTGTCTAGAGGCATAGGCCACAACCTTACCCCTATGCATCAAAACACGCCCAAGAAAACTCTAGAAGCATCATAATATACAATAAATCTATCTGAATCATCGGGTAAAGTCAAAACTAGGGCTATAGTGAGTCGAGTCTTCAGCTCTTGAAAACTCCTCGCAATAATTGGACCACTGAAATTTAACTTTGTTCTGAGTCAATCTAGACATAGGGGATGCAATAGATGAAAATACTTCAACAAACCATTGGTAATAGCCAGCCAAACCCAAGAAATTCTTGATATCTAATGGAGAGATAGGTCTGGGCTAGTTTCTCACTGGTTTGGTATTTTGAGGATCAACTCTAATGCCATCACTAAAAATAATATGACCAAGAAAAGCAACTAACCTTAGCCAAGATTTGCATTTACTGAATTTGGAAAAAATGATGGGTTTTGAGAGTCTGCAATACTACTTTGAGATGGCCTGTATGGTCATATTTACTGTGGGAGTAGACAAGAATGTCATCGATGAAGACTATGACAAACATTTCCAAGTATTTCTTGAAAACTCGGTTCATCAAGTCCATGAAAGCTATTGGGGCATTGGTAAGAGCAAATGACATGACTAGGAACTCAAAGTGACCATACCGAGTTCTAAAAGCTATTTTTGAAATGTCACATTTTCTAACTCTGAGCTGATGATAGTCAGATATGAGGTCTATCTTAGAAAAATAACTGGCACCCTAAAGTTGGTCAAACAAGTCACCAATTCAAGGAAGTGGGTACTTATTCTTGACCCTAACTTTGTTTAACTGACAGTAGTCTATACAAATTCTAAAAGAACCGTGTTTCTTTTGAACGAATAGGAATGGTGCACAACAAGGAGATATGCTAGGCCTGATAAACCCTTTGTCTAAGAGGTCCTTCAACTGTTATTTCAACTCTTTAAGTTTATCTGGATCCATTTTGTATAGCGGAATAGAGATGGGCTGAATATCCAGAATAATGTATATTTCGAAGTCAATTTCCCTTTCAGGAGGAACTCCAGGGAGATCTTTAGATAACATAACTAGAAATTCACTTGCGACTGGAACTGACTCAAGATTAGGAATCTCAGAACTAGAGTATTTTACTCACACCAAATGATAGACACACCCCTTGTATATCATTATTCATGCTCTAAGGTATAAAACAAGTTGACCTTTAAGCATTGAAGTAATACCCCTCCATTCTAGGACAGGTTTATTCGGGAACTAAAAATAGAAGACTCTGTTTATACAATCAACTGAAGCATAGAATGAATAAAGCCAATCCATGCTAAGAATGATGTCAAAATCCATCATCTCTAACTCTACTAAGTACGCTGAAGTAACTTTCTGAGACACCATAACTGAAAAGTTCCTGTCTACCCGTCGGGATATGATAGACTTACCCACTAGGGTAGAGATTGAGCAAGGCTCTATTAGGATTTTGGGACTGACTCTAAAGTTGACAGCTTTATAAGAAGTTACTAAAGACAGAGAAGTTCCAGGATCTAACAAAGAATAAACATGTAAATGGTAAACTTGTAACATAACAATGACCACATCAGGAGAACTTTCCTGATCATATCGGGACTGGAGTGCATAGAGACTTTTTGGGCACTGCCCACTGGTTGCACTAGAAGCGGCACCCTACCGAGACAGATGACTAGACTAAGCTATGGGCGATTATGTTGACTCTGTGAACACACCTAAGAACACTCACTGATTCTATGACCTAGATTACCACACCCAAAACACACGTCACAACCAGCCCTACAGACACCCTGATGATTTCTGCAACACTTCTAACAAAAAAGATCTATTCGGGTACTATTCATACTATCCTGAGATTTTGATCTTGACGCCCTATCCTTATTATCATTCTTAAATTTAGGTAATGGAGCACTGCTGAGGAATGATCTGGAACTGAATATTTTAGGTGGGACTAAGGACGATTACCTCTCTCTAACTTAGGCTGATCAAAACTAAAGTTACCTAATCTAGCCCTCTTGCTTTCCCTCTCCTTCTTTTTAATTTTCTTTCTTTAATCTGCTAAGGACAATTACCTCTCTCTAACTTAGGCTAATCAAAACTAAAGCTACCTAATCTAGCCCTCTTGCTTGCCCTCTCTTTCTTCTTAATTTTCTTTCCTTAATCTGTTGAGCATAGAGCATCAACCTAGCCAAGTCTATCTTTTTAATCAACATTGCGGTCTTACACTCCTTGTCCACACTATAATATACACTAGACACGAACTTGCTCCTCTTAGACCTGCTATCAGCTACCATATGAGGAGCATACCTGGCCAACTAAGTAAACTTAAGGGAATACTCTTCTGTACTTATGTTGCCTTGCTTCAAATTGATGAACTCTAATACCTTATATTCCCTCAACTCTAACGGAAAGAACCTATCTAAAAAGGCAGTAGCAAACTTCTCCTAGTCTATAGGCCCTGCATCTGCACTCGTATCTACCTTCCATGGCTTAAACCATGTATGAGTCATATATTGCAACTGGTAGGAAACTAACTTAGCACTCTTACTAGTGGTTACCCCCATAATGTCTGTTACCTTCTGCACCATGTTAAGGAATTCTTGTGGATCCTCTTCAGACGCAGACCCTAAAAATGAAGGAGGGTTCATTCGAGTGAAGTCCCGAATTCTAAAAACTGAATAACTGACTGTTAGTCTAAAAGCCTCTAACTGTCCGAATATAGAGTTGAAAGACAAACCCCCAACTAACTTTGACTAAAATAACTACTGAATTATTGAAATACTGAAATAGGTAAATTCTATCATCAAAATATGAGGAATCACCATTATAACTATTGTTGATAGCTTGAGCTGCTAGGTACGGTCAGGAACCTGAGCTTTCAAACCTATGATATGAGATATCATAGTGCAAAAGTGAGTATGCATCAGTATATGGAATATACTAGTATGCTAATAAGGTAAGGCTGATAAACATAGGTTTATATGTATAAGATGATAACTAGCTGAATGAACACCATGAAGTAATTGGATGAGGGAACATGCAAAACTGTAACCACTGAACATGCAATACTGCACATATCGATATACATCATGTATTTGAGATTATACTGAATCGGAGTACTGAGTACTGAATTCTGATAGGGATACTAACAATGTTGTGTCAACCCTAATCTGGCATGAAGACTCATGAAGTATGTATATGATTGCGTCAACCCTAGTCTGGACGGAGGATGACTTACCCTGCGCTTGCTACGTACTTCTGTAACTCAGGGATTGCTACTAAGGGTCAAACCCTAACTGGCAGAAATTCCTCATCCCTAAGTTCGCTCAATGCTGAATCCTACTTCTAATTGAAAAACACTGACCACTAGACTGTGCTAAGCTCGACTGAACTGACCCTGATCATTTTATCTGTTGATTAACTGAGCTAGACTGATTTCACTGAGTTTTGTTAACTTACTGAGTATTACGATTCTTAACCATTACAGGGAATATTCTATAACTACTACAACTAAGTAAACAGCTAGATTTTGGGTATTAAATACTCCCAGGACTCGATAGCATAATTGATAAACTCATATCACAACTTTAGCAACACAACAATAGGTTACCAAGCATAATTTACTTATATGGAATTTTTATCAAACACTTCGGGAGCATTGTTAATGCACATGATAATGAACAACACATAAGTATCATGACTACAACTTAAACTTGCAATTTCAAGGGTTCTAACATGGGAATTACATCACTCAACACACATGCTATCTTATGATCATGAAACTTATAATTAAATCTTGAATTGAAACCCATGCCACAACACAAACATGAAAACAACCTAATTTGCGCATGTAAATCATGAATCTGAAAACTTGTAGTTTTAAAAAAAGGGTTCTTGAACTCCAAGGGTGGAAGGAAACCCAAGGATGAACACCTAACATACCTTAATTGATGATTTTGTGAGAATTATGGTGAATTATTAGGACTTGGACTTGAGCTTAATAAAACTAGGGCTTTGTTCTTAAGAGTATTTGTGAGATAATGAGTGAGTTTTTCCCTTTGGGAGGTTTAATTTTGTGCTATGGCTGAGTATTATAAGGGAAAAATGACCCAATTACACCCACAAACCCGTAACTTAATACACAAAACTTACCCAGTGACGCGATAGACAATGCATCACATTGATGGGGTCGACACGATGACCAATACATTGTGTTAATGGTGCCGATGTGATAGCAAATGCGAGATGTTGAGATTGTGTTTGCTCGCTGTTTTGGTCATCATAACGTGAAATAAACAATGTCAAAAAATTCCAAAACTCACCCGAGATGACCTATAGATAATCCTAATCATGAATCAATTTAAAAATTGACATTCTAAGGTCAGAAATATCATAAATGATTCCATTGAAATATCAAGGCAGAAAATGAGACTATATCTATTTTCTGAAGATAATCTTCAGATGTCTTTCCTGAAGATCTTTCTGGAATTCCTCCTGAAATGGAAATAGACTTCGGCATTGATCTTCTTCCAGATACTCAGTCTATATCTATTTTGCTATATAGAATGGCACCAGCAGGACTCATAGAATTGAAAAAGTAGTTGAAAGATCTCTTAGACAAGGGATTCATCAAACCCAGTTTGTCCGCATGGGGCACACCAATTTTATTCGTGCGCAAGAAAAATGGTTCTCTTAGAATGTAGTCCAACTCAATAAAGTCACGGTCAAGAACAAGTATCCACTTCCCAGAATTGGCGACTTATTTGACCAACTTTAGGGTGCTAGTTATTTCTTAAAAATAGACCTTAGATCAGGCTATCATCAGCTCAAAGTCAGAGAATATGATATAGCAAAAATAGCCTTCTGTACTCGGTAAGGTCACTTTGAATTCCTAGTCATGTCATTTGGTTTTACCAATGCCCCAACATTTTTCATGGACTTGATGAACCGTGTGTTCAAGCAGTACTTGGACATGTTCGTTGATGATAGGCGAATTTACGCGCCTATATCAATATATTTTGCCCATATTTTAGCCTAGTTTTGAGAACTAATTATCTATTTCATACACTTTTAGTCCTTTTTCCTGTAAATGAGCTAACAAATGTGATTAGGAAAGTTTCAGGTATAAATGATGCAAAATACAGCAATTTATGGCTTACTTGACGCAAAAGAAAGCTCACGAACGAAGTGGAAAGGAGCTGGACGCCTAAAGGACTAAATCTGCTGCATGGAAAATCTGTCCCGGGCTAAAACAGCAATTCTGAAGACTTTGGGGACTTACAGACACAAAGCTGGATTTTTGCCATAATACATTAACCTAGTGCAATTAGGTTATGTGTTTCATTATTCTATTTGGATTATAATTTTGTAACCTTACCCTAGTACATTTGGGTCAAGGATTTCATTAGTATATTAGGATTTGGTTATTTATTTCATTAGCTTAGTAGGAGTAGGATAGGAGTATTATAAATACCCTATCATGCTAGAGATTTAGAGACACATTCTTACAATTCAATTAACTCTTCACTTAAGACATCTCCTTACAATTTAATCAATTTTCTCTCATCTTCCACTACAAACACTTCTAATCTATTCTTCTATTCTCAAATTCCACAACAAGAGAATCGTTACTTGCTACGGAATCACTAAAATCACACGCCAAACACCTACTATTCACGCCATCCACCATGCAAAACGTGATATCCTTCGCATTCATGGGTAACTAAATCTCTTAGTTGGGGTTATGGAAGCCGAATGAGTTACTATCTATTGCTATGAGCTTGTGAGTTCAAGACACGTATATTGCTTATATCATTATTCTCTTCATCTTAAATCTATATCCTTTGCGGTTCAAACATAAGAACACGCCATTCTAACATCTAACCTGTTCGAGAGAAAGGTTATTTGTCTAGAAAAGAAGACGCATAGACCAACGCCAGTCTAACATTTAACTTGTTCGAGAGAAAGGTTATTTGTTTGGAAAAGAGATAATGTCAAGGTAGTAGGACACCCTTTCCTATTAAAAAGCTAGTGCCGTAACTGGACTAACCTCTTGGAGAATTTGTACCGCTAGACACACTTTAAGCTCGAGAGAGTTAAAGTGAAATAGTCCTTGTTTAGGTCGAGAGACGCTTGGATTTACCATCGACTACAATTCTCTATAAGCAATTGCATGTCAAGACTCTACACACTCATAGCCAATAGAGACGTATACCTCTGAAGGTGGACATAATCCCAACGCTTCAATTCTCATTGTTTACAACTTACGTAACATTCTTCCTCTTTTTACTTTGCTATTTTCAGCTTTTACTTTATTAATTTGGTTACTTATTATAATCCCCCCTTCTTACGAGACTTGCACCAAAAGTCTATTAATTTTGCTTACTTGTTGGCCAAGCTATTCCCTGTGGGATCGACACCCAACCCAGGTTGGGTTCTATATTTGCTAACGACCGCTTTACACTCAAACAAGAGTTGTAGATTGAGCGTTATCAAAAATTGGCGCCGTTGCCGGGGAATACGAGTGTCAATCAAGTTCGTGATAATTACTAGACCCTTTGGTCAAAGATTCTCGTACTTTTACTTTTAGTTGTTGTTTTTGTTTTATTTAGGTTTATTCAGTGCAATCAATGGAGGCACAACGTGAAATTGAAAGGATGGCTGCTCAAGTGCATCAACAAAATATTGATAACCGTAGGCAAGCAACAAATCTTGACGATGAGGACGATCTGGACGGACCTGGTGCCACCGGAGCTATTATTCTTCCGCCATTGGCACCCGGAGCAAAGTTCAATATCACTAGCACCGTGATTCAGCTTTTGCAACTCAAGGGATTATTTGGTGGACTAGCAGGCGATGATCCGAATATGCATCTGATCAACTTTATTTCTACATGCAAGTCATTCGACAATCCTGGCATTGGACAGAATGCAATTCGACTACGCTTATTTCCATTGTCTCTGTCTGGGGAGGCAACTCTATGGTTGAATGGGCTGGCTCCTGATTCGATTACTAATTGGAGGCAATTGAAAGACGCTTTCCTAGAAAGATTCTTTCCGCCATCCAAAAAAGCACAATTGAGAGATGAAATCAGCAACTTTCGTCAGCTTCCCTCTGAAGCTCTCCACGAAACATGGGAGAGGTTCAAGACGAAGCTAATGCGATGCCCAAACCATCATATGACCAATGTCCACTTGATGGAGATATTATACAGAGCTTTGAATTCGGTGACTAAGCCAGTGGTTGATAATGCGGCAGGTGGATCATTTATGAACCTCACCTTTGTGCAGGCAAGCAATATGCTAGATCAGATGACGAAGCAAAGTAGAGCTTGGCATACCAGGGATTCTGAGGTAGCAAGCTCTACTGTATCTTTTGGCATGACTGCAGAGCAGAGGCGAAGACAAGAAGATCGTGACCAAGACATGGCTCACATGAAAATGCAAATGGATCTTCTTACCAAGCACTTATTATCAGGGAAGACCGAAAAAGTGAAAGCTGTAGCGCTAAAAGGAAGAGACGAATCTGATTCTGAAGCGGAGGCCGACTACTTGAACAATCAGAGGGATTTCCGTGGGAATGCCCAAGGAAACCAAGGTCGGAACTATTATGATAAATCTGGAAGCAAAGACCAAGGTAGTTGGAAGAAAAATAATGAAAAGAGTGGTTTGTACGTTCCCCCTGGTAGACGTGATACCACCACATCTAATTCTGGTAGTATGGAAGACATGATGGCTAAGTTATTGAAAGGAGTGGAAGCAACGAGCGCAGGAGTTAAGGAGGTGATTGATGATTTGTCCTCCATGAAGCAACTAGTTGATTCTCATTCCACTTCTATCAGGCAAATAGAGCAACAATTGAGCCAACTTTCAGCAGCATTTAATCAAAGAAAGGCTAGCACTTTACCTTGCGATACTGTGCAAAACCCAAGGAATGATGGGTCATGCATGGCCATAACTACCAGAAGTTGTAAGGTGCTAGAAACTTCAGCAAAAGGCAAGCAAGTGGTTGACGAAGTGGTACGGTTTGATATATGCAAAACAATGAAGCAGCCCAGCGATATGAATGAGTCATCTGTAGCTGATGTTCATTATGAGGATATGAAAGCATTATCTATAGAGAAACAACCTACTGTTGAGCCATTGTCTGCTGTGCCACTGAAAGTTGAGCATGAAGATAATGAAGGTTATGAAGAAATTATGAGTGCTCTAACAGAAATAAAGTCTTATACTCCTAAGAAACCGGATTGTGAACTCAAGAATCGACCAACAGCAAATACTCCCTTTGACGAGCCACCAATGCTAGAATTGCAAGACCTTCCCGATTATCTAGAGTATGTGTTCCTGGAAAGTAGAAATATACTTCCGAAGAGAGCAGGTGATTTAAGTGAACAGCACGTAGAAGCTCTCATCTCTGCTCTGAGGAGATACAAGAGAGCTATGGGTTGGACTATTGATGATATAATTGGTGACTCTCCGGAGAAACGTATGAGCCAGCTCGAAAAAGATCGCGTGACCACAGGTAAGCCTCATTGTCGTCTAAATCCTTTCAGAAAATGATCCATCACTTACCTCGACGAAGTCTGAGTACTCGAGGTAACTACGTCGAGCCACGACAATAAATAAGGCGCTAGATGGGAGGCAACCCATCATTTTATCGTTTTATCGTTTATCGTTTTGTCTTTCTTTCATTCTAGTACTTGTTTTTGCTTTTGATAAATGAAAATCCAAAAATAAGAGTCGTGCCACGACCAAAACTAAGGCGCTTGGTGGGAGGCAACCCATCGTACTAATCGTTTTCATTTGGTTTTGAGCAAAAATAGGTGCAAGAAGTATGCAACGAGGAGATTGATTTCAATTGACGATTTGGTCGCATTGTATGGTAAAGTCGGTAAGTTAGGAATGGTGATGCATAAGGCTATGAAGTGAGCCTTTCTCACGTCATAATAGGCTTCGAGGAAGGCTAGGCCTTGGTAAAAATAGGCCACGAACGATGCACAACCTATTCTATAGCCTAAGGACTCGGAATCTAGTGTGCTATACACTATGCGCCGCCTATTCCTAGGTGTGCTTTTGACTATGCGCCGCCTATGCTATGGCATTTGAGATACTGAGACCAAATGCCATAGGATATGCGCCGTATATGTCTAGAAATGCCATAGGATATGCGGTGCATATGTCCCATTATGCCATGGACAATGCGCCGCATATGTCATTGATATGCCAAGAGATATGCGCCGCATATGTGGTGATTTTGTCCCCAAATCCGATTGTAAATGGGTCATAACCCGACCCATACTCTTCCTATATAAAGGGGACATAGTTTTACAACACAACCACATTAGAAAACACCCTAAAGGCGCCACATAACCTTCCAAATCTTCTCAAAATTTTCTTCTTTTGCTCTTCTAATTCACAACACCGTCTCCACAAGCTTCAAGCAAGTAAGTACTCTCTTATTCTTCATTTATTTATCGTAAGTACTACGTTGCTATGCTTATTATAAATTGCTAAATCATATAAGATTGTTGGTGATGTTCATGTGTTTGAATTGTTGTTACATAATCATGTGAGTAAACATATACGTAGGGAATTCTTGACTTATTTCCGACTTGAATTTGGTTTCAATAGCATTGTTATGATATTTGCTGAATAGATATGGCTATGAATATTGCTTGAGAGTGTTGTTTGGATGCTTGCATGATTAACCATCCCGGCCATCGGGATAAGGTTATAGTGACTATCGACGTAGGAGGTAGTGTTTGTTGTACGAATAGCAATTCCATGCGGTAACTCCTATGTTGTAGTGTCGCTATATGCACCATGAAAGACGTCCAAGTGGCTGCTCATAAGTGATGTAATGCTGATTTTCTTGTCGGAATACAATCCTAAAACGTATGTCGACGAAGTCTGAGTACTCGACCACTTTCACTTCACTGATTTGTGCTAACAAGATTAAGTGTGGGGTGGTACCCCTAGTGCTTGAATGTAGATTGTATAAAGTGCGATTGTGCTGCAACTAACATTATTCTTAGTCTCAGGTACAATGGCACCGAAAGCAAGGCAAGGCAAGGAGAAGGCTACCACAACCCGAAAGGATAGAAAGAGAAGCCGAAAAGACCAAGGAGAATCATCTTCAGCACACCTACCACGCAGAATGTTCGGAATCAAATGGGTTCTTGAGGAAGAAGCCAAGGCATGGTACAGCAGCAACAAAGAAAAGAAATATGTGCACGTCGACTTAATCAACAAGGAGACCTTAGCAAAGAAGGAGCCGCAAATGTTGGCTAAAATTATGGCTTTGAAGCTGGATTTCATCTTCCGTGACATGGGAGAGTGCAATCTTGACTTGACAAGAGAGTTTTATGCCAACTGGTCACCAAACACAACAGGCAACGAAGTCAAAATTCGGGGCCAAGTGTTACAGCTTACAGCGGATTGGATCAACTCGTTTCTAGGCCTACCTTCGGTCGACACTGCACCATACAAAGAGCTGTACAGCAGGCCTCCTTACAGAGCAATAAGACACACGCTTTGTGGAAGCAGATCAATGGCAAGATGGGGCAGACATAAGGAAACAGGCCGTCACAACACATTCCCCTATGCTCCACTAAATAGGGAAGCAAGAATCTGGATGCGCATTGTCAACTCATGCCTTATTCCTGGGACGCAATACACAAAGATATCGAGAGATAGAGTGTGTTTGGTTTATGCATTAATGACGAATGTCCCTATCAACTTTGGGGCAATCATTCGATCTACCATGAGAAAATCCAGACTCCACAGCAGGTCCCATTTCACATTCGGCAATTTGTTGACAGCAATGTTGCGGAAGGAGGATATAGAAGAGGAACCAGCTGACCACAAACTCCCACATACCCCAAAGAAGGTTGACCTCACCAAGGTCAAAGATGCTGAAACAACGCATGGAGTCAACCTTACCACTGCGGAGAGACACGCTCGTGATGAGAGTTTCTTCCGTCATCTCTATGGCATGACACGATTCACTATGATGAGTGGTGGACGTATTCCAACTGCTGAAGAGCTCCAACAGCTGGACCACGACTACCCAATGAACAGACATGCCCGGGAGATGTGTGGAGTGGGAGTATATTTCGAGGAACCTCTTGATGATGACGTGCCAACTGATGATGATAGACGCTTGCCTGATTCTGATGCTGAGGAGAACTCTAACGATGACTCTTACGATGATTCGGACGAAGGGGGTATGACCCCCGACATTGAGGAAGAGTCCGACTAATCAGGTTCTTCGACTTTATTTTCCACTGAGGGCAGTGTCTAGTCTAAGTGTGGGGTGTCGGCAGAATCTGCATGCTATGTTTGTATGTTTGCTTGTTTATTTTGTTTTGAGTCCAAATTTTTTGTGATTTTTTTTTCGTGTGACGTTTTTTTTATTTTTTAGGAGTAAAATTTTTCTAGCTACGCATGAAATTATTTTGATAGGCAGCATGAGATTATAACAAGAGTATGTGTTACAATTGTGACTATTGAGACGTTTAGGCTCTAGTTGTGACTCATTATGTGATATTGTGTGATTCAATTCCTTCAATTGATTGGGTCGAGAGTCTATATTACTTCCAAGCAAGTCGACCATGTGCCTTGTGTGTGTGAGATTAATAGTATATTCTATGTTTGTGGCTGATGCTAGAACTTGCCTGGTATGTATGCAAAGCGAAAATAAGGAATGTAAGTTTAGGATATGATTTAGGCATTTCTTTGGCAACCTATACATGTTTACCTTCAGTTTTTCCTACCCATGTAAATCATCCTAGTTAAACCCTTTTGAGCCTTTAGCCTATTTCTTTGACAACCTTGTATGTAAGCCTAATCCATTTTTTTTCAAGACCGTAATTTGATCCAAATTCCTAAGTGCTTTAAAGTGAAAAAGTCATGTGACAACATAAGAGGAAATTGGTTGAGTATGAGGCTTTAAATTGTAATAGTGCTTGAATGTAGTGCTATCATAAGAGGTATGTTGCGAAAAGAAAAAGGAAAAGAAAGCTGAAAAGTGAGTTATTCTTAAAATTGAAAAACAAAAAGAGGATAACAAGGGGTGGTAAAATAAAATAAGAAAGGTTGAAAGAACAAAGTGTCAATGATACAATGTGATGTATTAAAGTGCTTAGGAACCTAGTCACTATTCTTGGCCAAAATAGTCCTACCCGTCCCTTAGCCTACATTACAACCATCTAAAGACCTACTTGATCCTAATCTTAACATTCCGATATCAATATATTTTGCCCATATTTTAGCCTAGTTTTGAGAACTAATTATCTATTTCATACACTTTTAGTCCTTTTTCCTGTAAATGAGCTAACAAATGTGATTAGGAAAGTTTCAGGTATAAATGATGCAAAATACAGCAATTTATGGCTTACTTGACGCAAAAGAAAGCTCACGAACGAAGTGGAAAGGAGCTGGACGCCTAAAGGACTAAATCTGCTGCATGGAAAATCTGTCCCGGGCTAAAACAGCAATTCTGAAGACTTTGGGGACTTACAGACACAAAGCTGGATTTTTGCCATAATACATTAACCTAGTGCAATTAGGTTATGTGTTTCATTATTCTATTTGGATTATAATTTTGTAACCTTACCCTAGTACATTTGGGTCAAGGATTTCATTAGTATATTAGGATTTGGTTATTTATTTCATTAGCTTAGTAGGAGTAGGATAGGAGTATTATAAATACCCTATCATGCTAGAGATTTAGAGACACATTCTTACAATTCAATTAACTCTTCACTTAAGACATCTCCTTACAATTTAATCAATTTTCTCTCATCTTCCACTACAAACACTTCTAATCTATTCTTCTATTCTCAAATTCCACAACAAGAGAATCGTTACTTGCTACGGAATCACTAAAATCACACGCCAAACACCTACTATTCACGCCATCCACCATGCAAAACGTGATATCCTTCGCATTCATGGGTAACTAAATCTCTTAGTTGGGGTTATGGAAGCCGAATGAGTTACTATCTATTGCTATGAGCTTGTGAGTTCAAGACACGTATATTGCTTATATCATTATTCTCTTCATCTTAAATCTACATCCTTTGCGGTTCAAACATAAGAACACGCCATTCTAACATCTAACCTGTTCGAGAGAAAGGTTATTTGTCTAGAAAAGAAGACGCATAGACCAACGCCAGTCTAACATTTAACTTGTTCGAGAGAAAGGTTATTTGTTTGGAAAAGAGATAATGTCAAGGTAGTAGGACACCCTTTCCTATTAAAAAACTAGTGCCGTAACTGGACTAACCTCTTGGAGAATTTGTACCGCTAGACACACTTTAAGCTCGAGAGAGTTAAAGTGAAATAGTCCTTGTTTAGGTCGAGAGACGCTTGGATTTACCATCGACTACAATTCTCTATAAGCAATTGCATGTCAAGACTCTACACACTCATAGCCAATAGAGACGTATACCTCTGAAGGTGGACATAATCCCAACGCTTCAATTCTCATTGTTTACAACTTACGTAACATTCTTCCTCTTTTTACTTTGCTATTTTCAGCTTTTACTTTATTAATTTGGTTACTTATTATAATCCCCCCTTCTTACGAGACTTGCACCAAAAGTCTATTAATTTTGCTTACTTGTTGGCCAAGCTATTCCCTGTGGGATCGACACCCAACCCAGGTTGGGTTCTATATTTGCTAACGACCACTTTACACTCAAACAAGAGTTGTAGATTGAGCGTTATCATTCGTCATAGTCTTCATAGATGATATTCTGGTCTATTCCCACAGTGATCGTGATCATGAAGAACATCTCAGAGTAGTATTGCAAAATCTCAGAAATCATTAGTTATTCACCAAATTTATTAAGTGCAAATTTTTGGCTAAGGTTAGTAGCATTCCTTGGTCATATCATTTCCGGTGATGGGATTATAGTTGATCCTCAAATGACTAAAGCATTAAGAAACTGGCCTTGCCCTATCTCTCCATCAGATATCAGGAGTTTCTTGGATTTGGCTGGCTATTATAGATGGTTTGTTGAGGTAATTTCATCTATTGCATCCCCTATGTCCAGATTGACTTAGAAGAAAGTCTAGTTTCAGTGGTTAGATCCTTGCGAGAAGAGTTTTCAGGAGTTGAAGACTCGACTCACCTTAACTCCAGTTTTGGATCTTCTGAATGGTTCAGATAAGTTCGTAGTGTATTGTGATGCATCCAGAGTAGGTTTGGGTTGTGTCCTCATGCAGCATAGTAAGTTCATAGCCTACACCTTGAGACAACTTAAGCCCCTTGAGAAGAATTATCCGACTCATGATCTTGAGTTAGCAATCATAGTTTTTTCCTTAAAGATTTGAAGGTATTATCTATACGGTGTTCATATAGATATGTTCATAGATCATAAAAGCTTTCAGTATGTATTCTCTCTAAAATATCTCAATTTTTGTTAGAGAAGGTGGTTAGAGCTCTTGAAAGATTATGACATGAGTGTCCTTTATCATTCGAGCAAGGCCAATGTAGTGGCCGACGCTCTCAGTAGACTGTCTATGGGTAGTGTTGCTCATGTTGAGGACAGTAAGAGAAAGCTAGCTCAATAAGTCCATCAACTTTCTAGACTAGGTATCCGCCTAGTTGATATGGAAAAGGGTAATTTATGGGTTCAGAGTAGTTCAGAATCATCCCTAGTTTTTGAGGTAAAAGAAAATCAGGATAGAGATCCCAGTTTTGTTAAGTTGAAAGAGTCACTCAAAGATAAAAAATTAGAGGATTTCTCCCAAAGGGGAGATGGTATGTTTCGTTGTTAGGGTCGTCTTTGCGTGCCAGGTGTAGATTACTTGAGGCAATGAATTCTCGTAGAAGCGCATGGTACGCGCTACTTTATTCATTTAGGGGCCACTAAGATGTCCTATGACTTGTGGGACATCTATTGGTGGAGTGGTATGAAGAAAGATGTCACAGAGTTATTGCCTATGTACTCTACATATTAGTAGGTTAAGATAGAGCATTAGAAGACTAGTAGGTCCATGCAGGAGTTCACTATTCCTACTTGGAAGTGGGAAGAAGTGAACATGCACTTTGTGATGGGTTTGTCTCCTACTCGTCATCAGCATGATTCAGTTTGGTTTCATTGTAGATAGAATAACCAAATCAGCTCATTTTTTCCAGTTCATACCTCTTATTCAGCCGAGGATTACGCCAAAATCTATATCAGGGAGTTGGTCATATTCATGGTGTTCTGCTATCTATTATCTCATACAGAGGTACCAATTCACCTATCATTTCTGGAAAGCGTTCCAAAAGGGTCTTGGTACCCAAGTTTATCTCAGTACAACCTTTCATCCTCAGATAGATGGTTAAGCAGAAAGGACTATTCAGACCTTGGAAGATATACTAAGAGCGTGTGCAATTGATTTCAAGGGTAGTTGGGATGACCATTCGCCTTTTATTAAATTTGCATACAATAACAGCTATCATTCCATTTTTCAGATGGCTCCATTCGAAGCTCTCTATGGTAGGAGATACAGATCTCTAGTCAGTTTGTTTGAAGTTAGTGAGGCCTCAGTTATAGGGCCTAACTTAGTATTTGATGCCTTAGAAAAAGTCCAGTTGATTAGAGAAAGACTTCAGGTTGCTTAGAGTCGACAAAAGTCTTACGTAGATGTCCGCAGAAAAGATCTCGAGATTGAGATTGGTGATCATGTATAACTAAAAATCTCTCCCATGAAGAGAGTGAAGAGATTCGGCAAGAAGGGAAGGCTCAGTTCCTGATATATCGGTCCCTTTAAAATTCTCAATCACTTCGGCAAGGTAGCTTATGAGCTCAAATTGCCTTCAGATCTAAACTCAATCCATCCAGTGTTCCATGTCTCCTTGCTAAAGAAGTGCATAGGTGACCCAGCAGTTGTAGTCCCTATAGAGGGCATAGGCATTCAGAATAATCTCTCTTTAAAAAATATTCCAGTCGAAATCCTAGACTACCAGACTCGCAAACTGAGGAACAAGGAAGTTCCTCTAGTCAAAGTTCTTTGGTGGAATCATTCCATTGAGGGAGATAATTTGGAAGAAGAAGCAGACATACAGACCAAGTATCCTCACCTCTTCTCCACTAATTCAGACTCAGCCCAAGGTAATAGCTTTTCTTAAAGCTTATTCACGTTTCATGTCCAAATATCAATTACAACTTGGCATTCATTTTCACGCTTAGATTCTCATTATAAACTCAGTATTAAATTACCATTGCATATCCAGTCATATGTTAGGGCGTTACGTCAGTCACGTATTCATACATCAGATATGCATCCTCATTATGGGAAACTCATCTTATTAGAAATCTCATACATGCATTCATGAATCAGTTATGCATATATCAGATATGCATATTTAGTATGATACATTCAGTTTATCAATCATGTCAGTCATGTAATCATGTTACAGTTATTCATGTCCCATATGTTCTTAAGTTATCATTTCCCCCCTCTCAATCAGTTTTATTCGAGGACGAATATTTCCAAGGTGAGATATTGTAAGGCCCCAGAAAATTTCTAAGATCAATTCAGTCCTTTAAGCTTGTCAAGGGGTCCTAGACTTAGAAAACTCTAGCTAAGTTCCTAGACTTAGCTTATTTTGGGCCTTTGAAAGTTGGCAATCTTATTTTGCCACCTTAATATCCTCTAATGGTCTGTATGTTTTAAATTCATGATCAGAGAGGTCAATAGGTGTTCCCAGGTAAATTGTGGATTTTTTGGACGTCAATTAGACCACGTTTGGTGTCCCAAAATAGTGGAACAATGAAATCTTCGCACACCACGTCGCCCATCGCGTTGGTTAATATTATTGCAGGGATTGCCAGTGAAACTACTAAGGCTTGGTGAGATCATGGCGCAATGCGTTGGGTATCGCATCGATGCCCAATTTTAGTCATGAAATATCCATATTTTTAAGGGCAAAATGGCCAATTTACCACCCCTATATAAACCCAATAACATATAATTAAGCCATTTTCACCAAAAATATACTAGTTTCTCTCATTTTTCCTCAAGAACAAGTATAAGGTTTTCAATTAAAGATTCAAATTTAAGGAAATTCCACTTTCAAACTTCATAGAATCAAGAACTAAGGTATGCATAGTGTTCATTCATGGATTCCTTCCATCCATAAAGTTCAAGAATCAAGTTTTAATTCATGTATTATGAATATTTTGTTGTGGGTTGATTATATTCATTAGATTATGATGATGTGATTTCCAAGCTAGAATCTTTATCTGTTGTTCATGAAACTATGTTAATGTGTGGCTTGAAATCTATAAGTTTAGTCTATTCATAGAGTTTTGAAGTGATAATTTGATGATTTTGCCTATGCCTTAAGTTGTGCATGCAAAGTATTTGATAAAATGCCTAAGGGACTAGAAATTATGTATCATAGCTCAATTGTGACCCAAATGATAAGTGCATGCTTTAGCCTTATGATCACAATGACTTCTATGATATTGTTGTGCATTATAAATGTTTTACAAAATGCTCATGAGACTAGTTGATGAAATTATGACACGTTTATATTCTTTCCCATTCATGTACAATATTATGATAACCATGTACTTCATGAAATCCCTAACTTATTATATTATGGATTGTTGATGTTGGCCATGTATTCAAGAATGTCATGCCTTGTTAGTTTCCTTCTATCAAGTCCTGAGTGAACTTGTACCCGATAATTTTATTGTATGCCTAAAGCTAGTGTCATGATTTCACAATATCCTCAGTCAAGCCATGTTCAGTAGAATTCAGTCAGTCATGTGTTTCAGGAAAACTCAGTAAAATCAATAATCTTAGTAATCTCAGTAGTATTTCATCAGTCAATGAATCTCAATGAACTCAGTCCAGTTCAGCTTAGTTAATCATGTTCAGCGTCTATTCAGATGTGAGTAGGATTTAGCACCGAGTGAACCCAAGTATAAGGACACAAACTAATTATTGAGGGTGTGATCCTTAGAAGCAATCCTTGCATTCCAGAACTATGTAGCCAACATAGGTAGAGACATCAACACTGATAGAGGAGGGTTGATGATGTGGATAAACGCTATCAGATAAGGGCCCCACTATTCTCTTTTGGGGACACTGCCAGATGAGGGTCACCCACAGCCTGTGTTTACCAGTGGGCGGTATTGATACACTTCCAATTGGGGTTACAAATTGGACCCTAACTCAGCTATAATGCATTATTTGGGGCATGTCGATTAGATGACTACTTCCCATAGTTACAGTCTCAGTCTTAGTAATAGAACTCAGATAGTTCTACAGAATTCAAGACTGTCAGCTACAATCAATTCAGTACAGTACGGAACTCAGCTAGTTCCATCAGAACCTAGACTGTCAGACACAGTCACTCAATATTAGCTATATCAGTTATCAGTAACTCATGTTATCACTATACAGACTCAGTAGTCAGTATCATCACAAATTCAGTTACAATCACTCATTCATGCATGTATTCTCAAATTCATGTTATACAGTCAGTTAGCATTGTTCATGTATTTAAAACCTTTGCATTCAGCCTACCTCACTTGTATACCAGTATATTCAATCGTACTGACGTATTTGTGCTATGGTGTTTTTATACCATAGGTTCAGAAGCACGAGCTGCAGAGCATTAGTAACATTTCATTCTTAGTAGTCAGAGTCAGCAGTGAATCCTCATCCTTCGAGGACATGATCATTACTTTATTTCTTTATTACTTAGTTTATTTCAGTAGTTGGAGTTAGTTGGGGACATGTACTATCAGCTCCTTATTCAGACAGTTCAGTTTTAGAGGCTTTTCAGACCATAGTATGTTCAGACAGTTTTGTTTCAATTTGTTTCGGTATTGATATACCGTACTTTTAGATGTTATGTTTTATCAGTTTTGAACCTTATGACCTTTCAGCCTTTATTTTTACATTTATACAGTATGTTATGCAGTGCTCAAGTACAGATATCAGTTAGTTTGTGGTCCTTCGAGTTCATGAGCACCATGTGGAATTTTGGGTGTCAGATTCAAGGCGTTACACCATTAATCGAGGATGAATGATTTCAAGGGGGAGATAATATCCCATGCTTTTTTGGGCTAAAGTTTAACCATATTTTTGATGTATATAGACTCAAATCCAAAAGTTTCTAGTTAGAAAAAAGTGTGAATAAGAATGCTTAGGTGTGAGAACATCTTTGAAGATGAGTATACATCATAAAAATTTCCTAGCTCAAAGTTAAGTTGAGCACTTTCCTATCCATTGAACTTTGGTATACAATTTTTCTTGGGTCAAATTCTAGAGACCAATAATATTCGAATATGAAGATTTATGTAACCCATTATACATAATGTTATACTTCTTTGATTCCTCTTTCCAATGCAACTGACCGTTTGTCAATCCGAATTCAGAGTAAAAAGTTATGAGTGTTTTTGTAAGCCACTGTCCTCGGTCTGCATTTGGCCTGCGCCACGGATGGATTGTGAAAAGCCACTATAATGGGTTTTCTATGGCCTTGCGTCGCGAAACCAGTTTTTTGCTTGGGCCTTGCGCTGCAAATCTTTTCTCAAGCTTCAAAAAGTATTCCTTTTTGAGTTAATTTAAGGACAAAGGGGTCTTTTACCATCCATAATACTTTTTGAAAAAATATAAGGTCTTAAACACATTATTTCACCACTGTAAAATCCCTAAATAAAATTCCTTAAGAAAGAGAGGAGAAACTATCTAGGTTTTTTGGATTTTAAATCTCCAAGGGCCAATTTCTCTCCGTCAACAGGTATGTGGGACTATCCTAAATCTCATGGGCGTATGTTTGATGTTTTAAATAAGTTTTAAAATTATATAATCATGTATATGTAAAAAGTGTTTTTGGAAATCATTTGAAGAGCATGCTTTATGAACCCATGTTTGATGAAATTATGAAATTACTAGGGTTTTTTTCCATTAACTTGAGTTATAGTCATGTGTCCATATATTATGATTTTTAAAAAGTGATTTAAGAGAATGATTTATGAAATTCCCCTTGTATGATGAAATTTATTTGTATTAACATGTTATTGGTTGTTCAAATGGATGATTTAAAGGCTTGAGTTTACATGCTTACTATCGCTATGAATTTTGAAGTGGATTTAAGAGCATGATCAAATTTATGATCTTAATATATTATGAACTGCAAAATGGGTTTGAAAGCATGAACTATAAGCCCCGTTTTTCGATCATGAGACATATGTATGACTAGAGTTGGGGCTACTTTATGAATTATTATATTTCTTAAGTCATAAATGCCTCATTATCAATTATGCTTTGTTACTTTTCATGTTTTCAAAGAGGAAATTTCTTATTCTAAAGGCTCCTGTTTCCTAATGAAGAATTGCATGTGTTTTATGTAAGAATTGGTCACCATATGTTAAATCAATGAAGAGAGGGTGATTTACATAAGTTTCATATGATATTTAATATAAAAACTCTCTCATGTGATTTTTAAATTTATTAGGTGGTCATTCAAATTCTTTTGAATAAGAACGACTATGGATACGATATGATATGAATGACTTGCAAGTCTGGGTATGATGATACATGTTATGATATTCCATTAACAGAATAATAAATAAACTTTTTATAAGCATGGAGTATGATTTTAAAGGATTGAAATTGGGCTTAAAGAGAGTTAGATGGTTACCCGAATAAAGCACGAGTTCAGATAACTCTTAGCCAAAATCATATTTTGCTGAAGCGGGTTTTATGAAATGGTATGTCAGTAAGGAGGCATACTCTCTCATAATATGGTGTGTCAGTGAGGAGGCATATTCTTTCATGACCTGGTATGTCAGTAAGGATGAATGCTTCATCTTATTACATACTCCACTCCTTGCGGTAAACTCGTATTAGGGGCTTAGCCGTCAAGTCAAGGGAGGATTCCATATAGTCCGTGGGATTTTAGACTTGTAGGGTGTACCATCTAGCTCAAAACTAAAGCAAATAGTTGAGTCAATGTTTTACAAGCATGAATTGAGCCTTTTCATATTATGCCCATGTGTTCTTATCTATATTATGATAAGTTATTTCTTTACAATGCTCTCCATTATTTTACATGAAATATACATTATTTTTTTTTATCATTTTACATACCAGTACTCTACAAGTATTGACCCCCCATATTACAGGATATGAGGCATAGTTCCATGGTCCATTTTACCAGTAGAACTTTTGGATATGACAGAGTTAGTGAGCCATCCATCTTTCGAAAGACAATTATTCATATGTTGACTTCTTTAGTTATGGTCCAACACGGGGCCTTGTCCTAACCTAGACAATTAGTATTCAGTAGAGGCTTCGTAGATGTAGATAAGATTTGAATATTGTGTTGACACAGTTTGATTATGAGTTTATCTTGAATTTTTTTATATCTTTCACACTTTGATGTAAGTATGGATTTTTTTATCATAGTATGCTAAGGGGTCTCTCGGGGTTTCGTGGTTCGAGATTCCCTTCGCGGCCAGGGTCTTAGCTTGGGTCATGACAAAAACCATATGTACACAGCAAGCATCATCGATAATCGACCCTAATCAAAACCAATGGCGGAACAACCACCCCAACAACCTAAGGCTTCCTCAATTAGATCTAATTCCCATAAATACACTAATTTAACCTATTCAGGTAACCCAACAGAATAGTTTAAAGATTTATCATATACATGATTGGCATGTTAATCTAGGTGACTCAACACTATTCAATCCATAATAAATAAAAATAGGTAAGTTATCAGGGCTTAATTAGTTACAATCAACCAAAAAATATGGAATGAAAATAGGGATAAAGTACACATAAATACTAGTGTATATTATGATACCAACAGAGCTACACACCTATCTTAGTCTGGCTCAGGTCCACCCTTCATTGCAAATACGATGGGAGGCTTTCAATTGTGAAGGTCAATGACTTAACCCTTTCCAAATGTAGTCAACTCCCTCCGAACGCGAAGAAGAAGGATGTTTTTCACCAGATGTTGAATACTAACATTTTCTTGAACTTCAACTTAACTGTGACCAAGGGTTCAAGATTCATTCAAAACCTCGTGCATGCAAATGACCTAAGCTACCATACCAAATTTAACATTTCAGACTAAACGAATTCATTGAAACTTTTATTCGGGATTGTTGTGATTAAATTAGGATCCCACACCTCATTTTATTTTTCATTAAATCCACCAATAGCCCAAAATATTTTCGAATGCCTTGAGACTCAAACCAAGGGAACCCCCATCATAAAATCAATATTTTGGAGCTGATGGCACTATTTACCAGGATTTTTTATCTGATAACAATTCCTAAACTGTAAAAGCTCTAAGAAAAGAAAATATGCCTAATATCCAAATGAACTATTTGATAATCAAACCGATAGTTCTCGAAAGTCATAAATGACTTGTAGCCATTGTATAAAGGATCGAACTACCAAAAATGCATCGAACTTGAGAAAAGAACCAGGAGGGTCATTATAATATCCACTACTAAAAGAATTTTTGTTCTCGAAAGTCAGTGGATAGGAAGAGTCCAAAACCTTAAAAGGATAAGGTAATGGTCCCTCATGCACCGAGTATGACTTCCCAAATAACCCCTAAGAAAAAAACAACGCTTTCACAACATTTCATCAAAGGTGTCCCTTACTAAAATCTGTAGAACAACTTCACATAAAACATACATAAATCAAACCTTCAATATCAGTATTATCACCCTCATACTACTCACTCACATAGGTTCTACGCTAAGAAACCTCATGCCAAGAAATAGGGGTTTGGGAGACAGTAATTTTCTATAGATGGAGAAAGTTAAAAAACATACTAGTCGCAACATTGGGAAAGTTTTCTAAATTCTGTTAGCTAGTCAAGGAATACAATCGGTTTGACCACCACTAATTATTGAAGTAGTTCCCTTCTGGGTAACCTAGCCAACTGTAGCGGATGATACTGGAATTGAGGCTCTACTCCCATAGCCTTGTTTTAATGACGAGCAATTCTTTCGAAAGTGATTTAACTGGCCGTATCTTAAACATCCATATATACCCATTTTATATTCTCTCGAATGAGACCTACCATACTTAGCAAAAGGAGGGTACTTAGAGAGTCTCTAAGAAACACTACCATAGGAATGAGAATTGGACATAGGTACACTAGTCAAAGATGAGGCTAGTTAAGACAATCTCTTATGGGAGAAAGACCTATTACCATTTTTATTATGGTTTACCTCATGATTCATTGATTTTGCCTTTTGGCATTGATGATCCACAACCTCTGCTATCTTTTTCTTTTCCTTCTATACCTGCTGAACATACACCTTTAACCTAGAAATATCTATGTCATTGTTCAATATTGTCATTTTACACTCTAATTTCATATCATCAGACACCCCAGACATAAATATCCTCATTATTTCTCTCATATGAGATGCCAACTCTGGAGTATAGCGAGACAACTGAGAAAACTTCAGAGCATACTTCTTAACACTTATAGTTCCTTGCTTCAAATTCACAATTTTCGTAGCCTTGGCCTCCCTCAACTCCTAAAGAAAAAAGTGGTCAAGAAAAACTATAGAAAAATCTTCCCAAACTGCAAATTCAACATCCTCATCCATAATGCCCTCCCACTCATCATACTACTGATAAGCCATACCTTTTAGCTTATAAGACGTAAACTCAACTCCCTCGGTGTCACTTACATGTATAACCCTAAAAATCTTCTCCATTTCATCAATAAAATCCTAGGAGTCCTCCTCAACCTTGGACCCATTATTAATTGGAGGGTTCAATTATATGACTGACCAACTCTAGTGGTGTCTAAAAAATTATTAGTAGAACCAACACTATCAAACCGACGAGACTGAGATGGCATAATATGAGCAAGAATCTAAATAGTATGTTTGAACTCAACATTAGGAACTTCACCCTGAGGGAATCGAGTATGAGTAAAGATGGTCTTGGGAGTTCTTGGAATACTGAATGGGCCAGGTAGGACCCTAGTAAGTGTAGTTGAGCCTGAAGTGCAGACTAAATTATAGGTCTGCATCATATTAGTAAGAGGTAAAAATGTGGCATTAGCCCTAGTTGGGATGTTAGAAGCTATTGTGGCTCGCTGTCTTGAAGTTCACTTTGGAGGCCTGATCTGAAATATGGAAGAGGGTTAGAAGATTTCTCTCAGGATAACCATATTGCATGAACTAGAACATGAAAAAAGTAGAACTTTCCTAAAATGCCCTGTACTTCTTGATTATAAGTGTGGCGTGCTTCACACCCGTAATTAGGATTCTAATAGACACAACTTCATAGACACCCTAGGAGACATGAACCATATTCTCTGATACCAAGTTTGTCATGACTGGAGCCGACACCCTAGATGTGATATGGAACTTGAAACCACGTGTGATTCCAAGTGAGCCCTTGGCCTGGCAAACTGTTCATACACTTCATTTTGAGTTTATGTGGAAGCTGGAAATCTAGTTATGTGATAATTCTCTAAAAATAAGAACAAAAATTTAAATTGAAATATGACATATGAAATTTGAAAGAAAACAAAACATTTAACTACTTAATGTCTCATGAAGCCTCTATAACTCATGAATTGAAAGAGTTGCTAGGACATGGCCCAGAGCTACTTTTATTAAAACTAACAATTGAAATTGAAATTATCTAATAAGCTGTAAAATTAAAAAATAATCATCAAGTCCTATGGATAAAAATAGGACTCACAACAAGCTAATATGGGAAGGTATAATGAAAGGTCTGACTGTGGTCTTGAACCTGTATGCTGAAATCAACATCATAAAATGATATAGCATAAAAACAGAGTCAATACTTTGAATGTATTGATACATAAAAGTGGAAAGAAAATTGAAACTGACACAACCTTAAAATTTAAAACATAACATATGACATATCTATGGAGATTTGAAATAAAAGACTTATCGATTCTTCCCTTGCAAATTTGTCGGGACTAAAGTAGTGTGATGAATAAATTAAAAAAAGGAATATAGAAACTTAAATAGTGAATCTCATGAAATAAGTAGTAAAACAATTAATTAAAATATTGAAGAAAACTCCTTTTGTACAATCATCATAAATAATAAGTAGCTTGATCAAATATCGGGCCTTTCTAAATTAGGAGAGTTTCTCTTAACCCACATAAACCAAATGAGCAACATGGAGTCCAATATCTTTCCCACATTGATAATAGTCATCCTACACCTTGCTGGGGTGTAAGACGAAACGTAACTTATGGATCCATTCTCTTAACCCAAAGGCAAACCTACAGTGGTGCGTAGTTTTAGGGCATGTGACCTCGAACTCATACTGAACTCGCTGCTAGACTATCCTCCCAAAACATAATAGCTGATCATATTATAAGCCTTAAAATACTTTTTAGAAATTATATTAACCTCTGCGTAACCGTACTAAGAAAATTATCTTTCTCTGCGAGCCTTCGTGTGGCAAATTTTATTCTAGAATAAAAATTACTCAAACATGTGATGGAATTTTCCTTGACCAGTCACATTATGTTGAGAAAATTGTGAAAAAATATAATTTTCTTAACTGAAAACATGTTGTAACTTCATTTGATTCTGGTGTTCAATTGTCTTCTGTTGAAAGTGAACATGATGTGATAAAACAGAAAAAATACGCTAACATAATTAAAATTTTGAGATATGTGACTGATTGCTCTAAGAATGATATTGCATATGTAGTAGGAGTACTATGCTAGTTTACTAGCAAGCGAACATTGGCATGCTATAACAAGAGTGATGAGATATTTAATTGGAATGAAAACTTGTAGTTTGTTCTATAAATAATTATCATGTTGTAATTGAAGGATTTTGTAATGCGGATTGGAATACTTTATTAGGTGATTCATTATTTACTACAGGTCATATTTTTACTTTAGGTGGTGGTGCTATTTGTTAAAAATCTAAAAAGCAAATTATTATTGCTAACTCTACCATGAAAACTGAACTAATTGCTTTAGCTTCAACTAGTGAGGAAGTAAATTGGTTGAGAGATTTGTTATTTCAAATACCTTATTTTGAAAAACTAATTCCTCCAATTCAAATTCATTGTGATAGCACCACTGTAATAGGTAGAACTTAAGACCATTATTACAATGGTAAATCCAGTCCAATAAGAAGAAAACACAGTAATGTGAGATCATATTTGACCAATGTTATCATTAATAGTTATTTTTTTAAATCATGTGATAATCTTGCAGATCCATTGACTAAGGTCTTAGCAAGAGAAAAGGTCTAGAGCACATCAGGGGGGATGGAATTAAAGTTGATAAATTCTTGAGTCATATGTGAGGAACCTAATATGGGTAATAGAGATCCTATAATCAGGTTTAATGGAAAAAATGAATCACATGATGACTTGTTGTGAAAAATATACTATTTTATTTATCCTTTCCTCTGATGTGAGTATATTTTTTCTGTAATGATTTATGAGTTTGATTTTAAAAACTCTTAATAAAAATTTATAGCTAATATGAGTAGGGTGCTAAAAATTGCAGGAGCACTTTCGACAGATTTCACCTATATGAGTGTGGAGGTTGGCCGCTTCCTATGAGAACTAGGCTCATTCTCAAAGATACTCTTAAAAATCAAGATAGCACAACATCGTGATGTGCTAACTATAAAGCTCATGTCAGCACCTTGACTATAATGTGTAACCAATAAGTTTTTATTTTCCTTAAG
This sequence comes from Capsicum baccatum var. pendulum, assembly GCA_030864225.1. NCBI lineage: Eukaryota > Viridiplantae > Streptophyta > Magnoliopsida > Solanales > Solanaceae > Capsicum > Capsicum baccatum. The sequence continues at coordinate 103,316,297 of CM061551.1, forward strand.
ACGTCATAGTTCAAGTCTGAGGCCACTACGATTCTGAAGTAAAAATTATTATTTTACTAAGTGAAGGTTCAACGTAGAGCACACCTTCATTGTGCAAGGTAGTTTTCCTTCAACTAGTGGACTCTCTTATTAATAATAAAATGAGTGGGGGATTGCTAGTCATTAGTGAGCATTTTAATATTTTGTATACTATATTAGTGTCTCACATTATTGCCTAATTTTTTTTTGATATCGGTGGAGTTGGTTTTAGGGATTAAAGTGGCCTAGTTATGGAATGTAATTGTTTGTGCTTTACAATCACTTTACTATTTGGAGGTTATAGTTTTTGAGAATTACTCCTATATCCATTTAAGAGGCACATAACTCCTTTTGTTTCATTTTTACAAGAAACGTGTAATTAGCTGCATGTGATGACATTATGTAACATTTGACTCTTGGTTAATGATGGCAGAATTTGGACACCATTTTTCGTGAGATTCATGAAACTACCCACTCTTTATTCATTCACTTTCTACCTTTATGACTTGTAACTCTTGTAACCTAAGAGTCATTGATCTTTCCTTTTTGCTACCCCTAATTCATTCTTATTCATTAAATAAAAGACTTCTTCTTCTATAATAGAGTTGGTCTTGCATTTTTTTATGTACATGAAAATATAGAGTTCACAAAAGTTAGTAAAAAAAAGAATATATTAGTTGAACGGAGTTTTTTTTTTGTGGAGCTTTGAACTCAACTCTTGTCAAAAGTTTGTTGAGTTGTACTATGTGAGAAGACTGTTGTATCCTGGAGGAGACTAGTATAATCCAATAAGAAGATAGTTTTTATTTTCTTCATTTGTATTTTCTGTATTTTCAATTGTAAGTTTACTATAATTTCACTAACATCTCCAATCCCCTAAATCAACATGTAACAACTACGTGGTAGAGAAAAATGTTTAAAACACATAAAAATAGAATTTCACAAATTCAGGTCATTATAAATACCTAACTAGATTTTTCAACACTTTCAGAGATGAACCTGATTTTAATTATCATCTATGTCAAAAGCAAATTATAGTTCACCGTTGCTTTGCAAATGATCTGTTCATATTTTTCAGTAGTGACATCAAGTCTATTCAATCGCTCAATGCTAAGTTTACTGAATTCTCTAAAGCTTCAGGACTTTAGAAAAATTTGAATAAAAGTCAAATGTATTTTGGGGGAGTAAACAAAGATACAATCTGTGACATATTGACTAAAATTGAGATTCGAAAGAGGAGAATTACATGTGAAGTATCTACATGTGCCATTTTTTACTAAAGTCTTACAATAACATAGAGCAATCAATCCATATTTAAACCCTAAATCACTTATATAGAATTTTAATATTAAATCTCCATTCATAAATTTATTAGAAACAAAAAATTATAATACAATAGTCAAATTAGCGGCACATACAACCATAAATGTATCAACTAAACATAATGTACAACTAATAACATATGCTAAATAATGAAATTTTATTAGATTTATATATATACAAAATTTGAATTATATCAAATTTTATAATATATTAATTCAAATAAATATTATGGAATAATAATAAATGAATAGATTATTTAAGTTCAATAAATATCTGTGTAATTAATAGTCCACTTTTGTTGGACTAATTAATTGATTTGAGCTACAGATGAGTCAAATTGGTAAGTCCAAAGTGTTATCATATTCAAAAACCTTAGTTTGGTTCCACGTGTCAAATGACAAGACATGGTAAGTCAAGCAAGCCAATAGAATAATGCTACATATCAAAATGACACAACATGCTTAGTCAGATCAAAAGACAGTGAAACTGTGTCATGTGTACAAGTGACATGTTTCAACAAATCAAATATCACCTTGTCACTTAAGTTTTATTTGATGAAAGAAGTTTTTCCTCATCACAACTCATCCATCCTACAAGCTTAAATAGGGGTCTTCATAAATCAGAAAAGATACTAGAATTCTAACAAGAAATAGAGAGAACTCGAGGATCAGACTCCATAAACTTTTCAACAAGCTACTAATTCATATTTTCTTGTCATGAATATTAGTTTCTGTATGAAAATTTTACTATAACACATATAATGTAACACATATTTAATAGATTTTAGCAAGAAATCGAAATCATAATTCAAAAAATTAAGTTAGAAAGTTCTAAATTAATTAACACCAATTCTTTACTCATGAACAAAATAACTTATCAAGTGTTTTAACACATATTTTAAATTTTAGAGAGTAATTAAAATTCTAACTCAATAAAATAACTTACAAACCCTAAAATTAGTTAACTCTAAATCATTAACCGCAAATCACTGTGATCAATTGTAGAAAATTATTAACAAAAAGTGTATTTGTTAAATCTAATAAGAATGAAAGTTAAAATAATCAAATAATATAATGGAGAGTAAAATTAATTAATACTCTTAAAAATAGAAAAAGATAGTGTTTGATCTTTTCCTTTTTCAAAAGTGGAAACAAATTTAATTTTTAAATTAAAAATTAAAAGGTGTTGGTATGAAATAGAGTAGTCATGTACTACGAGGAGAGTAGTATGGAATAAAATGGTACGAGGTAGGAGCTATGTGGCAAGATCAGTCGCTTTTTGAAGAAATAACTGGCATGTGTTCCTTTTGGTCGGTAACTTCTAAATATTTTGGGTAACGTATGTTTTTTGGTATTAATTTTCAAAGTACACCATAGACCACACAGGTCTTTTGCACTTAATATCCGTACCACATTCCACTTTCTCATATATTATGTTTCACTTTTTTGGGGACTTTTTTTCATTTCATTAAACCCATAGTATTAAGTACCTCTTCACGTTTTCCTACTTCCCCACCTCTGTAGTTTTTTCTTTATAATCATCTCCCATTAATCATTCTTTTGTATTCATTTTTTCTTCAATCTCTATGAAAATGTTTTTGAAGTGGAGTTCTTCCATTGCCTTTTTTTTAGAAATATAATTTCTTGATTCAAGATTTTTATTTTTTTGAAATTCAGCTACTTTTTTTTTATTTTAAGTCTATTTTTGATATGGTGAAAGCTGAAGAAAATAGAGGAAAATGGTTTATTTTGAGCGACTCTTATGAGGGGACAAGTCGAAAAAGAAATTACTATAAATTTCATGAAAATTGTGAGGCAGTGAAAGATGATTTAGACCTATGTTTAGGGCTTTCGTTGAATGGTAGATTTGGAGTTGATTCAAAAATATCAAAAATATCGAACCCTTCTTCTTCTTCTTCAGTAACTCATTTTGTGCATCCTAGTGATAGAAATAATTAAAATTCAATTTTTCATTGTTAAGACATCTTCTTCTTTGCCTATGAAAGCTGAAGAGGAATGTAGAAAAAGGGAGGAAATTTAATTTTTGATTATTAAGACGTCTTCTTTGCCTATGAAAGCTGAAGAGAATTGTAGAAAAAAGGAAGAAAATCAATCCCTAAAGTATATGGATGTGGATGATATTAATAAATGGAAGAAGATGAAGAAGATTAAAGTAGTTAAGGAACCTGATGATGCTAATATATATTATGGTCAGGGTGGAGCTACCTCCTAAAAGTATATGGATGCGGATGATAATAATAAATGGGATAGAATGAAAAAGATTAATGTTGTTAAGGAACCAACTGATGATAAAAATGTACGTTGTTACAGTCATTGTGAAGCTTGTAGAATATGTTTGTCATCTGTAGGAGGATTACTAGATGGTGATTCTTCTGGAGTTACTGAGTTTCAAAGACAACAACTTGTTCAATGTATAAAAAATTAAATTGTTTTATCCACCACTATTTTTTAAATTTAATTGTTTAATTTTAGTTAATTTCATTGATGATTTTTATTTTTTAAGAGACCTTTCAAGTGTTGAAATTTTTTAAAACTCATCTTTTTGAAAAATCTTCAGAAATAACAAGACAAGTTAAATTTGCATCAAAAGTATGTACTAATTACTATTTTCCCTCTAATTGTTTATGTAAAATCATCAACATTGAATAGAAAATTCTTTCAATTCCACGAAACATGTTTTCAACCTAATGCCTAGTTGACAAGTAAAATCGCTCTTTTACTATTTTTGATGTAGTTAACATTTCCCTTGGTACAGGTATCGGCTAGCTACTTTAAAGTGTTCTTTATACTAGTAACATAGTATACCGATGTTTGGTCTAATCTTTCTGAAATCTGAAAAATTAGACAATAGAAAAGAATCAAAGTTATCAAATCTCAAGGTGTTGAATATATGTTATTCTACTTTAATTTGTATGAAATGGTAAAATTTCAATTTGAATAGGTAGCCAATAGCTTTCTCAAACAATACACTCAATATTCATCATGGATAATCTCTTTGTATAAATCTTTTGATTTCACATTAGTTAAAAGAATTGTAAATGTTTACATTTTGATTACATTTATTAGTGAATATAATCTAATACTTGGTAGTTTATTTAAGAACTAAAAATAAAATTATTATTACTTAATTAAGGTGTGATTTTGTTCTTGAAAGAATAGCGGCTGAAGCCTAACAGAACATGAACAAGTACTATCTTGAAGATGTGATTTTGATTCGTATCATATTGCATCTCAACCAGTATGTAATGCCAATTTCATTTGTTGCTCGACTTGAAGTGTTAAATTACCTATTAAAATATTACCTCTCTCTACCCAAAATTTCGTATATAAAGTAGAATCTACCTTAAATACCGAATCATTGCAGTTTATTTTTAATTGTTTATACTTACATTTATCCAACAATATATACCTTGCACTTCTTTTCAGTGCAGGGCCAACTTGTAGCATTAGTGTAAGACCTCTAGTCAATGGCCGTTCACTGGAACGAAGATCAATCTTGTCGGGAAAAAGTGGTGAAGAAACTATAGAGATTCTTAGGAACCTCATGCTCAGATTGCCTTTTGTTTCCACAAGAGGTGGCATACCAAACAGAAAGAGGATTGAAGGATTTTTATATGGATATAATACGGAATAACAGTTGAAGATAGTTTGTGTTTGTCATGGTGCTTTTCTAACCCCAACTAAATTTGTCATCCATGCTGGTGGATTTGACGTAGAAATACTTTAAAGCATTTAGATTTACATTTTGTACCATTATTGTGACAATGGCTATTACTCAGAAAAATGGATTAGCTTTAATATCTTTGTTGTTTAATCTTTCTTTTGCTGTACAGAACAAGTTCAATTGCTATTCCTGAAAAGGGATTAACTTTAATATCGTAGTCTTTTTATATTCCTTTTATTTTACAAACTAAATTTCTTCAATCAATATTATTATGATTACTATTTTTCTGTGATTCTATTTGTTTTGCTGTACTAACTATGCTGGTATATGTTCAATAGCAAATTCCTAAAATATAACAAGCATGAAAGTACTTCTGTTGCAACTTGTAGAGTAAAATATATTTTACTTAGTAGTTTTAATAGTTGTATAGTACTGGAGTAAAATTCTTTACACTGTGTATTAGACTTACATTGCTTGAATGAGGCTACTCATCACCGAGGCTTAATTGAAAGCAATTAACAATGCCTATTCAACCTAAAATATTTATTGATATGATATTCTCATGGTCATGTGCTTCTGGACCAAAGATTCCTTGGGAGACTGCTGCAATCATTACATGTCTCATGCAAATAACAATATGAACTTTTTGTAATTAGGAGATAAACTCTTGCTTATCGAATTGATTAGAACTTTGACATTATTAGAACTAACATCATGTAGACATTTAATATTCTTGCTATATCTTTTGAAATTATATTAAATTTGTTATAATTGTTAATATAGGCAATGGCATAACATTTTCTAGATATCCTTAGCTGAAAAGTTATGCTGCATTAATAATTATATATCATTATAAATAACAAAATATTTGGTCTTGAATACCCTTAACACAACTGAGTATGAAAGATAAGTTGTTTGCTGATTTTTACTTTTTGTGTTGAGAATAATTTCAGCTAATCAATTAATGTTATGTGTAATAATCTTAATTTTATTATTTAAAATTGGTAAAAGGGCTAACTATATTTCTCTACTTTTATTTATTGGTTAGTTTTAATATTCAATTATTCTCATTCAATTTTGTGTCCAGTTATTTCTATTTTTACCATAAATGTACTTAACAAATATATTTTTAATTTGAGGATTTTCCTCGGATATACAATTTCACATTATATTGCCATTATAGTCGGGTTCATTTTTAATCCGATTCTGATCCACAAAATTGAATAATTCATTAATTCTCAACTGATTTTTTTTAAAACATATCACTTGTTGGTCGATGTGGAAGGAGTGATTTACTGACAAGTGAACATCATCAAACCTAATATCATCTATCTTACTTTTTTTAAAATGTTATATGTTATTTTTTTATCGTCCTTTTCTGGTTATGTGTATTTTTGTTCCATTCTTGTAAGATTTATAATATTTTGTGTGATATAGTTCAGGGTCAACCTTTTTCAAGGTTTCTATGTTATTTTTTGACATAAGAATTTCATTTCTTGATGATTCTTTGAAAACACATCTTGAAACACTTGATATTGACTTCTTATATGTGTTACAATTTTGTCTTAACTATTTTAGAATTTTGTAAAGTTTATTTTTTGAGTTAAGAATTTTATTTCAGGCTAATCTAATAATTACATGTCAATCCATATTTTATTATTTTTATAGCATTGTGTTACTATTTTTATGTTTTAATATGTGCGATTTAGCATTTAGAGATGAATTGGTAATACAAATTATAATGACACGAACTGTGAAATTCTGCTTTAGATGTGTTTTACTATTTTGACTTTTTGTAGTTACTAAATATTAATTTGGGAGTGTGGATATGGTTGACAAGATCTTCAATGCGATCGAAAATGATTTTGTTGAGTTTGTGATTCTTAGAGGATTTAAAAGTCATGTAGCTGACTTCTGCTAATATTTGTTATTATAAATGTCAGATGACAATTTAGACAGTCTCATTAGACCCGAAATGTTGAATTTGAATTAGAATTGGAGTTGATTTGGATTCAAAACCTTTATTTGTATTTTGACCATTCATTTGTTAAATAGTAAAAAGGGGGTCCCGAGAGTTAATATATTAAAAATAATTTATTTTATGAAAATTTAACGTCGTCATTGAGTCCAAAACATTAAAAATATCCTGAAATCATATATGGTAACTTTTTGTTGGATTCAGAACAAATCTTGAGGATTCGATCGAAAACATGACAATTTTCAAATTGGCTGGTACAAGGCATCAGCTGGTGTAGCCGCTTAAGTGTCCAATTGGTTGCTAAAGGAAAAACAACTTAAGTGCTAACAAGTTGCTTTAGAGGTGATTGCTTTATTTGTATCCTATCATTTTATTGGTGATCTCTTTAGTGGTCATTGGGCCGCTAAAGCAACAACCACTGTATATAACCCTCTTTTCTCGTCTTTTCACTATTTTTGTTCCCCCAAACATCAAAAAGGTAATTTTTGAGGGTTTCTTCATCGTGTTTTGTGTGGGTAACCTCTAAACTCATATCACCATTATTTTTCATTGATTTCATCTTTGAAAACACCTGGTAATCATGATTTTTGAAATGAGATTTTGGGATTTTTACCAGTAAAACTTAAAAAATTATTTTTCTTCGATTTGAACCTCATTTTTTCATGAGTTTTTAACCTTAGACTCCTATAATCATTGAGAATGTGTTTTTAAAATAAAATTTTAATTTTATCTTTTCATTTTAAAACTCGTTTCTCGAAGTCGTTTTGAACCCGGTTTGAATATGAGTAATATGGGTATCTTTAGTTTTCTTTATATGTCTAGATGCTATATTTGAATGTTGTAGTTATTTTCGAGGTCATTCGTAAGGAAAAAGCTTCGTATTGAAGCAGTTTAGGCCAGAATTTCATGTTTGAAGGTAAGTTATGGCTTAAGTTCTTCATATTGAGCCGGGTAGTTGATTTTTATGAGTTGGGAAAAAGACTGTAGTTTATATGTGGAGATTATTATTATTACTGTGTGCCCATGTAGAAACTTATATTCTATTATTGTTGACTTGAGATATCAACATTGTGTATTGCCCGTGTGAAAAATTTATTTGACATCATTAGCCTTATCTGTGAATTTAAATGTCTTTAGTCTAGATATAATGCTCGTGCGGGGGCTTGAATTATTATTTTAGGCCCTTTTGAGTAATTATTTCCTTTATCATGATAGAAATGCTTGAGTTAGGGTTGATATGATCTATAAAATATCTCACATGGATATTTATTCTGATGTTGCCTAATTAGAGTTGATAATCATAAATTGTGGACATATATACATATTGGATGAATCAGATATCTGCATATATAGTTGATTATGAGCATTATATCCTCATTCCAAACATATACATTAATGAGATACTAGTACTACCAAGGAACATTATTTTTAAAAGAAAATGAGATCATTTTATGAAAATCCTCTTCGTGAACACGAGCCAAAGAGTTTGGTTAAGATTGAAATATGAATTATAGTATATTAGTTGCGACCCCATCCTCCCCCTCCCCCCTGGGTCCTACCTAGAAGTTGTAAGCTCGATAGGCGTATAAGATAACTAATTCGATTACTTTCACCATTCATCTCATCCTCATTGTATTGCATACACATCTTTCATGATTTTTTTAATCTTCTTGACTTGTATTTTATCTTGTGTACTTTTCGCATGTATTTGTACGAAATTTTTTTCTATTATTTATATAGAACTATTAGTGGAGATAGTGTGAGCTACTGTTCGGAACTTTTCTGTTTAAAGATGACATGATCATAGTTTTCTTTACTCATATTATTTTCTACTTAGCTTAGTCGACTTAGAATACCTACTGAGTACAAATGAACCGTACTATTCCCTATTATATCTTTTTGTGTAGATCCTAATTCGAGCACTACGCGTACAAGTTGATTTGTGCGGAAATTTAGATTTTGAGCTACTGATTAGCTTTAGAGTTCAGGGTTAATCTAGACCTCATCTATCCTTACTTGTTTTTGTTTATGACCCAAGGGGGAATGTGTGTTTTCAGTTTCTGGATATTTTAATAGATATTTTTGCATTGTGTCACCAAATTTTGGGATATGTACTTTTTTTAAAAATTATTTTTGGTATTATTGTACTGATATTGGTCCAACTTCATTCAAGAAGTCTCTTTGGTTTACATTATTATATATTTCACTTTTTCATTTATTTGTTTGGGTCATTGGCTTATGAAGGCTGAGCCACCATAAGTACCATCATGACCCATTTTTGGACTGTGACACTAAGAAACCATACTTCTAAGAAATTATATCCTATCAATAATTTTACTGAAGAAGTAAAAGACCTTTTGAAAAAACTATTCAAATATAAATGAATTATTTTTTACTTAAGGAGAAAGCATAAAGAATTAATATCAGTCACTTTTATATTAATATTAATAAAAAATGAATTAAATATCTTGAGTTTAGATGTAAAAAGTGTTCTTGCTATTGAAATCTTAAAAGAATATATATCTAGATCTTGTTTTGAATTTGTTGTGCTAAATATTTTATTTCTTGATTCCTTATTTGGAATTAAATGTTAAGGTGAATGTGTTTTTTTTTTTTTTTGAAGTGTTATCCGAACTTTACATTCTTTTGCCCAAAGAATTATTAAGAAATTATACTTTATTTTAGATAAAACAAAGTACACTATCCAATTATGTTCTTCAATGTTAATAAACTTAATGACTATATTTTAATTTGATCCCAATCCACTAAACTAAACAACTCATTAAATCCTTACTCGTTTTCTAAAATATTTCACTTGTTCATCAATACAAGTGAGTAGAGAATTATTATGGAAGAATAACTATCACAAAGTTTATAATATCTATCTTGCCTCATCTAAATATTGTATGTGTTCTTTTGTTATTCTTCTTTTACTATGTGTGTTTTTGTTCCTCTTTTGTAAAATTTCTATTATTTATTGTTAATTAGCAGTTAGGATTAACTTTTTAGAAAATTTTAGTGTTTGTTTTAATCCTTGAAATCTTAAAAATACATGTTAAAACAACCGATATTAGTTATTTTCGTTATGTATATTAGGATTTTGTGTTAACTATTTTAGTGATTTTAAAGCTTATCTTTCGATTTAGGAGTTTTGTTTTTTATTAAATTTGACAATTATATATTAATACATATGTTATTTAGTTATATCCAGTGATTATGTTATTATTTCTTATGTTACATGTTCGAATGATTTTTCTAGGTTTCTGAATCATAATAATTTAGAATTTAGGATTTAAGGTTGGATTTTTATATAGGCAGTTTAGGGTTTGGGGATGAACCGACTAAAGATATAAGGGCTTCTTAATTTATGTCACGTGAATTTAATTTTTTGATAATTTATCCAAAATCAAATGCAATTGTGTGTGTGCTTTAAATTTTTTGAATTTTGATCCAAATTTTGTATATTTGTGATCTAAAAATTATAAAAAAGGGCAGCCCGGTACACTAAAGCTCCCGCTATGCACAGGCTCCGGGGAAGGACCCAACCACAAGGGTGTATTGTATGCAGTCTTACCATGCATTTTCACCGAAGCTTATTTCCAAGGCTTGAACTGGTGACCTCCTGGTCACATGGAGGCAACTTTACCAGTTATGTCAAGGCTCCCCTTCAAGGATCTAAAAAATTATGAAGAAATGAAACATTATTTTTTAAAGTCATACCTTATCGAATGTGTTTCAATTTTTAGAATATTTTTAACGATGTTCTTCATTTGTTTAATCAAAAAAGTAGCAGGACATCACTTAACTGAATTTTTCGATTTTATGTGTTTTACTTGTGACTTTTTTATTTTTTATTTTCTTAAAATCATGTATGGTATTGGGACTAATTAAATCTTTTTTCAGAGTATATGTTTTTTTTAACCTTTTTCTTCTTTTTCATTTTATTTTACATTAAAAATAATTTGGTGAGCAGATTATTTGGTGGAGGATTTGTTGGGGGATTTTGAGTATGAGATCCAGCTTCCATATTTGTTGTATCGAAATGCTTGCCAAGAAGTTAACGGGATATGGTTTTATAATCAGCGTGAATGTGAAGAAGTTGCAAATCTCTTTGACAGGTAATCTTTTCACAGCTTTTCTCTCCAGAAGTGATTCCTTTCTTCCCACCCTCGTAGACTTTTTGGTTCCAAATGTGGAGGGTGTTAATTCTAGAAAACAAAGTAATTAAATTTGCATGATGTAGCATTTGAAGGATTCAGTTGTTCATGCTTTTGATGTGGAGGAGTACTTTATTTCTAGTACTTATACTGTTTTTCTCCTTCATTTAATCCTCATTACTGCTCTTGTTTATGGGTCAGATTGTTTCTAAAATGTATTTTGTTTATCATGATCTTTCGTATTTATTTTTTATGTGCATGAGTCTTGCTTTTGTTCAATTGATTGTTTGTACATACTTTGGTAAATATAGCGAGGATTCAGTTTTCTGAAATTCTCACAAACTTCTTACTTCTTAATAGGTTGTTGATCTCTCAACTTCTGAAGTTTCAATCTTTCAGGATGCCAAGGTAATTTGTCTGAACTTGCAAACTAATGCATTACTAAATAAAATTTTTCAGCATGATAAATGAGATATTTTTATCAGGTATGTGATTTAAACTACCAAGCCGCATTACATGAAGTTCTAGAGATTCTAAAGTCTGCAAGTGAGACACATGGATTGCCATTAGCTCAGACATGAGTTCCATGCGAAAGTTCATATTTTAGTAATGTAGTGGAGTATCATTATTAACACTTATCTTTAATTTTAGCAGTTAATGCACAAATGCAACTTCGTAGATTTTTAGATCGATGGACCAAATAATTGAAATAATCCAATTTGAGATTGGATTCTTCTTTTTCAGTTTAATAGATAGAATCTGAAAAAGACTATTATTTTCACATATCTACTTTTACTTAAAAAAATTGTTTACTTACTTTTTGCCTTACTACTATTTTGTTTCCACATGTGACATGTCTACTTACTTTTTGCCTTTTATTATTACTTACCACAAAAAAATATGGTCACTACTATTTTGTTTCCATGTCTCTACTGACTTTTTGCCTTTTATAATTACTTACCAAAAAAAAAAAAACAGCTCAATTTTGCTCTACTTACTTTTTGCCTTTTATTATTACTTACCAAAAAAAAAATCTAGTCACTACTATTTTATTTTCACATCTCTACTAACTTTTTGCCTTTTATATTATTACTTATCAAAAAAAATTGTTCACAACTATTTTGTTTCCACATATCTACTTACTTTTTGCCTTTTATTATTACATACCAATTACCAAAAAAATTTAAATACTTACTGTTTTCATCTCTGTAAGTTTTTGAACAGTTGAAAGTTTTTTATTGTAGCAAGTTACAAGGAAATTATACTTGGGATGTATTTGGTATGATGGAAAGTGTTTTCTTGAAAAATAAGTATTTTTTTCTCGTATTTTCTTGTATTAGATAATACAAAGTAGAAAATATTATATCAACTATGTTTGTATATGATCTAAGCAAATACTATTGGGGGAGTGTGTGCCTGTGTTAGTTACACCGTTATATGGAACAGCTGATTGTAATCAATTAGGATCAAAGATGAGAAATTAGGTTTGGGGGTGAGAGACAAATTATTGAAGAATTTTTTTGAAATTTGGTTCTTATTTTTGGCCTTTGTAATAAGTGGAATAAAATACTTGAAGCTGAATCCCCTTGCATACATGCCCACGCTAGTTGATGGAGATGCAGTAATTGCTGACTCTTTTGCTATCATAATGGTATGGTTTTCTTGTACTCTGCCATTTGACCGTGTAAATTTTATCATTACTATATTGTTGGTGATGAGAAGATTTCTTGGGCAGTATCTCAAAGAGAAGTATCCCCAACAAGCACAGGAAAGAAAGCAAAAAATTACATTGACTATTAGAGGTAAGTTCTGGGAATTGTTTGTGTTATAAGTATAAACTTAAGTTGGTAACTCACTGAATCTACTTTATAAACAATTTACAAAGAGAAATAAGTCAAGCAACCAAAGGCAATAAACTAAAAAAAATGCAGAATTATGAGTTGCAAATTGCAGGTACGTTTTATGGTAATATGAATAGAATTGATAGAAGATATTTTAATAAAGGTCTCATATGTCATATGGAAGATCGAATTTACCCCTCTGCATATAATTTGATTGAAGTTATTTATACTTTTCTATAAAAGACAAAAGCTATCAAAAGTGTATGCTCTTTCAGATCTATATTCTTTCTTTCTTGTTTGTGCAGAATGGAACTATAGGTAGCTCTATACTCTTTTATGCAATTTTGTAATTTATATTTTTCATCTTTGTAACACCCCAAGAACCTATCCAAGACGTCACACGGTGCTTAAGATCACACGTGGCCTCAAGCTAACCCTCTAATCCTGTCATCACTTTCAGATCTCACATATCACTAATCATGCTAAAATTGGAAAGAATAATCATGTCATGATCATACTATGATAAGAAGAAATACTGTCTGGTACAAATAAAATATTGAAAGTTCTGTACACATTGGTACTTTAGTCTAACAAAGCCTCTACTACAAAAGACAGAGGATCCATTGGGACAAATCTCCAACTGACTCGCCTGAGCTGAAAGGAAACAACCATCTACTAACAAGGAAAAATCAGGGACATAGGTCCTCGAACCAGAGGACTCACCAACTATAATAAAGTGCATGGAGGTACTCAAAGATCACTGTCGCTACTGAGACTGAGCACATGAACCTACATCACAAAAAAATGTAGAACATAGAAGAGTATGGGAATCAGTACTTGGGATTGTACTGAGTATGTGGGGGTGTATGCAACATTTTTAAACAATATCATAAATGTGAAATAAAGTCATGCATACTGACAATAATGAATTTTTCGCTTGAATTTCCTGAAACGTAATTTCCATAAATCATCAATAGCAACACATGCTTCATAAATCCCATAAATCATTGGACTCAACTCAAACTCATTGACTCATGACTTAGAGTGACTCGGTAACTCAAGAAAACATAGACTATTATAGACTTGGGAGTTTCTTATAACCGACATAAACCATGTGAGCCGTATGGAGTCCAATGTTTTACCCTCCTAAGAAAGGAACCCCACATTGGTGGGAGCATTATACTCTTGTCAGGGAGTATAACCTCAAACTCATCTCTGTGATCACAAACTCGGCTCTTTGGCCCTCAAATCTCAATCCTACGATGGCACGTAGTTTTCGGTAAATACCATATTTTCCGCTCCGTTCTAAATACTACTCCCAGACAGAAGCTCAGAACGCATTAGAAAATCCACCACAAACATCACAAGGGTCTACCATGAAGACCAAATCAAATCTCTTTCTCGTTTATCAAATCATAATCAATTTGTGGATTCCTAACTTGACTCAAATCAAACCATTCTTTCTTAATATCAAAATGTATCAATTCATTAAATCGTGGCAAAATCAATAACTTTGAGGAAATATCAAGACTCATTGCAACAACTCAATAATCCAACTTATCATAAGGAGGCTTAAAGCTTGACACATATCTTAAAAGCACTTGAAATATCAACTCATGACACTTATCTTAAATCACTTAGAAATCATCATTTCATAGTAACAATATACATCTCATGGCATAAATTCTCAATTTAAGAAATAGAGCAATGAAATAGTCATGTATATCGACCTTGAATAGCTCAATTCTCATAAATCAATGATAAAATAATTTGGGTATAAACCTACTTGCAAAATCATAAAATTCTAATAGTAAAGATCAATTCTTTGGGTACAAGAATGAAAGGATATTCTTGTTCAAGCCCCACATACCTTGGATTATAATTTTAAGATGAAAAGACTTAATTGGAAACTCTTATTCACACTTTTGAGCCAAGTTTCTTGATGCCTTTGACTTGGAAAACTTAATTCTTGAACAACTTGGTGAAATCTTTGGAAAATTCTTGAATTTCTTGGAGAAGATTTGATTTAGGATTTTGGAAGAAACCCTAGTTTCTAGAGGGTTATGGAAGAGAAAGGAGAAAAAGTGAACTTATCTTCTCTACTTGGATATATATATACAAGAACAAAATGGGTGGAAATAACCAAAATGCCCCAAAAAATGAGTTAAAAAAATTGTCGATCGGGTCTGTGACGGTCGAACTGACGGTCGGTCAGAGGAACTGACGGTCCACAAGATCGTCCATCACTCAAGCGCCAAAACTAGGACATTCCGCCTCGACGTGATGGTTAAAGTGACGATCCATCAAGAAACTGACGGTCCACCAGATCGTCGATCACTCGGGGGCAGAAATGGGACATTCTGCCTCGACTTGACGATCCCCTTGACGGTCCGTCAAATTTTTGACGGCCCACCATTTCGGTTGTCGCACGATGGCCAGAAAAAGGGGTTACTTCCTTGGCTTGATGGGATAATTGACGGTCCACCAAGAACTTCGCGGTCCTTCAGGTCTACTGTCAGGCCTAGGCGATTCCGACATCGCCTAGTAAAATGGCTATAACTACCTCGTCCGAGGTCGGATTTCGATGAAATTGATATCGATGGAAAGATTATCCAATGATCTACATTACAAAAATTAGAAATTAGAGAAATAAAACACAATATAAACATCAATAACCTTGTAAGTCATCCATATCCACTCAAAAGACGGATTTAGGCTTAAGGAATGATCGGGGTATTACAATATCTCCCCCTTGGAAACATTCATCCTTGAATGTTGCTAGTTAGACTCAAGGTCAAAGAGGGCACTAAAAATATTTTTTGGGAAGAATTTGCTCAACCGACTTACTTCACTCTAGATTTTCGAGTACTCCATAGGATGCACGAATCATAGAATGGATATTTATATAACTGAATACGCTGGATTAGTAGGAAACTGAATTAAGGAAGAATGATACCTTCGGCTTGATTTCAATCCACGGAGAAGATATGAGGATATCTTGCTCACATATCTATTTCTGCTTCCCAAGTAGCACCCTCAACTAATTGATTTTTCCACAGAACTTTAACCAAGGGAACTTTCTTGTTCCTTAGTCTACATACTTGATAGCCTAGGATCTTAACCTGAACTTCATCAAAGGAAAGGCTATCCTGAACAACAAAGCTTACTGATGGATCAACAACAATAGTGTCACCAATGTGCTTCTTAAGCATAGAAACATAAAAGACAGGATGGACAGCTGACAACTCTACAGGCAATTTGATCTCATAAGCTGCTTTCCCCACATGATTCAAAACTTTATAAGGGCCAACGTATCGGGGACTAAGCTTTATTTTCTTGCCAAATATTTTTACCCCTTTCATGGGTGAAATCTTCAAGTACACCAAATCATCAACTTCAAACTCAAGAGCCCTTCTTGTCACAACTGAATATGACTTATGACGACTCTGGGCTGTCTTCAACCTTTCTCGAATCAGCTTAACTTTCTCCATAGCCTCAAACACAGCATCAGGTCCAATCACAGTAGCTTCACCCACTTCAAACCAACCTATGGGTGATCTACATCACCTTCCATATAAAGCCTCAAATGGAGTCATTCTAATGCTAGCATGAAAACTATTGTTATGATCAAATTCAGCCAATGGAAAATGTTCATCCCAACTTCCTTTGAAATCAAGAACACATGCCCTCAACATATCCTCCAAAGTCTGGATAGTCCTCTCAGCCTGACCATCAGTCTACAGATAAAAAGCGGAACTAAGATGAACTTGTGTACCAAGACCTTTCTGAAAAGCCTTCCAAAACTTAGAAGTAAATTGAGTATCTCTATCGGAGATGATAGATAAGGGAACTCCATGCAATCTGACTAACTCTCGAATGTACAGCTTAGCATAGTCCTCAGCGGTGAAAGATGTATGAACTGGAAGGAAATATGTGGACTTGGTCAACCTATCTACAACAACCCAAATTGAATCATAACGGCGACGAGAAAGAGGTAAACCGGTCACGAATTCTATATTCACTCCCTCCCACTTCCAAGTAAGAATGCTAAATTCTTGCATTACTCCACCGGGTCTTTGGTGTTCTATCTTCACCTGTTGGCAAGTTGCACACCTTTATACAAAATTTGCTCTATTCTTTTTCATACCATTCCACCAATAGATTTCCCACAAATCGCGGTACATCTTGGGAGAACCAGGATGAATAGAATACCATGCGCTATGCGCTTCAGCCATAATTTTCTGTCTCGAATCACCAACATCAGGCACACACAATCTATTCTGAAATCTCAATACACCATCTCCCCCTTGGGAGAAAACCTCCACCTTTTGGTCTTTAACTGACTCTTTCAGTTTGACCAAACAAGAATCCATATCTTGCTTCTCGTTTACTTCCAAGACTAAAGAAGATTCAGAACTACTCTGAACCCAAACATTACCCTCAGCTGAATCAAGCAATCTAACACCCAGCCTAACCAAACGATACACTTTATGAACCAATTCCTTTTTATCGTTCTCTACATGAGTCACACTACCCATCGACGACCTACTAAGGGAACCCGCCACTACATTGGGCTTGCCCGGGTGATACAACATACTCATATCGTAGTCCTTCAGCAATTCTAACCATCGCCTTCGTCGAAGGTCCAACTCTCTCCGAGTAAACACATACTGCAAACTCTTGTGATCCGTAAAGACATCAACATGAACATTGTACAAGTAGTGTCTCCAAATTTTTAAGGCAAAAACTACTGCAGCTAGCTCAAGATCATGGGTCGGATAATTTTTCTCATGTGGTTTCAACTGCCTGGAGTCATAGGCTATAGCCTTACCTTTCTGCATCAATACACAACCCAAACCAACTCTCGAGGCATCACAATACACCATAAAATCATCAACACCATTAGGAAGGGTCAACACAGGGGCTGCATTGATCGAGTCTTCAACTCTTGAAAACTCTTCTCGCAAGAATCTGACCACTGGAACTTAACTTTCTTTTAGGTTAACCGGGTCAAAGGAGATGCAATAGAAGAAAAACCTTCAACAAAATAATGGTAGTAGCTAGGTAGATCCAAGAAACTCCTAATGTTAGATGGGAAAATAGTTCTGGGCTAATTTTTCATAGCTTCTACCTTTTAAGGATCAACTCAAACACCTTCAGAAGAAATAATATGACCCAGGAAGGCAACTGACCTTAGACAAAATTCACACTTGCTAAATTTTATAAATAACTGATGATCTCTAAGGGTTTGTAAGAAAATTCGGAGATGATCTGCATGATCGATCTCATTTCGGGAGTACACAAAAATATCATCTATGAACACAATAACAAACATATCAAAGTATTTTCTGAACACCCGATTCATGAGGTCCATAAAAGCTGCTGGGGCATTAGTTAGCCCAAAGTACATGAGCAGGAATTCAAAATGACCATAACGGGTGTTAAAAGCTGTCTTTGAAATATCACACTCTCTGACTTTAAGCTGGTGGTAACCAGATCTTAAATTTATTTTTGAGAAATAGCTGGCACCTTCCAGCTGATCAAATAGGCCATCAATTCTAGGAAGAGGATATTTGTTATTAAATGTGACCTTAGTGAGCTGACGGTAGTCAATGCACATACGCAATGAACTATCTTTCTTTCGCACGAATAGAACGGGTGTGCCCCAAGAAGACAAACTAGGCCTTATAAAACCCTTATCTAGGAGATCTTTGAGTTGATTTTTCAACTCCTTAAGTTCTTTTCACGCCCCAAAATCCCATCGGTCCGGACTGGCACCCAAAGCCGAGAAGGCCCGGGAGAACCCGTTCAAATACCTGTACTTTCACTTACATGTCACCAAAAATTTGGACAGCACTTCGTTGCATATAGAAGGGTCTAATTACCTGTATCAGTACAACATACAAATATATATATATAATACTTGGCCGTCGGGGCCACCACATATACAAATATAACATCACTATATAAACTCCCATGAATTTACCCTTCCTTATGTCTACAAAGCCTCTAGGATATACATGACATAACTAGGGTCGGGACAAACCCCCGCCCACAAATGACTCCTGTACAATAACAAAACATAATGAACCGACTCGGAAAGCTCCGAAGCAAACTGGAGCTCACCAACAATAGCTGTATGCCCTGGCTCCTATCTATGCTGTGAATGAGCTGAAGCACCTGTGCCTGTAGCATGAAATGCAGGTCCCCCATGAGGGACGTCAGTATGAAATATGTACTGAGTATGTAAAGCTGTAAATAATCATATGTGATATAGGGGATCAAGAAAATCAGACGCAAGTGAATAAATCATAATAGAAGTGAACCACACTTCATAAACACTTTTAGGATCATGTACATTATCATTAATCTGAATTGGGTTCTTGAATTCAAACACATTTGTGGAACGATATACATTCGTTCATTTCATTCTTTACAATTATCATTCGCCATTACCTCCTCCTCCCGAACCTCCAACCACCTAACAATAATCAATACTGTATCGTACTGTGACCATTAGGCTGCCCCCAGTACATATCAACTGGGATCGACCCATGCTAGGCTTATGCCCCTGGGATACCACCCATAAACACATAAATAGGGATCGACCCATGCTAGGCTTATGCCCCTGGGATACCACCCACACGTGTATCAAGTAACACACATAAGAGATCTTTCCAATAACTTAGTTCAAAAGCTTTTGAGATTATTATATTAGTGTTCATGCCAATATAGTACCTTTGGAACAATGATACATCAATAGGAATCAAGTAATAGACCTTCTATACAATAACAATGTCATAAAGACTCATTGGTACATCAACAATGTGTTTCAGAATCATCAATATCACAATAATAAAATAGGAGCCTTTTGGTATATCAATGAAACATTTTGACACTTTATAGAATGGAAACAACTTCATTGGTAATGTAGAACAATACATGTTTTTGGACAACCTCGGAATCTTACTTGACGGAACATTGGTGTTTTCATGCCAAAGAACATCGTTAGAGTATGCTTTACATACCTCGTTGTAGATTCGGATACCAATTCAACACAACTTTCCGCCTTTACAAATCACTTATCTACAATGAAATGTTTGGCATCTAGTATTAGCAACCCAACGCCACAATTCTCTTCCATAATTCCATACAACCAATATTTGCAAAACATTCCAAAAACCAACTTGAACAATAGGTTTATGTGTATATATATATATATAATCATCATTTCAATACCACATCATCAATACCACATCATCACACCAAATTCCTTCACAATTCAACATAATCCAACATCATTTCCCAATCATCTTTCAACAACAATCACAAAACATACTTCTTATGCTCACATGCATATATATATATATACATATCCATATAAATAACACCAACATAATTTACATCCTTACTATAAAATGGCCCTTTTGATTTCGAAGTCCTGTTGGCACAAATAAGGGGTGATTCTCGAAGCCATCGAGACGGTGAACATAACTACGGAATCAATTTGGATTTTCTACGGTTGAATCACAAGATAATTGGAGTTGAAATTAGGATAGGGTTTCTTATTTTCAATAATTTGATGATAATTGATGGATATGAGACTAATTATATGTATATAATGACCAATTTTCGTCCATGAGGTGATGGAAAATGACCATATTGCCCTTAAAAATTTAAGTAAATCCGAATCTGTCCATGGTGGACTATTTTGACAGGCTAAAGTAAATCGGTCATAACTCTTTTCTCCGATATCGTATTTGGGTGAAATTAGTATCGTTGGATAGATAATTCAAAGGGATTTCATTTCATATAAAGTAGGCCACCCAGTTCGTCCTGTACAAGGAGTTATGATCATTTGAAGTTGACCCTAAAAATCTGTTTTGAGAGGCCGAAGTAAAACGAGTATAACTCCTTACTCAGATGTTGGATTTGGATGAAACCAATTGCATTGGAAAGAGGACTCAAAGATATTTATTTTGATAGGTCGAAGATCTCCCAGTTAATTATATTGAGGGAGTTATGATCGTTCAAAGTTGACCCAAAAAACTGGCAGGCCTCAGTAGTTTGTGTACAGGAAATTTTCCCGCACATTTACTGTTCACAACATCCCGGCCACCGTTTTATAGTTTCGAACGTGCTCGATTATATCCGAAACTTATCCATTTTTGGAAATCTTTATATCTTTGGAAAGCTTATTCAATAACCTTCGTATGGAACCATCGACGGGCAAATTCCGGTATAAATAAAATAAAAAATTAATTCCATATAAATAAGACCAATACACGTACTTGAATACGTCAATACATGTACTTGAATACGGGGTGTTACATCCTTACCCCCTTTAGGACATTCGTCCTCGAATGTTAGCGTAGTTATTCAACCAAAACAAGTTCAAGTCCACCATTAACATTCACATCATCACATAAATACTATGCATATATAAACAAAAACTTACTTGTTAATGTTCTAACTCCGTTTCTTGAACTTCCTCTTCATCTTTGAACAAATGAGGGTACTTAGATTTCATTGCTTCCTCAGCTTCCCATGTAATCTCTTCCCTTTGTTGATTTCTCCAAAGTACTTTCACCGATGCTACTTCTTTATTTCTCATCTTCTTAACTTGACGATCTAATATAGCAATAGGCATCTCCTCATAGGTAAGATCTTCTGTTACTTGCACATCTTCAGTAGAAGTAATAAGGGACGGATCTCCGATGCACTTTCGAAGCATCGATATATAAAATACTGGATGCACTGATGAGAGTTCCTGAGGCATCTCTAATTCATAAGCAACTTGCCCACATCTTCGAATAATGTTATACGGGCCTATATATCGTGGACTCAACTTTCCTTTCTTGCCAAATCTCATCACCTCTTTCATTGGCGATACCTTTAAAAATACCCAATCGCCTAACGAAAACTCTAGCCCTCTTTTCAGCACTGATTTCAAAATTGACAGCCACCAACGGAGTCACATAATAAAAACTTAACCCAGGGTCCATCAGCACATACACATCAAAATGAAATACACGGAGCATACCAGTAACAACATCTGGTGAATCCTCCTACTCCTGGTGGGGTGGAATAGCATAAACGATATTCTGCCACTAACCACTTACAGTAATAAATGAGGTACCCTGAGGAGGAATAGGATGAGTAAAAGGGGCGGGAGCACTAATAGTCTGACTTTGGGGAAGAATATCATGACTCCCCTGTCTAACGTATGGGCAATCTCTGAATCTGTGGCCCAACTTACCACAACCAAAAAAACCCCTCCGATCGACTAAGTACTCACCAGGATAGTCCCTACCACACTTCGGACATGGGAGAGAACAAGGTCTATTACTCACATTATCCTGGGACTTGGACATAGTAGGCCTATTACCTGCTCCTACCTAATTCTGAATGTGGGAGAACTGGCTGATGAAGGCGCTAGCATAAGCGAATAGTTCTGGGACTGAGGGCGATTCCCTTCAAAAAAATAGTCTGACCATACCTCTACTGCTCTGATTTAACTCTTTTATTTACCCTTACTCTTTCTCTTTCCTTTACCTTGTTCGCTTTAATCTGCTAAGCATGTATCATTAATCTGGAAAGATCCATGTCCCTATTGAGCATAGCAGATCTACACTCTTACACAACATAACTCGACACACCAACCAAAAACTTACTCATACTAGTTCTGGAATCAGCCATCATACTGGGAGCATACTTAGAAAACTAATTGAACTTATGACAATACTCCTTAACAGTCATGGTGCCCTGTCTCAAGTTTATAAATTCTTCTAGTTTTGCTTCCCGCAACTCTGGGGGAAAGAACTTATCTAAGAATGTGTCCTAAAATGATTGCCAAGTCATGGGAGTGTCAGTCTCCTCCCTACTCTTCCTCCATATCTCCACCCAATCATATGCAACATCTTTCGAGTGATAAGAAGCTAGCTCCACACTTTTTTTCTCTATCACATGCATAATTTGGGTAATCTTTTTCACCTCATCGAGATACATCTGTGGATTCTCACCTACCCATTCCGCATAAAATTATGAACCTGATCTGCCGCTAAATTACCTTCTTGTGGAGGTGGAACTATGTCTTGAACATTGGCCTGAGCATTGGCGGTAACCGCCTAGGATAGCTCCTGAAAAGCTGCCCGAAACTCAGCATGGGACACTATCTCACCTAAAGAATCAACGGGTTGAGGTCGTTCATTGATTCTGCAAGCTCTATGAGGAGGCATTTTTTGTCATAAAAGAGCACAAATTAATAGCAGAGAGAAACAGTCGTAGGAATGATAGACTTTTGAAAGAAAGAAATGACTTTTCCTAAAGTATCCCGTAGCCTCTTGCTCATAGATGTGGCGCGCTACACACCGATGATCAAGACTCTACGTAATGCGGCTTGTCAGACTCCCTAGGACTCTTTAAACCTTAGGCTCTGTACCAATCTTATAACGCCCCAAGAACCTATCCCGAGGCTTCACACAGTGCTAAGGTCACATGTGGCCTCAAGCTAACCCTCTAATCCTTTCATCACTTTTAGATCTCACTATATCATTAATCATGCTAAAATAAGGAAGAATAATCATGTCATGAACATACTGTGATACGAAAAAATACTGTCTGGTACAAATAAAATATTGAAAGTTCTGTACATATTGGTACTCTAGTCTGACAAAGCCTCTACTACAAAAGACTAAGAAGTTATCGGGACAAATCGCCAACTGACTCGCCTAAGCTGAAAGGAAACAACCATCTACTAACAAGGCAAAATTAGGGACATAGGTCCTCGAACCATGAGGACTCACCAACTGTAAGAAAGTAGATGGAAGTACTCAAAGATCACTGTCGTTGCTGAGACTGAGCACCTGAACCTATATCACGAGAAAATGTAGAACATAGAAGAGTATGGGAATCACTACTTGGGATTGTACTGAGTATGTGGGGGTGTATGCAACATTTTTAAACAATATCATAAATGTAAAATAAAATCATACATGCTGACAATAATAACTTTCTTTGCTTGAATTTCCTAAAACGTAATTTCCATAAATCATCAATAACAACACATGCTTCATAAATCTCATAAATCATTGAACTCAACTCAAACTCTTTGACTCATGACTTAGAGTGACTCGGTAACTCAAAAAAACTTAGACTATTATAGACTTGGGAGTTTCTTATAACCGACATAAACCATGTGAGCCACATGGAGTCCAACGTTTTACCCTCCTAAGAAAGGAACCCCACATTGGTGGAAGCGCTATACTCTTGCTAGGGAGTATGACCTCAAACTCGTCTCTGTGATCACAAACTCGGCTCTTTGGCCCTTAAATCTCAATCCTACGATGGCACATAGTTCTGGGGAAATACCATATTTTTTGCTCGGTTCTAAATACTACTCCTAGACACAAGCTCAGAACATGTTAGGAAATCCACCACAAACATCACAAGGGTCTATCATGAAGACCAAATCAAATCTCTTTCTCATTTATCAAATCATAATCAATTTGTGGATTCCTAACTCGACTCAAATCAAAACATTCTTTCTTAATATCAAAATGTATCAATTCATTAAATCATGGCAACATCAATAACTTTGAGGAAATATCAAGACTCATTGTAACAACTCAATAATTCAATTTATCATAAGGAGGCTTAAAGCTTGACACATATCTTAAGAGAACTTGAAATATCAACTCATGACACTTATCTTAAATCACTTAGAAATCATCATTCATAGTAACAAAATACATCTCATGGCATAAATTCTCAATTTAAGAAATAGAGCAATGAAATAGTCATGTATATCAACCTTGAATAGCTCAATTCTCATAAATCAATGATAAAATAACTTGGGTATAAACCCACTTGCCATGAGTTTTTTTTTGGGTCAAGCCTATTTAGAAAAGGTTTTTCGCCGACTTAAAATTTAATCATAATAAGAAAACTTTTTCTATTTAATTTTGAATATGTTTACTATAGTCAATATTATTATAAAAATAATAAAAAATGTGAAAAGATGATTTTGTCTAAAGCAAAGACTTTTAATGAAGGACAAAAAGTTCAAACAACATTTCTAAGACCCTTCACACTTTTAATATATTATAGATTATAGATTATAGATATAAATTATAGATAAGATTAAAGAATAATTTTATATGCATACATAAATATGTCTTTTAATTTGACTTCAACTTGTATTATGACCTTCAACTTTTGGTGTGTACGAGTAGGCACTTAAACTTGTATACAATTGAACAAGTAGACATATGTGGCATTCTACATGGCTAATTCATATCCTACATAGCGTTCTACGTGTGTTATGCCACATAGGAAGCGTCTGTGTACTTATTCAATTTTATACAAGTTTAAGTGTCTATTTGTGCACATCCAAAGTTGTAGGTCATAGATGTGAAGTGAGGTCAAATTAAAAGGCATGTTTATATATTATGTCGTAATTTTATGTTAAAGAAAAATGTTCCTTTGGGAGAGTTTTAGCCTCTTCAACTAATTCAGAGTTGTCTAGATTATATAATGTTGTTGTGTTGTTGTATCCTAAAGGGGATAAGTCAAGAGATATAATGCTGAATCGGTGTATTATACCGCAATAAATTTAAATTTTCTTAAAGAGAGTGAAATATTTACTCCTCAACCCGAATATTTATTTATTTAGTTTTGTTCTTTTTATTAAATAAATTGTAATTTATTGCAAGTTATGATACGTTTACCAAATATATGCTACTTATTAAAAAAGTTCTCCATAATTATAAAAATTTATTCTTTCTCAATTTTTTTTACCTTTTTATTATTTTTTATATTTATATTTATATTTATATTTATATTTGACTTTCTTATTTGTCACTTCAAATATCAAGACATTAGTTTTTTTTCAAATTAATCCTTACTATTCCAAGAATGTAAGTATTCTTTTTTTTTTATTTTTTTTATAGAAGAGTGAGTTGAGTAAGACTAAGGGTATTATAGTAACTTCATAATATAAATTCATCATCCAAAATCTGTCTCTTTTTGTGAGCCCCATTTTTCATTCAATATTTTCTTTCTTCTTTAATATGCACTACTTCTCATTTCTCACCTTAGCCATATAACTCAAAAGAAAATTCTCAAGATAATCTACAATTTAATATTTATTCCACTATTTCAAATTAATATCATTTTCACAAGTTTTAAATTTCAATTGTTGCATGTAGTTGACAATTATTCAATCAAAAAGATTATAAATTTTTTTCAAGTTTTATAATAATAAAATGTTAAAATACTTTCAAAATTGTATATGAAAAGACCTCCCTCTTTAGTACAGTACTTGAAAATAATTTGAAAGAAAGTTTTGAAAAATATATAGTCATTTCGTGTATGAAGGAATATACTTCTTTCATTATGTAAGAGTATACTTCTTCATCTATGATTAAACTTAGTTTGATACTTTTTCTGATTCACTACAAATTTAATGTTACATAAATTCAAAATACATATAATTAAGAATTCTTTCAATAAACAAAGAAACGAAACGACAAAAAAGTAGATAATTAATTTCTATTATAAAGGAACTAAAAATATTAAAACAATTAAAAATATTAAAGGAGTATAACTATATATTTTAAATTTAATAAGAAATTATGTTACAAATAATATTTTTAGGACAATTTGATCAATTTTTAAATTTAGTGGTATGCAACCTTTTTATAAGTAAAAATAAAAACTTTAAAACCTATAATAATAGTAGTATAAATCGGGTAAAAAAATTAATATAAAATATAAATTCATCATCCAAAATCTATTTCTTTTTGTGGTCTCATTTCTCATTCAATCTTTTCTTTCTTCTTTAAAATGCACTACTTCTCACTTCTCCCCTTAGCCATATAACCCCAAAAAAATAATTCTCAAGATAATTTACAATTTAATGTTTATTATATTATTTCAAATTAATATCATTTTAACAAGTTTTAAATTTCAATTGTTGCATTTAATTGACAATTATTCAATCAAAAGATTATAAATTTTATTCCAGGTTGTCTTTTTGTAATAAAATGTTAAAATACTCTCAAATTATATATGAAAAAACCTCTCTCTTTAATACACTATTTGAAAATAATTTAGAAGAAAATTTAAAAAATATATATAGTCATTTCATATATGTAAGAGTATACTTCTTTCATTATGTAGGAGTATACTTTTTCATCTATGATCAAACTTAGTTTGATATTTATTTGATTCACTACAAATTCAACGTTACATAAATTCAAAATATATGAATAAATAATTAAGAATTCTTTCAATAAAAAAAAGAAATGAAATGAGAGAGAAGTATGAAAGATAATTAATTTCTATTATAAAAGGAACTAAATATTTTAAAATAATTGAAAATACTAAAGGAGTATAACTATATATTTTAAATTTAATAAGAAATTATGTTACAAACAATATTTTTAGGACAACTTGATCCACTTTTAAATTTAGTGGTGTACAATATTTTTAAAAATAAAAATAAAAAGTTTAAACCTATCTAATAATACTATAAATAGGGTAGAAAAATTAATGTACTGTAACTTATCATGTAAAGTGTCAAATTTGATAAGTATTATTACAAAGTGATTGAGAATTCTGAGATATTATTACTAAGACCTCAAAAAAAAATTAAAATAAATACACATAATGAGAAAGAAAAATAATATATGAAAATGTATCTTTATTTTTTCATAAAACAAAAGCATATTTTTTTTATTTTAAAAGATTTATAAGATGTTTAATTGGCAATAAATCATGAAATATTATTAAACTAAAAAATATATTGGGTCCATGCATAGCACAGGATACATAATCTAAGTATTATTTTTCTACTATATAGAAAGGACAGTTAGGGACGACCAAGGGTATGGCCGTAAATATGCTCGCTTTCAAGGGCAAAATGGTAAGCTTGTTTTTAAAATCAAACCACGAGCTTCCTTTCCATTCTTGATATTTCTTTGTTTCTCTCCGCACACAATCATACAACTCTACTTCTTCAAGCTCTCAAACATCAAATCCAATCTTGGATCCAAATAAAAACGAGAACACTAACTTCTCAGGATGATGCTTGGTGGTTCACTATTTTCCTATTGTTTCTCTATCTTTAAGCGGTGATCGATAAAACGGTTCAAACAACGTTACAAGAAATTACTAGTTTACCCACTCCATTATTTAGGTATTTTTATCTTGATTTGAACTTTGTTATAGCCCTTTGTCTTT
This sequence comes from Capsicum baccatum var. pendulum, assembly GCA_030864225.1. Lineage (NCBI taxonomy): Eukaryota > Viridiplantae > Streptophyta > Magnoliopsida > Solanales > Solanaceae > Capsicum > Capsicum baccatum. Next base: position 103,344,541 of record CM061551.1, read on the forward strand.
TGCATGTTCAACTGTAAAATTTAAATCTTTTATGGTTAATAGGAATTCATGCCGGATTTAACTTATATATACACTGACAGTATAAAGAAGTGTTAAAACTGTTAATATTAAAATAACATTAAATCGAGCTTAAATGAAGTAGTGAGAATTCATATAGTCGATTTCAACTTGTTTGGGATCGAGATGTAGGATGTGTTCGGTAGGAAGGAAATGTTTTCTTGAAAAATATTTTTTTAGGGAAATAAGTCAATTCCCATTTATTTTTTTGTGTTGGATAAGCAAGCAAAAAATATCATAGTAAAAACACATGTACATAATCTAGACAAATACTATCGAGGGTGTGGGTGGGCATAGGGAGGATGGAATGGGGGCTATGTAGTGGGGAGTGAAGATGAGGTGTATTGGAGGGTGGGGGAGGACACAATCAATATAGAATGTCATATGTGGTACTTGTTTTTCCCACTTTTATTTGGAAACATATAAAATATTTGACCAACTGAACATGAGAAAATTGAAATCCTTCTTACCTAACGCACCTGTAGTAGTTGTCACTGCAATGGATTTTAACCTCATATATAAGCTAAGCTGCCTTAGGTTACTAATCCTACATTTTATGGATGATTATGTGTAGTTTATATTTTAGTGACCTGATTGTTAGTTTATAACTAGTGTATAGAAGTTAAACTCATTTTTTATCAACAAATTTTATGATAGGTTGTCCGCGAGCATGACCCATTAGGAAGAGATGTTGAATTGTTTCGTAGGCATTTGTATAGTGATGGCAAACCAAAGCCGACATTAAAGGGCATTGTGGGGGCAGAGCTGGTTAATGGGTTTGTTATTTAGGAAGGTGATTGCAAATTGGTGAAAACCCGCTTCAGTCATTCTTTAACACAAACCTTCATTCGTATCTTCAGGGCATTGGCGTTACCAACTTGGTCATTATAGGTAACTGGATACTTATAAGCAAGTTTTTCTCCAGCTATAAACTTCGAGACTGGATTAACTGATGTGTTTGTATATCCAAATGCCTGATATTTCTGTTTTAGGTATTCAAACTCCAAATTGCATACGGCAGGCTGTCTTTGATGTTGTAGCATTGGACTATCAACGTGTGACGGTCATTATAGATGCCACAGTTGTTGCCACCCCAGATATACATATTGGTATGTATTCCTAAGCTTCTCATCAAGAGTTATAGATCCCTCAAAGCAGTCGCTTTTGTGTTTATTTACGTATTGAATTTTTAGTTTTAATAACTTTTGAATATTTGTCCTCCTTTATTCTATGTACTGCCCGAGTTGATTAGTATTAACTGTCCAATAACTTCATATAATATCTTATTAAAGTGGTTACTAATTACAATTATTGATCACTTAATTGAATCATAAGTTTGGAGTACAAAGGTCGACGTTTCTCCCTATCCTCGATACATGCTTTAGTGTTAATCTTGTCTCATCTTGTGAAGTATTTATACTTAGATTCATCGATGAATTTGCCACATACTTTAAAGTTCAGGCACCCGGGCGGCCTTATTTTTCTTTCTTGGAAAGCTTGTTCTAAGGAAATTATCATGTAAAATGATTTGGATCCATACTTCTCTAAGCCATAATCTTAATTTTGGATCACACTTACCAAGCCATAACCTTAATTAAGTATTAGGAAATACAGTAAAAATCTGAAAGTACACCAAACATTTACTTTCAACCTTATTCATGTTTCGCACTACAAAATTCAGTAAACACGAGCTATTTTTCACTAATAGTCATTCCAGTCTGCCCTTGGTAACCTACGGTTGCACAAGACATAGAGAAGTCAAATATGGTACTGCTCCTTCAAACTATCTAGATCTTGGAACAAATTACAACGTGTACTAAATAAGAGACTGCCGATGGTTATCATTTTCCTTAAAAGATATATATGTATGTAATCATAACAGTTTTAGTATGTCATTGGTGATTGGATATATTTTTCTATTTGTAAATCAGATCTAACTCTAATTACTAATAAGAGGAATTTGCGACCAAAGTATGTAGAAAGTGACACAAATAAACCACTTTTTTAATATTGAACCAAAATAGGCTTTGCGGAGTTTTTGATTCCAATTTTTGTAATTTAAATTACAACGGAGCCGTGACTATGATGAATAGTTTAAAAAAATTAGAAATTGGAATTAATAATTTTGTTTTCAATTTGGACATAAAACTTCCGACTTACAAATCAGAAGTAAAAGTTCCTCTTTATAAAATAAAAAAAATAAAAAAAAAACAAAAATTGCGGTGGAGCCCTAAAATCGGATCCCAACCCCCCCAACCCCCCCCCCCCACCACACACACACACGTTTTGTCCCTTAAATATTATCAAAACTCTTACTAATCTTGACTATGAGTGAACCATGAAAGGATCTATATCCATTTTATAAACAATTTTAAAACCTTATATTGTCAATATTCTGTTAAATAGACATTGGAGTAATCTAACGGTAAGACGATAAAACTAACGAGAAAAAGTGCCTACTTCACCAATTCATACTTGCTTGTGAAGATTTCACTGTCAAGATGAGGCTTGTTTTTGTATGCATAAATCCCTTATTCTCCTCTTATTGCACTTCACCATTCTATTATTGTGGCCTTAACATGGTATATAAGATTAACAATTCTATCATTGTGGCCTTTACTAGTACCATCTCACTGCATTTTATTGATCCATACTTTAATTCAGTTTTTCTTGAATAACTTTATGGCTCCAAAGTGGAGCAATCGCTAGGAATTTGTCAAATACTAAAATTCTTGATTTTGGATCATGTGTTAACAATTCTTTGTAGTTATGTATTTGTTTTTTTGTCAATATAATAATGAATTTAGTTGGACGACAGTGACAACATTAGGTACTGCATATATAGCAAAAAAAAATTAAGAGAAAAAGAGGAATTCTAAAGATAAAGTAATTACGTAATCTGATGATTACTTTGAGAAAACAAAAAAGAGAAATAAAAAGAGATGAATTGTCTAAAATTGAGGGGAAAAAAGAATCAAGAATTGCTTGTGGTGTTCGTGATGTTATGTGTATTTCGAGAAGCCTATAAATCGAAATTAAATGTTTCATTTTGTAACCCGGTTTTAAAAGTTTTGGTATATAAAATGCAAACAGATTTAAGATACAAAATGGAAGAAAAAACTCCGATTTAAGGGCTTCTCTGCATTTTTTATTAATTTTCATAAAACGGAAGTATGAGTTCCGGTTTGTAAGTCGGAATATTTAGTTCCGATTTATAACACATAATTAATAATTCTGATTTACTTTTTTTATGAACTGTTCATCACTTTTACGGCTCTATTTGTTGAATTACACAAATCGGAATAAAAAACTTCGAGTAGCCTATTTTGGTTACAACCTAAAAAGGTGGCTTATTTGTTTTACTTTCTACTTATGGTGGCTTATCAGTCTCTTCCAAGTTTGAGGGCAACGATCCAGCCTTATCCGTTTGGCGGATGTGTTCTGTTGTACTTCTTTTTGGTCGTCTTATTTAAGGCAAAAAATAGATATTTGGATCATTCATAATCCATCTCGAGCTATTGTTACATGCGATGATTTTAATATATTTTTTGTATTGCAGTGAACATATTTGACATGAAAAATGTTAGGGTGGCGACACCTACGTTAGAAGAATGGTGCCAGTCTTAAGAAGGAGCAATAGTAGTGGTCAGGTGCACAAATATCTTTCACACATTTGTTTTGTTGTAATAAAACTTATATGTAATAGAAATAATATGCAACATGTTCAGACATGATTCCTATATTCTAGTTGGAAAATTTATCTTCATCTGTTGGATTCAATCTGTTTTCTTATTTTCCTTTGTACATAGGTGTATGTTCCTCTATTCTTACCCTTCCCATGTCTCAAAAGTCTTCATTTACAGGGTAAGTTGAAATTTTAATGTACTTCAATTAAATTTTTTTTTGGGGCATTTTTCATCTGGTGTTCGGTGCCTGCATTGGAGCTTCAAATAATTCGAATCGCGCGTTGCAGGGCCTATTAAGGAGATAGCGCTCCCAGCATAACCTTTTCCATACCCAAGGTTTAAATCCGAAACTTCTGATTAAGAATGGAGCAGTCCCCCCACTGCACCACAATCCGTGTTGGTACTTCAATTAAAGTTCGTTCATAGCTATTTTAAATTCATTTTAAAAAAGAAGAAAAATCTGAATCAAATTGACAAAGTAGGCACCCCATGTACTTTTGGTAGCAAATTATTGCGAAAAAGTAATCTGTCAGAAAAATATTGAAAATATTGTACAACTAAAAGGTCCACAGAATAAAATTACTTATCAATATGTTTGTTTTTCTTTTCTTTTATCTCCTTAAATTCAATTTGATACTTAACATGTTTAAGATCACACGTTTAAAAGATATTTTAATACACATTTTACATATCTCTAATTTAAGATCATAAGATTTAAAAGTGTATTATTTATTCTTAAATTTTGTGTCAAGTCAAAAAATCAGGAAGAAATTAAAACGGATGGAATACCTTTTAGATATGCTTCCTTTAGTCTACTGACTTGCCCCAGTTTCTAATTTTAAAAGTCCATCACTAGCATTTTCTAGAAAGTATCTCATATACATTTAAATAAGCTCATGGACTTCAGCTTTTACTCAGGAATATCAACTCTTTAGATTTCTCAACTACATAACAAGCAAGTTCATTAAACTGTCTTCATTCTTCTGCCAATTCTCTTAATCCTTATTAATATCACTAACTTTAGATCTACTCATTTTACATTACAATATTTTGTATATTTATTTTTTAGGATCTTAGATTTTACTACTAAATAAAAATTTAGTAGGTAGTTGAGTGTTGTATTAATATTAACCTACTCTTGCTGTCATTAACAGACATTGCGGTTTTATCACAGGAAAAATAACCATAAGCAATTGCAACATCCTTCAGAAAAGGATTGAGAGGTTGAATCCATATAAGAACAAAGACAAAAAAGCTATGGTGGGATAGCAACTCTAAGCAGTAATGCATCAAAGAAAATACCTCCGCTACATCACATGGATGAAGAACATCACTTCTTGTAGGAGGAATAGATACAACAAACTTGACTTCTTTATCTTCCGATATAGATTTCTCTGCACGTAATTGCATTTTATGGAACAAACTAGCCACCTGAAATGTTGTTTAGTTGTTTAGTGTCTAAAGAAAAATTTCTATCTTCTACTCACAGGATAATACAGCAGAAAAAGTAACACAGTTTCTTCGCATAAAAGAAAAAAAATGACTAACAATGACAAATTTCTGAGGAGCATTTGAAAAAAATGTAATGAAAATTCTAAATGACCTTCTCATACAAATTATGGCAGAAGAACCAGAAACAAGAAGCTACTAAAGTCAACAGAAGTAACATGAGTGCATGAGATGTCCAAACACCAAGTTTGTGGATCAAAACCACACCGTAGCCTCACGTTTGATGTTACTTTCAGAAGCACATTCAAGACATTCAAAAGATGGTTTCCAAGTTGGTTTTGTCATCCTCTTCAAATATCACAAGGCTTGCGCTCATAATAAAATTACATGTTGGGCCCGTGCAAAGCACGGGCATACCTATCTAGTATTATATAGAAGCATGAGTGGAGGAATGACCAAGGGCAAACATGTAATTATACTCATTATCAAGGGCAAAAGGTCTTTAACTTAAAAATATCTCTTTTTCCAGTTTCTTAATATAAAATAAAAATACCTTACAAACATGTTATTCGTATACCACTATACATCTTAATGCATGCGTTATAATATATTATATTTTTACCTAGGTCGTTACGTACCGTTATCTCCTCTATTAGTTAACTTTCTTATTTGTCACTTCAAATATAAGACATTGGTGTTTTTCAAATTAATCCTTACTATTCCAAGAATGTAAATATTCTTAATTTTTCATTTGAACAAATTCCTACTTTGTTAAATAGATATTATTCCTCTTTATTTTATGCAATATTGATTTTACCGTTGGTATTTTCAATCGTCCATCTTTATAATATCTTTTTTATATTATATGTAATGCTTTTATTTTTTATTCTAGGTATTTATAGATTTTTGTTTTAGTTTATTAATATTATAAGTAGAATAATTTTTATGAACTTATTAGCAAATCTAATGCTATCTTTTATGTTATTATTTAAATATTGCATGTATTAATTATATATGTATATTTAAGTCTTACTTATCTCTTATTCTTAATTGTCTATATAGATAAATGAGTTTTGACATTATTGTTATTTCTAAATTATAATTTTAATGACAATATAAATGGGTGATATTTTAGGAATTTATTATAAAATATACCTCTATTTTTTATTAATTATTTTTATTACTTATATTAAAATATATCTATAAAATTATCACTCTCTATTATTTTTAATGTATAAATAAATATTAAAATTTATTATTAATAATAATTTTAAAAAAATAAATTTGTTCATTCATTTCATTATTAAACATCAATAATGTATGAACTTAAGTTACTATTTCTCACTTTTCTGTTTTGTCTAACCAATAATGCATCTTTTTTTTCCTGTAGAGATTTGTTATTTAATTTTTTTTAAAATCACGAGTTGAATGACGATCAAGGGTAAAAATATCATTTCAATAATTTATAATTTAACAACATAATCCAGCTTCAAGCAGTTGTACAACAAGCAAAGATCATATTTCCGAAAAGTCATTCAAGTTGTACTAAATTTTAATGTACATGTGGAAACAACACATTGAAACAATAAAAACATTCTGTGTGCGAGTAAAAATATGAACTCAATTTTTGTCTTCAAATGGTCATCAATTATCACCCTTATCAAAGAAGTTTTTTTTCAAAAGGTAATATTCAATACCATGCACTTTCTTTTTCTTCTTTTAAATTAATCTAAGATTTAATCTAATTACTTTTTGTAGTTGCTTCACTTTAATTCATAACATAACTAATGTGAGTATGAACTATCTATTGTTTTAGAAATTAAATAAATTAATTATTTTTTAATTTTATTTTTTTTGTAATATAATAAAAATTGAATGAAATTAGTCTGATAAAAATAAATAGTATATGTTAACAATTTATTGAGTTATTATTTTTAATATTTAATAAAGCATAAAAATATCAAAAATAAATGAATCGGGTGAACTGCTTGAAATTTAAAGTAAACGAAGTAGGGGCTTTGAGCTAAAAGTGACAAAAGAGTTTGAAAATGAGGTGTAGGTGACACAAGTTTTCATAATTGAGTGGGAGTGACAATTACTTTATTATGGATTAAGAAAGTTGGGTAAGTTTGAGAATAGCCCACAAGTTTTTAAATTTACACTTGATCCAAATGTTTACCTAATATAATGGGAAACGGATGAAAAAAAGGTGTGTTTCTTTCTCTTCTCATCCATTGTTGTTTCTCTTTTAGCGATTTTTGTTGTTCATTGTTGCTATTGCTTTATTCATCATCTTCTGCTTCATTATCAACATCTTATACTTCACTATCATCTTCATTTTCTTCATGTTGACCATTGTTGTTGTTGTTGTTACTGTTACTGCTGCTATTTGACCAATTTCTTAGGTCCTACTACTGCTATTTGACCAATTTCTTAGGTCAAATTTGTTTTGTACGTTTCTTTCCACTTTGACATTACTTTATAAGAGACTTTGGTAAGTCAAATTATGATTTTGAGTTGAATTTGTCATCTGGGTAACTGCTATTGTGCTATTTTTTCAACAATAGCATGTGAACATAAATGCAACATAAGAGCTATTTATTTAAACAGATCAATCATCTGTTACAACAGATGAGACATCTATTGTAACGGAAGACTCATATGTTGGATTCATATTTATGGTTCTATAGTGTCGTAACAGGAATCGAACAGATGGGTCATCTGTTGCAACATATGACATTGCATTAGATTAGTTATCTAGTGCAACTTGATAAATATCAATTGCAACAGATTAGTAACCTGTTGTAACAGAACCTGAACTCCATTTTAATAGATATGTCATCTGTTGCAACAGGGTAAATATCTATTGCAACGGATTAGTAACCTATTATAATAGAACTCAAACTCGATTCCAATAGATGTGTCGTCTATTGCGACAGGTAAGTCATCTGTCGTAATAAGTTAATTATCTATTACAACATGTCACTCATCTGTTGGAATCAGCTTTAAAGGTGCCTTAGTACTGTAACATCTATCCCAATAGGCGCTTCATCTGTTGCAACAGATATATAGTCTGTTGCAACATATGATTCATCTCTTACAACAGATGACTCATCTATTGAAATCAGCTTCAGGAGCGTAACATGAATCCCAATAGGTAAGTAATCTATTATAACTGATCACTTACATGTTGCAACTTATTTTTCATCTGTTGCAACAGATTACACATTTGTTGGGATTCATGTATGGCATTATGAAATCACTATTAACTTTTTTAACAAATGACTTTATTTAGGTACCACTAATGGAGGGATCAATAACAATAGGGGTGAATTGTCATGGTCAATGGATTGAAAAGAGCAATCGATATGTATGGCATTGAAAGAAAGGTGAAATGCTAGAGACAATAGCTATGACAGCCGAAAGTGATATTTCGTATGATGATTTTGTGAACTTAATCATTAACTATTGTGGACAGAATTATCAATCAAAATAATTCGTCATCAGTTATATGTACAGCTCTTTTGAAAATTAGAGGGTACTACATTTCAAGATAACCGATCAGGTTCGATTGCATACTTATCTTAGTGATTCATCTAGGCCGGTGTTAAAGGTGTACGTGGTTAAAAAGATGAGAGAGAATGAGAACCAGGATATAAAAAAAGAACAACAACAAGACATCTTTGATGATAGGTTGGATGATCTAGACATGAATATTCCAAATGATTATCAAACACCTACGCCCATTGATGCGACCAATATGGTGGGTAGTTCTTCTCGATCTACACATTCTGGTAATCTTCAAGACAATGGGACTAGTTTTTTCAATGGAATTTCATTCAAGGATAATAAAAACTATCTACCACTTTATTTATAACTTGCTTGGAAAAATATTTTGGAATAAAAAAGGTGATTAATTCGAGCAGTGTCTTTTGCTACAAATGTGCTAATCTGAACTGCAAGTGGTGCTTGAGAGTGGTGAAGTACATAAGTTCTAACAGATTCGTCCTTCATAAACATGAAAAGTATCACATATGTGGTTCAGAGCACATCTCGGGCCAAAATCCTCAAACCACGTCAAAGGTCCTCGTTGAATATTTCAAGAATAGTTTCCCCGATGGCAAAGGCCTTTCTACAAGGGTTATGGCCAATCAACTCCTTACATAATTAGGTGTCCTGGTCAGTTATTAGAATATATATACATCCATGGAGATTGCTAAGGACTTGGTTATGGAGACACACGAGCATGAGTATGCAGTCCTGGATGCCTACCATTACATACTTGAGTCCACAAATCCAGGAAGTAAGAAGGCATTGCGTGTTGATGAAAACGGAAGGTTCAAGTACTTTTTTGTATCTTATGGTGCTTGGATTTAAGGTTTTAAAAATTTGAGAAAAGGCATAGCCATCGGCGGTACCTTCTTGAGGAACAGGTATAATGGAGTTCTACTAGCAGCGATGGTGCAGGATACGGAGAATCACATCTTTCCTATCGCTTTTTGTGTAGCGGACAAGAAATGTGATGCCTCTTATAAATTTTTTTGAACAACTGCGAAGCTGCGTAGAAGATACCGAAGAGTTGTATTTGTTTCAGATAGTCATCCAAGTATTCTAAAGATGGGTTTGATTTTCTTTACTTCAGTTTACTTTGGTTGTTGCACCAGGCATCTTGGAGAGACCATTCGGACCAACTTCACAACGAAATGGTCGTGACCTTTTTTATAGAGCAGCTAAAGCATATAATAGAGAGGAGTTCTTAGACCATTTCAATAAATAGTGGATATGCATCCCCAGGCAGCAAAACATCGCGTACATGTCAGTTTTGAGAAATGGAGCTGGGCATTCTTTTTGGCAAATAGGTACATTCTTATTAATTTAATGTCTCGTTTGAGTTACAAGTTTAGTATGATATCGTACAAAGTAATTCTTTTGTATAGGTACAATATTATGACGTCAAACATAGCTGAATCGGTGAATTCATTATTTACTGATGAAAGAGAATTTCCAATCAAGCCTCTATTTGAAAAATAAAAAAGAAGTATGGCCAATTTTTTAATGAAAGGCGTGTGCAGTTCGAGGACGTAGGAACCCCATTTGTTCTAGAAGTGGAAAAAATAATATCAACGAACACCAGTCTGAAAAATAGATTATTATCTCATCAAATAACAGATTACAAATTCAGTATCACCGGTGATGGTGATATTGCCACAGTCAATCTTCAAACAAGATCTTATACTTTTAGAGTTTTTGACTTGGACAAAATACCCTATCCACATTCTATGGTAACTCTTCAAGATCAATACAGTGCAACATATGGACCTAAAATTTATGATCACTTCTCTCCATATTATTCAGCGGAAAAATATACAATGGCATAGAGTGGGTATATCACTTCGGTGCTTGCCGAAAAATCTTGAGTTGTTCCCGCAGAGCTTTTAGGAAGATTAATACCTCCTCCATATATTGACCCAAGCACTATTAAATTGGGAAGAAATCCATATAAGAGGAGGCGTGGAGTCGGAGAATCATTTTAATCAAGAAAAAACAAGTGCTCTGTATGTAAGCGCGCTGGCCACAAAAAAAACTACATGCTCGGATCGTAATCCACCATTATCATTGCAATTGCAAAAACTTGTGTTGTTGTTTGTTGTGTACTTTTATATATTTAACTCATTGTTAAAAAGAAGCAAAACATGATTTTTCTACAATTTCAATTGAGTTCATACGTTCAACTAATACCTTAATTAATTAATCTAGGACTAGGGTTGAGTTCTCATAGGGTCAACTAAAACTTCAGTTGAGTCTTTTGGCAATTGCATGATGAGACGGTATTGTGTTCCTCCCAACCAAAGTCATCGATCGATCACTCTGAGTTGAAGCAATTCTTATTACTAAATATATTCAACTAATATCTTAATTGATTAATCTAGGACTAGGGGTGAGTTCTTATAGGTTCAACTACAACTTTAATTGAGTCTTTTGTTAATTGCATGATGAGATGGTATTGCGTTTCTCCCGACCAAAGTCATCGATCGATCACTCTGAGTTGAAGCAATTCTTATTACCTTATATGTTCAACTAATACCTCAATTGATTAATCTATTACTAGGGGTGAGTTCTTATAAGGTCAGCTACAACTTCAATTTTGTCTTTTGGCAATTGTATGATGAGACGGTATTGCGTTCCTCCCGACCAGAGTGGTCAATTGATCACTCTGAGTTGAAGCGATTCTTATTACCTAATATATTTAACTAATACCTTAATTGATTAATCTAGGACTGGGTGTGAGTTCTTATAGGTTCAACTACAACTTCAATTGAGTCTTTTGGTAATTGCATGATGAAGAGGTATTGCGTTCCTCCCGACCAGAGTCGTTGATCGATCACTCTGAGTTGAAGCAATTCTTATTACCTTATATGTTCAACTAATAGCTTAATTGATTAATCTAGGACTAGGGGTGAGTTCTTATATGTTCAATACAACTTCAATTGAGTCTTTTGACAATTGCATGATGAGACGATATTGTGTTCCTCCCGACTAGAGTCATTGATCGATCACTCTGAGTTGAAGCAATTCTTATTACGTAATATATTCAACTAATACCTTAATTGATTAATCTAAGACCAGGTGTGAGTTCTTATAGTTTTAACTACAACTTCAACTGAGTCTTTTGGCAATTGCATGATGAGACGGTATTGCGTTCCTCCCGACCAGAGTGGCCAATCGATCACTCTGAGTTGAAGTGATTCTTATTACCTTATATGTTCAACTAATACCTTAATTTATTAATCTAATACTAGTGGTGTGTTCTCATAGGGTTAACTACAACTTTAATTGAGTCTTTTGGCAATTGCATGATGAGACGGTATTACGTTCCTCCCGACCAGAGTCGTCGATCAATCACTCTGAGTTGAAACGATTCTTATTACCTTATATGTTCAGTTAATACCTTAATTGATTAATCTAGGACTAGGCGTGAGTTCTCATAGGGTCAACTACAACTTCAATTGAGTTTTTTGGCAATTATATGATGAGACGGTATTGTGTTCCTCCTTTCCAGGGTCGTCGATCCATCACTCTGAGTTGAAGTGATTCTTATTACCTAATATGTTAAACTAATACCTTAATTTCTTAAAAATAAATAAATAAAAAATGATCTTAAAACATATAAGTCATACTTTGCAACAGATGGGAATTTATGTTTGAAAATTTCCAATGGCTCGGTCATATATCGCAACAGATTGCAACTCTTATTTCATAATTTACAATAGATAGTTAATCTGTTACAACAGATGTATATATCTATTTGATAAATTCAAACAGCTAAGTCATCTGTTGCAATAGGTTGAACATTTGTTTTTATACAATTTAATTGAGTTCATATGTTCAACAAATACCTAAATTGATTAATCTAGGACAAGGGGTGAGTTCATAGGGTCAACTACAACTTCAATTAAATCTTTTGGCAATTTCATGATGAGACGGTTAAAAATTATGCATATCTTTTAAAATTTTAAAAAATAATTAAGAACAATTCGGACCAAATAACATTTTCCAAACTTGTCACTATCCTCCAAAATACAAATCAACTCATACAAATCATCTATTTATGAGAAAATATTTCATCATTTCAAATATCGAGTTCTCACTCTTTTCTCTCTCTCTCAACAATACAGACAATAACTACGCAACAAATTGTTCAACCCTTCACAACAGATTAATTTTCTTCTCACTTCCGACCACTTAGGTGTTATTTTTGACTTTATTCTTGCTTGTTTCAGTCGTTTTCTCTATCTTCATAGGTAATAGAGTTCGAGAAGAGTTCTATATTTGTTATTTTTTCTAAAAATTAGGGTTTTTAAGTTAATGATGAAAAAAAAAGACTTTTAGTTGTATTATCTTCGAGAATGGGTTTACAATTTTGAGTTTTGATGGTAAAATCATAGAAAGAACCCAAGAAAATCCTAGTTTTTGTCATAGTATTCCGTTTCTATCATGGTACTGTTTGATGGTGTCTGTGCTATTATTGGTCGTGGTGGTCGTCGTCGTCGTCGTAGCACTGATGGTGTTTGTGGTAGCTGTTGGTGGCATTGATTGGTGGTATTTGTGGTGGCTGTTGGTGGGTATTGGTGGTGTTTGTAATTTATTTTTTAAAATTTATGCATACATCAATTGTAATGTAATTTTTCTTTTTCTGTTATTTGTAGGTAAAACATGTCTCAGACAGATTTGAAGGATCTTCCCGAACAATCTCAGCCAGGGAAAAGTAAAGCCAAGGAAAGTTATGAAAATGACATTGAGGGAGGTGGACAAGGGTTTATAGATGGTGATGAGAAAAATAAAAGTGAGGAGGAGGAAGAAGAATCTAAATAAGAAAAGGAGGGAGAAGAAAGTGAGAAAGAGGATAATAATGCATCACCAATGGGGCATGAATTAATATTGAAATCCCAACATGAGGCTGTCAAAACTATTAGTATTGACAGGTTTAAAGTTGCGATGCCGATAGATCGCCCTGCAAAACTAATTGGTGATTTTGTTCTTAAATGTCAGTTGGGAAAACCTTTTGATGAATTTAGGAATATTATGAAGAATGGAAACATAGACGGACTTTTTAAGAAAAGCTGCTTTGTATACTTTTTTGAGCTGCCTGAGGACCACACTGTCCATTTCCAAATGAGCATGGTATATGGTTTTCTCAAACATAGGATCAAGTATGTGGGGGATGACAAATATTTGGAAGAAGGGGGGAAAAAATGGATGAAATCTGGAGTAAACTACTGTGGCATGCTGATTTATTTTGGCTTGAAATAGTTTGCAATAGTGACAGGCTTGAGATGCGATCGTCCAGAAGAATCTCTCACCAATAAAACACCACGTAAAAGGTCCAAGGCAAGTAGGACAAAGGGAAACCCAAAAGATAAGGATGTTGATATCTTTAACCCTTCGTATGATGCAGTATGTCTTCATTCAAGTAAAATAATTTGACTCAAACAAAGATATTGAAATAGATATGCCATTTGTTGCGACAAATGGGTCATCTGTTGTAACAAATTACCCGTCTACTGCAAGCAATAGCTGTAAAGATATATGTATTTGTGAAACATATGCAAGTTTTGTCCCAAATTGAGGTGATGTGGAGAGAAAACAACGGCGCAAGCAATAGCTGTAAAGATATAGTGGCTGCGGCGTGCATCAGGGTTGGATTGAGATAGTTGGAGCATGCGAGAGATGAGATGAAGGGCGTTGGGGGTAAACTACATAAATGATTTATAATGGGTGGCGTTGTTTTTTGTCCCTCATAAGAATGGTTTTATGAAACTAGTCTCCCTTTTTTTTATATATCACAATTACCTATTTGTCCCTCAATATCTTAAATATTTTTAAATAATTTTATACTTATTTATTTTTCAACTTTTTTTTTATTTTACTTTAATTTTTATCTTTTCTTCTCTCTCTTAATTTTTCTCAATCCTTATTTGTTTTTACCTTTTCTCCTCTCAACTTCTATTTTTTATAAAAAAAATCTTTTTTATTTAATCTTTTTTTCTTTTTAGTTTTTCTCAATCCTGACTTCTTTTCCTTTCCTCTCAATTTCTGTTTATTTTAAAATTTTTCTCCTTTTTATTTTTCTTTAATTTTTATTTTTTTCTCTTATTTTTCTTTTTAATTTTTCTCAATCTTTATTTTTGTTTTGATTTTTTTATTTTTTTCATCCTTTATTTTTTTTATTTTCTTCCCTCAGCTTTTATATTTTCTTTATTTTTCTTTTTTATTTTCTTTGATTTTTTTTTAAGATGTTTTTCTTCATTTTCTTTTTTTTTTGCAATTTTTATTATATTTTTCTTTTCTTCTATTTCTTCCAATCAAATTACGTTTCATGAGTAAGAATTGACACTACCACATTGTAGAGGCAAGACTTATGACTTTCAAATAAGAAGTTACGTTTCATGGGCAAGAGTTAACACCATCACATTGTGTTTTAATTTATGAGATGTTCTATAACTCTTACCTTAGAGACACTCAAGGACTTTCAAACAGCAAATCATGCCCCACGAGCAAGAGTTGACTCTACCACATTATGTTTTCATTTATGAGATGTTATACAACTCTTTCTTTAGAGGTAAGATTTAGTTGAAGGACTTTCAAACAACAAATTATATCCCACAGGAAAGAGTTGACACTACTATGTTATGTCTTCATTTATGAGATGTTTTATAACTCTTGCCTTAGAGGCAAGACTTAACTCAAAGACTTTCAAACAATAAATTATGTCCTACGGACAAAAGTTGATACTACTACATTATGTCTTCATTCATGAAATGTTCTACAACTCTTGCCTTAGAGGCAAGACTTAGATCAAGGACTTTCAAACAACAAATTATGTCCACGGATAAGAGTTGACACTACCATGTTATGTCTTCATTCATGAGATGTTCTACAACTCTTTCCTTAGAAGCACGGCTTATCTCAAGAATTTTCAAACAAGTTATGTACATTAGACAAGATACAACACTAACAAATTATGTTTTTTGCTTATGAAATGCTCTATAACTTTTGTCTTAGAGGTACGCCCAGCCCAAGGACCATCAAACCACAAATTATGCCTCATGGGCAAGAGTTAACACCATCACATTATGTATTGATTTATGAGATACTTTATAACTATTTCCTTCGATGCAAGACTTAAACCAAGAACTTTCAAGCAATAAGTTGTGCCCTATGGGCAAGAGTTGGCATTACCACATTGTATTTTGATTTATGAGATATTTTATAACTCTTACCTTAGAGGAAAGACTTAACCCAAGGACTTTCAAACAACAAGTTACACCCTATGGATAAGAGTTGACACTATCACATTATGTTTTGATTTATGAGATATCTATAACTCTTGCCTTAGAGGCAAGATTTAGCCCAAGAACTTTTAAACAACAAGTTGCGCTCCATGTGCAAGATTTGACACCATCACATTGTGTCTTGATTTATGAGATGTTTTTATATATCAAGAATTTGCAAACAACAAGTTATGCCCCATGGATAAGTGTTGATACTACCATATTATGTTTTAATTTATGAGATGTTCTATAACTCTTGCCTTAAAGGCACGAATTAGTCCAAGAACTTTCAAACAACAAGTTACGCCCCATGGACAAGAGTTGACACTACCACATTGTGTCTTGATTTATGAGATATCTATAAATCTTGCCTTCAAGGCAAGACTTAGCCAATAAGTTACGTCCCATAGACAAGAGTTAACACTATCATATTATGTCTTGATTTATGTGATGCTCTATTAGTCTTGCCTCTAAGACAAGACTTAGCCCAAGAACCTCCCAAAAGAACAAGTTACGTCCAATGGACAAGTGTTGACACTACCACATTATTTCTTGATTTATAAGATGTTCTATAACTCGTTTTAGAAGCAAGACTTAACTCATGGATTTTCAAAGAACAAGTTATGCTTCCCAAGCAAGACTTGACACTACCACACTGTGTTTTGATATATGTGTCGTTCTATAATTTTTGCCTTAGAAGCAAGACTTATTCCAAAGGGCTTCCTAACAACAAGTCATGCCCTTAAATTTGTTTTGATGTCAACAAAAAAAGAAATTCCTTGTGGATTATCCAACTTTTTATTTATTAGCAAAATATAATAGAAAAATTAACAAAAATATAACAAAAAATTAGAGAAATAAAAAAAAATATTGAGAAAAAAAAAATGACAAGAAAAAAATAAAGGTTAAGAAAAAAGTAAAGATTAAATAACAAAAAAAAAATGATAAAAACAACCATAAGAAGAAAAAAATAAAAATAAATTTGAGAAAAATGAAAAAGAAAAAATGAGAAATGATAAAAAATAAATAAAAAATAAAGATTGAGACCAATCAACAAAAAAAAAAAAGAGAGAAATGAAGAAATAAATAATGTTTTAGGAAAAAAAAGGGAAAAGAAGTAAAAGAAAAATAAAAGTTGAGATAAATGAATTAAAAAGAAAATAAAGGAAAAGTCAAGGTTAAAAAAAAAAATTAAAAATTAAAATAGAAGTTGAGTGACAAATGAGAATAAAAATTTAAAAATATTTGAGGTGTAGAGGAACAAAAATATACTTATACTTTACATAAATAAAAAAGACTAGATTTAAAAACTTTTCTTATGAAGATAAAAAATTCAAAATCATCCACTATTGAACATCTCATGTAATTTCCTGGGCATTGTGGGGTTGATTGGAGCGGGAATATGCTGAGATGAGAGAAGTCCATAAGGTGTCTTTGAGAGGCAATTAGTCGGACACTTCGTAGGCAATGGTAAGAGAGTTGGAGGAAACATAGTCAACGAGTTGAGTAGCGAAAAGCGGAGAACTGTACCTTGAAATTTGGTTGAATATTTTCTTCATAATTGGATATCTCAGAGATTCATTTCGAAACACATATGACGTAATTATGTCCCATAAATAAAGAAATTTGCTACTTTCTTTTTTATCTAATCGTATATTTTAATATGTGTCAGAATCAATATGTATCACTCGTTAAAAAAGTGTTGTTGGCTCCTTAACTTATGAAATGGGATGTATAAGTTACCCTAGGTTTAACCCATGACCCATTATACAATTATTTGTACAAGAAATCTGGGATTCATCATTGCCACCGATATAATGATTTATTCCAATTTCGCCTACAACTTTTTGACTTAGTAATTACTACGTAATCCTATTTTTCTCTTACAGCTTGCTCTTCATTTAGTACAGATTTAAGCAATTTGCAGCTAATGATTCTAGCAACTCTATTGCATTACTCTTTCGTTTTAATATTTGAATTGTGAGAAAAGGACAACTAAAAAGAATATATACTCCAGTGATATACAGAAAATAAAAAAACCCGAGCCATTTAGTTTATTCAAATAATAAAATAATAGAGTAGGAGATTTGCTTGATGTTTTATGATTGTACCAAACTTGTTCTTTCTTACATGTCACAGTCCAAGGACAAACTCTATCGAATACAACAAATTACTAGTAATTCTTTTTAACAACTAAAGAGAACACACATTTTAATTCTTATAATCAATTGACTGAATTCTTACAATGATATAAGATAGCTTATTTTATTTTAAAAAAAAAAAAGAGAGATATAATAACTTTCCAAAAAATTATGTTTTTTACTTTGACTATATGCATCCTCTAAAAAAATCAACAATAATTTCATTATTCTCAATATCATTCAAACTTCAATCTATTGAGTATTGAGTGTGATTGTACAAGTCGGAATAAGCGCTAATGGTACTTTATCCATTCCATATTACTTCTATTTTTATGTTTTTTTATACCTTTTAAGAAAATATGTAATAGCATTAGCCATAACATAGGTCTAATCTATCTTTTACCTTTCCTAAAAAGAAATTCACTTAATTAATAGTACTGCACTAATAAAAACAAGAAGAATAGACCATGAAAAAAACAATAAAGTTATTTTTATCTTTTTGAAATTATAAGTACTTTAAAACAAATTCAATTTGCTAAAGGGAAATACTATAGAAGAAATGAAAAAAATAGGCCAACACATATTCAGCCCCTTAAATTTGCCCAAAATTTTCATTTAGACAAACTTTACCTTGTTCCAATTGAACACAAATTTGTTCCAATTAGACAAAACCAGCTTTTTGTTTGCCAAATAAAGAGATGTATCATCACCTCATTTTTCACAATCTGTCCAGCAAATCAAATACTGCCCAAACTTTAAAAACAAGCTCACAGTCTGCCTCAAGCAGTGCACAAACCTTAAAAATATGCCCATAATCTGCCTCAAACAGTACACAAGTCTTAAAAACAAGTATAAATAACATAAATACCAACCCTTTTGGAAGTAATTACACTCTCCCACTTTTTTAATTCCTTTACTCTTTCTCCCTATTAATATACATAACATAGCTGACATATACATAGCATTATGTGTATATATTGGAATTTTTGTAATATGTTTAGGGAGTTGAAATTTTTTGTAATATTAAAAACATAAGTTGTGTAATTTTTAGTAAAAACAAACAACTAAATTACAAGTCCACAAACAAAAGGCATAGATGTTTGCACCAAAAACATTAACCATCCGCATAATGAAGCTTCAAAATGACATAAATCATCCTTTATAACCTGCTCAAAATGCATCCCAAAAAAAAAAATGAAAAGCAGTCAATAACATAGATGTCTAATGCTGCAAATTACATTGCCAAAAAGTCGGTTGTGTCTAATTGGAACAAATTTGTGTATAGTTTTATGTTCAATTGGAAAATGGTAAAGTTTAAGCGTCTAAATGGAAATTTTGGGCAAATTTAAGGGCTAAATGTGTTGGACAAAAAAATTAGGACAAATATCCAGATTTTATATGATTATTCATCCCATGATAAATAATACTCCACTATCACAATAGTGACCTGTGGGCCACTAAAAAGTACAAACAACTGAATAGTTGTAGTTTGGACGGAGATCCAAATTCAAAATTACACAATCCAACAGCTGTAGAGTGTACGCAAATTTTACCTCTATCTCTCAAGAGCAGAAAGATTGTTCCGATATATCCTCGAATCAAGAAAATACGTCCCAAGCGATCCCAAAAAAATAAGTAATGAAAGTACAAACAACAAACAATAACTAAAATAGCAAATAGTAATAGAACGAAAACTACAAGAAGACAACAATCAAGGTATAAAAAACAATATATTACAACAGAAATCCAAGAACAAAATATTACAGACGTAAGACTACGACTAGTATGAATAGTTTATTTTCCCCGTACTAATGCTACGACAATCCATCAAGATAGGAAATATATAAACAAAAACAGAAGGTTGAAACTTTCTACCACGGTCACACGAAGACACCAAATACTTCATTGATACTAATTTTCCCCTTCTTTTTCTTTCCGTTCTTAGCTTTCAGCAGTGAAGCAAGTTAATTTTTTATCTCTTAAGCATTCAGCACAAGCCTTTTCCTATGTATAACCAGAAATAACATTAAGGGTGCGACTTACACTTTCTACCCTAGTGAAACATGAGTCACGGGTCACCCACGGCAAAAATTTGTTAGTAAGAAAATGGCCAACACTTAGCTTGAGAGAACCCAAGCTGTCAAGAAAAAAAGGGGGGAAAACTACGCAGGAACGAAAAATTAACGTCAATCGATAAAGTTGATATCAGTACACAGCTAAAACTGTTCCGCTGCTTGCACACTGGCAAACAAAGAAACTAAGCTAAAATTTACCACCAAAATTTATCCAGCCACACAAACTATGCTGTGGCAGAACTCTGACTAGGGCCACCTCTACGTCCCCCTCTCCCCCTAACTTGATAGCCTTCGCCACCTCGTCCACCTTGAGCCCTACCACGCCCTGAAAAATCACGTCCTCCAAATTCATTTCTCCCGTAGCTCCGACCTCCACCAAAGTTTCCGCGGCCCCTGAAATTGTCATTTCGGAACCCTCCTCTTCCAGGAGTGAAACGGCCTCTCGCACTACCAACTGCAACATCAAATTGAAAAACAAGGCTTATAATATTACATGAAAAAGTCATGGTCCAATCAACTCTTACAGTTTGAAGGTATGAATAGATTGCAGGATTTGATGTCTATTTTTTAATGTGAACTCAGCATCCAAAACTTTTAAATATAATACAATCTTTAACTTGCCTCTAGTTGTAGTTCTCTTCATCTCAACAACAGCTTGACGACCCCCAATGGTAATGGGTGAAGCCTGAAAAAAAGAAAAAGAATTACCACGTAAACAACAGATCCAAGAATTTTTTAAATCATACACCTGTTTCACGTACTAGATAAATAACAGAGAAGAGACATCTAATACCCTGAGTATAAAGATAACTAAAAGGATGGAAGAGAGAAAAGTTAATTTTCACCCACATTATGCACGGAAACTGCACATTCCAGATCCTACTTCAGACAAAACTTCTTTTAACCTTAAATGAAGTTCATGGACTCAAAACCAGGATTAATTAAAGCATGCCAACCCCAATGGTACCAAACGCATCAGCTAGCAATTAAATAATTCGTCATCAAATACATCACTATCTAACTTAATTTTAACTGGTTTTGATTTTTTCTTCAATAAGTAAATACTTTTGTATAATTGTTACTACTATATAAGATGATATTTCAATTATTGTAAGTAGGGAACACGCATAAGCAACAGATAAAAGGCTAAGTTTTCAACGTCTCCTCAAAGTCCAGAGAACACAAGCAAGAGAAACTAACACCACAGGATTATAATGCAAGGTCATTTATGACTCAGCAAACTGACATCAGAGCACTTCTTATGGTTGACGAGTTACAAATAGAACTCTACTGGAATACTAGACTTGGCAGAGCACTAACTGAACTAATTGTGGCTCTACCACAGGTGATAGCAGAACTTCACACTGAATCTAGGTCTGCACATGATTTAGCCTTGAATAAATACCATTTCCTTAGATTGTAGTGACTTTATTGATATGGTGTAGCATAAACATTATGCTCCATCTATAAATGTAGATTTTGATCACTACTAGAGGGTGCAGTCTGGTTTCACCTTTAGAAACATTCTGAAGGTAATATGTGCACCCCTAAGCGACAGAAAATTAGGAAAACTGGAAAAACCATCCGATCTTTGTGTTTCTGTAGCAGTACCACAATTCTCAATCACTCATCAAAACACACTTTTCTTTAGGAATAGACAAAATGTATGCGTACACACACATCACTTGCTTTAAATACTTATCACGTTATGGATGCAGGAGAATCAACTCAACCCTTGTGAGTTTTTGAGGAGCGTGAGGAATTATTGAAATTATATGGAGTCTCGAAAGATGGGAACTAGTCAAAGAAGTAAAAAGAGCAAGTCGAAAGCCAGAGCAATTAAGGGCTTTGCAGTTGTCAATGGGAAAAAATGTTTCTCGTGCCTGTTAATATTACAAGTCTGAATGTCTGATGGAGCCGATGTTGTAGGTGTCTTCTACGTAAAAGGGCAGGAGAGTCCCCTAATCACTTACCTTGGCATGGTGAATTTACCTGTCAGATTTGGACTATGTTCTTAAACATTTTTGGTGTACAATGGGTCGTGCCATATGATGTGAAGAATTTACTTCTTAGCTGGTATGGCAGAAAGTTGATGGCAGATTTAAGAACACCTGCAAAGCTGTCCCTGTATGCATATCATGTCGAGTTGATTTGAAAGAAATATGAGATACTTTAATGGGGAAAGCCGCATATTTTATTTATAATCTATAGATGTCTATAGAATTTATATTGTTGCTGCAAGGAACAGATGGTTGGCGAATGAGCTGAAGATAATTTTGTAAGGGATGTAATTTCTCTTCTTTTGTACTTCTGCAGTACCTCCTTGGTACTAACTTTAATAGAATATAACTATCACAACAAGAATATTACAAGTCTATCTTCCCATCTTATTTTCTTCCCTTTGCATTCATTAACAATTTTGTACTTAAAAAGAATAATTCTAAGCCAGCATTATATCAATGTCGCACCCACGAGTAGAAGATGTTGTGGTCTGTAACTTAGTTCGCTAGCACAAGCCTTGTCAGACGGTCTGAGGGTGATAGGTTCTTTACTCCTTTAAGGGGCCGTTTGGTTTGCGGGACTAGAATCAATAATCCCGGGATAAAAATGTAACTCACTTGTTTGGTTGTAAATATTTGGGATAACTTATCCCAGGACTAATTAGTCCAGGGATAAGTTATCCACCCAAATGGTGGTATAACAATCCCAAGACTATTTTTCTTTGGTATAAAATTATACAAGGACAAAAGTACCCTCATTTTCATTTCTCTCTCTCTCTCTCTCTCTCTCTCTCACACACACACACATATATATATTATATATTCATAAATAATAAATTATGATGTTTAATTAACGTATAATATATTTATAAATAAATTATATATATATAATAATAATTAACATAAACTAGTAAACTGTACAATAATTATGTTTTGAACGTATAATATATATTATGAACAGTATAATATATTATGAACATAAATATAAATTATGAATAACGTATAATATATTCATAAATATATATAAATTAGATATTCATAAATTATGTTTAATTAACGTATAATATATTCATTAGTTATGAATATAATATATTACGTAATATATAACGTATAATATTATGAATATATATACGTTAATTATGTTTAATTATATATATATATTATGTTAATATATTTAATTATATTATATTATGTTAATTATGTTTAATTATATATAACATAATATATAACGTAATATATTCTCACACACACATAAATTATGTTTAATTAACCTATAATATATTCATAAATAAATAAATTTGGAACAGTTTACCGTTCAAAATGGTTGTATAATATATAAATTATGTTTATTTATATATTTTAATTTCTCTAAAAAATAATTTAAAAAATTGAAGAATGAATATTTAAAGCTTAAAAAGAAATATATATATAAAAAAAGTTAAATAAGATGGAGGGTATTTTGGTAATCAATCAATTTATTCCTAGAAATTATACCATGCATATTACTTTGAATACAACAAACCAAACACTCAATAAAAAATAATCCCAGCATAATTAATCCCAGTATAACTTATCCCATCATAACTTATCCCAACATAACCAATCCCGGTATAACTTGTTTTCAAGCCAAACGACCCCTAAGTGAACAGTTGTTATTTCGACAAATAACCATTATATGGGGACCAGCACCCGTGTCAAAATCTGGCATGTCATTGACCATATACATTCACTCTTTATGGCGAGGCAACATATCACATACTACCACGTCAAGTAAGTTCACACATTCTAAATTCTAGAAAAGGATAGCCTGTGCAATGATATTTCAGGGAGCACAAACCTGTATGGCATTGTGCATGGAGCTCACATCTTCAAATTCAACAAAGCCAAAGCAGAATCCTTGTTGCTGCAGAAGAGGGGACAAGTGGACACATATTAACGATCTGTAGGAGTCAGTGAATCAAGATGAATATAATGTGTGCTGAACCAACCCTATTACTTCTAACTTGTACACCTCCTTGCTTAATAGGCCCATATCTCGTAAATTCAGCTTCAAGTTGGGTTACAGTAACATCTAGAGGCAAATTGCGGACATAGATGGAGTGTCCCTCAGCTGCAAGAATTAAAATTAAAGCAAATTAGACGACAATGTACTCTTAATAAGACAGTACACAATGAGAAAATAGAAGCAAAATAAGCAGACAAATATGACAAAGCAAGTAGATCAAATTATCCAACATCTGGATCAAACTCAAAACACATCACAAGATTTTTCCTAGATTGAAGTAATGAGTATATTTCAGGCAAGTTTCAAGAAATAAACCTTCGGCTTCAGTATCATTAGTTTCAGCAACATTAATTCCACTAGGGGCAGTAGCGTTTGATGCTTCAGATGCTGCAGTTTGTGCTACTGCAGCAACTGGCTGCTTTACCGCCTTCGGAGGAGCCATTCTGGAAGTATTAGTGGGTACATAGATTTTGGTTGGCCCTTTCTTTGTTTGTGAACTGACAATCGATGCATATGACTTCTTTGGAGCATCCTCTTGCGCAACAGAGTTAGCTGATTCTGTATTTACAGGGTTCTGGTCCTCATTGAAATGGGATTCAGCTTCCACAACAATCTCTCTTTCATCAACAACTTGTCTCCCATCTTCCAAAGAGTCATTGGCTTTTTCCTCAACATGTTGAGCTTCTTCGGCATATGAGCCAGCTTGGTTGAAATTTGAAGGATCAACCACATGATTAGGTTCTGGATTCAAAATGAAAATAGTCCAGGATTTTAAGAGAATACAAGAACAAGTACAATTATTGAATTAGAAAAGACATCGAACCTGGATCAGGGATCAGAACCTCTGACTGCAGATCCTCACTTCCATTTATCGTTTCTGAGACGGTATCAGTCTCAGTTTCTTCTATGTATCTAAAAACATCATTCAAGACAAAATAACCAGTTTCCTGTGGGGCAAGGAAAAATGTCTGGGTGAACTTCCTTCTCACGTTATCCTTTCTGGTTAAGCATCCAGTTACTAAAACAATCACCCCATCCTTAAAGGATTCCTGTGCATCAGCAGTCTTTATTTCGGCCTTGCAGTTCTTGTAGTCCAATGAGCATATAAAATCATTGATACCCTGTTCAAACATCAAGAAATATTGCAAGATAGTATTGAATTATCACCTTATTATGCAATTTTTGCTAATGTTTCTTCAATTATTATCTCTAAACAGGATTTTTTAAAAAGGTGTAACAAAGAACAACAACAACAACAACATAACCAGTAAAATCTTACAAGTGAGGTCTAGGGAGGGTAAATTGTACGCAAACCTTACTACTACCTCAGGGAGATAGAGAAGTTGTTTCTGAAAGACCTGGGCTCAAGTGTAGCAAATCCAGATACAAAGAAGAGGAACATAGTGCAGATGATATGACAACACGGGACAGTGCAGACACAAGTTGTGCTTCCAAATGAATAGTTGGAAGTATGTTTCCTTTTCAATATTTTTCTGTTGGAGCTTTATGACTTTGAAAGTTGGTTTTACAACCTGGTGGTCTTATTGGCGCATACCACGGTGGGGTCTTGACAATTTAAAATATTCTTGTTTCTTTTCTGATTGTTTATGTTTCCTTGTTTGTTACCAAAAGCATATTGCATGGTTTCCGAGAATAGATCTCCAACATCAACCACTTTCACAATCATGACTTGTGCAAACATCTTAAAAGTTGGTTTTAGTTGGTAAAGGATGCTGTTGTTTTAGGAGGAAAATGGAATCTATCATAAGAATCCGGGATGAAGACAGACCCACTGTGTGAAAGATGTCAGACACAGAGTGTCATATGCAATGTTAACAGAATCTTTGATAGGTAAAGGAGGTAGACAAAACCGCTAAACACCTTTTTTTTCTTTTGCGCGAGAAAGGAACTACTTTTGGGGGCTGACGGTACTCCTTGGGATGGTTTAACGCAACAAACAGATCACATGCAATAAATAATGGACATTAACCGTGGTTTGAATTGTCCCCCGGCTCAATGGAAAGATACCCTATTCTACACTTCATCAAGACGAAAAGCATGTCTTTTTTATTCCTCCAAAAACATTCATTTTTTCTTCTGCAGACCAGCAAAACAACGAAAATAATACAAGAAGATAGCTTGGGACAAGAGACAAGCATGAGTTAGTAGATGAGAAACTTGGTCGTCAATAACTTCTGGGGTTTTGGGCTTTAGGATCAATGACAGATATATCATTACTTAGTTGATATTTTCTCTTGCACAACACCTTTCCAGCACATTACATATCATAAAAGTAAACAAACCAATACTACTTATACTCACGTCCATTGTTGTCACGGATGACATCACACCATTAGAATCTGGGCGACTTAAGACACTCGAATTCTGGTAGAATCGGTATACTTCATCTGGGGAGCGATGCTGAATTTGATAATACTGCTCAACAAAAGCATTTCCAACGACTTGTGCAGAAGCTGTGGTTTGCATGGCCATTCTGTAGAAATTTAACAAGATGGTTATCAATACAAAACATCATTGTTTGGTCATTATTTGTGCAAGAAAAAGACATCAGTTGCAAATATCAGTATAGTTCAAACAGAAATTACCTGATACATGCTATGTCATGGAGCAAGGAAAAAAAAAAAGATGGTCAGAATCTGAACATATGGGCAAAGGGTTGGGAAATCAAACATGAAAGATCCCTGGGATAACTATCAGTTGTATGACTATGAAGCTAGATGCTAGGATACCACAAACAGGGTATAAAAAATTAATCTTTGCACAACCTACATATTGAGGGTTTTCATTTGGTAGTTTCTAATCGTTGGCAAAAGCCACGTACCTGCAAAAGAAAAGGTTAAGTCCTAATATACACTTGTTAATCCTCACTAATAAAAATATAGGATGTCTTTGGTATGAAGCAAAATGTTTTCCAGAAAAATAAGTGGGTTTCTTACTTGTGTTTTTGTTTTCGATACATAGGCAAAAAATATTATGATAAAAGCATTTGTATATAATCTAAACAAATACCATGGGAGATAGGGGTGGGGTAGGGCAGTGGAGTGGTGGGGATGAGGGCTACGGGGGTGGGAATGAAGTTGAGGTGAGATGCAGGGTGAGGAGGATACAATCAATGTGGAATGCCACTTGTGAAACTTGGTTTCCCATAAGATGTCATTTTCCTCAATTTTAAGGAACTAGTTTTCCTAGAGAAATTGATTTTAAAAAATTTGACTAACCAAAAACAACAAAACATACCTAGTGTATTCCCACAAAGTGTGCTCTGGGGAGGGTAAAGTGTACCCAGTCCATACCAGTACCTCGGATGAAATAGAGAGATTGTTTCTGATAGACCCCCGACTCAAGACACAAAACCGTAAAAAGACATAAAACAGTAAAAAGTTTGACTAACGGAACAAGGAAAATAGGAAAACATTTTCTGCCTCCAGAACGAACACACCCATAATATACATACATATTAAGCCCTAAATAACAAATACTGAGACAACACCAGCCACAGGCAGAACCATATATTGACGGAAAGCTACCTGTGACCGGGGAGCTCGGGAACCAGCTATAGGGTGGGGTTCCAGAAGTACAGACCAAACCTATTTCAATTGCAACCGACTCCTCATATTAAGTAGTTGATAGAACCTAACCCCTCAATTCTTCTATAAGAAAAACCTTTTTCACTATTTCAATTATACATGGATTAAAATCACTAAATGACAAAGATAATCCCTATACTATAATTCAGAATCATCTGGCTTAAGACAAGTTAAACAAGGATTATAGTGAAGAGATCAATAATGCAAGCATTAGTAATTCAGTAACTATAACACTAGGATTGTTTTTTTTATTTATTTATTATATTGTATTAAACTTGAATATGCAATGTATTTTTGATTTAAAATAAATTGTATACGGATTTAAGTAGGTCTTCATAGATAGTTTTGTCATTTTAACACTTTATTGATGTATACTTAGTCAAGGTATAGCTTATACGACAGTGGTTTATACACACACACACACAAAAAAAAAAAAAAAAAAAAAAAAAAAAAAGCTGACACAGGTGCATCCTTCATTAGTGATTACAAGTCGACCAAAATAACCAAAGAGCAGTTCTGGGAGATGAACAAGACTAATGGGTAAAGCCCCAGCAGCAGGAAAAAGAACCCTGATAAGCTCAGAACATTATTTTTGGGGAGGGAGCAGGTTTGGGTTTCATTTCACGAATGCAACAACTCTAACGACTAGCAGAACTAAAATTCGAACAAGTGGAGTAATATTTACAAGTGAGATTCATAAAGCACAACCCACTGATCCGTTCTTAATTTTCATCATACAAAGCCCTTCACCCAAACCAGAAACCAAACAGTTCAAAAAATAGAAATTACTTAAAAAGAATCATTCAACAAATCCACATTTCCAAAATAGAAACTTTAGGAACATCGATCATAATTAAAATGGCTGCTTCTCACAAGGAACATGATGGTGCAAATGGATGTTAAAAATATCCCCCAAAAAAAAAAATTGCTTGTAGGAAACATTGAAGTTAATGGAATAAAGAAAAGCAGAACCGTTACACTAATTAAGCAGATCATTAACTGTTGGTAACCAGAAAGAGAAGAATCGGATGGGAAGAGAAAGTACCGGAAATGGAAGAAGTACAAGATGACGGCTGAGAGAGCGAAGAGATTCAGTAATCAGTACCTAGTGAGAGAGTGAAAGGATTTGTTTAGCACTTAGGTTTTGGAGAGAAAGAATGAATATATAGAGGGAAAGCTACCTGTGACCGGGGAGTTCGGGAACCGGCTATAGGGCTGGTTCCAGGTGTACGGACCACCCCTATTTCAATTGCAACCAACTCCCTCATATTTATTAGTTGATCCAACTTAACCCCTCAACTCTCTTTTCTAAAAACTTTTTCACTCTTTCAATTATGTCAATTGTATAAGGATTTAAGTAGGTCCCCAAAGATAGTTTTGCCATTTATAATACTCTATTGACGTATTAGTCATGGTATTGTTACTCGGACTCTTCACTTTCGGTGCCGCATCCATGTCGACACGACATGGGTGTGGGTGTGGGATCCGTACCCGATCTGGTCAACTGATTTGGGGTACTCTGACCAAAATCGATAGGTAAAGTAAAGACAAATTTAATGATTTTAGTAATAAAAACAAAAGTGAAGGTAAAATTGAAGAAAATAGAATAACTTGTACGTAGAAATTTCTATGTTACTGCTTTTACCTTTATCTCCTTTGAGGATTCTCCTCTTGATCAATATTTTCTCCTCAAATTTTCCACATAATATCTTATAATTTAGGTTTCATAACTCTATTTTAGATATTTGAATTAGTTTTAGCCGAATCCCCGCACCCGTACCCAAACTTGGATCCATATCCCCGAATCTTAAAATTGAGATCATGAAGGATCCAACCTCTAGATCCACACTCATAGCGGACACCTGCACCCGAGTCTAAGCAACTTACTATTGCCTATACCACATTGGTCTTGATATAAAAACAAACAACATACCCACCGTAGTCCCACAAAGTGGAGTCTGTGGAGGGTAGAAAGTACGTGGACCTTACCTCTACCTCTACCCCAGAGTGAGTTAAATAGGCAAATACTGACACAAGAACATTCTCCATTAGCCATTACAAGTCAACCAAAATAAAAAAAGAGCAGTTTTGGTGGCGGAGATGCGAATGTTGCGCTGGATGTGTGGGATGACTAGAGGGGACAGAGTTAGGAATGAGACCATCAGGGAGAAGGTTGGGGTGGCTCCAGTGGAGTGCAAGTTGCGGGAAGTCCGATTGAGTTGGTTTGGACACGTGAAGAGGAGGGACATGGATGCCCCGGTTCGTAGGTGTGAGAGGCTAGCGTTGGATGGTTTTAGGCGGGGTAGGGGTCGGCCGAAGAAGTACTGGGGAGAGGTGATTAGACGGGACTTGGAGCAGTTACAGCTCACCGAGGACATGACCCTAGATAGGAAGGTCTGGAGGGCGAGGATTAGGGCAGAAGACTAGGCCAGTTTGGGGGCACAAGGGTAGGGAATTTTTTGGTGGGGTTTATTCCTGTTATTCTTCCTACTCTTATTTTTATTCCTATTCCTATTCTTCTTCTTGTTATGATTTCGGTGTTCCATGTTTTATTAGGTATCTGAGTGCTTCCCGATGTTTCCTACTACCTATGCGTTACTTTATATTTATATTTATATTTATATTTATATTTATATTTATATTTATATTTATATTTATATTTATATTTATATCTATATTTGTGTGGCGACTGTCTTGAGCCGGGGGTCTATCGGAAACAGCCTTTCTACTTCTTCAGAGGTAGAGGTATGGACTGCGTACATCTTACCCCCCCAGACCCCACTAGGTGGGAATACACTGGGTTTGTTGTTGTTGTTGTTGTTGTTGGGAGATGAACAAGACTAATAGGTAAAGGCCCAACGATAGGAAGAAGTAGAATCCTAATAAGTTGACAACATTTTTTTGGAGGGAGCACGTTTGGGTTTCTATTACTATATATTGTTTCGTGTAATTCAATTATAGTATTATTTTGTGGTAGTACTATTTTGATACCATTTGTTGTTTTCATTACTATCTATTGTCTCTTGTACTTCCATTACATCCTTTTTTAGACTATTCTTGTCTTGAGCTAAGGGTCTGTCGAAAACAGTCTCTTTGCTTTTGAGGTAGGGGTAAGATCTGCGTAAACTCTACCCTTCTCAGCATGTTGTTGTTGAGCATGTATGGGTTGGTAAGGGATGGTTTAAAAGAGCTAGAGGTAGATCAAAGAAGTATTATGAAGAGGTGATTAGACAAGACATGACACAAGTTCAACTTACCGAGCAAAATGACCTTAAATAGGACATTATGGAGGGCACATATTATATTAAAAAGATAGTAGGTAGTTGAGTGTTATTTCGCTTATTCTTCCATATCACATATTCGGGTTTAATTTCATAAATGCAACAACTCTAATAACTAGCAGAACTAAAATCCACAAACAAATGCAGTAATATTTACAAGTAAGATTCAAAAACGACAACCCACAGATCTATACAAAGTCCTTCCAAACCAGAAACCAAACAGTTCAAAAAAACATAATAATAATAACTAAAAAAAAAAATCATTCAATCAATCGACATTTAAATAATACAATGACTGCTGATCACGAATAATAGGTAGTGCAAATTTATATTTAAGGTAATATCGAAGCTAAAGGAACATAGAAAAGCAGAACAGTAACACTAATTAAGCAGATCATTAAGTGTTGCGAGTAATTGAATAGTAAGAGAAAGTACCTGAAGTGGAATTCGTAGATTGAGTGATGAGTAGGGAGAGAGTGAAAGGATTTGTTTGGTACTTTGTTAAGGAGAGAAGCAATGAATATATTTGAGGGAAAGCTACGTGTGACGGAGGAGTTCGGGGACGGCGAGGGCTTTGGTTCCACCAAGTACAGAGCACCCCTATTTCAATTGCAACCAACTCCTTCATATTTTGTAGTTGATGCAATTTAACCCAATCACTCTTTCAATTAGTAGATAGGGTCCAATATTGAAATCTTTAAGTTTGTAATTGTTCAATTATTGTTTTTGAAAAATAAACTAATTGCTGCTTTATTTTCTTCATTTCAAAATTGTTGTCAAATTTCGCCTTTTTTTAGTTAATAATTTGAGTAATTTTTAAAGTCAATGCATACTAGATTAATTTAATACTTTAAAATTAAAATTAGATATTCGAATGCTATCCAAAATATACTACAAATTGCAATTTTCTTACATCAATATGATGAAAAAATATATCTTAAAATACTGTCAAGTTCATTAGACAAATATTTTGAAATAGTAGAGATAATATTTTCAGTTAAACACTACAGACATTAATAATGGGATCAGATTTTATAATTAATTATCTTTTCATTTTTAAATCGCCACAATTAACACAAGCTTTTAGTTCTCGAAATATGTATGAGCTAGTAATTAAAAATTCAAAACTTAAATATATGAAAAATGTTAATTCAGATTAAGAATCTATATCTATATATAATAAATAGCAAGAAAGTCTTGCCAAGTGGCAATACAGGATTATTTCATGTGTTGGTTTTTAGGACAAATTAGTTAATTTAGTTACTAATTAGTTATTAGTTATTTTGTTTAAGTTAAAATTGTAAAATAATAAAATATTAATATTTTTTATGAAAATATTTTATTTTAAATCTACTAAAATCACTCCATCAAACAATAGGTATGCAGTAAATTTACTTAAATTTGAATTTTTTTTTAAAAAAAATATCTAATTCAAATAGCTTTCTAAAATTCAAACATTAATCTAGTCTTTAATTTTAAAAAATATCTAATTTAAATATATTGTTAGCAATTAAAATATTATAATTAACTTAAATAGTTTGTACATTTTTTTAAAAAGACAGAGGTTAAAAAATGGAACAAGTTAAACGTGCTCCAAAATAATAGAAGCAAGCAAACCCACAATTTTCAGTTAAATTGTTAAGATTTTATTTATCTATATATATATTTATTATTTATTTTTTATATTTTTAAACCCATATAGTTATTTAAATTTTTAAATATTAGAGTTGTTTTTTAATTACTTTTAATTGTAAACTGGAATATTATTGAAATGGAATATAAATTTAAAGAAAAAAAATTAAAGTTATTTGAAACACTAAGAGCCCGTTTGGGATTGCTGTTACAAAGCTGCTTATGATCAAAAAGGACATGTATTAATAGATTTTTACTACTAAAATTAATTTATAAAGAATTTATTTTAAATATATATTATAATATTTTTAATTTAAATTTTATTTTTATTTAATTAAATATCATGATCAATGATATTTTCATATTTATTTAAAGAAAATGAGTGAAAATAAAATAATAATATAAAAATTCTAAAATAAAATAAAAAATTCTGATGTAAATATGAAGTATTAAATTTTAAAATCAAACTTATAAGATATGTTAATTAATTAATAAGGGATGTGTGTGTGATTGATAGAGATATTTTTGTCATAAAAATAATTTCCTGCTTCTGCATCTCCTTTTTTTGAAAAGCAAAACTTTCCGACTTCTTTCCAAAAGCAGATTTCTACTTTTTTTTAAATCACTTTTGCAAGTTTACCAAATACCCTTATTTTCAAAAGAAATGTTTTTTCTCGAATTAAGTCCTTTTGGGGAAAAATAAGCAATCCCAAATAGACACTTAAAGTTATTATAATAAAGTCACTCTGTAAGTAAAAATTATGTAATTTAAATTCAAAATATTAGTGCACAAATCAAAACAACACTGAATAAAAGAAAAAAAATATGAGGATGTTATGTGAAATTATGTTAAATAAATTTCATCAAAATTTAGATGTATTTTGAACCCTTTTTCCTTTATATTTTTACCTTTTTTAAAAAAAAAAAAAAAGAAGAAGAAGAAAATTAAACCAAATATCCTGCAAATCAAGAAAAACTTATCCAAAAAAGAAATTACCAACCAAACTTCCTAAACCCACCCCCTCTCACGTTCTAACTTCCCGGTGTTCCCACTCACACCTTCATCTATGACAATTGACACAAATACATTTTCTTATATATATCTTTTTTCATCCTCATATAAGTAAAATGTGGTTTTCTCCTTAAAGTAACTCCTTCTGCATGTCACCATACATTCTTTCCACAATTGTTTTGAGTTGATGACTTTATGCGGTTATATCATGTGATGTAAAATTTTATGATTAATTGTGTTAAATTTTTATTAATTCTTTATGTCATGTAATTATGACGTTTCATTAATATCTCTGAAAAGTTTATATGGTAAGTACTCTTCTTTAAACTTATAAATTTAGAACAAGTAAATTTATTTGCATTTAGCAACCCTTAAACTCCATCTCAAACGATATCACACTTATATGTCAGTTTGCAATAAGACTATTCAAGATATTTCTTGACAACATTAAACTAAATTATGTTAAAAGATAAAACTTTAAACTATACTATAAAATATTTTAAATTTCAAGGTGAAATGTAAATTTTTGAATGCATATTTCAATATAAATGTACACGTAATGCTTCATCTAATAAATTTAAATCAACATTTTAAAATGCTAATCTTTTTTGTATCGTTTTAATTTTATCGAATGTCCCCGAAGGGACTCCTCCTTTTTCATTCACAATCATATCTTTTTTTTTTGTATTGTTCAAATCAAGATTTAAAATATCCAATAAATAATGTGAATACATATAACGTACGCTTTATTACATTATATTTATTATAGTGATGTCTGATAAAAGTAGCATTAATGAGATTTGCTAGAAAATAATAGTTCACTTTTAAGTTTTTAAAATAAAAAGTTTCATGTGATAAGTTATTTTAATATAAATTTGAGATAAGAAGATAAAATTTAAATTTAAATTATTTTTTTAAAAAAAAATATTAAGACATGACACAATAGTACCTTGCGCATATATATAGTCAGTAAGACATTGTTTATTTAATAATTTAATAATAAAAGTCACGATGTTGTTTATAACTAATAAAAAGCTCTTTTTTGAAAAAAAAATTATTGTCACTGAATTTCTATTATCAAATTTCATTAATTGAATGCAATACTAGGGCTTAATAATAAGCACATCTTAAAGTATATTAATTTTATTGTCAGATAAATTTTCTACAATGAATAATGAATGTCAAATTTTTTACGTTTGTATTAATTTTATTATTATTTATGATTAACATCATATTTACTGTTTATTATAGATGTAAAGAAATTTGAAGTTTTCATATATATGATCTTTCAGGACTTTCACTTATTGATGATGATC
Organism: Capsicum baccatum var. pendulum; assembly: GCA_030864225.1. Classification (NCBI taxonomy): domain Eukaryota; kingdom Viridiplantae; phylum Streptophyta; class Magnoliopsida; order Solanales; family Solanaceae; genus Capsicum; species Capsicum baccatum. The sequence continues at coordinate 103,379,635 of CM061551.1, forward strand.
ATGCATGAATTATTATGGAATTGGAAAAGCAGTTGGATGGAAATCTCAATTGTGTGATTGAGAGGAAGATGTTAAATGGTATAACATTACTTATACATTTGCTCGAACGCAAATGATATTTTCTTTATCTGATTTTATTCAGTCTCACAAATAATGTTACACTTTTCTTTATTTTTGTCTGAACTTTTCATTGATTTGCTCATTGCATGTATATTGATACTTGCACATGTCTACCAAACTTCGCAAGTTGTGAAATCATACCAAAAAAGAAAAAAAATTATTTTCTAATTATATTGTGTGAAAAATTGTACATAGAGATGGCACTACAACAAAAACAATCTTTAGCAGCAATAAATATGTAGTTTAATAGAGAATGCTAAAAAATTTATCAGCGTTAGTTAATTGTTATTGAATTCAGTGTTGCTACAAGCTTTAGAGGCATTACAAAGAGAGCTAAAATATAATTGTCATTGGTAAATCTCTAAAAAAAAAATATACTTACCCACAATTAAATTATTACTGCTAATTTATTTCCATTAAAGATTATTTTTGGTGTAGTGTGAAGCCAGATCTTAAGTTTATAAATTTTACATTCTAATTTTTAAAAGTTATTGGCTCTTACATTAATAATTTGTATGCATTACATAAGTATCTTAAGGTAAATACAAGATTTGAGCAAAAATAATTGTTATTTGTTGAAACTGTATCATTTACTCTAATTGTAGAACAACCTTTTTACTCTTTTGAAAATCAGTCATTGGTATGTTTACTAAATTCATTCGTGTTTTCATTCACATTTGTAGGAATTGAAATGGAAGCAACTAAGATCTCGCTTATAAAATTCTCGATTCTATAGTCTTTGAATTGGCAGTGAATTCAGTGACATAGATGAAAAATGATTGTGTGTCAAAAAGGCAATAATTCAAAAGGATATTTCATACCAATAGTCAAAATAGTGAAAGATGAATTTCTAACTTTTGAATCTCGATAAAATTTCGTGAAAAAAAAAAAAAAACTAAGGCCCTCTGAGTTGCCTAAATTTTTTTTTACCAAAAACAAAAAAGCTTCTAATTGAGTACTAATCATTCCATTTGGACATTTATACTAAATTTCAAGTCAATATAAGATGAAAATTCAAGTACGTACTAATTACCAGGTTTCAATCACTATCAATAATAATCATCTTGGTTGGTTGGTTGTTATCGTTATATCGTTCATAAGGGTGTTTGGCGATATTTTTTAATTTAATTTTTCTAATTACCAGAACTTTGAATTTATGCATTCATCTCTATTTAGAAATTGTGTATTCTTAAGGTCTTATACTTCTTTCTATGCTTGCTCTTTCAGATGAAGGAAAATAAAAATATCCGAACTATCAAGTCACTCTATCCTTTTTTTTCATCGTGTATTTTTTATTTCACGTACCAATGTTGATGATGGTTCTGCATTTAACATTGTTTTGTATCAAATCTTTATATTAAAACAATAATTAAATCAAATAAAATAACACATAACAAATCTAAAATAATTTATATTTATACAAATATGTAGACTAAAATGTTGAGGGGTGTTGGAGAGGGAAGATTAAGAAGAAGATATATTGAGGAAGAAACGAGATTTTTTGAGTGCAAAATTGCGAAGGACCTGCGTTTTCAGAAAAAAAAACTGATAAAAAAAAGTTATGTGATATTTTAATATATTTTTTCTATTTCATTTTAAGATACTTTTTATTACGTATAACATTTGTTTGTTACAATGTTAATATTTTTATTTATAAGGGATCAAAATTTTAATAATGAGCAAGTCTCAGTTGGAGATAAGTATTTCATGTTGATTATGATGTTTACTTATAATTTTTAAATAATTGCTTAAACTATTTAATCAATCACCTTTTAATCTTTTGTAAATATTAATTTATCAACAATTTTATTGTGCATATCTATTTTCACACCTTATAATGACAATTTTCATATTTTCATTTTGCAGGACTTCATGTATGACAATAACATGATCTCTTGGTAACGACGAGCCCTGACAAGAGATGTAGATCAGAGAATATGTCATAAAATACACATGGATCATAATTTTAATGTCACACAACATTCACGCATTGAAGTAAATTCGATAGATAAAAATGAGACAATGAGCATTTAAATATTTCAATTTCTATATGAAGAATAAAATATTTTTAGATTTTTTTCTTTTTTTTATTTTGAATATATTCTCTCTATATCGTTTTTTTGTTCTTTAATTTCATAATGGCTGAGTTATTGAAGTAGTATAAAGTTGTGGGTTGTTTGTTGGTTATCTTAGTTAAAACAAAATAGATAATTTTGTAGATATTAAGGAAAAAAGATTATATTTAAATTAAAAATTAGAAGAGCATATATTGCTAACTGTTAAAAGTAGGGTAGAACAGAATTTTCACTAAGTAGTTTAAAATATAAAGAAGTAAATATAATAAAAGTCGAAGGTACGTAGATCAACAACTACTATATATACATACAATGGCGAAGCCAAGAATTTAGCAAAGAGTGTGCAAATTTTCTTCCCAATTATGTTAAAGGTGTGCAAAATTAAATATTTACTCATAATAGCTAATATTTAACCTTTGTAGACCACGTAATTACTTGATGGAGGATGTTCATCTGACTATCCTTCATTTAAGGTGGCTCTGCCCATGTATACATAGATATAAACTTAACCATATATGAATAGTAAAGTTATTCACCGAAGAAAGTTCGCATATACTTCTCGGCCTACCTGGCTCCACCTTTGCTTAAGCATACTAATAAAAAATGCTATTTACAATATCATAGTAGAATATATATATATATATATATATATATATATATATATATATATATATATATATATATATATATATATATATATATATATATATATATATATATATATATATAACCGATAAAATAAAGTAAATAAATAAGAGTAAAAAACATTATAATATTCAAACATTTAAGATAACAATATAAAAATATTTGAGATAATATAATTTTAAGAGAGAGAAAATTAACTGTGCAACAAAGTTGTTGAGATTTTTAAGGTGCTTTAACTTAATTTGGGTGAATGGGATATGGAAGAGTTTCCTTATACATAGCAAAATTCTTTATTTTACAAATCTAATTCTTAATTAATCAGCTGTTGAATTTATATTTATCTGCTAAGACTAAGTAAATGACATCATTTATTGTTCATTTATGCTTCTTCTTTTTTTTGTTGGAAAAATTAGACTATTGTTAAATATTTTTTAACTCAATATTTATTTTCTTTTATTTCATACACTTTTTACTCTCGAAAATGATATTACAAAAAGAAATTGAATGATAGTTGAAATATTATTATACCAACAAGATTAAATGTGTTAAAATTAATTATTAAATAATTATCACGATAAATTTTTTGTATTGACCGCGCATCGCGTGGGGACGAATACTAGTATTATATTTATAGCATGAAAGTCCTTAGAAATGTTTGATTGAATTTGTTGTCCTTCGTTAATGACTCTAAATAGATAAAGTTGTTATTTATTATTTTCCTCAAATAATTGCTATTTAATTATTATCCTAATATTTACGAGGTTGAAATTAATTAAATTTATAACTTTTAAATCTTTTTTAACTCCTAATATTTAGTACTTTAAAATTGACTAAAGTTTTATATCTTAAATTTTTCCTTATTTGAACTATATTAAAAGTCCGGACGTTTAATACTTTAAAATCAATTACTAAATTTTTTTAACTTATTGCAATTCTTATTTAGTAAACTAAATAATTTATCCATCACAATTTTTCAACTTACGGTACGAGAAAACGAATTAAAATCTATGACATGTTTAATAATTTTTAATATAGTTATTCTTAATTTTAATTTTAAACGCTTCTTTCTCGTTCAAAATAGTACATGTTGCAACAATATCAGTTTCAAAATATTTCCATTTTGGACATGCATGATTAAAGTTAAATAGTATGTTTGAATAGATTCTTCTTAGGGCTCTCCGCACCATATTTGAATAGATTCTTCTTTAGGCACTCCACGTCGTATAACACATTAGTTTTTTGTTTCTTTCGAAAGAACGTGAAATTCATGAAGTTTTCAACCCTTATCAGGAAAAATACATATGCTTTTTTTTAATGGCATAGTAGAAGAAACATAAAAACGTAACGGTCGAGGCATATTTTGAACAAAAAGTGGAATGCTAAGGTTATTTTTTGAGCAAATAAATGTAACGGCGGAAATATTCTTTGGCCAAAAAATGTGACGGAGGTAAGGCTAACCCATTAAACAATTCAAACGTATATATGACCTTTTTCCTATCTTAAATTAAAATAGTGTAGATAGTAGTATCTAATTTATTAGTATCTACTTGTACATATTCGTCTTAGTGATGGGTGTATTGACGTGGTATATTCAAAAGAGGTACCATGTTTTATGTTGTTTGCAGATGGCATAGTTTTGACAGAAAAGACTTGAGATGGAGTTATTGAGACAAATTTTGGAGTTTAAAGGGAGCATGATCAAGACATAATACTTGAAGTGCAAGTTAAGTGATGTAAGATATGAGGCTGAAGTAGAAGTAAGTATTGATAATACGCAGACCATCCAAAAAAAGGAAACTACAAGTATATTAGTTCTATTATCCAAGTTACTGGAGAAATTGATGATGGTGCTAGGTGGATGAAATAGAGGCTTACATCTAGAGTCTTGTCATGACAAAAAATGTATTACAAAAACTTAAAGGCAAGTTCTATAAGGTGGTGCTTGGAATGATTATGTTATATAGAGCGGAATGTTGGATAGTCAAGAACTCTAACATTTAGAAGAAGAAAGTTGTGGAAATGAGGATGATGAGATGGATGTGTGAGCATATGCTAGAAAAGATAATATTAGCAATACAGATATTCAGGACAAGGTAAGTAGTCTCGATGCAGGACAAGATACATGAGGGCGAGGTTGAGATGGTTTATACATGTAAGAGGAGATGCACAAATGTCCTAGTGTGAAAGTGAGAGAGAGGCTGGGTAAGGATTACTTTAGAATAGATAAAGGTAGACCAAAGAAGTATTAGGGAGAGGTGATTAAGCAAAACATGACATAAGTTCAACTTATCGAGGAAATGACCTTAGATTGAAAGATTATGGAGGACACATATTATGATAAAAGTCTAGTAGGTAGTTGATTTTGAGTCGGGGGTCTATCGAAAACAACTTTTTTATCTCACATTTGAGGTAGTGGTATGGACTAAGTACACTTACCCTCCCCAGAACCCACTTGATGGGAATATACTGGGTAAGTTGTCGTTGTTCTTGTTGTTATCTAGTAGGTAGTTGAGTGTTATATCGCTTATCCTTCCATAATATCATTGTTATTATACAAGTTTTGTACTAATCATCACATTATTTTTGTTATAATTATTATTTCTTTTTCAGAATGTTTTGCAATGTCTTGTTAATATTTTATCTTGGTTTCTTCATTTATGTTATTTTCTTAAGTCGGGGTTCCATCATAAATAACCTTTTTGGTAGAATAAAACAAACTAAATACACCCAACGTTAGTAAATTATATTACTTTCAGCTAGTTAACCTAGATTGATAATAATAGATAAATGTCTTTTCGCTATTTGAGGTGCATTAGGTGATCTAACAGATCTGTCAAAAGTAGTTCCTAACATGCCTTCCCCCAAAGCTTGTCGAACATACACCGGAGAAACTATCAAAAGCTAAGCATCATCAAAGATTGCAAAGATTACTCCATGTTTGGCCAGCGCATCTGCCACTTTGTTATGTTCCCTATAGTTATGCTTTACTACTGGGCATTGCATCATTCTTAAAGTATACCTGCAATTATCAACAATACCATTATAGAGTGAGTTCCTCTCCTATAGCATTTTAATAACTTCCATGAAACTAGTGTTGATTTCAAGTAGAAAACAATTATGGTTCTCACAGATATTTAGACCCTTGTTTAAAGCTAGAAGCTCCATTTGATTATTTGTCGCATGAAGAAAGCTTTTAGTGAAGCCAATAATCCAATCTTCATTATAGTTTCTTACTACTCCCCCAATACCCCCATTACTGGGATTACCCAGACAAGATCCATTAATATTCAGTTTAAGAAATCCCCCTTTCAGAGGGTTCCAGTGGACAGTATGGGTGGTAATTCTTTGACTAGAAGATCTATTATTGGTGAGATGGATGAACTACTATTGCAACATAGGCTTTTTTTAAAGGAAACCTTTTGAGTTTTATTATTGAAAAGGTTATGGTTTCTGTTCTTTCATACTGTCCATAGACAGTATAGAAGGAGCTTATACCATATTAAGAGATTTTCATAAGCTTTGTGTTTGATTTTCCTCCAGGTGTCCAGTTTGGAGGGGCTAAGGTAGTAGGGCTTACTAGCCTTTTCTAATAGTTCCTTCCAGAAGCCCTAGGTGGGGTGCCATTCAAAGAAAAAGTAATTTTTGTATTCAAGAGATAGATTATAGATTTGGCAAGTAGGGCTTAGAGGGAGACCCATTTTGAAAAGGTTGTGGTTAGAAGGTAGTCTGTTATAGTAAAGAAGCCAAAGAAAGAATTTAACCTTATTGAGGGTTGGAAGGGTCCAGATCCAATTAAAATCTGCTCTTGTTCTGGTGAGCTTTTTGCAACTTTTTTTGGCAAGGTAATAGTAAGCAGAGCTATAAGAAAAAATTTCATTGACTTTCAGGTTCTAAACAGGGGTGTCCTTTTGGATTCTAGCATTGGGAAAAAGGGAGCTAGTGATATGGTTTCTAAGGTCCTGAGGGATCTCCATAGATAGGGTGTCAAAGTTCCAGGCATTGTCATGCTAGACATCAGAAAGTTTAATCTCTTTGTCTTGATGATTTAGAGGGCCATGTATGATATATCTAAGAGCTGACTGGTTGGGGATCTATTTATCTAACCAGAAATTTATATTCTGACCATTTTATACACTCCAAGTATAGGTTTTCTTATAAGCTTGCCAGCCCTTTAGGAGACCCTTCCAAGTCCTAGAGACATAGGGAGGATTGTCCATCCCAGATTTTCCATACATGGCTTTAAGGACATTGGCCTAGAGACTAGTAGGGCTTTTTATAAATCTCCAGGCTAAACTCATAAGAAGAGAGTTGTTTCTAAGGTTAGCTTTTTAAATTCCCAAACCTCCCTCCTTCTTAAAAAGAGTTACAGTGTTCCAACTTCCAACAAACCATGTACATTTTCCTGACCTCATAGACAGAACTCTATATGAAATGTCTTTGGATTCTACCAATGAGATTTAGTATCTTTTAATAAGGAAATGTATTGCATGATGTGATTAGGCATGTAACTAAGGGAGACTTTTGCCAAGGTAGTTCTACCAGCTATGTTTAAGAACTTGTTTTTTCAACCATCTAGCTTAGATTTTAGGGAGTCTAGGATGAATTAAAATTCATGGTTTTTGTTTTTTTTTGTGAAAAATAGAGAAGCCTAGGTACTTCCTAAAGTAATCTCTGGCCCTAATGCTTAAGCCCTGTGTCAGAGATTCTCTAAGCCCAATAGTTCAGTTGTAAGAGAAGATGACCTTAGACTTAGAGACATTGATTCTCTGACCAGAATGATGGCCGAAGCTATTCAGAGTATTCAAGTTAGTCTGGTAGGTTTTTGTGTTGGCTCTAGCAAACAGGGTAAGGTCATTGGCAAAGAAAAAGTGGGATAATTTAGGACCATTTTTGCTCATAAAAATAGGGATCTAATTGAGGATGTCAACCTCATAGTCTATTCATCTAGAGAAAAGCTCCATGCACATAATGAAGATATAAGGGGAGATGGGATCCCCTATTTGATTCCCTTGATCGGCATAAAGAAATCAGTTTTTCCCCTACTGATAAGGATGAATATGATGGAGGTGAAGATACAAGACATGATAAGTCTAATTATCTTTAGAGGGGACGTTAAAGAAATAAAGGCTTGCCTAATAAAGGACCACTCTATTCTATCAAAGGTTTTCTCCAAATTAATTCTGAGGATTATATTGGCGTTTTTATCCATCATTATGAAGAAACGTATGATGTATTCTTAGATAATGATAACATTGTCACAAGCCTTCATATTTGAAGGAAATCTAGATTTGCTGGGACTGATGAAGTTGGGCAGGTGAGGTTTGATTCTATTGGTGATGATTTCTGTAACAATCTTGTATTAAGTGTTGCAAAAACCAATAGGCTTGAAGTTCCTTAAGTGAATAGCATTAGCAGTCTTGGGGATTAGGCATAGATAAGTAGCATTCCCGCCTTCTATAATCCCTGTATAAAAGGTCTTACTACAGAAGTTGTCTACAAATGGGCCCATGATGTCTCAATATTTTTAGTAAAGGAGTGGGTAGATTACATCAAGTCCAGGGGATTTAGCATGTTTGAAAGAGAATACAAACCTTTTAATTTCCTCAGAATCAATGATAGAATCAAGGCTATGATGGTCAGAGGAACGGATGGATCCTCTAGTGAAAGGGTTCTTTTGGCACTTCATGGGGGAGGAGAAGAGGTCAGTCATGAATAGAGTATGGTAGAAGTTCAGGATATTATCCTCGATGTCCTCAAGGGAGTAAGCCTAGTTCCTAGAATTATCATTCAGGAAGTTGATTCTATTTCTTCTCCTCATATTAAGGGTAGAGGTATGAAAGAACTTGGTGTTGTTGTCCCCTTCAGCTAGTCAATTGATTCTGGATTTTAGTTTTCAGAACTTCTTCTCTTGTTTAGGATGTCACTAAAATCCTTAGAGAGGCAGATTTCTAGCTCTTGGAGAAAAGAGAAATGAGGGTAGTCGGGGACTTTTGGATGCCAACGAGTTTGGAAAGGAGTTTTTTCTTTTTTTAAAGACATTTCCAAAAATTTCTTTATTCCATATGATGTTAGTGGGAGATAGCTTGGGTGAGGTTAGAAGTGGATTCAAAGAATTTTCTAACCATTTAGGGGAAATAAGGGTGTGAACACCATGGTTTTTTATTCTAAAAGATTTAGTAGGGAGTATGTGGTGTTTAGAAAGACTAACTACCAAAAGAGAATGGTCAAAGTTAGTTCTAGAGAGGTGGGTAACAGAGGCTTCAGGAAAGATCTTTATCCAAGAGTCATTTTCAAAGTATCTATCAAGCCTTTCTAGGATTAAGGCATGTTTATTCCTATATCTTTTATTAGGACAGGTGAACCTACTACCTTTAAACCCTAAGTCCATGAGATCACAATGGTTTATACATTCCTATAATTGACTAGCTCTATTGTAGTTAATGTGATTCCCACCAAACTTTTCAGAAGATTTAAGAATCTCATTAAAGTCACCTCCCACCAACCAGACATTATTAGGATAGTTTCTAACAAAGTCAAGAATCATCTTAAGTTGACTCCAGAGGTCTTTCATTTTATCAAAAATATTGCTAGCATAGTAACACTAAAAAATAGCAAGATAAAGAGTTGTTGACCTGAACAACAATGTGGATTCCTTAGAGGGGATGTTGATATCATTGATGGGGAGATTATCACATTGTGATTACAAGCCATCCAAAGCTTCTAAAAGAGAGGTATTGGATTTTCTTAAAGAAATCAAGGTCCTTAACTAAACCAGGAAAGGGAAAAACTCATCTAGAGTTGACGATTAGGAAGATGCATCACTAAGTTGACGACTAGTCAACTTAATCATCAGTCGAGGAATTACTGCATTTTTTATTGGTTTTGTTAGGGGTATTTTGGTCCTTTTCTCTCCTCAAACCCTACCCCCCCTGACTTATATAATAAAAGAGGCGTTATTCGTCATTATTAGTCAGTTTTAAATGCCATTAACCCTCCTCCTCCCTGAGAACAAAATCCAAGATCTTTTCCCCAAGAATTCAAGCTTCCAAGTTCAAGCAATCTTCAAGAAATTCATCTATTGAGGTATGTGGGGTTATGAACAAAGATTTTTTTCCGTCCTTGCGCCCGAAATATGTTTTAAGCATTCAAGTTATGTGATTTAAAGATTAGGATTTATTCCCAAAATTTTTGTGTCTTAAATTTATGAGAGTATCATGTTAGTGAAAGTTTAGTGAAAGTTTTGAATGCATTATAGTTTACTTATATCTATGTTTTGACTCATATTGTGAATTGAATTCCATTATATTGTCTGGGATATAACTGAATGATTTCGAGTTAATTATTTAGTGTTGACACCCAATTTTGACTCGCCCTTTTTCCTTTAATTACTTTTTTGATGCTTCTTGTCCCTAAAAAAAAAAATTAACTAAAAATAAGATTTGGTATTTCTGTTTCTATTTCTACAAGTTTTAATAAAAAGAGAATTTACTTTCATTTATAAAATTATTTTAATTGAATATATTTAAATATTTTTTGACATCAAAATCGCAAATATATATCTTTTAATAGTCACATCCGCATTCTTTCTAACTGTATTTTTGAGGAGTATTATGACCTTATATGTATATATTTTTACTACATAAAATAAATGTACATATATTTTTATTTTTTATGTATTTTATTATATCCTTATTTTCACACACATATCTATACATATGTATGTATTTTATTAATAGAAAAATCATAAAATATTAAGTCGGATGTCTGTACAAATACACGTCTGTCCCTTCTCTGGAATTAAATGTGCCCAGCTGTCCCACAGAAGGGAGCATCGATACCTCCCCATCATCTTTCCCAAAGTAGCGACCAAACGCCTCTCCCTTCTCCCTTCTCTTCTCTACCTATCTCCTCCACCCCTAAATCATGAGAACCCTAATTCTTCATAGCCTGCTGCCGCTCAGCTTTGCTGCCAAAAATCTCCCAATTGTACACCGTTCAACCCATGAAATCGAAAGAAGCAGGGGAGGACAGTCCCCAAATGGTGTTACAGCTTATTTTCGATTTCAAATCCGCATCTTGAAGTCCTAAAATCACGAAAATGGAGGTCTAAAGGCTGTGAAGTTTGGTTTTCGAATGGGGATTTTCTTCATAGGGAGTTTCGCCCGTTGGAACTCTTTTCTTACGTTTAAATCCAATCTTTCACGTCCGGATTTCGGGTGTAAATACCGATGCAAATATGGTTCAAAAGTCAGAGGTTGAAGTTGAAGATCAGTAAAAAAAAAGAGTGAGTCTTAAGAGAAGGGAAAGAGATCAAAAAACAGATAAGAAAAAAAGAGAAAAACAGAGTTCGAAGTGGTGGTTCTGGTAAAGGAAAATTGGAAAATTACAGGTTCTATTTCTTCTTTTTCGGCCTAAAGTCGAGTTCCCGAAGTTGGTTTCGTCGCGAGAAAATCCTAGACATCAAAGCCCCAGTTTCGCTGCACCACACAAGGTGTGAAATTCCTCTTTTCGTTTCACTTTTTTTATATCATTTTGTTTTACTGTTTGAGTTCGGTAGGTTGTTGTTGTGTGTGTTCATTTTGGTTTGTTGTGTTGGATGATTGGAGTTGCTTGTTGTGGTAAAATTGGTTGTTGATGTTAGAAGGAGTGTCTTGCTGCAAATTCGGATTAGTGAGGATGTACATTTTTTGCTTTTTCGCTTCACGTTTATTCGTTAATAGCTAGATAAGTTGTTAATAAGGTGATTGATGTTTTGTTGACTGCTTAGTACTTTGTTGATGTACGGGCGGTCTGCTCAAGGGATCGTATTAGCTATGTGTAAAGAATTTCGAGTAGAAAGAAGTGATCCCGGTCAAAATCTAGAGTTGGTTAATTAATAAAATGGGTTCCTGCAGGTAAGTTTTTCAAACTGAGTTGGCCTTTTTCAATTTTTTGAAGGTAGAACATGAAAAGATTCTATAACCTTACCTGCTTAAATGTTTGACTGGTCGTCCTTTATACACAATAATATAACTTGTGAATATCCATAATAACTCATGCTAATTTGTGAACGTGGGTCTGGTATATTGCTGTGATGGTTGACTTCGCAGATGCACTTTGTCTTGTTGTGGTCCTCATGATTCTTGCCTTACTGCCTCTATAACAGTAATGTTTATGGCACTATTAGCATTGATGTTTCATGATATACTTAAGTAGGTAATTAGAGAGGGGCCATAATATATCATTGCCATGATATAACAATAATATTTATTGCATTAGATAATGGAATATGTTTTAATTTGGCTGAGAATCTGTGTGCCTAATCTCTTTTATACCAAAGACATCGATGGAAAAGCTCTCGAAGCTTTATTAGAATAGGTTTATGTGGATTATACCCCTGTTTGACGCATAGTAGTTGTTCTCAACAGATTATTGTCTCTTTTATTTTTTTTTTAATCCTCACCCCTTGTTATTGTTTCTCTGCATTCATCTTGTTACTGAGAACAAGTTAGTATGCATATGTCTGTGCCTATTCAACTAGTGTATGTCCAACATATGTATGCTCCATTGAAGTCAATATGGTAAAGTTTCTTGTCATTGTATTAATGACCAATGACTCTATATTCGGACTTCTGAATCCCATTGGAGAATCTGCAATCAATAACTAGAGTTCAATGGATTACTGGATCTAACCGCAAGCTGTTCGTATTAGAGAGTAATAAGTAGTTATGTTTTTATTTCAGAGTCATAAATAAATATATATGATAAACGTTGATGTTTAGATATATTAATTCACTTTAAATTTGATTGCTAATTCTTATCTTTCCTTCGATGCATGAGACATGAATTCGTACTCCATTTATCCTCGCATTCAAACTTCGTCGTGTCCGAGCCTCAACCAAAGTTCCCAAAACGGATACAAAAAAGCTAAGCTGTATATGCGTGTATACATAGGATATACACCAGATATACAAAAAGCTGGGAAAGTATATTCATTATACCTTAATCATTTTTTACTGTGGTGTCCGGGCTAGTTTGTGCGCATCTCGAATCATTCCACGGGACATCTACCCCCCTAACACACACATTCTTCATGACTTTATTGGCTACTGTACTGGTGCTTTTTCCTTTGAATGTCTTTGGGTCAGTTTTACTGTAAATAAAGAATGGCTAGCAACATTTTCTGAAGAATGGAGATACCTTTCTTTGCTTAAAACTTTTTATAAATTTGTACTTTTTGTTCATTATTTGAATTTTCGAAATAACTTGATTGATTTAGGTTATTGGTACTTTCGATTCATAAAGTGAACTAGGTTAAATTTTAGAATTGTTTCGGTCCATTGAAACTTTGGTCTAAGAAAAGGAATGATAGTTGCAATTTACGTATATCTATGTCATGTATAGTGTCTTTAATTTAGGGGTTGTTCTTCTCCTAATCTTCGTCGTCTTTGCGGGAAAGTAAAGAAAAGGAGATAGAATTCTAACTTTCAAAATCGTTTCATAGCAATATACATAGCCTTAAACAAATGTTTTTCTTTTAGCTTTTGATGTAACCTGGCTACCATATGAATGTTGCATGTCGATGTATTTTTAGATGGCAAATAGGACGCTAGGAAGTAAATATGCAGAATTAATTAAAACCATATTGATTTTACATATAGCATCTCTCGACCAACTCTTTATAGTTAGAAGAGTCCGATTTGTGTCCACATTTGATCCAATATATGTTTATTTTGGTCCACCTTGTCAATGTGTTCAAGATTTCCATCAAGTGTTTATCAGTCTGTACTAAATCTAATGGCTAGTCTCCATATTTCTTTAAGTTTGCTTTGTGTTTGGCTAAGCTAATTTGGTACTTAATTCTCCTATTCGAATGATAGATATGTTTAAAACTGAAATTTGCTTTTGAAATTTGTATTTGACTTTCCCATTTGGAATTGTAAAAGGACATTGTCGAGATTCTTCAAGGTTATTTTTCAGCTCCCTCTTTTGAGAAAATTAGCTCCCAATAGCATTTTTATACCTCTTAACATTAGATTGTGTATTAATATAATGATAAGTCATTCACTGCCATGCATATTGCGGATAAGATTCCGATTAAAAAAAAATAGATAGGCTTTGTGTCCGAGATTTGAAACTCTGTAGGTTAAATTTCCATCACTTTTTTAAGAAGATGTTGAAGTTTAAAGGGGTTTGATCGACTTGCATTAAGGTTATCTTGCTTGTCGTTTCTGCTTTGGCTAAAGTTGCACTTAAACACTCACTCCCCACTTTGATGCCTAAAGTCATTATTTTGAAGAGAAGATCGATCAATTTCTAGTTTGTCAAAAAGAAAAATTCAATTCTTCGAATAGTATAGAAAATGTTAGAATCGTGTTCAAGTAACAGATCCTCGCTACCCAGATTTTGAAGTCAATCTCATGCATTTTTAATTTATAGTCATCCTTGGTGATGTTCTTGAACTATATGGCGTTATTTCATTCCGTTAATTTCATCTAGTATTACTTAATTTTCCTAATGTGTTGCTCGACTCATTCGGTTACAAGTTATGTTTCGTCGTTCATTTATTTTACCCAAATTTAATTACTAATTCTTTTTCTTTTCTTTTTTATGTACACTCGGGAGTTGGGGTTCCACAACGGAACCTATTTTTTTTTGACCCAAGCATCAGGTCAAACACTACTCGGATCACAGAGCCTCGGAGTCGCGAGAATTAAGAGATTAAGTCTCTAAATAGAGTCTAGTATTTCTTACCTATGGTTAATTTGTGTTGATTTTTTATATAACTAACTCTTAGTGTTGAAGTTGTTTGATTATTGAGCCTATGATTGCTTTATTATTCATATTTTCTTTGCAGGAGTGGCTTTAATTTTCGCAAATAACGCATGGTTATTACTGGATAAAGTACATTTTCAGAACTTACCATCAATACTCTTAAATGAGATTAGCATAGCAATCATCACATTTTTCTTAAACATATGACAAAAATAAAAAATGGAATTTTAGTGTCAACTTAGCCAACAAATAAGTTAGTAAAATTCAGCTTTTTGAAAATTAGTCACCCGCTAATTTTAACTTATTTGTTACGCTATTTTATCTTTTCAACGCTTAAATTTTCAGTTTTCAAGTTTAAGAAAATAAGGTATATATATATTCATCCGCTATTGCGTACAAGGTATGTCATTTCATATAATAATTATTTTGTTACTATTTTGGACAATTATTATTATTATTTTTATTATTATTATTGTCATATCGAAACTATCGTCATTATTTTAATTCATCATTATCATTATTATTATTGTTATTACTACTGTTATTATTATCATCATAATTGTTATTACTATCACTATTACTTATCCATATTTTTCACACATACATAATCCAACATTCATTTTTTACCTTTTTGAAAGTACGTTTCACAAATAAATTCTCATGCCATAAGTTACTTTAATTACTCCATAAATAATTATAGTTAACTATTTAAATCCACTTATCTCTCCAATTTCTCCTATAGAATTACAAGATTTTAAATTTTTATAATATATAAAATTATATTGTCATCCTTTTCATACTTAAAGTGCATGTATATTTTGCGATAATTGCATTACTTTCTTTGTACGCGGTAGCGTTATGTTTGATATACTTTAAATTTTCTTTTGAATAATAAGTAATAACAAAATTTTCTTATCACCATTTTAAGCAGAATGACAAAATAAAGTTTTTCTAATATTTTTCTAAACTAAGCATAAGGACTATTTTCGATAGACTCTGAGAGGTGCCTAACACCTTCCTCTCGAGTAACCAAAATCCTTATTCAGAATCTCAAAATATTTTCGATAGACTAAAACAGAATTTTTATAACAAAAAATAATTTTTTCCTAATTTTCCTAAAAAGTTCGGTGGCGACTCTAAAAAATAATTTTCAAACCCAAGAGTCACTGAACGCCACCATACGCCGCATGCTGTTTCGACCGGTTCGAAATAGGGCTCGACATTTAGTATGATGTTTTAGTATGAATTCCCAAGAAGAAAAGCATGAATCCCAAGTCCTAAGTATAGGTTTAAGTTTACAAGAAAGCTCAAGTCTTTGAAGTTTCATTTATATGACATACTCTTGATTTACAGAAAAGATGGATCCTTTGATTCCAAGTTAAGACATGAAATCCACATTGTTCATCCTGTTTATGATTTAAAGTAAAGAAGAGCATAATTGTTTTTCTTTATATAAACCTTTATGCTAATTTAAGGTGTATTTTCTTAAAGTAAGGGCATATGTAACTAGGAGTAGTATATAGAATCGAGATGGGAATGTGGATAGGTGTATCCAAAATCCTAGAACCTACGAGCCAACGTAGGTTAAGCTCTTTCCCAATATGGATGAATTAAAGTATAGTGATCACTAAGTTAAGGTTCTATTCTGATGGCAAGGGTAGAATAACTCTCCCCAATGTAGGTAAGACATTGGACTCCATGGTAGCTCTTATGATTTATGTCGGTTAGAAGAATCTCCTATAAGTAAGATTTAAGGCAAAGATCTTAAGAAACTAAGTGTTACGACTCACAAGTTATTTGATATGATTTATTATCTATGTTCTTTATGCTCTTTCAGTCTTAAGTTTTACTCAAGTCTAAGGTGAGTCATTTACACTTGGCATTCATTATTTTGAAAGCTTATATTGTTGATATTGTTGTTTTAAGTATGCATTCACCTTACATGCTCAGTACATTCTAGAAGTACTGATTCACATATATGTTTGTGTGCTGTATTGTCTTATAACGTAGGTTCTGGTGTCCGTATCCAGCAGCGTGACTGATTTCAGCATCACTGATGTATCCCTACTTGTGGTGAGTCCTCATAGTTCGAGGGCCCGAATTCTCAAATTTCCTTATGTTTGATAGTACTTAGCTTTTAATTTCAGTTGGATATTCGGGTCAGCTGAGGTCTATCCCAGTGGCTCTTTAGTCATTTGTAGAGGCTTGTCTGATGGTAAACATTTAAGTTTGTGAAGTTGTTTGAGATTTGAAATTTAAGTTTTGATTAAAGAGCATGGAATTTTTTACCATTATTTCCTTATATTTTATTTTCGTCTTATCATGTGAATTTTGAGCTGAATAATATATCATGGGTTAGCTTGGGACTACTTGTAGCCTTAAGTATCGTGTGACGTCAAGGGGGTTCTCTCGGTACGTTATAAGCAAACCTGTCATCCTTGGTAGGAAGATGGGAAAAGATTGGCTTGTGAGGGTCATCTCTGTATTTAGCATTTTTGGGGTCAGTGTCCCCATGGAGGACTAGTTGGTTAATCTCATAAGAGTTGTCATCCAGATGTTTTCGCGAAAGCTTTCTAGACCTTGCCTCATCTCTTCAATAATTAGCTATGCTAGATAGAGTGGGTTTTGGATTATGATCTTGAACTTTGTTCCTCCCTATTCAAATTGAAGTGGGATCATCTATTCCATTAACCCTATCTCCAACCATAAAGTTGGTTGGTAGTTGTAAGACCCCGCGAAACTTCTGAGCTTAATTCAGTCCTTTAAGCTTGTCAAGGGGTCCCAAACTTATAAAATGCTAACCAAGTTCCCAAACTTAGCCTATTTTGAACTTCGAAAGTTGGCATTCTCATCTCGCCATCTTTATGTCCTTTAGTGGCCCGTATTTTTATTAATTCACGAATAGGAAGGTCAATAGGTATTCCAAACAAGTTTCAGATTTTTTGGTACACGTTTAGATCATGTTTGGAGTCCCAAAACAGTGAACCAACACAACCTTGGCACATCGCGTCGCCAATCGCGTTGGTCAACATTTGTGCAGGCTGCCAGAGCCAAAACTTCTGAGGCTCGACGCGATCATAGCCCGACATATCGAGTATCACATCACAACCATCAATACGCCGCGTCGCTTGTAGCATCGACACCCAGTTTTTAGTCATTAAATGAGTGCATCCTCAAGGGCAAAAAGGTCAATTTTCCATCCCTATATAAGTCACAAACACATAATTCAGCCCTATTTCACCCAAATGATAGTGGTTTCTCTCTCAAATCCATCAAGAACAAGCTTAGGGTTTCCAATTGAGGATCCAATTTCAAGAATTTCACTATTTGTTTTCAAGACTCTTTCATACAAGGTATGCATAGTATTGATTTATGGATTCCTTTCATCCATAAAGCTCAAGAACCCTATTTCAAATTATAAATCATGATATTTATTTTGTGGGTGTCTTGTAACCATGTTTATCTTGTTGTACGGTTCCTAAGTTGGAATCTTTACGTGCTTTTCATGAAACTACATTAGCATGCAAGTTGAAATCCCTGAATGGAGTTGTTCATAATTTGTAATTTGATGATTTCACCTATGCCCTAAGTTGTGCATGTAAGGTGTTTGATAAAATGCCTAAGAGGATAGAAATTGTGTATTATAGCTCAATTGTAACCTATATGATAAATGCATGTCTTACCCTTATGTTCAAATGAATCCCATGCTATTGATGTGCGATATAGATGTTTGTTGGAATGCTAATGATGTTAGAGAATGAAATTATGATACTTATTATATGCATTCCTACCATGTACAAGTTTATGATAGCCATGTGCTTCATGAAATCCCCAACTTATTATATTATGGATTATTGATGTTGGTCATGTATTCAAGAACGTCATGCATTGTCAAGTTTTCTTCTATTAAGTCTTGGGGGTACTTGTACCCAACAACTTAGCTGTGTGCCTAGAGCCAGTGTCATGTTTTCACGATACTCTCAGTCAAGCCATGGTCAATAGAACTCAGTCTGTCATGTCACTCAGGAAAGCTCAGTAATTCAGTAATCTCAGTAGTATTTCGTCAGTCAACGGAACTCAGTTAACTTAGTTCAGTTTAGTTCAGTTAATCATGCTTAGTGTCTATTCATATGGGAGTAGGATTTCGCACCGAGTGAACCCAAGGATAGGAACTCACCTGCCAGTAGAGGGTGTGATTCTTAGAAGCAATCTTTGCATTCCAGAACTACGTAGCCAGCGTAAGTTGAGATATCTAACCTGCCAGTTGAGGGTTGATGAGGTGGCTTACCTGCCAGTTCAGGGTTCCACCATTCTCATTTGAGTACCTGCCAGTTGAGGGTCACTCACAGCTTGTCCTTACCGATGGCGCGGTATTGACATCATTCTAATTGGGGTTACAGATTGGACCCCAACTCATCTATATTGCTTTATTTATGGCATGTCGGTTAGATGACTACTTCCCACAGTTACAGTTTCAGTCTCAATCTTAGTAATAGAACTCAGATAGTTTTATAGAATTCAGGAATGTCAAATACATTCGCTCAATATCAGTTATTAGGAACTCATGTTATCAGTATTCAAACTCAGTAGTCAGTATCATCACGAATTTAGTTACAGTCATTTATTCATGCATGTATCCTCACGTTTATGTTATATAGTCAGTTATCATTGTTCATGCATTTGAACCATCTGCATTCAACCTACCTTACATGCATACCAGTACATTCAATCGTACTAACGCATTTACGTTATGGTGTTTTATACCATAGGTCCTGAAGCACGAGTTCTAGAGCATCAGTAGTACTCCAAATTTCAGCAGCCAGATTTAGTAATGAGTACTCATCATTCGAGGATGATATGATTATTTATTTCATTATTTCTGTTTATCTTTCAGTAGATGGAGTTAGTTGGAGATATGTAGCATCAACTCCTTATTCAGATAGTTCAGTCAGTTAGAGATTTTTCAGACTACAATATGTTTAGATAATTTCTTTTAGTTCATGTTTTGGTGTTGATATACCGTACTCTCAGATATTATGTTTTATCAAGTTTGAACCTTATGGCAAGTTTTAGTTTATTATTTTTGCATTTTACATGATTTTATACAGTATTCAGGTACAGATATCAGTCATGGGTTAACTTATGGTCCTTCGGGGTCATGAGCACCGTGTATCTTTTCGGGTACTAAATTTGGGGCGTTACAAACTTGGTATCAGAGCCTAAGGTTCAATAGTGTCCTAGGAAGTCTGAAAGCCACATCTAGTAAAGTCTTTTACCTGGGTGCATTGCGCGCCACACTCATGTATAGGAGGCTATAAGATGTTTAGGAATAGTTTCCCATTTTTCAGTATTCATGTTGTGCCAGTGAGCATAATCTCGAGTTAATCTCTTAGTTTAATCCCTTTCTCTTCCATTTATAGAACATGCCTCCCAAGAAGAGAACTGGGAATCAGTCAGACCCTTAGCCCGAAGATCCTTTGGGCGAGCATATCTTTCATGCAAGTTCAGAGCTGTATTTACTACTCTTGCTCAGTCAGTTGCTGCCCAAAATGAATGACCAGCTGTCGTTCCAGCTAATCCAGTGGCCAATTCAGCTGCAGCCAGGATTCAGGACTTCACCCGAATGAATCCTCCATCCTTTTTTGGGTCTAAGTCAGAAGAGGATCCTCAAGAATTCCTTGACCAGGTTCAAAAGGTTACAAATATCTTGGGGGTTTCAGCCATTGAGAGTGCTGAGCTAGCTGCATATCAGTTGCAGGATGTTGCTCACTCTTGGTTCAAGCAGTGGAAGTCAGAGAGGTCAGTTGATGCAGGATCTATAGAATGGGAGGAGTTTTTCATCGCATTCTTAGATAGATTCTTTACCCTAGAGCTGAGAAAAACTAAGGTGTTAGAATTTATTAACCTCATGTAGGGCAACATGACGATGAAAGAGTATTCTCTTAAGTTTACTCAATTAGCCAGATATGCTCCTTATGTGGTTACTGATAGCAGAGCCTTTCTTAATCTCTACCCCATTGGGTAAAACCATCATAGTCCAATGGGTATACAAGAACTATTCACTTATGATATTTCACAAAGTCACCTCAGTCAAATTAGAGATGACTGATTTTGATGTCATTCTCGGCATGGATTGGCTTCATTCCTGTTATGCCACAGTCAACTGTAGAAACACAATTGTCCAATTTCAGTTTCCAAATGAACCAATCCTGGAGTGGGGGGTAATACTTCAGCTTTCAGAGGTCAACTTATTTCCTACCTTCGGGCACGAAAAAAAATGATAGCTAAGGGATATGTCTATTACCTTGTTCATGTTAAGGACTCTAGTTCTGAAACTCCCAACCTTGAATCAGTCCCAGTCATGAATGAATATTCAGATATTTTTCCCAAAGATCTTTTAGAAATTTCTCCCAAAAGGGAAATAGACTTTCGTATTGATCTTCTTCCAAATACTCAGCCTATATCTATTTCGCTATACAGAATGACACCAGCAAAACTCAGAGAATTAAAAGAATAGTTGGAGGACTTCTTAGCTAAGGGATTCATCAGACTCAGTGTTTCCCCGTGGGGTGCTCCAGTCTTATTCATGCGAAAGAAAGACTGTTCTCTCAGAATGTGCATTGATTACCATCAGCTCAATAAAGTCACGATCAAGAACAACTATCCACTTCCCAGAATCAATGACTTATTTGACCAACTTCAGCGTGCCAGCTATTTCTCTAAGATAGACCTCAGATCAGGATATCATCAGCTCAGAGTCAGAGAATGTGACATTCTAAAAATAGCCTTCCATACCTAGTATGGTCACTTCAAATTCGTAATCATGTCCTTTGGTCTTACCAATGCCCCAGCAACTTTCATGGACTTGATGAACCATGTGTTCAAGTAGTACTTTGACATGTTCATCATAGTCTTCATAAATGATATCATTGTCTATTCCTGCAGTGAGCGTGATCATGCAAACCATCTCAGAATCGTGCTTCAGACTCTCAGAGATCATCAATTGTTCGCTAAATTTAGTAAGTGTGAATTTTGGCTAAGGTCAATAGCATTCCTTGGTCCTACCATTTCTGGTGATGGCATTAGGGTTGATCCTCAAAAGACCGAAGCAGTAAGAAACTGGCCCAGACCTGTCTCATCATCAGATATCAGGAGTTTCTTGGGTTTGGCTGGCTATTATAGATTGTTTGTTAAGGTATTCTCTTCTATTGCATCCCCTATGTCAAGATTGACTCAGAAGAAAGTTAAGTTTCAGTGGTCAGATCCTTGCGAGAAGAGTTTTTAGGAGTTGAAGAGTCGACTCACCTCAGCTCTAATCTTAGCTCTTCCAGATGGTTCAACTGGTTTTGTGGTGTACTGTGATGCCTCCAGAGTAGGTTTGGGTTGTGTCCTTATGCAGTATGGTAAGGTCATAGCCTACGCCTCCAGACAACTTAAACCCCATGAGAAGAATTATTCGACTCGTGATCTTAAGTTAGCAACCGTAGTATTTGCCTTAAAGATTTGGAGGCATTACTTGTATGGGGTGCATGTAGATATGTTCACAGATCATAAGAGTCTTCAGTATGTGTTTTCTCAGAAAGATCTCAATCTTCGTAGGTGTTTAGAGCTCTTGAAAGATTACGGCATGAGTATCCTTTATAATCCGAGCAAGGCCAATATAGTGGCCGACGCTCTCAGTAGACTGTCTATAGGTAGTGTTGCTCATGTTTAGAGCAGTAAGAAGAAGTTAGCTCAGAAAGTTCATCAGCGTGTTCACCTAGTTGTTTCAGTAGAGGGCAATATATGGGTTCAGAGTAGTTTAGAATTATCTCTAGATGCTAAGGTAAAAGAAAATTAGGATAGAGATCCCAGTCTTATCAAGTTAAAAGAGTCAGGCAAGGATCAGAAAGTAGAAGTTTTCTCCCAAGGGGGAGATAGTGTTTTATGTTGTTAGGGTCATCTCTGTGTGCCAGGTGTAGATGGCTTGAGGCAACAAATTCTTGCAGAAGCTCATGATGTGCGCTACTCTATTCATCTAGGGTCCACTAAGATGTGTCGTGACTTGCGGGAGATCTATTGGTGGAGTGGGATGAAGAGAGATACTGCAGAGTTTATGGCTAAGTTCTCTATATGCCAGCATGTTAAGATAGAATATCAGAAACCTAGTGGGTCCATGTAGGAGTTTAATATTCCTACTTGGAAGTGGGAAGAAGTGAACATGGACTTTGTGATGGGTTTGCCTCGTACTCATCATTAGCATGATTCAGTTTGGGTCATTGTAGACAGGACAACCAAATCAGCCCATTTTCTTCTAGTCCATACCTCTTAATCGGCCGAGGATTACGCCAAACTCTACATCAGAGAGTTGGTCAGATTGCGCGGTGTTCCGTTATCTATTATCTCAAATAGAGGTACCCAGTTCACCTCTTATTTCTGGAAAGTGTTCCAAAAGGGTCTTGGTACCCAAGTTCATCTCAATATAGCCTTCCATCCTCAGACAAATGGTCAAGAAGAAAGGACCATTCAGACTTTAGAAGATATGCTAAAGGCGTATGCAATTAAATTCAAGGGTAGTTGGGATGACCACTTGCCTTTGATTGAGTTTGCATACAACAACAACTATCATTCTAGTATTCGGATGTCTCCATTCGAAGCTCTCCATGGTAGGAGATGTAGATCTCCAATTAGTTAGTTCGAAGTTAGTGAGGTCGTAGTCCTAGGGCCTGACTTAGTATTTGATGCCATAGAAAAGGTTCAGTTGATAAGAGAAAGACTATAGGCTACCCAAAGCTTATAGAAGTCTTATGCAGATGTACGCAGAAAGGATCTCGAGTTCGAGATTGGTGATTATGTTTATCTAAAGATCTCTTCCATGAAGGGAGTGAAGCGATTCGACAAGAAGGGAAAGCTCAGTCCCCGATATATTAGTCCCTTCAAAATTCTCAGTCGCGTTAGCAAGGTAGCTTATGAGCTTGAATTGCCTTCAGATCTGCCTCAGTTCATCCAGTCTTCTATGTCTCTTTGCTCAAGAAGTGCATAGGTGACCCAACAGTTGTAGTCCCTATTCAGAGCATAGATATTCAGAAAGGCCTCTCTTATAAAGAGATTCCAGTCGAAATTCTTGACTATCTGACTCGTAGACTAAGGAACAAAGAAGTCCCTTTAGTCAAAGTTCTTTGGCAGAATCAGTCCGTTAAGGGAGCTACTTGGGAAGCAGAAGCAGACATGCGAACCAAGTACCCTCACCTCTTCTCCGCTAACTCAGATCTAGCTTAAGGTAATAGTTTTCCTTAAGCTTGTAAGTTTCATGTTCAGATTTCAGTAACAACTTGGTATCCAGTTCATGTTCAAAATTCCATCATAAACTTGGTATTAAATACCATTGCATATTCAGTCATACATTCATGTATCAGTTCAGTCATATAATCATGCATCAGATATGCATTCTCATTGTGAGTAACTCAGTTCATAAGAACACTCAGTCATGCATTAATGAATCAGTTACACATGCATCAGATATGCATACTCAATATGGTGTATTCAGTTATCAGTCATGTCAGTCATGGAATCATGTTTCAGTTGCTCATGTTCAGTATGTATGTTAGTTTATCTCTTCTTCCCTCTCATTAAGTCTCAGTTGAGGACAAATATTCTCAAGGGGGAGATATTGTAAGACCCCGCAAAACTTCTGATTTTAATTCAGTCCTTTAATCTTGTCAAGGGGTCCCAAACTTAGAAAATTTTAACCAAGTTCCCAGTCTTAGCCTATTTTGGCCTTCGAAAGTTGGAAATCTTATATCTCTATCTTAATGTCCTTTAATGGCTTATATTTTCATTAATTCACGATCAGAAAAGTCAATAGGTGTTCCTGGACAAGTTTCAGAGTTTTTGAAACACGTTTAGATCATGTTTGGAGTCCCAAAATAGTGGACCAACGCGATCTTAGCGCGCCGCCAATAGCGTTGGTCAACATTTGTGCTGGTTGCCAGAGCCAAAACTTCTGAGGCTCGACATGATCATGGTGGACGCATTGAGTATCGCATCGCATCCATCAACGCGCTACATCGGTTGTAGCGTCGGCACCCAGTTTTTTATCATTAAATGACCGCATCCTCAAGGGCAAAAGGGTCAATTTCCCACCCTTATATAAGTCACAAATATGTAATTCAACCCTATTTCACCTAAATTATAGTGGTTTCTCCCTCAAATCCATTAAGAACAAGCTTAGAGTTTCTAATTGAGAATCCAATTTCAAGAATTTCACTATTTATTTTCAAGAATCTTCCATCCAAGTTATGCATAGTGTTGATTTATGGATTCCTTTCATCCATAAAGCTCAAGAACCCTATTTCAAATTATAAATCATGATGTTTATATTGTGGGTGCTTTGTAACTATGTTTATCTTATTGTACGATTCCCAAGTTGGAATCTTTACGTGTTTTTTATAAAACTACGTTAGCATGCAAGTTGAAATCCATGAATAGAGTTATTCATAATGTGTAATTTGATGATTTCACCTATGCCCTAAGTTGTGCATGTAAGGTGTTTGATAAAATGTCTAAGAGGATAGAAATTGTGTATTATAGCTCAATTGTAACCTATATGATAAATGCATGTCTTACCCTTATGTTCAAATGACTCCCATGCTATTGATGTGTAATGTAGATGTTTGTTGGAATGCTCATGATGTTAGAGTGTGAAATTATGATACTTATTATATGCATTCTTACCATGTACAAGTTTATGATAACCATGTGCTTCATGAAATCCTCAACTTATTATATTATGGATTGTTGATGTTGGTCATGTATTCAAGAATGTCATGCTTTGTCAAGTTTTCTTCTATCAAGTCCTGGGGGTACTTGTACCCGACAACTTAGCTGTGTACCTAGAGCCAGTGTCATATTTTCACGATTCTCTCAGTCAAGCCATGGTCAATAGAACTCAGTCTGTCATATGACTCAGGAAAACTCAGTAATTCAGTAATCTCAGTAGTATTCTGTCAGTCAATGGAACTCAGTTAACTCAGTACAGTATGGTTCAGTTAATCATGTTCAATGTTTATTCAGATGGGAGTAGGATTTAGCACCAAGTGACCCCAAGGATGGGAACTCACCTGCCAGTAGAGGGTGTGATTCTTAGAAGCAATCCTTGCATTCCATAACTATGTAGCCAACGTAGGTTGATACAACTAACCTGCCAGTTGAGGGTTGATGAGGTGGCTTACCTACCAGTTGAGGGTTCCTACTATTCTCATTTGGGTACCTGTTAGTTGAGGGTCACTCACAGCTTGTCCTTACAGGTGGCGTGGTATTGACAACCTTCTGATTAGGGTTACAAATTGGACCATAACTCACTATATTGCTTTATTTATAATATATCGGTTAGGTGACTACTTCCCACAGTTACAATTTCAGTCTCAGTCTCAGTAATAGAACTCAGATAGTTCTACAGAATTCAAGACTGTCAGATGTAGTCGCTTATTATCAGTTATCAGTAACTCATGTTATCAGTATTCAAACTCAGTAGTCAGTATCATCACAAATTCAGTTACAGTAATTTATTCATACATGTATTCTCATGTTCATGTTATATAGTTATTTATTATTGTTCATTCATTTGAACCCTCTGTATTCAGCCTACCTCACATGCATACCAGTACATTCAATCGTACTGATGTATTTGCGCTATGGTGTTTTATACCATAGGTACAGAAGTACGAGTTCCAGAGCATCAGTAGCACTCCAAATTTCAGCAGCCAGATTTAGCAGTGAGTCCTCATCATTCGAGGACGATATGATTATTTATTTCATTATTTCAGTTTAGCTTTCAGTAGATGGAGTTAGTTGGAGACATGACCCACCAACTCCTTATTCAGACGGTTCAGTCAGTTAGAGTCTTTTCAGATTACAATATGTTCAGATAGTTTATTTCAGTTCATGCTTTGGTATTTATATACCGTACTCTCAGATATTATATTTTATCCAGTTTGAACCTTATGGCATGTTTAAGTCTATTATTTCCATATTTTACATGATGTTATATAGTATTCAGGTACAGATATCTGTTATGGGTTAGCTTGTGGTCCTTGGGGGTCATAAGCACTGTGTAGCATTTCGGGTACCAGATTCGGAGCGTTACAGTAGTTCATTGGAAGAGGGACTGATGTGAAGGTCGTGGTTTATGGGTACTGACTGGACAATAGGTTGGATGATTTCTCCATGAGTAGGTGCTAAGTTACAACAGTCATTAACAGGGCGAAGGTTGGTGGAGGAATGAAAGGATGTGGACTACTGAATATCCCATCCAGTTATGGTATATTGCAGGAGAAACTTCCTTGTCTAGCTATTTCTATAGCTTCAGTCATATCAAGGTCAGTGACCTGACTATCTGAAGCTATTAGGATCCTGGAAGAAGGAGCCTTCAGTACGTTATTGGAGGTAAGGGGTGGGTTGAATTTTGAGAGAAGTTGGTTAGCTTCTCCTCCAACATAACTTTCTAATAGGTATGAGATTTTCCCTTGACTTTAGACTTAAAGGACTCATCCGACAAACTAGTGTTGGGCTTTGAGTTAGATGAAGAAAATGTTGGTCCTGGTAGTAAAATCCTTTTTAGGAAGCCTAAATGGGTATCCATTTTGATTTTGTTTACCGTATTAATCCCAATGGAATGGGGTTTTATGATGGGGATTCAGGTTGAGAAGAAGCGGGTCCAATCACACTTTTATTCTTACTTGGTGGGCCCAGGTTGGGAAGGGTTTTAGTCGTAGTCGCCCTAAGTTTCTCGGTGAACTTTTTTAGACAAGAAGGTCTGAGTTCCTTCTTATGAGTTGAGAGAATAGGTTGACTTACCTTGGCATGCATCGATGGACTTCGGATGTGTGTGGATAAACTTACTTCATCTTGCCTCTCTCCCTTTTATCGCCTTTGAAGGTGACCGTCGTCCATTCTTAATCCTTCTAAATTGAGGGCGCTGTCTCTCTTCCCTCTCTCCCTAAGATGCAATTTATTTTTCTTTTCCTGATGTGTCTCGTGCTTGAATTCAATTTCCTACAATGTGGCTGAGGCAGCCACGTCCCTTGCATAGAAATCTTTCTCCTTCATAATGGATTGCCTGTCGATGTTGCCCAATCACAATTAAAGTTTTCATTTGGATCTCTATGGGTATCTGGTCATAGATACAGGCATAACGCCTCCTCAAAGTTGAAGAGGTTCACGCATCAACCTTGAATAATTTTTCGATCTTTCCCCTACCTTTTCGAGTATACCTTTATCGTAGAATTTCATCGGTAGTTAGGGAAGTCTGATCCAGATGGTTATGGTGTAGATCTTAGATTCAGTAGGAATAGATTTTGGTACCCAATATTGTATAGATAGTAAGCTCCAGCCAAGAACCAATAGCCTTGTTGGAGTGCCCTTTTTTGGTTTGTTCATTGTCAAACTTGACTGTGAAAAAAATCCTTATCCAGATATATGAGAACCAGATTCCCTTGGATTTTCCAAGGGTAAGTTAATTTGGCATTTAGATACCGATGGTTAAATTTTCTCTCCACAGGTTTGACGATCGAAAAATGCCATGGGTTGTATATTCTCTATTTGTCCTCTTTAGTTAAAGTCATTGTATCTTCCAGTTTGGACAAAACCTCTGAAGAGTCTATTTCTTGGAATATATTGAGATAATGGGTGGATTCGAGGAGGGTTTCTTTCACTACCTCGTTGTACGTTATTGTTTTGACGATATCAATTGCCATTTGGCAGCCTTTTTGATTGAGTGAGGCTCTGTGGTGTAGGTAGGACAATATCTCTTCGGTCATAGGCAAGTGTGTTTTGATAATAGGGTATTTTTAGAAAGAAAGCGGACCCTCTCTCACTAAAACTAAGATGCAAGGAGAATCTGCAAAAATCCCATCAGAAATAACCTCTTCACCTTCAAGACAGAGGTATGGTTTATGTATACAGTCTTGTCACATTACACTAGTATTTATTGTTATTTACTAGATAATTTTAAGGCCCGTAAACGGTCCCAATGTAATTGATTATAAACTTTAGATTTATTTTGTATATACGTAAAAGTTTAATTTAAAAATATTGACTAATATTCTACTGGGCAATTAAAATTTTAGCATAAATAAAATACTATATGTAAAGTTAAATAACTCACAAATATTTTCAAGTATTATTGGTATTTATTATGAAAACATTCATTTTTTACTGTTCTAAAGCACTAAGGATGTAAACTTTAATTTGTTTTCCATATTGCATAATGACATAAATTTATTGTGATTTAAAATATAATTTTACTTGTTAGATTGAAATGAATTATATGTGAAATATGCTATGTTCAAGAAAGTCAAAAATTACATTGTATATTTAATGAATTTTCTATGGTATTCCCAACTCTTTTATTTCCTTTGGAAGATTTATTAAGAACATGATTTTTGTACTTTTTTTTTTATTATTCTTTGCACATAAATTGTTACTTGTACAATATTATTAATTATTAAAATAAGTTAAGTTTTAATTCAGATTACGCACTACGGGGAGTGGCGCTCCCAATAAAATTTTCTTCATTCCCAAGGCTCAAATTTGAAATCTCTGATTAAGTGTGGAGCAATCCCAATACTACACCACTATCCACATTGATAATCTAAAAATATTTTATTATCAATATACATTAATTGGACTCAAGAATACTCTATTCTTTTTATAAAATTTGATTTGACAACTCAAAATTAAATCAAGCTTACATTAATTCAACTACTTAAATTATTTTCTAATGTCTAAACTGAAATAAAATACAGACCTAATTCTCTATTTAGATGAAGATCTATGATTTTTAAATTTAGAAAATATTTATAGGATCCGTTTGATCATAGTATTTTGAAAATGAGTATTTTTGAAGTTTAAAAAATATAAAAACTGAAATTTTTAAAAAATTTAGAGTTTTTTTTTTGAAAAAATGAGTTATTTTTTGAAAATTAAGAATTAATTTTTTTTAAAAAAATTAAAAAGTACAAAAAAGTAAATTTAGAAATAGTGAAACACCTCCTGAGGTTTTTTTTTTTAGATCCAAAAATAGTGAAAAAGTATTTTGAAATATTTATGGCCAAACAAACATTCTGAAATAAAGTAAAAATGTATTTCGAAATACTGTGGATAATATTTATGGCGAAACGCTTACTTAGTTGAGAAAATTGAAGGAAAGGTGTCTTTTTAAGTCTTGAATGAAGAATTAGTGACATTGACCAAATTAAATGGTCAAACATAATTAGGAAACTTGATTAAGTTAATTGTGGACTTGATTAATATTTTCAAAACTTTCTACTCTTTTCAAAAATACAAATCAACCCACACCCTCTCCTTTCCAAATCAACCGTCTCTCTTCTCTCTCTTTCTCTCGACAGTCTCTCTGAACTTTCTCCTAACCAACAGTTCTACAAAATTTCTTTCTTTAATTCCCGGTGACTTCAAACTCCGGCAACAAATGGCTGGACGCATTTCTTTTTGACTTTCAATCATCAATCGACGCGACAAGCAGTGTCTCTGACGATAAAAACTTCTAGTCTTCATCGTCCCAATTCTTCTTTCATGGGTAAAATATTATGTCTTTTTAGTTACGAAGAAAAAAAGGAACTTGAGTCAACTTCTCTTCTTGTATTGGTTAACAATTTTAATATTTCTTTCTTAAATTTGAAATGTGGACTGAATAAAATCCTAATTTCTGGCATTTCTTCTCTACTCTTTTTGGTTTAAAATATAATTTTTTATTGTTATTGTTGTTCTTGTTGTCAAACTATTGATTCAATTTGTTGGTGATTTTTGGTGTTTGTGTGTTGTGTTGGTGTTGCTGGGTTGATTTGTTGTTTTTCTTCTTGGAAAAATGGTATTGCAATAGATGACTATCTGACGCAACAGATAAACCATCTTATGTAGCAGATGAAATATCTGATGCAACAGATAAATAATCTAATAGATCATTCATCTGTTGTGATAGATGACTCTTTTGTTTGGGAGAAATCTAAACAATATTAATTCAACAGATAACTCATTTTGCAACAGATGAGTGGTCTATTTTTATTGTTTTCAATGAATTGCTCATCCGCTGCAACAGGTTATTTATATGCTGCAACAGATAAACTACTTGGTTCAACAAATGAGTGATCTATTTTTATTATTTCCAATGGATTACTCATCCGCTACAATAGGTTGGTCATAAGTTACAATAGATAACCTACCTGGTGCAACAGATGAATGATCTGTTTTTATTGTTTTCAATGGATTACTCATCCGCTGCAATAGGTTGGTTATAAGTTGCAACAGATAACCTACCTGGTGCAACATATGAGTGACTTGTTTTTATTATTTCCAATGGATTACTCATCCGTTGGAGCAGATTGGTTATAAGTTGCGACAAATAACCTACCGGTGCAACATATATGTGATCTACTGGAATTATTATTTTACTGTTGTATATGTTAGATTTACTATTATCCCTTTTTAACGATGCATTATTGAACTATAATCTATTTTATGTTCCTGTTATTTTTAGATTATATGGCTCCCAAAAGTCCAAGTAAAGGAACAAGTGAAGCAGCTAGGCTACATCCACTACTCTATGAGCTTGCTTTACAAGCGTTATCTCAATCACGAGCAGAATATGATGAACACGGGGAGGAGGAATGTTTCAAAAGAGATGATCAAAATGCTAATAGACCTTCCACCGAAGAGTTGGTCAAAACCTTCAGCATTGATCGTCATCCTATGAGAATGCAGTGCGATGGTGTCATATATTCAATGGGTGATTTCATGGTTAAGTCAGCCATGAGAAAATCTTTTGACGCCTTCAGAAAAATACTTCGAGAATAAAAATTGGATGCTTATTTTAGGGACAGTTAATTTGGAAATATCTTGATTTGTCGAAGGACAATAGTGCTCGTTTCCAAATGAAAATGGTATATGAACTTCTCAAGCATAGGTTTATGTATGCAAACAAAGATAAGATAGATGAGGTATGGACAAATTACTGTGGCATGACTATTTGTTTTGGTTGGAAGGAGTTTTCCATAGTTACTGGACTAAGATGTTATCCTCTTTCTCCTTCTTATGTTATACCTATTCTAACCCTAAAAAGCACTCCGCACACCCAAAAAAGTCAAAGAAAAGTCATGTGATCGTGATGACCTGGTGTCCATTGTTGGTCCAAGCTTCAAAAATAAAAATTTGATAGAAACTTTGAAAGGTAAAAGAATTTCAAAGAAGCACAAGCAATCATTGTGCTTGGTTTAGTTTGTACATAATATTCTTTGGGCTAGAGACGTTAACAACATAAGCATTGGTTTAATAAAGCTTTGTGAGGATCTTGAAGCATTTAACATTTATCCTTGGGGTTATGAAAGCTTCAAAATGACTGTCAAACATTTGTTGACTCCATTAGCGCCAAAGATAGTAAACTTATATGGCCTTCCATTGACTTTCATGGTAAATATTTCTTTTATTATGATATCATACATTTTTTTATTCAATAATGGTTTTGATTTATTGGTGTTATTTTATAGGCTTGGGTGTTTAAAGCCATTCCTTATTTGAAACAAGTGAACTACCAGGAAGAAGTTTTCTGTCCAAGAATCTTGAGATGGTTGTCGGCGAAAACTGATAAAAATGTAAAATTTCTTGATCTCTTCAACCCCCGAAGGATGCAGTAAGTATAATTATAATTAAGTTTTTATTTTAATTAATGACTTTTTTTGAATGATCTAATCATCATTCTAATATATGTATTGATTTATGTTAGATTGTATATCCGTCGCTTGTTCCGGCCAATCGAGAGTTAAAGATGCCATTTTTCTTACTTTACGGTCTATGTAAACTTTATCGGACCCTAATGTCATTGACAGAATAAAAATAGAATTGTTTGGTGCAACAACCATTATAAGAAAAATAATTTTAGAGGGTGGGGCTTGTTGTTGTTGATGATCTTAGTGGTGATAGAGCTATTGATGGTGGTAGCGGTGCTGCTGTTGGTGCTAACGATGCTCGTCTTACATTATTTAAAATAAACCATTATGAGTATGATCATACTTTTTATATAGATTTGCCTCTCCCAGCGAATGTTCTGCATGCAAATGTCAAGACTGCAAGGCGAAAAATAATGTAGTGATTAATGCTATTAATGCATTGACTGCTTTTGTAAAGGAATTGATATCTAAGAAGGGTGTCATTCCATCAAAGAGGATTTTATATTCATCCACTACATTAGAGATATGCCAGAACAGATAAATCTGTTACAATAGATGGACAATCTGTTGCATTATAAAAATTCAACTTTCGAAACATAAAAAATCTACATGTAAAGTGAAGTGACTTAAAATAAAAAAGGCAGAACCCATCGACAGTTTTCATTTTAAACTCCTAAAATAAAATAGGCATCAAGTAGACAATGTTTGTTTTAAACACGTAAAATAAAATAGGCATCAAATGTGTCAGTTTGAGACTTTTTACCCTGTTGTTTGATCGCATGTAATTCACGCAGCCAAGGCTCGTTGAACTCCCATTTTTGCTGACTTGGCGTCTGATTTGGCCCCCAACAGTTATTTTTCTCCCATTTTCTTGTATATTCATCTTCTTTCTAAAATTTAACCCTAAATTCCCAAATCTTATTTTTCTTATTCATATTTTTTTCTCTATTCAAATTCTTCAAATTATTTCTATTTGATTTTTCTGCATAATTTTTTTATTTTTTTCAACTAAGCTTGACAATGTCGAGCTCTTCTTCTACTATTTTTTGATAAAGATTTTTGATATTGTAAGTGTGTTCATGAAGCTCTATTGAATACTTCTTGGACTCAAAAAAATCCAGGTCGTAGGTTTTTTAGTTGTAAGATTTCAAAGATAATATTTTTTTATTTAATTAGTTGATTAATTATTGACTTGTAATTATTTTGTAATTGTGGTCTTGTTTTTGTAGAAGTTGGGTGTATGTGATTAATTTGATTTGTGTGAAGAGAGACACCCTTCACAGGCAAATCGTGTAATCTGAAATTAGTTGAAGAAAGTCAAGGCTTTTGAAGAGAAACAAAATCTAGCAAGAAGATACTATATTGTTGGAGTTATTGCTACTGATTTTGTGTTGTTGGGCACATGGATATTCAAGCCTAATTGCTAAAATTTTCATGGTGGTGTATTTGTATTTGCTACTGGTTTGGTGTTGTTGAGAACATGGATATTCAAGCGTAATTATTGAAAAATATTAAACAGATTTAGACATATGTTGCAACATGTAGGTCATCTGTTGGAAATTATCAAATAGGTCTTCCCACTATTGCAACAGATAAGACTATATAAGTATAATGTAACAGATGATCAACCTATTACAATAGATAAACTATCTGTCAGAACAGATAGAATGTATTTTACAATAGATGGACAATCTGTTGCATTCTAAAAAATTCAACTTTCATTAGACAAAAAAAATTGCCCCTACATGTATGTAATGTAAAGTAGGTATGTAAAGTTAAGTGGCTTGAAATAAAAAAATTGTTATTTCACTGTCTCTTCTTTATACACAGGCTCCAAGCGTTCATTTAGTATCCCATAAGACCAGATCTTTTGTATGTTTTCCATAGTGTTGTCGCACAGAAAGGTCATTGGCTTGGCTATTTATGTGCCAGTCAGCAAACATACGATGTGTGCAAGAACGTGCGACCCGTACGCAACAACGATTTTATTTTTGTGGAGTTCCATGTCTTTGTTTTGACCTTCAAAATCTCATAGCTACTTCATCAAAACTTCTGTTGGAAAATGATCCATCAGTTTACTCTGCCTCAATAAGATAGGGAACGACTCCAACAGTGGCTGCACATAGTAAAAAAATCGACCTCGTCTAAGGCAGGTAAGTTGCAGTCATAAACCTTGATCTTTCTCCCCTCAAAACGTATCTCAACAACCCGATAATGTACATCGTCCACGTTCATGACTCCAAGAATCCTCTTTGCCTCGGTCCAACTCTTGTCATAAGGATTTGGCCTCTCCTCTCTAACATATTTTTTTCATTTCTTCATCCCATTGGAACCCAAAAAGTAACGAATGAAATCCCTCACCACCAGGAGTTAATGCTAGCTTACTGAGATAATTGTACTTATCCTTGAGATTCCTGTAGAATTTGAGGTCCATTATCCTATCGGCAGTATCATAAGCTTCCAGGTATGCTAATTGCCTGCCCCTCATAAGGTAGATAATTTCTTCAACATATTGTGATATTAGAAACGTCAATTTTTAAATAGGTTAGTAATTGTAAAGAAGGAAAAAATAATGAAATATGCAATGGATGGTCCATCTATTGCAGAGAGTTCTCCAAATCTATTCACAGATTACCTATCTAACTCAACTTATGTAAAAGATGGGTAATATGTTGCAACAGAACCACCACAAGTTGCACTAGAATACACATATGTTGCAATAGATGAAAAGTGGATTAGTAGGCTAGGTTAGGAAAAGTAAACTTACCCTGTCCACATATTTCGTATGCATATCTGTCATACTTCTAAAGTCTTGGGCGAAAAAGGTATGGATTGGGTAATCTTGTGCACCTTGCTTAGCCCGTCACAGATCCCTCTTCTCTTTGGCACCAAGTTCAGCGTATATGTCCACCTTTTTGAATGGCCCCTGAACTTCAATAGCTTTTGGAAAGGGAGGAGTTATAATTTTTTTCGATTATCGATTGGAGAGTACTTCCCTGATTGCTCTTTTCTTTCTCTCAACCGTCACTGTAAGAGTGTATGGCTCTCTCACCTTCTTGGATGGTATGATATCCCTCTTGGATTTCAATTTCTCAACAACTTTATCGATAGCCTTTACTTTTTCAAAGAGTTTGTCCTGGCTATCCTTGCACTCTTTGTATTTGCAATGAGAACATGGGGTGAACAGGGGTGAGAGGGACTGGTGTAAGGGTGAGAGGGACTTGTTTAATGGGTAAAGAGACCTATGAAAGGTGTGGTTTCAAACATATTTATTTTTTTAGCATCAATATGCTCAAAATCATGATTGGCAGAAATATCAGCATGCCTGCCACCAATATCAACTCCACCAGAAATACCCCTAGAAGAAATATTCGAATTTGTTGCAGTAGTTTGGTCATGAAGAGCCTCAACACTAGGATGACCTTTCCTAACTGCACTTCTTATAGCTGTTGCTCGAGCTAATTCCTTCTTTATTAACTCCACCATTGGGTCTGCTATTGTATCAATAAGACCTAGAGTAATAAAAAAAGTCATCCCCAACTCTTTCTCAGTAGACACAATCCACGGATGCAAAACCTAAAAAATAGATACATTTAAATCATATAATAATTTGCAGTTAGTTGAGTTGCATGTTAACATAGACAACTTATGCAACAGATGATCTATCTACCGCAATAGATTAATAATATATTCCATAAGATTACCCATCTATTGCATAATATGCAGTAGATGGTAATCTGTTGAGTCGGGTTCAGAGAAACAAAGCAACAGATGGGTAATATGTTGCGAATTTCTATTTTCACCATTAACATACTTAACAAATATATTTTAAATTTTATGATTTTCCTCAAATATACGATTCCACATTATATTGCCATTATAATCGGGTTCTATTTTTAATCTAGTTATTATCCACAAAATTGAATAATTCATTAATTCTCAACTGATTTTTCTAATATTTCACTTGTTGGTCGATGTGGAAAGAGAGAATTACGGACAAGTGAATATCATCTTACTTCTTTTAAATGTTTTAAGATGTTATTTTCTAGTTGTCATTTTTCGATAATGTGTATTTTTGTTCAATTCTTGTAAGATTTATAGTATTATGTGTAAATTATAGCTCAGGGTCATCTTTTTTCAAGTTTCCTATGTTTTTATTTACGTAAGAATTTCATTTCTTGATGAATATTTGAAAACACATATTGAAACACTTGATATTGATTTTTTTTATGTGTTACAATTTGGTATTAACTATTTTAGAATCTTTTTAAGTTTATTTTCTATTTAACATTATTATTTCATGCTAATGTGATAATTACGTGTCAATACATATTTTATTATTTGTATAGTGTTGTGTTGCTGTTTAATATTTTTATATGTGCGATTTAGAATTTAGGGATGAATTGGTAATACTAATTATAATGACCCGAATTGTGAAATTCTGCTTTAAATGTGTTTTGACTATTTTGACTTTTTCATAGTTGCTACATGTTTATTTAGAAGCGTGTGGATGATTGACACGATTTTTGAGGTGATCGAAAATGATTTTGATGAGTTATTGATTTTTAGAAGATTTAAAAATCATATAGCTAACTTCGGTTAATATTTTTTATTATGAGTGTTAGATAGCAATTTGGCCAGTCTCATTAGACTCCAAATGCCGAATTTGGATTAGTATCTGATTTTTTGTTCAGTTCAAAACGTTTATTTTGCATTTCAACTATTCATTGAAAATAGTAAAAAGGGGTATCTTGGGTCAATTTATTAAATAATTTATTTTATGAAAATTCAACATCGTCATTGAGTCCGGAATATCAAAAATATCCTGATAACATATATGGATAATTTTTGTCATACTTCGAACAAATCTCGAGGGTCTAATCGACAACTTGGCAAATTTCAAATTTGCTAGTGCAAGACATCAGCAGGTGCGGCCGCTTAAGTGGCAATTGGTTGCTAAAGCAAAAATCGCTTAAGTGGCAATAAGTCACTTTAGTGGTGATCACTTTAGTTGTATCTAATCGCTTTAGTGGTGACCTCTTTAGAGGTGATTGAGTCGCTAAAGCAGCGACCACTGTATGTAACCCTCTATTCTCGTCTTTTCACTGTTATTTAAATAATACGGAAGTAGCATATATGTTTAAATTTAGATTAGATTTACTATAGATTAATTTATATTGAATAATTATGATAAGACCATTTAAAAACAGAGAAGCTTTTAAAAAAATTAAAGAATCTTTAATTAGTAATTATTCAGAATATATAAGTCTAAATAAAACAAAAGAAAACCCACAAAGATTAGCCTACCTAATTACCTTAATATCTAGTATTGAAGCAAAATTAATACAACAACAACAAACCCAGTGTATTCCTACCTAGTGGGGTCTGGGGGGGGGGAGGTAAGATGTACGCATTCCATACCTCTACCTCTAAAGAAGTAGAAAGGCTGTTTTCGATAGACCCCCGGGTCAAGACACGAGACACCACACAAATACATAGTAAAGCACAAAACAGGATTTCATAAAATAACATAAATACGACACCCATAAGTAATAGAAAACAGAGGCAAGCACCCAGATTCGTAATAAAACCTGGAACACGGAATCATAACAAGAAATATTACCCCCACCAAGTAATTCCCTACATTAGCGACCCAAACTGGCCCTAGTCTTTTGCCCTAATTCGCGACCTCCATACCTTCCTATCTAGGGTCATGTCCTCGGTGAGCTGTAACTGCTCCATGTCCCGCCTAATCATCTCACCCCAGTACTTTTTCGGCCTACCCCTACCCCGCCTAAAACCATCCTACGCTAGCCTCTCACACCTACGAACCGGGGCATCCATACCCCTCCTCTTCACGTGTCCGAACCATCTCAATCGGACTTCCCGCATCTTGCACTCCATTGGAGTCACACCAACCTTCTCCCTAATAGTCTCATTCCTGACTCTATCCCCTCTAGTCAGCCCACACATTCAGCGCAACATCCGCATTTCCGCCACCTTCATTTTTTGGATGTGGGAGTTCTTAACTGGCCAACACTCCGCACCATACAACATGGCCGGATGGACTACCACCCTGTAGAATTTGCCTTTAAACTTGGGCGACACTTTTTTATCACACAACACCCCCGACGCGAGCTTCCACTTCATCCATCCCGCCCCAATACGGTGCGATACATCCTCATCAATCTCACCGTTACCCTGGATCACGGACACGAGATACTTGAAACTATCCCTCTTGCATACCTCCTGTGATTCCAGCTTCACTACCACCTCATTCTCCAGCCTCACTTCATTAAACTTGCATTCCAAATACTCTGTCTTGCTCCTGCTCAACCTGAACCCTTTAGACTCAAGAGTTTGTCTCTACACCTCTAGTTTGTCATTCACACCCCCTCGAGTCTCGTCAATCAGAACTACATCGTCTGCAAAAAGCATACACCAAGGCACCTCCCCTTGAATATGCCGCGTCAACACATCCATCACCAAAGCAAACAAAAAGGGGCTAAGAGTAGATCCCTGATGCAATCCTGTCAAGACAGTGAACTGCTCTGAGTCTCCTCCTGGCGTCCTCACCTGAGTTTTCGCTCCATCATACATATCCTTAATTGCTTTGATATATGCCTGCGGGACTCCACTCACCTCCAAGCATCTCCATAGCACCTCCCTGGGGACTTTGTCGTATGCTTTCTCCAGGTCGATAAACACCATGTGCAGGTCCTTCTTCCTTTCCCTATACTGTTCCACCAACCTTCGTACCAGGTGAATTACCTCCGTCGTCGAGCGGCCAGGCATAAATCCAAACTGGTTTTCCGAAATAGACACTATCCGTCTCGGCCTTACCTCGACCACTCTCTCCCAAATCTTCATAGAGTGACTCAATAACTTAATCCCCCTATAGTTATTGCAACTCTGGATGTCACCCTTGTTCTTATAGAGAGGGATCATGGTACTCCACCTCCATGTCTCAGGCATCTTTGCCGTCTTGAAGATTTCGTTAAACAATCCAGTTAACCACCTTACACCAGCCTCTCCAACGAACTTCCAAAACTCCACCGGTATCTCATCCGGCCCCGTCGCCCTACCCCTACGCATCCTGCGAACAGCCTCTCTAACCTCCTCTACCTTAAAACGTCTACAATAACCAAAATCCCAACCCTCCTCTGAGTGCTCCAGTTCCCCTAACACAATCGCTCTATCCCCTTCGTTATTCAAGAGCCTATGAAAGTACGACTTCCATCTACTCTTAATGTGACCATCCTCCACCAATACTCTACCGTCCTCTCCCTTGATGCACCTCACCTGGTCGAGGTCACGACCCTTCCTCTCCCTAGCCTTAGCGAGTCTAAATAACTTTTTCTCCCCTCCTTTCCCCTGTAACCCTGCATACAAGCTCTCAAGAGCGGCCGTCTTTGCTGTCGTGACTGCTGACTTAGCCTTTCTCCTAGCTAGCTTGTACTCTTTCCTGTTTACCCGCTTCTCTTCTTCGTCCTTACTCTCAACCAACTTAGCATACGCCCCTTTCTTGGTCCCCACTTTTTTCTCCACCTCTTCGTTCCACCACCAATCCCCCCGATGATGCCCTGCCCGGCCCCTAGAAACACCCAACGCCTCACTTGCATTCTGCCTGATGCACCTAGCCGCATACCACCTAATTATGATAAAATCGGATTTAGATACCCACCAAAATATTATAAATATGGTTTAAATGAATAAAGTACAAAAATACAAAGAATTAAAACAAATTATTTCTAAAAACTTAAAGAATTAAAAATAAGAATAGAAAGACTACATTATAATATATTTGCCGAAGTTAGTAAAAACTCAATAAATGCACAAAAAGATGAAATATCAAATTTAGAATCACAAATAGATAGTTTAGAATATATATATCAACATGAACTATTTACAATAAAATGAACAAAGAAAAATTTATAATAGATGAAAAAATATATGAAAATCACGAAGGATTAAAAATAAAAATAGTATTTTATAATCTAGGAAGAAGATATAAGAAAATAGATGAACATTTATAGTTAATGCTAGAAAAAAAAGAATTAAAATTAGAAGATAAATTGACAGCTATGGTGAGAATAGAAAAAGAAAACGAAGAAATATATAGAAAAAAGGAAATCGAAAAAATAAAACAACAAACTACAGAAGAAATATGAAAAATAGAAGAAACTAAAAATAGTAGGATTGCTGAATTAGAAAAAGAACTACAAATGCTAAAAGATCTGTATGAAAAAAGACAGAAAGAAAAAGAACAAAAAGATAAAGAACAAAAATTATTAAATGAGATAAATCAATTTAAAGTAAAATTAGAAATAGAAAATAAAGAAATAGAAACCAAGGAATTAGAAATTAATACAATAGATGTTGAAGAAACAAATAATTATGATTCGGAAGATAGTGAAACACATACAGAAATCTTAACAAATACAAAAAATTTAGGAATTAGTGGAAAACAAGAAGTAATTAATGAAGAAAATTTAGAAAATATAAACACGAAAATAAACACTCTTGATAAAAAAGAAGATGAAAATATAATATCTAGAACATCAGAAATAAGAAAACCTACATATTATAAGAATAAGTTTAAAAGATATAATCTAAAGAATGAATATGACAAATGGACACCAAGACAAATAGTTAATAAAAATTATAACTTTTTAGACTTAGATTGTATAATAGATACAGAAAAAATAATACAATTATTGATAGGATATATGACAAAACAATTATTAGATAATAATATAAACGTAACAGATGCACCAGAATATATAGAAAGAACACTAACAGGAACAGTGAAATTATGGTTTTCAAATTTAACTGAAATAGCAAGAAGGTATTAAAAACTAATAAACCTACAGAAGGAACATCATCAACAACTACAACTAAATTAACACCTATAGAATTATTAAAAAAAATAAGAATTAGCTATAAAAGACGAATTTAGCAGCATGACAACAACAGAAGAAGAACAAAATGAAGAGAAAGATACAAATATGAATTTAATGTTAAAATTAGCAATATGTAATATGTGCTACATAGATGAATATACTTGCGCATTTAAAGAATATTATTATAAAGGAGCATATAATACAGAAGAAAGTAAAGAAATAAGAAAATTATATTTTAATAAATTACCTGAACCATTAAGTTCAAAAATAATAAAAAGTTGGGATGAAGTAAAAATAGTAGATACTCTAGGAGCAAGAATAAATTTTTTACAACAATGGTATAGAAACCTATGTGAAAAATATAGAGAAGAAATAAAAATGGAAAAAACACTAATAAGAAATTTAGCATGTTGCAAAGATAAAAGAGAACCACAATTTGGATGCGAAGAAAGATATTATAAGAAAATAAAAAGGCATAAGAAATATAAGAAATACAAAAAATCAAAATATAAGTATAAGAAACCAAGAAAAAGATATTATGTAAAAAATTATAAACATAAAAGACCATATAGGAAAAAGAAATCTATAAATGAATGTACTTGTTATAGTTGCGGAAAATTAGGACATTTAGCTAGAGATTGTAAATTACCTAAAAACCCAAAAAATAAACAAATATCAGAAATTCAGTACATATTGTATCTTTGATGGTCAAGTACTCAAGAAATTCAAGTTGTGTCAGTTTCCTTCTATCGAGTCCTGGGGGTACTTGTACCCGAAAAATATAGCTGTGTCTAGATCCATGTCATGTTTTCACGATACTCTTAGTCAATCCATGATCTATAGAATTGAGTCAGTCATGTGACTAGAAAAACTCAGAAATCTCAGTAATCTGAGTAGTCCAGTAATCTCAGTAATCTCAGTGCTCAGTAACCTCAGCAACCTCAGTATTCACAGGCAATCTCAGTAACTTTAGTACTCTCAACCAGTCCTCAGAACTCAGTACATTCCGTTAGTCATTGGAATCCAGTAAACTTAGTTTAGCTCTGCTAAACAATACCACTAGTATCACTCCAGTTAATCAGTATCAGTTTAGCTAATCAGTTCAGTTCAATTATTCAGTTCAGCTTAGTTATTCAGTTCAGTGTCCTTTAAATGGGAGTAGAGGTTAACACTGAGTAAACCCAAGGATG
Source organism: Capsicum baccatum var. pendulum (assembly GCA_030864225.1). NCBI lineage: Eukaryota > Viridiplantae > Streptophyta > Magnoliopsida > Solanales > Solanaceae > Capsicum > Capsicum baccatum. Next base: position 103,422,039 of record CM061551.1, read on the forward strand.
GGAACTCACACGCCAGTTCAGGGTGTGATTCTTAGTAGCAATCTTTATGTTCCAGAACTACGTATCCAGCGTAGGTTGAGACATCTTAACCCGTCAAATAAGGGTTGATGAGGTGGCTTAACCCATCAGTTTAGGATTCCCACCATTCTCATTGAGTACCTGCCAGATAAGGGTCACTCACAGGCTGTCCTTACCAGTGGCACGGTATTGACACCCCTCCAGTCGAGGCAGAGATTGGACCCCATCTTAGCTATTATAGCATATTTGGGGCATGTCGGTTAGATAACTACTTCCCACAGTTCCAGTTACAGATTTCAGGACTGTCAGCTATAGCTACCAAGTCTCAATAAAGAACTTAGATAGCTCTTCAGATTTCAGTATATCAGGGCTGTCAGATACAGTCAACCCAGAAATAGAATAGATTATTATACATTTACTTTAGAATAAAATGGATAGATGAAATAATGGAAAATCTAATATAAAAATTAAAATGGATAGACGAAACCTTAAAAAATATAGAAAAAAGCAAAGACAAAAGTTTAGATAGTTTAAAAAATTCATTAAAAAGAGAACAAGAAGAAATAGTTAGTAGCATAAATAACCTCAAAGAAGATATTAAATATAGTACAAATAGAATAGATTATTATACATTTACTTTCGAATAAAATGATAAACTACAAATATCTAAAATATTGGAAACAAGAAATAGAAGAAATAAGATTAACAGAAAACCTTATAAAAACAAATATTGAAATAGATAAATGTCCTAATTTTTCGCAATTATAACAAGTACATTCCTTTATAGATTTCTTTTTCCTATATGGTCTTTTATGTTTATAATTTTTTACATAATATCTTTTTCTTGGTTTCTTATACTTATATTTTGATTTTTTGTATTTCTTATATTTCTTATGTCTTTTTATTTTCTTATAATATCTTTCTTCGCATCCAAATTGAGGTGCTATTTTATCTTTGCAACATGCTAAATTTCTTATTAATGTTTTTTCCATTTTTATTTCTTCTCTATATTTTTCTCTTTGATTTCTATACCATTGTTGTAAAAATTTTATTCTTGCTCCTAGAGTATCTACTATTTTTGCTTCATCCCAACTTTTTATTTTTTTTGAACTAAATGGTTCAGGTAATTTAATAAAATATAATTTTCTTATTTCTCTACTTTCTTCTGTATTATATGCTCCTTTATAATAATATTCTTTAAATGCGCAAGTATATTCATCTATGTAGCACATATTACATATTGCTAATTTTAACATTAAATTCCTATTTGTATCTTTCTGTTTAGTTTGTTCTTCTTCTGTTGTTGTCATGCTGCTAAATTCGTCCTTTATAGCTATTTCATATTTTTTAATAATTCTATAGGTGTTAATTTAGTTGTAGTTGTTGATGATGTTCCTTCTGTAGATTTATTAGTTCTTAATACCTTCTTGCTATTTTCAGTTAAATTTGAAAACCATAATTTCACTGTTCCTAATGAAATGAAATGAGTAAAACATGTTCTTCTGTTTATATGTTTTCTTCTTCTAATTTTTTGCATGCTCATTTGTGTCATATTAATGATCTTTTTGTGGGATCATCAATAGTTTAGGATTGATTTCAATGGTCAAAAAGAATTTTAAAAAATGTGAGGCTTGTAGTAAAGTCAAAATCACTAAAAGGCCTCATTTCCAATTTGAAAGAAAAGCTAATTTATTAGAATTACTTTATACTAATATTTGTGAACTTGGAGAAATTTTAACTCGTTGAGAAAGTAGATATCTTATCACTTTTATTGATGATTTTACTAAGTTTACATAATAAAACATAAAAGTGATGCTTTTGTGAATTTTAAAACTTTTCTCCATGAAGTTGAAAATCAGTTAGAAAGAAAAATAAAAAGAATTACAAGTGATAGAGGCCGTGAATATGACTCAAATGAGTTTAATTCTTTCGTTAGATCATTAGGTATAAGTCATGAAACTACTCCACCTTATTCTTCTGCATATGATTTTGTAGAGGAAAGGAAAAATAAAACTTTGGTTGAGTTGACTAATGTCATGCTTATTGAGTCAAGTGCACCTCTAAATTTTTGGGGTAAAATACTTCTGTTAGCTTTTTATGAGTTGAATTGTGTGCCTCATAAAAAAATCAAATTAACACCTTTTGAGCTATGGAAAGGTCATAAGATAAATTTGGAATATCTAAGAGTTTGGGTTTGCTTGACTTATGTAAGGTTAATGGATCTAAAAATCTCTAAGTTGGGTAAAAATGTCACTGCTTGCGCTTTTCTTGGTTATGCTTCAAATAGTACAGCCTGTAGACTTTTCAATCTTGAAGATTGTATTATTATAGAATCTAGTGATACTTTTTTCATGAAAATAAATTTTCTTTGATTCAAAAAATAGTGGGGGTCAAAGAATTCAAGAAAATGTGTTGTCATTAGCTAGCACTTCTACTTCAATTTTGAGAAATAAAGAAAATGATGATTTTGAGTTAAGAAGAAGTAAAGGAGATAGAGTTGAAAAATATTTTGGTCCTGTTTATTATATTTTTAATATTGGAGATGACCTCTCAATTTAAAAGAAGTTTTGTATTCACATGATACTATTTTTGGAAAAGGTTGTAAATGATATAATGAAATCACTAATTTCCAATAAAACTTGAAAGTTAGTTGATTTATCACTGGATTGTAGAATAATTGAATGTAAATAGATCTTACGTAAAAAGTCAAAACTGGATGGATCTTTTGATAAATACAAGACTAGGCTAGTGGCTAAAGGTTTTAAGCAACTAGAAGGCCTAAAACTTTTTTATACTTTTTCTCCATTAACTAGAATTACATATATTAGACTTCTAATTGATATTGCTGAAATTTTTGAATTATAAATTCATCAAATGGATGTAAAAACTTCTTTTTTAAATGGAGACCTAAATGAGAATCTTTACATGAAACAATCCGAGTGTTTTCTTGAGGCGTGCCAAGAAAATAAAGTGCGTAAACTTACTAAATCCATGTATGGATTGAAACAAATAACAAAGCAATGACATGAAAAGTTTGATTCCTGCATGGTTGATTATGAATTTTAAATAAATGAGTGATGAGTGCATATATCATAAGTCTTGAAATAATTCGCATGTTATTGTTTGTCTATATGTTGATAATTTATTGATCTTTGACTCTAATATGAATGTTACTGGAGAGACTAAAAATGTTCTTAGAAGTCATTTTGATATCAAAGATCTTGGTGAGACAAATTTTATTCAAGAAAAAAAATTACTCAAACATGTGCTGGAATTTTCCTTGACCAGTCACATTATGTTGAGAAGATTTTGGAAAAATATAAATTCCTTAAATGCAAGTATGTTGTTACTTCATTTGGTTCTACTATTCACTTATTTTCTAGTGAAAGTGAACATGATGTGATTAAAGAAAAGAAATATGCTAACATAATTGAAAGTTTGAGATATGTGACTGATTGCACTAGGCCTGATATTGCATAGGCAGTAGGAGTACTTTGCCGATTTAATAGCAAGCTAGACAATGAATATTGGTATGCTATAACAAGAGTGATGAGATATTTAATTGGAACGAAAACTTGTGGTTTGTTCTATAAAAAATATCATGTTGTACTTGAAGAATTTTGTAATGCGGACTGGAACACTTTATAAAGTGATTCCTTATTTACTACTAGCTATATTTTAACTTCGGGTGGTGGTGCTATTTGTTGAAAATTTTAAAAAAGCTATTATTGCTAACTCTATCATGGAAGCTGAACTAATTGCTTTATAAGCTTTAACTAGTGAGGAAGTGAATTGGTTGAGAGATTTGTTATTTCAAATGCCTTCTTTCGAAAAACCAATTCCTCCTATTTTAATTTATTATGATAGTAGCACTACAATTAGTAGAGTTCAGAACCATTATCACAATGGTAAATCCAGTCCAATAACAAAAAAATATAGTAATGTGAGATCATATTTGACCAATGGTATCATTAATAGTTATTTTTCAAATCTTGTAATAATCTTCCAGATCCATTGACTAAGGACTTAGCAAGAGAAAAGGTCTGGAGCACATCGAGGGGGATGGTATCTAAGCCAATAAATTCTTGAGTCATATGTGAAAAACCTAACCTTGGGACTAGAGATCCTATAACCAGGTTTAATGGGAAAAATGAATCACATGATGACATATTATAAAAAAATACTATTTATTTTATCCTTCCCTATGATGTGAGTGTATTTTTTTGTAATGATTTGTGAGGTTGAGTTTAAAAACTCTTAATGATATTCTATAGCTCGTATGTGTGTGGTGCTAAAAATTACATGAGCACTCTTGACAGATTTTACCTATGTGAGTATGGAAGTAGGTCACTTCCTATGAGATTTAGGATTATGCTAAAAGTGTAAGACCCCACAAAAATCCTAGTCATTTCAATCCTATAGAACATGCCAAAAGAGGTTCCATACTTAAAAACATTTCAGCTAAGTGTCAAGACTTAGAATCACTTTAACCTTCGAAATTGGAGGATCATATTTTTTACCTTTTCGACCATAGTATGTCGATTTTCAAGTTGATTCATGATCAGGGTCACATATAGGTCATCTCAGGCGAATTTCAAATTTTTCAGACTAGCATAAGGATGAGTTTGGATGCCCAAAATAGCAAGGGGTTGCGATAGTGCTGCGCTGCGAGGGCCAGTTGATCCAGGCTTAGGGTCGCACGGTGGGGGCTTCTTGACCCGAGTAGGGGTCTCTTCGCGAGGGTCGCTTGATGCAAGAAGGGGTTGCAACGTGATAGGGATCTTGTCTAGAAAATTTTATCCGGGTTTGTAGGGGCAAATGGGTCATTTTCCCCTTACATTGTTCAGCCTTAACACAAAATTTGATATCCTAAAGGAAACATTTATTCTTTGTTCAAAAAATCCTATCTAGAAAGAAACCCTAGTTCATCAACCTGAAGATCAAGTTCCAAGAAATTCCCAACAATCTTCATTAATTTTGTCATTTAGGTATGTTAGGTATTCATCCTTGGGTTTTCTTTCACCCTTGGAGTTCAAGAACAATTTTTAAAACTACAAGTTTATTAATTTCATGATTTACTTGTTTGAATTGGATTGTGTTCATTCATGTATTGTTGTATGGTTATTAAATCAAGATTTATACAAGTTTCAATTGAATTAATTAGAAAATGTGTAGAATCTTCTGATCCTCATATTAAACCCTTGAATTTGCAAGTTGAATAGCGGAGTTGGCACTAATGTACTAATAAGGAGAGCAAGAAGCAGCTACCGGCCATCAGGAGATCCACGACTTTTTGTAGCCATGATATTTATATCTTGATGATTTCTATGCAAATTAATTATGCTCTCTAAGTGTTTGATAGAATGCCTATGTAAATTGAGTAGTGAATTCATGAAATGTTATCATGTGGTCCTATTCATGTACAAGTTCATGCCTCTCAAATGTTTGATAAAATGTCTAAATGAATGCATGGTGGACAAGTAACTAATGTAATGCCTTCAAGGTTTGGCCATGTTTTACTCTTGATGCTACCGAGTCTTGGGGGTATTCAATACCCAACAATCTAGTTGTATACCTAGAATTAGAGTAGCTATAGAATAGTCTCAGTAATGTCACAAATAGTAGTACTCATTCAGTTATAGAACTCAGTCCAGTTCAGTTAGTCAACACGATCAGTAATAGTTCAGTAAAGCCTAGTACATTCTAGTTATTAGTTCAGTGTTTATTTAGTTGGGAGTAGGATTCAACACCGAGCAAATCTAGAGATGGGGGTATTCCTACAAGCATAGGATTTGACCCTTAGTAGTAGTCCTTGCATTACAGAACTACGTAGCCAGCGTAGGGTAAGTCATCCTCTTGCCAAATTATTATTGATGCAACTATATATATAATTTATAAGTCTTCCTGCCAGATTAGGGTTGACACAACATTATTAGTATCCCTTGGCAAGGTGATAACACCCTTTCAACTGGGGTCACAGGTTGGACAACAACTCAGTTTATAATTGGGGTATGTCAGTTAGATGAACACTCTCATAATTACTATTTTAGTATTCAGTACTCAGTAATCAGTTAAGTCTTAGTATTCAGTAAAGAACTTAGATAGTTCTACAAAACCATGACTATCAGGTATCAGTTATTTAGTCATCAGAATTTAGTACTTTAGTATCAGTCTAATCTATCGGTTATCAGTATTCAATTATCCGAACTTCAGTTTTAGTCTAATTCCGAAAGACGCTATATGCATAAGTATTGCATAGTCAGCATGTTTAGTAATTACAATTTTGCATGTACTCTCATTCAGTTACTTCATGATGTTTTTTCAGTCAAATATCATCTCATGCATATGAACTCATTTATATCAGCCTACCTCACTTAGCATACCAGTACATTCGACGTACTGATGCATACTTTTTCTTTGCGCTATGATGTCTTATATCATAGGTTAGGATGCTCAGGGTCCTGACCGTACTTAGCAACTCAGGCTATCAATAGTAGATACAGTGATAAGTCCTCATATTTTGAGGAGAGTTTATTTAGCTCAATATTTTAGTTAGTTTAGTAGTTGGAGTTAGTTAGGAACTTATCCCATCAACTCCATATTCAGAGGCTTTCAGACTAGCACAGTCAGTTATTCAGTTTTCAGATATTATTATTAGTACACTCAGTTATTATGTCAGTATTTTAAAAACCTTATGGAATTTTTAGTTATATGGTCATAAATTTTTTCAGTAATATTATTCAATGTACACAGCAGGTACCAGTCATGGGTTAGCTTGTGATCCTCCAAGGTCGTAAGCACCGTGCGACATCCAACGCATAGACTTAGGACTTACAAACTTGGTATCAAAGCCTAATGTTTTAAAGAGTCCTAGGGATTCTTAAAGCCACATCAAGTAGAGTCTTGTACATGGGTGTGTAGGTACCACACTTATAGACAAGAGGCTATGAGTCATTTTTAGGAAAAGTTTTCTTATTTTATTATTCATGTCGTGCGAGTGAGCATGAGCTCAATTTAAACACTCTACCTATTCCAAGTTTTCCTTTCGGTTACATAATGTGCCTCCCAAAACGACTAACGAAAGAAGTATTGGAAACCAGCCAACACCTCTGCCCGTTCAGGCAGATCCATTTGACGAGCATGTCTCTCATGCAGAATTTAGAGCAACTTTCACCACTCTAGATTACTTTGTGAAAGCACAGAATGAACGCTCAACTGCTATTCAGGCCAACCAGTGGCCAATACTACTGCAGCTAGAATTCAGGACTTTACCCAAATGAATTCTCCTTCCTTTTTTAGGTCTAAGTATAAAGAAAACCCACAGAAATTCCTTGACATGGTGCAAAAGGTAACATATATTATGAGGGTAACCGCTAGTGAGAGTGTTGAGTTAGCTGCATATCAGTTACATGATATAGCTCATACATGGTTTAAGTAGTGAAAGGCAGATTGGGCTGCAGATGCAGGGCGTATAGAATGGGAAGAGTTTGCTACTGCCTTTCTAGATAGGTTTTTTCCATTGGAAATAGGAGAGGCCAAGGTTTTAGAGTTTATTAACCTGAAGTAGGGCAGCAGGACAGTGAAGGAGTATTCTCTCAAGTTTATTTAGTTAGCTCGATATGCTCCTCATGTGGTAGCTGATAATGGGTCTAAGATGAGTAATTTTATGTCTGGTATATGTGATAGTGTGGTCAAGGAGTTTAGGACCGTAATATGGATTAAGGAGATGGACTTAACTCAGTTGATAGTCCATTCTCAACAAATAGAAGATCAAAAGACTAAGGAGAAGGAGAGAGAGAACAAGATGGATAAAATAGGTAGCTTTAAATTTACTCAACCTAAGTTAGAGGGTGGTAATCATCTTCAGTTTGCCCAAAATATTTAGTTTTGGCTCTATCCTCAGCCAGTGCTCTAGTGCCTAAGTTCAAAAATGGTAATAAGGATAGGGCGCCTAGCTCTAAATATCAAGGTAGTGTTATGTAATGCCCCAAATATGGTATTCAAAATGCTACACAATGCTCATGACCTCGAAGGACCACAAGCTAACCCATGATTGATATATGTACCTGAACACTACATAATATACGTATAAAAATATAGAAATATAAGCTGTAAGGCCATAAAGTTCAAATTAGAAACATAAAATTTGATAAAACAATGTTTAAACGGGGTATAGAAATACCCACAACTGAAATAAACTTTCTGAATATATTAGTCTGAAAGACTCTAAACTGTCTGAATAAGGAGTTGATGGGATATGTCCCCAACTAACTCCAACTACTAAAATGAACTAAGTACTGAAATGATAAAGTAATGATCATGTCCTTGAAGGATGAGGACTCACCGCTAACTCTGACTGCTGGATACTATAATGCTACTGATGCTCTAGAGCTCGTGCTTCTGAACCTATAGCGTAAAGTAAAACACCATAGTGCAAATGCATCAGTACAATTGAATGTACTTGTATTCATGTGAGGTAGGCTGAATGCAAGTGTTCATATGCATGAACAATACTATATGAGTATATAACATGAACATGAGAATACCTGCATGAATAAGTAACTGTAACTAAGACCATACTGACACTGGGTAGTGAGTTCTGAGTACTGATTTACTAATATCTGGGTTTACTAATACTGATAACTGAGTCTACTGAATATTGGGGAACTGATGGTATATTACTAATAGAGGAATAATTTTTTCTAATAGTTTTGATTATGAAGAACTGATCTGATTGACTGTATTTGATAGTCCTGAAACTGATTACTGGTAACATGAGCTACTGATAACTGACATAATTGATATAAATGAGATAATAGGTATAATTGATATAACTGATACTTAGAGGATGTATCTAACAGTCTATGTTCTGATGGAACTAGCTGAGTTTCATACTATTCTGAGTTGACTATATCTGATAGTCCTGAATTCTGTAGAATTATCTAAGTTCTATTACTGAGATTGAATGACTATATCTGATAGTCCTGATTCTATAATAAAAACTATGGGAAGTAGTTATCTAACTGACATGCCCCAAATAATCACAATATAGTTGAGTTGGGGTCCAATCTGTAACCCCAATTGGAAGGGTGTAAATATTGTGTCATTGGTAAGGACAATCTATGAGTAACCCTCATATAATAGGTAACTCTAGTAAGAATAGTGGGAACCCTCATATAACAGGTTAAGCCACCTCATTTACCCTCATATAACAGGCTATGATGTCTCAACCTACGTTGGTTACGTAGTTCAGGAACACAAGGATTGCTTCTAAGGATCACACATTCATATAACAGGTGAGTTCTTATCCTTGGGTTCTCTCGGTGCTAATTCCTACTCCCATCCGAATAGACACTAAACATAATTAACTGAACTGGACTAGACTGATTTCATGGAGTTCTGTTGACTGAAGGAATACTACTGAGATTTCTGAATTTACAGAGATTTCCTGAGTCACATGACTGACTGAGTTCTATGAATCATGGCCTGACTGAGGATATCGTGAAACATGACACTGGCTCTAGATACACAACTATATCTTTCGGGTACAAGTACCTCCAGGACTCGATGGAATAAAACTGACAAAGCATGACTTTCTTGAATAAATGGCCAACATCAACAATTCATACTACAATAGTAGGGAATATTTCATGAAGCACATAGTTATCATAATCTTGTATATAGCTGAGAATTCACATGATCATGTCTTAACTTCATTTTTTGAATATCATGATTATATCATCACGCCATTACATTACACAACAATCCTTATGGAAATCATTTTAAACATAGGGGAACACATATATTCATAACTTGGGTCACAGTCTAACTATCAAGCATAATTTCTATTCTCCTAGGCATTTTATCAAACACTTAGGTTGCATGATTTAAGGCTTAGGAAGGAGCATGAATTTAATACAACCTTACTTCATAATTCAATCCAATTTCATGAATTCAGTCCACATATTAGCATAATTTCATAAAGATATAATAAAGGTTCCATCTAAAAATTCATACAACAACAACATATGAACATAATTCAATTCGTAAAATAAATTAAACAATTCATAATTTAAAACTTGATTCTTAGGCTTCATGGATGAAAGGAGTCCATGAATGAACACTATGCATACCTTAGATGGAAGATTTTTAGTGATTTACAGAGAAATTTTCTTGAACTTGGATCCCCAATTGAAAACCCTAATGTGTTCTTGAGAGGATTTTGAGAGAAAAGGGTGTATTTTGGTTTAAATGAAGCTTAATCCCATGTTTAAGCCTTATATAGGGTTGGGAAAATGACCCCTTTTCCTTTAAAAATATGAACATTTAATGACTTAATAACTAGGCACCGACGCTATGAGGGATGTAGTGCATCGAGGGCTGCGATGCTACACCCGATGTGGCGTGCCATGAACATGTTGAGCATTAGTTGTTTTAGCTCTAGCAGTCTACACAATTGGTGACCAACGCAATTGGTGATGCGGTGCTCTAAGATTGCATTGGTCCACTATTTTGGACTTTCAATCTTGATCTAAACGAGTTTCCAATAAATTTGAATTTTTTTTGACAACACCTATTGACCTTCCTGATATTGAATCAATAAAAATACAGACCATTAAAGGACATTAAGGCAGCAAAATGAATTTGAGAACTTTTGAAGGCCAAAATTAAGCTAAGTCTGTAATGTAGCTAAAATTTTCTAAGTCCAAGACCCCCTTGACACGCTTAAAGGACTGTATTAAGCTTTAGAATTTTACAGGGTCTTATAATATCTCCCCCCTGAGAACATTCATCCTTGAATGATACTGACTTAGAGGGAGAAAGGATAGACTAAAATACATACTGATCATGAACTACTGGAACATGATTACATGACTGACATAACTTATAACTAAATATATCATACTGAGCATGCATATTTAATGTATGTGTAACTGATTCGTGAATGCATGACTGAGTGTTCTAATAAGCTGGGTTTTCTCATGATGAGAATGCATATTTGATGCATAAATACATAACTGACATGATGCATGACTCATTATGCAATGATACTTAGTACCAAGTTTATAATGGAATTTTGAGCATGAAACTAAAAACCAAATTGGTAATGAAACTGAACATGTAAACTGGGTAAGCTTAAGGAAACCTTTTATCTTGGACTGAGTCTAAATTAGTGGAGAGGAGGTGAGGATACTTGGTATGCATTTATGCTTTTGCTTCCCAAGTAGCTCCCTCAACAGACTAATTCCGCCAAAGAACTTTTACTAAAGGGACTTTTTTGTTCCTCAGTATGTGAATCTGGTAGTCTAGGATTTAGACTGTGATTTTCCTCATGAGAGAGACTATTCTGAACATATACACTCTGAATAGGAACTACAACTGTCGGATCACCAATACACTTCTTGAGCAAGGAAACATGGAAAACTAGATGAACTAAGGCTAGATCTAAAGGCAACTCGAGCTTATGAGCTATCTTGTCCTAACGACTGAGAAGTTTTGAAGGGATCGACATATAGGGGTCTGAGATTTCCCTTCTTGCCGAACTAATTCCCTCCTTTCATGTGAGTGATCTTGTGATACCCATAGTCACCAATCTTGAATATGCATAAATAGGAACATGAGAACATAGCTAAGTCTGTAACGGATAACAAGAACTGAATCTAGAATGTGATGCATAAACTGAGTATGGAATGTGATGCATGAACTAAATAGTGTGAACTAAATATCGTGAACTGAATCGAGCCTCTAAATACATGGATCATGGCTAATATTGGAACTTGAGGGTTAGCTTATGAGTATCCTCTACTCTAAAGTGGATTCATTACATGAAGAAAGAATGGGATGCTTATGTTATGAAAGTTTGGGGGATTATAGTGTATCTCACCCTATGGAAACTATGTCCCTTAAAGAATACTGACTTGGATGAGCTGTTGGGGAAGCTAAAGCGATGCACAAGGCACCTACGTACTGAGTCTTAGCTAAATAACTGGGATCTAAAACTGAAACATGATACATGAACTGAGATGAGCTTGCTTCTATATAGTTGGTTCACCTTAGAATAGTTATATCCATGAGACTTTAGATAGTACCCAAAAGGTCTTAATTAAGGATATAGTGGATACGTGACATATCTTGTACTTAAATGATTTGTAGGAGCTTATCATAAGCCATGGAAGTTGAGTATACTATAAAGCATGATATGTGTACATGAGTCATGAGTTGCATGACCGTAGATAGGAGTTTTGTGCATTCGTGGGTCATGACTTGAGTCATGAGTTGCATGACCGGAGTTTGGAGTTTTTTGCATTCGTGGGTCATGACTTGGATTGCTGAGGGTAGTAAAACTAAACTCTTTATGCTGGTTGAATCATACATGATTCCATGGAAAATGTGTGAATATAAGCTGGGTTTATGGAATGGAGATGTAAAACTTGTGAAGGCATCATGCTAACTGAAGTACAAAACTTTACACTAAGATAAGGATGGGTTGGGAATTTTCTTTCCCTTACTTCTTTCCTATACATGCCGGCATTACTACTGGAATCTGAAGGCCCGAATCTTTTTTATCTTTCATAATGAATAGTGCCTGTATATCTGTTGGGCTATGATAGACTGACCCTCTAGGGTAGAGACTAAGAAAGGTCCTGTTAACACTTGGTCTGACCTCACCTTTGATAGTGTCCACATTAGAAGGACTTTTCTGATTCTATCATGGCTGAAGAGCATGGAATCTATTTTGGATTTTCCCCCTGATGGAGTTGGAGGAGGCACTCTGCTGATTCGGGTGACCGGACTGAGCTGAAGAATGATTATGTTGGATTCGAGGATCGAGCCTAGGAAAGCATCAAACTTTGTGTCCTGACTCACCACATCCAAAACATACATCACTACCGACTCTACATATGCCCTTATGATACTTACCATAAGTCTGACAAAGGGGATGGCTTCGGGAGCTACTAACACTGACCTGAGGTTTAGGACCTGGCATCCTATCACTAAATTTAGTGACTGAAGTACTGGATAAGGAAGGAACTAGAACTAAAATTTTTGGGTGGAACTAAAAGATGTTACCACCCTCTGACTTAGGCTGGTTGAAATTAAGGCTACCTATTCTTGATCTCTTATTTTCTCTCTTTCTTTCTTTCTTACTATGCTTTCCCACCTCGGTCTACGGGGCACAAATCATGTTCCTGGGTGGGAAAATGGTCTAATGATTTCTCTGAGATACTAATGAATAGGATATAGTAAGAAAGTCAATTCTGAATTCGCCATAAAAGACATGCTCGTCCAGGGAATCTGCTTGGATTGGCCGAAGTACCGACTGATTCTCGATCCTCCTTTCATTAGTCCTTTTGGGAGATATGTTTTATAATGAAAGGAATGAGAAAATTAGACTGAGAGTTCAAATTAATCTAATTCTCACTCGCACGACAAGAATACTAAAAGAAGGGAAATTATTTCTAAAACATCTCATAGCCCCCTACACCTAAGTGTGGTGCATAACACACCCATGTACAAGACTCTACTAGATACAACTTTTCAGACTTCCTAGGATGCTGTTGAACCTTAGGATCTGATACCAAGTTTGTAGCACCCCGAATATGGTACCCAAAATACTACATGGTGCTCATGACCCTGAAGGACCATAACCTAACCCATGACTGATATTTGTACCTGAAGACTACATAATATACGTATATAAATGCAGAAATATAAGCTGTAAGGCCATAATGTTCAAATATAAAACATAAAATCTGATAAAACAATGTTTAAACAGGGTATAGAAATACCCAAAACTAAAATAAACTGTCTGAATATACTATAGTCTGAAATCCTCTAAACTGGCTGAATAAAGAGTTGATGGGACATGTCTTTAACTAACTCCAACTACTGAAATGAACTAAGTATTGAATGATAAAGTAATGATCATGTCCTCGAAGTATAAGGACTCACTGCTAACTCTGACTATTGGATACTGGATTGCTACTGATACTCTAGAGCTCGTGCTTCTAAATCTATGGCGTAAAGTAAAACACCATAGTGCAAATACAACAGTATGATTGAATGTACTGGTATGCATGAGAGGTAGGTTGAATACAATGTTTCATATGAATGAACAATACTAAATGACTGTATCACATGAACATAAGAATACATGTTCATAATAATAACTCAGACCATACTGACACTAGGTACTGAGTTCTGAGTACTGATTTACTAACATCTAGGATTTCTGATATTGATAGCTGAGTGTACTGAATACAGGGGAACTGATGGTATATTACTGATAGAGGAATAATCATTTCTAATAGCTCTGATTATGAAAAACTGGTCTGATTGACTTTATCTGACAGTTTTGAAACTAATTACTAGTACCATAAGTTATTGATAACTAACATATTTGATATAATTGAGATAACTGGTATAAATGATATAACTAATACTGAGCGACTATATCTGACAGTCTATGTTCGGATGGAACTAGCTGAGTTCCGTACTATTCTGAGTTGATGATATCTGACAGTCTTAAATTCTGTAGAACTATCTGAGTTCTATTATTGAGACCGAATGACTGTATCTGATAGTCCTGATTCTGTAACTGAAACTGTGGGAAGTAGTTATCTAACCGACATGCCCCAAGTAATCAGAATATAGCTGAGTTGGTGTCCAAACTGTAACCCCAATTGGGAGGGCGTCAATACCGCGCCACTGATAAGGACAATCTGTGAGTAACCATTATATAATAGGTAACTCTAGTGAGAACGATGGGAACCCTCATATAATAGGTTAATCCATCTCATCTACCCTCATATAATAGGCTATGATGTATCAACCTACATTAGCTACGTAGTTTAGGAACATAAGGATTGCTTCTAAGAATCACACCCGCATATAATAGGTGAGTTCCCATCCTTGGGTTCCTTTGTGCTAATTCTTACTCCCATATGAATAGACACAGAACATAATTAACTGAACTGGACTAGACTAATTTCATGGAGTTTCGTTGACTGATGGAATACTATTGAGATTTCTGAATTTATTGAGATTTCCTGAGTCACATGACTGACTGAGTTCTATGAATCATGCCTTGACTGAGTATATCACGAAATATAATGCTGGCTCTAGATACACAGCTATATCTTTTGGGTACAAGTACCCCCAGGGCTCGAAGGAAGAAAACTAAAAAAGTATGACTTTCTTGGATACATGGCCAACATCAACAATTCATACTAAAATAGTAATGAATATTTGATAAAGCATATGGTTATCATAATCTTGTATATAGCTAAGAATACACATAATCATGTCTTAACTTCATCATTTTAATATCATGATTATATCATCACTCCATTGCATTACATAACAATCCTCATAGAAATCATTATAAACATAGGGGAACACATACATTCATAACTTGGGTCACAGTCTAACTATCAAGCATAATTTCTATTCTCCTAGTCATTTTATCAAATACTTAGGTTGGATGATTTAAGGCTTAGGCATGAGCATGAATTTAATACAACCTTACTTCACCATTCAACTTAATTTCATGATTCAGTCCACATATTAGCGTAATTTCATAAAGACATAATAAAGGTTCCATCTGGGAGTTCATACGACAACAACACATGAACATAATTCAATTCATAGAATAAAATAAACAATTCGTAATTTAAAACTTGATTCTTGGGTTTCATGGACGAAAGTAGTCCATGAATGAACACCATGCATACCTTAGATGGAAGATTCTTGATGATTAATGGATAAATTTGCTTGAACTTGGATTCCCAATTAAAAACCCTAATGTGTTCTTGGGAGGATTTTGAGAGAAAAGGGTGTATTTTGGTGTAAATCAGGC
The DNA here is from genome assembly GCA_030864225.1 of Capsicum baccatum var. pendulum. NCBI lineage: Eukaryota > Viridiplantae > Streptophyta > Magnoliopsida > Solanales > Solanaceae > Capsicum > Capsicum baccatum. Next base: position 103,437,916 of record CM061551.1, read on the forward strand.
TTAATCTCGTGTTTAAGCCTTATATGGGGTTGGGAAAATTGCCCCTTTGCCTTAAAAATGCAAACATTTAATGACTATATAACTTGGCACTGACGCTTTGAGTGATGTGGCATGCCATGAATGCGTTGATCCTTAGTTGTTTTGGCTCTGGCAGTCTGCACAACTGGTGACCAATGCGATTGGCGATGTGGCACTCCAAGATCGCGTTAGACCACTATTTTGGACTTCCAATCTTGATCTAAACGAGTTCCAAAAAATTCAAAACTTGTCTCAGAACACCTATTGACCTTCTTAATCATGAATCAATAAAATTATGGACCATTAAAGGACATTAAGGCGGAGAAATGAATTTTCCAACTTTTGAACGTCAAAATTAAGCCAAGTCTCAAATGTAGCTACAACTTTCTAATTATAGGACCCCCTTGACACGCTTAAAGGACTGTATTAAGCTTTAGAATTTTACGGGGTCTTACATGTTAGCAGTGCCCAAACAAATACTATTTGTCAGAAGTGTAGCAGAGACCATCAGGGTGTTTGCAGAGCTGGCAGTGATGTATGTTTTGGGTATAGCAAGCCAAGCCATAGGGTTAGAGAATGTCCTCAGGTGGCTTTGTAGAGTCAGCATAATCGTTTCCCAGCTCAGTCTGATTTCCCATCTTAGTAGGGTGCCACTTCCAGTGCCACCAGTGGGAAACGTCCATATAGGCTCTATGTAATTTAGTCCCAATAGGATCAGGTTAGTTCTCCTGATGTGGTAAATGGTATGTTACAAGTTTACCACTTACATATTTATGCTTTGCTAGATCCAAGAGCTTCTTTATCCTTTGTATCTCCTTATATAGTTGTTGACTTCAGAGTCAGTCCTGAAATCCTAGTAAAGCCCTGCTCAGTCAGAGTCAGTCCTGAAATCCTAGTAAAGCCCTGCTCAGACTCTACCCTAGTAGATAAGTCTATTATAACTCGATGGGTATACAGGAACTATTCAGTTGTGACATCTCATAAAGTCACTTCAACAAACTTAGTAGAGTTAGAGATAATAAATTTCGACGCCATTTTTGACATGGATTGGATCCATTCATGCTATGCTTCAGTTCACTGTAGAAATAGAGTTTTCTATTTTTAGTTTTTGAATGAACTTATCCGAGAGTAAAGGGGTAGTACTTTAGCACTTAGGGGTCAGATTAATTCATACCTTAGAGTGAGAAAAATAATATCCAAGAGGTGTTTCCATCATCATATTTGAGTTAAATATTCTAGTTATGGGACTCCTAAACTTGAGTCAGTTCCAGTAACAAGTGAATTTCTAGATGTATTTCCCGAAGATCTTTCTGGAATTGCTCCTAAAAGGGAAATTGACTTCAGAATAGACCATCTTCCAGATACTTAACCCATCTGTATTCTGCCATATAGAATGGCTCCATCCGAACTCAAAGAGTTAAAGAAATAGTTGATGGATCTCTTAGATAAGGGATTCATTAGTCCTAGTATCTCCCTGTGGGGCACACCAGATCTATTCGTGCATAAGAAAGATGGTTCTCTCAGAATATGTATTGACTACTATTAGTTGAAAAAAGTCACAGTTAAGAACAAGTACCCACTTCCTAGAATCGATGACTTGTTTGACCAACTTCAGGGTGCCAGTTACTTTTTTAAGATAGAACTCAGATTTGGCTATTATCAGCTTAGAGAATGTGACATTCTAAAAATAGTTTTCAGAACATGGTATGTTTATTTTGAATTTCTAGTCATGTCATTTGGTCTTACTAATGCCCTAGCAGCTTTCATGGACTTGAAGAAAAGAGTTCTCAAGCAGTACTTGGACATGTTCATCATAGTCATCATAGATGACATTCTTGTCTACTTCTATAGTGAACATGATCATGCAGGATATCTCAGAATAGTATTGCAGACCATCAGAGCCCAACAGTTGTTTGCTAAATTTAGTAAATGCAAATTTTAGCTATGGTCAGTAGATTTCCTTGATCATATAGTTTCTGGTGATGGCATTAGAGTTGATCCTCAAAAGACCAAAGAATTGAAAAATTTTCCTAGACCCATCTCTTTATCAAATAACAGGAGTTTCTTAGGTTTGCCTAACTATTACCAATGGTTTGATGAATGACTTTCACTTATTGTATCTCCCATGTCCAGATTAACTCATAAGAAAGTTAAATTCTAGTGGTCAGATTCTCGTGACAAAAGTTTTAAGGGGTTGAAGACTCGACTTACTATAATCTTAGTTTTGACTTTGCCCGACAGTTTAGATGGGTTTTTCATTTATTATGATGCTTTGAGAGTTGGTTTGGGTGTGTTTTGACGCAGAAGGGTAAGGTTGTGGCCTATGCCTCTAAACAGCTTAAGCCCCATAAAAGGAATTATCCCACCCATGATCTAGAGTTTGTAGTTGTTGTATTTGCCTTAAAGATTTAGAGGAACTATTTTTTGGGGGCACATGTTGATGTGTTCACAGACTATAAAATCCTACAGTATGTGTTTTCTCAAAAAGAGTTGAACCTACATTAGAGGAGGTGGTTAGAGTAGTTGAAAGATTATGACATGAGTGTTTTGTATTATCCGGGCAAGGCCAATGTAGTGGTAGATGCTCTCAGTAGATTATCCATGGGTAGTATTACTCACATTGAAGATGGTAGGAAGAAGTTAGTTTAGAAAGTTAATCATCTTTCCATGCTAGGTATTTGGTTGGTTGATTTAGCTGAGGGTAGTGTTTGGGTGTAAAATAGTTCAGAATCATCTTTAGTTTTTGAGGTAAAAGAAAAGTAGGACAGAGATCCGAGTTTAGTTAAGCTGAAAGAGTCACTCAGAGATTAGAAAGTAGAGGTTTTCTCCCAAGGGGGAGATGGTGTGTTGCATTACCAGGGTAGATTATGTGTGCTCTGTATGGATGGCGTGAGGTAGAGGATTATTGCAGAAGCACATGGTGCGGGTTAATTGATTCATCCAGGGACCTCTAAGATGTTCCGTTACTTACAAAAAGTCTATTGGTGGAATGGAATGAACAGAGACATTGCATAGTTTATGGCTAAGTATTCTACATATCAGCAGGTGAAGATTGAGCACCAAAATCCTAGTGGATCTATGCCAAAATTCATTATCCCCACTTGGAAATGAGAGGAAGTAAACATAGACTTTGTGATGGGTTTGTCTCGTACTCGTCGTCAGCATGATTGGATTTAGTTTATTGTGTACAAGATGACCAAATCAACCCATTTCTTGCTACTTTATACCTCTTACTTAACCGAGGACTATGCCATGATCTATGTTAGAGAGTTGTTCAGATTGCATGGTGTCCTATTGTCCATTATTTCAGATAGAGGTACGCAGTTCACCTCTTATTTTTGGAAAGCCTTCTAAAATGGTCTTGGTACCCAAGTTTACCTCAGTAAAGCCTTTCACCCTCAGACAGATGGTCAACTAGAAAGGACCATTCAGACTTTAGAAGATATGTTGAGAGCGTGTGTGTTTTACTTTAAGGGCAGTTGGGATGACCACTTACCCTTGATTGAGTTCGCATATAAGAATAGCTATTATTCCAGTATTCATATGGATTTGTTTGAGGCACTTTATGGGAGGAGATGTAGATCTCCTATTGGTTGGTTTGAAGTAGGTGAGGCTATAGTAGTAAGGCCTGAATTGGTGTTTGATTCCTTTGAGAAGGTGCAGTTGATCAGAGAGAGGCTTAAGATAGCATAGAGACGACAGAAATCGTATGCAGATGTGAGAAGAAAAGATCTCAAGTTTGAGATTAGTGACTTTGTGTATTTTAAAATCTCTCCTATGAAGGGAGTAAAGAGATTTCGTAAGACAGGTAAGCTTAGTCCACGATATGTAGGTCCTTATAGGATTCTCAATTGTTTCAATAAGGTAGCTTATGAGCTTAAGTTGCCTACAGACTTAGCATCAGTGCACCCAGTGTTTCATGTCTCTTTGCTAAAGAAGTGCTTTGGTGACCTAGCAGTTGTAGTCCTTATAGAGAGTGTAGATAATTAGAGAAGTCTCTCTTATTAGGAAATCCCAGCCAAAATCCTTGATTGTCTGATTCCCAGACTAAGGAACAAAGAAGTTCCTTTGGTAAACATTCTTTGGCGGAATCAGTCAGTTGAGGGAGCTACTTGGGAAGAAGAAGCAACTATACGAACCAAGTATCCTCACCTTTTCTCCGCAAACTCAGACTCTGCCTGAGGTAACAGTATTCCTTAGATTTACTCTATTCAATGTTTTGTTACAGTTGTATAGCATTTCTTATATAATTCATGTATTCATGAAACAGTTCAGGCATGTATCATGTCTCCAGAATTCAGTCATGCTTCAATTATGCATGTTAGTATAAGTATTGTTCCTCAGTTACTCTCAATTCAATCAGTCTCATTCGTGGACGAATGTTCCTAAGGGGGAGATATTGTAAGACCCCGCTAAAATCCTAGTCATTTCAGTCCTATACAGCATGCCAAAAAAGGTTCCAGACTTAGAAAAAATTCAGCTAAGAGTCAAGACTTAGAAACACTTTATCCTTTAAAATTGGAGGATTTTATTTTTGATCTTTTCGACCTTAGTATGTCGATTTTCAAGTTGATTCATAATCAGGGTCATATGTAGGTCATCTCAGGCGAGTTGGAGATTTTTCAGACTTGCGTAAGGGTGAGTTTGGATGTCCAAAACAGCAAGGGGTTGCGATAGTGCCACGCCGCGAGTACCAATTGACCCGAGATTAGGGTCGCATTGCGAGGGCTTCTTGACCCAAGCAGGGGTCACATTACAAGGGTCACTTAACCCAAACAGGGGTCGCGACACTATGGGGACCCTGTTCAGCAAATTTTATCTGAGTTTTTAGGGGCAAATGGATTATTTTCCCCTTACATTATTCAGCCTTAACACGAAATTTGATATCCTAAAAGTCAAAATTCATTCTTTATTCATCAAATCCTCTCAAGAAAGAAACTCTAGTTCATTAAGCTCAAGATCAAGTTCCAAGAAATTCCCAACAATTTTCACGTATTTCGTCATTCAGGTATGTTAGGTGTTCATCCTTGGGTTTCCTTCCACCGTTGGAGTTCAAGAATAATTTTTAAAACTACAAGTTTATTGATTTCTTGATTTACATGTTTGAATTGGATTATGTTCATGTATGTGTTGTATGGTTTTCAAATCAAGATTCATACAAGTTTCAAGTGAATTAATTAGCAAGTATGTAGAATCATGTGATCCTCAGGTTAAACCCTTGAATTTGTAATTGAATATTGTATCCATGATGTTTATATCTTGATGATTTCTATGCGTATTAATTATACTCCCCGAGTGTTTGATAGAATGCCTATGCATATTGAGTAGTGAATTCAGAAAATGTTATCATGTGGTCCCATTCATGTACAAGTTTAGGCCTCTCAAATGTTTGACAAAATGTCTAAATAAATGCATGGTGGACAAGTAACTAATGTAATGCCTTCCAGAATTTTCCATGTTTTACTATTGATGCTATCCGGGGGGTATTCAATACTCGACAATCTAGATGTTTAATTATAATTATAGTAGCTACAAAATAGTTTTAGTAACATCATGAATAGTAGTACTCATTCAGTTATAGAACTCAGTGAACTCCGTCCAATTCAGTCAGCCAACACGATCAGTAACAGTTCGGTCAAGCCTAGTACAGTCTAGTGATCAGTTCAGTGTCTATTTAGTTAGGAGTAGGATTCAGCACCGAGCGAACCCAGGAATAGGGGAATTCCTGCTAACAGAGGTTTTAACCCTTAGTAGCTGTCCTGTGTTACAGAACTATGTATCCAGCATAGGGTAAGTCATTCTCTTGCCATATTAGGGTTGACGTAACTATATATATAATTTATGAGTCTTCCTTCCAGATTAGGGTTGACACAATATTGTTAGTATCCCTTGGCAAGGTGCTAACACCCTTCCAAGTGGGATCACAGGTTGGACCCCAACTAAGTTTATAATAGGGGTGTTTCGGCTAGATGAATACTTCCACAATTATAGTTTCAATATTTAGTACTCAGTAATCAGTATTCAATCTTAGTATTTAGTAAAGAACTCAGATAGTTGTAAAGAACCATCGCTATCAATTATCAGTTATCAGTTATTTAGCCATCTGAATTCAGTACTTTAGTATCAGTCTAAACTATCAGTTATCAGTATTCTATTATCAGAACATAGAACTTTAGTTTTAGTCTAATTCCAATAGACACTATATGCACAAGTATTATATATTCAGCATTTTCAGTAGTTATAGTTTTACATGTACTCTCATTTAGTTATTTCATGATGTTCATTCATTTATTTATTATCTCATACATATCAACCCTTGTATATCATCCTTTCTTTGTGTTATCATGTCTCATATCTTAGGTTCGGACACTCAGGGTCCTGACAACTAAGACTATCAGCAGCAGATATAGTGGTGAGTCCTCTTATTTTGAGTATAGAGTTTATTTATCTCAGTATTAAAATTTGTTCAGTAGTCGGAGTTAGTTAGAGACTTGTCCCATAAACTTCATATTCAGACAGTAAGAGGCTTTCAGACTAGCAAAGTCAGTTATTCAGTTTTCAGATGTTATTATCAGTACACTCAGTTATTATGTTAGTATTTTGAGAACCTTACGACATTTTTAGTTATAATTCCACATATATTTTTAGTATTATTATTCAGTGCTCATAGTAGGTACCAGTCATGGGTTAGCTTGTGATCCTTCGGAGTTGTATGCATCGTGTGACGTCCAGGGTGGAGACTCAGGGCGTTACAAAAAGATACTCATAAAAATCGGGAAAACGCAAGGTCGTGATGTGTTAACTATAAATCTCATGTCAGCACCTTGACTATTATATGTAACCAATACCTTTTTATTTTTCCTAAGCAGTCATAGTTCAAATATGAGACCACTATGATTCTGAAGTAAAAGCAATTGTTTTACTATGTGAAGGTTCAACGCAGATCACACCTTCATTATGCATGGTAGTCTTCCTTCAACTAGTGGACTCTCTTATTAATATTAAAATGAGTGGGGGATTGCTAGTCATTAGTGAGCATTTTCATTTTTTGTATAATATATTATTGTCTCACATTATCTCCAATTTTTTTTGACATTGGTGGAGTTGTTTCAGGAATTAAAGTAGCCTAGTTATGGAGTGTAATAGTATTGTGCTTTACAAGTACTTTACTATTTTGGAAGTTATAGGTTTTGAGTATTACTCTGATATCCGTAAGAGACAAATAACTCCTTCTATTTCATTTTTACAACAAACGTGTATTTAGCTGCATGTGATGACGTTATGTAACATTTGACTCTTGGTTAATGATAGATGAATTTAGCCACCGTTTTTCTTGAGATTCATGTAACTACCCACTCTTTCTCCATTCACTTTATACCATTATGGCTTGTAACTCTTGTAACCTAAGGGTCATTGATATTCCCTTCATGATACCCCTCATTTATTCTTATTCATTACATGGAAGAGTTCCTCTCTAGTAGAGTTGGTCTTGAATTTTTCTATGTACATGAAAATATAGATTTCACAAAATTTAGTAAAAAATAAATTTATTAGTTTAACGAAGGTGTTTTTTTGTGGAGCTTTGAACTCAACTCTTGTTCAAGAGTTTATTAAGTTGTACATTGTGAGAAGACTGCTATATCCTGGAGGGGACTAGTAAAGAAGATTGTTGCTGGACCGATAAAAATATTTGCTGCAGTGGGCTTCAATTTTCTTAAAGAGGGTGAAATATCTGCTCCTCGGTCAAGAAGAAGATAGTTTTTATTTTCTTCATTTGTATTTTCTGTATTTTCAATTGTAAGTAATATAATTTCACTAATATCTCCAAATCTCTAAATCAATATGTAACTACTATGAGGAAGGACTAAATGATCAAAACACATAAAAATAGAATTTCACAAATTCAGGTCATTATAAATACCTAAATAGGTGTTTAAACACTTTAAGAGGTGAACTTGATTTTAATTATCATCTATGTCAAAAGCATAATATAGTTCATCGTTGTTTTGCAAATGATTTGTTCATGGTTTTCAGTAGTGACATCCAGTCTATTCAAACACTCAATGCTAAGTTCACTGAATTCTCGGAAGCTTCAGAACTTTAGGAAAATTTGAATAAAAGTCAAGTGTATTTTGGGAGTGTAAAGAAAGATACAATCTGCGACATATTAACTAAATTGGGATTCGATAAAGGAGAATTACATATGAAATATCTAAGTGTGCAATTTTTTACTAAAGACTTAAAATAACATAGAGCAATCTATTCATATTTAAAAACTAAATCACTTTTATAGAATTTTAATATTAAATCTCCATTCCTAAATTTATTAGAAATAAAAAAAGATCATACAATAGTCAATTTAGTGGCACATACAACCATAAATGTATCAACTCAACATAGTGTACAGCTAATAACATATGCTACATAATGAAATTTTATTAGATTTATATACATATAAAATTTGGATTACATCAAATTTAAAATATATTAATTAAAATAAATATTATAGATTACTAATAAATGAATAGATTATTTAAGTTTAATAAATATTTGTTTAATTACTATTTCACTTTTGTTGGACTAATTCATTAATTTGAGCTACAGATGAGTCAGATTGGTAAGTCAAAAATGTTATCATATTCTAGAAGCTTAGTTTGATGCTACATGTCAAATGACAAGACATGGCAAGTCAAGTAAGCCAATAGAATGATGCTACATATCAAAATAACATAACATGCCTAGTAAAATCAAAATACAGTGAAATTGTGTCATGTGTATAAGTGACATATTTTGACAAATCAAATTTCGACTTATCAATTAAATTTGATTGGCTGAAAGAAGTTTGTCCTCATCACAACTCCTTCATCCTACAAGCTTAATAGTGGTCTTCATAAATAAGGAAAGATACATGAATTCTAACAAGAAATCAGAAAGAGCTCGTGGATCAAACACCATAAATATTTCAACATGCTACTAATTCATATTTTCTTATCTTGAATATTATTTTTTCTATGAAATTTTATTATCTACACATATTCATTAACCAAATTTGATGGATTTTAGCAAGAAATCAAAACCATAACTCAAAAAATTAAGTTAGAAAATTCTTAATCAATTAACACCAATTCTTTTCTCATGAACAAAACAAATAAATCAAGTGTTTAACACATATTTTTTAAATTTTGAGAGTAATTAAAATCCTAACTCAATAAAATAACTCAGAAACCCTAAAATCCGTTAACTATAAAATCATTAACCACAAATCATTATGATCAATGTAGAAAATTATTAACCAAAACTATATTTTTTAAATCTATTAAGAATTAAATTAAAAAAATAATCAAATAATACAATGGAGAGTAAAATTAATTAATACTCTTAAAAATAAAATAAAATAGTATTTGATCTTTTTCTTTTTTAAAAGTGGAAACAAATTTAATTTTTAAATTAAAAATTAAATGGTATAGGTATGAAATAGAGTAGTTGTGTACTACTAATAGAGTAGTATGGAATACAATGGTACGAGGTAGGGGTTATGTGGCAGGATTAGTCGATTTTTCAAAAAATAACTGACATGTGTCCCTTCTGGTCGGTTACTTCTAAACATTTTGAGTAACATATGTTTTTTTGGTATCAATTTCCTAAGTACATCATAGATCACACAGGTCTTTTGTACTTAATACCCATATCACATGTCACTTTCTCATGTATTATGTTTCTCCTTTTTTGGGACTTTTTCGTCATTTCATTAAACCAACAATATTAAGTACCTCTTCAACTTTTTCCTACTTTCGCACCTTTTCAGTTTTTCTTTATAATCATCTCCCATGGCCCATTCTTTTTCTTTCGTTTTTTCTTCAATTTCTATGAAAATATTTTGTAAGTGAAGTTCTTCCATTTTCTTTATTTTAAGAAATATATTTTCTTTATTCAAGATTTTTTCTTTTTTGAAATTTAGCAACTTTCTTGATTTTTAAGACTAGTTTTTATATGGCAAAGATGAAGAAAATCGAGGAAAATATTTTTTTTAGAGACCTTTATGAAGGGATAGATCGAAAAAGAAATTACTATGAATTTAATGAAAATTCTGAGGAAGGGAATGATAATGTAGATGTATATTTAGGGATTTCATTGAACAGTAGATTTGGGGTTGACCCAAAAACACAAAAAATATTGAACCCTTCTTCTTTAATAACTGATTTTGTGCATCCTAGTCATAGAAAAATAAAAGAAATTCAATTTCTGATTACTAAGACATCTTCTTTGCCTAAGAAAACTAAAGAGGAATGTAGAAAAAGGGAAGAAATTTAATTTTTAATTCGTAACACATTTTCTTTGCCTGTGAAAGCTGAAGAGCAATGTAGGAAAAGGGAGAAAATTCAATCCTTAAAGTATATGGTTGCGGATGATAATAATAAATGGGAGAAAATGAAGAAGATTGAAGTTGTCAAGGAACCTTATGATGTTGATATATGTTATAGGCAGGGTTGAGCTACCTTCCAAAAGTATGTGAATACGGATGAGAATAATAAATTGGAGAGAATGAAGAAGGTTAAAGTTCTTAAGGAACCTGTAATACCCCGCATGTTTCTAAGCTAGGAAGTGAATAAGTATTCCTACGTATGAAATCTCCTATCCTATGATTCATACTTGAGTACATGACTTACAATGAATATCCTAGTGATAGGATAGCTTATGATGCATTAATCAGGTTCATATGAGTCACTTAAGGTAATACAAGCTAAGAGTTTTTGAATCCATCAAGTTTTAGTGTTTGATTTTGCAAGGGTCATCTTTAAACGAGTATAAATCGATTTTAATGTGGTATTTTAGATGATTTATACCCACCAAATTGTAGAGAATCGAATTAGCTTTTCAACGATACCAATTTCTCCTTAATCCAATACCCGAGCGAAACGTTCTGCCTATTTTTGTGAGAGATAGTAAGGATAGGCAATTGGTTAGGCGCCGCCCAACCAAACATAGGTGATTGGTTAGGCGCCGCCCAACCTAGCTTAGGCAATCACTTGGGCGCTGATAACGCTCAATCTACAGCTCTCGTAGGAGTGTAAAGCGGTCGTAGTCAAATATAGAACCCAACTGGATTGGGTATCGATCCCTCAGGGAATAGCTTGGTCAACAAGTAAGCAAAGATTACTAGACTTTTAGTGCAAGTCTCGTAAAAGGGGGGATTGTAAAGTGTAACCATATTATTAAAGTAAAAACTGAAAATAGTGAAGTAAAAAGAAAGAATGTTTAGTAGGTTGTAAAACAATGAGAATTTAGGAGTTGGAGTTATGTCCACCTTATGAGTTTTACGTCTCTATTGACTATGAGTGTGCGGAATTCAGACATGCATGTGCTTATAGATAATTGTATTCGATGGTAAATCCAAGCGTCTTTCGACCTCAACAAAGACTATTTCACTTTAACTCTTTCGAGCTTAAAGCGTGTCTAACGGTACAAATTCTCCAAGAAGTTAATCCAGTTACGACACTAACTTTTTAATAGGGGATGGGACCCTATTACCTTGACATTATCTCTTTTCCAGACATATAACTTTTCTTCCGAACAAGTTAATGCTATACTGGCATATTCTATGCGTTTGCAACCACAAAGAATTTAGATTAAGATGAAGAGAATAATGATATAAGCAGCATACGTGTCACGAACTCACAAACTCATAGCAATAGATAGTATCTCATATGGCTTCCATAACCCCAACAGAGAAGTTTAGTTACCCATGAATGCGAAGGAAATCACAATTGACATTGTTATTATACCACAATAAAGATTTCGTGTAGTAATAGTGTGGTAGGCGTTAGGCGTGAATTCCTAGAAAAGTAACGTTTCTCTTGTTGCGGAAATTAAGAATTGAATAGATGAATAGAAGAAGAATAAAAAGTAGAATTAATGGAAGAATTAAAAGTAGTAGTGAATGATTTGTAAGGTAAGATGAGAATTATTAAAATCTCTAGCAATATAGGGTATTTATAATACCCATATCCTATTCCTACTAAGCTAATAAAATACTTAACCCAATCCTACTAGGTTAAAGTATCATTATCATAATCCTAATAAATTACTGCTAGTCCCCAAAGTCATCAGAATTGCTGTTTTTGCCCGGGACAGATTTTCCATGCGCCACTTTTGGTCCTTGGCGTGTAAACTTTCCCTTCCTTCTTTCGTGAAGCTTTCTTTGGAGTCAAGTTATCCATAAAATGCTGAATTTTGCATCATTTATACCTGAAAACTTGCTAATCACGTTTGTTAGCTCAATTACAGGAAAAAGGACTAAAAGTGCATGAATTATATAATTTGTTCTCAAAACTTAGCTAAAATATGGGTAAAATATAGCACTATAGGCGTGTAAATTCGCCTATCATCAACACCCCACACTTGAAGCTTTGTTCGTCATCGAACAAAATATCATGTCCGTCTAAACATCAACTTAGGGTTTCACAGTATCGACACAAAATATTCGTTAAGACAAGCACAACAATTATCAACAAAGAGTAGTTTTCCAATCATTAGTAGAAACAATTTAACCTCTAGCATAGACTCGTGATGGTGGCCAACTCGTATGCAAAAGTTAAGGCACAAAGAATCATACACAACTACCCAAAACTCATCAACCATGTGTGTCTCACAATATATTACCCATAATCACTCATAAGAATAGCATATTTTTCAAACATGGGTATAAAAGTATCCTTGCTCTCGCTCTCACAAGGAATTCATATGCTGCAACTGATGTCCATAGGATTGCCCTTAGTGTAATGCTCCACTAAATGTTAGAATGCTAAGCTTAGGATCAAATAGGTCTTCTACAGGTTGTAATGTAGGCTAAGGGACGGGTAGGACTATTTTGGCCAGAAATAGTGACTATGTTCCTAAGCGCTTTAATACATCACATTGTATCATTAACACTTTTCATTCAAACAACCTTTCTACTTTCTTTTATTCTACCACCCCTTTTCTCCTCTTTTGTTTTTCAATTTTGAACATAACTAACTTTTTAGTTTTCTTTTCCCTTTTTTTTTTCATAACATACCTCTTATGATAGCACTTTCTTTTCCATAACAAATTCAAGCACCAATACATTCTAAAGCATCATACTCACCCAATTTCCTCTTATTTTTTCACATGACTTTACACTTTAAAGCACTTAGGAATTTGGATCAAATTTTGGTCTTGAAAAAAAATGAATTAGGCTTACATATGAGGTTGTCAAAGAAGCTAGGCTAAAAGCTCAAAAAGGGTTAACTAGGATAATGTCCATGGGTAGGTAAAAAGAAGGTAAACAATTATCGCTTGCCAAAGAAATGCCTAAATCATCTCCTAAACTCACATTCTTTATTTTCACTTCACACACATACCAGGCAAGTTCTAGCATCAGCCACAAGCACAGAATATACTATTATCTCACACACACAAGGCACATGGTCGACTTTATTGGAAGTAGTATAGACTCTTGACCCAACAGATGAAGGAATTACACCACACAATATCACATAGTGAGTCACAATTAGAGCCTAAACATCTCAATAGTCATGATTTTAGCACAAACTCTTGTTATAATCTCATGCTGCCTATTAGAATAATTTCATGCGAAGTTAAGTAAAAAATTTAAAACGAGAAAAAAACTTTGCTTACTAAAAAAAATGAAAAACGAAAATAAAAATAAAAATAAAAACTAAACAAACAAACATAAATGCAAATGCGGATAAAGGAGTATAGCATGCAAATACCACCACCCCACATATAAACGGGACACACTGCCCTCAGTGGAAAATAAATACGAAAAACCTGGTCAGTCGGACTCCTCCTCTATGTCGGGGGTCATACCCCCTTTGTCGGAATTATCATAGGAGTCGTCGTCATCAGAATTCTCTTCCACATAGGAGTCTGGCATTCGTCGCTCATCATCGGTCGGCACATCGTCATCAAGAGGTTCCTCAAAGTATGTACCTACTCCACACATCTCCCTTGCATGCACTTTTATTGGATAGTCATGATCCAGCTGTTGGAGCTCTACAGCAGTTGGAACATGGCCACCACTCATCATTGTGAACCTAGTCATGCCATAAAGATGGAGAAAGAAACTCTCATCCCGAGCATGTCTCTCTGCCGTAGTAAGGTTGACGCCATGTGTTGATTCAACATCTTTGACCTTTGTGAGGTCAACCTTCTTCGGGTTGTGTGGGAGTTTATGATCATCCGGCTCCTCTTCGATGTCTTCCTTCCTCAATCGAATGATTGCCCCAATGTTGATAGGGACATTCTTCATCAATGCATATACCAGGCACACTCTATCTCTTGTTATCTTGGTGTATTGCATCCCTGGAATAAGGCAAGAGTTGACAATGTGCAACCATATCCTTGCTTCCCTATTCAAAGGAGCATATGGGAAGGTGTTGTGTCGTCCGGTGTCTTTATGTTTGCTCCACCTTGCCATGGATATAGTTCCACAAAGTGTGTGTCGCATTGCTCTATATGGAGGTATACTGTACAGCTCTTTGAATGGTGATGGATCGACTGAAGGCAAGCCAAGAAAGGAGTTGAAGAATTCCGCATTGAGTTGTAAAACTTGGCCCCGAATCTTGACCTCGCTGCCTATGGTTTTCGGCGACCAGTTGTCATAAAATTCTCTTGTCAAATCGAGATTACATTCTCCCATGTCTCGGAAGATGAAATCAAGATGTAATGCCATGATCTTGGCCAACATGCGCGGCTCCTTCTTCGCTAGGCTTTCCTTGTTTATTTATTCCACATGAACATATTTTCTTTCCTTGTTGTTCCTATACCATTCCTTCGCTTCCTCCTCAAGAACCCATTTTATTCCAAACATGCGGCGTGGTAATTGCATCGAGGATGATTCTCCTTGCTCTTTTCGGCCTTTTTTCTTGCCTTTTTGGGAAGTGGTAGCCTTATCTTTGCCTTGTCTTGCTTTGGGTGCCATTGTACCTGAGACTTAAAACAATGTTCATGTTAGCATCATCTCGATGGATACAATCTATAAACAAGCAGTAGGGGAACCACCCCACACTTAGGTTGTTGGTACAAACTAGTGAAGTGAAAATGGTCGATTACTCCGATTTCATCGACATACGTTTTAGGTGTTATATTCCAACAATAAAATCAGAGCAGTCACACTTCTTGTAATCTTGGCAATACATTCATGTTTGATATATCAAGACTACTACATAGGGATTGAATCAAGGGATAGTATCTAACAATAATCACAACCTCCTATGTTGGTAGGCAACTATAATCCTTATTCCGATGAACAAGTCATTCCAACATGTAAGTATGAAAGTGACAAGATTATGCAATTTTAATGACTATAGCAATTGCGCAAGAGTATGACAATGCATCAAAATCAAATTCAAGTTGGGAACAAGTTAAGATCATCCTAACGTATATGTTCACTCACTTGGTTGTGTATCAACAATTCAAACACATTCACATCACCAATATTTCTTCAAGAATTAACAATTCATAGTAGGCATGGTAATGTAGTACTTACGAAAAATAAATGAAGAACAAAGAAGCACTTACTTGATTGATGCCTTTGGATGATGTTCTTGTGAAGAAATAGAGCAAAAGGAAAATTTTTGAGAGGATTTGGAGGCTATAGGCGGCGCATAAGCTAGGTTTCCAATGTGTTTTTGGTTCAAGACTAAGTCTCATATATATAGGAAAAGGTTGGGTCGGGTTTTGACCCATTTAAAATCGGATTTGGAGACAAGAAGTGACGCCTATGCAATGGCATTCATAGTCATAGGCGGCACCTTTCACTTTGCACATGAGATTCAGAGACAAAAGGCTTTAGCATAGGCGGCGCCTATGCTATGGCATACTTGAGCATGGGCGGCGCCTATGCTATGGTACACTAGATTCCGAGACCTTAGGCCATAGTATAGGCCTTGCCTTGTTCGTGGCCTAGTTTTACCTAGGCCTAGCCTTGTTCGATGCCTATATTTTCATGAGTAATGCTCAATCCATAGCCTTTTGCTTCTTCATTCCTAACTTACCACCTTTAACATGCAATACGTCCAAATCAAAATTTGAAACCGACCTCCTCGTTTTACACCTCTTTGCACCTACATTTACTCAAAAACAATAAAGACGATTAGAACGATGGGTTGCCTCCCATCAAGCGCCTTAGTTTTGGTCGTGGCACGACTCTTCTTTTTGGATTTTTATTTATCAAAAGAAAACACGTAATAGAACGAAAGAAAGACAGAAAATGAAAAACGATGGGTTGCCTCCCATCTAGCGCTTGATTTATTGTCGCGGCACGACATGGATATCTCGAG
The DNA here is from genome assembly GCA_030864225.1 of Capsicum baccatum var. pendulum. Classification (NCBI taxonomy): domain Eukaryota; kingdom Viridiplantae; phylum Streptophyta; class Magnoliopsida; order Solanales; family Solanaceae; genus Capsicum; species Capsicum baccatum. The sequence continues at coordinate 103,454,256 of CM061551.1, forward strand.
TACTTAGACTTCGTCGAGATAAGTGATGGCCATATAGTTTATCGAATCAAGAGGACCGATATATGGTTTTACTCGTTGGCCATTCACCTTGAAGACAACACCATTAGTGTCTTCCAGCTCAACTACTCCAGACGAGTAGACTTGGTTAACTTTGTATGGACCAGACCACTTGGACTTTAACTTACCCGGGAATAACTTCAGTCTGGAATTGAAGAGAAGTACCATATCATCCTTTTGAAAGTTTCGTCGAACAATCCGCTGATCATGATACTTTTTCATCCGCTCCTTGTAGAGATCCGATCTTTCATAAGCATGTTGACGAAATTCATCCATCTCGTTTAGTTGCTCCAATCTCAGATTTATTGCATCATTCCAGTGCAAATTTAATCATTTCAAAGCCCATAATGCCTTATGCTCAAGCTCAATGGGCAAGTGACAGGCCTTCCCATAAACTAGTTGGTACGGGGACATGCCAATTGGTGTTTTCAATGCAGTCCTTTAAGCCCATAGTGCATCGTCCAACTTCCGAGACCAATCTGTCCTATTAGCATTTACCGTTTTAGCAAGGATTTGCTTGATCTCTAGGTTGGAAACCTCTACCTGGCCGCTAGTTTGTGGGTGATAAGGCGTGGCTACCTTATGTTGCTTGACACCATATTTTGCCAACACGGATTTGAATAGCTTGTTGCAGAAGTGAGATCCTCCATCGCTTATGATAGTACGTGGTACTCCAAAGCGAGAGAAGATATTTCTCTTTAAGAATGCTACAACACGCTTTCCCTCATTATCGGCCAACGCTACAGCTTTAACCCATTTTGAGACATAATCTACAACAACTAGGATGTACTTCATTTCAAACGAATTTACGAATGGACCCATGAAATCAATACCCCATACGTCAAAGAGCTCTACTTCAAGGATTTTCGACATGGGCATCTCATGGTGTTTCGAAATAGCACCTTGTCTTTGTCATTGGTCGCATCTTCTAACAAAGTCGTAGGCATCTCTAAATATCAAAGACCAATAATATCCACTTTGCAATACCTTTGTTGCTGTCCGATTACCTGCGTGATGTCCCCCAACTTAGGAAGTGTGGCATGCTTCCAATATAGTAGGCACCTCTACATGGGATATACATCATCGGATAATACCATCCACGCATCATCGAAACAAATATAGCTCATCCCAAAAGTAGTGTTTTACATCATACATAAACTTCCTCTTTTGATGGTAAGATAAGTTTGCAGGTATCACATTACTCACCACAAAATTTGCAAAATCAGCATACTATGGTAATCCTTCCATTATTGTCGCTAAGATCTCCTCGTTAGGGAATGCATCATCAATCTCGATTGCAGGCTGCGCCACATGCTCGTTCTTGAGTCTAGATAGATGATCAACCACTTGGTTCTCACAATCTCTTCTATCTTTAACCTCGAAATCAAATTCTTGCAGCAGCAAAACCCATTGAATTAGTCTTGGTTTTGCATCCTTCTTTTTCATTAGATACCTCAGAGCTGCATGGTCTGTATGAACGATCACTTTGGTTCCCAACAGATACGCCCGGAACTTCTCAAAAGCATACACAACTGCTAGGAGCTCTTGTTCTATGACAGTATAGTTCTTTTGGGATTCGTTTAGGAACTTGCTAGCATAGTAGATAGGATGAAATAATTTCTCCTTCCTCTGTCCAAGTACAGCACTAAAAACAACCCCACTAGCATCACACATGACTTCGAACGGTAGAGACCAATCTGGTGCTACCATGATAGGGGCTTCAATGAGTTTTCTTTTGAGGCATTCGAATGCCTTCAAACAATCTTCATTGAAGTCATACTTTGCATCTTTATCCAAGAGTTTACATAATGGACTCGTAATTTTGGAGAAGTCTTTGATGAACCGCCGATAGAAACCTGCATGACCGAGGAAACTACGAACTCCCTTCACTGAAATTGGGGGCGGTAGCTTCTCTATAACTTCAATTTTTGCTCGATCAACCTCAATTCCTCTTTTGGAGATTTTATGCCCAAGAACGATTCCTTCTTTTACCATAAAGTGGCACTTTTCCCAATTTAGCACTAGGTTGAATTCTACACATCTTTGCAACGCCATACTTAGGTTTGCCAAGCACGCTTCAAATGATTCGCCAACAACTGAAAAGTCATCCATGAATACCTCCAAAGTATCTTCAACCATATAAAAAAAATGGACATCATACAACGCTGAAAGGTGGCTTGTGCGTTACATAGCCCGAATGGAATACGTTTGAAGGCAAACGTGCCATACGGACATGTGAATGTTGTCTTCTCTTGGTCTTCGGGGGCAATGCAAATCTGATTATTGCCTGAATAACCGTCTAAGAAACAAAACCATCCTTTCCCCGCTAATCGATCAAGCATTTGGTCCATAAATAGCATTGGAAAGTGATCTTTGAGCGTCCAAGAATTCAGCATTTGGTAGTCCATGCATACTCTCCATCCGGTGATGGGTCTAAGTGGAATAAGCTCATTCTTTTCATTCACGAACACCGTCATGCCTCCTTTCTTGGGAACACATTGTACCGGGCTTACCTATGTACTGTCAGAAATTGGATACACAACTCCTGCGTCTAACCAATTGATGATTTCTTTCTTCACCACTTCTTGCATAGGTGGGTTTAGACGCCTTTGATGCTCAATGATGGGTGTGCATTTTTCTTCAAGCTGAATCTTGTGTGTACAAATTCCAGGTGGAATACCAATAATATCCACAATGGTCCATCCAATGGCTCTAATATACTTACGTAGAATAGCAATGAGAGCTGCAACTTGTTGCTCACCCAAATCTGCTGCCACAATGACTGGAAGTGTGTTTCTGCTTCCTAAGAATGCATACTTTAAATGACTAGGCAGCTCCTTCAATTCTAACGTGGGTGGCTCTTCAATAGATGGCTTAGCTGGTGGTGTGGGTCGATTTTTGAGATCAAGGTCCAGTTTCTTGGGAGCATGGAGATATGTCCCTAATCCTGATAGAGCACAAATAGCTTCTTCGCAATTTTCAGCATCCTTACTTTCTCCATTCATGAGCACAATCGCCAATGGGTCATCAATAATTTGCTCTTCTTCAAGTGACTCTTACTCATCATCAAAGTAAACATCAGCCACCGAGAATACGTTCAGCTCTTTGGGTTGCTTCATTGCTTTGCACACATCAAAGCGAACTACTTCGTCATTTATTCGGAATGAAAGCTCATTAGCTCTCAAATCAATAAGCACACTTCCCGTAGCAAGGAAAGGGCGCCCCAATATTATGGGGACTTCTGAGTCTGCCTCACAATCCAAAATAACAAAGTCTGCTGGAAAGATGAATGAAGAAACCTTTACCAATACATCACATAGAATACCAACAGGTCGTTTTACCGACCTATCCGCCATTACCAGCCTCATATTGGTTGGAGTAGGATCTCCCAACCCCAACTTTTTATAGATAGATAATGGCATCAAATTGATGCTAGCTCCTAAATCACATAATGCCTTGGAAAAATTCAAAGATCCAACGGTGCAAGGAATAGTGAAAGCACCGAGGTCAGCCTTCTTCTGAACTAGTGATCGGGTAGAGATTGCGCTGCAGTGATGAACGTCATCTTTCAACTCATAGCTGGCTGCCCGCTTCTTTGTCAAAAGATCCTTCATAAATTTTGCATACCCAGGCATTTGTTTAAGTGCCTCTACCAATGGAACATTAATGGTCAGCTGCTTTAACATAGTCATGAATTTGCTGAACTTTGTATCATCCGCCACCTTCTTCAATCTTTGAGGAAAAGGTGGTGATGGATAGGGAATTGTTCTCTCCACGACTTTCTTCTCCTCTTGCTTCCGTTTTTAGCCTTTTCAGGCTACAACATGCTCAGTGTGATGTCATGGACTTCAGGTTCAGCTGCTGCGACATCTTCCCCTTTCGCCTTATCATCAATATCCACTACTTCGTCAACCACTTGCTTGACTTTTGCTGAAGTTTCCAGCACCTTACCACTTCGGGTAGTAATTGCCATGCATGACCCATCATTCCTTGGGTTTTGTACAGTGTCGCTAGGTAAAGTGCCAGCCTTTCTTTGATTGAGTGCTGCTGAAAGTTAGCTCAATTGCTGCTCTATCTGCTTGATTGAAGTGGAGTGGGAATCAACTAATTGTTTCATGGAGGACAAATCATTTATTACCATCGTTACTCCAGCGCTCGTTGCTTCCACTCCTTTCAATAGTTTAGCAATCATCTCTTCCATATTTCCAGAACTAGATGTGGTGGCGTCACGTCTTCCAAGGGGAACGTACAAACCACTGTTTTCATTCTTGTTCTTCCAACTACCTTGGTCCTTGTTTCCAGATTTATCATAGTAGTTCCGACCTTGGTTTCCTTGGGTATTACCTCGAAAACCCCCCTGATTGTTCAAGTAGTTGGCTTCTTCTTCCGAATCAGATTCGTCTCTTCCTTTTGACGCAATAGCTTTCACTTTTTCGGTCTTCCCTAATAATAAATGCTTTGTAAGAAGATCCACTTGTGTTTTCATGTGCGCCATATCTTGATCACGTTATTCTTCTCTTCTCCTTTGGTCTACAGTTATGCCAATAGATAAAGTGTGGCTTGCTACCTCAGAATCCCTGGTATGCCAAGATCTACTTTGCTTCGTCATACGATCTAGCATATTCCTTGCTTGACCAAAGGTGAGGTCCATAAAAGATCTTCCAACCGCATTATCCACCACTGGTTTAGTTATTGAATTCAAGGCTCTGTATAATATCTCCATAAGGTGAACATTAGTCATGTGATGGTTTGGGCACCTCGTTAGCTTTGTCTTGAACCTCTCCCATGTTTCATGAAGGGCTTCAGTTGGAAGCTGACGGAAGTTGCTGATTTCATCTCTCAATTGTGCTCTTTTGGATGACGGAAAGAATCTTTCTAGGAAAGCGTCTCTCTATTGCCTCCAATTTGTAATAGAATCAGGAGTCAGCCCATTCAACCATAGAGTTGCCTCCCCAGACAGAGACAATGAAAATAGACGTAATCGAATTGCATTTTGACCAACACCAGGATTGTCAAACGACTTGCATGTAGAAATAAAGTTGATGAGATGCATATTCGAATTATCGCCTGCTAGTCCACCAAATAATCCCTTGAGTTGCAATAACTGAATCATGGTGCTCGTGATGTTGAACTTGGCTCCGGGCGCTAATGGTGGAGGAATTATGGCTCCTGTGGCTCCGGCTCCATCAAGATCATCATCATCATCTCGAAAGATGGTTGCATAGATCGGCGTTCAGGCCTAAACCTAGCTTGATGATCTCTTCTATTGGCAGGTGTTGCGATCTCAGCGGCATGCCTAGGGTTTAGTAACTCGTCATCACCTAGGTCCTCGTCGTCAGGATTTATTGCTCAGCCAGGGTTATCAATGTTTTGTTGATGCACTTGAGCGGCGGCAGGAGCAGTTAATCTCGCTTGTTCCTGTTGAGCAGCCATCCTTTCAATTTCGTGTTGTGCCTCCATTCTGCCAATACGTTGTGGTTCAGGATTGATAGGTAATAACGGTTGACCAGAACTTCGAGTATGGGGCATGCACTGTATAAAAACCTGCAGAAAACAAAAACAAAAACTAAAAGTAAAAGTACGAGAATCTTTGACCAAAGGGTCTAGTAATTATCACAAACTTAATTGACACTCGTAATCCCCGGCAACGGCGCCAATTTTTGATAACGCTCAATCTACAACTCTCGTAGGAGTGTAAAGCGGTCGTAGTCAAATATAGAACCCAACTGGGTTGGGTATCGATCCCTCAGGGAATAGCTTGGTCAACAAGTAAGCAAAGATTACTAGACTTTTAGTGCAAGTCTCGTAAAAGGGGGGATTGTAAAGTGTAACCAAATTATTAAAGTAAAAACTGAAAATAGTGAAGTAAAAAGAAAGCATGTTTAGTAGGTTGTAAAACAATGAGAATTTAGGAGTTGGGGTTATGTCCACCTTATGAGTTTTACATCTTTATTGACTATGAGTGTGCGGAATTCAGACATGCATGTGCTTATAGAGAATTGTATTCGATGGTAAATCCAAGCGTCTTTCGACCTCAACAAGGACTATTTCACTTTAACTCTTTCGAGCTTAAAGCGTGTCTAACGGTACAAATTCTCCAAGAGGTTAATCCAGTTATGACACTAACTTTTTAATAGGGGATGGGACCCTATTACCTTGACATTATCTCTTTTCCAGACATATAACTTTTCTTTCGAACAAGTTAATGCTATACTGGCGTATTCTATGCATTTGCAACCACAATGAATTTAGATTAAGATGAAGAGAATAATGATATAAGCAGCATACGTGTCACGAACTCACAAACTCATAGCAATAAATAGTATCTCATATGGCTTCCATAACCCCAACAGAGAAGTTTAGTTACCCATGAATGCGAAGGAAATCACAATTGACATTGTTATTATACCACAATAAGGATTTCGTGTAGTAATAGTGTGGTAGGCGTTAGGCGTGAATTACTAGCAAAGTAATGTTTCTCTTATTGCGGAAATTAAGAATTGAATAGATGAATAGAAGAAGAATAAAAAGTAGAATTAATGGAAGAATTAAAAGTAGTAGTGAATGATTTGTAAGGTAAGATGAGAATTATTAAAATCTCTAGCAAAATAGGGTATTTATAATACCCATATCCTATTCCTACTAAGCTAATAAAATACTTAACCCAATCCTACTAGGTTAAAGTATCATTATCATAATCCTAATAAATTATTGCTAGTCCCCAAAGTCATCAGAATTGCTGTTTTTGCCCGGGATAGATTTTCCATGCGCCACTTTTGGTCCTTGGCGTGTAAGCTTTCCCTTCCTTCTTTTGTGAAGCTTTCTTTGGCGTCAAGTTATCCATAAAATGCTGAATTTTGCATCATTTATACCTGAAAACTTGCTAATCACGTTTGTTAGCTCAATTACAGGAAAAAGGACTAAAAGTGCATGAATTATATAATTTGTTCTCAAAACATAGCTAAAATATGGGTAAAATATAGCACTATAGGCGTGTAAATTCGCCTATCATCAGGCGCCGCCTAAGTCAGTTCCAAGTGCCAAAAACACTCCATTTTGAGTTATTTTAAGGGTAATTAAGTTTTGTAACACTCCTTACACGTCCCTAAACTTAACACTATGAAATATATAGCTTCTAAACATATTACAACCCTATTATCAGCTCAAAGCTCATCATACAAGAGCACTAAAAGAGAAAAACAACTAGGATTACGTAACTAAGCTTGAAGATCCGATTTCAAGGAAATTCCTCTGTGAATCATCAAGAATCTTCCTTCAAAGGTATGCGTGAGTTGATTCATGGACTCCTTTCGTCCATGAAGATCAAGAACCATCTTCTAAATTTTGTATTATGATGTTTGTGTTGTTGGTGATTGATGTTCATGTGGTTGGAGTTTGATGATTCCTAATATGGCATCTTTTTATGTTTATTGTGAGGATATAGTGGTATTTAACGTATAAATATGTGAAATTGGTGGTTGAATATTTGTAATCTTGATGAATCCACCTATGCCTAAGATGTGCATGTAAGGTGTTTGTGAAAATACCTAAGGGAATAGAAATCATGCTTTTATGACATAATAAGTCCTAAATGACTATTCCATGTTCTAAGTTTACGTTCAACGTGATCCCCATGCTATTGTCTTGAATTGAAGAAGTTGTACGAGATGCTCATGATATTGTTGTGATATGGAATGACCATGTTATTGAAGCCATGCAAGTATATACATATTGTGTGCATTCTCGATCATGTGATAGTTTGTTGAGAATCATTCTTATTCTGAAATCCTTACTTATGATATTGTGAATTGTGGACTCAAATCTTGTGATCAAGTTATGTCATGTGTGTCAGTTTCCTCCTATCGAGTCTTGGGGGTACTTGTACCCAAAAACTATAGCTGTGTGCCTAGAGCCATGTCATGTTTCACAATATCCGAACTCAAGCTATGATTCCATAGACTTCAGCCAGTCATGTGACTTAGGAAAACCTCATGATATTATTCAGTTGTCAGATATCAGTAACATTCTGCCAGTCAACGGAATTCAGTAAGATTAAGTCATGCACAGTTAGTTATTAATGTCCAGTCCCTCCAGATGGGAGTAGAGGTTATCACCGAGTGAACCCAAGGATGGAAACTCACCCGCCAGTTCAGGGTGCGATTCTTAGTAGTCATACTTGTGTTCCAGAACTATGTAGCCAGCGTAGGTTGAGACATCTTAACCCATCAGATTAGGGTTGATGAGGTGGCTTAACCCGTAAGTTTAGGGTTCCCGCTGTTCTCATTGAGTACCTGCCAGATAAGGGTCACTCACAGGCTATCCTTACCCATGGCACGGTATTGACACCCTTCCAGTCAGAGCAGATATTGGACCCTAGCTTAGCCATAACAGCATACATGGGGCATGTCTGTTAAACACTATTTCCCATAGTTTCAGTATCAGTCTCAATAAAAGAACTCAGGGCGTTCTTCAGATTTCAGTATATATAGGACTGTCAAATACAGTCGTCCATGTAATCAGTTTTAGTATCAGCCATGACAGTTATCAGTAAACCATGTATTAGCTTATAGGTCATGCTATCACGTATTCATGGTCCCATTTTATGTATATGTGTGTTTGCACTCCCATGTTCATATTAGTCAGTCAATGTTGTTCATGCATGAAACCTTTTATGTTCAGCCTGCCTTCCTCATAAACTCAGTACTCCAGTTGTACTGACGCATTTGTGCTATGGTGCTTTCTTTTCATATTACACCATAGGTTCCGAGACACAAGCTCCACCCCAGCAGTAGCAGTAGCATTCTAGTCCCAGAGACACAGTGAGTCCTCATTGATTCAAGGAAATTATGATTTGATACACTTATTTATTTATTCAGTTCAGTTTTATGGATTTAGTTGGAGACATGTTCCTTCAAATCCTTATTCAGATAATTTAGAGGCTTTCATATTTACGTTTAGACTTAGCTTTCAGATTGAGTTATTATGGGTATTTTCACTCACAATATTTTATTCAGTTGAACTTTTTGGCCTTACAGTTCTATATATTTCGCATTATTCTATCATGATTTGCAGTATACAGGTACATATATCAGTCATGAATTAGCTTGTGGTCCCTCGAGGTCATGACCACCGTGTAGCATTTCGATTTAGCGAATCGGGATGTTACAAACTTTGAATCAGAGCCTAAGGTTCAATAGAGTCCTAGGATATCTAAAAGCCACATCAAGTAGAGTCTTGTACATGGGTGTGTTGCGCGCCATATTTATGTGCGGGAGGCTATAAAATGTTTTAGGAACAGTCCCCTTTCTCCATTATTCATGTCAACAGATTTAGTGGAGTTAGAGATGACTGATTTTGATGTCATTCTTGGCATAGATTGGATTTATTCCTTCTATACCACAGTCGACTGCATAAATAGGATAGTTTAGTTTCAGTTACCAAATGAGCCCACCCTAGAGTGGAAGGGTAGCATTTTAGCATTCAGGGGTCAACTTATTTCCTACCTTCGGGTAAGGAAAATGATTTCTAAGGGGTGGGTATCATCTCTTGCATGTTAAAGATTCTAGTTCTGAATCTCCCAGCCTCAAAACAATCCCTATTGTTAATAAATACTCAGATGTCTTTCCCAAAGATTTTCCAGACATTCCTCCCGAAAGGGAAATAGACTTCGGCATAGACCTTCTTCCGGATACTCAACCTATTTCTATTCTGCCATATAGAATGGTACCAGAAGAACTCAAGAAACTGAAAGATCAGTTGAAGGATCTCTTAGATAAGGGATTCATCAAACCCAGCGTTTCCCCATGGGGTGCGCCAGTATTATTCATGCGCAAGAAAGATAGTTCTCTCAGGATGTGTATTGATTACCGTCAACTCAATAAGGTCATGGTCAAGAACAAATATCCTCTTCCCAGGATTGATGATCTATTTGACCAACTTTAGGGTGCCAGTTACTTCTCCAAGATAGACCTCAAATTAGGCAATCATCAACTCAGAGTTAGAGAATGTGACCTTCCGAAGACAGCTTTCCGTACTTGGTATGGTCAATTCAAATTTTTAGTCATTTCATTTGGTATTACCAATGCCCCTGCAGCTTTTATGGATTTGATGAACCGTGTGTTCAAGCAGTACTTGGACATGTTTGTCATAGTCTTTACAGATGATATTCTGGTCTATTCTCGCACAGAGCATGATCATGCAGACCATCTCAGGATTGTTCTTCCGACTCTCAGGGATCACCAGTTATTTGCTATTTCAGCAAGTGCAAATTTTGGCTAAAATCAGTAGCATTCCTTGGCCATATTATTTTCGGTGATGGCATTAGAGTAGATCCTCAGAAAACCAAGGCAGAAAGAAACTGGCCTAGACTCGTATTTCCATCAAATATTAGGAGTTTCTTGGGTTTGTCTGGCTATTACAAATGATTTGTCGAGGGATTTTCTTCTATTGCATCTCCCATGTCCAGTTTGACTCAAAAGAAGATTAAGTTTCAGTGGTCAAATTCATGCAAGAAAAGCCTTCAAGAGTTGAAGACTCGACTCACCTCAGCTCCAATTCTAGCTATTCCAGATGGTTCAGATGGTTTTGTAGTCTATTGTGATGTATCCAGAGTGGGTTTAGGTTGTGTCCTCATACAGTATGGTAAGGTCATATCCTACGCCTCCAGACAGTTAAAGCCACATAAGAAGAATTATCCTACTCATTTTCTTGAGTTAGCAGCGGTAGTTTTTGCCTTGAAGATTTGGAGGCATTATCTTGATAGAGTTCATGTAGATGTCTTCACAGACCATAAAATCCTGCAGTATGTCTTTTCCCAAAAAGATCTCAATCTTCGCCAGAGAAGGTTGTTAGAGCTCTTGAAGGATTACGACATGCGTGTTCTTTATCATCCGAGCAAGGCTAATGTTGTGGCCGACGCTCTCAGTCGGCTCTCCATGGGTAGTATTTGTCACGTTGAGGATAGTAAGAAAAAGATGGCTCAGGAGATCCATCAGATTGCCAGACTAGGTGTTCGCTTAGTCCATTCTTCAGAGAGTGGTGTATGTGTTCATAGTATTTTAGAGTCATCTCTAGTTTCCGAGGTGAAAGAGAAACAAGACAGGAATACTAGCCTTGTCAAGCTCAAAGAGTCAGTTCAGAATCAAAAAGTCAAGGTTTTCTCCCAAGGGGGAGATGGTGTTCTTCATTGTCAGGGTCGTCTATGAGTTCCATGTGTAGATGAATTAAGGCAGCAAATTCTTGTAGAAGCGCATGGTGCGCAATACTCTATTCATCCAATGGCCACTAAGATGTACCGCGACATGTGGGAGATATATTGGTGGAGTGGGATGAAGAGAGATGTTACTGAGTTTGTGGCTAAGTGCTCTACATGTCTGCAGGTTAAGATGGAGCATCAGAAACCTAGTGGTTCCATGCAAGAGTTCACAATTCCTACTTGGAAGTGGGAAGAAGTTAACATGGACTTTATGACGGGTTTGCCTAGAACTCGTCATCAACATGATTCAGTCTGGGTCATTATAGATAGAATGACCAAGTTAGCTCATTTCCTTCTTGTTCGTTCTTCTTATTCCACCGAGGATTATGCCAAACTCTATATCAGGGAGTTAGTCAGGTTACACGGTGTTCCACTATCTATCATCTCAGATAGAGTTACCCAGTTCACTTCTCACTTTTGGAAAGCATTCCAAAAGGGTCTCAGTACCCAAGTCCATCTCAGCACAACATTTCATCCTCAGACATATGGTCAAGCAGAGAGGACCATTCAGACTCTTAAAGATATGATAAGGGCGTGTGCAATTGGCTTCAAGGGAAGTTGGGACGACCACTTGCCTTTTATTGAGTTTGCATACAACAATAGCTGTCATTCTAGTATTCAGATGGCTCCATTCGAAGCTCTCTATGGTAAGAGATGTAGATCTCCGATTAGTTGGTTCGAAGTTAGTGAAGACTCAATCATAGGTCCTGACTTAGTATTCGACGCCTTAGAGAAAGTTCAGTTGATCAGAGAGAGACTCCAGGCTGCTCAGAGCCGACAGAAGTCCTATGCAGATATTCGTAGAAAGGATCTCGAGTTAGAGGTCCATGACTATATCTATCTTAAGATCTCTTCCATGAAGGGAGTGAGGGGTTTGGCAAGAAAGGGAAACTCAGTCCCCAGTATCTCGGTCTCTTCAGAATTCTTTGTCGCTTCGTCAAGGTAGCTTATGAGCTTGAGTTTCCTTCAGATCTAGCCTCAGTCCATCTAGTCTTCCATGTCTCTTTGCTAAAGAAGTGCATAGGTGACCCAGCAGTTGTTGTCCCTATTCAGAGCATCGACATTCAAAATAGCCTCTCTTATGAGAAGATTCCAGTCGAAATCTTAGATTATCAGACTCGTATATTAAGGAACAAAGAAGTCCCTCTAGTCAAGGTTCTTTGGCAAAATCAGTCTCATGAGGAAGCTAGTTGGGAAGCAGAAGCAGATATGCATACCAAGTATCCTCACCTCTTCCCTGCCAATTTCCAGTATAAACTTGGTACCTATTAACCGTTTTATACTCAGTCATGCATTTATGTGTCAGTTGTCTCTGCATCAGATATGAACAAGTTCAGTATATTTAGCATCTCAGTCATGAGATCAAGTTTCAGTTCTTCATGTTTAGTTCAGGTTCTATTGTCTTGTATCCCTTCTCAGTAAATTCTCATTCGAGGACGAATGTTCCCAAGGGGGAGATATTGTAATACCCCGTATATTTCTAAGCTAGGAAGTGAATAACTATTCCTTCATATGAAATCTCCTATCCTGTAATTCATACTTGAGTACATGACTTACAATGAATATCCTAGTCATAAGATAGCTTATGATGCATTAAGCATGTTCATATGAGTCACTTAATGTAATACAAGCTAAGATTTTTTGAATCCATCAAGTTTTAGTGTTCGATTTTGGAAGGTTCATCTTTGAATGAGTATAACTCGATGTTAGTGTGGTATGTTGGCTGATTTAGACCCACCAAATTGTAGAGAATCGAATTAGCTTTCCAACGATACCAATTTCTCCTTAATCCAATACCCGAGCGAAAAGTTATGCCCATTTTCGTGAGAGACAGTTAGGAAAGGCGGTTGGTTAGGCGCCGCCCAACCAAACATAGGCGATTGGTTAGGCACCGCCCAACCTAGCTTAGGCAATCACTTGGGCATCACCTAAGTCAGTTCCAGGTGCGAAAAACACTCCATTTTGAGTTATTTTAAGGGTAATTAAGTCTTTTAACACTCCTTACATGTCCCTAAACTTAACCCTACAAAATATATAGCTTCTAAAAATATTACAACCCTATTATCATCTCAAAGTTCATCATCCAAGAGCACTAAAAGAGAAAAACAACTAGGGTTGTGTAACTAATCTTGAGGATCCGATTTCAAGGAAATTCCACCGTCAATCATCAAAAATCTTCCTTCTAAGGTATGCGTGAGTTGATTCATGGACTCCTTTCATCCATGAAGCTCAAGAAACATCTTGTACATTTTGTATTATGCTGTTTATGTTGTTGGAGGTTGATGTTCATGTGGTTAGAGTTTGATGATACCTAAGATGGGATCTTTGTATGTTTATTGTGAGGATATGGTGGTATTTAACGTATAAATTTATGAAATTGGTGGTTGAATATTTGTAATCTTGATGAATCCACCTATGCCTAAGATGTGCATATAAGGTGTTTGTGAAAACACCTAAGGGAATAGAAATCATGCTTTTATGACATAATAAGTCCTAAATGACTATTCCATATTCTAAGTTTATGTTCAACATGATCCCCATGCTATTGTCTTGAATTAAAAAGGTTGTACGAGATGCTCATAATATTATTGCGATATGGAATGACCATGTTATTGAAGCCATGCAAGTATATACATGTTGTGTGCATTCCCGATCATGTGATAGTTTGTTGAGAATCATTCTTATTATGAAAGTCTTACTTATGATATTGTGAATTGTGGACTCAAATCTTGTGATCAAGTCATGTCATGTGTGTCAGTTTCCTCCTATCGAGTCTTGGGGGTACTTGTACCCCAAAACTATAGCTATGTGCCTAGAGCCATGTCATGTTTCATGATATCCGATCTCAAGCTATGATTCCATAGACTTCAGTCAGTCATGTGACTTAGGAAAACCTCATGATCTTAGTCAGTTGTCAGATATCAGTAACAATCTGCCAGTCAATGGAATTCAGTAAGATTAAGTCATATACAGTCAGTTATTCATGTCCAGTCCCTCCAGATGGGAGTATAGGTTAGCACCGAGTGAACCCAAGGATGGGAACTCACCCGCCAGTTCAGGGTGTGTTCTTAGTAGTCATCCTTGTGTTGCAGAACTACGTAACCAGCGTAGGTTGAGATATATTAACCCGTCAGATTAGGGTTGATGAGGTGGCTTAACCCGTCAGTTTAGGGTTCCTACCATTCTCATTGAGTACCCGCTAGATAAGGGTTACTCACAGGCTGTCCTTACTCGTGGCACGGTATTGACACCCCTTCAGTCGGGGAAGAGATTGAACCCCAGCTTAGCCATAACGGCATACATGGGCCATGTTGGTTAAACACTACTTCCCACAGTTTTAGTATTAGTCTCAATAAAAGAACTCAGGGCGTTCTTCAGATTTCAGTATATACAGGACTGTCAGGTATAGTCGTCCATGTTATCAGTTTTAGTATCATCCATGATAGTTATCATTAAACCATGTATTATCTTACAGGTCATCCTATCATGTATTCATGGTCCCAGTTTCTATATATGTGTGTTTGCACTCCCACATTCATATTAGTCAGTCAGTGTTGTTCATGCATGAGACCCTTTATGTTCAACCTACCTTATTCGTATACTCAGTACTCCAGTTGTACTGACGTATTTGCGCTATGGTGCTTTTTCTTCATGTTACACCATAGGTTTTGAGAAATGAGCTCTAGCCCAGCAGTAGCGGTAGCATTCCAGTAGCAGAGACATAGTGAGTCCTCATTGATTCGACGACAATATGATTTGATACATTTATTTATTTCATTAGTTCAATTTTACGGAGTTAGTTGGAGACATGTTCCTTCAACTCCTTATTCAGATAGTTTAGAGGCTTTCAAATTTACGTTCAGATTTACGTTCAGACTTAGCTTTCAGATTGAGTTGTTTTGGGTATTTTCACCCACATGATTTTATTCAGTTGAACCTTATGGACTTATAGTTCTATGTATTCTGCATTATTATATCATGATTTGCAGTATACAAATACAGGTATCAATCATGGGTTAGCTTGTGGTCCCTCGAGGTCATGATCACTGTGTAGCATTCTGGTTCAGCGAATCGGGGTGTTACAGAACCTGATGATGAGAATGTACATTGTTATAGTTATTGTAGAGCCTGTAGAATATGTTTGTAGTATGCAGGAGGATTACTAGCAGGTGATTCTTCAGGAGGAGTACTGAGTTTCAAAGCAAACAACTTGTTCAAGGTATGAAAAATTAAATTGTTTTTATCAACCACTATTTTAAAAATTTAGTTGTTTATTTTTGTGTTACTTTCATTGATGATTTTTATTTTTCCAAGAGACCTTTCAAGTGTTGACTTTTTTAAAACTCATCTTTTTTAAAAATCCGCAAATAACAAGACAAATTGAATTTGCTTCAAAAGTATGTACTAATTACTATTTTTCCCTCTAATTTTTAAGTAAAATAAACAATGTTAAATAGAAAATTCTTTCAATTCCACAAAACATGTTTTCAACCTAATGCCTAGCTGAAAAGTAAAATTGCTCTTTTACTATTTTGGTGTAGTTAACATTTCTCTCGGTACATGTATCGGCTTGCTACTTCAAAGTGTTCTTTATACTAATAACATAGTAAACTGACGTCTGGTCTAATCTTTTCAAAATTTGGAAAATTAGAAATGAGAAAAGAATCAAAGTTATCAAATATCAAGGTGCTGAATATATGTTATTCTACTTTAATTTGTATGAAATGGTGAAATTTCAGTTTAAGTAGGTAACCAACAGCTTTCTGAAACAATATATTCAATATTTATCATGGATAATCTCTTTGTATAAATCTTTCAATTTCACATCAGTTAAATAGAATTGAAGATGCTCACATTTTGATTACTTTTGTTCGTGAATATAATCTAATACTTGGTAGTTTAATTAAGAATTGGAAAGAAAATTATTATTACTTAATTAAGGTGTGATTTTGGTCTTGAAATAATAGTTGTTGAAGCCTACTAGAACATGAACAAGTACTATCCTTAAGGTGTTATTTTGGTTCGTATCATATTGCATCTCAACCGGTATGTAATGCCTATTTCATTTGTTCCTCAACCTAGAGTGTTAACTTACCTACTAAAATATTACTCCTCTCTACCCAAGATCTCGTATATCATGTAAAATCAAACATAAGTACCAAATCATTGTAGGCTAGTTTTAGTTGTTTTTACTTATCATTACCTAACAATATATACCTTGCACTTCTTTTCATTACAGGGGCAAGTGGTAGAACTGATGTAAGACCTCTAGTCAATAGCCGGTCACTGAAGCGAAGATCAATCTTGTCAGGAATAAATGGTGAAGAAACTACAAAGATTCTCAGGAACCTCATGCTCTCACCTTTGGTTTCCAAAAGAGACGGCATACCAAATAAATAGAGGATTGAAGGATCCTTAAATGGATATAAGACCGGACAACAATTGAAGATAGTTTGTGTATGTCATTGTGCTTTTCTAACCCCAGATGAATTTTTCACACATGTTGATGGATTTGACGTAGAAACGCCTTAAAACATTTAGATTTACATTTTGTTCCATTGTAGTGCCAGTAGCTATTACCCAGAAAAATAGATTAGCTTTAATATCTTTGTTGTTTAATAGTATTTTGCTGTACAAACCAAGTTCAATTGTTATTCCTAAAAAAGGATAAAAGTTAATATCGTGGTACTTTTATATTTCTTTTTTTTGTATACCAAGTTTCCTCAATCAATGTTTTTATGATTACTATTTTCCTATTATTCTGCTTGTTTTGCTATACTAACTATTCTGGTATATGTTCAACAGTAAATCCCTAGTATATAACAAGCATGGCAGTACTTCTATTGCAATTTGTAGAGTATAATAGATTTTACTTAGTAGTTTTAGTAGTTGTATAGTACTAGATAAAAATTCCTTACACTGTGTATTAGACTTACATTGCTAGAATGAGGCTGCTCATCACCTGGGCTTAATTGGAAGCAATTAACAGTGCCTATTCAACCTAAAGTATTTATTAATATGATATTCTCATGATCATGTGCTTCTAGTCCAAAGATTCCTCGGAAGACTGCTGCAATCATTACTGATTTCATGCAAATGACAATATGTTTTTTTCTTATTTAGGAGATAAACTCTTGCTATTATCACATTGATTAGAACTTGACAATATTAGAACTAACATCATGTAGCCATTTAATATTCTTGCTATATCTTTTGAAATTATATCAAATTTGTTATAGTTGTTAATATAGGTAATGGCATAACTTTTACTAGAATATTCTTAGCTGAAAAGTTATGCTACACTTATAAATTTTATATCATTGTAAATAACAAAATGTTTGGTCTTGAATACCCTTTCCATAAACTAAGTATGAAAGATAAGTTGTTTGCTGATTTTTTACTTTTTATGTTGAGAAATAATTCCAGCCAATCAATTAATGTTAGGTGTAATAATCTTAATTTTATTATTTAAAATAGGAAAAAGGGGTAAATATATTTCTCTACTTTCATTTATTGGTTAGTTTTAATATCCAATTACTATCATTCAATTTTGTGTTCAGTTATTTCTATTTTTACCATAAATGTACTTAACTAATATATTTTGAAATTCAGGATTTTCCTCAGATATACAATTTCGCATTACATTTCCATTATAATCAGATTCCTTTTTTAATCTGATTCTGATCCAAAAAATTGAATAATTCATTAATTCTGAACTAATTTTTTCTAAAATATATCACTATTGGTTGATGTGGAAGGAGAGAATTATGGACAAGTGATCATCATTTAACCTAATATCATCTATCTTACTCTTTTTAAATGTTGTAAGATGTTATTTTCTAATTATCCTTTTCTGAATATGTGTATTTTTATTCCATTCTTGTAAGATTTATAGTATTATGTGTGATATACCTAAGGGTCAACCTTTTTCAAGGGTCCTATATTCTTTTTTGACATAAGAATTTCATTTCTTGATGATTCTTCGAAAACACATGTTCAAACACTTGATATTCATTTCTTTTATATGTTACAATTTGGTCTTAACTATTTTAGAATTTTTTAAAGTTTATTTTTTGATTTAAAATTTTTATTTCAGGATAATCTGATAATTACCTGTCAATACATATTTTATTATTTGTATAGTGTTGTGTTGCTGTTTTTATGTTTTTATATGTGTGATTCAGAATTCAGGGATAAATTGGTAATACTAATTATAATGACTTGAATTGTGAAATTCTACTTTAGATGTGTTTTGACTATTTTAACTTTTTTTGTAGTTGCTACATGTTGATTTGGGAGTGTGGGGATGATTGACATGATTTTCGATGTGATCGAAAATGATTTTGGTGAGTTTATGGTTTTTAGAGAATTTAAAAGCCATATAGCTATTTGGTTAATATTTGTTATTATTAGTGTCAGATGATAATTTGGGCAGTTTCATTAGATCCGAAATGCCGAATTTGGATTAGTACCTGGGTTGTTTCGAGTTTAAAACCTTTATTTTGCAGTATTTTTTATATTACCATTATTTTTTATTGATTACATCTTCATAACACCTTTTAATCATGATTTTTGAAATGTGATTTTGAGGTTTTTACCTGCAAAGCTTAAAAAATAATTTTTCTTCAATTTGAACCTCATTTTAAAGCCATTTTTGCGTGAGTTTTCAACTTGAGACTCCTATCATCTTTAAGAATGTATTTTTGAAATAAAACTTCAATCTTATCCCTTTCATATTCAAACTTGTTTCTCAAAACCATTTCGGACCCGGCTTGAATATGAACGATATGGGTACATTAGCTTTCTTGAGATGCCTAGATGCTATATTTTAATATTGTATTTAAATTTGAGGCCATTCGTAAGGAAAGGATCCGTAGTGAAGCACTTTAGGCCGGATTTTTTCATTTCGAGGTAGGTTATGGCTTAATTTCTCATATTGAGTTGGGTAGTTGATCTTTATAAGTTGGGAAAAATAACTATATAGTTTATATTTTGAGATTATTATTATAGTTGTGTGCTATCACGACCCGAACTAAGGCTGTGTCAACAACGATCATCCCGAACCATGAATGCGGAGAGACCCCTTAGCATACTATCATAAGCATAATCAATACTTAAATCAAAATGTGACAGATATAATGGCATTCAACGGGAAACACATAATCAAACTGTGTCAACAAGTGGTGTCAATACATTACTAAAATCTCGTCTACAATGCCTCTACTGAATTCTAACTGTGTAGGTCGGGACAAGGCCCCCGACTGGACCATAAACTTAAAGAAGTCAACATATGAATAAATGCTCTTCAAAAGATGGATGGCTCACCAAATCTCATCATTATCCCACATATTCTACTGATGTGATGGACCGTGGGACTGTGCCTCAAAACCTGTACTATAGGCGGTCTATACTTGAAAAGTATTGGTATGCAGAACAATTCAAAAATAACATATATTTTATACAAAATAATTGAGAGCACTGTGAAATTAATTTATCTTAATATTATAAAGAATAACAACAACAACAACAATAAAAAGCCCAGTGTATTCCCACAGCGTAGGGTCTGGGGAGGGTAAGATGTACGCAGTCCATACCGCTACCTCCGAAGAAGTAGAGAGGTTCTTTAATATATATAAACACATGGGCATAATTCCAAGGCTTTAAAACGTTCTTATAAATCATGAACTCAACTCTTTACTTTAAGTTTGAGCTAGATGGTACACCCTACATTTCTACAATCCCACAGGCTATATGGAATCTGCTCTTAACTTGGCGGCCAAGCCCCCAATTCAATCTTGTCGTAAAGATTATAGTTTTCATAAATTTGTGTGTGACCCCATCTGAATACACCATAGGAATCTCCCATATGAGATTTCCTAATTATCCTCGATGTAGGATATCATATCATAAGTCCTGCATCGGCAAAACACGATTTTCAGCAATGAGCCCTTTCACTCAAATGCTTTTTTTGGGTAACAATCAAACTCTCTTGAAGCCAAATTTTAGTCTTTTAGAACCACGATTCATGCTCACAATATTTGTTTCTTTCATGCTAAGGGCACTTCATAATAGGTATCTTTATTCCCACACTTGCAAGCCATATCACATCAAATCGTGTCCATAGCCTCTTTCATTCAAAAATAAGTTAATGACCACCAACAAGATTTAAACATCACATGAGAGTTCTTATTTTAAAAGAATATGAAAAATTATGAAAAAGACTCTCTTTTCATGTCTTTAACACATAGTGGTCAATTCTTTCATTAATCACATGCAATTTGTTCAATAGGACACAAGAGCCTTTTGCATGAGAAACACCTCTTTGAAAACATGCAAAACAATAATGGATAATAGTTAAGGAGACATTTAAATCTTAAGAATTATCATCATTCATAAACAGCCCCAACACTAGTCACACATAATTCTCACGATCAAAAAAGGGACTTATAGTTCATGCTCTCAAACCTATTTCACAATTATTCAATGCCCCAAAATCTAATTCTTGAGACGCCACATGGGGCTTCAAACTAAAAATAGTCTTGAGCTAATCCTGGATGCTTTCTACTAAATCTGAATCTCAAAATAGAAGAAAATGAACATGAAAACATAATAAATGTGGAAATCTTATCTGAAGCATACTAATCTCATAAGTCTTAGTAAAATAATAGTGCAAAATTTGGATACAAAATAAAAAGTCTAAACTGAATCAGTAGTCCGAAAAACCTTTACTGACTGAATCTAGAGAGTTACTGGGATAGGTCCCAGCTGACTCAAACTGTTTGAAATAAATACTAAATTATCTACTAGATAAAAAGGAAATCTAAATAGCTAAGTCCTCGAACTATGAGGGCTCACCAACTGTAGAGATGTAGATGAGATGCTCGAAAATCACTCACACTACTGAGATTGAGCACCTGAACCTACATTATGAGACATTATAGCACATAGACGTATATGTGGATCAGTACTTTGATGATGTACTGAGTATATGAGGATGAATACAATAAGCAAATAATTTCATCACAATTTATAAAATCATGCATGCTAAATGTATATGACTTACATAGGCTTGAGTAATTTGAAATCTGAAGATCATAAATCATGAACAATAAAAACATATAATATGAATCTTGTGAGCAATTATATTCAGTTCTAAAGTTTGTTCTTTTCTGAAAACTACCACATTATCTTGTCAACTGTAAAGGAAATTCTTCATCTCGAGACCTTAATAAATCTTAAAATCCATAGCTTTCAAAACTTATACTTTTATCTTAAGGCTTTCAACCAATTGACTATTTTAAGAGAAGGGGACTTCTTTTGGGAGGTTCTTCTAACTGACATAAGCCATGTGGGCATTCATGGATTCCAACGTCTTACCCATATTGGGGAGAGTTGTTCTACCCTTTCCATCAGAATAGGACTTCTTATCTTAAGTGATCGTAATCTTAGTCATCCTCGTAGAAGTGGGAAAAATCTTAATCCTATGGTGGCACGTAGTTCTGGGGCATGAAACCTTGGTAACATACCTATCTCGGTGCTAAATACTACACCCATTCTTATGCTCATTATCTCAGGAAATCCACTTTAAAAAATAGCAAAAGGGTTTAAAAGAAAAAACAATTATTCTCTTTCTTTTCTTTAAATCTCAAATCACATGAACAATGTAGATTCTTTATCTTAGATTAGGACCAAAAGGTCAAATCTTTATCAAAAATCTGAGAATAATCTTACCATAGGGTGTACGTAGCATAAACAAACTTGAAAAAGCAATATTTAATTTGGGCTTAATGACCCATGCATCAAACTCACGTTAAAATATCATAATGTCATGCTTGATCATGTAAACATTGATAAATTAATTCAAATTTGGAAATTACTAAAATATGCATGAAAATATAAACATAATCATGTAATTAAACTTCTAAATAACTAGGAATTTCATAAGCTTATTAATAACAATAATGGGTATAAACCCTAACTTGAATTTCATGGGAAATCATATAAACATTCAATAAAATTAGAATTAAAATAATTTTTGGGGACAAGGACGAAAGGATTGTCCTTCTTCATAACTCCACACACCTCAATTGATGATCTTAGATGATAAAACTTGAATCTTGGATCTCTATTGATGCTTTGGGGATCAATTTTTAGAGTTCTTGAGTTGGGGATTCTAAATCTTGAATTACCTTGAAGAATTAATGGAGAAATTGGGATCTTGAAGAAGGAGCTTTGATGATCTAGGATTTTGTTTTGAGAGAAAGTGGATGAAATAAGCATAAAGTGCTTTGGAATATGTTAAATCTTGTGTTTTGGATAGATTAGGGGCTTGAGAATTGACTAAAATGCCCCTTTGAAGGTTTTAAATGGAACTGAAAAATACAACATTTTTCGAACTGGGTGGCCACCATGACGTGCCACTATTGCGGTGGCTAGGGCTGGCAATTTCAGCCCATATTTGTGTAAAAAGTCCATTTAACCCATATTTATTAGATTGGATCACTAATATTTCAAATGGGCAAATATGGACTTCAACTCATTTTAAAAGCTCATACAAATACGGACAAAATGGGTAAAATATAGGTACCCATTTAAACACAGAGATCACCCACCTATGCTTAAAATTTCAATTTTTTTCTTCTTGTCTAGTTTCTTTTCTTCTTCTTTTTTGTTTTTTCTTTCTTTTTTCCTTTAATTTACTTTTTCATTTTTTTTTATTTTTTACTCGTTTCTTGTAATTTCTTTTTTCTTTCTTATTTTTCATCTATTTTTTTCTGTGTATTTTTTTTGTTTTTCCTTTCTCGTTCTTATTTCATCATTCATAGTCGCTTGAGACCTACATGAGTTAATTAATTTAAGCTTCTAATTATTCCATTTAACCTATACAATTTATAGCATCTCTTATCAACTAAATATAATTCATAGTTTCACTCCTTTATTATTATTTTTTTGTATCTTTTTTTTTCTTTTCCAGTTTTTTTGTTCTTTCTTTTTTTCTTTAATTTACTATTTTTTCTTTCCTTTTTCCTTTAATTTACTTTTTTTCTTTTTCATTTTTTTGTTTTTTCCACTTATTTTTTACTCGTTTCTTACACTTTTTTCTTTCTTCTATGTCATCAATTTTTTTCTTTTTCAATTTTTGTTTTGCATTTTTTTTTAATTTCCGTTTTCCCCTTTTTCATTCTTGGTTCATCATTTTTGTCATTTTTTTTCTTTTTTTATAATTTTAACCTATCTTTTTTTAATTGCATTTTATATTTTATAATTGTTTTACTTTAAATTTATTTGTATCGTACTATATATTTCAAATAATTTTATTATTTGTATTTGAATAGCTTAGTTATCAATATGTACAATTTATCATTTGTATTTATATACAAATAAGTGTATGAATTAATTATATTTTCTCGAGACCAAAGTATATAAATATACAATGTATCATTAAATGCAAATGTGTCATTAGTATTTGTATATCAGTTTGCGACTGCTAAAGATATTTGGTTTGATGATTGTAATCCCAAGATCTTTCAGGATACTATCTTTGTATCTGTCCATTAGGTGGAGTCCACTTTAGTATACTTACACAAATTATAAATATTGGGCAAATATAAATCAATATGCGCTTAGGATATTTTCGTTATCATAAAAAAAAACCAAAAATAGAAAAAAAATTAAAAAAGAAAAAAAATAAAAGAGGTAAAAATTAGAGATAGAAGAGAGAAAAAAAACATAAAGAAAGAATTGAAGAAAAAATACAAAAAAAATCAAAAAGAAAAAATAATAAAAAAGAAGAAAAGGAAAAAGAAAAACAAATGATGGTAAATACATATATACTGAGTGGTTATGATATTTTAGTCATCAACCATAATTTATAATCGACTTAACCATATTCTTCAAAAATTAAAAAAAATATAAAACATAAAATACAACAAAAATAGAAAAAAAATGAGAAAGAAGTAAAAACAAAACAAAATAAAAAATAGAAAAAAAGGAGACTAAAAAGGAAAAAAAAAATAAAGAGAAGCAATGGGTAAAGATAGAAGAGACAGAAAAAATGAAAAAAAAATGAAAAAATAAAACTAGAGGCTACATATAGAAGAGAGAGATAAAAAACTAAAAAGAAAAAAATAAAAAAAAAACAAATGAGAAAATAGTCAAGTTGATAGGATATAGAAGTTTTATGTTTTTGATTTTAGGAGTTAAAGTGGATTGGACCATTTTTACCCAATCCATATTTGACCAAATCCATATTTACCCATATTTATATGGGCGGATTACAATCCAAACAATTTTTGCTCGGTCCTATTTAACCCGTCCAAATCCAATCCAATCCAATCCACCTGTTTACCACCCCTAGCGGTGGCTTACTAGAAAGTGGACAAATAGAAATTGGGCTTTCACCGCGACGCACCACAATTGCGGTGCCCTTTAGTTTGCCATTTTGGCCACTGGTGCGATGCTCCAGTATTGCGAAGGCTCACTGAAAATTGGCAAATGGGAAAATGGCCCCCTCCGCTATGTACCAATA
Organism: Capsicum baccatum var. pendulum; assembly: GCA_030864225.1. Taxonomy (NCBI): domain Eukaryota; kingdom Viridiplantae; phylum Streptophyta; class Magnoliopsida; order Solanales; family Solanaceae; genus Capsicum; species Capsicum baccatum. The sequence goes on from CM061551.1 coordinate 103,479,095, forward strand.
TCGTGTAGGTCCACTCGAATTTGACAATTATGAATTTTGCCTTTCCTGCGACGCACCAAGTGCCAAGGTGGCACACTATCAACTTAAAAATGTCATAACTCTTTCGCCGAGTGTCAAATTTGGGCAAATCTTATATCGATGGAGAGATTATTCAATTTTCCATACAATGGGAAGTATAAATCTGAAAAATTCCCCATTGAATAAATATTATTCATTTTTGAAGCTATCTCTTAACGTTCCAGGAATGAATTTAAGCTATGAATGTTTGGGGTATTACAGATTCATAACATATTAAGATCATAAATTTTATCTTGGGGGAGGAAATTTCATAAATCATGTTCATAAATCACATTTCAAAAACTCATATCATATATGCACATGATTATAAACCAAGCTTATGGAAACAACCAATGATAAATACATACATTCATCAAAATAGGTTCATTATGTATGTTGTTCAAATGATTTCCAAAACCCACTGCATATTCATAATTATAAACTTTTAAAGCTTTTTAAAATAATAAAGTTATGACCATGAGATTTAGGATAGTCCCACATACCTTTTTTGATGAATAAACATTGAGATATCTTGAATCTAATACTTAAAAGTATGAGTTTTGAAAGAAATCCTAACTTATATCTCTCCTGAGAGTAGAGAGAAGAATAAGTGATGAGAAATTGATATATAATGGAAAAATGACTAAAGTGTGTTTTAATTCATAGGAGTAGGATTTGAGGTGAGGAAAAGACCAAAATACCCCTAAAGAAACTAAATAAAAATTGCAGAAATTTTTAGTTGATGACTTAGTTGATAGCTTGTCAACTAGTTGGGGGTTTATCAACTTAGTCATCCACCTCTAGCTGGGCTTGGACACTTTCTGGTTAAGGTTGATGACTTAGTTGATAGCTTATCAACTTGTTAATGATTTATCAACTTAGTCATAACCTTTTCTAAGTGATTTAAGGTGTTTTCTGGTTAAGACTAACGATGAGGTTGATAGCTCGTCACTTAGTTGACAACTTATCACTCAAGTCATCACCTTGTGGACAAACAGATGCTTCAAAGTAAAATGAGCATAATGTTCTACTCTGCTATCAAATTAAAGCAAAACCAAATGCCTTGGAAAGAAGACTCGAAGATATTTCATCTAATATATAGTAGACTACCTAACTCTTTATATTATAGGAGTAATTCTCATTGGAAGTTGATCAAAGTTGGAATTTTCACTAAAACTAAATCGGCAAAAAAGTTCTCAACTCATCTTTAAGTTAGGAGATTTTTATGATCTCACTCGACCTCCAAAGATATTACCACACTTAAAATTTTATCATCACACATATATTGACATAGAATCATTGGATTTGAGTCTATACGCGTAGGAATGAAAATTAAAATTTTAGCCCGATGTTAGTTTGGGTCTTTATACATAGGAACGATGGTTAAAATTGTAGTCCGAAAATGTAGGGTGTTACATTATCTTCCCCTTGGAATAATTCATCCTTAAATGATGGGTAGGAATTGTTGAAGTTATAAAAGTATGGAATAAAGGACTCAACCTCCCCTTAAGAATTTTTCCCCAATGAAACATACATAATCATTCAAGAAGAGCTTCTTGACATCACCAAGTAAATCGTGTAAGCACAAATCATGAGATAATGAGACTTGACATAGACATGATCTTTACATGTGTTCTATGTCACATGATCATCACATTGTAAGGCATGAATTTTCCTAAAAATCTTCACTTTGATTAAGATTGGTACAAGACATGAACTAAGATTCTCGCGGGACAAAAGAATAGAATTAAAACATTCTCTATCTAAAATGATACGTCTAATAGCCTTTAATTTTGTGATGCTTCTAACTAATCTTTCAGATATAAATACCACATTTCAATATCTTAATATTATAATTCCCCCGCTAAATACATAACTACATAGTACTTCCATGTTGAAGCATATCTCAGAGTAAAAAAGTACTATCTTAAGCTATGGGACCTTATACTCTTCACCCCTTTAAGAATATTATTTCACCTTATCACTATAGTGTAATGACCCTCATAGTCATTTTTTGGTATTTTAACACACTTTTGATATGCAGATCTTTTCTATAATCGCCCCAAGTTATTTATGACTTACAGGGACTGATAGTTCGGTTCCTAGGCAGTTCGCTTCATTAATTTTAGTAATATCTAGTATATTGTGAAATATTTAATTTAAATTTACATTTGATAGAAAGATAATTTATTGCCTTCTAAAATATTTTTGATATTGACTAAATTCCTTAAGTTATGTTATATTTATATCACTTTACAATAGCTTTTATAGTCTATTAACATTTTAAGCTTTTATAGTCTAGAAATGTTAAAATAATCTTATTATATAATAGAGGTTTTGTTAGAAATAATTTTCTATTAATTATGGTATATTCAAAATATTGTAATACATTTACCACGAATTTATGCAATACCCGAATACAAATTTAACGGAGAGTAAGAGGTGGGTGTTGCCACCTCTATCTCTACGTGTGAACTATTGAAAATATAATGGTGGCATTCTACAACTTATACAAGGTTTGCGTAACCTTTAAACAGTAATACATATATATTATTGTGCCCTAACTTTTCATTACAAATCAATAATTCTCCACTCAATTTTCTTATAAAATTGCAAGCCTTCTTTAGCATTTGCATGGTACATCTCCTTTTTCATTTATTTAGAATGATTACAAGAGATTGGATTGGAAAATATTTTGGTTGCTTTACTATATCCATGGAAGAGAACTAATTATCGACTAACAAGTTATTCAAGCTCGTGTTCTAGTAGCGCTATTCGGAGGCTTCGTGGAAAGGCATTTTAGCTTTGGCTTCGAGGTAGGCTAAGTCCTACCTACCTTTAGATTGAGCATTTCATTAAAATTGTGTTCTATTATGATAGTTTTGGATAAGTACTTGTAGTTGGTTATCATTTGATATATATATAACATGTATTACTTATCTAGATTAGGACCCTGTTCTACTAAATTTTGGTATTTTGTCTTTCAATATAATATAGCGTCTATCACTTTACGACTTGTAATTAAATTACAAAACCTTGAATTTTCCTCTTTTAAATTGAGACATGCGTACGGTAGTTTGACATATTTTAGCTTCTGTTTAGGTTCAGTATATACTTTATTTCTGTCATTGATTGTGAATTTTGGTACTACATTGACATTGTTATGGTATGGTGTAGATTTTAATATTACAGTTGTGTATGGTCACTATGAGTTCTGCTTCAAGTCCGACATCTGATTATGGTTGTGGTTCCTTTGAGTTCTGGTTTGAGTTCGACATCTATTTATAGTTGTGGTTCCTTTGAGTTTTGATTCGAGTCTAGCTTCTGATTATGGTTGTGGTTCCTTTGAATTTCTGTTCGAGTCAGGCATTTGATTATGAGTTCTATTGTATATTATATTTATGGCCTCTTAAGATCACTCAATATATCTGGTTCGAATTTGGCACGTTGTCACGACCCGATGCTACCCCTAGTCGCGACAATGTTGCTTATGGTCACAAGTGAACACAAGCTAACCCATGAGCTGGTACCTGCTGAGAGCACAGAGTAAACTCATAATAAAAGACATATGCAAAAAACAACTGATACTGCCATAAGATTTTAAATACTGAAAATACAACTGAATTTGCATGTCTAAAAACTTCTGTGAAAATACTGAAATTCGGTTGATAAAACTAATAAAATAACTGATTGTCTGAATGTCTAAAAAACCTCTAACTGACTGAGTGTAGAGTTGATGAGACAAACTCCCAACTAACTCCTATTGACTGAAATAGAGGAATGCTGAAATAACTGAACGAAAGATAAACCTATCCTCGAAAGATAATTGAATATGGGAAAATAATACCCTAAACGACATTTTAATTCATATTTTTACGAATTGAGTCTATGAGAAAAGACATAACTGCCCCTCGGGAGATTAAATTTATAACTGGAATGCAGATTAAGAGTGCAACACGATGCAGTGAGTCTTCCACTGCTATACCCATCGCGATGCGCCACTATGGTGGTGAGGTTCTGTAATGCCCCCAGACTACACCCTAGGCATCACACGGTGCTTACGACCCCAAGAGACCATAAGCAAGACCATGACCGGTACCTACTATCAATACAGATTAATAATCATGGAGCATATATCGAAGTAAAAACTAAAAATGCCATAAGGTTCGTAAAATGAAGTCAATACGAAGTACAACTGTGGAATAACTGCTAACTGAAAGTGTCTTAAAGCCTCTAAACATCTGAAATAAAAGAGTTGATGGGACAAGCCCCAACTAACTCCAACCACTGTTTGAAAAATAACTGAAGTACTAAATAATAAAACGACGGAATAAATATCATATTCTCGATGCATGAGTACTAACTACTGTAGCTGTGGCTGATCAACTGATTTGGCTAAGTACGATCAGGAACCCAAATGTCTGAGCCTATGATATGAAACATCATAGCACACAGAGAGTATGCATCAATACTTTGAATGTAATGGTATGCTAGGTGAGGTTAGGATAATATGCATGGGTTCATGTACATGAGAAATAATAACTAAATATCATGAAGTAACTGGACGAGAATATATATAAGATTGTACTACTACAAATACTGAACACACCATACAAAGCATATATCATCTGTCTGAAATAGATTGAAACTAAAGTATTGTGTTCTGGCAACTGAATACTGATAATTATAAGTCATGATCGTGTAGAACTGAACTGAGTTCTGTACTGAATACTGAGTACTGAATACTAAGTACAGAATACTGAATACTAAATACAGAATACTAAAACTCTGAAAGTTATCATATAACTTATGTAACACTTAAAAACTGGTCCCGAGACATCACACGGTGCTTAGGACCATAAGTTATCCCAAGCTAACCTTTCTACTAGCATAACTCATAAGAAACTGAATAAAATACAAAATTCTGAATGAAACAAGTGAAAGATGACTCCTTTCTGAATCTAATCAATACAGAGCTAAATTAAAGTGATTACAACTCTGATTTTACAAAACAACACTAGAATCAATATATTAACTCTATTGACTATCTATGAAGCCTCTACTAGTATTGAATATAGGAAGCCTGGACATGACCCCCAACTACCCCAAATAAATACGATTGAATAAAGAAAAATAAAATGCTGCTCAAACTATATGACTGGCTCGAGCCCTTGAATCAAGAGGACTCATCACCTGTTACTCAAAACTGCAAACTGTCTGAATATGGTATGCGTGCTACAACTGAACTGATACCTATATTATAAGGCAATGTAGAAAATAGACATATATGTAGATCAATACTTTGAGGATGTACTGAGTATATGGTGATGAATGCATAAGTAAAAAAATCATCTCATCATAAAAATTTGTAAAACAATGCATGCTAAATTTAAATGACTCACATAAGATGGAATATTTGAAATACTGAAAATAATAACCATGAGAAGCATGTCATGCTTTATAATTCTAGTGAGTCATAACATTTATTTCTAAAAGCTATACTTCTATTCTGTCTGTAAATCATACTGTATAGGTGTAGAAAAATGTCACTTCTAAAATCTGAAATCTAAAAGCTGAAGTCTGAAATTGTTATCTTTCTATAAATCATAATCTGGATAAACTGTGAGACTTTACACTTAGTTTTCTGAAAATATTTACTATTAAACTGTAGGGAAAACACTTTATCTTAAGGGTTTAGAAATCTAAAAACTTATCCTTGATGGGAGATTCTTCTAACCGATATAAACCATGTGAGCATTCATGGAGTCTAACGTTTTTGTTCCCCTAAGGAGGAATCCTCACGTTGGAGAGATGAGTACTACTCTTGCCAAGGAGTATAACCTATCTAAGTGATCACATATCTATATCCATGTATAAGTGGGAACAATCTAAATCCTACATTGGCATGTAGTTCTGGGGTATGAAATAGTAGTAACGTACCATCTTAGTGCTAAATACTACTCCTATTAAATCTGTATGCTCATCCTGATGGAAATTCTCTTCTAAAATAGTATAATGGTTTATAATGAAAACCAACTATATATCTATAAAGCTAAATCTGTAATCTGAATCTGTAAAGTGGATTCATATCTATTTTTGAGACCAAAATATCAAATCTTTATCAATAGTCGGAAAAGAATCTAGTCATGAAGTGGTCATAGCACAATCAATCTTGCAATAACAAACTTTAATTAGGGCTTAATGACCCATGCGTCAAAACTCATGTTAAAACATCATAATATTCATGATTGGTAATGTAAACATTATTAAATCAACTTAAAATCAAGAAATTCCTGTGATATGCATGAAAATATAAGCATAAACATGCAACTCAACTTTTAAATCAGTTGAAATCTTTTAGTCTTATAAAAAGCAATATTGGGTATAAACCCTAACTTCAATTTCATGAGAAATCACATAAAGTTTCAGTAAATTTGTACTTAAAATAAGTTTTGGGCACAAGGATGAAAGGATTATCCTTGTCGAAACCCCCCACGTACTTTAGTAGATGAGTTGATGGAGTAACTTGAAATATTGATTCTTATTTGAGTTCTTGAAGATGGATTCTTAATTATCTTGCCTTGGAAATCCTCAATTTGGAGCTTTCTTGGAGAATCTATGGGGGACTTTTTATTTCTTGGAGAAGAAGCTTTGGAGCTTTAGGATTTTCTTTGAGAGAGAATGGATGAAATTGGGCATAAAGTGCTTAGAATAGCTTAAATCTTATGTTTGGATGAACTGAGGACTTGGGAATTAACCAAAATATCCTCTTTAAACTTCTAAATGGAACTGGAAAATGTAACATTTTTTGGACTAGATGGCCACTGTGATGCGCCACTATTGTGGTGGTATACTGGAGAGAGGACGAGTGAGAACTGGGCAGACTCTGTGACATGGAGCCATCGCGGTGCCCCTTTGGACTGCCATTTTGGCAACTGGCGCGACATGCCAGTATCACGTTGGGCTACTAGATTTCAAAAATTTGGAATTTAGACCTCTCCGGGATGTGTCAATATCGTGGAGGTCCACTGGAATTGATAATTATGAAATTGTCCTTCATTGCGAAGAGGTGGATGCTCAGGTGGGACACTATCAACTTAAAAATGCTCTAACTTCTCAACCGAGTATCAAATTTGGGTGAATTTGGTATCAATGTAAAGCTCATTCAATTTCCTCACTATAAAAAGTCAAAATCTGGAAAATACCACATGTAATAAAAGGTATTCATCTTTGAATCAAATCTTTGACATTCTAGGGACGGTTTTAGGCTAGGAAAAGTGCGGGGTGTTACAATATCTCCCCTTTGGGAACATTTATCCTCAAATGTGGCTAATTAAGCTGAAAATACTGAGGAATCTAAGGCTTTAAATGAGTGCATGAATTCTCATGAAAATAGCTATATGGCTGAGATAGAAACGAGAACTTCAACTTATGAGTAATCATTACTTTAGGAAGGATTTGATTTCGTGAGAAAAAGATAAGAGGGCTATGACATGAAAACTCGGGGTATTACAACATCTCCCCCTTGTGATCGTTCATCCTCGAATGATACTTATTTGGTTAAAATACCAGGAAAAGACTGGGATGATACACAGGATACTTACGTACTAAATCATGACTTAATATCTGAATCTAAAACTGATGCATGATGCATGTACTGAGCTGAATTTCGTAATCTACCTGGATGCGAATAAACTACCACTTGAAATGGCCATACTCATTAAATTTCAAGTAGTAGGACTAGACAAAATTGGAAGATGGAAAACTATAGAAATTTTTTTGTCTGACTGGTAAACTAGATTGAGGGATATACAAACTGAATCATACTGAAATCTCATACCCAGATGAAGTATTTCTCCAACACTCTTCTAAGAAATTTCTATTGATATTAGGGAGTAAAGAACTTTGGGCATGATTTGAACAAAACATCTGAATAAGAAATCACAACATTGCTACCACTCTATAGCATAGAACATAGATCCATAAATCATAAGCTAGGATAGAATTACAAGGCCTTAAGCAATGCAACTTCTTACTTTCAAGCTTAGCAACACTTCCCAAACACTCCCTCAACTATACTATTCCCCTCAAATACCTTCATCGCTTGATTCAACTTATAATTTTCACATGGGAATTGATAAATCCGTTGATGAAAGTCTAAACTGAACTAAATCCTCTCATCATGGTCAAGCCTAACTTAGAATCACAAGGTATTGCACATAACACCATAATACTAGTTTGAACTATGGATTTAAAACCCCAAACATTGTCATAACTACTCACTCTAGGATGATTTTCTTATCACTTTAATAACTAAATACAACCTCTTACTAGGAAACCTTTAGAGCACAATGATACACCCAAATTACAACTCTCGTTAGAAAGTGTAAGCGGTCACTGTCAAATATAGAATCCAACTAGGTTGGGTGTCGAATCCCACAGGGAATACTATAGTCACTAAGTATTGCGATTATTATTAGACTGTTGATTGAAGGTTCCAAGAAAAGGGGGGTTTTGGTTTAAGTGCACAATAATACTATTAATGTAACGAATGAGACGATATATGTAGTAATATTTGGTCACAGAGAATGACAAGTTAGGGTTATGTCCACCTTGTAGTTTCTACTTCTCTATTAACTATGAGTAATACGGAATTTATGCATGCATGCACTTATAGAGAGACGTATTCTAATTCTAAATCCAAGTGTTTTTCAACTATCAAGGATTTATTCACTTTAGTTCTTTCGAACCCAAAGTGTACAACAAATTGTACGAACTCTCCAAGAAATTAATCCTGTTAGGGCATTAACGTGCAAAATAGAGGTTGGAAGCCCTATTTTCTCGTCACACTCTCTTTTCCAAATAGTAACTTTTCTCTCGAACAAGTTATTGATATAATGGCGTATTCCCTATGTTTGCAACCACAAGAATTCAATTAAAATGAAGAGAGTAATGATATAAGTGGATTACACATCATAAATTCACAAACTCATAGCAATAGAGAGTATACTACAAGGTTTCCATAACCCTAACAGATAAGTTTAGCTACTCATGAATACAACGAAAATCAAAATAGACATAATCATCATACCAAAACTTAGAACAATCTCGGCAATGGAGATGACTAGCGACAAGAAGAGAGAAACGTGTTTCTCTCTCTTCGTTGGTCAAGCTAAGCCATTTTCTCTGTTCCCCAAAATATTACAGAATTTGAATAATGAATAATGAATGATAATGCTGAAAATTCAGCAATAAGGTTTTTAATAATATCCTTCTATACTAAGTTGCTACTGCATCCTTAAGTATTTAAAAATACTGAGTTTGCTCGGGAAAAAGTTCTCATGCATCACGTTCAGTCCGAAAGCTGCCTTCCCTCTTATGTGAAGTTTTCCTTTGCTGTCCACAGGTCCTCAAAGTGCTGAAATCTTCCTCATTGGTACCTGAAAAGTATGCTAATCACATAGGTCAGCTCACTTAGTTGAAAATAAACTAAAAGTGCAGGAATTATGTATTTTATCCTCAAAACTTAGCTAAAACATGGGTAGGTTTTGGTGCTTGGACATGTAAATACGCCCAACATCACCACCCCACACTTAAAGCTTTGTTTGCCCTCGAACAAAATATTACATCCATGCGAATACCTAACTAAAATTTACAAGAGCGACACAAAATTGTCTACAAGACATACACTGCAATTATTAACAAAGAGTAGATTCCTTGATCATTACTAGAAACGACTCACCCTCCAACATAGACTCATTAGGATGGTTAATTCGTATACACAAGTTAAGTCACAGAATTAGATAAGACTACCCAACAATCATCAACCATGTGTGCTCACACAAAATGTTACCCATAATCACTTATAGTTTTGCATTTTTTGAAACATGGGTATAAGATTTTGCTTGCTCTCACTCTCACAAAGAATTCTTAGATTACAACTGATGACCATATGCTTGCCCTTAGTGTAATGCTCCACTAATATCAGAATGCCAAGGTTAGAATTAAATAGGTCTTTACGGGTTGTAATGTAGGCTAAGGGATAGGTAGGACTATTTTGGCCAAAAATGGTGACTACGTTCCCTAAGCGCTTTAATACACTACCTCATGCCATTTACACTAACTTTTAACAACCACTCTACCTTCCTTTCATCTACCAACCCCCTTTCACCCAATTTGTTATTCAATTAGAAACACAATGATGGGAATATACAACTTTTATTATTATTATTATTATTATTATTTTATAAGCATCCCTATGATAGCCACTCTTTTTCACCAAATTTTCAAGTACCAATACACTCTGTGGCATTACTTTTACCATTTTTCTCTTATTTTGCCACACTCTTTACTCAACTTCATTCTACAATTTAAAGCGCTTAGGAGATTTTGGATCAAAACTATGGTCTTAAAAAAATGGATTAGGCTACATATGAGGCAGCCAAAGTAAATAGCTAAAGGCTCAAAGGGTGTTCACTAGGACAATGTACAAAGGTAGGTAAAAAGAAGATAAACAAAATCAGGGCTACCAAAGAAATGCCTAAATCATCTCCTAAACTCACAATCTTTATTTCGCTTCACACACACACTAGGCAAGTTCTAGCATCAGTCGAAACAAAGAATATACAATAACCTCACACACACAAGGCACATGGTCAACTTAATTAGGAGCATTATAGATTCTTGACCCAACAGATGAATGAATTAAACCACAAACAATTATCACACAGTGAGTCACAACTTAGAGCCTAAATGTTTCAATAGTAATGATTCAGCATAAACTCTTGTTATAATGCCATGCCGTCTATCAGAACAATTTCATGCAAAATCTGACTAATTACGACTAACTAACTACGACTAAATCAAACAAGTAAGAATAAATGTAGGCAAGCAGTACACAATACAATAGACATATACCCGCACCCCACACTTAGATGGAACACACTGCCCTCAGTGTAAATAAATAAGCAAAACCTGATTAGTCAGACTCCTCCTCTATATCTGGGGTCATACCCCCTGTGTCAGAATCATCATCAGAGTCATCATCATCAGAGTTGTCCTCCACATCTGAGTTTGGAAGTTGGTGATCATCGTCTTTCGGCACATCACCGTCTAGAGGTTTCTCAAAATTTACCCCCACTCCATACATGGCTCGAGCATGCTCATTAAGCAGGTAGTCATAGTCCAACTGCCGAAGCTCTGCATCAGTCGGCACATGACCCCCATTCATCATGGTAAACCTAGTCATGCCATACAGATGGCGAAAAAAACTTTTATCTCGAGCATGTCTCTCAGCCGTGGTAAGGTTGATGCCTTGACCAATTTCTAGCTCTTTGATTTTTGTGAGATCTACCTTCTTTGGGTTGTGTGGCAGCTTATGGTCTGCTGGCTCTTCCTCCATGTACTCTTTCCTTAAGATTGCAGTCAAAAAATTTCTGAAACTGAAATGGGACCTTTTGTGCAGCCTTGCTTTGCGTATTGATGATTGTATAACCGCACCAATGTTGATGGGAATATTCGTCATTAGAGAATATACCAAGCAGACTCGATCATGCAACATCTTAGTGTATTGTGTCCCAGGAATCAAGCAGGAGTTGACTATCCTTAACCATATGGGAGCTTCTCTATTCAAAGAAGCATACGGGTAAGTATTGTGACGACCATTATCCTTGTGACGAGTCCACCGGGTCATGGACCTTGATCCACACAACGTATGTATGATGGACTTGTAGGGAGGTCTGTGATAAATCTCCTTGAGTGGTGATTGATCCACACTTGGAGTACCCAGAAAAGAGTTGAAGAAATCAGCGTTCAATTGCAAGACTTGGCCCCGAATCTTTACTTCACTTTCGGTAGTCCTTGGGGACCAGTTAGCATAAAAATCTCGAGTCAGATCAAGATTGCATTCCCCCATATCTCGGAAGATGAAGTCAAGATTTAGTGCCATAATTTTAGCAAAAATGCAGGGGTCTCTCTTTGCTAAACTTTCCTTATGCATCAAATCCACATGAACATATTTCTTCACTTTATTGTTCTTATACCATTCCTTCTCTTCCTCCTCCAAAACCCACTTGATCCCAAAAGTACGTTGAGGCACTTAAAGAGAGGAGGAATCAGCCTGGTCTTTTCTTGACCTTTTCTGACCTTTTTGTGAGGTGGATGCTTTCTCCTTTCCCTATCGTCCTTTCGGAGCCATATTACCTGAGATCACAATAGAGTCATGTTAGTTTCATTTCGAAAGATTCACTATAATCGGAAAAGGAAATAATGATGGCACCACCCCACAATTAATTTATTTGCACAAACTAATTGAGTGAGTGATGTCGATTACTCAGACTTCATCGACATACATTTATGTGGTATGTTCCAACAACATTAATAGCTCAGTCACACTTTCAACCCCTCACTTTACATAACAGTTTCTCAGTTTGATATAGAGAAGCGACACACAATGGTCATGTAACCTTGACTATCCTTTCCAACTTTATTTCATTGGACTAATGCAATCTTTGAACAAGATTACCACATAGAAATCTTCTCATGTTATAGCATAGAAACATTCACACCATCTTATGCTTGTGGTCAATCATGATCATTACATCGATGAACGAGTCATTCAAACATTCAAGATTACAACTCTCAAGATTATGCATTAACTTCAAAATTTCAACTCCATACAAATTATGACATTGAATACCAATCAATACATGCCGGAGTAAAGTCAAGAACACCCACAAGAATCCTTTCACTCAATGAGATGCATCATAACAAACCAACTATATCCTTATCACCAAACACCACTTCAAAATCTAATAGACCATTATAAGTGTAGCACTGCAACAACTACAGAATATGAAAGAACAACTTACTTGGTGATGGATTGAGAAGATGAGTCCGCAAGATTAGATGAGAAAAAAGGAAAACTTAGAGAGGATAAGGGAGCTTGGGTGGTGCCTAGGTTCAGCAAACAATTGAGTGGTGTTCAAAGGTAGAGGGTATATTTATAGGATAAGCCATGGGTCGGTTTGATCCATCTACAATTGGGTTAGTAGGCAAAAAGCATAAGTAGGCGGTGCCTATAGCATTGCCTATGCATAAGTAGGTGGCACCTTTAGCATTGCCTATGTTAGCATAGGTGGCGCCTTTAGCATTGCCTATGTTGGCATAGGCGACGCCTTGCCCATCGCCTATGTGAGGCAGTGAGCATAGGCAATGGCATAGCTGGCACCTAGCCTATTGCCTATGTTGGCCTAGGTGGCGCCTTGCCCATTGCCTACATTGGCATAGGCGGCGCCTTGTCCATCGCCTATGTGAGGCAGTGAGCATAGGCAATGGAATAGGCGGAGCCTAGCCTATTGCCTATGTTGGCATAGGCGGCTCCTCGCCTATTGCCTTTGCTCCATCATTCCTAGACTTACCACCATTGGCATGGCTCACTTTCAATTCAAAATTTGAGACTAATCTCCTCCTTTGTACTTCTTGCACCTACACTTAATCAACAATAAAAATGATTAGAAGGATGGGTTGCCTCCCACCAAGCCCCTTAGTTTTCCTCGTGGCTCGACTCTTTTTTGGATTTTTTTTTATTTAACAAAAACAAACTCCTAGTAAAACAAAAATGATTAAAAATGATGGGTTGCCTTCCATGTAGCGCTTGATTTATTGTCGCGGCATGACATAGTTATCTCGATTACTCAGACTTCATGGTGGCTATACATTTTATCGAGTCGGGTGGACCGATATATGGCTTCACTCGTTGGCCATTCACCTTAAAGACACCACCATCATTGTTTTCTAACTCCACTACTCCAGATGGGTAAACTTGGCTAATTCTGAATGGACCAGACCATTTAGACTTCAACTTACCTGGAAATAGCTTCAGTTTGGAGTCGAAAAGAAGTACCAAATCGCCCTTCTGAAAGTTTCATTGGATAATCCTCCGATCATGGTACTTTTTCATCTTTTCCTTGTAGAGATCTGCTCTTTCATACGCATGTAGACGGAATTCATCCATCTCATTCAGCTATCCCAATCTCATATTAATCGCATCATCCCAATTCAGGTTAAGCTGCTTCAGTGCCCACATTGCTTTATATTCTAGCTCAATAGGCAAGTGACAAGCCTTTCCATAAACTAGTTGGTATGGTGACATGTCAATTGGTGTTTTAAACGCGGTCCTATATGCCCATAAGGCATCGTCCAGCTTTCTGGACCGATCTTTCCTACTGGCATTCACAGTTTTAGCAAGGATTAACTTGATCTCCCTATTTTTAACCTCTACCTGCCCACTAGTTTGTGGGTGGTATGGTGTAGCTATCTTATGTTGCTTAACCCCATATTTTACCAATATGGCTCTGAATAGCTTGTTGCAAAAATGTGATCTTCCATCGCTTATGATGGTATGAGGCACCCCAAAACGAGAGAAGATATTTCTCTTTAAGAACGCTACCACACTCTTGCCTTCATTATCAGCTAGCGCGACTTCTTCGACCCATTTGGATACATAGTCCACAGAAACTAGGATATATTTCATCCCAAATGAACTCACAAATGGACCCATGAAATCAATACCCCAGATGTTGAATAACTCTACTTCAAGCATTTTAGACATGGGCATCTCATGGTGCTTTGAGATAGAGCCTTGCCTCTGACACTGATCACATTTTCTTACAAAATCGTAGGCATCCTTGAATAATGAAGGCCAATAATTGCCACTTTGCAGTACTTTCCTGGCAGCCCGATCACCTGCATGGTGACCCCCAACTTGGGAAGCATGACTTTCTTCCAGTATGCTAGGCACCTCCACATCTGGGATGCATCGCCCAATAATACCATCAGCACATCATCGAAAAAGATAAGGCTCATCCCAGAAGTAATGTTTCACATCATGCATGAATTTTTTCTTTTGATGAAAGGAGAGATGCTCAGGAATTACTTCACTTACCACGTAGTTAGCAAAGTCTGCATACCACGGTAAGTCTTCTACCATAGTTGCTAGAATCTCTTCGTCGGGGAATGCATCATCAATATCAAGATCGGTTTGCACTATGTGCTCACTCTCAATTCTAGATAGATGATCAACTACTTGGTTTTCGCAATCTTTTCTATCCTTCACCTCGAAATCGAATTCTTGAAGCAGTAATACCCACCTAATTAGCCTTGGATTAGCATCCTTCTTTGCCATTAGATATATTAGAGCTGTATGATCTGTATGAACCACTACTTTGGTTCCCAACAAGTAAGCACAGAACTTTTCAAAAGCATAAACAACTGCTAGAAGCTCTTGTTCAGCGACGGTATAGTTCTTCTGTGCTCCATTCAAGCCCTTGCTCGCATAGTAGATTGGATGAAATAGCCTTTCTCTTTTCTGACCAGGTACAACACCCAAGGCTACCCTGCTTGCATCACACATAACTTTAAAAGGTAGAGACCAATCGGGTGCTACAATAATAGGAGCTTCAATTAGCTTTCCTTTGAGGCATTCAAATGCCTTCAAGCAATCTTCACCAAAGTAAAACTTAGCCTCCTTCTCCAAAAGTTTGCATAATGGGCTAGCAATCTTGGAGAAGTATTTAATAATCCTCCGATAAAAATCCGCATGACCGGGAAAACTACAAACCCCCTTTACAGAAATTGGAGGTGGTAATCTCTCAATAACTTCAATCTTGGCTCGATCAACCTCAATTCCCTTTTTAGAGACTTTATGCCCAAGAACGATGCCTTCCTTAACCATAAAATGACACTTCTCCCAATTTAGCACCAGATTGAATTTGACACATCTCTGCAAAGCCATACTCAGATTTGCCAAGCATGATTCAAATGACTCACCTACAACTGAAAAGTCGTCCATAAACAACTCCAAGGTGTCTTCAACCATATCAGAGAAAATGGACATCATATATCACTAAAAGGTGGCAGGTGCATTACATAGCCCAAATGGCATTCGTTTGAATGCAAAAGTACCATATGGGCATGTAAAAGTTGTCTTCTCCTGATCTTCAGGAGCAATGCAAATCTGGTTATATCCGGAATAACCATCTAAGAAACAAAACCATCCCTTCCCTGCTAATCGATCAAGCATTTGATCCATGAATGTCATTGGAAAGTGGTCCTTTAATGTCCATGAATTTAGCTTCCGGTAATCCATGCACACTCTTTACCCTGTGATAGGTCTGAGTAGAATTAGCTCATTCTTTTCGTTTGCGATTATTGTCATGCCCCCTTTCTTAGGCACACATTGTACTGGACTCACCTATTTACTATCTAAGATTGGATACACCACCCCTGCATCTAACCACTTTATGATTTCTTTCTTCACCACCTCTTACATAGGTGGATTCAGACGACGTTGATGCTCAATAGTGGGCACGCAATCTTTCTCGAGCTGAATCTTGTGCATACATATCCCAGGAGGGATACTAATTATATCAGCAATAGTCCAACCAATGGCTCTCTTATACCTCTTCAGAACAGAGATGAGAGCTGCTACTTGTTGTTCACCTAAATCAGTAGCAACAATAACCGGAAATGTATTTCCACTTCCCAAGAACACATACTTTAGATGATTGGGTAGCTCTTTCAATTCTAGCACCGGTGGCTTTTCAATGGAGGGCTTCACTGGTGGTGAAGGTTGATTCTTAAGGTCAAGGTCCAGCTTCTTAGGGGAATATGAATATGAACCCATTCCTGTCAGAGCACAGATAGTTTCTTCGTATTCTTCAACATCCTCAAGCTCAAACTTCAAAAGCACAACAGCTAATGGCTCAACAGTAAGCTGCTTCTCTAAAGATAATTCCTTCTCATCCTCATAATAAACATCAACTACAGAGAACACATTCATATCTTTGGGCTACTTCATTGATTTGCATACATGGAAATATACCACTTCATCATTCATCTGAAATAAAAGCTTATTTGCTCGTAAATCAATAAGCACACTTCCTATTGTGAGAAAAGGATGACCCAAGATTATGGGAACTTCAGAATCCACCTCGCAATCCAAAATAACAAAGTCCGAAGGAAAAATGAAGGTAGAAACCTTCACTAATACATCATATAAGATACCAATAGGTCATTTTACCGACCTGTCTGCCATTACGAGCCACATGTTGGTTGGTGTAGGATCGCCCAACCCCAATTGTCTATAAATGAATAATGGCATCAAATTAATGCTAGCCCCCAAATCGTACAACGCCTTAGCAAAATCTAAAGATCCAACCGTGCAAGGAATAGTGAAAGCACCAGGATCTTTCTTCTTCTGTACTAAAGACCTCGTGACAATTGCACTGTAATGATGCACATTATCTGCCAGTTCATAGCTTGCTGCCCTTTTCTTTGTCAAAATGTCCTTCATGAATTTGGCGTACCCTGGCATCTGCTCCAGTGCCTCCACCAAAGGCACATTAATAGTTAGCTGCTTCAATATGGTCATGAATTTACTGAATCTAGTGTCATCAGCCTTCTTCTTCAGCCTTTGAGGAAATGTGGTGGTAGGTTTGGAAGAGTTTTCTCCACCACTTCCTTTTTATTTTGCTTCCTTTTATCAATCTTTTCAGACTGCTCACATCTAGGTATAGTATCATAAACGTTCTCATTCTAATTTTTAGCTTCTACAGAATCATCACAATCTATTTCAATAACATTCTATTCTATATTATCAACCACCGGCTTGCCCTTGGATGGATTTTCCAACACCTTACCACTCCTGGTAGTAATCGCCAAACATGATCCATCATTCCTTGGATTTTGCACAGTGTCACTAGGTAAAGTACCAACTTTTCTTTGATTGAATGCCGCTGATAGTTGACTCATTTATTGTTCTAGCTGTTTTATTGCAGTGGAATGCGAGTCAACCAATTGATTTATTGAAGACAAATCATTTTTTAGCTCAATTACTCCCGTGTTGGTTGCCTCCACTCCTTTTAACAGATAGCCATCATGTCCTCCATGGACATCTTCCCAGTGCCAGACGCAGCAGCTTCACGATTTCTAGGAGGAACACACAAACCACTCTTGTCAGTCTAATTCTTCCAACTCCCTTGGTCTCGGTCCTTGTATTTGGATTTTTCATAATAGTTCCAACCTTGGTTTCCTTGGGCATTGCCTCGGAAACCCCCCTGATTATTCAAGTAATTTGCTTCCTCCTCAGAATCAGAGTCATATCTTCCCTGTGATACTACAACCTTAACCTTTTCTATCTTCCCTGATAATAAATACTTGGTAAGAAGGTCCATATACGTTTTCACGTGAGCCATATCCTGGTCATGTTTCTCTTCTCTCCATCTCTGTTCTACTGTCATGCCAGTAGATATAGTAGAGCTTGCTACCTTAGAATCCCTGGTATGCCAAGCTCTACTCTGCTTTATCATACGATCTAGCATATCACCTGCCTCAATAAAAGTAAGGTCCATGAATGACCGACCCGCAGCATTATCAACCACTGGTTTAGTCACTGAGTTCAAAGCCCTATATAATATTTCCATCAAGTGGATATTGGTCATCTGATGATTTGGGTACCGCATAAGCTTATTCTTGAACCTCTCCCATGTTTCGTGGAGAGCTTCAGTTGGAAGCTGTCGAAAATTGCTTATCTCATCTCTTAATTGGGCTCTCTTGGATGGCGGAAAGAATCTTTCTAGGAAAGCATCTTTCAGTTGCCTCCAATTGGTAATAGAGTTAGGAGCTAGTCCGTTTAACCATAGAGTTGCCTCTCCAGATAGAGACAATGGAAATAAGCGCAGCCAGATCGCATTCTGTCCAACCCCTATATTGTCAAACGATTTGCATGTTGAGATAAAATTAATCAGATGCATATTTGGATCGTCGCCTTCAAGTCCACCAAATAACCCTTTGAGTTGCAATAGATGGATCATGGTGCTAGTGATATTGAACTTGGCTCCGGGTGCTAAGGGCGGAGGAATAATAGCCCCTGTGGCACCAGCACCATCCAAATCGTTATCATCATTATCATCAAAAGGGACCTGCACAGCTCGGCGTTCAGGTCTTATTCTAGCTTGACGATCTCTATTGACATTCCTGTTCACAGGTGCAGCCACATCATCTGCACGCCTTGGTTTTAATAACTCATCATCACCCAGGTCCTCATCATCAAGATTTGTTGCCCGACCTGGGTTATCAACATTTTGTTAATTTACTTGTGCAGCTAATCTAGCCTGCTCCTGTTGAGCAACCCTTCTTTCAATGTCTTGTTGTGCATCTATTCTGCCTATAAGATGTGGTTCAGGATTTAGAGGTAATAATGGCTAACCAAAACTTCGGGTATTTGGCATGTACTCTACCAAACCTGAACAAAGCACAAACAACAAACAAAAAGTAAAATTTGAGAATCTTTGACCAAAGGGTCTATTATCTATCACAAACTTAGTTGACAACCGTATTCCCTGGCAACGGCGCCAAAATTTGATACACCCAAATTACAACTCTCGTTAGAAAGTGTAAGCGGTCGCTGTCAAATATAGAACCCAACTGGGTTGGGTGTCGAATCCCACAGGGAATACTATAGTCACTAAGTATTGCGATTATTATTAGACTATTGATCGAAGGTTCCAAGAAAAGGGGGGTTTTGGTTTAAGTTTACAGTAATACTATTAATGTAATGAATGAGACGATATATGTAGTAATATTTGATCACAGAGAATGACAAGTTCGGGTTATGTCCACCTTGTAGTTTCTACTTCTCTATTAACTATAAGTAATACGGAATTTATGCATGCATGCACTTATAGAGAGACGTATTCTAATTCTAAATCCAAGTGTTTTTCAACCATCAAAGATTTATTCACTTTAGTTCTTTCAAACCCAAAGTGTACAACAAATTGTACGAATTCACCAAGAAATTAATCCTTTTAGGGCATTAACGTGTAAAATAGAGGTTGGAAACCCTATTTTCTCGTCACACTCTCTTTTCAAATAGTAACTTTTCTCTCGAACAAGTTATTGCTATAATGGCGTATTCCCTATGTTTGCAACCACGAGAATTCAATTAAAATGAAGAGAGTAATGATATAAGTGGATTACACATCATAAATTCACACTCATAGCAATAGAGAGTATACTACAAGGTTTCCATAACCCTAACAGATAAGTTTAGCTACTCATGAATACAACGAAAATCAAAATAGACATAATCATCATACCAAAACTTAGAACAATCTCGGCGATGGAGATGACTAGCGACAAGAAAAGAGAAACGTGTTTCGCTCTCTCCGTTGGTCAAGCTAAGCCGTTTTCTCTGTTCCCCAAAATATTACAGAATCTGAATAATGAATAATGAATGATAATGCTGAAAATTCAGCAATAAGGTTTCTAATAATATCCTTCTCTACTAAGTTGCTACTGCATCCTTAAGTACTTAAAATACTGAGTTTGCCCGGGAAAAAGTTTCCATGCATCACGTTCAGTCTGAAAGCTGCCTTCCCTCTTATGTGAAGTTTTCCTTTGCTGTCCACAGGTCCCCAAAGTACTAAAATCTTCCTTATTGGTACCTGAAAAGTATGCAAATCACATAGGTCAGCTCACTTAGTTGAAAATAAACTAAAAGTGCAGGAATTATGTATTTTATCCTCAAAACATAGCTAAAACATAGGTAGGTTTTGGTGCTTGGACGTGTAAATACGCCCAACATCACACAACGCGCCCATCCACTTATATACCAAAATAACATTTAAGCCTATCTTCATAACCATATATGCACTTCTAAACAAATACCCATAAGAGTATCTTTCTCAAATTCTCTAGTACCTCTATCAATAACAACTTCCATGCACTATACTTGAGAAGGCACACATAAAATATTCTCAACTAACCAAGTCATACACAAAACATTTCACCTCAAATTTCTTCATTTATAGACTTACATAAAACTAGCATACAACCATCTTTCCCAATATAACATATTTAATCTCTCCTATCTATGCAACTATTCATTATCATTATCTTGACCTTAGGGAAGGTCACTGAAAGGTTGGAATACCAGGGCCTAAAACATGAAGGGATACCAAGCATAATTTGACACTTTATCGAGGCCTGGGGAAAAGAGTGTTCACGACATAGATTCAATAAAGAGATCTAATCTAATGACATACATGATATTAATCTGAATTTTGCTGATCACAAAGAGTGTTGCCTGAGTACTGGAACTGAACATACTGTAAAGCATGAGTTCGTAGGTCATGAGCTGCATGACCTGAATTTGGAGTTCATAACTTATGGAATATGATTCCAACTGCTGAATGAATTGGAACTCCTCGTACTAGGAACTAGGATAGTATACGATTCTCTATTACGTATATGAATATGAACTATGATCATGAAACTAACACGTAAGGCATGGGTAGATATTGGGATAACTAAATTACCAATACTGAAATAAGAATTGGTTTAGCCTCACCCCCACTCTCTAATGTTCTATAACATACTGGCATTGCTACAAGAATATAAGAGCTTGACTTGATCACTCGTTCTATCATCTCCCCCTTAGCTTTAAGAAATCATTCTAAGTCTAAGAAACCCTTTACTAAACTCTAATCTAGACTATACTCACTGGACTCTAGAGTCTGGAACACAACAATACATGTAAATAATAAACTTACTCTGAAAGATTACACCTGAAAGTGTAAAACCCACTTCTAATACTTCCTTTTGAGGTACGACTCTATCTTTCTGTAGCCCTCACTATTTGTCATATAATATCTCAAATACTTACTAACTTAGAATCTTTATGAGAATCACTACATCCTAAGTTCACACCTTCTAGAGCTTCAACTCTCATTTTTATTTGTTCAATCTTCAAAGATTCAAACTTAGATTTTAACACTTAACACAAATATCTTCAACCTTTAATAAACCAAACTACTCTTGTCATAGCTTACTAATATCACATCTCTAAACTTGTATTTCTAAACCATGAGAATTAAGATCATACCAAAAAGGCTCAACATCATCTATCCATAACTCAACTCCTTAACTTAGCCATTAAGAACATTATATACTATATAACTAGTCTCCTTCCTCTTAGCAAATCAATGTACCACTAACCACACACAACACATAATAACCTTAGAAGATAATACAAATCCATATCACCTTGGGGGATACTTCTTCATCATACATACAACATCATACTTAATTATGAATTAAAATGGACTCAAACTCTTGCACATACTGTTCAAGCCTGCTAGATCACTTCCATATAACTAGCACCACTAACCAAGAAATCATTACATCCACCTTGACGACCATCATCTATTCAAACTTAATGTCTAGTGATAAATATGCTTTAACAACCCACCTTACATGCAATTCTCACTTGGAAGCTATAAAATTAAATATCAAGAAACACTAGTCCACTAGATTTTCATAATAGTAGTAATTGGTCAAAATCATATGACCTATCTCATTATAATTTATTAACACATCCTCCTTCTAACCATCATTATTATTTAACCTTCTATATACCTAAATTACCATCATAGCTCTATAAGTTTCAATAAAATCCTTTTTTCAGCCTCTAGGGAAGCCTAAATTAACAACACTCAACCACCAAATGCTTTCACCAATAACAAATACTTTTCTAACATAATAAATACCATCAATAACTTCTTCTGTACTTCAAGAAAACAACAATTCTCCTTAACTAATAACTCTTTCTCTACCTTTCACTAAACTATCATACAAGGACATATCATCTAAAAAACTAGACAACATGCCTAAGTTTATCTCTATACTTTCTACCAATCGTAATTCCCACTTTCTTTCCACCATTCTTCTATACCTATACTTCCAATTATAATAAGGTTCTACTATTCATAAATCACAAAATTGAAGTTCATAATATCCCTCAAATGCATATTATATTTAATAGTTTAGGTTCATACTATCTCCTTTCATGACCATTATCTGTATTAAAGGAATAATGAGGAATTTGAATACATATCTAATTATATATTAACTAAACAACTCATAGGGATGAGGACTCATAAGTTTAAACTTGAGGGACTAATGATACACTAGAGAGCTTCTCTCAATCCCTTGGTGTGATTTCTAAAACTTCTACTAGCAAATCTGAGAGCATTATCTACAGAAGAAATTGTAACTGGCTAATTGTGTTATCTTAAGAATAAGTCATAGATGAGGAATTTTATGGTAACACACAAATAGACAAAAGATTCTGAGAAAACAACTTTATACCACAATCTAGGGTAGGAAAGAAATAAAACTTTTCTTAAATACTTTGTAGCCTCTCAAAGAAAAGTACAGACGTCTCCATACCATTCCGCAAGATACTACTAGACACGGCTTCACAGACACCTTAGGACACTTGAACTCTGTGCTCTGATACCAAATTTTTAATGACTCAAACATGGGTCCCGATATGTCATACGATGGTTAGGACCACAAGTGATCCCAAGCTAGCCCTTCTACTGGCATAACTCATAAGCAACTAAATAAAATACATAATTCTAAGCGAAACAATTGGAAGATGACTCTTTTTTGAATCTAATAAATACAAAACTAAATTAAAATAATTACAACTCTGCTTTTACAAAACAACACAAGAATCAATACATTAACTCTACTTATTATCTATGAAGCCTTTACTAGTATTGACTATAGGTAGCCGGGACATGAGCCCCAACTATCCTAAATCAATACAACTAAATAAAGAAAAATACAATACTGCTCAAACTATATGACTGACTTGATCCCTTGAATCAAGAGGAATCATCACCTATTGACTAGAAGCTACAAACTTTTTGAATATGCTATGTGTGCTACAACTGAACTGATACCTGTATTATGAGACAATGTAGCACATAGACATATATGTGGATCAGTACTTTCAGGATGTAGTAATTATATGGGGATGAATGCATAAGTAAAAATATCATCTCATTATCATAATTTGTAAAACAATTAATGGTAAATGTAAATGACTCACATAAGATAGAATATCTAAAATACTGAAAATAATAATCATGAAAAATAAGTTATGATTTATAAATTTAGTGAGTCATTACATTTAGTTCTAAAAGCTATACTTGTATTTTATCTGTAAGTCATACTATCTAAGTGTAGAAAGAGCTCACTTCTGAAATCTCAAATCTAAAAGCTGAAGTTTGTAACTGTTATCTTTCTGTAAAGCATAATCTGAGTAAACTGTGAGCCTTTACACTTAGTTTTTGAAAATTATTACTATTAAACTGTAGGAAAAATAGTTTATCTTAAGGGTTTAGAAATCTAAAAACTTATTCTACATGGGAGGTTCTTCTAACCAACATATATTATGGAGCATTCATGGAGTCCAACGTTCTTGTCCCCCTAAGGAGGAATCCTCACATTGGGGAGATGAGTCATACACTTGTCAGGGAGTATAACTTATCTAAGTGATCACATATATATCATCTACGTAGAAGTGGGAACAATCTAAATCCTACGTTGGCATGTAGTTCTGGGGTATAAAACCATAGTAACATACCCTTCTTGATGCTAAAAACTATTCCTATTAAATCTATATGCTCATTCTGATGGAAATCAACTTCTAAAATAGTATAATGGTTTATAATGAAAACCAATTGTATATCTATAAAGTTGAATCAGTAATCTAAATCTGTAAAGTGGATTTCATATCCATTTTTGAGAACGAAAGGTCAAATCTTTATCAATAGTCTGAAAGAATCTAGTCATAAAGTGCTCATAGCACAATTAATCATGAAATTACAATCTTTAATTCGGTCTTAATGATCCATGCATCAAACTCATGTTAAAACATCATAATATTCATGCTTGGTAATGTAAACATTTATAAATCAACTTAAAATCTGGAAATTTCTGCGATATGCATGAAAATATAAGCATAAATATGCGACTCAATTCTTAAATCACTTAAAATCTCATAATCTTATAAATAGCAATAATGGGTATAAACCCTCACTTTAATTTCATCGGAAATCACATAAAATTTTAGTAACTTTGTACTTAAAATAAGTTTTGGGCACAAGGATGAAAATATTATACTTGTTGAAAAACCCCACATACCATGGTAGATGATTAGATGGAGAAACTTGAATTATTAATTCTTATTTGAGTTCTTGAAGATGGATTCTTGATTATCTTGCCTTGGAAATCCTCAATTTGGAGCTTTATTTGAGAATCTATGAAGGATTTTGATTTCTTGGAGAAGAAACTTTGGAGCTTTAGGGTTTTGCTTTGAGAGAGAATGGATGAAATTGGGCATAAAGTGCTTAGACTATACTTAAATCTTATGTTTGGACAGATTGGGGGCTTGGGAATCAATTAAAACACCCTCTTTAAACTTCTAAATAGAACTGGAAAATGTAACATTTTTCCGAACTGGATGTCCACCATGAAGCGTCCTTATTGTGGTGGCTTACTGGAAAGTGAACGACTGGGAACTAGGTAGACTACGCGATGCGGAGCCATCGCGGTTCCCTTTTGGACTGCCATTTTGGCCACTGGTGCAAGGCGCCAGTATCACGTTGGGCTATTGGATTTTGACAATTAGAAAGCTGGATCCTTCTGCGATGCGCCAATATTACGGTGGTCTACTCGAATTGACAATTATGAAATTGTCCTTCGCCGCGATACGATGGTTGCTCAGGTGGGATAATATTATCTTAAAAATACTCAAACTCCTCAAATGAGTATTAGATTTGGGAAAATTTGGTATCGATGAAAAGCTCATTCAATTGCCTATGCAATAGAAAGTCTAAATCTAAAAAATACCGTATGAAATAAAAAGGTATTCATCTTTGAATCAAATTTTTTACATTTTAGGGATGATTTTAAGCTAGGAAGAGTGTGGAGTGTTAGAACTGATATACCCTTGTTTATCGACTGATTTGGAGTCCAACCTGTAACCCTATTTGGAAGGGTGTTAGCACTGTGCCACGATTTACTAACACTGGCTGGGTCAACCCTAATCTGGTAGGAAGACTCATAAGATCTATATGGTTACATCACCCCTAGTTTGGCTGGAAAATGATTTATCCTATGTTGGCAACATAGTTCTGTAACTCAGGAATAGAAACTAAGGGTCAAACCCTATGCTGGCAGGAATGCCCCCATCCCTGGGTTCGCTCGGTGCTGAATCCTACTCCCAAATGATACGACACTAATCACTAAAGTAACAACCCATATTTTTGGGCTCAAATTCAAAATATTGTTATGACGTATGCTGACCAGAACCCAATGATTTTATGTCTATATATGTGTGATTATCAATACTATTTTGTAAAAATGTCCTTTTACATCATTTGAGGTCATAAAAATCTCAAAACTCAAAGACAATTTGAGAACACTTTTGTTAATTAAGTTTTAGTAAATTATTTAGCTTGGGTCAAATTTAAATGACCATTAATCCTTGTACATAATGAGTTACGATCCATACCTTATATCAAATAAAAGAGCTTTGAGTCCTCTTTCCAACGCATTTAGTTTCACCTTAGTCTAATATCGGAGTGAAAAGTTATACTTATTTTACTTTAGAATGTCAGTCTATCAACTAAGTGTGACCTGAGCTTACGGGCCGTCACCTAAGTTAAGACTTATTATCCAAGTAATCAGCCTAGGTCAGTAGGGGGCATTTCAAGCTTGAAAGTGACAACTAAGGTGATGAGCCGTCATCTAACTGATGAGCCGTCAACCTTGGTCGTAAACTAAAGGTTTCTGTAATTGTTTTTGGTTTCTTTAGGGGTATTTTGGTATTTTTCTCACCTTAAACCCCATCCCCATGACTTAAATAAAGCATTAAACCCTATTAACTGATAAAATATCAGTTTTGCATCACTCATAATCCTCTTCATTTGCAAGAACAAGAAAATCAGGGTTTCCTGTCAAGACCATCTCCCAAGAATAAGATTCAAGACCTTATACAATAAAACCAAGAAATTATAATACCCAATCCAAGAATGTTCAAGAAGAGTCAATTCTCTTTCAAGTTCAAAACTTTATGTTATGTTAAATGTTCATCCATGGGATCTTTCCACCTATGGATTTCAAGAACCCAATTTCAAATTCAAAGTCATACTTTGTACAAGTTATTGTGATTTTAACCATGAATCCCCATGAATTTTGATTATATATCATGTTTCCATGAAATTATTGTTGTTGTTATTAAAACCCACATGTTTAAATGTCATTTTTCACTGATTAATTATAAATAGTAATGTTGGTGTTGAAATTATGCTATTACTACAAGCTTTTAACTATTTCTATGCTTAGCTCAGATCATGCATTGCAAGTGTCTGATGAAATGCATACAAGAATGAATTTTGAATAATGCTTTCATGTTATGTTTCCAAAGTTTTATTACTATTTTTCTATTATTGCTATTGAGTTCTGGGGGTTATGAATACCCAAAAACTTAGCTGTTTACTTAGTTTAAGTACTTTCAAAAAACTTTTGAATCTATTAGAGTATTATCAGTTCAGTCAATGCATCATGTCAGTAAGCTCAGTTCAGTCCATTGATTAGAGTCAGTTCAGTTGAGAGTAGTATTTAGCACTGAGTGAGCCCAGAGATGGGGGCTCACTTACCAGTTGAGGGTAGAACCTTTAGTATCAGTCCCTATATTCCATAACTATGTAGCTAGTGTAGGTTGAAATGTTAACCTTTAAGTTAAGGGTTGATCTCATATGGGTACCTACCAGTTAAGGGTAACCCTTAGTCCTTCGGGACAAAACTTTAGTGGATCTATGAAGCCAGGTGTTAGTACCCATGGCATGGTACTGACACCTTTCCAACTGGTGTCACAGGTGGGACCCCAATCAGCTCAAACTGGGGCATGTTGGTTAGATGATCCTCCTACAGTTTCAGTTTCAGGGTTCAGTTCAGAAATTAGTTAAGTTTTGATTGACCATAGCATACATTTTATTAGTTATTCGGTTATCAAATTTTAGTATTTTAGTTATAGACTATATCGGAAACATATTATATGCTTGGTCATGCATTCTCTGATTTTACAGCTTTTACACATTTATATTAAGTATTCTCATTCAAACCAGATAGTTTCTGTTCCATGCATGCTTACTAAGTTACTTTATATCATTCAGCTAGTTATTACTTCATGTTCAGTTATCACATGCTAGTCATTCAGTTGGCTATAATTTATGCACATAAACCCATGCATCTTAGCCTAATCTCATTTAGCATACCAGTACATCTAAAGTACTGAGCACATACTCTTTTTTTACAGTATGATGTTTTATATCATAGGTTCAAACGCTCAGGTTCCCAATCATACCTAGTTATCCCAACACACCAGTAGTAGCTACAGTGGTGAGTCCTCATGTTCCAAGGACCAGTTATGTTTATTTCAGTTTCTTGGTTTTAGCAGACAGTTGGAGTTAGTTGGGGCTTATTCCATCAACTTCTCAGTTATTCAGTTAGAGGCTTTCAGACTAGTACAGACAGTTAGTTAGTTTTTAGTATTTTTTTAGATGTCAGTATGTTTTCAGATGTTAACATCATGTTTCACTATTGATTACATTTTTTAAAACCTTATGGTGTTTCAGTTAAATTCCGCATATATTTTGTTTGCTATATTATTCAGTTTTCACAGCAAGTGCCAACATGGCTTAGCATGTGGTCCTTTGGGGCTGTAAGCACCGTCTGATGCCTAGGATTTACTCTCAGGGCATTACAAACTTGGTATCAGAGCCTAAGGTTTTAAAGTATCCAAGGGAGTCTGAAAGCCGCGTTGAGTAGAGTCTTGTGCATATGTGTAAAGTGCGCCATACTTATAGATAATAGTCTATAAGACATATTAGGAAAAGTTTCCTTCTTTCATGTCTCAGATCGTGTTATAGAAAAGTTCTCTAAGAAAAGTATGTAGATTCTCATATGCTCCATTCATGTCAAATCTACCTTACTTTCAAGGTAAAAGAAGTAGTGAAACTCAAAGTTATAATACCCCGAGACTCTAACCAATAGTGCGGATATTGGTATAGTCAATTTCAAATGAAACTATCTCTCATTATACTTGGAATTTTTGATCTCATGACCTATCAACAAATATATAATTGAATTATCTTTCCAACTATACCAATTTCTCCAAAATCCGATACCGGAGCAAAGAGTTATACCCATTTTACTCCAGCATGTCAATCTAGAAAAGGCTGACGACGTTTCTGATAGCCTGTCCCGTTTCTGACGATATTTCTGATGAATTTGTTATGTTTCTAAGATAATATATCTAGGGTTATATCAAGAACTTAAATATTCCAAGAATCATCCATAAATCTTCAAAATTTCTTCAAGAACCAAGTTCCTCATAGTGTGGGCTTCAAGAATTATTTATTTCAAGTGTGGATAAAGTCTCAAGCACTAAAGTTCATCCAATTTCTAAGATTAAGGTATGTGTGGTTTTGAACAAGAACACTTCTTTCGTTCTTGTGCCCAAAGATTTAATTTCTATTGAATTTTATGAATTTTGCAAAGTGGGTTTACGCCCAAATTACTTTATCAAGGATTTATGAGATTTGAGCTATACAAGATTGACACATATGACTACTTCATTGTCTTATTTCTTAAATTAAGAATTTATGTCATGAGTTTTATATTGTTATCATGAAATGATGATTTCTAAGTGATTTATGATAGTTGTCATGATTTATGTTTTTCCATGAGAAGTTTGTCTATTGAATATATATTAATATTGAGCGTGAGAGTCAAGAACGAGTTCTATGATGTTTTATGAAAGATTCATACTTGATATGATTTGATAAGAAAGTGTACTTGATGATGAGAAATATTATTTTGAGATTTAGTCAAGTTAGTAATCCACAAGTTGATTATGATTTACAAGTGAGATATATATTTATATTTTGGTCTTCGTGATAGACCCTTGAGTTGATTAAGGAGTATTTCCTAACGCGTTCTGAGCTTAAGTATGGGAGTAGTATTTAGCATCGAGCGGAAAGTATGGGTTCAGTGCATCCTACTTCCCCAGAACTACGTGCCACCATAGGATTAACATAAAGTGCCAAAGGCCATGACAGTTATCACTAAAGTTAAGGCTCTATTCCAATGGCACGGATAGAACAGCTCTCTACAACGTGGGCAAGATGTTGGACTCTATTTAAGATCACATGGTTTATGTCGGTTATAAGAAAATCCTAAGTCTATAGTAGTCCAAGTTTTATGAGTTACCGAGTCACTTTAAGTCATGAGTCAAAGAGTTTGAGTTGAGTCCAATGGTTTATGAGATTTACGAAGCATGTGTTATTATTTATAATTATGGAAAATATGTTTCAGGTAACTCAAGCGAAGAGAGTTATTATTATCAGCATGCATGATTTTTTTATACATTTATGATATTATTTGAATGTTGCCTGCACCCCCACATACTCAGTACATTTCCAAGTACTGATTCCCATACTCTTCTGTGTTCTATATTTTCTCGTGATGTAGGTTCAGGTGCTCATTCTCACTAGCGACAGTGATCTTTGAGTACCTCCATCTATATTCATACAGTTGGTGAGTCCTCATGGTTTGAGGATCTATGTCCCTAATTTTTGTCTTGATAGTAGATGGTTGTTTATTTCCAATTCAGTACGAGTCAGTTGGTGATCTGTCCTAATGGATCTTTAGTCTTATGTAGTAGAGGCTTTGTCAGACTAGAGTACCAATATGTATGGAACTTTAGTATTTTGATTTTACAGGATAGTTATTTTTTGTATTCCAGTATGTTTATGACATAATTATTCTTCTTTATTACATCTTGATTATTGTCATAGTGAGTTATAGAGGCGATGACAGGCTCATAGGGTTAGCTTGAGGTCGCGTGTGGCCTTAACCATCATGTGACATCTTGGGATAGGATCTTAGGGCGTTACAAAAGTCTTATAGATAGAGCTTTCTCAGACAGTGCCCACTGATAATTGTGGGATTGCATGCAGGCTCGAGCGTGTTCTATCAAGTTCTTTTTAGTTTCAATGTTTGAAATATTTCATTCATGTTCATGAAAATCATGCTCTAAACCCAAAGTAAGATGTGCCCTCAAATCTCTTCTTAGTATTCTAGGATAGTATATGATTTAGAGTTAGAAGCATGAAACTAAAAGTTTAGCAACAGTAGTGGATTTGGGATAGTGTTATCTGAATTTGAGTAGATTATATTTTATCGGGTTAGTTCTATGAAAGGTGAATTAGTAGGCTTGAAATAGTGTGTTCAAGAGTTTAAGTTTGTTAATTCAAAAATTATGTCTTATTGATATTGGTGTAGTGGTAAATTCTCATGGTGTGGGGAAAATATAAGTTTAGAGATGTAATATTTGTAGGCTATGATGAAAGTATTATGGTTATTAAAGATTTGCGGATATTCATGTTATGTGTTAGAATCTAAGTTTGTATCTTTGAAAGTTGAGATAATAGAAAGAGGAGTTAAAAATTCTAAGTTAGTCAGTTCTTAAGTTGTTACATGATGTATTTAGGGCTATATAAAGTTAAGAGTTCTATCTTAGAAGGAAGTATCAACAGTAGGGTTTTACACATTTAGGTGTAGTCTTTCAGCGTGAGTTTAGTGTTTATGAGTATTGTTATAGCTCAGACTATAGAGTAAAGTGTTTTCAGTTCAGTTTAGAGTTTTTAAGTGGTTCACATACTTAGAATGATGTCTTTAAGCTTGGGGGGGGGGGGATGATATAGTAAATAACCAAGTGAGGCTCTCAGATTCTAGTAGTGATGCCAGTATGTGTTGAAAAGAAGTAGGGATGAAAGATGCTTGACCCATTCTTATTTTAGTGTTTTTGTTTCATTTATCACGATATCTACTCGTGCCTTACATGTCATCCCTATAATCATAGCTCATATTTGTACACTTTATAGAAAATCATGTACGCTTCCAGTTCCTAGTATAAGAAGTTCCAGTTCAGCCAGGGGTGTGAATCATGTTCCATAAATTCAGAAATTCCAAACTCAGTTCATGAAGCTCATGACTCATGTACTCATGCTTTCCATTATGTTCAGTTTCAATACTCATGCTACACACTTAATGATCAGTGAAATTCAAATTCATGCCATACATTTCCTCAGTTCAAACCACTTTGATGAATTCAGGTCATTAACCCACTATCACTAAAATATCAGTTTTGCATTCAAGATATTTAGTCATTATTCAGTTCATAAGTGTCCAGTGCATTATCTCAGTCTTTCCTTAGTATTTCAGCCAAGTCAGTATCATTCTGGGGACAAACTATCCCAAGGGAGAGATGTTGAGATACCCCTGAGTTTTCATGTCCTAAATCCCTCATCTTTTCTCTGCAAACTCAGACTCATTTTAAGGTAACAACTTTCTTTTCCAGCTCAGTTCCAGCTATATCATCTTTATGTCATTCCATGCAGTCACGAACCAGTTTAGGCATGTGTCATGTTTCAGACTCAGTTATGTGAGCATGTTTTCAGCATTTATATTAAGTATATAACCTTAATTCCTCAGTGTTCTCAGCTTAGCTAGCCTCATTCGAGGACTAATGTTCCCAAGGGGGAGATATTATACCACCCTATATTTTTGGGCTAGAATTCAAATCGTTGTTTTGAAGTATGCAAACTAGAACCCAATGATTTTATGACTATATATGTTTGATGATCAATTGTAGAGTGTAAAAATTTCTTTTTATATTAGTCTAGGTCATAAAAATCTCCAAATATAAAGACAAGTTGAGAACACTTCTATTGATTAACTTTTAGTTAATCATTTAGCTTGGGTCAAATTTAAATAACCATTACTCCTTGTAAATAATGATTTACATGCCATACCATGAATCAAATAAAATATCTTTGAATCTTCTTTACAATGCATTTAGTTTCATCATAATGCAATATCAGGGGGAGAAGTTATACTCATTTTACTTCAGTATGTCAATCTGTCAACTAAGTGAAGACCTGAGCTGACGGGCCGTCACTTGACGGGTGGTCACTTAAGTGACGTCTTATCATCCAAGTAATTAGCCTAGAGTAGTAGGGGATATTTCTAGCCTTAAAGGGATGACTTAGGCGATGAGCCATCACCAAAGTGACGGGCCGTCAACCCTCGTCAATAACTAAAAGTTTCTACAAATGTTTTTGGTCTCTTTAGGGGTATTTTGGTATTTTTCCTACCTCAAATCCCATCCCCACGACTTAAATCAAGAATGCCCCCATCAATGGGTTAGGTCAGTGTTGAATTCTACTCTCAACTGAATAAAAACTGATTTGCTTTCCTAGTTCATACTTGGCTTGACTGAATTGTTACTGAGTTTATTGAGTTTTTCCTCAGTCCTGTAATTGACTTAGAGTACTACTGATCATGACATGACTCAGATTATTCTGTAACAAACACTGGCTCTAGGTAAAGAGATAAATTATCAGGTATTAAATACCCCAGGACTCAATAGTATGAAAAGTAAAGAATCACATGACCTTGCATGGCATAAAAATGCACACTTGTTCATAATGCATCTAGTGAGTCATTTTATCAAACACTTGCATAGCATAAACTAGTATACATACTATCATGAAATAATCTCATTATTACATTCATATGAGCAGTTCATCTAACACTTGGATGGCATAGTATATGCACATAATACTAAACAATATGTGAGCATCATGATTCAGTTCCAGATTCACAATTCCATGGGTTTCAACAGGAATTCACATGATAAATCACAAATATCAATTAATTCTACATCAATCTTGTAATAAATCATGAAATAGAAAACCCAATTCAAATAATACTCATGAATACCCTTTAATTCCAAATCATGGAAATCATGAAATCAATCTACTTGAAGTTTAAAATACTTTCTTAGACTCCAAAGGTGTAAGGAACCCTTGGATGAACACTTAACATACCTTGGTTGCTAAACTCTTGAAGAACAATGGTGAAATCTTGATCCTTGGCTTTGAAATTAAATCACCTAGAGTTCTTGTTCTTGCGCAATATGAGAGAAAGTGAGTGTACTTTTCTCAATGTAGCATAAATCTCATGTTGTAGGGCTGAATATGAGTGGTAAAAAGACCATAATACCCCAGAGTACGTGGCTTTTTAATAATTAAAATATGAACTATTAACGCGTAGATCGATGAACCACGTCAGTGGCATCGATGCAATGGCCAACACGCCGTATCGAGTCTATGTCAGTTCACTAGAAATTGTCACTAGGAGCCAAGGAAAGTATTAATCGATATGATGGCCAATGTGCCGTGTCGATATTGCGTTGGTGCACTACTTTGGATACCCAAAGGGATTCAAATGAGGTCCAAAAAATACGAAACTCATCCGGGAACACCTACTTACATCCTGATCATGAATCAATCTAAAGATTGATACTTTAAAGTCATAAAAGACCTAAAATAGAGTTGCCAACTTACGAAGGCCAAAATAATACAACGTCTGAACACTTAGCTAGAATAGCTAGAATTTTCTATGTCTGGGATCCCTTAGCAAGCTTAAAAGATTTAGTTAAGCTTAGGATTTTATAGGGTCTTACAATTTCTCCCCCTTGGGAATATTCGTCCTCGAATGAGACTGATTAAACTGAGAATACTAATAAATAGGATTTAGATAGTGCACATGCACAACTGAAGCATGATTTCATGACTGAAATTTCTTATATACTGAATATGCCTATCTAATGCATGCGTGTATAGCTGAACATGATTCATGAATGCATAACTAGTATTACTGATAAACTAATTTTATATAGTGAACATGCATGCCTGATGCATGAGTACATGACGGAACTGATTCGTGAATGCATGACTGAATAAGCAATGTTAATTGATACCAAGTTGGTAGTTATATATGAATATGAGACTAAGTAATGTCAATGGAAAACTGTTACCTTTAGATGAGTCTAAATTTGCAAAGAAGAGGTGAGTATACTTTGTCTGCATCTCTTCCTCTGCTTCCCAAGTAGCTCCCTCAATGGAATGATTCCGCCAAAGAAGTTTGACTATAGGGACTTCTTTGTTCCTCAGTCTGCAAATCAGATAATCAAAGATTTCGACTGGGATCTCTTCATAAGAGAGGTTATTCTAAATATCTATTCCCCCTATAGGGACAACGACTGCTTGATCACCTATGAATTTCTTTAGCAAGGAGACATGGAACACTGATGTACTGAAGCTAAGTCTGAAGGCAACTCAAGATCATAAGCTACCTTTCTGAAATAGCTGAGAATTCGGTAAAGATCGATATATCAGGAACTGAGTTTACCCTTCATGCCAAACCTCTTCACTCCTTTCATAGGAGATATTTTCAAATGCAGAAAAATCACCAATCTCAAACTTGAGATCCTTTCTGCGTACATCTGCATACTATTTCTATCGACTCTGAGCAGTCTTAAGCTTTTCCCTGATCAACTAAACTTTCTCTAAGGTATCAAATACCAAGTTAGAACCTATCATTGCAGCCCCACAAACTTTAAACTAACTGATAGGAGATCTATAACTCATCCCATAAAGTGCTTCAAAGGGAGCCATGTAAATGCGGGAATGATAGTTGTTGTTATATGTGAATTCCATCATAGGCAAGTGGTCATCCTAACTAGCTTTAAAGTCTATCGCACACACTCGCAGCATATCCTCTAAAGTCTAAATGGTCCTTTCTGCTTCACCATCTTTCTGAGGGTGAAAGGTTATACTGAGGTAAACTCAGGTACCAAGACCCTTTCAGAATGCCATCCAAAAATAGGAGGTGAATTGGGTACCTCTATCTGAGATAATGAACAACATAACATCGTGCAATCTGACCAACTCCCTGATATAGAGTTTGGCATAATCCTCTCTTGAATAAGAGGTATGGACTGGTAGGAAATAAGCTGATTTAGTCATCCTATCCATAATGACCCAGACTGAATTATGTTGGCGACAAGTACAAGGCAAACCCATCACAAAGATTATGTTCACTTCTTACTATTTCTAGGTGGGGAATGATGAACTACTGCATGGACCCACTAGGCTTCTTATGCTCAATCTTAACCTGCTGACATGTTGGGAACTTAGCCATAAATTTTGCAGTGTCTCTCATTATCCCACTCCAGTAATAGATCTCCCACAAATAATGGTACATCTTAGTGGCCCATGGATGAATAGAGTAATGTGCACCATGTGCATCTATAAGAATTTACTGCCTCAGGTCCTCTACACCTGGCATAAAGAGACAACCCTGACAAGACAATACACCATCTCTCTCTTGGGAGAAAACCTCTACTTTCCTATCTCGACTAATTCTTTTAACTTAACTAGGTTTGGATCCCTATCCTACTTTTCCTTTACTTCATAAACTAGGGATGATTCTAAACTACTCTGCACCCATACACTACCTTCTCAGATGGAGGTTTAGGTCTTTCTAGGATAACACATACTACAAGCTCTTATGGACAGTGAACACATCAACGTGCTCCCCATATAAATAGTGCCTCCAAATCTTTAAGGAAAAAACTACTGCTGCTAACTCAAGATCATGAGTAGGATAGTTTTTTTCATAGGTCTTAAGCTATCTAGAGGCGTAGGCTATGACCTTACCTCTCTACATCAAAACACACCCCAAGAAAATTCTAAAGCATCAAAATACAAAACAAAGCCATCTAAACCAAATGGACGGGTCAAAACTGGAGAGCTGTAGTGAGTTGATTCTTCAACTCCTGAAAACTCTTTTCACAAGAATCTAACCACTGGAATTTGACCTTCTTCTGAGTCAATCTATGCATAGGGGATGCAATAGATCTTTGGGAAACACATCTAGGATGAGTATATGGAAGAATATTGATTCCGAAATCAATTTCCCTTTCGGGAGGAACTCTAAAAAGATCTTTGGGAAACACATCTGGGAATTTACATGCTACTGACATAGTTCTAGAGTAGGGGTTTCTGAAATAGAGTCCTGGACTCGAACGAGATGGTAGACACATCCCTTAGATATTATTTTTCTAGCCCGAAGGTAAGAAACAACCTGACCCCTAAGTGCTAAAGTATTACCCCTCTACTCTAGGATGAGCTTATTCAAAAACTAAAACTAGACAATTCTATTTCTGCAATTGACTGAGGCATAACAGGAATGAAGCCAATACATGCCAAAAATGAAATCAAAATCAATCATCTATAATTTGACTAAGTCTATTGAAGTGACTTTCTGAGATACCATAACTGGACAATTCCTATATACCCATCGAGATATGATAGATTTAACCACTAGGGTAGATATTGAGAAAGGTACTACTAGGAGTTTAGGATTGACTCTGAAATCGACATCTATATATGGAGTAAAAAAGGACAAAAAAGCTCCTAGATCTAGCAAAGCGTAAACATGCAATGATAAAATTGTAACGTACCAGTGAGTACATCAGGAGAACTCTCCTGATCCTGTTGGGACTGAAGAGCACAGAGACTATTTAGACACCGCTCACTGGTGGCACTAGAATTGGACCATGCTAATTCAGGCGGTCGAACTATGCTAGGGGACGGTTATACTGACCCTAATAACATGACTGAGGACAATCTCTGGCTCTATGGCCGGGCTTGCCACACCCAAAACACACATTGTTGTCCGCTCTACAGATATCCTGGTGGTCTCTGTCATACTTCTGAAAAAAGGATTAGTTTGAGCACTGCTAACACTGCCCTGGAGTTTAGGGCCTGGTGCCCTATCCTATTGCCATCTCTGATTTACAGAACAGGATTACTAGTGGAGGATGAAGCTAGAAAGAAGGACTTCGGGTAGATCTGAGAGCGATTCTCACCCTCTAACTTAGGCTGAGCAAAGCTGAAACTACTTGTTCTCTCTCTCTTTCTCTCCCTCTCCTTATATTTATTCTTGGCCTCCCCTATCTGCTGAGAATAGACCAGGAGCCTGGATATATCCATCTTCTTAATCAGCATTGCGGTCCTATACTCTTTGACCACACTGCTAGACATTCCTCACTTAAATTTACTAATTCAGGACTTGCTGTCTGCCACTACTGAGGAGCATATCAAGCTAATTGAGTAAACTTCAGAGAATATTGTTTCACTATCATATTATTCTACTTTAAATTGATAAATTCCAAAACCTTTACATTTCTCAATTCCAGTGGGAAAAACCTATCCAGAAAAGCAACAGAAAATTCTCCCATTATATGAGCCCTACATTTGCAGCCCTTCATGGTTTCCTCTGTTTAAACTATGAGTGATCAACATCCTACAATTGATATGCGGCTAACTCTGCACTCTCAATAACAGTCACCCCCATAATATCAGTAATCTTCTACACCTGATCAAGAAATTCTTGAGGGTCTTCATCTGACTTAGATCCTGTATAAGACGGAGGGTTCATTTGGGTGAAATCTCAAATCCTGGCAGCAACAGTACTGGCCACTAGTTTGGATAAAATAGTAGCTAGATGTTTATTCTGGGCTACAACAGAATGAGCTAGTGTGGTGAAAGTTGCTCTGAACTCAATATCGGAAACATGTTCGTCCAAAGGATCTGGCTAGACGAGCTGGTGTTCTAGTTGATCTCTTATATCTCTTGTCTTAGTGCTATTTAGAGGCATATTCTGTAAATAGAAAAGAAACTTGGATTAGATAGAGAGTTTAACTGGAGATCATGCTCACTCGCACGATATGAGTACTGAAAGAAAGGAATTTTTTCCTAAAACATCTAATAGCCTCCTATCCATAAGTGTGGCGCACTACACACCCATGCAAAAGACTCTACTAGATGCGGCTTTCAGACTTCCTAGGACTCTGTTGAAACTTAGGCTCTCATACTAAGTTTGTAATGCCCCGAGTCTGTACCCTGGATGCTACATAGTGCTCATAATCTTGAAAGATCACAAGCTAACCTATGACTGGTACCTTCTGCAATAACTGAGTAATAATACTATAAATATACAGAAATTAGGCAGAAACATGTCGTAAGACTCAATACTAAAATAAAATAGAGTATGGTATAGTAATACCAAAACTAAAACATCTGTTTGAAAATACTCTAGTCTGAAAAAGCCTCTAAACTGTCTGAAATATAGAGTTTAAGGGACAAGTCCCCAACTAACTCCAAACTACTGAAATAAGCTGAACTACTAAAATAATCATCATGTCCTAAAAACTAAGAGGACTCACCACTAACACTGTCAGCTGAATATCTGAAATGCTAAGTATGATCAGGAGCCCATGCATCTAAGCCACTGATATAAAACATCATAGCACAAAAGAAAGGTATACGTCAGTACTTTGCATGTACTGGTATGCTAAGTGAGGTAGCCTGATATGCATAGGTTGATATAAATGAACAATACTGACTGAATAAAATAAATATAACTAAATAGGAATACATGCCTGAATACGCATACTATAACTGAGATCGTGATAACAATGGATACTGAGTTCTAAATTATTGATTTAATGATATCTGAGTTTACTGATACTATGTAGCTAATAACTAAGAGACTATGTCTAATAGTCTTAATCATGTGGAACTACACTAAATTTTGTGCTGAATTGAGTGACTATATCTAACAGTTCTAAATCTGTAGAACTGAACTGATTTCTATTATGAGAGTGTAACTGAAACTAAGACTGTAAGAGGTAATTATCTAACCGGCATGACCCTTTCTAAATAGATTGGGGTTAAACCTTGAACCCCAGTTGGAAGGGTGTCTGTACCGTGCCACGGGTAAAGATAAGTTGTGAGTTAACCCTCTCTAACAGGAAGCTCTTTTGTCAACCCTTGCTGGCAGGAAAACTTATATGATATGTATCAACCTTAGTATGGCAGGAAGATATCTCAACCTACACTAGCTACATAGTTCTGCAATGCAACAATTGCTACTAATAGTCAAACCCTATGCTGGCAGGAATGCCCCCATCCCTGGGTTAACTTGGTATTGAATCCTACTCCCAACTGAATAGAAACTGAACTGATTTCCAAGTTCATACTCAGCTTGACTGAACTATTACTGAGTTTACTGAGTTTACTGAGTTTTTCCTGAGTCCAATAACTAACTGAGAGTACTACTGATCGTGAAATAATTGAGATTATTCTGTAACGGACACTGACTCTAGATAAACAGCTAAATTATCGGATATTAAATACCCCAGGACTCTATAGCAAGAAAAGTAAAGCATCACTTAACCGCGCATAGCATAAAAATGAAATCTTGTTCATAATGCATCTATTGAGGCATTTTATCAAACACTTGCATGGCATGAAAATGTATACACACTATCATGATATAATCTCATTATTACATTCACATGAGTAGTTCATCAGACACTTTGATGGCATAGTACATGCACATAATACTAAACAACATTTAAGCATCATGATTGAATTCCAAATTCACAATTTCATGGGTTTCAACATAAATTCACATGAATAATCACACATATCAATTAATTCTACATCAATCTTATAATAAATTATTAAATAGAAAACCTAATTAAAATAATACTCATGAATACACTTTAATCCCAAATCATGGAAATCATGAAATCAATATACTTGAAGTTTAAAAGAGTTTCTTGGACTCCAAGGGTGGAACGAACCCTTGGATGAACACTTATACTACCTTGGTTGCTAAGTTCTTGAAGAACAATGGTGAAATCTTGACCCTTGGCTTTGAAATTAAATCACCTAGGGTTCTTGTTCTTGAGAAATTTTAGAAAACGTGGGTGTATTTTTCTCAATATAGGCTAAATCTTGTGTTTAAGGGATGAATAGGGGTGGGAAAAAGACCCTAATACCCGTTAGGACATGGCTTTTTAATTACTGACTGCCAGACTGTCGACGCACAGACAGACACACCGCGTCATTTGCATCGATGTGAGGGCCAATGAGCTGTGTCAGTTCATTAGAAATTACCACTGGGAGCCAAGGAAAATATTGATCGACGCAATGGCCAACGCGCCTCACCGAGATCGTGTTGATGCACTATTTTGGATTCCTAAATATAGTTCAAATGAGGTCCAAAAAATATGAAACTCGTTCGGGAACACCTATTGACATTCTTGATCATGAATCAATCTAAAGATGGATACTTTAAGGTCATAAGAGTCTTGAATAGAGTTGCCAGCTTACAAAGGCCAAAATAATACTGCCAAAATAATATTAAGTTTGAATACTTAGCTAGAATTTTGCAAGTCTGGACCCCTTAGCAAGCTTAAAAGACTGAGTTAAGCTTAGTATTGTGCGGGGTCTTACAATATCTCTCCCTTGGGAACATTCTTCCTCGAATGAGACTAATTAAATAAAAAATACTGATAAATGGAATTTAGACACTGTACATACACAACTGAAGCATGATTTCATGACTGCAATTTTTGATATACTAAATTATTATACTGAATATGCATATCTGATGCATGTGTGTATAGTTAAACATGATTCATGAATACATGATTCTGATTACTGATAAGATGAGTTTATATATTGAACATGCATGCCTAATGCATGAGTACATGACTGAATTGATTCGTGAATGCATGACAGAATAGGCAACATTAATTGATACCATGTTGGTAGCCATATTTGAACATGAGATTGAGTAAACTTAAGAAAAAAATATTATCTTGAGTTGAGTTTGAATTTGTGGAGAAGAGGTGAGGATACTTAGTCCGCATGTCTGCCTCTGCTTCCCATGTAGCTTCTTCAACGGACTGATTCTGCCAAAGAACTTTGACTAAATGGACTTCTTTGTTCCTTGTTCTACGATCTAATAATCAAGGATTTTAACTAGGATCTCTTCTCAAGAGAGGTTTTTCTGAATATCTATGCCCCCTATAGGGACTACGACTAGAGGTGTGCAAAAATTGAACTGACCGATAAATTGAACTGATAAAAATATTATTGGGTTATTTGGTTAACGGTTTTTTTTATTGATTTTATAAAAAATATTATTGGATAAATGGTTCAGTTTTGGTTTTAGCTTATTGGGTTATTAGTTAAACCGATAACCCAATAAGGATACACTAAGTTATTGTTTTATCACTATTTATGTTATATATATAAATATATATCTCTATCTATATATATATATATAGAGAGAGAGAGGGAGAGATAGATAGGTAGATATGTTTATGCATATATATATATATATATATTATGCACTATTTATTCACAATTCAGTGATTCACAAAGTATTAACCTATTCAGGAAAATAAAAGCACAATATAAAGCTCGACTATCATCGTATTGAAAAGCTTAAAGCATTTATAGATTCCAACAATTAGGATTTAGTTTTTCTTTCTAACTAACATTCAGTTCAAGTTTGAAAATTCTTGTAAACTAAAATGAATTGCGTAGTATTTTGGGGGTAACTAAGATTTCATTTTTTCATGTTAGTTGTTACTATTTCTATTTTATAAGTATTTTGATACTGATTAAACAAAAAACTAAACCATTAAGGATCAAAATCGATAAACCGAAACCGATAAGAAAATATCCTATTGGTTTCACATATTTAAAAATTGAAAATCGATAAACCAAACCAATAACACATAAAACCAAACCAACCGATGCACACCCTTAACTACGTGTGATGCCCCAGAAACATTTTCCGTTAAGATATCGGATGGAAATGTGTTGAATTTTGTTCTTTATCGTGATTAATAATTTTTCTGTGTGGAATTTTTGGATATGTAACCCGCCATCGTGTAGAGCATCGAATAAGATTTCCAACGATATGTGGATCATTTAAAATGGACACTCGAGCGATGAGTTATGATCATTCCGATCTAACCATCAATAGTGGTGAACAGAAATGTGCAGGAAAAAAATACTGAGGCCAGGCAAATTTTAGGGTCAACTTCAAATGATCATAAATCCTTGTACATAATGATCTGGGTGAGCTACTATATATTAACAGAAATCTCTGAAAGTCCTCTTTCCAATGAAATTGATTTAATCCAATTTGTCCATCAGAGAAAAAGGTCATGGTTGATCTACTTCAGCCTATCAAAACCATCCACCAAAGGACAGATTTGACATTATTTGATTTTTAAGGGTATTTTGGTCATTCCCACTCCAATCCATCTGGGTAAACCATGGATTTAAGTCTATTAAGAGAATTCAATTGCTCATTTTTCTCCAAAATTTTCTAAGGCTCAAACCCCAACCCTACTACTCCAAATTTCATCCTTCTATGTCTCTTGATTGAACGTAGAAATTTCAAATTGATTTGGGATTGGAGTTGATCATGTTAAGGGCTTCGAGAAGCACCCTCTATTTTCATGAATAAAGTTTTGGAGTCAGATGTTCATATTCATCTTTCATTTTTAGGTATGTGGGGCTTTGAACAAGATTATCCTTTCGATTTTGTGCCAGGTATTTTTGTTGAATTACATTGACATGAGATTTTACATATTTTACCATGAATTGGAAATATGGTTTTATATCTTATATTATTGTCAATGAGCTATGAGATTATGTCATCTGATATGTGTATGATGTTCAGATGGAATTATGTCCAAAAAGTATTTGATTATGAGTGTATGATGATTTAATTTGTTAAGCCTTGATTTATACTATCATTCCACTATTTCCTTATTATGAATTTATAATTGATATTGGAAATTCTATATCCCTAGTATGAGTTGATGTCTCAAGTACCTTTAAATGAGAGTTGGATGGCAAATTGAGAAATGTTGATATTGAAATTGCAATGAGTTTTGGTATTTTTTGGATGGTTTTGATGAGTTAAATTGTTGAAAATATTATATATTGAGTCTTCATATCCTTGTCCAAATGTCGAGTTGGTTATGGTTCAACGCATTTATACCTTGTTGATGTTGAGGAAGATTAAAATATTTTGAGCTAAAATGTGTTGAGTTAGGAATCCACAAATTGATATGATTTGATA
Organism: Capsicum baccatum var. pendulum; assembly: GCA_030864225.1. NCBI lineage: Eukaryota > Viridiplantae > Streptophyta > Magnoliopsida > Solanales > Solanaceae > Capsicum > Capsicum baccatum. The sequence continues at coordinate 103,523,009 of CM061551.1, forward strand.
AATGAGAAAGAGATTTGATTTGGTCTTTATGATAGACCCTTGTGATATTGTGGTGGATTTCCTAACGCGTTCTGAGCTTGTCGGGGAGTAGCACTTAGCACCGAGAGGAAAATTTGGTATTTTCCCAAACCTATGTGCCACCGTAGGGTTGTTTGTTGATGATATTATTGGCCACAAAGCCCGATTGTGATTATTGCAGTTTTAAGGTCGTACTCCCTGGAAAAGAATATGACGCTCCCGCCAAAGGGGGTTTCAAATATTGGTATTCCACGTAGCTCATGTAGGGTTGTCGATTATAGGAAACTCTCCTGTCCATAAGAGTCATGTTTATTGAAATACCGAGTCACTCCGATTTTTGATGTGGTAAGTCAAGTTGCCTATGATGATATATAATAATTTAAGAGTTTTTTCTCCTACATTTCCTATCTAAGATGTTATGAGTTGCATGATTCAATATTACTTAAGCCAGGTGTGTCATTATGGTCCGTATGTACGTTTTTACAAAATTTATGATACTATTTATATTTTTTATGCACCCCCAAATACTCAATACGTATCTTGTGCTAACCCATATATTTCTCTATGGGCTACATTCTTACCATGATATAGGCTCAGGTACTCAGCCGCAGCTGCGACAGTGATATTTGAGTGCCGCATCTACGTTCCTTTAGTGGTGAGTCCTAATGGTTCGAGGACCAAATTGCTAGTTTTGGTGCTGTTGTTTTGTGATCCCTTTGGTCTATTGAGTCAGTTAGGGGTTTGTCCCAATGGCTTGTTGATTTTGCTATATAGAGGCTATGTCAGACTAGTGTATTGTTGGGTTGGTTTGTGTATAGACATTCCATATATGTACAGTCTAACGATATTCCGTGCCATGTGCAATGTGATATGATATGTACTTATATATATATATATCCTTAGCGTAACGTGTATGTTATTATGTTGGAACCCAAGGGTAGAGTTTTGGCTTAAAGGGTTAGCTTGAGGCTACGTGTAGCCTTGGGCACCGTGTGGCATCTCGGAATGATATTTCGGGGTGTTACACTATGACTGCTAGATCACCTATGTATTTTTTTAACAAGGAGACAAGAAACACTAGATGTAATGAAGCTAAGTCTAAAGGCAACTCAAGCTCGTAAGCTACCTTTCCGAAACAGCTGAGAATTTGGTAAGGACCGAGATATCAGGGTCTTAGTTTCCCTTCTTGCCAAAACTCTTCACTCCTTTCATAGGAGAGATTTTCAAATAAAAATCACCAATCTCGAACTCAAGATCCTTTTTGCGTACATCTGCATATGATTTCTGTCGGCTCTAAGCTGTCTTAAGCCTTTCCCTGATCAATTGAACTTACTCTAAGGTATCAAATACCAAGTAAGGACCTACCACTTTGGCCTCAGACACTTCAAACAAATCGATGGGAGATCTACACCTCCTCCCATAAAGTGCTTTAAAAGGAGCCATCTGAGTCCTGGAATGATAGTTGTTGTTATATTCGAATTCAATCAAAGGAAAATGGTAATCCTAAATACCCTTAAAGTATATCGCACATGCTTATAGAATATCTTCTAAAGTATGAATGGTCCTTTCTCCTTCACCATCTGTCCAAGGGTGAAAGGCTGTACTGAGGTGAACTCGTGTACTAATTCCCTTTTGGAATGCCTTTAAGAAATAGAGGTGAATTGGGTACCTCTATCTAAGATTATGGTTAATGAAACACCATGAAATAGGACCAACTACCTGATATAGAGTTGGGTGTAATCCTTGGCCGAATTTGAGGTATGGACTGGGAGGAAATGAGTTGATTTAGCTATCCTGTCTAAAATGACCCAGAGTGAATCATGTTGACGACGAGTATGAGGAAAAACCATCATAAAGTCCATGTTCACTTCTTCCCATTTCTAGGTGGGAATGTTGAACACCAGCATGGACCCACTAGGCTTCCGATGCTCAATCTTTACCTACTGACATGTTGAGAACTTAGCCACAAATTTTGCAATGTCTCTCTTTATCCCACTCCACCAATATATCTCCTGCAAATCACAGTACACATTAGTGGCCCCTAGATTAAGAGAGTAATGCACACCATGTGCTTCTGCAAGAATCCTCTATCTTAGGTCATCTAAAACTGACACACATAGCCGATCTTGACAATGCAATACACTATTTCCCCCTGAGGGGAAAACCTCTACTTTCTGATCATTTACTGATTATTTCAACTTAACTAGGCTGGGATCCCTATCCTACTTTTCCTTCACTTCAAAAACTATGGATGATTCTGAACTACTCTGTACCTATACACTACTTTCTACTAAATCAACTATGCGAACACCTAGTCGGGAAATCCAATGAACTTCCTGAATAACTTCTTCTTACCATCCTCCACATGAGCAATACTACCCATATACATCCTACTGAGAGCATTAACCACTACATTAGCTTTACCCAAATGATCCAGGACACTCATGTCATAGTTTTTTAACAACTCCAACCACCTTCTCTGATGGAGGCTTAGGTCTTTTTGGGAGAACACATACTACAGGATCTTATGGTCAGTGAACACATTAATGTGCACCCCATACAAATAGTGATTCCAAATCCTTAAAGAAAAAACTACTACTGCTAACTCAAGATCATGAGTCGGATAGTTCTTTTCATGGGTCTTAAGTTGTCTAGAGGCGAAGGCTATGAACTTACCTCTCTTTATCAAAAATACCCCAAGCGAACTCTAGAAGCATCATAATACATAACAAAGCCTTTTGAACCATCTGGCAGGGTCAAAACTAGAGTTGAAGTAAGTTGAGTGTTCAACTCCTAAAAACTCTTTTCACAAGAATCTGACCAGTGGAATTTGATCCTCTTCTGAGTCAATCTAGAAATAAGGGATGTAATAGATGAAAATCCCTTAACAAACCATCGGTAATAGCCTGCTAGGCCCAATAAACTCTTGATATCTGATGGAGAGATGGGTTTGGGCCATTTTCTCAGTGCTTTAGTCTTTTAGGGATCAACTCTAATGCCATCACCAAAAATGATATGGCTAAGAAAAGTTACTAACCTTAGCCAAAATTCACACTTATTGAATTTAGTGAATTGCTGATGATTTATGAGAGTCTGTAATACTATTCGGTTATGGTATGCCTGACTATGCTCACTACGGGAGTAGACAAGAATGTCATCTATAAAAACTATGATGAACATATCCAAGTACTGCTTGAACACACGGTTCATCAAGTCCATGAAAGCTGTTAGGGCATTGGTAAGACCAAATGACATGACTAAGAATTCAAAGTGACCATACTGAGTTCTAAAAGCTATTTTTGGTATGTCACATTCCCTGACTCGGAGCGGATGATAGCCTAATCTGAGGTCTATCTTGGAGAAGTAACTAGCATCCTGAATTTTGTTAAAGAAGTCATAGATTCTGGGAAGGGGATACTTGTTCTTGACCTTTACTTTATTTAGCTAATGGTAGTCTATACATATTTTAAGAGAACCGTCTTTTTTACGCACAAATAAAACTGGTGCGCTCCACGGAGACATATTAGGTTTGATAAATCCCTTATCTAGGAGATCTTTCAACTGTTCTTTTTATTCTCTGAGTTCTATAGGTGCCATCCTGTATGGAGGGATAGATATGGGATGAGTATCTTGAAGAAGATTAATTTTAAATCAATATCTCTTTCGAGAGGAACTCAGGGATGATATTTAGGAAACACTTCTAGCAATTCATATGCTACTGACACTGATTCAATATTAGGGGTTTCTAAACTAGACTCCTGGCTCAAACGAGATGGTAGACACATCCCATAGATATTATTTTTCTTAACCTTAGGTAGGAAAAAAACTGATCCCTATGTGCTGAAGTACTACCCCTCTAATCTAGGAAGGGATCAATTGGGAATTAAAACGGGACAATTTTATTTCTGTAGTCGACTGAGGCATAGCATATGAAGCCAGTCTATGCCAAGAATGACATCAAAATTGGTCATCTCTAATTTGACTAAGTTTGCTGATGTAACTTTCTGAGATACCATAACTGAATAGGTTCTGTATACCTGTCGAGCTATGATAGATTTACCCACTAGGGTAGAGACTGATAAAGGCTCTGATAGGATTTTGGGACTGACTCCAAAGTCAATAGCTATATAAGGAGTACCAAAGAACAAAGAAGCTCATGTATCTAGCAAAGCATAAACATGCAAATGATAAAATTGTAACGTATCAGTGACCACATCAGGAGAACTCTCCTGATCTTGTCGGGAATGAAGTGCAAAAATTCTATTTGGTTGTTGCCCACTAGTGGCATTGGAAGAAGCACCCTGCTGATTTGGGCGACTGGACTGAGCTGGGGGACGATTATGCTGACTCTGCAAACCCACCTGAGGATGCTGTCTGGCCCTGTGTCCTGGCTTACCATATCCAAAACACACATCACTGCCATCTCTGTAGATACCCTAGGTGTTTCTGCCATACTTCTGACAAAGGGGATTGGTTCAGGTACTGATAACACTACCTTAAGGTTTAGGTCCTAACGCCCTATCTATGATGCCTTCTATGAATTTTTGCATAGGAGCACTAGCTAAGGATGGAGTTGGAACTGAAAATTTCAGGCAGAACTGAGAATGATTTCCATATTCTGACTTAGGCTAAGCAAAGTTTAAACTACATATTCTCTCTCTCTAGTTCTCCCTCTCCTTCTCTTTATTCTTAGCCTTCTCTATCTGCTAAGCATGGACCATAAGCCTTGATATTTACATCTCTTTAATCAAGATTGTGGTCCTATACTCTTTGAGCATACTGCTAGACACCCCAGACACAAACTTATTTATCTTCAATATGCTATCTGCTACTACATGGGGAGCATATTTGGCTAATACTCTTGCACTGTCATATTTCTCTATTTTGGATTTATAAACTCCAAAACCCTTGCTTTCTTTAACTCTAGCGGGAAGAACCTATCCAAAAAATAAACAACAAACTCCTCTAATTCTAGGGTCCCAGGGGCCCTGCATCTGCAACCCTTTTTGTATTCCACAATTTAAACCATGAGTATGACATATCATATAAGGGATATATAGCCAACTCAGTGCTCTAAACGACAGTCACCCCCATAATATCTGTAACTTTGTGCACCTGATCAAGAAATTCCCGAGGGTCCTCATCTAACTTAGACCTAGTAAAATATGGAGGTTTCATTCGAAGGGAATCTCGAATCCTGGTAGCACTAGTATTGGCCACTATGTTGGACAGAAGAGCAGCTGGACATTCATTATGGAATGCCACATATTGAACTAGGATGGTGAAAGGTGCTCTGAACTTAGTGTGGGAGACATGTTCATCCACAAGATCTGGCTGGACGAGCTGGTGTTCTGTATGGTCTCCCGTTCTTCTTCTCTTAGTCCTCTTTGGAGGCATATTCTTAAATGGAATAGAAACTTGGATTAGACGGAGAGTTTAACTGGAGCTCATGCTCACTCGCACGATATGAGTACTAAAAGAAGGAAAACTTTTCCTAAAACATCTAATAGCCTCCTGTCTATAAGTATGGCGCTGTACACACCCATGCATAAGATTCTACTAGATATGTTTTTCAAACTTCCTAGGATTTGTTAAACCTTAGGCTCTGATACCATGTTTTCAATGCCTCGAGTCTATACTCCAAACATTACACGGTGCTCATAATCTTGAAGGACCATATGCTAATCGATGACTGGTACCTTCTGGAATAACTGAATAGTAATATAGTAAATATGAGAAAATTAGGCAAAACCTTATCGTAAGGTTCAATACTAAAATAAAACTGAATACGGTATAGTAATACCAAAACTGAAACATTTGTTTTAAAATACTCTAGTATGAAAGAGCCGTTAAATTATCTGAAATATGGAGTTGATGGGACAAGTCCCCAACTAACTCCGAACTACTAAAATAAGCTGAACTACTGAAATAATCATCATGTCCTTAAATGGGAATACATGCCTGAATACGCATGCTGTAACTGAGATCATGGTAATACTGGATACTGAGTTTTGAATTACTGATTTACTGATACCTAAGTTTACTAATACTATGTAGCTAATAACTGAGGGACTGTGTCTAACAATCTTAATCCTGTGGAACTATACTGAGTTTTGTACTAAATTGAGTGACTGTATCTAACAGTCCTGAATCAGTAGAACAAAACTTAGTTCTATTCTGAGATTGGAACTAAAATTGAGACTGTGGAGGGTAATCATCTAACTGACATACACCTTTCAAAATAGATTGGGATCGAACTTGTAACCCTAGTTGGAAGGGTGTCAGTACCGTGCCATGGGTAAAGAGAAGTTGTGAGTTAACCCTCTCTGATAGGAAGCTCTTTCGTCAACTCTCGCTGGCAGGAAAATTCATAAGAGATGTATCAACCTTAGTCTAGTAGGAAGATATCTCAACCTATGTTGGCTACATAGTTTTAAAATGCAGGGATTGCTACTAACGGTCAAACCCTCTACTGGCAGGAATGCCCCCATCCCTGGGTTAGCTTGATGCTGAATCCTACTCCCAACTGAATAAACATTGAACTACTTTCCTAGTTCATACTCAGCTTGACTGAACTATTACTGAGTTTACTGAGTTTTTCCTGAGTCCTATAACTTACTGAGAGTACTACTAGTTGTGACATGACTGAGAGTATTCTACAACTGATACTAGCTCTAGGTAAACAGCTAAATTATTGGGTATTAAATACACCCAGGACTTGATAGCATAAAAAGTAAAGCATTACATAACCTTGCATAACATAAAAATGTAAACTTGTTCATAATGCATCTATAGAGGCATTTTATCAAACACTTGCGTGGAATGAACTAGTATATATGCAATCATGATATAATCTCATTATTACATTCACATGAGCATTTCATCAAACACTTGGATGGCATAGTCTATGAACCTAATACTAAATAACATGTGAGCATCATGATTCAATTCCAACTTAACAATTCCATGGATTTCAATATGTATTCACATGATAAATTACACATATCGATTAATTCTACATCAATATTGTAATAAATCATTAAATAGAAAACCCAATTAAGATAATACATATGAATACACTTTAATTAAAAATTATGGAAATCATAAAATCAATCTACTTGAAGTTTAAAAGAGTTTCTTGAACTCCAAGGATGGAAGAAACCCTTGGATGAACACTTAACATACCTTGGTTGATAAATTCTTGAAGAACAATGGTGAAATCTTGAGCCTTGGCCTTGAAATTAAATTACCTAGGGTTCTTGATCAATTTGAGACAAAGTAAGTGTATTTTGCTCAATATAGGCTGAATCTCATGTTTTAGGGATGAATAGGGATGAGAAAACACCCTAATACCCCTGAGGACGCAGCTTTGTAATTAATAAAAGTCGAACTGTCGACACGTATGCCGCCGCACTGCGTTATTGGCATCGATGTAATGGCCAATGCACTGCATAAAGTCCACATCGGTTCACTAGAAATTGCCACTAGGAGTCAAGGAAAATATTGATCGATGCGATGGCCGATGCGCCATGCCGAGATCACATCGATGCACTATTTTGGATTCCCAAATATGGTTCAATCGAGGTTTGATAAATATGAAACGATCATCAATAAATCTAAAGATCGATACTTTATGGTCATAAGAGTCTTCAAATAGAGTTTCCCACTTACGAAGGCCAAAATAATACTAAGTCTATATACTTAGCTTGAATTTTATAAGTCTGAGACTTCTTAGCAAGCTTAAATGACTGAGTTAAGCTTAGAATTTCGTGGGGTCTTACATTATGCTATTATTACAAGCTTTTAATTGTTCCCATGCTTAGCTCAAATTATGCATTTTAAGTGTTTGATGAAATGCATTCAAGAATGAATTTTGAATAATGCTTTCATGTTATGTTTCCAAAGTTTTAGTGCTGTTTTGCTATTATTGCTATCGAGTCTTGGGGATTATGAATACCTGAAAACTTAGTTGTTTACTTAATTTAAGTACTTTCAGAAAAGTTTTGAATTTATTAGAGTATTATCAGTTCAGTTAATGCATCATGTCATTAAGCTTATTTCAGTCCAATAATTAGAGTCAGTTTAGATGAGAGTAGGATTTAGCACTGAGCGAGACCAGGGATGGGGGCTCACCTGCCAGTTGAGGGTGTGACTATTAGTAGCAATCCCTGCATTCCATAATAACGTAGCCAGGTAGGTTGCGATATTAACTGCCAGTTGAGGTTTGATCTCATATGGGTACCTTTCAATTAAGGCTAACCCTTAGTCCTTTGGGAAAACACTTTAGTGGATCCACGCAACAATGTGTTAGTACCTTTGGCATGGTACCGACGCCCTTTATAATGCTCCGAGTCTGTACCCTAGATGCCACATGGTGCTTACGACCCCGTAGTACCACAAGCTAACCAATGACAGGTACTTGCTGCAATCACTAAATAATAATACTGTAATAATGCGGAAATTAGGCTAAGTCTACCATAAGGTTCATAACTGAAATCAATTACTGATAAATAAATACTGAAAACTAAACATCTATCTGAAATTGTTTAGTCCGAAATTCTCTGACTTTCTAATGGTGGAGTTGATAGGATAAGTCACCAACTAACTCCAACTATTGAAAAATATACTAAAATACAGAAAGGGATAACTTTATCCTCGAACTATAAGTACTCACCACTATATCTTCTGCTAATAATCCGAGCTCCTAAATACAGTTAGGATTCCGTACGTATGAACCTATAATATAAGAAATCATAGCACAAAAGAAACTGTATGAGTCAGTACTTTGAATGTACTTGTATACTAAGTGAGGTAAGGACAAATGCATGGGTTCATATGCCTGAACAATAACTGACTGAATAATACGCATTCAACTAACTGAGAGTATATATATGAACTGAATGGTTATAAATACAGGTTATGCACTACTGTGTATATATCTACGTATATGTATATATATATAATACTAGCTGGGTGACAGAATTTGATAGTCTTAATTCTATAAAACTAAACTGAGTTCTATACTAAACTGGGTGACTGTATCTGACTGTCCTGATCCTGAAGAATTGAACTGAGTTCTATATTGAGTCTAAAACTGAAACTATAACTGTGGGAGTGCTCATTTAACCGACATACCCCAACTATAGAATGAATTGGGGTCCAACCTGTGACCCTAATTAGAAGGGTGTTAGAACCTTACCAAGGGATACTAACAATGGTTATAAGTAAACCCAATTTGGCAGGAAAACATTTTGTTAACCCTCAAACGAAAGCTCGTATGAGATATATCAACCCTTATCTAGTAGGAATATATCTCAACCTATGTTAGCTACGTAGTTCTGTAACACAGGGACTGCTACTAAAGGTTAAACCCTATACTGGTAGGAATGCCCCCATCCCTGGGTTAGCTTGATGCTGAATCCTACTACTAACTGAATAGACACTAATCTGATCACTAGACTGTACTAAACTTGACTGAACTATTACTGAGTTCACTGAGTTCTGTTAACTGACGGAGTACTATTGTATTGTTTGTGACACTACTGACACTAATCTGTAGCTACTGAATTCTAGGTAAATAGCTAGATTTTTGGATATTGAATACCCCCAGGACTCGATAGCATTTATAATCATAAAACATGGAAATAATTGAAAACATGGCAATGATCAACTATTCACAATTCAATCATTAGGTCATTTCATCGGGCATTTGGAAGTCATAAACTTGTACTTGAATAGGAATACATGCTACATGACATAATTACACTATTCAACTCACATGGGTATTTCATCTAACACTTGTAAGTCATAGCTTTATCATGTAGTAATTTAAGCACGTAGGAATAGCATGAATTCAACACTAGGGTCACCAATGAAACATAATTGCACAATTTACTCAACTAAGCATTTTATTAAACACCTAGCAGGCATAATCTTGTACTTGGGCATTAATATCAAGTTGATGCATCATGACTCAAAAATCAATTCACAAGTCAAGGGTTTCAACATTGAGATTTTAACAATTACATACATGATATCTGATATTCATGAAAACTATAATTAAATCTTTGATTGAAAATCCACACAACAACATGAACATGAAAATAACCCAATTGGTATATGTAATTCATGACAATATTAACTTGAGATTTTAAAGGGGTTATTGAACTCCAAGGGTGGAAGAAAACCCTTGGATGAACCCTTAACATTACTTGGTGCTTGAATTCGTGAAGATTGATGATGTGTTCTTAAAGCTTGAATTTGAAATTGGATGCCCTAAGGTTTATTCTAGAGGAAATTTGAAAGAAATACTGAATTTTAGCCTTTTGGATGGATGAATCACGTGTTTTGGGGCTGAATGGGGTGGGGGATTTGACCTAATTGCCCCTATGGATACGGGCTTTTAAATTATAGAAAACATGCCCAGTGATGCACAAATCGATATGCCGCATCAATAGGTCGATGCGATGGCTGATGCGATACATCGAGATCTTATCGACTTACTAGAATTTGAACTGGAAGCTAGGGAAAAGTATCTATCAATGCGATAGGCAATGTGACATGGAGAGATCACATCGATTCACTGTTTTGGACTCCCAAATATTCCTCAAATGATGTTTAAAAAATCCAAAATGCGCTCGAGAATACCTACTGACAACCCTGACCATGAATTAATCTAAAAATCAACATTTTTAAGGTCGTAAGGGTCGAAAATAAGTTCATGGAAATATCAAGGCAAAAATAAGAGTAAGTGTCAATACTTAGCTTAAGATTTTCTAAGTATGGGGCCTCTTTTCATGCTATAAGGGACTGAGTTAGGCTTGAAATTTTATGAGGTCTTATAACTCCCCCTTGGTAACATTTGTCCTCGAATGAGACTGACTAAGCTGAGAATATGGATCGACTGAGTTTACATACTGAACATGCACAACTGAAGCACGATTACATAATTGAAACTACCGATGTACTGAGTTTTCATACTAAACATGCATAACTGAAATATGACTGAATTCTAAAGACACGACATATTACTAAACTGTTTTCATGAAGGTATACATGCCATGAGAATGCTATGCAGCTGAAATTAATACCAAGTTTGTAAAGGTAATCTAAGCATGAAACTGAGTAACTCTAGGGAAGACTATTATCTTGAGCAGAGTCTGAATTAGCAGAGAAAAGGTGAGGGTACTTGGTCCATATATCAGCTTCTGCTTCCTAAGTAGCTCCCTCAACGGATTGATTCCGCCAAAGATCTAGGACTAGGGAAACTTTATTGTTCCTCAGTCTGCGAACCTGATAATCAAGAATTTCAACTGGAACTTCCTTATAAGAGAGACTATTTTGGACATCACTGCCCTCTATCGGGACTACAACTGCTAGGTAAGCTATGCAGGAACCTAGGGATAAACATCACACATACCTCACTAGATGAATTCATGAAGATTCTTGCGAATTTCTTGAGATTTGAAGGTTGAATTCCTTAATTTCTTTTCAAAGAGTTAGGGTTTCTTCTTGTGAAATAAGTGGCTTTTCTGGAGAGGATTTGCGATAAAAAAGGGCAAATAATTCTCTTTGGGGTCCCCAAATCATGTTATGTAATGATTGGGTGAAGGAAAATGACCAAAATACCCTTAAAAGGCAAGAGACGAAAGCTGGATGAAAGGGGGAAGGGGTGGCGTCTGCCTTGAAGCGATGGACTACCTCGGGCAATGGCCACTTTATCTCGATAGCCTAAAGGAGGCAGCGCCTGTCTTACCCCGATGGACTAAATGGGGTGGCGCGTACTTTTCCCGTCGGTGCTACTAGTTTGGCTATCCAAACATGCCCTTACGCTCATACAAAAATTTTAAAACTCACCTGAGATGTACTATTAACAATCCCAATCATGAATCAACTTAAAAATTGACATCCTAAGATCTTGAAGGCTAAAAATAATATCATCAAAGTTTAGGGGTCTTGAAAATGACTAAGTCCCAACACTTGGTGAAATTTCTAAGCTTTTGACCCCTTATACATGCAATTGAGAGCTAAATTAAGCTAAGACTTTTTCGGGGTATTACATTCGGGCTTATTTATTTAATGATGTTAGATTAAAAAAGATTTAAGATAAGGTATTAAGTGGTGAGGCTAAGGAATCCTTGCATGATATAGATAGTGTTTTGAGGATTGAAGGCCGAGTTTGTGTGCTAAGAGTGGCTGATTGGATTGGATTGGTTTTGGAGAAGGCTCATTATCTTAGATATTTTATTCACCCATGAGAGACTAAGATATATGATAATTTGAGGCAACATATTAGTGGGGTTCTATAAGGAAGGATTTATCTGATTTTGTATTTCATTACATATGCTGCCAGTAAGTGTAGGTGATCTTAGGTGGATTTATGCACCTAAGTATAGTTATCCGACCTTGTTCAGCATAGTTTTGAGGACATCTCTTGTGATTAATATGTTAATTCTTGGTTAAAGGAGCATTTAAGTTTCAAGTTATGTATTTTTATTGTTTAAGGTGTGTTCATAGTGAGTTTGGAGTCAAAACATTAAGTTAAGAATCAAAGGACAAAACTAGTACTCTTAGCTTAAGCTATGTCCTTACGAGTTCACCGTCTCGGATTGTACGTTGTTTTGAGCTCTAATTTGTGGTGTTTGATGTTATAGATGCTTGGTGAGTTAATAAATATGACAAATGGATGTTAAAATTTGAAAATTAAGTTTAAATAACACCACAAAGCTCGGTATGAAATGACAAATGCATGGGACAAACATTACGCAAAGTTTGATGTTTTGAATTCACCGACATGCCATGCAGCCTAGGTGCCGCATTAAGGGAATTGCACACCTTTGGTTGTAATTAAATATGGAACAAACTAGTGTGCCTCTTCTATTAGTCCATGCCATGCTACCTAGATGGTGCGATATGGCCGTGGCACGGAAGTAACTCAAAAATTGCCAATGTTGGCCTAATATAAATAGGAAACTTGATAATTATTTAATACAACTTGGACGAACTTAGGGATTTGATATAGGATGTATAAAACTTTAATTAAGGTTTTTCTTCAATTACCTTAGTTTAATTTTGTATTTTTTCATGTATTCATCTCTTCGAATTACGTATATGTCCATGAGCGGCTAAATACCCTTTTCCAGGATTAAGTCCAAGAACATGAGTACCATTGTTATGAATTGAATTGGTTGTGGTTATTGATCATGTGTGGTTATTTATTTATCTTTTTTATCACTATTTTGAGGATTCATGGATCTTATCATATATTCATAATTCTATTATGAACCTAGAATGAGGAATGATAGGATAGAACATGAAATGAATAGAATAGGATCATAATCTCAATTGAAAGAAGTAATGACTTGCAATTGGGATAGGAACATACTTAAGTTCCATATTTTGTTCAATTACGGGATAGAATATGAGTGTATTTAACTTAGTTCTCGCATCCCCGCTCAACGATATAATTGTGGGGCTGAGTTAGATAATTGATTATTGGTTCGAAAGACCATAGTCTTAGTATCAACCCTGTGAACCAACAACTATGATAATTAACCTAATCAATGAATTTCTATGATGTACTATGTTTGTTCGTAGTGCATTATCCCTGAGTGTCTCCCCATTTATTGTCCAAGAACTTTAATTTACTGCATTGTCGTAGTTTCATTTTAGTTATAACTTTCAAACTTCTTGTGGTTATGTTTGCATGAATTTAATCTTAATAGTTGAACTTCAATTGATAGTTGCTTAACACTAGTCCCTGTGGGATCGATACTTGTCTTTTAATAAGGTCACTATACTACTTAGGTGGATCAAGTATACTTGAATGTATGTTTGGCGCAATAAGTTTTTGCCGCCATTGCTGGGGACTTGTAATTTCTCAACTATCTTAGTTTTAGTTTTACTTTTTTTTATTTCTTTGGTGCTATTCACTTGATATTGGCTTCTGAATTTACAGGCACATGTTTAGTAGACTAGTAAGCTAGAAAGGGATGGAGAGCTGGTTTAACCAGACCTAGACCTCGAGCAATGCTTACACTAAAAGAGGAGACAAGTAGTAATTCTCTATAGATTCCACAAATTCACAAAGAGGAAGATATCACTGCACCCATGGTTGAAGATTCTCCAGCCCGCAGGACAATTCGTGAAGTGGCAATCCCACTTGCGACTAATGTGACTTCTGTTATTCAAGGAATGAATCCTGGAGGTAGATTTGAATTGAAGAAGAATATGGTACAAATTTTTCACAACATTGGACAGTTTACTGGGCTATCACATAAGGATCCATAAGTCCATTTACAAAATTTTTTAGAGATCATTGACACATTCATCCCTATGGATGTGTCAACTGATTATGTGAGGCTGACACTCTTCACTTTCTCACTTTGTGGGGAATAAAAGATGTGGTTGAACATTGAACCGACAACATCTATGTAAGACCCTGCAAAGTTCCCTCGTAGTCTGATCCTTTAGAGCGTGTCAAGTGAAGTATAATTCTGGCCCTAAAAGATTAAAGAGTGACTTCCAAAGTGATTAAGTGTTTAAACCTCATTGAATTTTCCTAAAAATGACTTTTTATTATGTGGGAAATTGAAATATCTTTTCAATGATACCCATTTCATCAAAATCCGACATCAAAAGTGAAAGATATGGCCATCTCATAGAAAGCAGTAAAATTGCCCAGGTGTGATAGAGAGGGCCGATGGACTGTCGAGCTTGTGATGGACCATCTCCCAAACCATCGTAGAGGATGCAGTGACACTCCATTCTAGTTAAGTGCGATGGTAAGGTCGTCAGACCATCTTGACCTCGATGAATGTCGCACCCATCGTCGTAGATGAGACAGTGAACAGAGTTCTGGCCCAGGTGCGACGGTCAGGACCGACGGACTGTCGTACCCTCGACGGACCATCACATCCACTGTTTCCTATTCCGTTCAATGATTTTAAATAATTTTTAAAAAGGAATTTTTGGTCTTTTTATACCCTTTTTAATCTCAGATATAGCCAAAATGAAGCACATAACTTCAAATTCTTCATAGACATAAAAAACTAGGGTTTTCTCTCAAGATTAACCCTCTAGAGCAAATCCAAATCTTCCTCCAATAAATTTAAGAACTCACCATAGATTTTACAATTTGAGTTAATATTCAAGGTTCCCAAGTAAAAGGATTCAAGAACCCTCTCTCAAGAGTATGAAAAAGAGTCTTGATAATGCTCAACTTACACCTTAATTTAGTGCAAGGCGGTCATCATCAATAAATTTACCCAAATTTGGAGTCGGGGTCGAATCCACTGGGAATAATGTGAGTGGCAATTAAACTAATTTGAAACTAAAGCTACAAGTTAAATTCAAACAAATGATACGAAAAGATAAAATGGGAGTTTTGGAGATTAGCCAATAAATGTTGGTCACTTTACTTTTAGTGTTTGTAATCAAGAGTTTATCGAAAACCAGAATTATGTTCACTATGGGTTTTAGTACTTGACAGATGCTAATAGTGATTGAAAATTCTCACAGTAGGTATGACAACAGATTATGTCTATCAAAGTTATGCCTAAATGTCTCTCGACCTACTTAAGCATTTAATTACCTAATCTTGTCGGACTTAGGGAATTTATATTTACTAAACAGACTTTAACTAAGGTTAATCGACCTTGTTACAACATTAATTAATAGATGGAATTTTAGTGTCTCCAAGTCTCTGTCAATAATTTACTTTCTACTATATTTGATTGTTTATCTCTAGTAAATCAAAGCAGGTGTTGTCTATCATTTGCAACCAATAGACAATAATTAAAATCTTTAAATTATCAAGGAGTCCTATTACCTTTAGAATCTTAAACACATAGCATCTTACTAAGACTTAACCTATATATCCCATAATTTGGGTTAAAGAGATTTAGCCACTCATAATGTAATAAGCGAAATAACTAGATGTATTCATAATTTAAAAGATGAACTTACCACAAGATGAATAGTAACTAGTAATTCTCAGACTAGATCACAATAGAAATCCAAAAATATTGATGAAAATCTCTTCAAAGTTAATTGTTTTTCAAGCCAAGAAACTAGAGAGAAAAATAACAAAATACGTGTGTTACAAAATTATGTTCAGTACTCCTTTAGAAAACCCTAAACAATACTTTTTATAGTTCAGTCTAACAAAGGAAAAAAATGACAGAGTTTAATAATTCCTCGAATTAAGAGACAACATTCGTGATACCTTATCAGGATTTTGACGACTTATCACAAATGTCATCAGCTTCCTCTTCAGTTTTAGCACTTCCTACTTAAGGCTGACAATGAATCTTGATGACTTATCAAAAATGTGATGACGTATCAGATAATGTCGTCACTTCTCCACCACAGCTCACATGTTCTACCTAAGGCTGACAGCGACTCTAACGACTTATCAACTCTTTGACGACTTATCAGAAAATGTCATCATAACTTTTAGATGAGGTTTATTCTCTATCTAAGGTTGACGATAAAGCTGATAACTTATTAGAGTGCTGATGACTTATTAGGAATGTCGTAAACCACACTTCTCTTTTATTTGCTTCAGACTTTAACTCTTTTGCTTTCATCCTTGTTGGTTCTCTTGTATCTTGGCATCTACTACAAAATCAAAGATAAAACAATCAAAAACGACAAAAGTTGCTTAAGACATTGCAATTATTCTTAGTTAAAAGCCTCAAATGTGTTAGCATCTGATCACACTTCAATACCCTCAACTTAAAACTATTGCTTGTCCTCAAGCAACCCAAACAAAACCAAGAGGATACAAAGTACATTCGGCAGTCAATCATCCATATTATCTCAAAACTATCTTTACCCTCTCCAAGGTCAATTAATTCCTAAACAACTGTGTATGCTATTGAAGAACAACAATGGGACACACAGGAATCAAGATATGGAATCAATTCAGTAACGAACACCATGCACGTCTTAAGCTTACACTATCCAAACAAGTTAGCAACTAGCAACGTAACCAGTGTGCCCTCACTACAAAGAAGTCCCACTTAACTTATATCAAACATTACATATGTAACCATAGGGACAATTACTAGACACTCACTCTCAGAATGAAGTTCTAATTAATGTCTGCCAAATATCATAGGCTTGCCCTTATTTTCATTAACAAGACTTTTATACAGGTCAGCTAGGATCACTATAGGTTTTCTCTTTGGCTTGTAATGTAGGATAGGGGATGGTATGATACTCGATGATATTTAAAGTGACTAAGCCTCCTTGACACTACACTAGCTTGTAGGATCTTACTTATTAACCTTTTTCTATTCTTCTCTTTTCTTGATAACACATATTCAGGATGGGTGCAGTCTTTTTGACAATCATTTCTTTTTTTTTCACAAATTTTCTTTTCTTATTCTTTTTCACCGCACCCAGTTTTTTATTCTTTTCTTTTATTCTACTTTTCTTCATACTTATTTTACATCACACACCCTTATGGTAGCCACCCTCAACTTAGGCTATTTGCCTAAGTCAAAGTGCAAAATGTCCACCAAGGACTAGGGCCAAAACAAGTTCATTATGATATGAATGGGAAGGTGATAGGTATAATTAAAAGAATAGGCATTCAGGCTCAAAATCAAGATCAAGGGATATTATTTACACATGGAAGGTCATTTAGGCTAAAAGTGGACTAATATCAACAACGTCCTGTGATCCTTTCCTAACCTCTATCCTACAACCAAGGCAAGACCAATCAGGCAAGTTCTAGATTTAACACACAACTGGAACTAGGTAGTATCTCATACACACATGGCACAAAGGTACATCAGAAGCTACTACAGATTCGGTTTATGCAATTGTTTAGTAATGGTTATCATGTCACTAGTACTAATGCCATAACAAGATACACAGTGGTCACACATAAATGCATATCATACAGTTATAAAATAGACCATTGGAGAGGTATTCGAAAATCAACAAAAACATGTTAACTGCCTAAGGTACTTTTATTTCTCCTAGTCAACTAAAACATTTTACAACAAATCACAATATGCCTAAACATGCCGGCTCTACTAAAAATAGGACTCCGGGGAAAAGAGGCACAACAACAAAAACCCCAAAAGGACATCAACTCCCACAAGTAGTCCCACCCTCAACTTATAACAATGCATTATTCCCAATACGTCAAACCAACACAAGAGAGTTAAAAACATACCTGTGGCACTACAGGTGTGAATATTTGATGTCAATCGCATAATACGAATACAAACAACAAAATACCTTGGATTACCTCCCAAGAAGCACCTAATTTAGTGTCGCGGCATGACATTATTCAGTTATCCTTCATCCCTCCACTTAGAAAATTTATATTATAAGCCATCTTTTGATCTTTACTTCTTTTAGGTCCGTTGGGCAAAGGTGAGGGCATGATAAAGAATGTTCTATCACGCCACTTTGAAAACCTGAACAACTTGCCCAATTTTGCACCAAAATTTCGTGTGGGCTCATTGGGAAGTAGCAAGGATCTTAAAAGCCACTAAATGGACATCGATCTTTATGCTTCTTGGATTTTATGATTGGGCTTGTGGTATATCTTTTTGGAAAGATAAACTCCAAAATGTAAGAATTTTCCTCCTCATTTTCAAAATTCATCAATTGCTTGTGTGATTCAACTTTCATTACATCCACCAGGCATAATGTTGAAAAGTGGTTCGAATGAGGACTGAATCTTACTTCCAAAGTAGCGTCCCTATTAGTATCTTTACCTTGAAATGGACTAGAGTCTTCACAAGGATTGTGCTTGATTTCTTCTGCCTCTAGCACCATTTCCCCAATCTCGGCATCACCCTCATGGTTGGTTTGGTTGGTTGGGAAATCTCCAAGGGTTGATCAAAATTAAGATCATCATTATTATAGGATTCTTTCTCCTCATATTCATACTTTTTGACTTGTCTAAATGATTCCACAGACAAGATATCATCTAATCATAATGTAGAAGAGTTCTTTAGATTATTGACCTCAATATCCATCTCCCCTATACTTCTTTTTCCTTGGTAAATACCTTAATGTCTTGATTTATATCACATATGATATCATTCATTGTGTCCATACGATCCAACATTAGTTGAAGCATAGCTTCAATGCCACTCTTTTTAGTTCCTCATTCTACCTTTTCTTGACCAAAAGACCTATCAAAATCATAAGAAGAACTATAATTTCGGTTAGCACAATGGGGAAGAGGGCATTTGGGCAATCACTCCAATGTCCATCTTGACCACCACATATAGAAAAATTATACTTTCAATAGGATGGAGATGGTGCACATATTTCTCTTTGGGGAGCAAATCTTCAGTCATCTCAAAAGTGAGGTCGATCACAATATGGATATGGTTCATCAAGATAAGATTTCCAACCACCAAGATCATGTTTATTACATGATGCCACGGTAGTAAGTAAACTAAAATAAAAATCTACCTAACACATGAAATAAAAGTAAACTAAAAACAAATATTTACACGTTTGAATTCAAGCAATTAGGCTAGAATTCTAAACCAACTCAATAAACCAAATTTTTCCCTGGCAATGGCACAATTTTTGATAACGCTCAACTTACACGTCAAATTGTTCCCTAGAAATGGTGCCATTTCTGATAACGTTCAACTTACACATCAATTTAGTGTAAGGCGGTCGTCATTAATATATTTACCCATCTTTGAAGTCGGGTTTGAATCCACAACGAATAATATAAGTGGCGATTAAACTAATTTAAAACTAAAGATACAAGTTAAATTCAAACAAATGATATTCAAAGATAAAATGGGGGTTTTGGAGATTAGCCAATAAATGTTGGTCACTTTAGTTTTAGTGTTTGTAATCAAGAGTTTATCGAAAACCAGAATTATGTTCACTATGGTTTTAGTACTTGACAGATGCTAACAGTGATTAAAGATTCTCATAGTAGGTAGGACAACAGATTATCTTTATTGAAGTTATGCCAAAATGTCACTCAACCTACTTAAGCATTTAATTACCTAATCCTCTCGGACTTAGGGAATTTATATTTACTAACCAGACTTTACCTAGGGTTAATCGACCTTGTTACAACATCAATTAATAGATGAAATTTTATTATAAAACATGAATCTTGAATGATATTTATCATGATTTTGATATTTGGGTTGTGAATCCCCATTGAAAATTGTGTTTTTTTAGAAAGTGTGTGTTATAAGCACGTTGATGTTGAATATTTGAGATATTTTGAATGATTTAACCTTTTGGTCTTCATGGAGTTATTTTGAACTCAAGTGTGAAAGAAATCCACAGCATGGTTGATTTTGATAGATGAGAAGCATGATGGCTCCCGATGTATATTTATATATTATTGAAATTATTTTGTTATGGATTGTCTTTGAAATGATCTGAGCTAAGTCCAGGAGAAATCTTTAGCACCGAGTGGGAGGTATAAAGCGACCTTACTTCCCTAGAACTATGTGCCCTCGTAAGAGTGAGCCTGAGGCTAATTTATATATTGATCACTAGTTTGTGTGGATTTGATATCGATAGTCCTACTGCGATGACAAGTATAGGATGGCTATCCTCAACATGGGTTGTATGTTGGACTCCATGTAGCTCACATGGTTTATGTTGGTTATAGGATCTCCCAGTGTGTCTGTGTTTCCTTGTGTCTATTGTGAACGGTGAAGTGATTTGAAAGTGGAATTGTGAAAGTTATTCTTTTGAAAGATTTAAATGATATTTATATTATGAGAATTGATATTCTTGATAAACTGAAAGTGATTGACAAATTATATGATGACTCACATGTGTTAGATTATGATGATTTTCTTTGGGCTATGTGAGTCTTTCATACATCCTTCATATTTCTTATAAATATTTATGATGATGATGTTTATACAACTGCATACACCCCCATATACTCGATTTCTTTTCATGGTACTGACCCATATCTTCGGATGTGAGCTGTATTTTCTCAGAATATAGGTTCAGGTGCTCAATTCTAGATTCGACAGTGACTTTTCAGGCATGCTGTTCTACATTCTCTATTGTGGTGCATCCTCATGTTTCGAGGACATGATGTCTGATGTTGGATTCATAGAATTGTTTACATTTGATAATTGAGTATGAGTAAGTTGGGGCATGTCTCAATGGCTTGCTGGTTTTATTGATTTTCTTAGAGGTTTGTCAGACTAGTATATATGTTGGGATTTTACTAATAGGTCATATTTTGTTATCTTTTGGAAATTCTTTTATTCTTAGATGATGATTACTCTATTGATATTTGAGGGTTATTTATGGAAACCCCGTTGATTTGTGTTGAACAGAATGAAAATGGCTCAAAGGGTTAGCTTGGACCTACTCGTAGCCTCAAGCACCATGTGGTGCTCCGGGACCCATTTTCTAGAGCGTTACAAACTTGGTATAAGAGCCTAAGGTTTTAAGGTGTCCTAGGGAGTCTGACAAGCCACGTTAAGTAGAGTCTTGATCATCGGTGTGTAGCGCACCATATTTATGAGCAAGAGGCTACCAAACATTTTAGGAAGAAGTATGATTCATTATTTCAGAAGTCTATCATGCTTAAAGTGTCTCTCTCTGTCATTGATTCGTGCTCTCTTCTTTCAGAAATATGCCTCTATTAATTGTCGGACCCAAATGGTCAAGTTTCAATTTTCGAATGCATCCATGTTTGAGTGGTCTGGGAATTCTGTGTCACCCAAGAGTCATTTTATCTCTTACATCAAAGCTAGAAAGCTTATTTCCAAGAGATGTATTTACCATTTGGTTAGAGTCAAAGACACTAAGTCTGAGACTCCAACTCTCCAGTCTGTTAACATCGTCAATGAGTTTTCTGATGTCTTTTTGAATGATCTCTTAGGGATACCTCCTGATAGAGAGATAGAGTTCAGGATTGATCTTCTTCTCGATACTCAACCCATTTCTATTCCTCCTTACCGTATGGTCCCTGCAAAACTTAAGGAGTTGAAAGATCAACTTAAAGATCTACTAGATAGGGGTTTCATAAGTCCCAGTGTTTCTCCTTGGGGTGCTCCTATGTTGTTTGTGAGAAAGAAAGATGGCTCTTTGCATATGTTCATTGATTACCGCCAACTGAATAAAGTCACCATAAAAAATAAGTACCCTCTTTCGAGAATAGATGATTTGTTTTACCAATTGCAAGGTGCAAGTTATTTCTCAAAGATAGACCTTCGTTCTGGCTATCATCAACTCAAAGTTAGGGAGTGTGACATCTTGAAAACCACTTTTCAAACTCGTTATGGCCATTTTGAGTTTCTTGTTATGTCTTTCAGGTTAACTAATGCCCAGCATCTTTCATGGACCTCATGAATCAAGTGTTCAAACTATATATGGATATGTTTGTCATAGTGTTCATCGATGATATACTGGTGTACTTCCGTAGTGAGGATGAACATTCTGATCATCTCCGAACTATCTTGCAAACCCTTAGAGATCACAAGTTGCTTGCCAAGTTTAGTAAGTGTGAGTTTTGGCTAAGGTCAGTTGCTTTTCTGGGTTATATCATTTCTTCCGAGGGTATTAGAGTTGATCCCCAAAAGACCGAAGCTGTTAGAAATTGGCCTAGACCTATTTCTCCAACTGATATCCAAAGTTTCTTGGGTTTAGCTAGCTATTACTGCTATTTTGTTGAGGGTTTCTCCTCTATAGCGTCTCCTATGACTCGGTTGACCAAAAAGAAAGTGAAGTTCTTATGGTCTGAATCTTGTGAGAAGAGTTTTCAGGAGTTGAAGACTCGACTTACTTCAACCCCTATATTGACTTTTCCTGATGGTGTTGATAGTTTTGTGGTGTACTGTGATGCTTCGATAGTTGGGTTGGGTTGCGTATTGATACAGAAGGGTAAGGTGATAGCCTATGCTTCTAGAAAGTTGAAACCCTATGGGAAAAATTACCCCACCCATGACCTTGAGTTGGCTGCTATTGTGTTTGCTTTGAAAATTTGGAGACACTATTTGTATGGTGTCCATGTTGATGTTTTCACTGATCATAAGAGTCTGAAGTATGTGTTTACCAAGAGAGAATTGAATCTTAGGCAGAGACGATGGTTAGAATTGTTAAAGGACTATGATATAAGTGTGCTGTACCATTCAGACAAGGGCAATGTTGTGGAGGATACCCTAAGTAGAGTGCCCATGGGTAGTGTTTCACATGTGGTAGAAGGTAAGAAAGAGTTGGCTTGTGATGTACCTCATTTGGCTAGATTGGGGGTTAGGTTGTTTGACTCTGCTGAAGGTAGTATAGGGGTTCAGAGTAGTTCCGAATCCTCCTTGGTTTCAGAAGTGAAGGAAAAGCTATACTTAGATGCTAGTTTAGTCAGACTGAAGGAGTCAGTCAAGGACCAAAAAGTAAAGGTTTTCTCCCAAGGGGGAAATGGTGTGTTGAGATTGCAGGGTAGATTGTGTGTCCCGAATGTTAATAATCTGAGACAGAGGATTATGGCTGAAGCACACAGGGCACGATATTCTATTCATCCTGGTGCCACCAAGATGTACCAAGACTTGCTGGAAATCTATTAGTGAAGTGGCATAAAGAAAGATATAGAAGCATTTGTAGCTAAGTATGCAACATGCTAACAGGTTAAGGTTGAACACCAAAGACCTGGTGGTATGATGCAAGAGTTTAGTATTCCCACATGGAAGTGGGTAGAGATAAATATGGACTTCGTGATTGGTTTACCTCCTTGCCGATGCCATCATGATTCTATTTGGGCTGTGGTTAATAGGTTGACTAAGTCTGCTTATTTGTTGCCTGTTCATACTTCATATACTGCTGAGGATTACGCTAGCTTGTATATCCGAGAGCTAGTCAGACTGCATGGAATTCCCTTGTCTATCATTTCGGATAGGGGTACTTAATTCACTTCGTAATTTTGGAAAGCTTTTTAGAAGGGTCTAGGTACCTAAGTGCTTTTGAGTTCTGTTTTTCATCCGCAGACCGATGGTCAGGCTGATCAGACCATCAGGACCTTTGAGGATATGTTGAGAGCTTGTGCACTTGACTTTAAGGGAAGTTGGGATAATTACTTACCGTTGATAGAGTTTGCCTACAATAACAGTTTCCACTCTAGTATTGGCATGGCTCCATTTGAAGCCTTATATGATAGGAAGTGTAGATCACCCATAGGTTAGTTCAAGGTGGGTGAAGCGGCTATGAGTGGTCCTGATTCGGTATTTGAGGTTATGGAAAAAGTTAAGTTGATTAGGGAAAGGTTGAAAAATACACAGAGTCATCAGAAGTCATATGCGGATGTTAGAAGGAGAGACCTTGAGTTTGATGTTGGTGACCTAGCGTATTTGAAAATTTCACCCATGAGGGGGGTGAATAGATTCGAAAAGAAGGGGAAGCTTAGTCACAGTTATGTTGGTCCTTACAAAATTCTATGCCGTGTTGGTAAGGTAGGTTATGAGGTCGAGTTGCCTTCCGAGTTATCCTCTGTTCATCCAATATTCCATGACTCCATGCTTAGAAAGCATATTAGCGACACTGTGGTAGTGGATTTCTCTGTGAGTGCTGGCATTCAAGAAAATCTTTCTTTTGATGAGATTTCTGTTGAGATTCATGATTTCAGTGTCCGAAGACTAAGGAACAAATAAGTTCCCTTGGTCAAGGTATTGTGGTGAAACCAATCTGTTGAGGGTGCAACTTGGGAAGCTGAGGCGGATATGCGATCCAAGTACCCGCACCTATTTTTTGCGAACTCCGATCAAGCTGAAGGTGCCATTCTTTGCTAAATCATGCACTTTTGATAAAATTTGTTGCAGTTCAGCTGTCATTTATTATGTGTTCAGCTGTAGTTTCTTGAATTTATGCATTATATGTTGCATTCGGAGTGAGAAATGATGTGGTGATAAGTCTAACGGATGGTTTCAGCTGTATGCTCTATTCCCTATTGAATTGGCATGTCTAGCATCATTCTAGGACCAATGTTTCCAAGGGGGGATGATGTAATACCCCAGAAAATTTTTTGTTGAAATTTTGTGCGTAAACGTTTTGGGTTCTATCTTCTAGAATGAATTATAAATTTTTCATGTGGAATGTCTTAGATTATGACCCATCATTACGTAGAGTATCGAATAAGATTTCTAACTATATGTGGATCATCCAAAACGGACACCCGAGTGATGAGTTATGAACATTCCGATCGAACCGTGAATAGTAATAAACAGTAAAACGTGCAGGAAAAAGTACTGAGGCCTAGCGTATTTTTGCTCCAACTTTAAAAAAACATAAATACTTGTACATAATGATCTGGGTGATCTACTATATATCAACGGAAAGCTCTGTGAGTCCTCTTTCAAGTGAAATTGGTTTCATCCAATTTGTCTATCGGAGCAAAAAGTTATGGCCGATCTACTTCAGCCTATCAAAAGAGAATTTTTGGGTCAACTACAAACGATCATAACTCCTCGTACACAATGATATGAGTGAGATACTATATACCAACAGAAATATATGAGAGTCCTCTTTCTAATGAAATTGGTTTCATCTAATTTGGATATCGGAGTAAAATGTTATGGTTGATCTACTTCAGACTATCAAAACAGTCCACCAAAGGACAGATTCGAGAATTATTTGATTTTTAGGGGCATTTTGATCATTTTCCCTCACCCAAAATCCATCCAAACCCTATATTAAAGACTATTAGAAGCATTATATGTTATATTTCATCAAATTCCCTCAAAAAGAAAACCCTAAGCTCCTACATCCAATTTCAAGAACCTCCAAAGTTCACCATTAATTCTGCAAATTTATTCAAGATTCCAAGTTCTTTGTTCAAGAACTCCAAGAACAATTATTTAAAGGCATGATTAACATCTCAAAATAGAGTATCGATCTAAAGTTTATCATTCAAGGTATGTGGGGTTTTTCAACAAGAACTCTCTTTCGTTCTTGTGCCCAAAATAATTTTCTTTACAAAGGCATGATTTTTATTTGATTTTTATGAATTTGAAGCATGAACCCATATCTTATGATGATTATTATGAAATCTTGATGTTTATGATTTTGAAAGATGAATTTACATGTTTGGAGATATAAAGCATGAATCTTGAATGATATTTATCATGAATTTGATATTTGGGTCGTGACTCCCCATTGGAAATTGTGTTTTTTTTTAGAAAGTGTGTGTTATAAGAACGTTGATGTGGAATATTTGAGATATTTTGAATGATTTGACCTTTTGGTCTTAATGGAGTTGTTTTGAATTTGAGTGTTAAAGAAATTCACAACGTGGTTGATTTTGATAGGTGGGAAGCATGATGGCTCCTGATGTATATTTGTATATTACTGAAATTGTTTTGTTGTGGATTGTCTTTGAAATGATCTGAGCTAAGTCCGGGAGAAATCTTTAGCACCGAGTGGGAGGTATAAAATAACCTTACTTACCTAGAACTACGTGCCCCCATAGGAGTGAGCCTGAGGCTAATTTATATAGTGATCACTAGTTTGTGTGGATTTTATATCGATAGTCCTACTCCTATGGAAAGGATAGGATGGCTCTCCCAAACGTGGGTTGTACGTTGGACTCCATGTAGCTTATGGTTTATGTCGGTTATAGTATCTCCCAGTGTGTGTGTGTTTCTTTGTGTCTATGGTGAATGGTGAAGTGAGTTGAAAGTGGAATTGTGAAAGTTATTCTCTTGAAAGATTTAAATGATATTTACATTATGAGAATTGATATTCTTGATGAACAGAAAGTGATTGACAAATTATATGATGACTGACATGTATTATTGTACTTATTTCATCCTCTCATGATTATGATGATTTTCTTCGGGCTACGTGAGTCTTTCATACATCTTGCATATTTCTTATAAATATTTATGATGATAATGTTTATATAACTTCTTACACCCCCATATACTCGGTTCCTTTCCATGGTACTGACCCACATCTTCGGATGTGAGCTGCATTTTCTCAGAATGTAGGTTCAGGTGCTTAGTTTCAGGTTCGACAGTGATTCTTTTGGCACGCTGTTCTACATCCTCTGTTGTGGTGAGTCCTCATGTTCCGAGGACGTGATGTCTGATGTTGGTTTCACAGAATTGTTGACATTTGATAACTGAGTTTGAGTCAGTTGGGGGCATGTATCAATGGCTAGCTGGTTTTATTGATTTTCTTAGAAGCTTGTCAAACTAGTATAGATGTTGGGAGTTGACTAATAAGTCGTGTTTTGTTATCTTTCTGAAATTCTTTTATTCTTGAATAATGATTACTCTGTTGATATTTGAGGGTTATTTATAGAAACCCCGTTGATTTGTGTTGAATTGAATGAAAATGACTCAAAGGGTTAGCTTGGGACTACTCGTAGCCTCAAGCACCGTGTGGCGCTCCGGGACCCATTTTTTGGGGCGTTACAATAGAACATCTCTCCCCAATATGGGCAAGACGTTGGACTCTACGTAGCTCACATAGTTTCTGTCGGTTAGAAGAAACTCCCGAGTTTGTAGTGTCTCGAGTCTAAGGAGTTCTAAGTGTTAAAAGTTACTAAATTTCTAAGTCCTTAAGTTTTAGAGAAGTTTTACCCTCCACAAGATAAAAGCATGAGTTTGAAAGTATTGTTTAATGCTTTTTTTAGCCTTCAAGTACTGAGAATAAGAGGAGAGTATAGATTTGAAAGTTAAGTATAATGACTCACGATATTTGTGTTACATGGTTCACTATTCATGATTCATGAGTTTTATATTTTAGACTTATTCAAGCTACTTGAGTCATTCCTATTTGTATGCATGATTTTATTAAAAAGAATTAATATTGCTTTATATAAATGCATACACCCCCATATACTCAGCACATTTCCAAAGTGTTGATCCACATATACGTCTGTGTTTTACAATATCGTATAATGTAGGTTCAAGAGCTTTATCTCAGCAGTGACCATGATTCTCGACTAGCTTTATCTAGATTACATAGTTGGTGAGTCCTCATGGTTCGAGGACCTATATTTACAACTTTTCTATTTTCACAGTGTTTTGAGTTTTACTCTTAGATCATTATGATTCAGTTGGGGGTCTGTCCCAATGTCTCGTTAGTTTGAGTAGAAGAGGCTTTGTCAAACTACATTGTTAGTTGAAGTTGTGTTCTAGACTCTCAGTATTTTCGCTATCCAAACATTGTTTCCAGTTATTTTGGATTATAGTTGACACAGTAAGGCATCATTGTTCATCTTATTTATCCTAAAGCAAGTGTTAGAAGTAGTAACAGTCTTAAAGGGTTAGCTTAGGGATACTTGTAGCTTTAGGCACTGTGTGACATCTCGGGATGAGATTTTAGGGCGTTACAAACTTGGTATCAAAGCCTAAGGTTTAAGGAGTCCTAGGGAGTTTGAAAAGCTGTGTAAAATAGAGTCTTGATCATTGGTGTGTAGCACGCCACATCTATGAGCAAGAGGCTAGAAGATGTTTTAAGAAAAAGTCATCTCTTTTATTCTGAATCTATCATGCATACAGTTGTCTCTCAACTATTAATTCATGCTCTGTTATTTTAGAAAATGGCTCCCCAAATAGTGAATAGCCATAGAAACAATAATGACCAACCTTAGCCTGTTGATCCTTTGAATGAGACTGTGTCTCATGCTAAGTTTCGGGTGGCCTTTCAGGCATTATCCCAAGCAGTCACCGCCAATGTTCAGGCCAATAAATAGGCCAAAATTTTGAATCAGTAGGGAGGTGATTTAGTTGTTGCTAGGATTCATTATTTCATGCGAATTAATCTACTAGATTTCTATGGGTCTAAGGTATGTGAGGACCTATAGTTATACCTTAAGGAGGTAAGTAAGATCACACAGATGATGCAGGTTTCTGAGGAAGAAAATGTTGAGCTGGCATCTTACTAGTTGAACGACATTTCTCATGACTGGGTTGTCGCGTGGAGGAAGGGTAGAGGAGAGGATGTTGCCCCTATATCTTGGAAGGTATTCCAAGATGCATTCTTGGACAAGTTCTTCCCGCTTAAGATGAGGGAAGTGAAGATTGAGGATTTTATCAACTTGAGATAGGGTTCCATGACTATTAAGGAATACTACCTAAAGTTTAATCAATTGGCCAAGAATGCTCCTGATCTGATTGCTGACACCCGAACTAGTATGAAAAAGTTTATGATTGGGGTGTCTGGGTTGGTGTTGAAAAAATACAGGACTGCATTGCTAAACAGGGATATGGACCTTTCCAGATTGATGGTACATGCATAATAAATAGAGGCAGACAACATAAGGGAGAGATATAAAGTGAGGGGTAACAAGAGGGCTAGATTTGAGCAGCATGAGTTTAGTCAGGATTGGTCCCATGGAGGGAACCATCCACAGTTCCAGATCTGTTCATCTATGCTAAAGGATTCATCAACTAGTGCTCCCACACCTAGAGACTGGCAGTAGTAAGGGAGCAGGTCTTCTATGTCCTAGTCCCAGAATAGTATAAGTAACAAAACTTGCTATCCTACATATACTAAGTGTGGTAGGGACCATCCCAGTGCGTGCTTAGCAGAATAGAGGGGTTGTTTTGGTTGGGGCAAGTTGGGCCACAGACTTAGAGAGTGTCCACATGCTAGGCAAGAGAACAGAGATGCCTGACCTCAAATGTAGTCTACTAGTGCACCAACTTCTATAGCCCATCCCACCCCTGATCAGGGTGCTTTATCTAGCACTGCTAGTGGTCAATGCTAGAACAGATTCTATGCTCTACCATCTGATAACGCTCAATCTACAGCTCTCGTAGGAGTGTAAAGCGGTCGATAGCAAATATAGAACCCAACTGGGTTGGGTATCGATCCCACAGGGAATAGCTTGGCCAACAAGTAAGTAAAATTACTAAACTTTTGGTGCAAGTCTCGTAAAAGGGGGGATTCTTGTCTTGCAAGTAATGTAAACAAAGGCTGAAAATAATAAAGTAAAAAGAGAAAGATTGTTACGTAAGTTGTAAACAATGAGAATTGAAGCGTTGGGGTTATGTCCACCTTCTGAGGTATACGTCTCTATTGGCTATGAGTGTGTAGAGTCTTGACATGCAATTGCTTATAGAGAATTGTAGTCGATGGTAAATCCAAGCGTCTCTCGACCTGAACAAGGACTATTTCACTTTAAATCTCTCGAGCTTAAAGCGTGTCTACCGTTATGAATTCTCCAAGAGGTTAGTCCAGTTACGGCACTAGCTTTTTAATAGGAAAGGGTGTCCTACTACCTTGACATTATCTCTTTTCCAGACAAATAACCTTTCTCTCAAACAAGTTAAATGTTAGACTGGCGTTATTCTATGCGTCTGCAGCCACAAGAATTTGCATTAAGATGAAGAGAATAATGATATAAGCAATATACGTGTCTCGAACTCACAAACTCACAGCAATAGATAGTATCTCATTCGGCTTCCATAACCCCAACAGAGAAGTTTAGTTACCCATGAGTGCGAAGGAGATCATGATTTGCATTGTTATTGTTGAGTAATGGCGTGTGGATTAGGTGATAGGAGTGTAGTGTGATTCCTTAGCAAGTAACAATTCTCTTGTTGCGGTAAATAAGAATAGATGAATAGAAGAAAATAAGATTAATGGAAAGATTAGAAGAGTTGTAGAATTGTTGTGGTGGAAGAAGAGAGGGATGAAAGAAGATTAATTGTTTAAATGTCTTCTCTCCACTAAGGGAGGAATTGCCTCTCCACTAAGGGAGGACTTAATTAAAAATCTCTAGCATGATAGGGTATTTATAATACTCCTATCCTACTCCTACTATGCTAATGAAATAAATAACCAAATCCTACTAAACTAAGGAAATACTTAACCCATTTGTACTAGGTTAATGTAACATTCTCCTAATCCAAATAAACTAATGAAATACATAACCCAATTGTACTAGGTTAATGTATCATTGTCAAAATCCAGCTTTGTGTCTGTAAGTCCCCAAAGTCTTCAGAAATGCTATTTTAGCCCGGGACAGATTTTCCATGCAGCAGTTTTGGTCCTTAGGCGTGTAGACTCCCTTTCCTTCCTTTGTGAGCTTTCTTTTGCGTCAAGTAAGCCATAAAATGCTGTATTTTGCATCATTTATACCTGAAGCTTTACTTATCATGTTCGTTAGCTCATTTACAGGAAAAAAGACTAAAAGTGCATGAAATATATAATTTGTTCTCAAAACTAGGCTAAAATATGGGCAAAATATATTGATATAGGCGTGTAAATTCG
This sequence comes from Capsicum baccatum var. pendulum, assembly GCA_030864225.1. Classification (NCBI taxonomy): domain Eukaryota; kingdom Viridiplantae; phylum Streptophyta; class Magnoliopsida; order Solanales; family Solanaceae; genus Capsicum; species Capsicum baccatum. The sequence goes on from CM061551.1 coordinate 103,554,224, forward strand.
CCTATCATCAACACCCCACACTTGCAGCTTTGTTCGTCCTCGAACAAAATATCATGTCCTCCTAAGTATCAACTTAGGGTTTTTACAGCAACAACACAAAACATTCTTCAATACAAGAATAAAAATTATCAACAAAGAGTAGCTTCCCGATTATAAGTAGAAACAGTTTAACCTCTAGCGTAGACTAGTGATGGTGATCAACTCGCATGCAAACGTTAAGGTACATAGAATCATATACAACTATCCAAAGCTCATCAACCATGTGTGTCTCACAATATAGTACCCATAATTACTCACAAATATAGCATATTTTTCAAACATGGGTATCAAAATGTCCTTGCTCTCACTCTCACAAAGAATTCATATGTAGCAACTGATGACCATAGGCTTGCCCTTAATGTAGTACTCTACTAAATGTCGGAATGTTAAGATTAGGATCAAGTAGGTCTTTTGATGGTTGTAATGTAGGCTAAGGGACGGGTAGGACTATTTTTGCCAAGAATAGTGACTAGGTTCCTAAGCGCTTTAATACATCACTTTGTATCATTGACACTTTTTTCTTTCAACCTTTCTTCTTTCTTTTGTTCTACCACCCTTGTTCTCCTCTTTTGTTTTTCAATTTTAAGCACAACTCACTTTTCAGCTTTCTTTTCCTTTTTCTTTTCACAACATACCTCTTATGATAGCACTTTCTTTTCCATAACACATTCAAGCACCATTTACAATTTAAAGCATCATACTTACCCAATTTCCTCTTATGTTGTCACATGACCTTTTTTATTTAAAGCACTTAGGAATTTGGATCAAATTACGGTCTTGAAAAAAATGGATTAGGCTTACATACAAGGTTGTCAAAGAAATAGGCTAAAGGCTCAAAAGGGTTTGACTAGGATGATGTCCATGGGTAGGTAAAACTGAAGGTAAACAAATATAGGTTGCCAAAGAAATGCCTAAATCATCTCCTAAACTTACACTCCTTATTTTCGCTTTGCATACATACCAGGCAAGTTCTAGCATCAGCCACAAACATAGAATATACTGTTACCTCACACACACAAGGCACATGGTTGACTTGATTGGAATTAATATAGACTCTCGACGCAACAAGTGAAAGAATTGAACCACTCAATATCACATAATGAGTCACAACTGGAGCCTAAACGTCTCAATAGTCACAATTGTAGCACATACTCTTGTTATAATCTCATGCTGCCTATCAAAATAATTTTATGCGAAGCTAAAAAAATTTTAACTACTACAAAAAAACGAAACGAAACAAAACGAAAGAAAAATGAAACAAAAGCAAACAAACATAGATGTGAATAGAGAAGTATAGCATGCAATACCAACACCCCACACTTAGTCGGGACACTGTCCTCAGTGGAAAATAAATACGAGGAACCTGGTTGGTCGGACTCATTCTCTATGTCTGGGGTCATACCCCTTGGATCGGAATCATCATCAGAGTCATCATCCGTAGAAGTTTCTCATAAGTATCCCACTTAATTCCAAGAGTGAGTTGAGGTGTTTGCATCAAGGAGGGTTCTCCTTGCTCTCTTTGGCCTCTTTTCTTGCCTTTTTGGGAAGTGGTAGCCTTCTTCCTTGCCTTGTCTCTCTTTAGGTTCCATTGTACCTGAGACTTGAAATAGTGTTAATGGTAGCACAATCTCAATGGATACAATCTATACACAGACAGTAGGGGTACCACCCCACACTTAGGTTGTTGGCACCAACTAGTGAGGTGAAAGTGATCGATTACTCAGAATTCATCGACATACGTTTTAGGATTGTATTCCGACAAGAAAATCATCAATGCATTACTTACTTGCAGCCATTGGACTACTTTCATGGTAGCTATAGCAACACTACTACATAGGGGTTACCATATGGAATAGTTATTCTTACTACAATCACAACCTCTTATGTCGGTAGGCACTATAAGTCTTATCCCGATGGCCGGGATAGTCTAACATGTAAGTATCCAAACAACAATATTAAGCACTATTCATAGCCATAGTAATTTCGTAAATACCATAACAATGCTATTAAAACCAATTTCAAATCGGAAACAAGTCAAGATTTTCCTACGTACATGTTCACTCACATGATTTTGTATCAACAATCCAAACACATTAACATCACCAATGATCTTTGAAGATGTAGCAACTCATAATAGGCATAGGGACGTAGTACTTACTAGAATTAGATGAAGAATAAAAGAGTACTTACGTGATTGAAGCCTTTGGAGATGTTCTTGTGAATTGGAAGGGCAAAAGAAGAAAATTTTGAGAGGATTTGGATGTATATGCGGCGCCCTTAGGTCAATTTTTAGTGTGGTTGTGTTGTAAAACTAAGTCCCCTTTATATAGGAAGAGAATGGGTCGGGTTTTGACCCATTTACAATCGGTTTTGGAGACAAAAATGCTACATATGCGGTGCATAATGCTTGGCATAGTCATGACATATGCGGCACATTGTCTATGGCATAATGGGACATATGCGCCGCATAGTCTATGGCATTTGTAGACATATGCGCCGCATAGTCTATGGCATATGAGATACTGAGACCAAATGCCATAGCATAGGCGGCGCATAGTCAAAAGCACACTTAGGAATAGGCGGCGCATAGTGTATAGCACACTAGATTCCGAGACCTTAGGCTATAGGATATGTTGTGCATCGTTCGTGGCCTAGTTTTACCAAGGCCTATCCTTTCTCGATGCCTATTTTGGAGTGAGAAATGCTCAATCCATAGCCTTATGCATCACCATTCCTAACTTACCAACTTTACCATACAATGCGTCCAAATCGTCAATTGAAATCAATCTCCTCGTTGAATACTTCTTGCACCTATTTTTGCTCAAAACCAAATGAAAATGATTAGTACGATGGGTTGCCTCCCACCAAGCGCCTTAGTTTTGGTCGTGGCACAACTCTTATTTTTGGATTTTTATTTATCAAGAACAAACAAGTACTAGAATGAAAGAAAAAATGATAAAACAATAAAACGATAAAACGATGGGTTGCCTCCCATCTAGTGCCTTATTTATTGTCGTGGCTCGACATAGTTACCTCGAGTACTCAGACTTCGTCGAGGTAAGTGATGGATCGTTTTCTGAAAGGATTTAGACGGCAATGAGGCTTACCTGTGGGCATGTGATAATTGTTGAGAGGGCTCATACATCTCCCCGGAGAGTCACCAATTATACCATCAATAGTCCAGCCCATAGCTCTCTTATATCTCTTTAGAGCAGAGATGAGAGCCTCTACGTGCTGTTCACTTAACTCTTCCGCCAAGAAAACATACCTTTGATAATCCGAAAGCTCTTGCGATTCTAGCATTGGTGGCTCGTCAAAGGGAGTCTTCGCTTTTGGTTGATTCTTGAGATCACAATCTGGTTGCTTAGGTGTATAAGGCTCTATTTCTGTTAGATCACCCATAAGTTCTTCATAATCTTCATTATCCTCACGCTCAACATTTAGTGGCGCAGCAGTCAATGGCTCAACAATTGGCTATTTCTCTATAGATAATGCTTTCATATCCTCTTGATGAACATTAGCTACAGATAACTCATTCAAATCGCTGGGCTGCTTCATGGCTTTGCATATATCAAACCGTACCACTTCGTCATTAATTCGAAACAAAAGCTCATTATCTTTCATGTCAATAAGCACACTTCCAGTTGCAAGGAAAGGACGTCCCAAGATTATGGGAACTTCAAAATCCTCCTTACAATCCAGAATAACGAAGTCGGCAGGAAAGATGAATGAAGAAACTTTCACCAACACATCATTCAAGATACCCACAGTTCGTTTTACCGACCTATCAGCCATCACGAGCCTCATATTGGTTGGTGTCGGATCGCCTAGCCCCAACTTCTTGTAGATGGATAATGGCATCAAATTGATGCTAGCACCAAGATCGCACAATGCCTTGGCAAAATCCAACGATCCAATTGTGCAAGGAATAGTGAAAGCTCCAGGATCTGCCTTCTTTTGAACTAACGACCTTGTAGCAATTGCACTACAATGATGAACATTATCCACCAACTCATAACTTGCTGCCCGCTTCTTTGTCAATAGGTCCTTCATAAAATTCGCATATCCAGGCATTTGTTCAAGTGCCTCCACTAATGGAACATTAATGGTGAGCTGCTTTAACATATTCATGAATTTGCTGAACTTTGTGTCATCCGCCACCTTCTTCAATCTTTGGGGAAAAGGTGGTGGTGGGTATGGAAGTGTTCTCTCCACGGTTTTTTCTCCTCTTGCTTCTATTTTTCCACTTTTTCAGGCTGTACGTCACTAGGTGAAACGTCCCTGACGTTGGGAGTAGTTGTTGCGGCTTCTTCTCCTTTTGTAACGTCACTAGGTGTAATGTCCATGTTCGCAAATTCGTCAACCACTTGCTTGCCTTTTGCTGAAGTTTCCAGCACCTTACCACTTCTGGTAGTGATGGCCATGCATGACCCATCATTTTTTGGGTTTTGCACAGTATCGCTTGGTAAGGTGCCAGCCTTTCTTTGGTTAAATGCTGCTGAAAGTTGGCTCAATTACTGCTCTATTTGCTTGATAGAAGTGGAATGAGAATCAACTAGTTACTTCATGGAGGACAAATCATCAATCACCTCCTTAACTCCCGCGCTCGTTTCTTCCACTCCTTTCAATAACTTAGCCATCATGTCTTCCATACTCCCAGAATTAGATGTGGTGGTATCACGTCTACCAGGGGGAATGTACAAACCACTCTTTTCATTATTTTTCTTCCAACTACCTTGGTCTTTGCTTCCAGATTTATCATAATAGTTCCGAACTTGGTTTCCTTGGGCGAATCGGAAACCCCCTGATTGTTCAAGTAGTTGGCCTCCTCTTCAGAATCAGATTCGTATCTTCCTGTTAGCGCTACAGCTTTCACTTTTTCGGTCTTCCCTGATAATAAGTGCTTTGTCAGAAGATCCAATTGTGTTTTCATGTAAGCCATGTCTTGGTCATGATCTTCTTGTCTTAGCCTCTGCTCTGCAGTCATGCCAAAAGATACAGTAGAGCTTGCTACCTCAGAATCCCTGGTATGCCAAGCTCTACTTTGCTTCGTCATCCGATCTAGCATATTGCTTGCCTGCACAAAGGTGAGGTCCATAAATGATCCACCTGCTGCATTATCTACTACTGGCTTAGTCACCGAATTCAAAGATCTGTATAATATCTCCATCAAGTGGACATTGGTCATATGGTGATTTGGGCACCGCATAAGCTTCGTCTTGAACCTCTCCCATGTTTCGTGGAGAGCTTCAGTTGGAAGCTGTCGAAAATTGGTGATCTCATCTCTCAACTGTGCTCTTTTGGATGGCGGAAAGAATCTTTCTAGGAAAGCGTCTTTCAATTGCCTCCAATTAGTAATCGAATCAGGAGTCAGCCCATTCAACCATAGAGTTGCCTCCCCAGACAAAGACAATGGAAATAAGCGTAGTCAAATTGCATTCTGTCCAACGCCAGGATTGTCGAATGACTTGCATGTAGAAATAAAGTTGATCAGATGCATATTCGGATCATCGCCTGCTAGTCCACCAAATAATCCCTTGAGTTGCAAAAGCTGAATCATGGCGCTAGTGATATTGAACTTTGCTCCAGGTGCCAAGGGTGGCAGAACAATGGCTCCGGTGGCACCAGGTCCGTCCAGATCGTCCTCTTCATCATCAAAAGGAATTTGCATAACTCGGCGATCAGGCCTCAATCGCGCTTGACGATCTCTCCTCTGCATGGGTGCCGCCATCTCAGCAGTATGCCGTAGGTTTAGTAGCTCTTCATCGCCCAGATCCTCATCGTCAGGATTTGTTGCTCGCCTACGATTATCAATATTCTGTTGATGCACTTGAGCAGCCATCCTTTCAATTTCACGTTGTGCCTCCATTGATGCACTGAATAAACCTAAATAAAACAAAAACAACAACTAAAAGTAAAAGTACGAGAATCTTTGACCAAAGGGTCTAGTAATTATCACGAACTTGATTGACACTCGTATTCCCCGGCAACGGCGCCAATTTTTGATAACGCTCAATCTACAGCTCTCGTAGGAGTGTAAAGCGGTCGATAGCAAATATAGAACCCAACTGGGTTGGGTATCGATCCCACAGGGAATAGCTTGGCCAACAAGTAAGTAAAATTACTAAACTTTTGGTGCAAGTCTCGTAAAAGGGGGGATTCTTGTCTTGCAAGTAATGTAAACAAAGGCTGAAAATAATAAAGTAAAAAGAGAAAGATTGTTACGTAAGTTGTAAACAATGAGAATTGAAGCATTGGGGTTATGTCCACCTTCTGAGGTATACGTCTCTATTGGCTATGAGTGTGTAGAGTCTTGACAGGCAATTGCTTATAGAGAATTGTAGTCGATGGTAAATCCAAGCGTCTCTCGACCTGAACAAGGACTATTTCACTTTAACTCTCTCAAGCTTAAAGCGTGTCTAACGTTACGAATTCTCCAAGAGGTTAGTCCAGTTACGGCACTAGCTTTTTAATAGGAAAGGGTGTCCTACTACCTTGACATTATCTCTTTTCCAGACAAATAACCTTTCTCTCGAACAAGTTAAATGTTAGACTGGCGTTATTCTATGCGTCTGCAGCCACAAGAATTTGCATTAAGATGAAGAGAATAATGATATAAGCAATATACGTGTCTCGAACTCACAAACTCACAGCAATATATAGTATCTCATTCGGCTTCTATAACCCCAACAGAGAAGTTTAGTTACCCATGAGTGCGAAGGAGATCACGATTGGCATTGTTATTGTTGAGTAATGGCATGTGGATTAGGTGATAGGCGTGTAGTGTGATTCCTTAGCAAGTAACAATTCTCTTGTTGCGGTAAATAAGAATAGATGAATAGAAGAAAATAAGATTAATGGAAAGATTAGAAGAGTTGTAGAATTGTTGTGGTGGAAGAAGAGAGGGATGAAAGAAGATTAATTGTTTAAATGTCTTCTCTCCACTAAGGGAGGAATTGCCTCTCCACTAAGGGAGGACTTAATTAAAAATCTCTAGCATGATAGGGTATTTATAATACTCCTATCCTACTCCTACTATGCTAATGAAATAAATAACCAAATCCTACTAAACTAAGGAAATACTTAACCCATTTGTACTAGGTTAATGTAACATTCTCCTAATCCAAATAAACTAATGAAATAAATAACCCAATTGTACTAGGTTAATGTATCATTGTCAAAATCCAACTTTGTGTCTGTAAGTCCCCAAAGTCTTCAGAAATGCTGTTTTAGCCCGGGACAGATTTTCCATGCAGCAGTTTTGGTCTTTAGGCGTGTAGACTCCCTTTCCTTCCTTTGTGAGCTTTCTTTTGCGTCAAGTAAGCCATAAAATGCTGTATTTTGCATCATTTATACCTGAAACTTTACTAATCATGTTCGTTATCTCATTTACAGGAAAAAGGACTAAAAGTGCATGAAATATATAATTTGTTCTCAAAACTAGGCTAAAATATGGGCAAAATATATTGATATAGGCGTGTAAATTCGCCTATCATCACCATCCCATCAGGAACAGAAGGACTCGCCCGATGTTGTCACTGGTATGCTCCATGTATTCCACTTTGATGTTTATGTGTTGTTGGACCTCGTTTTAAGTTTTTATTATGTGACCCCACTTATTTCTGTGAATTTTAAAATAAGTCCAAAAAAAATTCCCTAGCCTTTCCTAGTTACTACTCCAGTAGGGGAGTCAGTTGTTGCTAGGCAAGTGTATAGAAATTATCCTGTTACTGTTCTTCATAGAGTCATGCTTGCTGATTTGATAGAGTTGGACATGGTGGATTTTTACCTTATTTTAGGTATGGATTGGCTTCACTCTTGTTATGCATCCATAAACTATTATACCATTGTATTTAAGTTTAAATTTCCTGACGAGCCAATCTTTGAGAGGTCTGGAAGTTCAGTATCTCTTAAGAGTCATTTTATCTCCTATCTTAAAGCTAAAAAGCTAATATCCAAAAGTTGCATCTATCACCTAGTTAGACATAAAGACAATAAGTCTGAGGCTCCAACTATTCAGTTAGTCAGTATTGTTAATGAGTTTCCTGATGTTTTTTAGAAAGATCTCCCAAGGGTACCTCCCGATAGAGAGATAGAATTTGGGATTGACCTTCTCCCTGATACTCAACCTATTTCTATTCCTCCCTACTGTATGGAACATGCAGAGCATAAGGAGTTGAACGAACAACTCAAAGATTTTTTAGATAAAGGATTCATAAGGCTTAGTATCTCTTCTTGGGGCGCACCCGGGCTATTTGTGTGAAATAAAGATGGTCCTTTGCGTATGTGCATTGCCTATCGTCAGCTTAACAAGGTCACAGTTAAGAATAAGTACCCTCTTTTGAGAATTGATGACCTGTTTGATCAGTTGCAAGGTGCAAGTTATTTTTCCAAGATAGACCTTAGATCTGGCTATCACCAGCTTAAAGTAAGGGAGTGTGACATCTCGAGGACAACCTTCTAAACCCGTTATGGTCACTTTGAGTTTCTAGTCATGTCTTTTGGGCTAACCAATTCTCCAATAGCCTTTATAGACCTCATGAATCGAGTTTTCAAGCAATATCTTGATATGTTTGTCATTGTTTTCATAGATGATATCCTTGTGTACTCCCGTACTGAGAATCATCATGCAAATCATCTTAGGATTGTCATCAAAACTCTTAGAGATCACCAGTTATTCGCCAATTCAATAAGTGTGAATTTTGGCTAAGATCAGTAGCCTTTTTGGGTCATATCATTTCAGCCGAAGGCATTAGAGTTGATCCCTGAAAGACAGAAATTGTAAGAAATTGGCCTCGACCTATCTCTCCATCTGACATTAGGAGTTTCTTGAGTCTTGCTGGCTATTACCACCGTTTTGTTAAAGGTTTCTCTTCTATTGCATCTACTATGACCTGGTTGACCCAAAAGAAAGTTAAGTTCGAGTGGTCAAATTCCTGTGAGAAGAGTTATCAGGAGTTGAAGACTCGACTCACTTCAACCCCTGTGTTGACTTTGCCTGATAGTACAGATGGTTTTGTGGTGTATTATGATGACTCTAAAGTTGGTTTGGGTTATGTCTTGATGCAGAGAGGTAAGGTTATAGCCTATGCCTCTAGACAGTTAAAGCCGTATGAAAAGAATTACCCAACCCATGATCTTGAGTTAGCTGATGTAGTCTTTTCTTTGAAAATATTGAGACACTATCTGTATGGTGTTCATGTTGATGTGTTAACTGATCACAATTACCTGCAGTATATATTTACTTAGAGAGAGTTGAATCTTATATAAAGGAGGTAGTTAGAGTTGCTAAAGAATTATGATATAAGTGTGTTATATCATTCGGGCAAGGCCAATGTAGTGGCAGATGCCCTTAGTAAGATGTCTATTGGCAGTGTAGATCATGTGGAAAAAGATAAGAAAGAGTTAGATCGTGATGTGCAACTTCTGGCTAGATTGGGTGTTAGATTTCTTGATTCTGCTGAAGGGAAAATTCTGGTGCAGCATAGTTTTGAATCCTCTTTAGTTTCAGAAGTGAATGAGAAGCAAGACAGAGATCCTAGTTTGGTCAAACTGAAGGAGCCAGTTAAGGACCAAAAGATAGAGGTTTTCTCCCAAGGGGGAGATAATGTATTGAGATTGCAGAGTAGATTATGTGTTCCGTGTGTTGATGATCTGAGGCAGAGGATTATGGCTGCAGCACATAGCGCGCGGTATTGTATTCATCTCGGTGCTACCAAAATGTATTGTGACTTGAGGAAAATCTATTGGTGGAGTAGTATGAAGAAGGATATAGCTGAGTTTGTAGCGAAGTATGCAATGTGCCAATAGGTTAAGGTAGAGCACCAAATACCTGGTGGTAAGTTGCAAGAGTTTGGTATACCTACTTAGAAGTGGGAAGAGGTTAATATGGAGTTTGTGACTAGTTTTCCTCTTTTGTGTCGTCATCATAATTCTATATAGGTGGTTGTGGATAGGTTGTCTAAGTTCGTACATTTCTTTCCTGAGCATACGTCTTATACGAATGAGGATTATAACAGACTGTATATCCGGGATTTAGTCAAGTTGCGTGGAGTCCCCTTGTCTATAATTTTAGATAGGGATACTCAGTTCACTTCTTAGTAGTTCACTTCTCAGTTTTAAAGAGCTTTTCAGATGGGTCTTGGTATCCAAGTTCACCTGAGTTCTACTTTTCAGCCAGAGACAGATGGTCAAACTAATAGAACCATCCAGACTTTGGAGGATATGTTGATAGCATATGCTCTTGACTTCAATGGTCGTTGGGATGAGCATTTTCCATTGATAGAGTTTGCTTATAACAACAGTTATCATGCTAGCATCAATATGGAACCATTTAAAGCATTGTATGGTAGAAGATGTAGATCACCCATAGGTTGGTTTGAACTTGGTGAGGCAACTATGATTGGGCCTAATGTGTTTGAGGCTATGGAGAAGGTGAAGTTGATTAGAGAAAGGTTGAAGACAACTTAGATCCATCAAAAGATATACACCAATGTGAGGAGAAGGGATCTTTACTTTGAGGTAGGTAATTTGGTGTACTTGAAGATTTCACCCATGAAAGGGGTGAAGTTGTTACGTTTGGCAGAAAAAGGAACCTTAGTCACTGTTATGTTAGCCCTTACACAGTTTTGACCCATATTGGGAAAGTAGCCTATGAAGTTGAGTTGCCCATAGAATTGTCAGCTATTCATCCTATTTTTCATGTCTCCACGTTTAAGAAGCATATTGGTGCTTCCGTTATAGTGGATCATTCTGAGAGCACTGATATTTAAAACATCCTTTCATTTGATGAGATTCCCATTGAGATCCTAGATTTTCCAGATCCGTAGACTGAGGAACAAAGAGGTTCCCTTGGTCAAAGTTTTATGGTGGAACCAGTCAGTTGAGGGTGCTACTTGGGAAGTAGAAGCAGACATGCGAGCCAAGTAGCCGCAACTCTTCTCTGCGAGTTTAGATCAATCCGAAGGTATTATTATTCCTTAATTTATCCCTTCTAATCTAAAGTTCAGCTATGTATCAATTCTTACATAAGTTCTTACAATTTCAAAAGTATTCGAGAGTTTAGAAAGATATGGAGCCCTCTTAACAAATTACTTTAGATATGTGTACTCAATTTTCTCTGTGTTCTTAGTGTAACTAGCAACATTCGTAGATGAATGTTTCCAAGGGGAAGATATTGTATGACCCCGGAAAGTTCCCCTCGTAGTCTGTGCTTTTAGATCATGTCAAGTGAAGTATAATTCTTGCCCTAAAAGATTAAGGAGTGACTTCCCAAGTGATTAAGTGTTTAAACCTTGTTGAATTTTTCTAAAAATGACTTTTTATTGTGTGGAAAATTGAATTATCTTTCCAACGATACCCATTTCGTCAAAATCCAACATTGGAAGAGAAAGTATGGCCATCTTACATAAAGTAGTAAAATTTCCTAGGTGGGACAGAGAGGGCCGACGGACCGTCGAGCTTGCGATGAACCGTTGCTCAAATTATTGTAGAGGAGGCAGTGGGACCCCATTCTGGATAATAATGATGGTAAGGTCGATGGACCGTTGAGACCTCGATAGGCCGTCGCACCCATCGTTGTGGATGAGACAATGAACCGAGTTCTGGCCCACCGTCTCCTATTCTGTTCAGTGATTGTAAGTCATTTTTTAAAAGGGCTTTTTGGTTTTTTTCTATCCTTTTTACACTAAGATATAGCCAAAATGAAGCATATAGCTTCACATTCTTCATAGACATCAAAAACTAGGGTTTTCTCTCAAGATTAACCCTCTAGAGCAAATACAAATCATCCTCCAAGAAATTTAAGAACTCACCATAGATTTTACAAATTAAGTTAAGATTCAAGGTTTCCATGTCAAAGGCTTCAAGAACCCTCTCTCAAGAGTACGAAAAAGAGTCTCAAGCAAGCATGTTCATATACAAGTCATAATCTAAGGTATATGGGGTTTGAACAAGGACACTTCTTTCGTCCTTGTGCCCACAAGTTGTTTTACTTACAAGAATATATGATTTTCTATGTTTTCTTATGAAATTGAAGTATGGGTTTATACCCTATGAAGTTATTCCTTGAGATTTTAATAGTTCCAATATTCTAGAAATTGAAGTACATGAGTATGTTGAGATTTTAAGACAAAATGTTGAAAATTCACGATTTTCTATATGATCTATGAATATTTATGATATTTAGTATGCACTTTGATGAGTCTTAACTTGAGATTTGATTACGGGTCACTAAGACCTACTTGAGATTTACAATTTTATGAACTTTGGTGCTATAAGCACCCATGAATTGAGTACTTTGATATTATTGAGAAAGGTTTGGCCTTTCGGTCAAAATAGAGTTGAAATCCACATTAAGCATGATTTGAAGCAAATAGAAACATGTTTTGGTCTTCATTATAGACCCTTGAGTTATTTTGAGGTGTATTTCCTAAGAGTTCTGAGTTGAGTATGGGAATAGTATTTAGCACAGAGATGGGTATGATTCCTAGATCTAGTAACCCTGGACTATGTGTTATTTAGGTTCAGGATTTATGGTCCCAAGGCTGAGATAGTGATAACTAAAGATGAGGTTCTATTCAGATGGCAAGAATAGAATAGCTCTCCCCAATGTGGGAAAGACATTGGACTCCATGTGGCTCACATGGTTTATGTCGGTTAGTAGAAACTCCCGAGTTCCAAGTGCCTCAAGTCTGAAAGAGTTCCAGAGTTCCCAAGTGTTAAAAGTTCCTAAAAGTTCTAAGTCCTTAAGTTTTAAAGAAGATTTACTCTCCACAAGATAAAAACATGAGTTTGAAAGTATTTTTTAAAGCTTCCTTTATCCTTCAAGTACTGAGAATAAGAGGAGAGTATAGATTTTAGAGTTAAGTATAATGAATTACGAGATTTGTGTTACATGCTTCACTATTCATGATTCATGAGTTTTATATTTTAGACTTATTCAAGCTATGTGAGTCATTCCTATTTGTATGTATGATTTAATTAAAGAGTATTGTTATTGTTTCATATAAATACATACACCCCCATATACTCAGTACATTCCCAAAGTGTTGATCCATATATACGTCTGTGTGCTAATTGTCTCATAATGTAGGTTCAGATGCTCAGTCTCAGCAGTAACCATGATTCCCGAGCACCTTTGTTTACATTTCATAGTTGGTGATTCCTCATCGTTCGAGGACGTATATTTTCAGCTTTTCTATTTTCACATTGTTTTGAGTTTTACTTTCAGATCATTGCAAGTCAGTTGGGGGTTTGTACCAGTGGATCTCCAGTTTGAGTAGTAGAGGCTTTGTTAGTCTAGATTTTCAGTTGAAGTTGTGTTCTAGACTCTCAGTATTTTTGCTATCCAGACATTGCTTCCAGTTATTTTGGATTATAGTTAACATAGTAAGGCATCATTGTTTAGCTTATTTATCCTAAAGCAGGTGTTAGAAGTAGTAACAGGCCCAAAGGGTTAGCTTAGGGCTACTTGAAGCCTTAAGCACCGTGTGACATCTCAAGGTGAGATTTTGGGGTATTACAATATATCACTACACTAGATGATGGTTCAGAAATTCCTCATTCATTTATTTCCATCCGGCAAGACTGCTAGACTGTGCATTGAGATTTTGAGCTTTAAGCAGAAGCCAAATAATAACCTGTATCATTCTTTGGAGATATTCAAGTCCCTTTTTCGATACTATACACATCATCAATAGTTCAATGAGATATTTTCTCACACCTTTATTGAAACCCTTAACCATAACACAAAAAATTTGCTTGATTCATCTACAGGTGGTCAGGCTTTAGAGAAGACCTATGATGAGTTGTATAATTTGTTGAACCACATTGCTCAAGCTAATTTAGATTGACATAGTGGCATGTCCAGAAGCTTAGTGAAAAAGGATTTGGGTATGATTCCATGCCTCCATTACAACAAACAACTGCTTGTCTAATTTACTTTAGAAAATTCTGGAGTATCTTCACAGGTGAACCTTTGAAGACATAAAGTTGTCAAATAGAAGAATATCTTTTGCTATCAGCGTTTGAAATCTATAATTTTTTTTTTGGATCTCTCCGCAGGTGCCATTGTAGGCACAACACTTGTATGACTTGTCGTAGCAACAGTTGTTGATACTACACTTGTCATTCCATTATTTTCATGACTTTTAATATTCATTTTATTTTCGGAAAAAGGATACCAACTTAGTATGTCAGAATACTAATTATAAAGTATTAAGAACTTTAAACACCAACTTATTTCTAGTTTAACAATAAAGTTTTTATGTTCTTCTAATCGTCAACCAAAAGAACTTTAACTCTTGATGAGGTTTTTATATCTTCAAATTACTATTAAGTACAAATAGAGTAGAAGCAACAAGCTATAATCACCAAAACCCAAACAATACAGATTATGAAGGTACTTTATTTATAAATTGTGAAAAAAATCACCAAACAAGCACCAAAAATTATTATTTTTCAATAAATTCCTTAAGATTGTTGTTCCGAGTACAAAAATTTATATGTTTCAACTTGAGCTTCAATACTAAGTTCAAGAACAACTTTCAAGAACTACAATGAAGTTACAAAAACTTCAAACGCGAGTCCAGATGAATATTAAAATGAAGTGTTTATCAACTTTAAGAAAGAAGATGAAGCAGAAATTGTAGAATCAAGTCCACCGAATACACATGTGTCCTTAAGGAATTTATTCCCCTCAAGTACCCGAGGTTATGGAATCTTTCCTCCCAAGATATAATGATTCTCTTTCTAAAAATAGTGGTACCTTAAATTTTCTGAAATTTTAAACACACTCAACAATTTGATGATCACACGAGAGTTTATAGAAGAAGAAGATTTTTTTCTACTAAAAAATTGTCTTTACCTAAGGAATTATTTATGTATTTATAGCCATCAAGGTCTTTCTTCATGAACAAAAGCAGTGGTCCAGAAAGGTGCACCCCTTCATAAAGGTACAATTCTTTGGAAAAGGTACAATTCTTCGTAAAAGTCACAATCATTCAATCCAAAGAGGTGCCTATTCAAATTGCAACCTTTCTCTTTATGTCTTTTAAGAAAACAATTCTTTTTCCATTCACACCTCTTAAAAACCCAACAATTCTTATCCCAAGAATAGATCAATTGAGAAAATCATACCATACATAAAAGAATTTAATCCCAAACCGAACATCATGTACTTTCCTTTCTACAATGCCCTCTGGTTCAAACACAGTTAGCATAAAAGATAATGCCCTTAAGAATCATTCATTATTTATATGTACATTGAGAAAATCAAAGAAGGATTCAAAACTATTACCCTTTTGTTCAAATCATTATTATACCCAAAGCCTCGATTCACTATATATGAATTTTAATAGAATTGCCTTATTATGTCCTTGTGATGAAGCTCTGATATTTTATCAAATAAGGAACATTATATTCATCCTGAAAATCTTTTACATAATTTTAAGAAATCCAATTCTATCAATTTAAGATTTGTTGGAACGTGATCTTAACCGCTTAACCCAAGCTTCTATTGGATATATAACCTAATGTTCTCCATTTTTGCCAGTTGTCATCCCATCCCCGAGAAAATTATGTTTTAATAGACTTAGACACAAAGCTTCCTGAACATAGAAGATATTGTTCGAGCTTTCTAGGCTCGAGGTAAAACGACACTTCAAGAACATATTTAAGCAAGGTGGGGAATTATTTAAAATTACTCGTGCAAAATTGAAATCTTAGGATCCGAGGAGTTAAAGATAAAAAAAGGGGTTGTGGAGCCGGGAAGCAACCTTTTTACGAGGTTTAGAGCCCGAAAAACTTGAGGAGATTGAGGCCATTTTTAACTCGTTCAAAAATCCACTTTACTTGAAGACTAGGTCTTACAGGAACAATGATAAATAGGATGAAGTAGTACTTACAATCTGAAACAGGTCCCTAAAGTGTTTTGCCATGCTTTTTCTTTTTACATTACTGATGATAGGCGAATTTACGCGCCTATATCAATATATTTTGCCCATATTTTAGCCTAGTTTTGAGAACTAACTATCTATTTCATGCACTTTTAGTCCTTTTTCCTGTAAATGAGCTAACAAACATGATTAGGAAAGTTTCAGGTATAAATGATGCAAAATACAGCATTTTATGGCTTACTTGACGCAAAAGAAAGCTCACAAACGAAGTGGAAAGGAGCTGGACGCCTAAAGGACCAAATCTGCTGCATGGAAAATCTGTCCCGGGCTAAAACAGCATTTCTGAATACTTTGGGGACTGCTTGGAAAATCTGTCCAGGACTAAAACAGCATTTCTGAAGACTTTGGGGACTTACAGACACAAAGCTGGATTTTGACAATGATACATTAACCTAGTACAAATGGGTTAAGTATTTCCTTAGTTTAGTAGGATTTGGTTATTTATTTCATTAGCATAGTAGGAGTAGGATAGGAGTATTATAAATACCCTATCATGCTAGAGATTTTAATGAAGTCCTCCCTTAGTGGAGGCAACTCCTCCCTTAATCCAAGAAATTCATTCTTAAACTATTAATTTTCTTCCATCTTTCTCATCTTCCACCATAAACACTTCTAATCTATTCTTCTATTCATCTATTCCACAACAAGAGAATCGTTACTTGCTACGGAATCACTAAAACCACACGCCAAACACCTACTATTCACGCCATCCACCATGCAAAACGTGATATCCTTCACATTCATGGGTAACTAAACCTCTTAGTTGGGGTTATGGAAGCCGAATGAGTTACTATCTATTGCTATGAGCTTGTGAGTTCAAGACACGGATATTGCTTATATCATTATTCTCTTCATCTTAAATCTACATCCTTTGCGGTTCAAACACAAGAACACGCCATTCTAACATCTAACCTGTTTGAGAGAAAGGTTACTTGTCTAGAAAAGAAGACGCATAGACCAACGCCAGTCTAACATTTAACTTGTTCGAGAGAAAGGTTATTTTTCTGGAAAAGAGATAATGTCAAGGTAGTAGGACACCCTTTCCTATTAAAAAGCTAGTGCCGTAACTGGACTAACCTCTTGGAGAATTCGTACCGTTAGACACGCTTTAAGCTCGAGAGAGTTAAAGTGAAATAGTCCTTGTTTAGGTCGAGAGACGCTTGGATTTACCATCGACTACAATTCTCTATAAGCAATTGCATGTCAAGACTCTACACACTCATAGCCAATAGAGACGTATACCTCTGAAGGTGGACATCACCCCAACGCCTCAATTCTCATTGTTTCACAACCTACGAAATATTCTCTTTTTACTTTGCTATTTTTCGGCTTTTATTTCATTACTTTGGTTACTTATTACAATCCCCCCATTCTTACGAGACTTGCATCAAAAGTCTAATAATTTCACTTACTTGTTGACCAAGCTATTCTCTGTGGGATCGATACCCAACCCAGGTTGGGTTCTATATTTGCTAACGACCGCTTTACACTCCTACGAGAGCTGTAGATTGAGCGTTATCAAAAATTGGCGCCGTTGCCGGGGAATACGAGTGTCAATCAAGTTCGTGATAATTACTAGACCCTTTGGTCAAAGATTCTCGTACTTTTACTTTTAGTTGTTGTTTTTTTTTTTTTTTTTAGGTTTATTCAGTGCATCAATGGAGGCACAACGTGAAATTGAAAGGATGGCTGCTCAAGTGCATCAACAAAATATTGATAACCGTAGGCGAGCAACAAATCCTGACGATGAGGACGATCTGGACGGACCTGGTGCCACCGGAGCTATTATTCTTCCGCCATTGGCACCCGGAGCAAAGTTTAATATCACTAGCGCCATGATTCAGCTTTTGCAACTCAAGGGATTATTTGGTGGACTAGCAGGCGATGATCCGAATATGCACCTGATCAACTTTATTTCTACATGCAAGTCATTCGACAATCCTGGAGTTGGACAGAATGCAATTCGATTACGTCTATTTCCATTGTCTCTGTCTGGGGAGGCAACTATGTGGTTGAACGGGATGACTCCTGATTCTATTACTCATTGGAGGCAATTGAAAGACGCTTTCCTAGAAAGATTCTTTCCGCCATCCAAAAAAGCACAATTGAGAGATGAAATCAACAACTTTCGTCAGCTTCCCTCTGAAGCTCTCCACGAAACATGGGAGAGGTTCAAAACGAAGCTAATGCGATGCCCAAACCATCATATGACCAATGTCCACTTGATGGAGATATTATACAGAGCTTTGAATTCGGTGACTAAGCCAGTGGTTGATAATGCGGCAGGTGGATCATTTATGAACCTCACCTTTGTGCAGGCAAGCCATATGCTAGATCGGATGACAAAGCAAAGTAGAGCTTGGCATACCAGGGATTCTGAGGTAACAAGCCCCACTTTATCTTTTGGCATGACTGCAGAGCAGAGGCAAAGACAAGAGGATCGTGACCAAGACATGGCTCACATGAAAACACAATTGGATCTTCTGACAAAGCACTTATTATCAGGGAAGACCGAAAAAGTGAAAGCTGTAGCGCTAACAGGAAGATACGAATCTGATTCTAAAGAGGAGGCCAACTACTTGAACAATCAGGGGGGTTTCCGTGGGAATGCCCAAGGAAACCAAGGTCGGAACTATTATGATAAATCTGGAAGCAAAGACCAAGGTAGTTGGAAGAAAAATAATGAAAAGAGTGGTTTGTACGTTCCCCCTGGTAGACGTGATACCACCACATCTAATTCTATGGAAGACATGATGGCTAAGTTATTGAAAGGAGTAGAAGCAACGAGCGCGGGAGTTAAGGAGGTAATCGTCGATTTAGCCTCCATGAAGCAATTAGTTGATTCTCATTCCACTTCTATAAGACAACTAGAGCAGCAATTCAGTCAACTTTCAGCAGCACTCAACCAAAGAAAAGCCGGCACCTTACCTAGCGATACTGTGCAAAACCCAAGGAATGATGGGTCATGCATGGCCATCACTACCAGAAGTGGTAAGGTGCTGGAAACTTCAGAAAAAGGCAAGCAAGTGGTTGACGAAGTGGTACGGTTTGATATATGCAAAACAATGAAGCAGCCCAGCGATATGAATGAGTCATCTGTAGCTGATGTTCATTATGAGGATACTAAAGCATTATCTATAGAGAAACAACCTACTGTTAAGCCATTGTCTGCTGTGCCACTGAAAGTTGAGCATGAAGACAATGAAGGTTATGAAGAACTTATGAGTGCTCTAACAGAAATAGAGTCTTATCCTCCTAAGAAACCGGATTGTGAACTCAAGAATCAACCAACAGCGAATACTCCCTTTGACGAGCCACCAATGCTAGAATCACAAGAGCTTCCCGATTATCTAAGGTATGTGTTCTTGGAAAGTAGAAATATACTTCCAGAGAGAGCAGATGATTTAAGTGAACAGCACGTAGAAGCTCTCATCTCTGCTCTGAGGAGATACAAGAGAGCTATGGGTTGGACTATTGATGATATAATTGGTGACTCTCCGGAGAAACGTATGAGCCAGCTCGAAAAAGATCGCATGACCACAGGTAAGCCTCATTGTCGTCTAAATCCTTTCAGAAAACGATCCAACACTTACCTCGACGAAGTCTAAGTACTCGAGATAACTATGTCGAGCCACGACAATAAATAAGGCGCTAGATGGGAGGCAACCCATCGTACTAATCGTTTTCATTTGGTTTTGAGTAAAAATAGGTGCAAGAAGTATTCAACGAGGAGATTGATTTCAATTGACGATTTGGTCGCATTGTATGGTAAAGTCGGTAAGTTAGGAATGGTGATGCATAAGGATATGAATTGAGCCTTTCTCACGTCATAATAGGCTTCGAGGAAGGCTAGGCCTTGGTATAAATAGGCCACGAACGATGCACAACCTATTCTATAGCCTAAGGACTCGGAATCTAGTGTGCAATACACTATGCGCCGCCTATTCCTAGGTGTGCTTTTGACTATGCGCCGCCTATGCTATCGCATTTGAGATACTGAGACCAAATGCCATAGGATATGCACCGCATATGTCTAGATATGCCATAGGATGTGCGGCGCATATGTCCCATTATGCCATGGACAATGCGCCGCATATGTCATTGGTATGCCAAGAGATATGCGCCGCATATGTGGTGATTTTGTCCCCAAATCCGATTGTAAATGGGTCATAACCCGACCCATACTCTTCCTATATAAAGGGGACATAGTTTTGCAACACAACCACATTAGAAAACACCCTAAAGGCGCCACATAACCTTCCAAATCTTCTCAAAATTTTCTTCTTTTGCTCTTCTAATTCACAACACCGTCTCCACAAGCTTCAAGCAAGTAAGTACTCTCTTATTCTTCATTTATTTATCGTAAGTACTACGTTGCTATGCTTATTATAAATTGCTAAATCATATAAGATTGTTGGTGATGTTCATGTGTTTGAATTGTTGTTACATAATCATGTGAGTAAACATATACGTAGGGAATTCTTGACTTATTTCCTACTTGAATTTGGTTTCAATAGCATTGTTATGATATTTGCTGAATAGATATGGCTATGAATATTGCTTAAGAGTGTTGTTTGGATGCTTACATGTTAGACTATCCCGGCCATCGGGATAAGATTATAGTGCCTATCGACTTAGGAGGTTGTGCTTGTTGTAAGAATATCGATTCCATGTGGTAACCCCTATGTCGTAGTGTTGCTATATCTACCATGAAAGTAGTCCAATGGCTGCAAATAAGTGATACAATGCTGATTTTCTTGTTGGAATACAATCCTAAAACGTATGTCGACGAAATCTGAGTAAATCGACTACGTTCACCTCGCTGATTTGTGCAACAAAACTAAGTGTGGGGTGGTACCCCTAGTACTTGCTTATAGATTGTATCAAGTGAGATTGTGCTGCAACTAACACTATTTCTAGTCTCAGGTACAATGGCACCTAAAGCGAGACAAGGCAAGGAGAAGGCTACCACCTCCCAAAAAGGGCAAAAAGAGAAGTTGCAAGGACCAAGGAGAACCCTCCTCGCAGCAAATACCCCGACTCACGCTTGGAATTAAGTGGGATACTTATGAGGAACTTCTAAGGATGACGACTCTGATGATGATTCCAATGCAAGGGGTATAACCCCAGACATAGAGAATAAGTCCGACCAACCAGGTTCCTCGTATTTATTTTCCACTGAGGACAGTGTCCCGACTAAGTGTGGGGTGGTGGTATCGCATGCTATACTTCTCTATTTGCACCTATGTTTGTTTGTTTACTTTGTTTATTTGAGTTCATTTTTTTTGTTTTTTCGTTTGACGTTTTTTTTAGGAGTAAAATTTTTCTAGCTTCGCATGAAATTATTTTGATAGGCAGCATGAGATTATAACAAGAGTATGTGCTACAATTGTGACTATTGAGACGTTTAGGCTCTAGTTGTGACTCATTATGTGCTATTGTGTGATTCAATTCCTTCAATTGATTGGGTCGAGAGTCTATATTACTTCCAAGCAAGTCGACCATGTGCCTTGTGTGTGTGAGATTAATAGTATATTCTATGTTTGTGGCTGATGCTAGAACTTGCCTGGTATGTATGCAAAGCGAAAATAAGGAATGTAAGTTTAGGATATGATTTAGGCATTTCTTTGGCAACCTATACATGTTTACCTTCAGTTTTACCTACCCATGGACATCATCCTAGTCAAACCCTTTTGATCCTTTAGCCTATTTCTTTGACAACCTTGTATGTAAGCCTAATCCATTTTTTTCAAGACCGTAATTTGATCCAAATTCCTAAGTACTTTAAAGTGAAAAAGTCATGTGACAACATAAGAGGAAATTGGGTGAGTATGATGCTTTAAATTGTAATGGTGCTTGAATGTGTTATGAAAAAGAAAGTGATATCATAAGAGGTATGTTGTGAAAAGAAAAAAGAAAAGAAAGCTGAAAAGTGAGTTGTGCTTAAAATTGAAAAACAAAAGATGAGAACAAGGGTGGAAGAATAAAATAAATAAAGGTTGAAAGAAAAAAGTGTCAATGATACAATGTGATGTATTAAAGTGCTTAGGAACTTAGTCACTATTTCTGGCCAAAATAGCTGATCCTACCCGTCCCTTAGCCTACATTACAACCATCAAAAGACCTACTTGATCCTAAGCTTAGCATTCCGACATTTAGTAGAGTACTACATTAAGGGCAAGCTTATGGTCATTAGTTGCTACATATGAATTCTTTGTGAGAGTGAGAGCAAGGACACTTTGATACCCATGTTTGAAAAATATGCTATATTTGTGAGTTATTATGGGTACTATATTGTGAGACACACATGGTTGATGAGTTTTGGCTAGTTGTATATGATTCTATGTACCTTAACGTTTGCATGCGAGTTGATCACCATCACGAGTCTATGCTTGAGGTTAAATTGTTTCTACTTATAATCGGAAAGCTACTCTTTGTTGATAGTTGTTGTGCTTGTCTTGAAGAATGTTTTGTGTTGTGGCTGTAAAAACCCAAAGTTGATGTTAGAAGGACATGATATGTTGTTCGAGGACGAACAAAGCTCTAAGTGTGGGGTGTTGATGATAGGCGAATTTACGCGCCTATATCAATATATTTTGCCCATATTTTAGCCTAGTTTTGAGAACTAACTATCTATTTCATGCACTTTTAGTCCTTTTTCCTGTAAATGAGCTAACAAACATGATTAGGAAAGTTTCAGGTATAAATGATGCAAAATACAGCATTTTATGGCTTACTTGACGCAAAAGAAAGCTCACAAACGAAGTGGAAAGGAGCTGGACGCCTAAAGGACCAAATCTGCTGCATGGAAAATCTGTCCCGGGCTAAAACAGCATTTCTGAATACTTTGGGGACTGCTTGGAAAATCTGTCCAGGACTAAAACAGCATTTCTGAAGACTTTGGGGACTTACAGACACAAAGCTGGATTTTGACAATGATACATTAACCTAGTACAAATGGGTTAAGTATTTCCTTAGTTTAGTAGGGTTTGGTTATTTATTTCATTAGCATAGTAGGAGTAGGATAGGAGTATTATAAATACCCTATCATGCTAGAGATTTTAATGAAGTCCTCCCTTAGTGGAGGCAACTCCTCCCTTAATCCAAGAAATTCATTCTTAAACTATTAATTTTCTTCCATCTTTCTCATCTTCCACCACAAACACTTCTAATCTATTCTTCTATTCATCTATTCCACAACAAGAGAATCGTTACTTGCTTCGGAATCACTAAAACCACACGCCAAACACCTACTATTCACGCCATCCACCATGCAAAACGTGATATCCTTCGCATTCATGGGTAACTAAACCTCTTAGTTGGGGTTATGGAAGCCGAATGAGTTACTATCTATTGCTATGAGCTTGTGAGTTCAAGACACGGATATTGCTTATATCATTATTCTCTTCATCTTAAATCTACATCCTTTGCGGTTCAAACACAAGAACACGCCATTCTAACATCTAACTTGTTCGAGAGAAAGGTTACTTGTCTAGAAAAGAAGACGCATAGACCAACGCCAGTCTAACATTTAACTTGTTCGAGAGAAAGGTTATTTGTCTGGAAAAGAGATAATGTCAAGGTAGTAGGACACCCTTTCCTATTAAAAAGCTAGTGCCGTAACTGGACTAACCTCTTGGAGAATTCGTACCGTTAGACACGCTTTAAGCTCGAGAGAGTTAAAGTGAAATAGTCCTTGTTTAGGTCGAGAGACGCTTGGATTTACCATCGACTACAATTCTCTATAAGCAATTGCATGTCAAGACTCTACACACTCATAGCCAATAGAGACGTATACCTCTGAAGGTGGACATCACCCCAACGCCTCAATTCTCATTGTTTCACAACCTACGAAATATTCTCTTTTTACTTTGCTATTTTTCGGCTTTTATTTCATTACTTTGGTTACTTATTACAATCCCCCCATTCTTACGAGACTTGCATCAAAAGTCTAATAATTTCACTTACTTGTTGACCAAGCTATTCTCTGTGGGATCGATACCCAACCCAGGTTGGGTTCTATATTTGCTAACGACCGCTTTACACTCCTACGAGAGCTGTAGATTGAGCGTTATCAATTACTCTTATGAGGACTATTAAACGTCCAAATTAAATGCATTCATAATGTTCAAAACAGGGATGTATGGGTTATTTCATGGATGTCCACACATTAAAGTTAAAATTGAATTACTATTCTAACCTTAATGAAATTTTTAGGTTTTATATTTAATTTTTTCAAGTTTCCCTCCGAAAGAATTGTTCCTTTCCTAATTAATTACCCCATTACTTTCCCATGTATGACTAATTAATTGGGAAGTCTTCTCAAATTTCTTCTCCATTTGTTATGCATTGGCCTCCTCATCTGCTTAGTTATATAGATCTTTAATACTATCTATTAATTTTCCTGTTTCTGCAGCCATAAGGATTATGCTTTGGGTTTGTCGAATTTGAAGATTCAAGGTCCATGAACAGTGCAATTCAGGTTTGTCCTCTCAAATATTTTTAATATGGGATATCTTAAAAAGAATAGAATGGATTTAGAAGATTGCTATAGCAAATCTCAACTAGATTGAAATAACGACGTAGTAATTCTATTATTTGATAAATTTCTAAGGTAATGAATTTGTATTTGATGAATATTTTGATGTGCATTTATAGATTCACCCAAACTTAATTTTTTTAGTGAGATTGTGAAATATGAAGACTAGATATAATGTTGGTGGTAATACTTCTTTCTTCTTTGCCTCTATCCTTTCGAAACTATCTTGATGCCTCGATGGATTAGGTGTTACTTTTTCCTCATTTTTTGTTTGACATTGTTGATGATCATAAAATGGTTTACTGTTACATTGTATTAGTACTGTTACATTGGTTATGACCTTGTTAGTTAGTTAGTTCCTTGGTTAGTTGTTTAGTTAGTGAGTGGAGTCAGCTCAATGAGCTGTCAAATAGAATGTTCTAGAAGGAGGCACAATATCTCATATTATAACACAAGTTTAAGAAGCAGTTAAAATTTTGATTCTTCTTTTTCTCCTCTTAGCTCCATTAATGGAGTCGTAGCAAGTATTTTTACATGCTATTAGAGTAACAAGACTGGGTGTTTCTTTTTTGTATTTGCAATTGAAATTGAGCACTAATTAGATAATTGATCATACGAGAGTTAAGATCTCTTCTAAGTGATCTAATAGAAGAACCTTGAGTTGAGAAATGGATTCAAAAATTGATCAAAGTGATCCCTTGTTCATTTTCTCTTCAGATGTTACTAGAGCTGGCTTATTCCAATCAAATTGACTGGACCTGAGAATTATGGCATATTGAGCAGTTCGATGAAGATTTCCTCGTTGGGAAAACAAAAGTAGTCATGTACAAAGGATACATACAGAGAAGAATTGCACGAGCAATGGGAGACATACAATGCTATTGTTCTGTCATGGCTAATGAATACTGTAAGTGAAGATATTCTTAGTAGAATTGTATATGCAACCAGTGCATTTGTTGTGTTGAATGACCTGTAGGAAAGATTTTACAAGGTAAATCAAATACGAGTATATTAATTACATAGAGAATCACCACATTATCAAAAGGAACTGATTCTATCTCTCACTATTACACAAAATTAAAAACCTTGTAGAATGAGTATGATTTTGTTCCTTCACCTAGATATAATTGTCCAAAATTGAAGGACTATATGGATCATTTATCAGAAATGAGGTTGATCTAGTTCCTTAGTGGCTTGAATGAATCCTATGACTAAGATCAAAGGTAAATTTTGTTAACGGGACTACTCCTACCATAAACCAAGCATATGCCATGCTAATAGAGGATAAGATTCAACACTCATCTTGTACAACTACTATAGTTGGGAAACTAGATCAAATTGCCTTGACTGTGAATAGGAACCAAGGAAGAGAATCCTGTAGAGGAAAGAATTATGACTTTTGTAATTTCACTGGTCATAATAAGGAGAATTTCTATAAACTGATTGGGTATCCAGTAGATTGGAAGAAAACGAAGAAATTGGTACTTTTAGTAACATACACACTCACATCACTTCAAGTAATGGTAAATGACATAGATATGGTAATCATAGAGGAGGTATTGGAGGTAACTTTGTAGAGAACAACATTTCTAGTAATTAAAATCTTGGAGTATCAACTAGAAAGTCATCCACAAACCATGACGGCAATGACATTGTCTTTGCATAGGGGAAACCCTTTACTAAGGAAAAATATAAGCAAATCCTCACCTTACTGCACAAAGACACCACAGATTCTAAGAAGGTAAACACGACAGGTACCATAACTTGTTTGGTGTCCCATACTAGTTTTACAACAAACTGGATTGTAGATTTTGGTAGTTCTCACCATATAACCTCTAATAGATGCATGTTAAGAAATGGTCAAAGCATGACATATCACACCAAGACCAATTTTACCTACCTACAGAAGATAAGGTGGAAGTAAATCACACTGGTAGAGCAGATGTTTTTAGGAACCAAGCAATGAAAAATATTCTATTTGTGCCCGATTTTAAGTTTAATCTATTGTCAGTGTCAAAACTCACAAAGAAACTGTTTTGTTTTGTGTCCTTTTATCCTAAAAAATATGTTTTCCAAGATCTATTGAGTGGCAGGGTGAAGGGGATTGGTTAGGAGAATGGAGGATTGTACATATTCAGAAATACAGCTGGACTTAAGTAGCTGGAAAGTTAAAGGCATCACTCAAAAGGGGTAGTAAATTCAAATAAAACACAATCTAATGTCAAGTTATGGAATTCCACACTTGGGTATCATTATTCTCAAGTTCTAAAGAATCTAAACATAATGTAATGCACTAATAATAGTGAGATAGTTCATAACTGTCATGCTTGTCCATTAGCTAAGCAGCTAGACTACTATTTCCTATCAGTAATTCTAAAGCATCTACATTGTTTGACATTATTCACATGGATATTTGGGGGACATATAAGGTTCCTACTATTAATAAGTGTCACGACCTGAGGCTACCCCCTAGTCGTGACAATGGTGCTTATGGTCATAGGTGAACAGAAGCTAACTCATACACTGGTACCTATTGTGAGCATTGAATACACTGGTAATAAAACATGTAGACAGAAGATAAACTAATTAGGCCAAAATCAATATAAATACTGAAAGCATGATTCAATCAAAAGTCTATAAACGTCTGATAACAATACTAAATTTGCAACTGTCAATATTGATAAATTGACTAGCTGTGTCGCTAACTATCTGGATATCTGAAAGCCTCTAAACTAACTGAGGAGTTAATGGGACAGGCCCTAACACTTAGTGAAATTTTTAGGTTTTAAGCCTCTTATACATGCAACTAGGAGTTGAACCGAGCTAAGAATAATATGGGGTATTACAATATCTCCCCCTTGGGAACATTCGTCCTCGAATAAGACTAATTAGTCTAAGAGTTCTGAACTAAAGCAACTGAGATCATATAATGAACATGCATAACTAGAAACATGATTACATGACTGAGTTTAAAACATGATACATGAACCAAACTGATTTTGTGAATATATGTAATGATATGAGAATAATTTTATAGCTAGAACTAAGAATGGAAAAGAAACAATCTAGGGAAAACTGTTACCTTAAGTTGAGTTTGAGTTTGCAGAGAAAAGTTGAGGGTGATTGGTATGCATATCTGCTTCTTCTCAAGTGGCTACGTCAACGAACTGATTCCACCAAAGAACTTTGACCAAGGAAACTTCTTTGTTGCTAAGTCTACAAATCTGATGATCGAGGATCTCGATTGGGATTTCTTCATAAGAAAGGCTATACTGAACATCTGTTCTTTCTAAATGAAATACAACAGCTGGATCACTAGTACACTTCTTTAATAAGGAAACATTAAACAACTGGCCCTCTTATTCTCTCTCTTATTCTCCTTAAGATTCTATTCCTTAATTTGTTAAGCATGAACAATAAGCCTAGATAGGTCCATCTTCTTAATCAAAATGGAAGTCCTACACTCCCTGATCACACTATCAACAATACCAAAAACAAACTTACTCATTCTAAACCTATTATCAGCCACAATCGAAGAAACATACCTAGCCAACTGAGTAAACTTAAGCGAGTATTCCTTCACATTCATATTACATTGCTTCAAATTAATGAAATCCAACACCTTATCTTCCCTCAACTCTAATGAAAAGAACTTGACTAAGAAGGCCATGACAAATTCCTCCCACTCAATAAGCCCTACCTCAATACCCCTATCTTTTTTTCACTGCATATACCATGTATGATCTATATTTTATAACTGGTTATAGCCAACTCTGCACTCTCACTTAAAGTGAGACCCATGAAATCAATCACCTTTTGAGCAGCTCCTATAGATTTTCCTCAGACATGGATCCCAAAAACAAAGGGGGATTCATTCAAGTAAAATCCCAAATCCTAGCTGCAGCTATATTTTCTACTGGGTTATCTGGGGCAACAGCCTGCTAGTTGTTCTGACCATTTACTGAGTGAGCTAAGATAGTGAATGTAGCTCTAAACTCATCAAGAGACGTGCTCATTCAGGGGATCTTCCTAAATAAATGAAGGTGCGGGCTAATTTCTGTTTCTTCTTTTGTTGTTCCTTTTAGGAGGCTATGTCTATATACAAAAGAAAGAATAAGTTATAAAGAGTGCTATAAATATAGATTATGCTCAATTACACGACAAGAATACTGAAAGAAGAGAAGTTTTTCCAAAAACATCTTGTATCCTCTTGTCCATAAGTGTGGCACTCTTCACACCCATGCACAAGACTCTACTCAATGTGGATTTTAGACTCCCTAAGACACTGTAAAACCTTAGGCTCTGATACCAAATTTTGTCACTACCCAAGGCTATCCCTAGTCATGACAATGGTGCTTATGGTCACAGGTGACAACAATCTAACCCATGAGCTGGTACCTGCTGTGAGCACTGAATACACTGGCAATAAAACATGTATGCAGAAGATAAACTAATAAGGAAAAAATCAATCTAATTACTAAAAGTATGATTCAATCATAAGTCTATAAATATCTGATAACAATACTAAAAATGGAACTAATAATACTAATAAACTAACTAGCTGTATAACTGATTGTCTGAATATCTGAAAGCCTCTAAACTAACTGTGGAGTTGATGGGACAGACCCTAACACTTAGTGAAATTTTTAGGTTTTAATCCTTTTATGCATGTAACTAAGAGCTGAACTGAGCTAAGAATAATATAGGGTATTACAATAAAAAGCATTACTTCTTGAAATTTTTGGATGATCACAGTAGATTTGTTTGGATTTATCTGTATCAATTAAAGTCTGAGTCCATTGTTGTTTCTAAACATTCTTCATAATAATCAAAACTCAATTTGAATCTCATGTTAAGATTATGAGATCAGATAATGGTACTGAATTCATTAATTCATAATGTACTGAGTAATTTCAATGCCTTGAATATTGCATCAAAGTAGTTGTGCATATACTCCATAAAATAATGGCATTGTGGAAAGAAAGCATAGATATATTCTTGATATTTCTAGAGCTATCATATTTCTGTCCAAACTCCCTATCAAATTTTGGGGCTATTGTGTTAAGGTTGCAATGTATTTAATGAATAGACTACCATCATCAGTTCTAGATAACAAAACCTCTTATGAGTTGTTGTATCATAAAAGACATATGTTGTCACATCTCAAATTCATCAGATATTTTTGTCATACATCCATCTTACCAAGGGGTGACAAATTCTCGGCAAAAGCCACTCCTATTATTTAATTCGGATATTCAGAGATGAAGAAGGGGTACAAACTATGGGATATATGCATAAACAATACCTTTGTGTCCCGACAATTGTCTTTCAAGAAAGATATTTTCCCTTTTTCTTGATGATGCACTTGATGGTTTTTCCTCACTATCAACTTTGTGTAGTTCTCCTTTGGTAATGTTACATGATTCATGTCCAAATGATTACACAACTAATGCAAACCCAATTGATGATGCTTCTGATATTGAAATACTAGAACAAAAGCAGAGTAGCTTAGCTCCTATTACAGGAAAAACATTACCTGGTTTAGATGTATCAGATAAGGTTATTCATGTTGTACCATCACCTACTATGGAGTCTTTCCCTCTCAAAATGACTAGTAGGGTATCTAAATAACCATCCTTGTTGACAGACTTCTCTACTGACAAGAGATCTCAAAGTAGTACTAGGTGTCCTATAGCAAACTTTCTGACATATGAACATGTGGCTCCTCAGGATTATTTTTATGTGAACAAGCTTTCCAATCTTGTGGAACCTAGGACTTGTAAAGAAGAAGCCATGGATGATAGATGGGTTATAACTATGAAGCAAGACATCTCGGCTTTTGAAGATAATCAAACATGGGAAGTGGTTGATCTACCACTTGGTAAAAATATAGTTGGCTCAAAATAGGTTTATAAAATCAAATACCAAGAAAATGGTGAAGTAGAAAGATATAAATCAAGGTTGGTTGTGAAGGGATATAGTCAGTTGGAAGGCTTGATCATGAAACGTTTTCCTTGATTAAAAAAGTGGTGACTGTTAGATGTGTCATTGCTCTAGCTATTTCTAAAGGGTGGAATATGTTACAAATAGATGTTTATAATGTATTTCTCCAATTAGTTCTAGATGAAAAGGTATACATGGCTATTCCTGAAGGTTTTAAGCAACCAAGAGAGATGACAGTTTCTAAGTTAGTTAATTCTCTTTATGGTTTAAAGCAAGATTCTAAGAAAGATATATTAGATGTTGGTTTTTGTCAAAGTAATCATGACTATTCATTATTCACTCTTAAGAAAGCTGAAGGAATAGTAGTTGTTCTTGTATATGTGGATGATTTACACATCACTGGATAAATGATCAGTTAACTAATGCAGTTAAATGGACTATACATTAGAAGTTTAAGTAGAAGGATCAAGCTCAACTTAAGTACTTTTTAGGGATTGAAGTATTGAGAACTAGTGCTGGTGTTATCCTAAAACAGAGAAAATACAACCTAAAGCTAATAAATGACACAGGTCTTAGTGGTGCCAATCCTACTTCTACTTCTTTGGATTCGAACATGAGATTGACTTCAATAAAATATGACAAAATAAATTGTCTTACCAGAGATTAGGGTTGTGCAAAATTCAGTTCAACCCGTTAACCTGAATGAATAATTTATTTATCGGGTTAATATGTCGGTTTTCTTAATTATCAGTTCAGGTGTTAGGTTTGGTTTTTTGTTATTAGGCTATCAGTTTATTTTGTGGTTTTTTTTAATTTTTTATCAGGCTACCCAATATCCCAATAAGCATAATAAGATATAGGCCCACTGAAGGCAAAGGTTGACCCAACCCTAAGCCTAAAGGGTACTAGGGTATTAGGGTTTATTATACACTTGTACACTTAGCGTCTCTTTCTCAGCTCACTCTCAGTATCCCTCTCGCTACTCAACAGTCATAAAAGCTCGATTGTTGCTGCTCATAAAACCTTAATTTTTGTGTCTCACTCTCAGTCTCTCTCGTACTACTCATAAGTCACAAAAGCTCGATTGTTGCTGCTCACAAAAGCTCAATTTTTGCTCAAAACTACTCAATTTAAATACATAAAATGTTTCTAGGTTGTTGATAGTCATAATTATTGCTCAACAAGTAATAATTTTAAGATAGTTTCTACTTAATCTTCAATTTCTTTCTAGTGTCCAATCTTTGATGTATGCCCAATTTTTATCCAAACTTTAATTGGTGCTTCATGCTTGTAAATCCACTATTTAAGCCAACATAAAAATATTATCAACAAATGCACAAGGATATTTCATAAAATTGAAATTATAAAGAAGAGAGAACCAGTAGAAATATAGCTTAAAGTTGGATTGTTGAATTGAACAAAGAGACAGTATAATTATTGGGCATTATTTTAAGTTTATAGGTTTGATTGTTCTGAAAATATTAGAGTGTGTGTAGGTTACAACTTTCCCCTTCACTATGTGTTATAAGAATGGATGCTCGAGTTTACATTGCTGTTGATTGATGAATTGTGCTTTGAATTTTAGTTTAAAATTGGGTTTTAGGGATGGTAGTCGGAACACATAGTTGTCTTGATTGTGATTTTGTGTGTGCAGATACATGTGTTGTGAATGTCTTTGTTTGAAATTACTACTTCATATTGGTTAATTATTCGTATCTCATAACTAGCATTACATAATGTTATTCTCTCTCATGAAGCAGTCATGGTAATGGTGAGATGTTGTTTAAGATTATTAAATGCAAGTTTGTACTCCTTGTGTTCTATTGGAATAGGTTCATAAATTGAAGGGATATTGTGTAAGTTTAGCTCTCGAGGTAGATATTATTGTCGATATGATGTGAATTATATGAAGATTGTGATGTGATAATTAATATACTTTGCTTGAAGTCTGAGAATTGTAGGATGGAATGGTGAATCTATGAGTTATTGAGTGTGAACTTGAATACATAATGATTGAAATCTAGCATATATGATGTAGGAGTATACACTAGTGTTGTCTTAAGTAACTAAATTATTTGAAGCTAGTAAGTATGCTGATATTCTTTGGTCTATTGATGTATGCTGATTGTCAAGTTTTGGCATATAATATAGCATATAATGCTCATAGTATGTTTTGAGGATTATTCTGTAATGTACTGAGACTAGACTACATAACAGCTATGGTTTTCGGGTATTCAATACCCCCAGAACTCAAAAACAACAATGGTCAATACCCCCAGGACTCAAAAACAACAATGGTAAAATGAAACTAAAGCTTGGGAGACAAAGCTTGAAGGATTTTATTAAATCAATCACTCTTGTAGGCATTTTATCAAACACTGGTAGTTTATGGTTAAAGCAATCATAGGAATGTCATGGAACCTATAGGAATAGCATGAATTCAACATAATAGAACTAAATCATGGTTTAATTCAGTAAATAATAATATAAAAACATGAAGGATTGAATGATATCAATAATTTTATGGTAACATGGCATAAAATCAATAATACATAGAGGTTCATGCTTGAAATCATAATTTAAAATCAAATAACTTGAAAAGATTATAATTTGGTAATTAAAATAGGATATTTGGACCCCATGGATGAACATCTAACATAACTGGGATAGTGAATTTCTTAAGGTTCTTGGTGAGTTCTTGAGGATTGGTCTTGAATTTGAAAGATATGGTTTCTTGTTCTTAGAATAAGGGATCTTTAATTTGAGAGGAATTGAATAATGAATGATTATTTAGGTAAATTGGGGCTAAATTTCGTGTTTTAGGATGAGTTTAAGGCTTAGAAAAATGACCCAAATACCCTTAAACAAATTTAAAACATAAGCTAAAAACTAACCATCCCGATTTTTGGCCCTGGCGCGACGTGCCACTATCGCGCCAAGCCACTGAAAATGGACAATTGGGACCTGGACAAACACCGCGATCTAGAGCTATCACGGTAAGCCTTTGAAATGCCAATTTGGCCACCATTGCGACACGCCATCATTGCGGAGGCCCACTAGAAATTAGCCTGCTCCGTGATGCACAACCATCGCGGAGTTACACAGGAAATTGACAATTGTCATTTGGAGTGTCTCCGCGATGTGCTAACGGTTAAACTGACGATGTTTAATGACTGAAACTTAAAATCTCCATAACTTCTTACCCCGGTTACCAGATTTCAGTGAATTTTATATTGTTGAAAAGCTAATTGAATTTCCTACGCAATGGCAGGCTCTAAACTGAAAAATAATGATAGTTTTAATTTTTTTTATTTACGAATACTCATGCACTGGGACTTACATTATACTAGGAAAACACGGGGTGTTACAATATCTCCTCCTTAGGGTCATTTGTCCTCGAATAAAACTGGTTAATTTGAGAAAAATTAATGGACTAAGCTTACATGCTGAACATGCATATCTGATGCATGGAATACATGAATGAACTAACTCCTGAATGCACGACGGACATGAACATGATGTGCAACTTAAACTAAGTATGATAGAGAGAAATCTTAAAAAGATTGGTACCTTATACAAAATCTGAATTTGCGGAGAAAAGATCAGGGCCCTTGGTTCGCATATTTGATTTTCCTTCCCAAGTGGCTTCCTCAATAGACTTATTTCGCCAAAGAAATTTGACCACTGGGACTTCTTTTCTCCTTAGTCTACGAACTTGATGATCGAGAATTTCAATTGGAACTTTCTCAAAGGAAAGACTATTCTGAATATCTACACTCTCTAAGTGAACAACTAAGTTGGATCACCAATACACTTTTTCAACATAGAGACATGGAACACTGGGTGTACTAAGGCTAGATCTGAAGGCAACTCAAGCTCGTAAGCTACCTTTTCAAAATGACTGATATCTTTGAAGGGACCTACATATCAGGTACTGAGTTTCTCTTTCTTGCCGAATATCTTCACTCCCTTCATAGGATTGATTTTCAAGAACATGAAATCACCGACCTCAAACTCGAGATTCTTTCTCCTCATATTTGCATGTGATTTCTCTCAGCTCTGGGTAGCCCTAAGCCTTTCTCTGATCAATTACACCTTCTTTAACGTATCACACATTAAGTCAGGCCCTACTACTGTGGTATCACCTACTTCAAACCAACCAATGGAGATCTAAATATCCTACCATAGAGAACCTCAAATAGAGCCATACGAATATTGGAATGATAGATGTTATTGTATGCAAATTCAATCAAAGGCAAGTGGTCATCCCAACTACCTTTAAAATCAGTTGTGCATTTCCTCAACATACCTTTAAGAGTCTGAATAGTCCTTTCTGCTTGACCATCTGTCTGAGGGTGAATGGCGATACTGAGATGGACTTGGGTACCAAGATCCATTTAAAATGATTTCCAAAAACAAAAAGTAAACTAGGTACCTGTATATGAGATGATAGATAAGGGAACACCATACAATCTAACCAACTCTATGAGATAAAGTATGAATAAGAGGTAAGGACTGCCAAGAAATAAGCTGATTTGGTCATCCTGTCTACGATAACCGAAATAGAATCATGCTGGTGAAGGGTACAAGGCTAACCTGTCACAAAATCGATATTCACTTCCTCCCACTTCCAAGTGGGAATACTAAACTCCTAGATGGTCTCACTAGGTTTCTGATGCTCAATCTTAACTTGCTAACATGTAGAGCACTTAGCCACAAACTCTATAATATCCCTCATCATCCCACTCCACCAATAGATCTCCCGCAAATCATGGTACATCTTAGTGGCCCCTGGATAAATAGAGTAATGTGTACCATGAACTTCTTTAAGAATTACCAGGCACACATAATCCACCCTGGCAACGAAAAACACTCTCTCCCCCGTGGGAGAAAACCTCTACTTTTTGATCTCAGACTGATTCTTTCAATTTAACTAGGTTGGGATCTCTATCGTGCTTTTCCTTTACCTTAGAAACTAGAGATAATTCTGAGCTACTCTACACCCACACACTACCCTCTACTGAGTCGACTAAGAAGACACCTAGTAGGGTAAGCTGATGGACTTTCTAAGCTAACTGTGTCTTACCATCCTTAACATGAGCTATACCACTAATGGACAATCTATTGACAACATCAACCACTATATTGGCCTTGTCTAGATGATACAGAACACTAATGTCATAATTCTTTAATAAGTCTAACCACCTTCTCTAATATAGATTTAAATCTTTCTGAGAGAACACATACTAAAGGCTTTTGTGATCTGTGAACACATCTACATACACCCCATATAAGTAATGTCTCCAAGTCTTTAAGGCAAACACTACAGTTGATAACTCAAGATCATAAGTAGGGTAACTCTTCTTATGGGATTTAAGCTATCTGGAGGCATAGGCTATGATCTTACCTCTCTACATGAGGACACAATCCAAACCTAGTATGGATGCATCATAGTACACAATAAAACCATCTAAACCATCTGGTACAGTCAAGACTGGGGTTGAGGTGAGTCGAGTCTTCAACTCCTGAAAACTCTTCCCGCATGAATCTGACCACTGAAACTTAACTTTCTACTGAGTTAATCTAGGCATGGGGGATGCAATAGAAGAAAAGCCTTCAACAAAACAATGTTAATAGCCATCTAAACCCAAGAAACTCCTAATATCTGATAGAGAGATGGGTCTAGGCCAGTTTTTTACCACCTCAGTCTTTTGAGGATCAACTCTAATGCCATCACTATTAAGAATATAGACAAGAAAAGCTATTGATCTTAGCTAGAATTCACACTTACTGAATTTAGAGAACAACTGGTGAGCTCTAAGAGTCTGGAGTACTATTCTGAGATGGTTTGCATGATCACTTTTGCTACGGGAGTAAACAAGAATGTCATCAATGAAGACTATGACGAACATGTCCAAGTACT
Organism: Capsicum baccatum var. pendulum; assembly: GCA_030864225.1. NCBI lineage: Eukaryota > Viridiplantae > Streptophyta > Magnoliopsida > Solanales > Solanaceae > Capsicum > Capsicum baccatum. Next base: position 103,590,624 of record CM061551.1, read on the forward strand.
GGTTGAATACTTGGTACATCAAGTCCATGAAGGCTATTGAGCCATTTGTAAGTCCAAAGGACATGACCATGAATTAGAAATGACCATACCGGGTTCAAAAGCTATTTTTGTAATGTTACATTCCCTGACCTTGAGCTGATGATAGCCTGATCTGAGGTTTATCTTAGAAAAATAGCTAACACCAAGAAGTTGGTTAAACAAGTTTTCAATTTTAGAAAGTGGGTATTTATTCTAGACTGTGACCTAATTCAACTGATGGTAGTCAATACACATTTTAAGAGAACCATCTTTCTTACGCATGAATAGAGATGGTGCCCCCAATGGGGAGACAGTGGGTCTGATGAATCTTTTATCTAAGAGATCTTTCAACTATTCTTTCAATTCTTTGAGTTCAGCTGGAGCAATTCTATATGGCGGAATAGATATAGGCTGAGTATTTAGAAGAAGGTTTATTCTAAAGTCTATTTACCTTTATGGAGAAACTCCGAGAAGATCTTCAGGAAATATATCTGAGAATTCATTTACTACTGGAACAGATTTAAGAGTTGAAGTTTCTGAGTTGGAGTGTTTGACTCTCAGAAGATGGTAGGCACATCCCTTGGATATCATCTTTCTGGCCCTAAGGTGTGAAATCAACTCACCCCTAAGAGTTTTAGTACTACCCTTCCATTCAAGGACTTGTTTATTTGGGAACAAAAAATGAACTATTCTATTTCTATAATCAACTGAGGCATAGCATGAGTGGAGCCAATCCATGCCAAGAATAATGTCAAAATCCGTTATCTCTAACTCCATGAGGTCGACTGAGGTAATTTTCTGAGATATTATGACCAAACAGTTCTTGTATACCTGTCTGGCTATAATGAAAATGCCTTCTGGGGTAGACACTAAAATGGGCTTTGCTAGAGTTTCAGGATGAACTCCGAAGTTGACAGCTATATATGGAGTTACAAAATAAAGAGAAGCCCCAGGGTCTAATAAAGTATAAACATGTAAGTGAAAGACCTACAACGTATCAATAACAACATCAGGAGAATTTTCCTGATCTTGGCGGGACTAAAGAGCATATAATTTGTTCGGATGCTGACCACTGGTAGCACTATAAGTGGCACTCTGCTAAGTTGAGTGACCGGATGGAACTGATGACTGTTAGGACTAGCCCTGTTGGCACAAATCCCTACCTTTCTGAGCAACTATTAACCACTCCCAAATCTGATAGTCTGGCTTGCCACACCCAAAGCACACATCACTACCCGCTCTACACTCATCCTGATGGTGTCTGCCATATTTCTGACATAGGGGATTTGTACGAGCACTACTAACATTGACCTGGGACTTAGATACTGGTGCTCTATCCCTATTGTCATTTCTAAATTAGGGTACTATAGCACTGGCCGAAGATGGTGCTAGGATTGGAGACCTTTGGTGAAATTAAGGACGGTTACCACTTTCTAATTTTGGTTGACTGAAATTAAAACTACCCGTCCTAGCTCTCTTATTTTCTCTCTCCATGTCCTTAATCTTCTACTCATCTATCTGTTGTGCATGGACCATAATCATAGACAAATCTGTCATTAATCATCATTGTAGTCCTACACTCCTTGACTACACTATCAGACACTCTAGATACAAATTTTCTAATCTTGGACCTGTTATCAACTACCACATGAGGAACATATCTAGCTAACTGAGTAAACTTAAGGGAATACTTCCTCACACTCATGATGCCCTGCCTCACGTTAATAAACACTAACACTTTGGCCTCCGTAAAATACAATGGGAAGAACCTGTCTAAGAAAGTAATGGCAAACTCTTCCAACTCTAAAGGGCCTGCATCAATATCCCTATCTACCTTCAACATCTTAAACCGAGTATGGTATACATCCTATAACTTATATGCATCTAACTCAGCACTTTAACTAAATGTCAACCCCATAGCATCTGTGACCTTTTGAAATATATCTAAGAACTACTGTGGATCCTCTTCAGACTTGGATCTAGTGAAAAAAAGAGGATTCATCTATGTGAAGTCCCAAATTTTGGTTGCAGCAGTATTGGCCACTGGGTTGGCTGAAATATTAGTTGTCCATTCATCCTGTGCTGCTACAGAGTTTGTTAGAGTGGTGAACCTAGCTCTGAATTTTGTGTTAGAAACATACTCATCCAGAGAATCTACCTGGATAAGCTGAGGGGTTGGCAGGTTTCTTGTTCTTCTTGGGAGGCATGTTCTATAAATAGAAGGAAGAAATAGATTAGACAAGGAGTTTAACTTGAGCCCATGCTCACTCACACGACATGAATACTCAAAGAAGGGAATTTTTTCCTAAATTCTTTGTAGCCTCTCGTCCATAAGTATGGCACGCTACACACCCATGCACAAGACTCTACTCGACAAGGCTTTCAATCTTCTTAGGATAATTTAAAACCTTAGACTCTGATACCAAGTTTGTAATTCCTTAAGAGTACACCCTAGGCGTCACACGGTGATTATAGTCCGAAGGGACCACAAGCTAACCCATGAGCTGGTACCTGTTGTGACCACAGAGTAATAATATCATAATTGTGGAAAACATCTGATATTGCCATAAGATTTTATTTCTAAATCAATACAAAAATATGAATCCATAGAAAGAAACCGCCAGAACCTAATAAAATACAGATAAACTAACATGTCAACTGAAAATTTAAATACTGAATAACTGAAACTAATGTCTGAAAAGCCTCTAAAACTGACTGACTAAATATGAGTTGATAGGAAAGGCTCTAATTAACTAATAACTGAGAGATAAAATAAAATAACCTGTCCTCGAATGGTAAGGACTCACCACTGCTACTGTACTACTGATAGCCTGAGAAGTGAATCCTAAGTGTTGTACGAGAACTGAGCATCAACACCTATGATATAATACATCATAGTGTAAAATAAAGTTATTTGATCAGTAGTTTGAATGTACTGATATGCTAAATGAGGTACGATAATATTCATAGTTTTGGTAATACCCCATGATTTATCTAGCTTAAACTTGTCCCTAGAATGTTAAGGGATAGCTTCCTAAAACAAATACTATTTATTTTGTATGGAATTCCTAAGATTTTGATTTTCCATGGCATAGAAAATTTAATTAGCTTTCCACAGATATAATATTCGAATAAATCCAATAATCGGGTAAGAAGTTATGGCTATTTTAAGTTCCAGTCACAAAACATCATCATTTGGACCCTTAGTGCATCAGAAAGTGGTGTAAATTCAAAATTGTCCCCTTCCAGTAGCCCTCTGTGATATTGGCGCATTGTGGAGAGGGTTAATTTTTTATGTGTCAATATCCAGAGATCTAGCGTGATAATGGTGCGTTGTTCCATGTGCCAAAATGACATTCCAAAGTGGAACCGTGATACCTCCGTGTTGCGGAGTCTAACCAGTTTCCTTTTGTCAATTTCTAGTGAGCCACCGCAATTGTGGCGCCTCGCGGTGGCCACTTAAATTAGAAAAAATGTACGTCTTCCTCTACAAGAAACTCAAAATTTCCTCCATTAATCCTCCAAGATAATTCAAGATTGAGGTTTCCCAATACAAAAATATTAAGGATTCATTTCCAAACCATAAATAGAGATCCAAGATTCAAGTTCTAATAACTAGATTCATCAATTGAGGTATGTGGGGATTGAACAAGGATAATTCTTTCATTCTTGTGCCTAAAATTCTATTTTACTAACAAATTTACTGCAATTTATATGATTTTCCAAGAAATTTAAGTTATGGTGCATACCCATTACTGACATTCACAAACTTGAGATAATTCCAAGGGTTTAGAAGTTAAATTACATGCTTATGTTTGTATTCTCATGCATATTGCTGAAATTTCCAAATTTTAAATTGTTTTATCAACATTTACCTCATTAAGAATGATTATTATGATTGTTTATTATGAAATTGATACATGGGTTACTACCCTAAGATTGAATATTATTATTTCATTAAAGATGGTGCTTTAAGCATCTTACGAGCAAATTATTTTCAATTTCCCAAAAAAACTTTGATCTTTTGATCATTGGTTCAGCCTTGGAATCTACTACAGATTATTACAGTTTACAGAACTCAAATTTACTTTATTTGCAGATTTACTCAGATAAATGCATAACTAGTTTTCATATAAATCCTTATGCTAGTTTTAAAAGTAGATTTCCAATGGTTTGAGCATACAAATTTAAGAGGGAGTAGTATTTAGCACTGAGTGAGAAGTTTGGGATTAGCATGCCCTATCTTCCACCAAACTATGTAGCCAACATAGGTACAGACTCATATTATTCCCATTTCTATGGATAACAGATTAAGCTTGTGATCGATCACATGGATTAGGTTATACTCCCGGCAAGATTATGACACCTCTCTCCAACGAGAGGTTTCCTCCTTAGGAGGTCAAGATGTTGAACTCCATGTAACTCACATGGTTTATGTAGGTTCAGAGAACCTTTCTTCAGATAAAGAGTTTTTCCTTAATAGTTTTTAAAAGGTATTCTCCCTACAGTTTACTAGTTAAGAATATATTCCCAAACGTTTTGAAAGGCTTCCCTTGAAGAATAAGTTTCACATATGATTTAAGAATAAGAACAAAATATTTATTTTAGAATTGTGTGTTATGGCTCACAAGATTTATACTATATTTTTTACTATTCTTGATTATGATCTTCATCTTTTAGATTTACTCAAGCCTACGTAAGTCATTTACATTTAGTATGCATGATTTCGTAAACTATGATGATATAGCTTACTTATTGCATACACCCTCATATACCCAATACATTCTCAAAGTACTGATCCACATATATGTCTATGTTCTACATTGTCTCATAATGTAGGTTCAGGTGCTTAGTCTCAGTAGCGTGAGTGATTTTCAAGCATCGCATCTACATTCCCACAGTTGGTGAGTCCTCATAGTTTGGGGACTTAGTTATCAACACTTTTAATTTATTAATAGATATCCCTTATTTTACTTTAGATAGTTTTGGTCAACTGGGGCCTGTCCTAGTGACTCTCTAGATTTAGATGTTAGAGGCTTGTCAAACTATAAGATTTGGTATATAGATTTAATTTTAGTACTCAGATTTTCAGCATTTGCTTTATCAAAATTTTGAGATTTATATGATTCAGATATACCCAGATGATTCAGATAGTTTTCCATATATATTATGTCTTTTTATCATTGATATTTTCCCCTATTTTGAGATTCAAATTTAGAAAAAGCTGGCAAGGTTAGCTCAGGACTACTTGTAGTTCAGAGCACCATGTGGCATATCAGAAATTAGATTTTGGGGCGTTACACACTTGGTATGAGATTCTAAGGTTTAGAGAGTCCTAGGGAGTCAGACAAGACATGTTACATAGAGTATTGATATTCAGTATGAAGCATGCCACATCTATGAGCAAGAGGCTATGGAGCATTTTAGGAAATCATCTATTCTTTCATGATTTATCGTGCATTCAGTGTATCTATCTAATTCTAACTCAGGCTTTCACATGATATAAAATGCCTCCTTATCTGGATAATGCCCGCAAAAATAATAACCAAACACCTCAGCTTATATATCCTTTGAATGAGAATATGTCATATGCAGAGTTTCAAGCTGCCTTTCAGGCGCTAGCCAAAGCTGTGACAACTAATGTTCAGGGTAATCGTCAGGCTACAGTCCCACCTCAGCAGGATGGGGATATAGCTGCTATCAGAATCTTAAATTTTATGAGGATGAAACTGCCAGAATTCTTTGGGTCAAAGGCGGGTGAGGACCCACAGCTTTATCTAGATGAGGTGAAAAAAATCACCTAAATTATGCATATTTCTAAAGAGGAGAGTGTAGAATTGGTATCATATAGGCAGAAAGATATTACTTATAATTTGTTAGTGATGTGGAAGAAGAGTAGAGGGAAGAATGCAGCTCCCAGGACTTGGTAGGTGTTTCAAGATACATTCTTAGACAATTTGTTCCTATGTGAGATGAGGGAAGCTAAGATAGAAGAGTTTATGAAACTGAGGCAAAGATCAATGACTGTGAAGGAGTATTTCGTCAAGTTCAACCAGTTGTCTAAGTACGTCCCTAAACAGATGGTTGACCCTAGGTTAAGCATGAGTAAGTTTGTGACTGGTGTGTCTAGGTTGGTAGTTAAGGAGTGTAGGACTGCTATTCTTAATAGAGATATGGATCTTCCTAGAGGGCTAAAATAGGGCAGTTTGATCATGGTCAGAATAGGTCTGTAGAAGGAAATCATTTGCAGTTTCAGAATCGTTAATCTATGCTTGCACCTTCCTTAGATAGTGCTCCTACACCCAAAATCAAGAAAGAATAGTGCGGTAAGTCTTCTATGTCCAGATCTTAGAATAGTGTAAGTGGTAGGCTCAGCTATCCTCATTGTGCTAGGTGTGGTATGAATCATCCTAGTGAGTGTCTAGCTGGACAGAGAGGTTGTTGTGGTTGTGGCCAGTCGGGCCATGGAGTACAAGAGTGCCCACAATCTTGACAAGGAAATAAAGATGTTCGTTCTCAGACTCAGGCTAATAATGCACCAGCTCCCATAGGTTGCCCAGCTCCTCCTCAGGGCACATCATCTAGTACCGGTGGCGGTCAACTCCAGAATTAGTTTCATGCTTTACCATCCTATCAGGATCAAGAGGATTCACCCGATGTTGTGATTTTTATGTCTTGTGTCTTTCATTTTGATATTTATGTGTTGTTATACCCTGGGTCGAGCTTATCTTATATGACCCTGTTAGTTGCTATAAATTTTGCGATATGTTCTAAAAAGATCCGTGAGCCCTTCTTGGTGTCTACTTCAGTAAATGAGTCAGTTGTTGCCAAACAGATTTATAAAAACTGTCCTATCATTGTCCTTCATAAAGTCATGTTAGCAGACTTGATAGAGTTAGACATGGTTTATTTTGATCTTATCCTTGGTATGTATTGGCTCCATTCTTGTTATGCTTCTATAGACTGTCACACCCGAGTGGTGAAGTTTTAGTTCCCAGATGAGATAGTCTTTGAGTGGTCAGGTAATTCAGTGTCCCCTAAAAGCCATTTCATATCTTCTCTCAAAGCCAAAAAATTGATATAAAAAATTGCATTTACCACCTAGTTCGAGTTAAGGACACTAAGTGTAAAACTCCAACAATACAGTCCATCTTAGTGGTCAATGAGTTTCCAGATGTTTTTCTAGAATATCTCCTAGGGGTACCTCCTAATAGAGAGATAAAATTCGATATTGACCTTCTCCCAGATACTCAGCCCATTTCTATCCTCCTTATCGTATGGCCCCTACAGAGCATAAAGAGTTAAAGGAGCAACTCTAAGATCTTCTAGATAAAGGTTTCATAAGGCCTAGTTTTTCAAAAAAGGGGCACTCCCGTCCTATTCGTGTGAAAGATAAAAGGTTCTTAGCGTATGTGCGTTGACTATCATCATCCAAATAAAGTTACAATCAAGAAAAAATATCCTTTTTCTAGAATTAATGACTTATTTAATCAACTTCAAGGGGCAAGTTATTTCTCAAAGATAGACCTTAGATCCAGCTATCATCAACTTAAAGTAAGGGAATGTGATGTTCCAAAGACAGCCTTTAGAACCCGTTATGGTCATTTTGAGTTTCTAGTCATGTCTTTCGGGCTAACCAATGCCCTAGCAACTTTCATGGACCGCATGAATCGAGTGTTCAAACAATATCTTTACATGTTTGTCATAGTATTCATAGAATGCATCCTTTTGTACTCCCGTAGTGAGGATGACCATGTAGATCATCTTAAACTTGTATAGAAAACTCTTAGAGTCCATTAATTATTTGCCAAATTTAGCAAGTGTGAATTTTGGCTAAGATTAGTAGCCTTTGTCGGTCATATTATTTCTTCCAATGGCATTAGATTCTATCACTAAAAGACAAAATCCATAAGTAATTGGCCTACACCTATCTCTCCATCAGACATTAGGAGTTTCTTGGGGCTAGCTGGTTATTACCGCTATTTTGTTGAAGTTTTTTCTTCTATCTTGCCTCTTATGTCTAGATTGACCCAAAAGAAAGTTAAGTTCCTATGGTCAAATTCCTTCCAAAAGATTTTTTAAGTGTTGAATACTCGACTCACTTCATCACCAATTCTAGCATTACCTAATAGTACAAATGGTTTTGTTTTTTATCGTGATGTCTCTAGAGTTGGTTTGGGTTGGTTGTTGATGCAGAGAGGTAAGGTCATAGCCTATGCCTCTAGACAGTTGAAGCCCCATGAAAATAATTACCCAACCCATAATCTTGAATTATATGTTATGGTGTTTGAATTGAAAATCTGGAGACATTATCTGTATGGTGTGTATGTTGATGTGTTTACAGACCATAAAAGTCTGTAGTATGTGTTTACTCAGAGAGAGTTGAATCTTCGTCAGTGAAGGTGGTTGGAGTTTTGAAGGACTATGATATGAGTGTGTGGTATCATCCGAGAAGGCCAACATAGTGGTAGATGCCCTTAGTAGATTTTCTATAGACAGTATTACTCATGTAGAGGATGACAGGAAAAAGTTAACTCGAGAAGTTCATCGTTTGGATAGATTGGGTGTTAGGTTGGTTGATTCAGCTGAATGGAATGTTTGGGTTTAGAGTAGTTCCGAATCATCTCTAGTTTTGGAAGTGAAGGAGAAGCAAGATAAGGATTCTAGTTTAGTCAAAATGAAGGAGTCGGTTAAAGACCAAAAAGTAGAGGTTTTCTCCCAAGGGGGAGATGGTGTGTTAAGATAGAAAAATAGATTGTGTGTTCCTTATGTTGATGAGTTGAGACAGAGAATTATGGCTGAGGCACATGGTATGCATTATTCTATCCTCCCAGAAGGCACCTAGATGTACCGCGACTTGTGAGAAATCTATTAGTGGAATGGTATGAAGAAAGATATAGCAGAATTCATAGCTAAATGTGTAACTAATAAAAATATTAAGGTGGAATACCAAAGACCCGGTGGTACATTGCAAGAGATTGGTATCCCTACTTGGAAGCGGGAAGAATTGAATCTAGATTTTTGTAACGCCCCGAAAAACGGGTCCCGGAGCATCAGACGGTGCTTGAGGCTATGAGTAGGCCCAAGCTAACCCTTTGAACCATTTTCATTCAGTTCAACACAAATCAACAGGGTTTCCATAAATAACCCTCAAATATCAATAGAGTAATCATCATCGAAGAATAAAAGAATTTCAGAAATATAACAAAATACGACTTATTAGTCAACTCTGAACATCTATACTAGTCTGACAAGACTATAAGAAAATCAATAAAACCAGCGAGCCATTGAGATATGCCCCAACTGACTCATACTTAGTCATCAAATATAAACAATTCCGTGAAACCAACATCAGACATCACGTCCTCGGAACATGAAGACTCACCACAACAGAGGATGTAGAACACCGTGCCCGAAGAATCACTGTCGAACCTGAAACTGAGCACCTAAACCTACATTCCAATAAAATGCAGCCCACATCCGAAGATGTGGGTCAGTACCATGGATAGGAACCAAGTATATGGGGGTGTATGCAGTTTTATAAACATCATCATCATAAATATTTATAAGAAATATGCAGGATGTATGAAAGACTCACATAGCCCGAAGAAAATCATCATAATCATGATAAATATCGTTCAAGATTCATGCTTTATATCACCACACATGTAAATCCATATTTCAAAATCATAGACATCAAAATTTCATAATAATCATCATAGAATATGACCTCATGCTTCAAAATCATAATAATCAAGTAAAAATCATATCTTCGTAAAGAAAATTACTTTTGAGCATAAGCACGAAAGAGTGCTCTTGTTGATAAAAAAACCCCACATACCTTGAAATTGACCTCTTGATTATGGAACCCTGTTCACATAAATAAGGGGTGCTCCTCGAAGGTCTCGAGATGATGAGTTCGATTATCGGATCAAATTTGAATTTCTACGGTGAAATTGGAAGATATTTGGAGCTCAAAATGGACCTAGGGTTTAGTTCTCTCAATGTTTTTGATGGAAGAACATGAATTTTATGGCTCAATATACGTATAAATGGACAATTTTCGTCCATGAAGTGAAGGCATAATGACCAAAATACCCTTAAAAAATCAACTAATTCTCGAATATGTCCGTTGGTGAACTGTTTTGATAGTCTCAAGTATATCAACCATAACATTTTACTTCGATATACACATTGGATGAAACTAATTTCATTAGAAAGAGGACTCTCATATCTTTCCATTGATATATAGTATCTCACCCAGATCATTGTGTACGAGGAGTTATGATCGTTTGAAGTTGACCTAAAATTCACTTTTGATAGGCTGAAGTAGATCGACCATAACTTTTTTCTCCGATAGAAAAATTGGTTGAAACTAATTTCTTCGGAAAGAGGACTCGCAAAGCTTTCCGTTGATATATAGTAGATCACCCAAATAATTATGTACAATGATTTATGATCGTTTAAATTTGGAACAAAAATACGCCAGGCCTCAGTAATTTTCCTCCTGCACGTTTTACTATTCACTACTATTCACTGTTCAATTGGAATGTTCAAACTCGTCGCTCGGGTGTCCGTTTAATATGAACCACATATACTTGGAAATCTTATTCGATTCTCTATGCTATGGTGGGTCATAATCTAAGAAATTCCGCGTGAAAAATTTATAATTCATTTTAGAAGATAAAACCCAACATGTTTACGCACAAAATTTCAACAAAAAATTTTCCGGGGTATTACATTATCCCTCCCCTTGGAAACATTCATCCTCAAATGATGCTAGACATGCCAAGATTAGATAGGCAATAGAGCATACAACTAAAACCATTTGTTAGACTCAGCACCATATCGTTTCTCACTCCGAATGCAACATAGAATGCATAAATTCAAGAAACTACAGCTGAACACATAATAAATGACAGCGAACTGCTGCAACTTTTACTAAAGGTGCATGATTTAGGAAAGAACGGTACCTTTGGCTTGATCGGAGTTCGCCAAAAATAGGTATGGGTACTTGGATCGCATATCTACCTCAGCTTCCCAAGTTGCACCCTCAACAGATTGGCTTAGCCACAACACCTTGACCAAGGGAACTTCTTTGTTCCTTAGTCTTCAGACACTGAAATCAAGAATCTCAACAGGAATCTAATCAAAATTAAGATTTTCTTTAATTTCATCACTCACAGAGGAATCCACTAACACAGCATCGCTAATATGCTTTCTAATCATGGAGACATGGTATATTAGATGGACAGAGGACAACTCGGAAGGCAACTCAACCTCATAAGCTACCTTACCAACATGGCCAAGAATTTTGTAAGGACCAACATAACAGGGACTAAGCTTCCCCTTCTTTCCGAATCTCTTCACCCCCCTCATGGGTGAAATTTTCAGATACACTAGGTCACCAACCTCAAACTCAAGGTCTCTCCTTCTAACATCCGCATATGACTTCTGATAACTCTACACAGTTTTTAACCTTTCCCTAATCAACTTAAAATTTTCCATATCCCCGAATACCGAATCAGTACCACTCACAACTGCTTCACCCACCTCGAACCAACCTATGGGTGATTTACACTACCTCCCATACAAGGCTTCAAACGGAGCCATGCCAATACTAGAGTAAAAGCTGTTATTATAAGCAAATTCTACCAACGGTAAGTGATAATCCCAACTTCCCTTAAAGTCAAGTACACAAGCTCTCAACATATCCTCTAAAGTCTGGATGGTTCACTCATCCTGGCCATCGGTCTGCGGATGAAAAGTAGAACTCAAAAGCACTTGGGTACCAAGACCCTTCTAAAAATCTTCCGAAAATTGCGAAGTAAACTGAGTACCCCTATCCGAAATAATAGATAAGGGAACTCCATGCATTCTGACTAGCTCTCGGATATACAATCTAGTATAATCCTCAGTAGTATATGAAGTATGAACAGGCAATAAATGAGCAGACTTAGTCAATCTATCAACCACAACCCAAATGGAATCATGATGGCATCAGGAAGGAGGTAAATTAATCATGGATTCCATATTTATCTCTTCCCACATCCAGGTGGGAATACTAAACTCTTGCATCATACCACCAGGTCTTTAGTATTCAACCTTAACCTATTGGCATGTTGCACACTTAGCTACAAACGCTGTTATATCTTTCTTCATGCAAATCCACCAATAGATTTCCCGCAAGTCTCGGTACATCTTGGTGGCACCAGGATGAATAGAATATCGCACCCCATGCGCTTCAGCCATAATCCTCTGTCTCAGATCATCAACATTCGGGACAGACAATCTACCCTGCAATCTCAACACACCATCTACCCCTTGGGAGAAAACCTCTACTTTTTGGTCCTTGATTGACTCCTTCAGTCTGACCAAACTAGCATCCAAGTATTGCTTTTCCTTCACTTCTAAAACCAATGAGGATTCAAAACTACTCTGAACCCCTATACTACCTTCAGCAGAGTCAAACACATACTGCAGACTCTTATGATCAGTGAAAACATCAACATGGACACCATACAAATAGTGTCTATAGATTTTCAAAGCAAACATAACAGCAACCAACTCAAGGTCATGGGTGGGGTAATTTTTCTCATGGGGTTTCAACTGTCTAGAAGCATAAGCTATCACCTTACCCTTCTGCATCAATACACAACCCAAACTAACTCTCGAAGCATCACAGTACACCACAAAACCATCAACACCATCAGTCAAAGTCAAAACAGGGGCTAAAGTGAGTCGAGTCTTCAACTCCTGAAAACTCTTCTCACAAGATTCGGACCTCAAGAAGTTCACTTTCGTTTGGGTTAACCGAGTCATAGAAGACGCTATAGAGGAGAAACTCTCAACAAAACGGTGGTAATAGCCAGCTAAACCCAAGAAACTTTGGATATCATTCGGAGAAATAGGTCTAGGCCAATTTCTAACAGCTTCGATCTTTTGGGGATCAACTCTAATACCCTCAGAAAAAATGATATGACCCAAAAAAGCAACTAACCTTAGCCAAAACTCACACTTACTAAACTTGGCAAAAAACTTGTGATATCTAAGAGTTTGCAAGACAGTTTGGAGATGATCAGAATGTTCATCCTTACTACGGGAGTACACCACTATATCATCGATGAACACTATGACAAACATATTCAGATATGGTCTGAACACTCGATTCATGAGGTCCATGAAAGCTGCTGGGGCATTAGTTAACCAAAAAGACATAACAAAAAACTCAAAATGTCCATAACGAGTTCGAAAAGTGGTTTTTGGGATGTCACACTCCCCAACTTTGAGTTGATGATAGCAGGAACGAAGGTCTATCTTTGAGAAATAACTTGCACCTTGCAATTGGTCAAACAAATCATCTATTCTTGGAAGGAGGTACTTATTTTTGATGGTGACTTTATTCAGTTGGCGGTAATCAATGCACATACGTAAATAGCCATCTTTCTTTCTCACAAACAACACAGGATCACCCCAAGAATAAACACTGGCCTTATGAAACCCTTATCTAGTAGATCTTTGAGTTGCTCTTTCAACTCCTTAAGTTCTGCAGGGGCCATACAGTAAGGAGGAATAGAAATGGGTTGAGTATCGGGAAGAAGATCAATCCCGAACTCTATCTCTCTATCAGGAGGTATCCCGGGGAGATCATCTGGAAAGACATCAGTAAACTCATTGACGACGTTAACAGACTAGAGAGTTGGAGTCTCAGACTTAGTATCTTTGAATCTAACCAAATGGTAAATACACCTCTTGGAAATAAGCTTTCTAGATTTGAGGTAAGAGATAAAATGACTCTTGGGTGACACAGAATTCCCAGAACACTCAAACACGGATGCACTTGGAAACTAAAACTTAACTATTTGGGACCGACATTCAATAGAGGCATAAGAAGAATACATCCAGTCCATACCCAGAATCACATCAAAATCTACCATATCTAACTCAATCAGATCAGCCAACAAGACTCTATGAGGAACGGTAACAGGATATTTTTTATACACTTTCTGGGCAACAATCGAATCACCCACTGGGGTAGAAACAAGGATAGGCTCAGTAATAATCTCAGGACTCATTTCAAAATTCACAGTAATTAAAGGTGTAACATAAGAGAAATTGGATCCAGGATCCAATAAACCATACACATCAAACTAAAATATATGAAGCATACCAGTAACAACATTAGGAGAGTCCTCCTGTTCCTGGCGGGATGGTAAAGCATAGAATCTATTCTGGCTCTGCCCGCCAGTATTTCTAGAAGAGGTGCCCTGAGCTGGGGCTGGGCGAGTCGCTGGAACTGGAGCACTAACTGTCTGAGTCTGGGTCTGAGGGCGATAGTCACGATGCCCTTGTCCATCCTATGAACAATCTCTAACTCTGTGACCCATGTCACCACACCGGAAACAACCCCTCTTCACACCCCAACACTCACCTGAATAAGCCTACCATACTTAGGACATAAGGGATGATTTGGCTTACTGCCAGCACTGTACTGGGACCTGGATACATATGACTTGCTACCTTGCTCCTGCCTACCTCTAGGCACAGGAGAACTAGAAGATAACGGTGCTGGCATAGATGAACGATCCTGATACTGAGGGTGACTCCCTCCCTACGTTCTAGTCTAACCCTGTCCGTGTTGCTCAAACCTAGCTTTCTTATTCCCTTTTATTCTATCTCTCTCCTTAATCTTGTCTGCCTTAATCTATTGGGCATGAGTCATCAGCCTAGAAATATTCATCTCACTATTCATCATAGCAGACCTACACTCCTTAACCACATAAGTAGACACTCCAGTCACCAACTTACTTATACTCGCCCGATTATCAGCTACTAAGTCAGGAGCATACTTGGCCAACTGATTGGACTTTAGACAATACTCCCTAAGAATCATAGAGACCTATCACAGGTTCATAAACTCTTCAACCTTTGCCTCCCTCATCTCCAAAAGGAAAAACTTATCTAGGAATGTATCTTGGAACTCTTGCTAAGTCGTAGGGATAGCTCCCTCACCTCTACCTTTTCTCCAAGCAAAAACCCAGTCATAAGGAAGGTCTTTCAACCTATACGCAGCCAAATCCATACTATGTTCCTCAGATACATGCATCACCTAAGTAATCTTCCGCACCTCCTCTAAAATCAACTGTGGATCCTCATCAGACTTGGCCCCATAGAATTCCGGCGAATTCATCCGCATGAAGTCATAGATATTGGCAGCAGCTAAATCACCTCCCTACTGTTGTGGAGCCGGGGCCAGGTTGGCCTAAACATTTGCAGTAATAGCTTCGGCCAATGCCTGAAAGGCTGCCTAAAATTCAGCATGAGACACGTTTTCATTCAATGGGTCAGTGAGTTGAGGTTGCTGACCATCATTATTTCTTCTCGCTTAATGTGGAGGCATATTTTTGAAATAGGAGAGCACGAATCAATAGCAGAGGGAGATACTTTAAGTATGATAGACTTCTGAAAGAAAGAATCATATTTTTTCCTAAAATGTCTTGTAGCCTCTTGCTCAAAGATGTGGCGCGCTACACATCGATGATTAAGACTCCACTTAATGTGGCTTGACTATCTATAACAATTTAAAACCTTAGGCTCTGATACCAAGTTTGTAACGCCCCAGAAAATGGGTCCCGGAGCGTCACACGGTGCTTGAGTCTACGAGTAGACCCAAGCTAACCCTTTGAGCTATTTTCATTCAGTTCAACACAAATCTATGGGGTTTCCATAAATAACCATCAAATATCAATAGAGTAATCATCATCCAAGAATAAAAGAATTCTAGAAAGATAACAAATTATGACTTATTAGTCAACTCCCAACATCTATACTAGTCTGACAAGCCTCTAAGAAAATCAATAAAACTAGTGAGCCATTGAGACGTGCCCCAACTGACTCATACTCAGTTATAAAATGTAAACAATTCCGTGAAACCAACATCAGACATCACGTTCTTGGAACATGAGGACTCACCACAACAGCGGATGTAGAACAGCGTGCCTAAAGAATCACTGTCGAACCTGGAACTGAGCACCTGAATCTATATTCCGAGAAAATGCTGCCCACATCCAAAGATGTGGGTCAGTACCATGGAAACGAACTGAGAATATGGGGGTGTATGCAGTTTTATAAACATCATCATCATAAATATTTATACGAAATATGCAAGATATATGAAAGAATCACATAGCCGGAAGAAAATCATCATAATCATGAGACGATGAAATGAGTACAATAACACATATGAGTCATCATATAATTTCTCAATCACTTTCAGTTCATCAAGAATATCAATTCTCATAATGTAAATATCATTTAAATCTTTTGAAAGTATAACTTTCACAATTCCACTTTCAAATCACTTCACCATTCAGGATAGACATAAGGAAACACACACACGCTGGGAGATCCTATAACTGACATAAACCATATAATCCACATAGAGTCCAACGTCCAACCCATGTTGGGGAGAGCCATCCTATCCTTGCCATTGGAGTAGGGCTTCCAATATCAATCCAAAAACACTAGTGATCCCTATATAAATCAGCCTCAGGCTCATGTCCTATTGGGGAACGTAGTTCTAAGGAAGTAGGGTCACTTTATACCTCCCACTTGATGCTAAAGAGTACTCCTGAACTTAGCTCAGATCATTTCAAAGACAATCCGCAACAAAACAACTTTCATCAATATATAAGTATACATTGGGAGCCATCATGCTACCCATTTATCATAATCAAACACTTTGTGGATTTCTTTCACATTTGAGTTCAAAGCGACTCTATTAAGACCAAAAGGTCAAATCATTCAACACATCTCAAATATTCAACATTAACATGCTTATAGCACACATTTTCTCAAAGACACAATTTCAAATGGGGTTCAAGACCCAAATATCAAAATCATGATAAATATCGTTCAAGATTCATGCTTTATATCACCACACATGTAAATCCATCTTTCAAAATCATAGACATCAATATTTCATAATAATCATCATAGAATATGACTTCATGCTTCAAAATCATAATAATCAAGTAAAAATCATATCTTTGTAAAGAAAATTACTTTTGGGCACAAGAACGAAAGAGTGCTCTTGTTGAAAAAAAATCCTACATACCTTGAAATTGACCTCTTGATTATGGAATCCCGTTCACACAAATAAGGGGTCCTCCTTGAAAGTCTCAAGATGATGAGTTCAATTATCGGATCAAATTTTAATTTCTATGGTGAAATTAAACGATATTTAGAGCTCAAAATGGACCTAGGGTTTTGTTCTCTCAATATTTTTGATGGAAGAACATGAATTTTATGGCTCAATATAGGTATACATGGATAATTTTCGTCCATGAAGTGAAGGAATAATGACCAAAATGTCTTTAAAAAAATTAACCAATTCTCGAATTTATCCTTTAGTGGACTGTTTTGATAGTCTAAAGTAGATTAACCATAACGTTTTACTCTGATATCCAAATTGGATGAAACCAATTTCATTAGAAAGAGGACTCTCATATATTTCCGTTGATATATAGTATCTCACCCAGATCATTGTGTACAAGGTATGATCATTTGAATTTGACCTAAAAATTCACTTTTGATAGGTTGAAGTAGATCGACCATAACTGTTTTCTCCGATAGAAAAATTGGATGAAACCAATTTCATCGAAACTCGCAGACCTTTCCGTTGATATGTAGTAGATCACCTAGATCATTATGTATAAGGATTTATGATCGTTTAAAGTTGGAGCACTTTTCTTCCTACACGTTTTACTGTTCACAACTATTCACAGTTCGATCGAAATGTTCATAACTCGTCGCTTGAGTGTCTATTTTGGATGGTCCAAAATCGTTGGAAAGCTTATTTGATACTCTACATAATGGTAGGTCATAATCTAAAACATTCTGCATGGAAAATTTATAATTTATTTTAGAAGATAGAACCTCACACGTTTATGCACAAAATTTAAATGAAAAATTTCTTGGGGTATTATAATTTTGTGAGTAGTTTACCCTAATCGCAATATCATCATGATTCGATTTGGGTTATTATAGATATATTGACTAACTTAGAATATTTCTTGCCAGTTCATATATCCTATACAACTAAGGATTATGCTAAGTTGTATATCTGAGAGTTAGTCAGATTGCATGGAGTTCCCTTATCTATCATCTCAGATAGGAGTACCCAGTTTACTTCCAAGTTTTGGAGAGATTTTCAGAAGGGTCCTAGTACGCAAGTTTATCTTAGTTCATATTTTCACCCTCAGATAGATGGTCAAGAAGAGAGGACCATCCAAACATTAGAGGATATGTTGAGATCTTGTTCTCTTGATTTCAAGGGTAGTTAGGATGAGCATTTCCCATTGATTAAGTTTGCTTATAATAACAGTTATCAAGCTAGCGTTCAGATGGCTTCAGTTGAGGCTCTTTATAGGAGGAGATATAGATCACCCATAAGTTGGTTTGAGGTTGGTGTGGCTGCTTTGCTTTGGCCCGATGCAGTGTTTGAAGCTATGGAGAAAGTTAAGTTGATTAGAGAAATATTGAAGACATCTCAGAGTCATCAAAAATCCTTCGCAAATATGAGAAGAAGGGACCTCGAGTTTAAGGTTGGCGATTTAGAGTATCTGAATATTTCATACATGAAATAGGTAAAGAGATTTAGCAAGAAGGGGAAAATCAGTCCCCGATATTTTGGCCCCTATAGAATTACGAGTCATGTTGGGAAAGTAGCTTATGAGTTTGATTTGCCCACAGACTTATCAGCAGTTCATCCTATGTTTCACGTCTCTATGCTTAAGAAGATTATCAATGACTCTACTTTTGTAGTTCCTTTAGAAATCTTAGATATTTAGAACAGTCTTGCTTACGAAAAGATTCCAGTTGAGATTCTAGATCACCAAATCCATAGACTAAGGAGATATGTAAGCCAAGTACCTTTACCTTTTCTCCAAAAACTCAGATGTTGCCGACGGTAACACTCTTCCTTGATTCAGTTCTTCTCTAATAATATATTCAATGATATAGTTATCCTCATGTAAGTTTATACACTCACAAATTACATAGAAGCTTAGAGTGATTTAGATTCAGTTCCTTAGTTCTTTTCAGTTGTGCATTCTATGTTATATTCTCAGATTCCTCAGAAATTTCAGCTTAACTAGCCATATTTGAGGACGTATATTCCCAAGGGGGAGATATTATAGTACCCAACTATTTTCCTATCTTAAATTTATCCCTACAATGTTAAGGGATAGCTTACCAAAACAAATAATATTTATTTTGTGTGGAATTCCTTAGATTTTGACTTTCCATTGAATAGGAAATTCAATTAGCTTTTTAGCGATATAAAATTTGCATAGATTCAATAACCGGGTAAGAAGGTATGGCTATTTTAAGTTCCAGTCACAAAATGCCGTCATTTAAACCCTTAGCGCATTGCTAAGCAGTGTAAATTACCAATTGTCCCATTCCAGTAGCCCTCCATAATATTGGTGAATCATGAAGAGGGTCAATTTCCAAAGATTTAGCGTGATAATAGCGTGTCACACCATGTGCCAAAATGGCATTCCAAAGGGGCACCGCGATACCTCCGCATCGCGGAGTCTGCCTAGTTTCCTTATGTCAATTTCCAGTGAGCCACCATGTTTGTGGCACCTCGCGGTGGCCATCCATATTGGAAAAAATGTACGTTTTCCAGTTCCGTTTAAAAGTTTAAAGGGTGTATTTTGGTGAATCCTCAACCCCCAATTCGTCCAAAAATAGAAGATTTATCATATTTGAGGGCACTTTATGCTCCATTCATCATTTTCCCTCAAGTAAAAACCCTAAGTCTCAAACTTCCTCTCCAAGAAACTTAAAATTTCCTCGATTAATACTCCAAGATAATTCAAGTTTGAGGGTTCCCAATACAAGAACACTAAGGATTCATCTCCAAAGCATCAATAAAGATCAAAGATTCAAGTTCTAGAAACTATATCATCAATTGAGGTATGTGAGGTTTGAACAAGGAAAATTCTTTTATCCTAGTGCCCAAAACTTTATTTTACTTACAAATTTACTGCAATTTATGTGATTTTCCATGAAATTTAAGTTAGGGTTTAGTCCCATTACTGATATTTACAAACTTGCGATATTTCCAAGGATTTAGATGTTGAATTCCATGCTTATGTTTATATTCTCATGCATATTGCTGAAATTTCCAGATTTTGGATTGTTTTATCAACATTTATCTCATTAAGCATGATTATTATGATGGTTTATTATGAGATTGATAATGGGTTACTACCCAAAGATTGAATATTGTTATTTCACGAAAGATGGTGTTGTAAGCATCTTATGAGCAGATTATTTTCAATTTTCTAGAAAATCTTTGATCTTTTGATTATTAGTTTATCTTTGGAATCCACTACAGATTATTACAATTTACAGAACTCTGATTTACTTTATTTGTAGATTTACTCTTATAAATGCATAACTTGATTACATATAAATCCTTCTGCTTGTTTTAAAAGTGGATTTCCAATGGTTTGAGCATAAAGATTTAAGAGGGAGTAGTATTTAGCACCAAACGGGAAGTGTGGGATTAGCGTGCCCTATCTTCTACAGAACTATGTTGCCAATGTAGGTACAGACTCAGATTATTTCCATTATATGGATGACAGATTTAGCTTGTGATTGATCACATGGATTATGTTTCCGCCTTAGGAGGTCAAGACGTTGGACTCCATGTAGATCACATGGTTTATGTTGGTTAAGAGAACCTCCCTTCAAATAACGTGTTTTTCCCTAATAGTTTTTAAAAGGTATTCTCCCTACAATCAATAGTAAGAATATATTCCCTAAAGCTTTGAAAGAATTCTCTTGCATAATAAGTTTTCAGATATGATTTAGGAATAAGAACAGAATATAGATTTCGAACTAAGTGTTATGGCTCACAAGATTTATACTATATGTTTTACTATTCTTGATTATGATCTTCATCTTTTAGATTTACTCAAGCCTACGTGAGTTATTTACATTTAGCATGCATGATTTCATAAACTGTGATGACATTGCTTACTTATTGCATACACCCCTATATACTCAGTACATCTTCAAAGTACTGATCCACATATATGTTTGTGTGTGACATTGTCTCATAATATAGGTTCAAGTGCTTAGTCTCAACAGCGTGAGTGATTTTCGAGCATTGCATCTATATTCCCTCAGTTGGTAAGTCCTCATAGTTTAGGGACTTAGTTATTCACACTCAGTTTATTAGTAGATATTCCGTATTTTACTTCAGACAGTTTGGGTCAGCTGGAGCCTGTACTAGTGACTCTCTAGATTCAGAAAGTAGAGGCTTTTCAGACTATTATATTTAGTATACAAATTTTATTGTAGTACTCTATTTTTCAGAATTTGCTTTATCAGACTTTCGAGATTAGTATTATTCAGATATACCCAGATGATTCAGATAGTTTTCTACATCTATTATATTTTTTTAATTGATATTTCCCCTATTTTGAGATTCAAATTTAAAAAAGGCAGCCAAGGTTAGCTCCAGACTACTTGTTGTTCAAATCATCATGTGGCATACCGGAAACCAGATTTCGTGGCATTACAGTTTCATGAACAGAGCTAATAATAAACTAAATATTCATGTAAAACAAGGAGTACTGAGTAGAGAACATAGAATCTGTAGATACTGAAAAGATGGAGAATCTGTAAATACTAAGTGAGCATGACAGTCTATAAATACTGAAGATACGTGAAAATTTGTAGACACTGGGGATACATGACCAAACATATAACACAGACTAAGTAAAATCATTAAACTAAAGTACTAAAAAATATTGATATCCATTTGGTTTGGTCTAACAATCCTAAGACTACATAAGTGAAATGGGACTGTAACTGAGACTGCATCTGAGACTGTGGGAGGTATCATCTAACCGATATGCCCCAATATGAGCTAATCGGGGTACAACCTATAACCCAGTTGGAAGGTTGTAAATACCATTCCATGAGTACTAATACTATCTGTGTGGATCCACTAAACTGATATAATGTCCAAAGGACTAAGGCTGTAAAGCCTGAACTGACGGGCGACCCCAGTGAGATAGTCAAGCCTAATCTGAAGGGTGACTACTAATACCAT
Source organism: Capsicum baccatum var. pendulum (assembly GCA_030864225.1). Lineage (NCBI taxonomy): Eukaryota > Viridiplantae > Streptophyta > Magnoliopsida > Solanales > Solanaceae > Capsicum > Capsicum baccatum. The sequence continues at coordinate 103,612,777 of CM061551.1, forward strand.
ACACTGGCTACATAGTTTTAGAGTATAGGGACTTCTATTAATGACTCTGCCTATCTGACGGGGAAGACGTCATCCCTAAACTCGCTCGGTGCTAAATCCTAATCCCAACTGAAAGACACTGAAATACTAGACTATTCTGAGTTAAACAGACTGATAACTGGTTGTTCTGAAAATGCTCATAGTATGTTATAAAAATTATTTTGTAATGTACTGAGACTAGACTACATAACAACTATGGTTTTGGGGTATTCAATACCCCCATGACTCAAAAACAACAATGGTAAAATAACACTAAAGCTTGGGGTACAAAGCATGAAAGTTTTTATTAAATCAATCACTCTTGTAGGCATTTAATCAAACACTGGTAGTTCATGGTTAAAACAATCTTACGAATTTCATGGAATATATAGTAATCACATGAATTCAACATAGCAGATCTAAATCATGGTTTAATTTAATAACTAATAATATAAAAACATGGGGGATTGAATGATATCAATAATTTCATGGTAACATGGTATAAAATCAATAGTACATGGAGTTTCATGTATGAAATCATAATTCAAAATCAAATAACTTGAAAATATTATAACTTTGTATTTAAAATAGGATATTTGGACTCCATGGATGAACATCTAACATACCTGGGGTAATGAATTTCCTGAGGTTTTTGGTGATTTCTTGAGGATTGGTCTTGAATTTAAGAGTTAGGGTTTCTTGTTCTTAGAATAGATGATCTTTAATTTGAGAGAAATTGAATAATGAATGATTATTTAGGCCAATTGGGGCTAAATTTTGTGTTTTAGGGTGAGTTTAGGGCTTAGGAAAAAGTCCCAAATACCCTTAAACAAATTTAAAACATAAGCTGAAAACTGACCATCCTGATTATTGTCCTTGGTGCAATGCGCCACTATTGCGCCAAGACACCAGAAATATATAATTGAGACCTGGACAAACACTGCAACGCGGAGCTATCATGGTAAGCCCTTGAAATGCTAATTTTGCCACCACCGCAATGCGCCACCATCGTGGAGGCCCACTGGAAATTGCCAAACTGGAAATTGGTCTGCTCTGCGATGTGCCACCATCGCGGAGTCACACTGAAAATTGACAATTGTCATTTGGACTTCCTCTGCGATGCACTTATGGTTAAAATGATGATGTTTAACGACTGCAACTTAAAATCATCATAACTTCTTACCCTGTTATCGAATTTTGGTGAATTTTATATCGTTGAAAAGCTAATTCAATTTCTTACACAATGCCAGGCTCTGAACTGAAAAATAATGAGTATTTGAATTTTTTTAATTTAGGAATACTCATTTACTGGGACTTAGATTATGCTAGGGAAATACAGGATGTTAAAATATCTTCCCCTTGGGATAATTCATCATTGAATAAAACTGGCTAAGATGAGGAAAACTAATAGACTGAGCATACATTCTTGACATGCATACCTAATGCATGGAATGCATGACCTAACAAACTCATGAATGCACGACTGACACGAACATGATGTACAACTGAAACTAAGTATGATAGAGTAAAATTTTAAGAATATTGGTACCTTATACTGAATCTAAATTCGTGGAGAAATAATGAGGGTACTTGGTTCGCATATCTTCTTCTGCTTCCCAAGTGGCTTCCTTAACAGAGAGATTCTGCCAAAGAACTTTGACCAATGGAACTTCTTTGTTCCTTAGTCTATGAACTTGTGATCGAGAGTTTCTACTGGAACTTCCTCGAAGAAAAGACTATTTCTGTCAGCTCTGGGAAGCCCTAAGCCTTTCTCTTATCAACTGAATCTTCTCTAACACATGAAACACCAAGGCAGGCCTTACTACTGGGTCTCACCTACTTCAAACCAACCAATTGGAGATCTACATCTCCTACCATAGAGAACCTCAAATATAGCCATACGAATACTGGAATAATAGTTGTTACTGTATACAAATTCAATCAAAGGAAAGAGTCCATCCCAACTACCTTTAAAATCAATTGTGCAAGCTCTCAGCATATCCTATAGAGTCTGAATTGTCCTTTCTACTTGACCATCTGTTTGAGGGTAGAAGGCTAAACTGAGATAAACTTAGGTAACAAGACCCTTTTGGAATGATTTCCAGAAATGAAAGGTAAACTGGGTACCTCTATCTAATATAATAACTAAAAAAATGTCGTGCAACCTAACCAACTCTATGAGAGAGAGTTTGGCATAGTCCTTAGCTGAATAAGAGGTATAGACTGTCAAGAAATTAGCTGATTTGGTCATCCTATCTAAGATAAACCAAATAGAACCATGCTGATGATGGGTACGAGGCAAACCTATCATAAAATCCATGTTCACTTTCTCCTACTTCCAAGTGGGAATACTAAACTCCTATATGGACCCACTAGGTTTCTGGTGCTCAATCTTAACTTGCTGACATGTAGAGCACTTACCCACAAACTCTATAATATCTTTCATCATCCCATTCCACCAATAGATTTCCCATAAATAATGGTATATCTTAGTGGCCCCTAGAAGAATAGAGTAACACGCACCATATGTCTTTACCAAAATTGATTGCCTCAAGTCATCTACACAAGGCACACACAATCTACCCTGACAACGCAATACATCATCTCTCCCTTGGAAGAAAACCTGCACTATTTAATCTCTGACTAATTCTTTCAACTAAACTAGACTGGGATCTCTATCCTACTTTTTCTTCACCTTAGAATGTGGTAGGAACCATAAGAGTGTATGTAGAGCTGGTAGTGGTGTGTATTTTGGGTGTGGAAAGACAGGCCACAAATAGGACTAGTAGGGTGCCACATCCAGTGCCGCTAGTGGAATTGTCCAAATAGGATTTATGAACTTTAGTTTAGAAAAGATCAAAAAAGTTCTCCTGATGTGGTTACTGGTATATTAAATATCTTCTATTTTTATGTTAGCTTCTCCGTCTTTTGTAACTTTTTACATAGCATTCTATTTCAAAGTCAGACTGGAAACCTTAATGGAACATTTCTTAATCTCCACCCCTGTGGGTCAGTCTATCCTAGCCCAGTAGATATATAGGAACTATCCAATTATGATATCTCAAAATGTCAGGCCTTCAGATTTTAGTAGTAATATCAGTATATGTAGTAAAGTAGTGGGAGAGGTTAACATCCAATCGGTCCTTACCTCTTATACGTAATACTCTACAGTTTCAGTTCTGACTAAGAACAGTTCAACATTTCATGACCATTATTCATCTATCATCTATTCAATTAATTGGATAAGTTAGTATGTTTATGCATTTTTGCTCAGTTCCTGTATAAATATTTTTAGTTGTCTTAGGTGAAACGTCGTACTAAGATGGGGAATACAGTTGAGTGGGTATTTGAGGGATATGTCTAAGATTAAAAATTTTGTAAATGCAGTGCATAAGGCTTACATGATGTTTCGTAGGCCTTGCCTATCACTATAGAATTTTAGTCAGAATGTGATTTCTTATTCATATATTTTCTTAAGCCCATGCCAAGATTCTTTTCTCCCTTAAGTGATTAGAACTCTATAGAGAAGGTTTCAAAGAAAAGCCCCAATCGAGTATAAATTTCCAGCATAAGTTAGTTCACAAAGCCAGCAATCCAGTTTAACAGTTAGGAGGACAAGTTTATATGGTTTTGTTTCCAATCTTTGCATATAATCACACTACCCAAAGTATCATGAATGTAACCATTCCAAGATAGGAAAACCAGATAGTTGTGAGTTAAGCTCAGTACATGTATCATGCGTCAGTTTTAGATCCCTAATATGCAATCACGATTTAGTTTGTAGGTGCCCTATGCATCATCTTAGCTTTTCCTCAGTATCTCAGCTAAGTCAGCATTCCTTTAGAGGATATAATGTCCCAAGAGGGAGATGCACTATAATCCCCTGAGCTTACATAAACTAAACTTTCCATCTTTTCTTCACATAACGAATTCAATTTAGAGTAGTGGATACTCATAGGTGTCCCCTCAAGTTCCAATATCATTCATAAACCATGTATTCAGGGGCTCAGTTTAGTTTATGATATTCAGTTCATGTATTATATTTCAGGCGCAGTTATGTTCTCATGTTTCCATTAATGCATTTTAGTAAATAATCTCAGGTTCACCAATATTCATAGCTTAAGGTAAAAATCTTCTTTAGATTCACTCAATTCTATGTTTAGATTACCTTTACAAATTTTGGATAAATTACTGTTGAATATCATTCTCAAGACAATCATGCATTCATAAATCAATTTCAGCGATGAAATCATGCTTCAGTTATGCATTTTCAGTATGAAATTTTAACTTATCAGTAGTTTCAGTCATGTGTCATGTCCCCAAGTTCAATCATGTCTCGGTTGTGAATGTCACTATCAGTATAATTTATCAGTAGTCAAAGTTCAGTTAGTCTTATTTAAGGACAAATGACCCCAAGGGGAGATATTATAAGACCCCATAAAAGTCCTACCTCAAATTAGTCCCATATAGCTTCCAATGAGGGGTCCCAGACCTAGGAAAAATTCAGCAAAGTATTGAGACTTCTAATCATTTTAGCCTTCATAATGGGAGGACCTTTTTTTGATCCATAAGACCTTGGAATATCAATGTTTAAGCTGATTCACGATCAGGGATATTAGAAGGTCTTTTTCAGTGAGTTTTGAAAATTTTGGGCTAGTGTAGAGGCATGTTTGGGGGTCCAATATAGTGGCTACATGTGATTAGCATGTGGTGCACGCTTTAGTCCACCCTTATGGAGCATGCGATAGGGCATGCAGTGCATGCTCCATTCCATATCTCCAGAGCATGCGATGCATGCTCTGTTGCACGCTAGGTATCAGAGCATGGTTCATGGTTCTAGGATATCTTCAAAATTATGTTATGTAGAGTCTGTTTTTATAGGTGTGTAGCGCGCCACACTTCTATGGAGGAAGCTACTAGGCGTTTAGGAATGTTTCACTTTTTTTCATGTTCAATATCATGCCATTGTGTTGTTTATTTTGAAGTTATCCAGATTCTTTATTTAGTCTGGCTTTATTAACTATGTCTCATGACGAGCCGATTCAAGTGTAGAATCTTAGAGCCTAATAAGGTGGTTCTTTCTAATTGAGTCATAAAAAATTTATGAAATTGCACAAGGACTTGAGAGGAGTCCATAAGTACTTTAATGTGTTTTGATTAAATCTGATACCCCTATCTTTATCAATTATGCGTTTGAGCCTTAGGTATGAAGTATATTTGGTTCTTTCTAAAATTCTTATTGAAGATGTCATGCTTAAGGGTAGTGATATATGTCAGAATGTTGGAACATTACTTCTACCTGAATGGTAGTATGTGAGAAAGTGTCATAACCTATGAGCTATAAGATGGTTCAGAATTTAGTGATACGAAGTCACAAGCTTAGAAATCAAAATAAGGGTGATTTTGTATAAAGAAGTTAGTTTAGTTATGTAACCATTGATTGAGAGATGGTTTGCCATTTTATAGTGATAGACTAATGTGGTAGCAATAATTGTAGAGTGGATGATACTCTGTGAAGGAAGTGGCTGACTATGATTATTATTTACTTAAAATAGAGAAGGATCTCAGAATGAATAGTTATGGTGGTTGTAGAAATCATTTATAGGATGTGAAAGGAAAGAGGTAGATTTGCCAAAAAGTTACAGATATGCACTCATTATTGTATATAGAATTTTTAAAGGTGGTTGTGATGAATGCATAGATGAGTGAATATGATGTGAAAAAGTGGACTGTGTTAATAAATGGTAATGGGTGATATTATAAGATTAAGATTGACCATCTTTATTATGTGACCTTACCCCTTTGAGTTTCTTTTCTCTAGTAGTTGTAGACTAGTACAATATGTGAGAAGGTATGTAGTAGATTTTAAGGCGATGTAGTAATTTCGTGAAGAGGTTGAACTTATGGTCCATAGTTAAGTGAAGTAAGAGACTTAGGTTGACATTTCTATTTGATGGGATAGTATAATATGCAGCATGATTCGTTGGTGGTACATAATTGACGCTAGACTATACGCTTAAACTTGAGATATGTAGTATGGTGCTAAGAGTAGAAGCTTAAGATTAATAATGCATGTTTTATTGGAATTAACTAGAGGGCTTGATGTAATGTACGAAATGGCCTAGATTGATAATTTATGAAAAGTTTAGTTGGTAATCATGAGGTATATATGTACATGAGGACTAGTGTTAAAACGATGAATTGTGGTTGAATCATTAAGTGGATAGGAGCATAAGTATATAGGAATAAGTTGAACCTTAGGTAGTAGGTTGTTAAATAAAGTTTTATGTGTATAAGTGTTTTGTGTACCTAGATTTTATTCTTGAATCTTGTAGTATGGAGAAGTTTGGGAAGTTTTTGTATGGTTTTCTTTAGAGTTGAGTTAAGGAAATATAGGTTGTCAATATGCGCCTTTGGTATAGTTTTACAGATTTTGTTAAGTTGTAGGTTTTGTGATTAGAGATGTAATGATAGTATTCTAAGGAATTGAAGATGGAGTGTTAAGTGTTTACAAATATAGGTGTCTATGCCTATGAAAATGTTAGTCGTAAGTTGATGAATTTGTGAGATAGAAGAAAATATGATTCTGAAAGGAGATGTCCTAGAAAGAATTTAATGTCTTTGTATTAGACATTATTAAGGGGAGTTTGTGTTTATGGTTATATTGGTACCCCCCGCCCCTTTGTGATAAGGAGTGTGGATGTGTATACTTATGAGAGTGGGAATTGTAGAGTGATGGCTATAGAGGATAGCGAAAGTTAAGAGTAGTATTTACAGAAAGCAATGCCTTCAGAGTATAGTTCATCAGGGAGAGTTTATAGTTTAAGTATACGGTGATGTCTCATTTGCATTAAGAGTTTTGGCTACAGATTTTGATATGAGGTTATATCTGCAAGTCTATGGGTGTGGCTTTGGTCTAACGGGGAGATGATGTATTAAAGTAGTTCCGAATTTTCTTGTGATGTCAAGTTTAAAGTAACAATCATAATAAATCAATTCCTACTTATCTAGGCTCCTTCTACTACGATTAGAATAGATATCTACCAATGTTTTATGTAATCAAGTTTTGCCTATGTCTAAGGTTTGAGCTCTCTACGTAACTCATATCATGTTCTGACCTCCAAACTAGAAGAAATAAAGTCTTTCAGTGATCCAATATTCCAAGTATTCAAGCTTTAGGTTATGTTGCTCATGATCCAAATCTATGTCTCACAGCATACCTGGTCCTAAGAAAATATATTTCTATATGTCACTAAATCATTTTATGCCAGAATTAGCCAAAGTAATAAAGTTTGTGCTAACTCGTGGGAAATTTCAGTTCTTTAAATGAGGATCAATTGCATCAAGTTGAAATCCTTGTCATAGTTCCTAACTACATAAACTTTTGTTTTGTGCCATATAGCACATGATATGAGCACCCATGTTTCTCATTGTGGTCTGTCCTAAGAAACTATGTTGTGTTGTGTTTATGCCAAGCAACTCCTTGCTTATGATCCGGACAACTGGATATATGAATCACTTCGTGTCTATTCTATCGTATCTTATCCTTATGCCGCTCCTTGAGTAGTGCAATAAGTATAAGTTGTGGTTTGACAAGTGTTACTTTCATTCATAAGGTCTATGCTCGGGTCCCTCAATGATTTCTTGAAGGTGAAATTTTTAATGTGATTTCTTGAGCTAAGGATATAGGAGAAGGGGGAAGAAGGTGATGAACTTTCATTACGTGTGATAGTTAAGAAGGATTTATGTGGCAAAAACATTAGTGAGAATGATTGAATTGGTTGGTCATAGTGGGGAGATCCTTGAAGTGGGTGTAGTAATGATAGGCTTGAATGTTCTAATTGTTGAAAATACAAACCAATGCACTGTATGGTTAGTACTCATTGATTTAAAACATGAGTATGTTTGAAAGTAGTGGTAAGGTGAAGTAAGTCTTCTTAAAGGGATGTCGAATATGGAGTCCCATAGCTTAAACTAGCACCTCTTTTCTCCGATTTAGGCTTCAATATAGGATTATTATATACTAGGACTCAAAATCATATGGTTATATGTGTATTGGGAGAATTGAAAGTTTGAAATGATGAGGCATATAATTTATTGTTTGGGGCACATACAAGTAGTGTCTCTAAGTTTAAGTCTTTCATTGTATCTTGTAAGATGGAGAATGTTTCTATTCTTATGTCCCATGAGAATCTCAACTCATGTCTCGTACCAATCATAATCAGGCCGAGGATTCTTAGGAAAATTCATGTCTTATATTGTTTTGATCGTGTGCCATAAAATACATGCCAAGATCATGTTGATGTCAAGTTTTGTTATCTCATGTTTCATGCTTACACGTTTCTCTAAGGGTTATGATGCAGCTCGTTGGCTTTATTCACATATTTTTTTGAGGAAAAATGTTCAGTACGATGTTACTTTCTTTATTCTACAAAGCTTCAAAATGTCCCTACCCATCGTTTGGTGACGAATGATCCCAAGGGGGAGATAATGTAACACCACGCACTTTCGAGCTAAAGTTTGAACCGCCTTTCCTATGCGTATAGACCCGAACCAAATGATTCTTTGTTAATATATGTGTAATGATCAATCCTATAGTGTGTGAATACCTTTTAATATGAATTGAAGTCACAAAAATCCCCAAACCCAAGACGAGTTGAAAACTCTTTTATCGATTAAGTTTTGATGAATGTCTAAACTTGGGTCACTTCCATCGACCATAACTTTTTGTATATCGAATTAGGTGGCCTACTATACATCAAATGAAAGTTCTTTGAGTCTTATTTCTAACGAAATTAGTTTCACCTTAATCTGGTATCGGAGTAGAAAGTTATGCTCATTTTTTTTGAAGTGATTGACTGCCAAAATGTGATGACGAGGCTGACGACCTATCAATTAGGTGACGGCCTATCAGCCTAGTCGACAGCCTAGGGCAGAAATTTGTAAGATCCATCCCAAAACTGACGACCTAGGTGACGGCCTATCACCTGAGTGATGGCCCATCAACCTTGGTCGTCAACTGATGAAAGTCCTTAATTTTTTTTATTTCTTAGGGGTATTTTGGTCTTTTTCTCCAAAAAAATCTTTCCCACAAAGTAAATTACACCCTAAAAATTATTAGTCATTCATTATCAGTTACATATCATCAAAATCCTCTTTTCACTCTCAACAATAAGATCTAACGAGGGTTTTCTCCAAGAACAAGAAATCAAGAAAATCACTCCTTAAGTCCAAGATTTCCAAGGAATGAATAAGATTTGTGTTCTACTCTTTAAACCTTGTAATATAAGGTATGTGGTGTTTTTATAAACTACATGGGTTTGTTGAAAACACATTGAATAAGGTTTAAAGTTTAAAGATTATGAATTTATAAAGTGGTTTTGGAATTTGCACTTGTAATTATGCATTATGAACTCTTTAAATGATATTATTGTTTTGGTCTTGAGACCTTTCCCCTAAATTTATTTGTAATCATATATACGTATGTATGAAATTGAGATTTAATGTTTAATTGAGAGCATGAATAATTATAACCCCTCTCTTGTTACTAAGCCCTTTTGTTTTCATATGTTAGGAGCTATTTAAATTGCATTTAGAGAAGTAAGATACAAATGTTTTGATTATTGTTTATGACTTCATTATGATTTTGAATTAAGGAGAGGGTTCTTTTACATGTAGATAAATTTTGAAGACATATATTGACAGAGTTGCATATTTTGTCACAAACTTCATGACCACCACATGTTTGTTGAAACGTTAAAAAGAGTGATCTTTGCATGATTTGATAAATACTTTCAAGTATGAATTTTCGTAAATTTTTGGAAGTATGGTGGTCCAAACCTTATGCTTGAAATAAGAGACTTTACTATGATATTTTATGGCTCAGAAATATGACTTGCAAGTTTTGGTGTGACGACACCAACAAAGATAGTGCCATAATAGATTCAAAACATAACAGAAGTCAGATTTCACTTATATTGTCAGAATGTGAGTATTGAATGATGATGGTTTAGAAAAGGTTAAAAATATGCTCAAGAGATGTTAGGTGGTTACCCAAAGAAGGTATGAGTTCAGAAAATCTCATTGCCTAAAATTGTGTTTTGCCGATGCGGGTTATTGTGTCCCCAAGAGGGATTATACGCTAGCCTAGTTCCCTATGGCGTATCAGAATCAAAATTAGAAAATCCAACTCTTACGGTAAACTTGAGTTGGGGATTTTCCCCTGAGTCAAGGGCGAACTCCTTCTAGCCCGTGAGGTCATAGAATTGTAGGGCGTACCACCTAACTCAGAAGTAATAAAAGATTAGAACTGCATTGTCAAAATCATTTTAAAACCATTGAAATTTCCCATGTGTTTTTAACTATTTCATGCATGATATTTCAAACTTTCTATCATCTATGTTATCTATATGTAAACACATTATTTTTTATTGCTCTGCATACCAGTACATTTTTACTGACCCCCTATATTTCGGGGTCCAAGGCTTTGTCCAGAGGTCCCGCTAAACTATAGATCTATCGGACAGAAGTGTATAGTTGGTGAGAGCCTTCTTTTTTTCGAAAGGCTTCTGTTTAGAATATTATTATTTCATTTTGGTTTTGGGTCCAACTGGGGGCCTTGTCCCAACTTTAGACAAGTTATTATATTCTGATGTATTAGAGATTTCGCAAACTGAGATGAATGTTGTCTAGATATTTATTGATTTCATTCCATATTGTTAAGTTGAACTAAGTGCATGACCATGATTCTGTTTGTTTATTTTTGCATTTCTCTTATATGATTGTGAATGTTATACATGATTACTAGATACAAAAGGGCGCCCAGGCCTTCATAGTTTGGGATGCTCATCAAGGACAGGACCTCAGTCCGGGTCGTGAAAAGCTTCGTTTCAGCCATGCAATCATGCTTTAGTTATGCATTTTCAGTATGAAAACTCAATTTATCAGCAGTTTCAGTCTTGTGTCATGTGGCCGAGTTCAATTATGTCTTAGTTGTGCATGTCAATATTAGTAGAGTTTCTCAGTAGTCACAATTCAGTTAGTATCATTCGAGGATGAATGACCCTCAAGGGGAAGATATTGTAGGACCCCATAAAAGTCCTAGTTCAAATCATTCCCACAAAGCTTGCAATGAGGGGTCCCAGACCTAGGACAGATTCTGCAAAGTATTGAGACTTAGAATCCTTTTAACCTTCGTAATGGGATGACCTTATTTTCTATTCGTACGACCTTAGAATGTCGATGTTTAAGTTGATTCATGATCAGGGTGGTCAAAAGGTCTTCTTGGATGAGTTTTGGAATTTTTGGGCTAGTGTAGAGGCATGTTTGGAGGTCCAAAATAGTGTCTACACGCGATTAGCGTGCAACGCATGCTCCAGTCCATCCCTAAGGAGCATGAGATAGGGCATGTGGTGCATGCTCTATTCCAGAGCTCTAAAGCATGTGACGCATGATCCGTAGCCCGCTCCTAAATTTTTCAACTTTCAATTTAGTGTCCAGAGGGTTAAACAAGTAATTTTCCTACCTCATATCAGCCCCAAACATGAGATTTAGCCTTTCTAAAGGAAAAATTCACTCATTTTTCACAAATCCTCTCAAGAATAAACCCAAACCAATCAAAGTAAGATTTAAGTGCCAAGAAATTCACCATAATTTTTAGAGAATCGATAATCAAGGTATGTTAGGTGTTCATCCTTGGGTTTCCTTACACCCTTGGATTTGAAGAATCCTTTTTAAAACCTCAAAATAATAGTTTCATGAGTTACATGTATAAATTGAGTTGTTTTCATAATCATGTTGTTTTTATGAGTTTTCAAATCAAGATTTAATTATAGTTGTCATGAATATAAGAGATTATGCATGTAATGGAGGTAATTCCAATATCAAAACCCTTGAATTGTGAATTAATGATTGTAGTCATGACGCATCAATATGTAATTCATGTCCAAGTACAAGATTATGCCTTCTAGGTGTTTGACAAAATTGTTGATTGAGTTAATTGTGCAATTATGATCCCTTTGTGGCCCTAGTGTTGAAATCATGCCTTTACAACATGTTTAAATTTCTACCATGCTAAAGTTATGCTTTACAAGTGTTTGTTGGAATGCCTATGTGAATTGAATAGTGTAATTATGACATGTTAACATGTATTCCCATTCATGTACAAGTTCATGGCTTCCAAGTTCTTGATGAAATGTCTCAATGATTGCATTATGAATAGTTAACTATTTTCATGTTTCAAGTATTGCCATGTTCTATTAGTATAGATGCTATCGAGTCCTGGGGGTTTTCAATCCCGATAATCTAGTTGTTTACCTAGAAATACAGTAGCTATAGGATAGTTTTAGTAATGTCATGAATAGTGGGATTGATTCAGTTTAGAACTCAGTGAGCTCAGTCCAGTTCAGTCAGTTAACACGAACAGTAACAGTTGATTTCAACCTAGTACAGTTTAAAAATTAGCTCAGTGTCTTTCAGTTGGGAGTAGGATTTAGCACCGAGCAAGTGCAGGGATGACGGCTTCCCTGTCAGAGAGGTAGAGTCTTTAGTAACAGTCCTTGTACTCCATAACTGTGTAGCCAATGCAAGAAGAGGAGTCACCTATCAGACTAGGCTTGACTACCTCCCAGGAGTCACCCGTTAGATTAGGATTGACACCGCCTAGATGTCACCCATCAGTTAGGCTTGGCATCCTGGTTTTCTAGTTTTAGTACCTATGGCATAGTATTGACACCCTTCTAATTGGGGTTACAGGATGGACCCCAATTAGTTCAGAGAGGATCATATCAGTTAGATAATTACCTCCAATAGTTTTAATTTTAGTTTCAGTGTCAGAATAGAACTTAGTTCAGTTTTACAGAATCAGGACTGTAAGATACAGTCACCCAGGTTAGTATAGAACTTAATTTTGTTCTACAGAATTAGGAGTTTCAGAAATAGTCACCTTGATATCAGTTAATCAGTATTCAGAATTCAGTATCCAGTGATAACATGATCTCAGTTATTGTTTATGTATTCATGCTTGTACACTCATTCAGTTACATCCATGTTACTTAGCTAGTTATTATTCATGGATATAAACCCATGCATATCAGCCGACCTCACTTAGCATACCAGTATATTCAAAGTACTGATGCATACTTTTATTTTGTGCTATGATGTCTTATATCATAGGTTCAGACTCAGGGGCTCCCAATCGTACTTAGTAGTTTAGATTATTAGCAGTGAGTACAATGGCGAGTCCTCATATTTTGAGGATTGTATTATTCTTTTTAGTATTTAAGTAGACTCATTTTATTCAGTTGTTGGAGTTATTTAGGGAGTTGTCCCATCAACTCCACATCTAGAAAGTTAGAGGCTTTTAGACTAGATTATTTCAGACAGTTTTTCAGTTTTCTTATCAGTATTACATTAGTATTTCAGCGTTGGTTTTCAATGTTGTGAACCTTATGGTATGTTAGTTATACTTTTACATTATTATAGTATTTCTATTTAGTGCTCATAGCAGGTACCAGTAATGAGTTAGCTTATGGTCCTTTGGGATCGTAAGCACCATGTGACGTCTAGGGTACAGACTTGGAGTGTTACTAGAATGATCAGGGAAGGAATTTTTTGGGAGACTTTGATTGAACGAGCTTGGTTTACTTATTAAAATTTGAAATTATGAATTTTCTGGGAGAAGTAATTATTTTGAAAGAATATGATGAAACCAAATTGAATTGATTTTTCAAATTTCAAAACAAATGATGTTGTTTTGTATTTTGTAACAACCCCTATTTTCGGACTAGGATTCAAACCAATGTTATTAGGTATACAGACCAGAAACAAATAATCCTATGTCTATATATCTTAGATGATCAGTTATATAGTGTTAAAATGTCCTTCTATATCAATCAAGGTAATAAAAATATCCTAACTAAAAGACGATTTGAGAGCATCCTATTGGTTAAGCTTTAGTGAACATTTCAGCTTGGGTCAAATTGAGATGCCTATTACTCCCTGTACATAATGAATTAAGTATCCTCCAATATATCAAATGAAAGGTCTTTGAATCTTCTTTCCTATACATTTTGTATCACCTTAATCTGATATCGGAGCTAAGAGTCATACTCATTTTACTTTACCATGTTTGTCTATCAAAAATGGGATGACCTGAGTTGATAGGCCATCATCTAAGTGATGACCTATCAGCCAAGTCATCACCCCAAACTAGTGAGCTATTATTTTCAGTTTTCAAGTGATGACCTGAGTTGATAGACATCACCAAAGTGATGAGTTATCATCCCAAGTCATCACCCAAGACCAGTAACTCATAAAATCAGCTACTAAGTGATGACTTGGTGTGATAGGCCATCACTTGGTTGATGACTTATCAACCAAGGTCGTCACCCTTAAAATTCAGCAATTCCTATTTGGATTTAGAGGGGTATTTTGGTCTTTTCCCTCACCTCCCATGACTTAAATCACGCATCAAACCCTATTAAGTGATAAAATATCAGTTTCTCATCACTCATAATCCTCTCCACTCTCAAGAACAATAAAATTAGGGTTTTCTCTGCAGATCATCTTCTAAGAACAAGATTCAAGAACTTCTTCAAGAAAACTAAGAAATTATAATTCCCAATCTAAGAATATTCAAGAAAAGTAAATTCTCTTTCAACATTGAAGCCTTAAGGTATTTTAGGTGTTCATCCTTGGGTTCCTTACCACCCAAGGAGTCCAAGAACCCCTTATCAAAGTACAAGTTATCATATTCATGATTTAAATTTTGAATTTGATTGTATTCATGTTCATGATGTTGTTTGGGTTTCAATCCATGATTAATTAAAAGTTTCTTGAAATTAAGATAGCATATGTGATGAATTATGTGATTCTCATGTTAAATCCTTGAATTTACAAGTTGAATGATGTAGCTATGATATTTTTATATGTTTATTATTATGTAAAAAATCATGCTCCCCAAGTTTTTGTTAGAATGTCTATGTTAATTGAATAGTTCAATCATAACATGTTAGCACGTGTTCCCATCCATGTACAAGTCCATGCCTCTCAAGTGTTTGACAAAATGTCTAAATAAATGCATTGTGAACAAAAAACTAATGTTATGCTTTCATGATTGTACCATGTTTACTATCTATGCTATCGAATCCTAGGGGTATTTAATACCTAAAATCTAGTTGTTTTACCTAGAATCACAGTAGTTATAGAATGGTTTTAGTAGCATCACAAACAGTAGTACTCAGTCAGTTCTAGAATTTAGTGAAACTAGTCCAATTCAGTTCAGTTCAGTTTAATAATCAGTGTCAATAAATTGGGAGTAAGACTTAGCACCGAGCGAACCCAAGGATGGGGGCTCACCTGCCAGTAGAGGGTGTGATCCATAGTAGCAATCCTTTTGTTCCAGAACTACATAGCTAACATAGGTTGAGATATCAACTAGCCAGTTGAGGGTTGATAAGTTGTTTACCTCAGTTGAGGGTAATACCACTCTCATCAGGTAACCTGCCAGTAGAGGGTGAACAATAGTCCTTTGGGACGACATTCCAGTGGATCCACACAGCCAGAGTCTATACCCGTGGCACGGTAGTAACACCCTTCTAACTAGGGTTACAGGTTAGACCTTAATCACTTTAGAGAGGGGCATGTCAATTAGATGATTACCTCCTATAGTTTTAATTTTAGTCTCAGTATAGAATTCAGTTAAGTTTTATAGGATCAGGACTATCTGAAATAGTCACCCAGTTATCAGTAATTCAGTTATCAATAATCTCATATATCAGTTACTCAGTTATTAGAACTTAGTATTCAACTTCAATAAAATCTCAGATATAGCATATATGTATATGCGTAGTATTGAACCCTCAGTATTTACAAACATAATGTATTCTTAGTAATTACAGACTTTGTGCATCCTCAGTATTTATAGACTTCATCCATCCTCGGTATTTATAGACTTTATGCATCCTCAGTATTACAGACTTTATGTATCCTCAGTATTACAGACTTTAGTACTTCATGTTATACATATTTATACAGTTATTACTCATGTTCATGAAACTATGTATGTCATCCTACCTCATTTAGCATACCAGTACATTCACAGTACTGACCGCATACTTTTTTCTTGCACTATGATGTCTCATATCATAGGTTTAGACACTCAGGTTCCCAATCATACCTAGATATCTCAGTGAACCAGTAGCAGTATCAATGGTGAATCCTCATGTTTCAAGGTCCAATTATGATTATCTTAGTTTTTAAGTTTTAGCTTCCAGTCGGAGTTACTTGGGGACTTGTCCCATCAACTCTTCAGTTACTCAGTTAAAGGCTTTCAGATACTTTTTGTCAGTTTTCAGTTGTCATTGTCAGTATTATCTATTTTGTTTTACAAACATTATCAAAACTATGATTTAAAACCTTGTAAAAATTTCAGTAAATTCTGCATATACTCCAGATTACATTGTTCAGTGCTCACAGCAAGTACCAGTCATGGGTTAGCTGGGGGTCCTTCGGGATTATAAGCATTGTATGACATCTAGGGTGTATTTTTAGGGTATTATAATTTTATATATTTTAAATAATAATTACTTTAATTAAGCATGTTAATTGCTCAACTATAGGCTTAATTACTATTTCTGTTCATTCTTAACTACATTTAATATGTTAGTTGTAACACCCTAAATTTTTTGGCTAGAATTTAAATCATTGTTCCTATGCGTGTGGACTTGAAACTAATTATTCTATGTATATGCATGTATGATTAGAAAATATGATGAGGGAATATCTTTGTATATTGATTGAGGTCATAATACCCTCCTAACTCAAAGATGAGTTGAGGATTTTTCTATCAATAGAGTTTTGATAAATGATCAAGCTAGGGTCAACTTTAAATGAGTGTATCTACTACAATATGTCTATTTAGGTCATACTTTACATTAAATGAAAGATCTTTGAGTCTTCTTTCCAATGCACTTGGTTTCACCTTAATCTGATATCGAATTGGAAAGTTATACTCATTTTACCTTAGCATATCTTTCTGTCAACAATGTGACGACTTAAGGTGATAAGACATCAACTGAGCGACGACTTATCAAGCCAAGTCATCATCCCAAACTAGTAAGTGATCAATATTAGCTTTGAAGTGATGACCTAAGTTGATAAGTCGTCAACTTAGTGATGACTTATCAAACCAAGTCGTCACCCATGAACAACAAGGGACCAAATCCAACAATGAGTTAACGACTTAAGTTGATAAGTCATCAACTAGTTGATAGTTATCAACTCAAGTCATCCACTTAAAATTTAAACAATTCTTATTTAATTTCAAAGGGGTATTTTGGTCTTTTCCTCACCTCAAACCCTACCTTTCAAATGACTTAAGGAATTATTATGCATTATTGGTCATCACTTATAAGTTTTAGATTTCATTAATCCTCTCCACTCTCAAGAACAATAAGATTAGGGTTTCTTTCCAAGAATAAGCAATTCAAGTCATCTGTTCAAGATAATCAAGAATTTAAGGTTACCAATCCAAGAACGTTCAAGAAAATTTAATTTCCTTCCAAGATTTAAAGCTTTAAGGTATGTGTGATGTTAATCCATGGGCCTCTTTCACCTATGGAGTCCAAGATTCCATTTTTATTCTTTAATTTATGAAATTACATGTTTACAATGAATTACATTCATGAAACTCTTATGAATTTTGATCATGTATTATGTTTCCTAGAGTTTTGATAGAAAGAGCCCTTACACGTTTGAAAGTTGAAGTATGTTTATCTATATCTTGGTAATTTTATTTCAAGTTATGATTTCAATTTTTTTCAAGTGGAATGCATTATAGTATGTTTTAAATATTGTGGTTTCCATATCATGTTCATGAAAATTCAGAATAAATCCTCAGTTTATAATTTTGCCATATGATCGTGCAATCTCATCATGTGATCGTGCAATCTCATAATTTTGTTCAGTCAGATTTCAGTATTTCCATGCATATCTGTTATTACTATTTTTATGCACAGTTAGTCCATGCATTCAGCCTAACCTCATCTAATATACCAGTATATTCAAAGTGTTGATCGCATACTCATTTCTTATGCTATGATGTTTAATATCATACGTTCGGACGCTTAGGTTCCTGACCAAATTTAGACATTCCAGTGCATTAGCAGTAGAAGAAGTGGTGAGTCCTCATATACCGAGGACCATTTATGTTGATTCTAGTCTTTTAGTTCAATAGTCAATTAAAGGTAGTTAGAGGTCTGTCCCATCAAATCCACATTCAGTCAGTTTAGAGGTTTGCGGACTAGTACAGACAGTTAGTTAGTTTTCTGTCATTTTATCGGTATTATTTTACAACATTATCAGAACTATGTTTTAAAACCTTATGGAAGCTTTCTGTTAAATTCTGCATATAATCTTTTGATATCAATTATACTCAGTGTTCATAAGAAGTACCAGCCACGGGTTAACTTGTGGTATTTCAGGACCGTAAACACCGTATGGCATCTAGGGTGTACTCTCCAAGCGTTACAAACTTGGTATCAGTGCCTAAGGTTTTACAGTGTCCTAGGGAGTCTAAAATTTGCATTGAGTAGAGTCTTATGTAGGGGTGTGAAGCGCACCACACTTATGGGCTAGAGACTACAAAATGTTTTAGAAAAAGTTTCCCTTCTTTCAATTCTCTGATCGTGCTATAGAAAGGATATTTAAGAAACTTTTGTTGATTCTCATCATGCTCCACTCATGTCTGCTTTACCTTAGAATAACTCCTCTAGTCTATACCCCGGACATCATGAAGGACCACAAACTAACCCATTACTGGTACCTGCTTCAATCATAGAATAATAATAACTCTATAATAATGTGGAAATTAGGTTGAATCTGCCATAAGTTTCATAACTAAAATAAAAATACTAATGAAAAATACTGAAAAACTAAACAACTGTCCAAAGTAATCTAGTCTGAAGAGCCTTTAACAGAACTATCTAAATATAGAGTAAATGGGATAAGCCCCAAACTAACTCTAACTACTGAATTACTGATAATTGAAATAATACTATGTCCTTGAACTATGAGTACACACAACTAAATCTACTGCTGATAATCTGGGTTATTAGGTATGGTCAGGAGCTCGTACATCTAAACCTATGATATAAGACATCATAGAATAAATGAAAGGTATGCGTCAGTAATTTGAATGTACTGGTATGCTAGATGAGGTAAGGCTGCATGCAGGGGTTCATATGCATGAACAGTAACTAGCTGAGAAATCATAAATATAACTGAGTGTGGGTATATGTATATGTGAAACTGCTATAAAATGCTGATTATGCAATGCTATGCACATAACTATGTAAACTGTAACTGAGATCATATTTAATACTGGATAATGAGTTTTGAAAACTGAATTAATGATATCAGAGTGTACTAATATTGTATTACTTTTAACTTAGTGACTATTCCGGATATTCCTGATTTGGTAGAAATGAATAGAGTACTAAACATAGTTGGGTAACTGTATCTAACTGTCTTGATTCTGATACTGAACTGAGGTTTATACTAAGTTTGAAACTAAAAATGAAACTATGGGAGTTTTCATCTAACCGACATACTTAGATTATAAACTGAGTTGGGGTCCAACCTGTGACCCTAGTTCGAAGGGTGTTAGTACCTTGTCAAGGGATACTAAAAATGGCTATAAGTTAACCCTCTCTGGCAGAAAGCTCTATCGTTAACCCTCAATGGAAGGAAAACTCATACGAGATATATCAACTCTAGACTGGCAGGAAGATATCTCAACCTACACTGGCTACGTAGTTCTGTAACACAAGGACTACTACTAAGAGTCAAACTCTTTTAACTGACCGAATATACGGAGTTCTATTAATAAATGAGTATATTGAGTTCTATTACTCACTGAGTAATACTGTACATGACATCACTGAGACTATCCTGAATCTACTGTAAATCTAGGTAACATATAGATTGCAGGGTATTAGATACCTACAGGACTCGATAGCATAGATAGTAAAAACATTGCACAATCTTAAAAACATGATAACTAGTCACTTTGTCACAATTCATTCATTGAGGCATTTTAGCAAACACTTGCATGGCATGAACTTGTATACATACTATTATGTCATGATTCACTATTCAACTCTCATGAAAATTACATCAAACACTTGGGGGAATAGTTTATGTACATAATACTAGTCAACATGAAAGCATCATGATCACAATTCCAAACTCACAAATTCAAGGTTTCCAATAAGAAACTACATAAAATTACACACATGTTATTTAATTCATATGAATTTTGTAATTCATAATGGATTAGAACCCAAATAAAATCATAATCATGAATACAATTTAACTCAATAAGGAATTCATGAAAACAATCATCTTGAAATTTTAAAAGAGGTTCTTGAATTCCAAGGGTGGAAGGAAACACTTGATTAACACCTAACATACCTTGGTAAGTAAATTGTGAAGATTGATGGTTTGTTCTTGAAATTTGAATGCCCTAGGCTTTGTTCTTGAGTAAATTTGAGAGAGAATTAGGGGGTTGGCCTTTAGAGAAAGTTAATCTCGTGTTTTTGGGACTGATAAAGGGTGGGAAAATAACCCAAATACCCGTCTGGATGCAGAGTTTTAATGACTGAAAATGTGCCCACTGACGCAGTGAGTGATGTGCCATGTCGATGGTATCAATGCGATGATCAACAAGTTGCATTGATTTCACGTTGGTTCACTAGAATTGCATTGAAATCTGGGGAAAATTATCTGTCGTGCAATGGGCAATGCGACGCATCAAGATTGTGTCGACCCACCATTTTGGTCACTTGATTATGATTCAAACGAGGTCTAAAAAGTCCAAAACTCACCTGAAGTAACCTATTGACACACTTGATCATGATTCAATCCAAGGATCGACATTTTATGGTCATTAAGGTCATAAAATAAGATCAGCAAATTATAAAGGCTAAAATAATTCTAGGTGTAAACACTTAGCTGAAATTTTAAATTTGGGAGATCTTTTCAAGATTTAATGGACTAAGTTAAGCTTAGGATTTTGTGGGGTCTTACACTATCTCCCCTTAGGAATATTCATCCTTGAATGAGACTGACTAAGCTAAGAAAACTGATAGACTGAAGTTATACACTGATCTTGCACAACTGAACTAAGATTTTATGAATGAATCTACTGATATACTGAACTATCATACTGATATGCATAACTAAAGCATGACTCAGTTCTGAAGACATGATACATAACTGAGTTATTTTATGAAGTCATGCATGATGTGAGAATGCTATGCAACAGAATCGATACTATTAGCGAAGTCTGAGTTTGCGGAGAAGAGGTGAGGATACTTGGTCCACATATCTTCTTCTGATTCCCAAGTAGCTCCCTCATTGAACTAATTTTGCCAAAGACCTTTGACTAGTGGAACGTCTTTGTTCCTTAGTCTACCAACCTAAAAATTAAGAATTTTGATTATGATTTCCTCATAAGAGAGGTTGTTTTGGATAACAATGCCCTCTATCGAGACTACTACTGTAGGGTCACCTATGCACTTCTTTATCCAGGAGACATTAAACACTAGGTGCACTAAACTAAATGGCTGAGAATTTGGCAAGGACCAACATATCGAGGACTGAGTTTCCCCTTCTTGCCAAAATCTTCACTCCCTTCATAGGAGATATTTTAAAAACACAAAGTCACTAATGTTAAAATCGAGATCCTTTCTTCGCATATTGACATATGATTTTTGTTGGCTCTGATCTCTTGAGCCTTTCACTGATCAACTGAACTTTTTCTAAGGCATCAAATGCTAAGTCAAACCCTACCACTGTGGACTCACCCAATTCAAACCAACCAATGGGGGATCTACATCTCTTCCCATAGAGCACCTCAAATGGAGTCATCTGAATGCTCAAAGAATAATTGTTATTATATGCAAACTCAATCAAATGCAAGTGGTCATCCCAACTACCCTTAAAGTCAAAGACACACGCTCTTAACATATTTTCTACAGGATGGATGTTCCTTTCTACTTGACCATCTTTTTGAGGGTGAAAGGTTTTATTGAGGTAAACTTGGGCACCAAGACACTTTTGGAAGGCTTTCCAGAAATACGAGATGAACTGCGTACCTCTATTTGAAAAGATGGATAATGGAAATTCGTGCAATCTGACCAACTCTCTAACATAGAGTTTGGCATAATCCTCAGCTGGTAAGAAACAAGCTAATTTGTTCATCCTATCTACTATGACTCAAATCGAATCATGTTGGCAGCGAGTACGGGAAAAATCCATCACAAAAGCCATGTTCACTTCATCCCACTTCTATATGGGAATACTAAACTCTTGCATAGACCTACTAGGATTTTGATACTCAATATTGACCTGCTGACAAATAGAGCACTTAGCCAGAAACTCTGTAATGTCTCTCTTCATCCAACTCCACTAATAGACCTCCCGCAAATCATGGAATATCTTAGTGGACCCTGGTGAATCAACTAACATACTGCATGCACCTCTATAATAATCCTCTGTCTCATGCCATCCACATATGGCACACATAGTCTACCCTAACAGTGTAACACACCATCTCCCCCTTGGGAGAAAACCTCTACTTTCTGGTCTCTGACAGACTCTCTTAGTTTAACTAAACTGGGACCTCTATTCTAATTTTTTACCTTAGAAACCAAAGAGGATTCTGAACTATTCTGCACCCATACGCTACCCTCTGCTGAATCAACTAAGAAAATACCTAGTTGGGCAAGCTGATGAGCTTCCTGAAATAACTTCTTCTTACCATCCTCCACGTGAGAAATACTACAAATAGACATCCTACTGAGAGCATCAGCCACTACATTGGCCTTGCTTTGATGATACAAAACACTCATGTCATAGTATTTATACAACTCTAACCACCTTTTCTGGTGTATGTTTAGGTCTTTCTAAGAAAACACATACTGCGAGCTCTTGTGGTCTATAAACACATACCCATGTACCCCATACAAATAATGCCTCCAAATCTTTAAGGCCAATACGACAGCTGCTAACCTAAGATCATGAGTGGGGTAATTCTTTTCATGAGTCTTAAGTTGTCTAAAGGCATAGGCTATGACCTTACCTCTCTGCACAAAAACACACAAAAATCCAAATCTGGAATCATCATAATACACAACAAATTCGTCTGAACCATCTGGTAAAGTCAAAACTAGGTTTGTAGTGAGACGAGTCTTTAACTCCTAAAAACTCTTCTCATAAGAATTTGACCACTAAAACTTGACTTTCTTCTGAGTCAATCTATACATGGGGGATGTAATGGACAAAAATCCTTCAATAAACCATTGGTAATAGCCAGTCAAACCTAAGAAAATCCTTATATCTGATGGAGATATGGGTCTGGGCCAGTTTCTTACTGCTTTGGTCTTTTGAGGATCAACTCTAATGCCATCACCGGAAACTATTTGACTAAGAAAATCTACTGAGCTTAGCCAAAATTTGTACTTACTGAATTTGGCAAACAACTGATGGGCTTAGATAGTTTGTAATACTATTCTGAGATGGTTACATGATCATGTTCACTGAGTAAATAAGAATATCATCAATGAAGACTATGATGAATATATCCAAGTTTGCTTGAACACGTGGTTTATAAAGTCCATGAAGGTTGTTGGAGCATTGGTAAGACCAAATGATATAACTAGGAATTTGAAGTAACCATACTGAGTTCTGAAAGCTACTTATAGAATTTCATATTCTCTGACTCTAAATTGGTGATAGCTTGATCTGAGGTCTATATTAGAAAAGTAGCTGGCACGCTAAAGTTGGTCAAACAAGTCATCAATTCGAGGAAGTAGATTCTTGTTCTTGACTGTGAGTTTATTTATCTTATGGTAGTCTATGCACATTTTAAGAGAATAGTCTTTCTTGTGCACGAATAGAACCGGTGTACCCTAAGGGGATATGTTGGGTCTAATGAATCCCTTATCTAAAAGACCCTTCAACCATTCCTTTAACACTTTGATTTCTGTTGGGACCATTCGGTATAGCGGTATAGATATAGGTAGAGTATCGGGAAGAAGGTCTATTCTAAAGTCAATTTCCCATTTGGGAGGGATTCCAGAAAGATATTTGGGAAATATATCTAGAAATTCACATGCGACAAAAACTAACTCAAGATTAGGGGTTTTTGAACTAGAGTCTTTAACTTAAACAGGATGATAGACACTCCTCTTAGATATCATTTTTCTCACCCTTAGTTAGGAAACAAGTTGAACTCTAAGTGTTGAAGTGCGGCCCCTCCACTCAAGGATAGGTTCATTGGAAAACTAAAAATTGACAACTCTATTTCTATAGTTAACTGAAGCATAACATCAATAAAGCCAGTCCATGCCAAGAATGACATCAAAATCTGTCATTTTTAATTCCACTAAGTCTGTCGATGTGACTTTTTAAGATACCATGATCGGACAGTTCCTGTATAACCGTTGGTCTATTATAGATTTACCCACTTGAGTAGATACTGGGAAGGGCTCGACTAGGATATTAAGACTGACTCCAAAGTCAAAACCTATATAAGGAGTTCCAAAGAATAAAGAAGCTCCTAGATCTAGCAACGCATAAATGTGCAAATAATAAACTTGTAACTTACAAGTGACCATATCAGGAAAAGTTTTTGATCCTATCGGGACTGAATTGCATAAAGCCTTTTTGGGCATTGCCCACTGGTGGCACTAGAAGTAGTACCCTACTGATTAGGGCAACAAAACTGAGCTGAAGACCAATTATGCAGACTCTGCAAACCCACCTAAGGATACTCTCTGACCCTGTGTCATGGTTTACCATATAAAAAACATACATCACTGCCAGCCCTGCAGATACCCTGGTAGTTTCTTCCATACTTTTGGAAAAAAGGATTTATTCGGGCACTGCTAACACTACCCTGAGGTTTAGGGCCTGGTACCCTATCTTTATTGCCATCTTTAAATTTTGTCACTGGAACACTGGCTGATCATGGAGATAGAATTAAAAATTTTAAGCAGAACTGAGAACAATTTTCATCCTCTGACTTAGGCTGAGTGAAGTTAAAGCTACCTATTATAGCTCTCTTATCTTAACTTTTTTCTCCTTACTCTTAGCCTTCTCTATCTATTGACCATGGACCATGATCCTAGATATGTCCATCTCCTTAATCAGCATTACGGTCCTACACTCCTTGACCATACTGTTAGACACCCCAGAAAAAAACTTATCTTAGATCTACTGTTTGCTATCACGTAAGAGGAATATATGGCTAACTAAGTAAACTGGAGAAAATACTCTTTCACTGTCATGTTTCCCTACTTCAGATTAATGAACTCCAAAACCTTTTCTTTCCTTAAATCCATTGGGAAGAACCTATCTATAAAATAGTGGAAAAATCCTCCCATTCTACGGGCCCTACATCTGCGGCCCTCTCTGCCTTCTACTGCTTGAACCATGAGTGAGCTAAATCCTAATCCTAATATGCAGCCAGCTCAGCACTCTCACTCGCAGTCACCCCCATAATATCTTTGACTTTATGAACCTGATTAAGGAATTCTTGTGGGACCTCATCTGACTTAGACCCGATAAAGGCTGGAGGGTTCATTCGGGTGAAGTCTCGAATTCTAAGTGTAGTAGTATTGGATACTGGGTTGGCCAAAATGGCATCTGGGCATTCATTCTGGGCTGCCATAGAATGAGCAAGAGTAGTGAAAGCTACTATGAATTTTGCATGGGAGACAGGCTCGTCCAGGGGATCTACTTAAACGGGTGAAGGTGCTGGCTGATTTCCTATTCTTCTTTCGTTATTCCTTTTGGGAGGCATATTCTTTAAATAGAAAGGAAAAATAATAAGACTGGGGTTTAATTTGAGTTCATGCTCACTTGCACAATATGAATACTAAAAGAGGAGAAACTTTTCCAAAAATGCCTCATAGCATCTTGTTCATAAGTATGGCGCGCTACACACCTATGCCCAAGACTGTACTTGATGTGGATTTCAGACTTTCTAAGACTCTATCGAACCTTAGGCACTGATACCAAGTTTGTAACGCCCTGATTCTACACCTCAAATGTCACATGATGATAATAATCCTAAAGGACTGCAAGCTAACCAATGACTGCTACATTCTATAATAACAAAATAATAACTCTGTAATAAAGCAGAAATTAGGCTAAATTTTCCATAAGGTTCAAAACTGAAATCAAAAATACTGATAAATAAATACTAAAAATTGAACAATTGTCTGAAGTGCCTCTAACTGAACTATCTGAATATCGAGTTGATGGGACAAGCCCCGAACTAACTCTGACTACTGAATTACTGATAACTGAAATAATACTATGTCCTTGAACTATGAGGACACACAACTAAATTTGTTGATGATAATCTGAGTTATTAATTATGGTCAGGAGCTCTTATGTCTAAACCTATGATATAAGACATCATAGAACAAATAAAAGGTATGCGTCAATACTATAAATATACTGGTATGCCAGGTAAGGTAAGGCCGCATGCAGGGGTTCATATGGATGAACAGTAACTGGCTGAGAAATCATGAATATAACTAAGTGTGAGTATATGTGTATGTCAAACTACTATAAAATGTTGATTATGTAATGCTATGCACATAACTATATATACTATAACTAAGATCACATTTAATACTAGATAATGAGTTTTGAAAACTGAATGAATGGTATCGAAGTGTTCTAATATTGTATTACTTTTATCTGACTATTTTGGATATTCCTGATTATGTAGAATGAACAGAGTTCTAAACATAGCTCGGTAACTATATCTACCAGTCTTGATTCTGATACTGAACTAAGGTTTTATATAAAGTCTGAAACTGAAACTAAAAACTGTAAGAGAGTTCATCTAACCGACATACCCCGATTATGAACTGGATTAGGGTCCAACTTGTGGCCCTAGTTGGAAAGGTGTTAACACCTTCTCAAGGGATGGTAATAATCGCTATGAGTTATCCCTCTCTGGCAGGAAGCCATTTTGTCAACCCTCGCTGGCACAAAAACTTGTACGAGATGTATCAACCCTAGACTGGCAGGAAGATATCACAACCTATGTTGGCTACGTAATTTTGTAATATAGGGACTACTACTAAGGGTCAAAACCTTTTTACTGATAGAAATGCCCCCGTCCCTGGGTTCACTAGGTGTTGATTCCTACTCCTAACCGAATTGGTACTAAACTGATTTTAAGACTGTACTACGCTTCACTGAACTGTTAGTGATTGTGCTATCTAACTGAAGTGGACTGAGTTCACTGAGTTCTATTAACTGACTGAATATATGGAGTTCTATCACTACCTAAATATATTGAGTTCTGTTGCTAAATGAGTACTACTATACGTGACATCACTAAGATTATACTGAAACTACATAAATCTTGGTAGCAGCTAGATTATCGGAGATTAGATAACCCCAGGACTTGATAGCATTGGTAGTAAAAACATAGCACAATCTTTAAAATATGATAACTAGTCACTTTGTCATATTTCATTCATAGATACATTTTAGCAAACACTTGCATGGTATGACCTTGTACACATACTATTATGTCATGATTCACTATTTTACTCTCATGAACATTATATCAAACACTTGGGGGCATAGTTTATTCACATAATACTATTCAACATGCAAGCATCATGATCACAATTTTAAACTCACAAATTCAAGGGTTTCCAACATTAAACTACATAAAACTACATACATGCTATTTAATTCACATGAATTTTGTAATTAATCATGGATTAGAACCCCAAAAAAATCATAACCATGAATACAATTTGACTCAACATAGAGTTCATGAAAACAATCATTTGGAAATTCTAAAAGAGGTTCTTGAACCCCAAGGGTGGAAGGAAACCCTTGGATGAACACCTAACATACCTTGGTAAGTAAATTCGTGAAGACTGATAGTGTGTTTTTGAAGATTGGTCTTGAAATTTGAATGTCCTAGGGTTTGTTCTTGAGTAAATTTGAGAGAGAATGAGAGAATTTGCCTTTAAAGTAGGTTAATCTCGAGTTTTTAGGGTTGATTATGGGTGGAAAAATGACCCAAATACCCCTCTGGATGTGGAGTTTTAATGACTGAAAATGTGTCCAATGACGTGATGAGTGACACTGTGCGTTGATGGTATCAATATGATGACCAACACATTGCGTCTAGTTCGTGTTGGTTCATTAGAATTGCACTAAAAGTTCGGGATAAATTATCCATCGACGCGATGGGCGATGCGACGAATTGAGACCGCATCGACCCACTATTTTGGCCACTGAATATAACTCAAATAAGGTCCAAAAAATTCAAAACTCACCCGAAGTAACCTATTGACACTCCTAATCATGATTCAATTGAAGGACCAACATATTAAGGTCATAAGAGTCGTAAAATAAAATTCCCAAATTATGAAGGTAAAAATAATTCAAGGTGTAAACACTTAGCTGAAATTTCTAAGTCTGGGACCTCTTTTCAAGCTTTAATGGACTGAGTTAATCTTAGGATTTTGTGGGATCATACACTTAATTTTAAGGTAACAGAACAGTGAAGCTCAAAGTCCTACATATAGAGCTTTCTCAGACAGTCCCCGCAAATAGTTGTGGAATTGCACGCAGGCTCAAAAGTATCCCATCAGTTCTGTTATGTTCCAATGTTTTAAAGATTTCATTCATGATTATGAAAACTCATGAACTAATCCAAAGTTAGATGTGCCCTCAGATCCCTTCTCAGAATCCTATAATAGAATATAACCTAGAGTCAAATACATGAACCTAGGAGCTTAGTAGTAGTAGAGAGGGGATACTGCTATCTGAATTCTATAGATTTTACATTCATAGGGCTAGTTGTATGAAAAGGTTAATCAGTAGGCTTGAAATAGTGTATGCAGGAATTTAAGTTTGGTCATTCAAAATTATATGTTATTGATAATGGTGCAGTGGTAATTCTCATGGTATAGGGAAAATATAAGTTTAGAGATATGATATTTGTAGGTTATGATGAAAGTAGTATGGTTCATTAAAGATTTAGGGATATATATGCTATGTGTTAGAATCTATGTTTGAATCTTTAAAGGTTGAGTTAATAGAAAGGAGAGTTGAGAATTCTATGTTAGTCAGTGGTTAAGTTGTTATATGATGATTGTTTGGGCTATAAAAAGCTAAGAGTTGTATCTCAGAAAGAAGTACTGGTAGTGGATTTTACAGTATCAGATGTAGTCTTTCAGGGTGACTTTACTAGTTATGCATATTGTTATACCCCAGATTCTAGAGTAAACTGGTGACAGTTCAGTTTCAAGTTATTAATTAACTTGTTCACAGTCATAGAATAAGGGCTTTAAGATAAGAGGGAGATGGTTGAACAAGTAAACATGTTAGGCTCTCATATCCTAGTAGTGATGCGAGTATGTGTAGAAAAGCAGTAGGAGAAGGATGATACCCAACCCGTTTTTATCTTAGTGCAAGGTTTTTTAGTTATCATGATATCTATCCATGCTTTACATGTCAGCTCTATGATCATAGATAATATTCATGCACCTTATATAAAATTATGTACTCTCCCAGTTCATAGTTGTAATGCTACTAAAATGGGTCCCAAGATGCCACACAGTGCTCCGAACTACAAGTAGTCCCGAGCTAACCCTTAAAGCATGTTACTCATTCTAATGACCCAAGTAAATATAATATAATCATGTAGTGTGCTCAAGTACTGAAATACTATCTGAATTGGTCTGAGGTCAATAGAACATAATGTCTGGAAATACTTAACTAGGAATTCTAAAACAACCGACACTGAAAAACTGAAATGTATCTAATAGTGAAACAAGCCTCTAATACTTCTACTAGAGAGTCACTGGGACAGACTCCCAGGCTCAAACTGTCTGACATAACTAAATAAACTAATTTGGAAAGCCAAAAATCCAAATCACTGGGTCCTTGAACTATGAGGAATCACTAACAGTCAGGATGTAGATACAGATACTCGCGGTCAATCACGCTGTTGGAACTAAGCACCTAAACCTACATTATGAGACAATGTATCAAATAGACATATATGTGGATTAGTACTATTAGAATGTACTAAGATTTGGGGGTCAATGCATAGTAAAACAATATCTCAACATTTATATATACTGATAAAATAATGCATGCTAAATCAAAATGGCTCACGTTAGCTTCAATAAATGAAAGATGAAAATTATGAATAATGAATCATAAAGCATATTGTATAAATCTTGAAAGCCATAACACTTAGATCTAAAAGTTATACTTGTAATCTATTTTAAATTTATGCAAGCTAAGTGAATAAGGACTCACCTTTGTATCTGTAATGACTTATGTAAAACAATATCTGAATAAAATAATGAGCCTTTACACTTCGTTTCTAAGAGCTTCTTTGTTATTCTTTTCAGTTAGGATTACTCTGTTCTATAGGTTCTAGGGAAATACTTTTAAAAATTATTTTGCAAGGGAGATTCTTCTAACCGACTTACACTATATAAGTTATCGCAGTATCAAACTTCTAGTTCCCTTATGGGAAAACTTCACGTTGGGGAGAGGTGTCATACTCTTTCCAAGGAGTATAACCTAATCTGAGTGATCACAATCTATATCTATCATCCATATAGAAATGGTAATAATCTGGTAGTATTAACCTACGTTGGCTCGTAGTTTAGGGAAGTAGGATGCGCTAAACCCACACTTCCCGCTCAATGCTTAATACGACTCCCTTTAATCTATATGCTTATTCTGTAGGAAATCCACTTTAAAAGCTAGCAAAAAGATTTGTAATGAAAAACCAATTATGTATCTGTCTATTTTAAATTGTAATCTAAACTAATCAATTTTTTGTAAACTATAATAAAAACTTAAATGTGGATTCCATATCTAAGCTGAGGATCAAAGGATCAAATCTTTTTAAAAGTCTTAATATAAGCTAGTCATTGGGTGCTTAAAAGTAAAATCTCCTAAAAATATCAATACTTAACTTAGGGCTTAAAACCCATGCTTTAAACTCATATCAAATTATCACAAAGTTCATGCTCAATAATCAAAATCTTGAAATTCTTGCATAATTCTAGTCAAGATAGTGAAATTCAACTCTCAATGTATATAAAATCACTTCACACGCATAAACATGCAAAAGTAGAGATGTAATTCAACATTTAATCACTTGTAACATCAACATCTTCAAATAATGATAATTAGGTATGAACCCTAAACTGTAAAAAAATATAATCTCATGTAAATTCAACTTTAAAAACAAGTTTTGGGCACAAGGTTGAAAGAGGATCTTTGTTCATAAGACCACATACCTTGTTGATGAATTGAATGTAAAAGCATGATCTTTTGAATCTCTAATGGTGTTCTTGAAAATTCTTCTTGAAGTTCTTAAACCCGGAACCTTGAATTATAGGCTTTCTTGGAGTAGGAGTTATGAAGTTGTTATTGATTCTTGGAGCTAGGGTTTTATTCTTGGAAAAGAAAAAGATGAATAATTACGCATCTATGTTATTTGGGGCTAAAATTGTGTGTTTAGTGCGGATTTTAGTGAGGTTAAATGACTTGATTTGCCCCATAAACCCATCATTTAACAACACAAAAATTAGGTACCGACGCAACCAGAAATGAATCTTGTCTCTCAATACGACGCGATTAGCGACGCGTCGTGTTTCCTACCCAATGGGATGCGTCTATATTGCATCGACGTTCTATTTTGTCCAACCAAACATGCCCTAAACCTTCTCCAAAAATTCTAAAACATAACCCGGAGATACTATGGACTACCCTGACCATGAAACAACTTAGAAATTAACATTGTAAGGTCAGTAAGGTCGAGAATAAATCATTAAAATTTAGAGGGCAAAAATGATACCAAGTTCCAACACTTAGCTAAAATTTCAGGTCCAAAGTCTCTGGTATGCCTCTTTTGAGTTGAATTGAACTAGAAAGAATACGGGGTATTATGATATCTCTCCCTTGAGAACATTCATCCTTGAATGAGATTAGTTAAACTGAGCAACTGAGACTATGTACTGGCATGCAGAACTGAAACTAAACTGCATGACGGAATCTAAAACATATTGAGTGACTGAACTAATCTGTGAGTGCATGAATTGACATAAAGATAAATATATGGCTGAAATTGAGACTGGAAAAAGAACTAAGTTAAGGAAGACTGTTACCTTATACTGGATTTGAGTTTTTAGAGAAGTGGCAAGGGTACTTAGTTTGCATGTCTACTTCTACTTCCCAAGTGGCACCCTCAACAGACTGATTTCACCACAAAACTTTGACCAAGGGAAATTCTTTGTTCCTTAGTCTACGGATCTGGTGATCAAGAATCTATACTGGGAGCTCTTCGTATGAAAGGATATTCTGAATATCTATGCTTTTTAGAGGTACTACAATGGCTGAATCGTCCATACACTTCTTCAATAAGGATAAATGGAACACTGGGTGAATTGATAACAAATCTGCGCGTATCTCAAGAACATATGCTACCTTTCCAACACAACTCAAAATACTATAGGGGCCTACATATCAAAGACTAAGCTTTCCCTTTTCGCAAAATATCTTCACCCCCTGCATAGGTGAAACCTTTAAATAAACAAGATCATCAACCTCAAACTCAAAATCTCTCCTTACATTTTCTTAATATTTCTGACGACTCTAGGATGCTTTTAATCTCTCTCGAATCAACTGAACTTTCTCTATGGCTTCAAAAACCATATTCAGCCCAATCAAAGCGTCCCCAGTTCGAACCAACCAACTGGAGATCTACATCTTTTTCTATAAAGAGACTTGAACGAGGCCATCTGTATACTAGAATAGTTACTGTTGTTGTTGGAAAACTCAATCAATGGCAAGTGGTCGTCGCAACTACCTTTGAAGTCTAGAACACATTCCGTCAATATATCTTGTAAGGTATAAATAGTCCTCTCTGCCTGACCATCTATTTGCGAGTGAAAATATGAACTAAGATGAACTTGGGTACCAAGACCCTTCTGCAAGGCTTTCCAAAACTGAGAGATAAACTGAGTACCGCTATCTGAAATGATGGAAAATAGAACTCCATAAAATCTAACCAACTCTTTGATATATAGCTTAGCATAATCCTCAACTGTGTAGGACGTGTGAACTGGAAAGAAGTGGAATGATTTGGTCAATCTATTTATAATAACCCAAATCGAATCATGTTGCTGATGCGAATAGGGTAATCTCGTCATAAAGTCCATGTTCACCTCTTCTCACTTTTAAGTAGGAATACCAGTCTCCTAAAATATGCCACAAGGTCTTTGTTTCACTTCCTTGACCTATTGGAAAGTTCAACATTTGGCTACAAATTTTTCTATATCTTTCTTTATGTCATTCCACCAATAGACTTGCCGCAAATAGTGGTACATCTTGGTGGCTCCAGGGAGAATGGAGTAACACGCACCATGCGCTTCTTCCATAATTTGCTGCCTCAAATCTTTAATGCATAGCGCACACAATCTAATCTAGTATCTCACCACACCATCTCCCCCTTGGGAGAAAACCTCTATCTTTTTTTCTTTAACCGACCCCTTCAGTTTACCAGATTAGAATCCTTATCTTGCTTCCCTTTCACCTCAGAAACTACAGAAGATTTTGAACTAATCTGAACCCAAACATTTCCCTCAGCTAAGTCAACCAACCTCACACCCAATCTAGATAATCGATGAACTTCCCATACTAGATCTCTCTTATCATCCTCCATATGAACAACATTATCCTCGATAGTCTACTAATGGCGTCTGCCACAACATTGGCCTTGCTTGGATGAAACAGAACACTTATCTCATCATCTTTCAACAATTCTAGCCACCTTCTCTAACAAAGAATTAAATCTCTTTTGATAAACACATACTGCAAACTTTTGTTGTTTGTAAACATATCAACATGCAACCATAAATATAGTGCCTCCAGATTTTCAAAGAAAATACCACAGTTGCTAATTCAAGATCATGAGTCGAATAGTTCTTTTCGTAAGGATCAAGTTATCTAGAGGTGTAGGCTATGACTCTACTTCTCTGCATTAAAAAACAACCTAGACAAACTCTATAAGCATCACAATAGACAAAAAGAATCATCTATACCATTAAGTAATGCTAAGAATGAGGCTAAAATGAGTCGAGCCTTCAACTCCTAAAAACTTTCCTTACAAGAATCTAACCGCTCTGAGATAATATAGACATAAGGGATTCAATGGAAAAAATCCCTCAACAAATCATCTGTTATAGCCAGCTAAACCCAAGAAACTCCTAATGTCTGTTGGAAAGATTGGTCTAGGCTAGTTTCTCAGTTTTTTTATCTTTTAAGGGTCAACTCTAACGCCATCATCGGAAATGATATGACTGAGAAAAGCTACTGACCTTAGCCAAAATTCACACTTGCTGAATATGGCGAACAACTAGTGGTCTCTAAGAGTTTGCAACACAATTCGAAAATGGTCTGCAAGGTCATCCTCACTACGAGAATAGACAAGAATATTATCGATAAAGACGATGAAAAATATGTCTAGTTACTATTTAAACACATAGTTCATCGAATCCATGAAGGTTGCTGGGGCATTTGTCAGCCCGAAGGACAAGACTAGGAATTCAAAATGACCTTAGCGGGTTCTGAAGGCTATTTTTGGAACGTCACATTCTCTTACTCTAAGCTAGTGATAATTGAATTTAAGTTCTATCTTGAAGAAGTAACTTACACCTTGGAGCTGGTAGAATAAGACATCAATTCTAGGGAGATGATATCTATTTTTGACTATGAATTTATTCAGCTGTCGATAGTCAATGGACATTCGCAAAGAACCATTTTTCTTCCGTACGAATAGGATGGGAGCTCCCCATGAAGAAACACTGGCCCTTATGAAACCTTTATCAAAGAGGTCTTTAAGTTGCTCTTTTAACTCTTTAAGCTCAACTAGTGACATATGATATTGAGGAATGGAGATAGGCTAAGTACCTGAAAAAAGGTTAATACCGAATTCTATTACGTTATGGGGAGGTACCCTTGGAAAATCTTTGGGAAAAACTTCAGGAAACTTATTGACTACTAGGACTGATTGAACTATTAGAACCTCAGACTGAGTTTCTTTGACTTTAACTAAATAATAGATGCATCCTTTTGATATCAAATTCCTGGCTTTGATATAGGATATAAAATGACTCTAGGGAGACACTGAATTACCCTCCTACTCAAAGGCTGGCTCATCAGGAAACTGAAACTTCACTACTCGAGTGCGACAATCTATAGATGCATAATAGGAATGAAGCGAATCCATACCAAGAATAATGTCAAAATTGACTATATCTAACTCTATTAAATCTGCTAATATGATCTTATGAAGGACAGTGATAGGGCACTTTCTATAGAGATCTGTTTGGCAATAATGGACTCACCCACTGGGGAAAAAACTAAGAAGGTCATTTTCAGGACCTATTTCAAAATTTACTGCAACTAATGGGGTCATAAAAGAGAGATTAAACCTGAGGTATAACAACATATAAACATCAAGATGAAAGACAGGAAGCATACCAGTAACAACATCTGGTGAGCTCTCCTACTCCAGATGGGATGGTAAAGCATAAAACCAATGGTGCGCCATGAGAAGGGACTGGGCAACCCAGAGGAGCTGGTGTGCTAGTAGCCTGATTCTGAGGATGAGCATCCCTGTTTCCCCACCTAGTATACTGACACTCTTTGATTTCATGACCCAACTTACCACAACCATAACAACTTTTCTATCCCAACAAGCACTCACCAAGATAATTCTTTCCACACTTAGCACATGGAGGATAACTGGGTTTTCCACTTATATTATTATGAGATTTGGACATAGAATTATTACCCCACTGCTCCTGCCTAGAACTGGGGGTAGGAGCACTAGATTAAGATGGTGCTAGCATGGATGAACAACTCTAAAACTATTAACTATTTCCCCCTCCAAACTTTGTCTATATATATTCAAACTACTCAATTCTAGCCTTCTTCTTTCCTTTCTCTCTCTTTTAGCTTTTCTACCTTAATCTATTGGGCATGAATCATCAGTCTAGAAAGATCCATATCCCTAATAAGCATGGTAGTCCTAAACTCCTTGACTACCAAACCATATACTCTAGTAAAAAACTAACTCATACTCAACCTAGGGTCAGCCATCATGTCAGGGGCATACCTAGACAACTGATTGAACTTCAAGTAGTACTCCTTCACTGTCATCGAGCCCTGCCTTAGGTTTACAAAATCCTCTACTTTAGCTTCTCTCATTTCATGCAGAAAGAACCTATTTAGAAATGTATCCTAAAATACCAGCCAACTCATAAGAGCTTCATTCTCACCTCTACTATTCTTCCATATAACCACCTAATCATACGCCACATTCTTTGGACTATAGGATGCCAAATCTACACTCTTCTTTTCAGTAATCTGTATAATATGGGTAATCTTTCTCACCTCGTGTAAGTAATGATATGGGTCCTCACCCACCTTCCAACCAATGAACTGAAGCAGATTTATTCTCATGAAGTCACGAATTCTGGTTGCTGCTAAATCCCTACTTTGCTAAAGTGGGACAGTCGCCTGATGGTTGCCCTGAACATTGGCAGTCACAACTTGGGCCAACACCTGAAAGAAAGCCCAAAATTCAGCATGGGATACATTTTCAATCAGAGGGTCAGCAGTTTAGGGTGGCTAGTTATCATTTCTATGTGTATTAGCTAGGTGAGGAGGCATATTCAACTGTCACATAAGAGCATGAGTTAAAACTAGATAGAGACAATGTAAGCATGATAGATCATCAAAGATAAGAATGATTTCCTAAAATGTACCATAGCCTCCTTCTCATAAATGTGGAGCGATTCATATCTATGATCAAGACTCTACGTAACGCGACTTGTCTGACTCCCTAGGACATTTTAAACCTTAGGATATGATACCAAGTTTGTAAGGCTCAAAAAATAGGTTTTGGGATGCCACATAGTGCTTCAAATTACAAGTAGTCCCAAACTAACCTTGAAAGCCTGCTACTCATTCTGATGATACAAGTAAAGGTAATATAAGCATGTGCTACGCTAAAATACTTAAATACTTTCAAAATTGGACTGATTTCAACTAAAAATAATGTCTAGAAATACTTAACTCGGAAATCTAAAACAACCAACACTGAAAAACTGATATGTATCTAATAGTCAGAGTAGACTTTAATAGTACCACTAGAGAGTCGGTGGGACAGACCCCCAGCTAGCTCAAAATTTTTGACATAACTAAATAAACTAATCTATAGAGCTAGAAATTTGAATCACTGGGTGCCCGAACTATGAGGAATCACAAACTATTGGGATGTAGATAGAGATGTTCGCGATCAATCACGCTGCTGGAACTAAGTACCTGAACCTACATTATGAGACAATGTAGCACATAGACATATATATAGATTAGTACTTTTGGAATGTATTGAGCATATGGGTGTGAATTCTTAAGTAAAACAATATTTCAACATTTACATATACTCATAAAATAATGCATGCTAATTATATATGGCTCACGTTAGATTGAATAATTGAAGGCTAATAATCATGAATCATGAACCATAAAGCATATTGTATAAATCTTGCAAGCCATAACACTTAGTTCTAAAAGTTGTACTTGTAATTTATTTTCAATTTATGCAACCTAATTGTAAAAGGACTCACCTTTGTATCTGTAATGGAAAACTAAAATCTCATGGCTAATGACTCCTGTAAAATCACTTCACACGCATAAACGTGCAAAATTTGAGATATTATTCAATATTTAATGAATTGTAAAATCAAAATCTTCAAATAAGGATAATTGGGTATGAACCTTAAATTGCAAAACATATAATATCATATAAATTGAACTTTAAAACTAGTTTTTGGAACAAGGATGAAAGAGGATCCTTGTTCATAACCCCACATGCCTTTCTTGAAGAATTGAATGTAAAATCTTGAATTTGTGAATCTCTAATGGCGTTCTTGAAGCTTCTTCTTGAAGTTCTTGAACCCAAAATTTTCCATTATAGGCTTTCTTGGAGTAGGAGTTTTGGAATTGTTCTTGATCCTTAGAGTTAGGTTTTTATACTTGGAGAAGAAAAAGATGAATAATGAAGGATCTATGCTATTTGGGGCTGAAACTATGCATTTTGGGCGGATTTAAGGGAGAGTAAATGACTCAATTTCCCCTATAAACCCATTATTTAACAATGCAAGAACTGGGTACCAATGCGATCAGCGATGCGTCGCATTGCTGACTTGACGTGGTGTGTTAATATCACGTCGACGTTTTATTTTAGACAAACAAACATGCCCCAAACCTTCTCACAAATTTTTGAAACTCACCCCGCAGATACTATGGACTACCCTGGTCATGAAACAAATTAGAAATTGACATTCCAAGGTCAGGAAGGTCAAGAATAAAATCGTCAAAGTTTAGAGGCCAAAAATGAGACTGCTCCAACACTTATCTAAAATTTCACGTCCCAAGTCTCTGGTGGGCCTCTTTTGAGCTGACTTAAACTAGAAAGAATACGGGGTGTCACACTAGTACAAGGAGTTCCAATTTTCTCATCAGTACAAACCATGTTCCATAAATTTATAAACTCCAAACTCATGACTCATGTATTCATGTTTTACAGTACACTCAGTTCTCATGACTCATGCTACATTCAGAATGATCAGCAAAACTCAAATTATGTCATGTGTATCCTCAGTTTAGATCTCTTGATGAATCCATGATGTTGTTATTTTATTCCTCATTCCTCAGCCAAGTGTCTAGTTCTTTATAGTGATTATTGAAGATTCAGGTCTTCATGTTTTAACCTTTCAATGACCTCTCATAATATAATGACGTAGTGATGTTCTATACCCTAAAAATTAAAACCAATGTTAGTGACAGGTTTTAAGCTCATGCATAGTACATTATCATTCTTTGAAAGTTTTATGAGTTAGTTTGAGGGATATTAAGGCCCCAAATAACTTCCATCAATTAGAGGATTCAAAATAATCCTTACAAATTGGATTTTGTATAAGAATGTTGCTTTAGTCAACTTCAAACAAGCATATCTTTTATTATACTTAGGACTTTCCAGCTCAAGACATACCAAGTTGTAGGAAATTGAATTAGATTTCCAATGATACCAATTTATCCCAAATCCAATACTCAGGTGAGAAATTATAGCACTTTTAGTATAAAACATTAGTGATAAGGCCACATCACGGTGATGACCAATTTCACGCTCGTCATTTTCTAGTGTGTCACCGCGATTGGAACTGCATTGTGCCAAGGGGTTATTTTTCAATTTTCCACTTTCTAGAGGGGCACCGCGAAGGTGCCGCATCGCGCCAAGGTCCTCATTCGCAGTTGTCCATTTCTAAAGGCGCAACATGGGAAAAATAGGGATTGTCAGCTTTCTACAAGCCCGACACTATTGCACCTTGTCTAGCCGGGTGTCAAAATCGGGGTTTCTAGTTTGCGACTTAATTTTCCAAGGACCGTTTGATCAATATACAAAGCCTTAAATTAATCCAAAACATGTAATTAAGGCCTTAAAGAGGCATTATATGCCCAGTTACTCTAAAATCCTCTTCAAGCAACTAATCTTCTTTCAAGAATAAAAACCCTAGCCTTCAAAATTCAATTTCAAATCTCAAGAATTCACCATCAATTCTCAAGAATTCATCAACTCAAGTATGTTAAGTGTTCATTCATGGGTCCCTTTCACCCATGGGGACCAAGTAAATTTAAATTTGTGATCTTTAAAAGTTACCATGATTTTAAATTATGATTTTTACCATGAATCTCCTTGAATCTTGACTTTATACCACGCTTACATGATATTATTGCTCTTATCAAACCCCACATGTTTTAATGTTGTTATTCACTTATTTAGATCATGTTTAAGTGTTATTAATGTCAAAAATCGTTCTATTACACCAAGTTTTATTCTATTCCCATGATTAGCTTAAACTATGAATACCAAGTGTTTGATGAAATGCCTATAAGAGTTAATTTTGAATAAAATCTTTCATACTATGTCCCCAAAGTTTAGTACTAATTTACTATTACTGCCATCGAGCCTTAGGGGTTATGAATACTCGAAACCATAACTATTTACTTAGTCTCAGTATCTTTGGAATAATTTTAGAATATGTTATGAGCATTATCAATTCAGTCAGTTAGCGAAATTAGTTAATCTTAGCACAGTTCAGTTTTTCGAGTCAGTTCAGTTGGTAATTGGGTTTAGCACGGAGTGAACCCAGGGATGGGGGCTCACTTTCTAGTTGAGGGTGTGACCTTTAGTAGCAGTCCCTGCACTCCAGAACTATGTAGGCAGTATAGGTTGAGATATTAATCTACCAGTTGAGGGTTTATCTCACTAGGGCCCTGCCGGAGAGGGTGACCCTTAGTTCTTTGGGATAAAACTTTAGTTGATCCATACAGCCAGTGTTAGTACTCGTGGTATGGTACTGACACTCTTCTAAATGGGATCACATGTTGGACCCCAAATTTCTCATTAGGGTATTTCGGTTAGATGATAGCTCCCACAATCTCAGTCCAGTCATCAGCTCAGTAATTTGGTTTCATATTTTGATGACTATAGCATACAAATATCATTTATTTAGTTTTTAGTATTTAGCATTTTAGATTTATATTATATTCAGAACATGTTTTATGCTTGGTCATGCATCTTCAACACTTACAGTTTCCATGTATTCTATTCAGTATGTCATGCTATATATATTTAGACAGTTATTACTCATGTTCATGAAACCATGCATATCATCCTACCTCATTTAGCAAACCATTACATTCAAAATGCTAATCGCATACTCTTTTCTTGCACTTTGATGTATCATATCATAGGTTCGAATGCGCAATTCTCGAATCGCGCATAGAATCCCCCAATTATCAGTCGTAATAGTGGTAAATCATAATATTTTAAGGACAAATTATATTTACTTTAAGTATTTCAATTCAATAGTTAGTTAGGGCAAGTCCCATCAACTCTTATTCAGTCAGTTTAGAGGCTTTCGAATATTTCAGATAGTTAGTTATTTCTCATATTTTAGTTGTCATTGTCAGATGATTTATCAGTATTATCAATTTTGTTCATATATTTTTCTGGATTTATTACTTAAAACCTTATGGCATTCCTCAATTAAATACCACATATGATCTTTTGTTCTCAGTTTTACTCAATGCTCACAATAGGTACCAGCTCATGGGTCAGCTTGCAGCCCCTTAGGACTGTAAGCATCTATGACACTCAGAGTGTACTCTCATAGCATTAGAAAATTGGTATCAAATACTATGGTTTTAAAGTTCCTATGAATTATGAAAGCTGCTTCAAGTAAAGTCTTAACATGGGTGTGAAGCACGCCATGCTTATGGACAAGACGCTATGAGACAATTTAGGAAAAGTTCCCTTATTTTATTATACATGTCATGCGACTGAGCATGATGCTCATGTTAAACTCTCTTTCTAATCCAACTTTCCCTTTCATTTAGAAAACATGCCTCCCAGAAAGACAAATAAAAGAAGAAACATAAACCAGCTAGCACCTCCGCCAGTTCAGGAAGATCCCCTGATTGAGCATGTTTTTTATGCAGAGTTTAGAGTTACATGCATTACTCTAGATCACTCTATAATGGATTAGAATGCTCATCCAACCACTATTCTGGCCAACCAAGTACCCAATACTGTCGTAGCTAGGATTCAAGACTTTACCCGAATGAATCCTCCTCTATTTTTGGGATCAAAATCTAAAGAGGATACATAAGAATTCTTAGGCATGGTCCAGAATAAAACAAATATTATAGGGGTAACTACTAGTGAAAATGTTGAGTTAGCTGTCTATTAGTTCCAAGAAGTGACTCCTACATAATTTGAGCAGTGAAAGGTAGATAAAGGCATAGTGCAAGGCCAATAGAATGGGAAGATTTTGCTACTACCTTCTTACATAGGTTCTTTCAATTGGAGTTTAGAGAAGACAAGGTGTTAGAGTTTATTAACTTGAGGAATGGAAACATGAGTATGAAGGAGTATTCCCTCCAGTTTACTCAGTTAGATAAGTATGCTCCTCATATGGTAACTGATAGTAGGTTTAAGAAAAGCAAGTTTGTTTTTAGAGTATCTGAAAGCATGGTCAAGAAGTGTAGAACCACAATGTTGATTAAGGAGATGGACTTGTCTAAGTTAATGGTCCATGCTCAACAGATTGAGGAGAAAAAGACTAAGGAGAGAGAGAAGGAGAAAAAGAGGGCTAGAATAGGTAGTTTTAATTTTAATCAGCCAAGGTCAGAAGGTGGTAATCGTCCTCGGTTCCACCAGAAATCTTCATTCCCACCTCCACCTTTAGCTAGTGACCCATTATCTAAATTCAAAAATTATAATAGGGATATAGGGCCAGGATCTAA
Source organism: Capsicum baccatum var. pendulum (assembly GCA_030864225.1). Classification (NCBI taxonomy): domain Eukaryota; kingdom Viridiplantae; phylum Streptophyta; class Magnoliopsida; order Solanales; family Solanaceae; genus Capsicum; species Capsicum baccatum. The sequence goes on from CM061551.1 coordinate 103,655,317, forward strand.
TTCCTAAGACAGTGTTAACAGTGGTTGTATGAATTCTCTTTGCTAGAAATATGGTAGAAACTATCAGGGTGTTTGTAAAATCGATAGTGATGTATGTTTTGGGTGTGGCAAGCCAAGCCATCAAATCAAGGATTGTCCAAAGAGTGGTTAGTAGGGTCATTCCAATCATCCCCTAGTTCAAGCCGTCTACCCAACTCAGTAGGGAGCCACTTCCAGTGATACCAGTGGTAAGCATCCAAAAAAAATGTATGCTCTCCAGTCTCGACAACATCAAGAAAATTCTACTAATGTGGTTACTAGTACGTTACAGGTATTTCACTTATATGTTGATGCTTTATTAGACCCTGGAGATTCTTTTTCTTTTGTAACCCCTTATATAGTCGTCAACTTTGGAGTCAGTCCTGAAATCCTAGAAGAGCCTTTGTTAGTGTCTATCCAATAGGTGTCTCTATTAAAGCTAGGCTATATAGGAACTGTCCAGTCATAATATCTCAGAAAGTCACTTTAGTTGATCTAGTGGAGTTAGAGATAATGGATTTGACATAATTCTCGACATGGATTGGCTCCACTCATGTTATGCTTCAGTTGATTGTAAAAATAGAGTAGTTCATTTTCAATTTCCAAATGAACCAATCCTTGAATGGAGGGGCAGTACTACAGCTCTTAGGGATCTGTTTATTTCATACCTTAGAGGGGGGAAGATGATATCTAAAGGGTGTATTTATCATCTTATCTTAGTTAAAGACTCAAATTCTAAGGCTTCAAATCTTGAGTCGGTTTCAGTAGTGAGGGAATTTCTAGATGTGTTCCCTAAAGATTTTCCCAGAGTTTCTCTCGAAAGGAAAATTCACTTTGGAATAGACCTTCTTCAAAATCACACCCTATCTCTATTATGAAACACAGAATGGCTCCAGCCAAACTGAAAGAGTTGGAATAACAGTTGAAAGATTTCTTAGATAAGGGATTCATCAGGCCTAGTGTATCCCCGTAGGGCACACCAGTCCTATTCGTGAGTAATAAAGACGCTTCTCATAGAATGTGTATTGACTAACATTAGTTGAACAAATTCACCATAAAAAAATACCCACTTCCCAAAATTGATGACTTATTCAACCAACTTCAGGTAGCCAATTATTTTTCTAAGATATACCTTAGATCCAGCTATTATCATCTTATAGTCAGAGAATGTGACATTCTAAAAATAGCTTTCAAAACTCAGTATGGTCACTTCGAGTTTCTGGTCATGTCCTTTGTTCTCACGAATGCCCCAACAGCTTTCATGGACTTGATAAACCGAGTGTTCCGAAGTAAAACAAAACAAAGATAGGGATCCTAGTCTAGTGAAGCTGAAGGTGTTAATCAGAGATCAGAGAGTAGAGGTTTTCACCCAAAGGGGAAGATAGTTTATTGTGTTGCTAGGGTATATTATGTGTGTCTTGTATTGATGAGTTGAGATAGCAAATTCTTACAGAAGCGCATGGTGCGCGTTACTCAATTCATCCAGGGGCCATGAAGATGTGCTGCGATCTGTGGGAAATCTATTGGTGGAGTGGGATGAAAAAGGATATTACAGAGTTTTAGCTAAGTTCTCCACTTATCAGCAGGTTAAGATTAAGCATCATAATCCTAATAGGTCTATGCAGGAGTTAAGTATTCCCACTTGGAAGTAGGAGGAAGTGAACATAGATTTTGTAAAAGGTTTGCTTCATACTCGTCAGCAACACGATTTCATTTGGGTCATTGTCGACAAGATGACCAAATCAACCTATTTCTTGCTAGTTCAAACTTCTTATTTAGCAAAGGATTATGCCAAGCTCTATCTCAGAGAGTCAGTTAGGTTGCATGGCATTCCTCTATTGATCATCTCAGATAGAGGTACTCAGTTTACCTCTTATTTTTGGAAATCTTTTCATAAGGGTCTTGGTACCCAAGTTCACCTCATTACAGCCTTCCACCCTCAGACAGATAGTCAGGCAGAAAGGACCATTCAGACCCTTGAGAAAAGATGAGAGCGTATGTAGTTGACTTTAAGGGCAGTTGGGATGATCACTTTTCTTTGATTGAATTAGCGTATAATAACATTTATCATCCCAATGTTTAGATGGATCTATTTGATCCTCTATATGCAAGGAGATGTCGATCTCCGATTGGTTGGTTTGAAGTAGGAGAAACCGCGGTAATAAGGCATGCCTTGGTGTTTGATGATTTAGAGAAAGTACAGTTTATCAAGGAGAGGCTTAAGGCAGCCCAAAGCCAACAGAAATCATATGCAAATATGAGAAGGAAAGATCTTGAGTTTGAGGTTAGCGATTTTGTATATCTGAAAATCTCTCCCATGAATGGAGTGAAGAGGTTTTGTAAGAAGGCGAAACTTAGTACCGGGTATGTTTTCCCTTACAAAGTTTTAAGTCATTTCGAAAAAGTGGCACATGAGCTTGAGTTGCCTGCGGACTTAGCATCAGTGCACCCAGTATTCCATATCTTTTTTTTGAAGAAGTGTAATGGTGACTCATCTGTAGTTTTTCCCTTAGAAAGCCTATATGTTAGAACGACCTTTCCTTCAAGGAAATTCCAGTCAAAATTCTTGATCGACAAGTTCATAGACAAGGAATAAAGAAGTTCCCCTAGTCAAAGTTCTTTGGCAGAATCAGTTCACTGAGGGAGCCACTTTGGAAGAAGAGGAAGATATGTGGACCAAGTATCCTCATTTTTTCTCTGCAAACTCAGACTCAGTTTACGCAATAATCTTCTTCGAATCAGTCTTTTCCATGCTCAATTTTAGCTGCATATCATTCTCATGTCAGTCATGCATTTACAGAACCAGTTCCGATATGTGTTATATTCAGACTCAGTCATGTAATTATGTTTTCATCATGTATATTCATCATGTAATATTAGTTTCTCAGTGTTTTCACTTAACCAGTCTCATTTGAGGACGAGTGTTACCAAGGAGGAGATATGGTAATACCCCAAAAATGTAAACCAATGTAAGAGTCATGTTTCAAGCTCATGAATAGTACATTATCATTATTTGATAGTTTTATGAGCTAGTTTGAGGTATATTAAGGCCCCAAATAACTGTCAGTTATTAGACAAATCAAAATAATCCTTACCGATTGGATTTTTATAAGAATATAGTTTTAGTGAACTTAAAATGAGCATATCTCTTATAGTACTCTAAATTTTCCATCTCAAGATCTAACAAGTTGTAGGAATTTTAATTAGATTTTAAACGATACCAATTTATCCAAAATACGATGCTCGGGTGTGAAGTTTTTGCACTTTTAGTGAAAATTAGTAGCCCAACACGATAAGTCAACTTCGCGGTGATGGCCAATTTCATGCTCATCATTTTCCAGTATGTCACCGCGATTGGAATCGCATCGCTCCAAGGGTGCATTTCGCAACTGTCCACTTACCAGAGGGGTACCGCAATGGAGCTGTGTCACACCAAGGTCCCAGTTTGCAGTTGTCCATTAACAGAGGCGCAACGCAATAGCACCTCATCATGCTGTTGGGCAAAATGGGGATTGTCAGCTTTCCAGTGGCCTGACACGATTGCACTGTGTCGCGCTGGGCATCAAAATTTGGATTTCTAGTCCGCAACTTAATTTTTTAGGGACTATTTGGTCAATTACCAAAGCCTCAAATTCATCCAAAACACGTACTTAAAGCCCTAAAGAGGCATTATATGCTCCATCACTCACAAATCCTATTCCAACAACTAATCTTATCTCAAGATAAAAAACCTTAGCCTTCAAAATTCAAGATCAAATCTTAAGAATTCACCATCAATTCTCACGAATTCATCAACCCAGGTATGTTAAGTGTTCATTCATAGGTCCCTTTCACCCATGGAGTCCAAGTATCCAAATATCAATTTAAATTTGTGATCTTTACAGGTTACCATGATTTTAAATTATGATTTTAACCACAAATCTCCATGAATCTTGACTTTATACCATGCTTACATAAAATTATTGTTGTTATCAAACCCCACATATTTTAATGTTGTTATTCACTGATTTAAATCTTAATTAAGTGTTATTGATGTCAAAAATCATGCTATTACTCCAAGTTTTATAATATTCTCATGATTAGCTTAAACTATGAATACCAAGTGTTTGATGAAATGACTACAAGAGTGGATTTTGATAAATGCTTCATACTATGTCCCCAAAGTTTAGTACTATTTTACTATTACTCCTATCGATTACTGGCAATTTTGACTACCCAAAACCATTGTGTTTACTTAATCTCAGTATATTTAGAATAGTTTCAGAATATATTATGAGCATTATCAGTTCAGTCAGTTATCAAAATCATTTAATCTTAGCACAGTTCAGTATTTCGAGTAAGTTCAGTTAAGAGTAGGATTTAGCACCAAACGATCCCAGGGATGGGCGCTCACATTCTAGTTAAGGGTGCGACCTTTAGTTGCAGTACTTGCATTCTAGAAACACGTAGCCAATGTAGGTTGAGATGTTAACCTGCCTGTTGAGGGTTGATCTCATTAGGGACCTACAAGATGAGGGTAACCCTTAGTTTTAGGACTATAGTTTAGTGGATCCACATAGCCAATGTTAGTACCTGTGGCATGGTATTGACACCCTTCCAACTGGGGTCATATGTTGGACCCTAAATTTCTCATTAGGGCATATCGGTTAGATGATAGCTCCCACTGTCTTAGTCTAGTCATCAGTTCAGTGATTAAGTTTTAGATTTACTGGACCATAGCATACATATATCAGTTATTCGGTTTTTATTATACAACATTTTAGATTTCAGGTTATATTCAGAACATATTTTATACTTGGTCATGCATCTTCAACACTTACAGTTTCCATATATTCTATTCAGTATGTCATACTATATATATTCAAATGGTTATTACTTATGTTCATGAAACCATGCATATCAGCCTACCTCATTTAGCATAATAGTACATTCAAAGTATTGATCGCATACTCTTTTCTAGCGCTATGATGTACCATATCATAGGTTCGGATGCTCAGTTACTAAATTGAGTATAGACTCCCTAGATTATCAGTCTTAGCAGTAGTAAGTCCTTATATTTCACGGACAGATTAAATTTACTTTCAGTATTTCATTTTAGTAGTTAGTTGGAGTTAGTTGGGGCTTGTCCCATCAACTCCCATTCAGTTGATTTAGAAGCTTTTGGATATTTCAAATAGTTGGTCAGTTCTTATATTTTAGTTGCCATTACAGATGTTTTGTTAGTATTATCAGTTTTGTTTATATGATTTATCAGATTTATTACTTAAAACCTTATAGTATTCCTCAGTGCTCACAGCAGGTGCCAGCTCATGGGATAACTTGTGGTCCCTCATGAATGTAATCATCGTGTGGCTCCCAGGCTATACTCTCGAGGTGTTACATGATGAGGAATTGCTTAGGTGGGAGAGTATAAATGTTACATGATAAGGAAATATTATTGCATACTTATTTACACGAGGCTGTAGTTATGAAGATAGGCTTGAATTTCATTATGATGTGTAAGTGGATAAATGCATTACGCGTTAGTGAATGGCTAGTAAAAGGTTGTATTTAGTTGTGTAAGAGGAAATTTGAAATATTAGGGAGAATGGGAAGTTATCAAAATGAAAAGTGTATTGAATTCATGACTCAGAATAGTATTATAGTGTTATGTGTGCATTTTGTAGATTCATGTAGGCTTTACCATACTGGGAGAATTCAGTCCAGCTCAAACTTTTTTAGGTAGAGTTATCAGTGCTTATGCGAATATTTTTAGTAGCCTCAAGTAAAGTGCGATGTTGAAGTTGAAAATTTAGTTGATGGAGTATTGGAGAAGTATGGCTAAACTTTAAAGTTAGTAGTTGCAGTGCATAAGGCTTAGTAACTTTATCCTAGTTGGTGTTCTATAGGTCTGTGTTCTATATTGCAGAATTTTAGTCATGTTGTGATTTCTTATTTAGATGTCTTATTAAGACTATGCGCAAGATTCTTTGCTCCCTAAAGTCATTAGAACGTCATAGAAAGAGTGTCAAAGAAATACTTCAGTTAAGTATAAGCGTTCAGTATGAGTTAGTTTGCGTAGCTAGTAATTTAGCTTACCAATCAGACAGACAAGTCCCTATGGTTTTCCATCTATCCATCTAATCATACTATCTAAACTCTCATGAATAGGTATATTCCATGAGGTAAAATATTAACACCCCTGCAAATTATGAATTCAACTCAGTGCAGTTCATACCTCAGTTTTAGATTCTAGAAATTCAGTCATAATTCAGTCTGAAAGTGCCTTGTGAATTATCTCAGTCCTTTCTTAGTATTTTAACCAAGTTAGCATCATTTGGGGGACTAACTATCCCAAAGGGGAGATGTTTTAATACCTCGAGTTTTTATGTCCTAAACCTCTCAACTCTTCTTCACAAAACTAGATCTATTATGAGGCAGTGGTTACTCATAAGTTGACTCTCGCATTTCTATCTCAGCCTTATAACAATTCTCATGTCATTGCATGTATTCACGAAATTAGTCTAGTCATGTATTATGCTTCCAGTCATGCATGTTCAGTATATAATCTTAGTTCTCCAAGTACTCTCAGTCTAAAACAGCCTCATTCGAGGATGAATGTTCCCGAGGGGGAGATAATGTAACACCCTAAATTTTTACGCTAGAATTTAAATCGTTGTTCCTATGTGTACTGACTTGAACCCAATTATTCAATGTATATACATGTGTGATTAGAAAATATAGGATGTGGAATATCTTTGTATATTGATCGAGGTCATAATACCCTCCTAACTGAAAGATGAGTTGAGGACTTTTCTATTGATAGAGTTTTGATAAATGATCCATCTAGGTCAACTTTAAATGAGAGTATCTACCATAATATGTCTATTAAGTTGTACTACTTTATATTAAATGAAAGGTCTTTGAGTTTTCTTTGTAATGCACTTGGTTTCACCTTAATTTGATATCAGAGTGGAAAGTTATAAATATTTTACATTAGCATGTCTTTCTGTCAACAAAGTGACGACTTAAGGTGATAAGCCCTCAATTGAGTGATAAAATATCCATGTTTAAAAGTATCCCCATGTTAAAGTATTGATCCCCATGTGTTTGATGAAATGCCAAAGTGATGGATTTTGAGTAGTTATTTTTTATTGTGGTTTCAAACACTTTCATGTATTCCTATTGTTATTGCTATCGAGTCCTGGGGGTTATGAATACTCAAAACTTAGTTTTTATTTAGTCTCAGCATTTTTAGAATGAGTTCAAATAGGTATGAGTGTAATTAATTCAGTCAGTTATCATAATCAATCAAATTTAGATAAGTTCATTCATCTGAGTCAGTTCAGTAATCCGAGTAAGTTCAGTTGGGAGTAGGATTCAGCACCGAGTAAACCTAGGGATGGGCGTATTCCTGCAGTTAGTGTTTGACTCTTAGTAGCAATCCCTGAGTTACAGGACTACGTAGCTAGCGTAGGTTGAGATACCTTTCTGTCATTTTAGGGTTGATACACATCTCATGAGATTTCCTGCCAATTAGGGTTGACTCATAGCCATTATTAATACTCGTGGCAAGGTACTAACACCCTTCAAACTAGGGTCAGCATTAGACCCCGATCAGCTCAAACTGGGGCATATCGATATATGATACCTCCCACAGTTTCAGTTTCAGTTTTAGCATCCAGTTCAGAACTCAGTTCAATTTTGTTTGACCATAGCATACAGTTATCATATTTTAGTATTTCATTTTACAAACTATTTTAGAAACATGTTATATTCTTGGTCATGCATACTCATATTTTACAGTTTTCATGTATCCATGCATTAGTTATCTCATGCTATTCAACTATTTAGTTATTAGTCTAGTGCATTCAAATTTCAGTATTTCCATGTAGGTTTGTTATTACTATTTTTATGCACAGTTTGCCCATGCATTCATCCTAACCTCATCTCATATACTAGTACATTCAAAGTACTGACCGCATATATGTTTCTTATGCTATGATGTTTAATATCATAGGTTTGGACGCTGAAGTTCCTGACGTATTTAGACATTCCAACGCATCAACAACAACAGTAGTGGTGAGTCCTCATAAACTGAGGACCGTTTATGTTTATTTTTGTCTTTCAGTTCAATATTCAGTCGGAGTTAGTTGGGGGCTATCCCATCAACTTTACATTCAGTCAGGTTAGAGGTTTTTAGACTAGTACAGATAGTTAGTCAGTTTTCAGTTGTTATCATGATTCGTTTTATCTTTATTTTTTACAGACATTATCAGAATTATGTTTTAATATCTTATGGCATTTTTCAGTTAAATTCCGCATATGATCTTTTGATATCAATTATACTCAATGCTTATAGAAGGTACCAGTCATGGGTTAACTTGTGGTCTTTTGAGGCAGTAAGTACTATGTGGCATCCAGGGTGTACTCTAAGGGTGTTACATTAGTAATGTATCATAAACTAATGTATCATGAAGTAGACTAATGTATCATATATGGAATTTTGTGTAATTATTAAATAAGTAGGGAGAGAAGGTAATTAGGTAAGAAAGTATTGAGTTTATATTGTTTATACTTAAAACAATCCTTTTTAGTAAGGGGGTCAAATATAGTGGAATAAAGGGAGTAGTATGTATACTTAGTTTGTGAAAGTTTTGAATCTTTTGCAAGTGTGGGCATGATTTTTGTTATTGGTGTGGAATGGATCACGGCTCTCAACATATTTGTTCTCCAACTTAAAAACGTCGTTTTCATCCTAAGTGATCCGCCATATAAGTGATGTAATAGATGATGTTATTTCCATTTCATCGATAAAAATAATTAAATTATTGCTTAGTATATTACGGTTCATATTAAATTTTCTTAATTATTCATGTCCTTTATTTCTTGAAATAATTGATGTCTATCAACTTGTAGTTTGAAAATTCTTTACTCTATCTATAGATAAATATATAGATTTGACTTCTAGTTAGACAAATCTTTACTTTATCTGTAGATAAATATATAGACTCGATAAATTAATATAGTTGTATGTATAGGCAACACATAGATTCGAATTCTAGTTCGAAAAAGATTTACCCTATCTATAGATAAATATATATATTCTATAAATTGATATAGTTATATAGTCAACGCATATAATTGACTTCTAGTTTGAAAAATCTTTACTCTATCGATAGATAAACATATAGACTCAATATAATTGATATAGTTATATAGTGAACAGATATAATTGACTTACAATTTGGAAAACATTTATTCATTTTATATATATGAATCGGTCTACTTGATATATTTATAAAATCAACACATATAATTGACTTCCAATTAAAAAATATTTATTCATTTTATATTGTATGGATTCAATCTAATTGATATAGTTATATAGTCAACACACATAATAGACTTTTATTTTTCAAACTCTTTATTCGTTTTATATATAGATTCAATCAAATTGATATCATTATATAGTCACACTTTTAATTCACGTCGAATTTAAAATATTGATTCGAATATATTGATATTGTTATATAGTCACACTTTTAGTTCACATCTAATTTGAAATATTGATAGAATATAATTGATATAGTTATATAGTCAACATATATAACTGATTTCTAATATAAAAAATCATACTCTTTCTATTAGATAAATATATGAAGATGCAGTTATATCGGTAACACATATAATCGACTTGTAATTTAAAAATCATTTACTCTATATATAGATAAATATATAGATTTGACTTATAGTTTGACAAATCTTTACTCTATGTATAAATAAATATATAGATTCGATAAATTGATATAGTTATCTATGCAACACATAGATTCGACTTTTAGTTTGAAAAATCTTTAATCTAACTATAGATAAATATATAGACTCAATAAAATTGATATAGTTATATAGTCAGCACATATAAATCTAGTTGATATAGTTATATAGTCCACACAAATAATTGACTTTTATTATTAAAACTCTTTATTCGTTCTATATATATAGATTCAATCAGATTGATATCGTTATTTAGTCACATTTTTAATTGATGTCTAATTTGATATATTGATTCGATCAAATTGATGTCGTTACATAGTCACACTTTTAATTCACATCTAATTTGAAATACCAATTCGATCAAAGATATTGTTATATAGTCACACATTTAGATCACATCTAATTTGAAATATTGATTCAATATAATAGATATAGTTATATAATCAACACATATAATTGACTTTTAATTTGAAAAATATTACTCTTTCTATAGATAAATATATGGAGATGTAGTTATATCGTTAAAATATATAATTGACTCCTAATTTGAAAATTCTTTACTCTATCTACTGATAAGTATATAGACTTGATAGATCTTTACTAAATCTATAGATAAATATATAGATTTGCTAAATTTATATAGTTATATAGGCAACACGTAGATGCGACTTCTAGTGTGAATAATCTTTACTCTATCCATAGAAAATTTATAGACTCGATATAATTGATATAATTATATAGTGAACATATATAATTGACTTTCAATTTGAAAAACAATATATTCACTTTATATATATGAATTCGATCTAATTGATATACTTATATAGTCAACACATATAATTGACTACAAATTTACAAAACATTTATTCATTTTATATATGTGGATTCGATCTAATTGATAGAGTTATATAGTCAACACACATAATTGACTTTTATTTTTCAAACTCTTTATTCATTCTATATATATAGATTCGATCAAACTAACGCCGTTATATAGTCACACTTTTAATAGAGTCTAATTGAAATATTTATTAGATAAAATTATAGTTATATAGTTACACTTTAAATTCACATCTAATTTGAAATATTGATTCAATCAAATTGATATTGTTATATAGTCACACTGTTAATTCACGTCTAATTTAAAATATTAATTAAATATAACTGATATAGTTATATAGTCAACACATATAATTGACTTCTAATTTGAAAAATATTACTCTTTCTATAGATAAATATATTGAGATGTAGCTATATCGTTAACACATATAATCGATTTCTAATTTGAAAATTCTTTACACTTTCTATAGATAAATATATAGATTTGACTTCTAGTTTGACAAATCCTTACTCTATCTATAGATAAAGATAAAGATATAGATTTGATAAACTGATATACTTATATAGGCAACATATAGATTTGACTTCTAGTCTGAAAAATCCTTACTATATCTGTAGATGAATATATAGACTCGATATAACTAATATAATTATATAGTGAACATATATAATTGACTTACAATTTGAAAAATATTTTATTCATTTTATATATATGAATTCGATCTAATTGATATAGTTATATAGTCAACATACATAATTGACTTTTATTTTTAAAACTCTTTATTCTTTCTATATATATAGATTCAATCAAATTGATATCGTTATACAGTCACACTCTTAATTGGCATCTAATTTGAAATATTTATAGGATCAAATTGATATCGTTATATAGTCACACTTTTACTTCACATCTAATTTGAAATATTGATTCGATCAAATTGATATGTAATAGTGTCACACTTTAAATTCACGTATAATTTGAAATATTGATTCAATATAATTGATAAATTTATATAGTAAACACATATAATTGACTTCTAATTAGATAAATCTTACTTTTTCTATAAATATGTGGAGATGTTATATGGTTAACACATATAATCGACTTCTAATTTGAAAATTCTTTACTCTATCTATAGATAAATATAGATTTGACCTCTAGTTTGACAAATGTTTACTCTATCTATAGATAAATATATAGATTTGATACATTGATATAATTATACAGGCAACACATAGATTCAACTTCTAGTCTAAAAATTATTACTCTATCTATAGATGAATATATAGACTCGATATAATTGATATAATAATATAGTGAATATATATAATTGATTCTCAATTTGAAAAACATTTATTCATTTTATATATATATATATATATGAATTCAATCTAATTGATATAGTTATATAGTCAACACATGTAATGGGCTTTCAATTTAAGAAATATTTATTAATTTTATATATATGGATTCGATATAACTGATATAGTTATTTAGTCAACACACATAATTGATTTTTATCTTTCAATTCTTGATTCGTTCTCTCTCTCTCTCTCTCTCTCTCTATATATATATATATATATATATATATATTCAATCAAATTGATATCATCATACAGTAACACTTTTAATTGATGTCTTATTTGAAATATAGATTCGATCAAACTGATATTGTTATATAGTTGCACTTGTAATTCACATTTAATTTGAAATATTGATTCAATAAAATTGATATTGTTATATTGTAACTCCCTGGTAGTACACCCTGGACACCACACGGTGCTTACGATCACAAGTGACCACAAGCTAACCCATGAGTTGGTACCTTATTTGAGCACTAAATAATAACAACAAAATAACATGTACAGAATATTTGAATATGCCAAAAGGTTTTATGTTCTAAAATATTTTCGAATCATAAATCTGGAGACAACTACTGGAAAACAACTATCTAAAACTGATAAAAATAATGACAAACTGACTGTATGAAGTGTTCAAAAACCTCTAAAATTGACTGAATAAGATTTTATAGGATAGGCCCCAACTAACTCCAACTAACTACTGAACTGAAAGCATGAAAATAAATATAGTTAGTCCTCAAAATATAAGGATTCACCACGACTGTTGCTGCTGATGTGCTGGGCTGTCTAAGTACGGTTGGGAACTTGAGCGTTCGAACCTATGATATAAGACATCATTGCACAAGAAATGAGTATACAGTCAGTACGTTGAATGTACCGATATGCTAAATGTGGTTAGGATGATATGCATGGGCTCATGTACATGAATAATAATTGACTGAATAACATGAGATAACTGAATAACTGATATGAATGCGTGAATGCTGTAAAATTTGAGAATGCATAACCAAGCTTTTTTTTCCCAGAATTTGAGCAGTTTATTAATCACAAAGGAAAAGTATACATAGAGGGGTACATAGATCTGACCTCCAAACTGTTCTAACAAAAAAAAGTGCAAATCCTACAAAAGAGTTGCAAAGAATTTTCTCTAAATCTATGAACTGGCAAGATATCTCTATGGTGGCTCATGTAACTTTTTTAGTTTCCTTCTTAAACAACTTGGTAGTCCCAACTTGTCTAGCTAAAAGTATCTTATTACTTCTGGGGGAAGTTGACAGTAGTGAAAATAGTGATAAAGTTGGTCGAACTGTTGACTGACTTTGGATAAGGCATCAACTTTAGCAGAGATTCAACAAGATGTTGCAGCTTCCATGGGATTGGTATTTTCTTTCTGATCCATCTGATCAAGATTTTAGAGTCCACCTCTAAGATAACTTACTATATGTTGTTCCTCTAATACCAAGAAAAACCCCAGATAGCATCCTTCACTTCTGCTTGATTGTTGGTCCCATGGCCTAAAGGTGTATCATAAGCATAGATAAGATCTCCATAGTGATCTCTAATGATCCCTCCTTATCCAATATTACCTGGATTAGTGAGAGCACTACCATCAGAGTTAAGTTTAACCATATTAGATGGTGGTTTGGACCAGTATACAGGTGTAACTTTTGTCCCTTGTCTGCACTTCTCAGCATAAGTCACCAAGTTGGACCATCCAGTAGGCCGAGGGATGTATGGAAAACCAGTACGTAATAAGTGGGATATGGCTTTATAAATGAGGAATTTAACTTTGGCCAGTTGAGGCTGTTTTCCATCATACTTGATAGCACATCAATTTTTCCATAGATTCCAACAGATAATAATGGGAAGAGCCTACATGATCAACTTTTGAGCATTATTACTAGTTTTGGACTTCCACCACTTCAGCAACATATTTCTAAGGGAACTTGTGCCTTATATCATACCCAGGGATACGGAGAAAAACTTCCAGATGTGTTTAGCAAATGGTCCATCAACAAATATTTGTGGGATGGTATCCCAGCCAGGATTCGAGCAACAACTATAGGTAGAAGGGAAAATACCAAATTGGCGAATCCTTTCATTTGTAGGTAATGTACTTCTTAGGACTCTCCAAAGAAGGAATGAGCATTTCAAAGGAACCAACCTATGCCAGGAGAGTGTGTTCATCATGGTTTTAGCTTTGCGTTCCCTACTAATCCCCCAGGAAAATGTACAACTAAATTCTCCCTTGGTAGTTAGTGTCCAGATTAGGAAGTCTACAACCCTTTCTTGGAATTAGATTTAAACTTTGAGAATAATTTGCAATAACTGTTGGGGAAGGGTTGTACTTAATTTCTGCATATTCCATGTACCCTCAGCTATGAAAGCTATAACCTTAACCTTGTTTGATTCCAATCAACCTTAACCCTAACCCCAATTTTGTCCAATTATCCCACCAAAAAAGGCATGTACCAAATTTGATTTTCTATAATATATGTTGTTCAGCTTCCATCTTATTTATTATCATGGACTTCCATATCAATGATTGTCCATAACAACCTTTCCTATCCACAGAATTTTCCCTCTGATAGTATTTAGATAGTAGGACTTCACCCCACAAAGTGTTCTTAGTTCTAAAGATCCACCACTGTTTCAATTGTAATATTTTATAGGTATCAATAATGTATCTGATACCAATCCTCCTTCATTAGTAGGAAAAAAAGGATTTTTCCAAGATGCCCAGTGATATTCTCTCTTAGTGTCTTTCCATCCCCAGAAGACATCAGCAAACAGACATATAAGTTGATTTATAATGGTCTTGGGAAAGATACATGCTGAAAAAGTATTAATGGGGATTGATTGCAGAACATTTTTCACTAATACCGCTTTACCACCATAACTAAGCAATCTAGATTATCAACCTATTATCCTAGAAGCAACTTTACTAACCATCCCAGTATAGTGACAGATCCTTTGTCTGCCAATATAAATTGGGCAGCCTAGATATGTAATAGGACTGTGTTTCTACTAGAAGCCAGCTTTATCTTTAACCCTTGAGATTGTAGAGGGAAATACTTGATCTGGTAGTAGAAAATGACTTTTATCCTTGTTGATTAGTTGGGCAGATACCTCTTCATAAGCTACCAGAGTGTTCATTAACAATCTCAGAGTTTGCCTCCTTCCAGTAGTGAAAATGATTATATCATCAGCAAAACTGAGATGATTAATTTGAGGGCCTTGCCATGCCATGTGAAAACCATAATATTTTGGATGTTGATTTAAACTTTTTAGAGCTCTTGACAAAACTTCATCCTCAAGAATGAATAGAGCAGGAAAGAGGGGATACCTTGCTTTAGTCCCCTAGTAGATTGAAAGAAACCATGTCTGGTACCATTTATAAGCATTGAGTACCAGTTATTTGATAGAGTTCTCTATATGAGGTCAATAATTGTCTCACCAAAACCAAATCACCTCAGAACAAGGCAAGTATAGGACCAAGACACCCTATCATAGGCCTTGGCCATGTCAAGTTTAATAACCACATTACCACCCACCACTTGTTTCTTGATACCACTAATAATTTCCTAGGCAAGTATAATAATTTATGTTATATTTCTTCCATTCACAAAGCCAGACTGATTACTAGATATAATAGAGGAAAGGATAGGAGCAATTCTGAGATAAATGAATTTAGAAATAACCTTGTTGGTGAAGTTACTTAGGCTAATAAGTCTATATTCAGAAATTTTATTGGGGTGAGTAAATTTAGGGAGTAGAACAAGACATGTAAGGGAAAATATTTGGGCATAGAGTGACCATAGAAGAAGGCCAGTACCACCTGCAGAAGATCATCCCCTATTATAGGCCAACAAGACTGGAAAAATTTCCCATTCATACTATCAAGACCAGCTACTGAGTGAATGTTCATTGAGAAAACAATAGGCTTCAACTCCTCCAGGGTAGGTATTGTCTGCAGTTATTTATTTTGTTCATCTGAAATTAATCGGGGAATATTGGCTAACATTTCTTCCTAAACATATTCAGCTTTTCCTATAAATATGCCCTAAAAATGTTTACATACAGCATCACCAATAGCAATATCCCCTTGAATCCATTCCCCTACCTCATTCTTTATTTTTTTTGTAAATATTTTCCTTCTTCTTTCCCTGATAAGAGAATGAAAATAACTAGAGTTTGTATCTCCATATTTAAACCAGTGCAATTGAGATTTTTTCTTTGAGATAGCATCTTCAACCTTGAGATATTTGATGTATTCAGCCTACAATCTGTGGAACTCCTGTCTATTTCCATCTGAGTTATGCAAGATCAACTTTTCCTCAACTTCCTTGTCATTTTCTTCATAATTTTTCACATTAACATGTATGTCACCAAATTCTTCTTTAGACAAATGACTAAGAGCTAAAGTTAATCTCTTTATATTCTGTTAAAATCTATACATAGGTGTACCTGTATAGGGCTTCTACCAGTATCTCTCCACTATGTTTAGAAAAGTGGGGTTATCCACCCAGCAGTCTAGAAGCTTAAAGTATTTAATCTAAGAGTCCACCCTATCCTGTAATTCCATAAGTAAAGAACAGTGGTCTGAACCTACAAAAGACAGATGAGTAATGATGGATAAAGGAATTTTCTCCAACCATGCATCAGATACCAATGCTCTATCCAATTTTTTCCAAATTCTTAATTGGATACTTCTAAGATTAGACCATGTGAATTTCGGACAATGAAATGCAAGGTCAGTTAATCCACAAGCTTCAATCACCCCTAGAAATTCAAAGATAGTCCTCATGTCATAGGGAATACCACTCAGTTTTTCATCAGCTTCATAAATAACATTTAAATCACCAAATGTGCACTAAGGTAAAGAAGTAGCAGACAATTGTACCAATTTATTCCACAAAGGCCTTCCTAGAGTATATCTGTATTTAGCATAGAAAAAGTTCATGAGGTATGTTTGGATAAGATCACTATGAGAGACTAAACAAGTGAGTTCTTGTTCATAAGTGGTAATGATTTCACAAGACACATCTACATTCCAAAAAAACAAAATTTTGCCAATTAGGATTGAGTTTCCTTTTAGCTTCATCAAGATGAATATTAATAAAAAAAGGGTTCTAGAATTGCTATTAAATATAGTTGGTGAATGATGATGAGTTTCTGAAGTCTCTCCAAGACACCTTGGGTAAAGATACCCCTTGCATTCCAAATGAGATGTCTAATCATTTAGCAGTTTTATGGATATGAGACGTGGTAAAAGTCCAGGTGGTATGTCCAGATCTGCTAGACATAGCATGTTTAATCCCCTTCTTATCTTTGAGTAAGGATCTCCTGGGAGAAAGTCCCTGCTTGCTATCAATTTGAGTCACCTCCATAGCATACTCTTCTTCATACCCTAGATCAAAAACATCATTCAAATTGTCATAAGCATCCCCCATGTGATCCATATTGCCATCATCTATTAAATATTCAGAATAAATTACTCTGTACTCATTTTCTAGCTCCTGAGAAGAGTCATGAAAATTTTTCTTAACTGGACTACCACTATGATGATCCTTATCTTAAGAGGTGAGCACCTGATCAAAAATCCTTGTCTTAGACAAGACACCTTGAACCATTTTTGGACCCATCACTCCCTACTGTATACCCATATAAAGAATCTCTATATCAGTTGTACTTTTTAGCTATTTCTCCTAACTAGTAATGATTGGCATAGTCCTGTTACATCCTCCAGCATTCTCTGTGGTATCAGACACGTTGGTCTGTGACACATCTTGGGTAACCTCCTCAGTACTGTCAGGATAGTTGTATTCAATTTCACCTTAATCTTGGTGGAGAGCATTAAGGGAATTGGATATAGATGGAGCAGCATTATCAAGTTTAGCCCCTATATACTTATTTCGAGACCTGGGTTTGAAGATCATTCTTTGGTTGTCCCTGTTCCTCCTTTTTTGGTTCTAACATTCATGGATAGGTGCCTTACTTCTATCTATAGTATGTTAGTACATTTTTTCAGGTGACATCTGCCTCTTTTGACTTGGTTGAGGAACTTTATCATGTTTACTTCCCCCTTGAGGATCCTCATAGGACACTATTTTTTGTCAAGAAACCTCATCTCTTTCTTTACTAACACAAGATCTTCCAGTATGCCCTTGATGTTTACAATAAGAGAAATACTCAGGAATATCTTCGTACATAATGGATTGCCATCTACCTTCTCCAAGTTCATCAACATCACATCCTATACAAACATGGTGGGGTCTTCGCTTGGTGAGGTTAATCAGCAGTTTGACCTTAGCCACACTACCCTTGGTTTTCTTGTAAGTAGCCAAATCAAAAAACAGCACCTTGACAATAGGGGATAAAAGATGTTTCACTACCTTCAAACAATAATAGTGCCATGGGAGCTCAGGAAGGCTAACCCATACAAGGACCAAAGGAATTTCTTCTTCAAGGTTAAAGGTGGGGGTCCACAATTGACTTTTTATCAATTGACCTTGAATGTACATCTTTCCTTTTGACCAGACTTTTGAATGATCATATTCATTATCTATGTCAATGTAAAGATGCTTGGAGTAAAGTGAGTAAGTTTGACTTTTCCTTCTAATTCCGTTTGCAAAGTAAATTGCCTCCTAATCACCTATATTTGGGCATACTATTTTCAAATTTCCCAATAAATGTAAACCTGCATCTTTATGCTAATTTGATTTTGTAATCCTCGGCTCTAAACACAACCGCTGGCAGATCTTGCTTGGTTCTTATTTTTTGAGGCTCAATTTGAATAAATCCAGCTTTCATAGCCTCTTGTGCTCTCAATTTCATGGCTATATAATGAGTAATCCTAGGATTAGGGGGATCATGTCCATGATTTTGCTTGGGTCAAACAATAGAATTACTTGGGGCCCCTACTAGTAAAGAGACTTTAGTCCCCGGCATGGATATCAAAGGATCCACACCAGAATCCTTCTTGGTAAGAATTGAAGCATTCACTTTTTCCATTGCTTCACTAGATAGTTACGAAGCAGGAGTAGGAAGCTTACCTTCATTGCTAGACATTGGAATCAAATTCACCTTCTCAGTTGACAATAGCTTAGAATTTACCATCACAGTTGACACTAACTCCGATTGAATTTGTATTAGATTGGATATTAAAGTCAGTGGATTTGGTTTCTGTATTACCTCCCCCAGCTTTCCATCATTTTCCCATAGGTCTTGATTGATGATCGCCTGAGCCCATCAAAACTGTTCTTCTGAAATCCTAACTGGGTAACCATCCGACTGATGTACATGGTAAAGGAGATGTGGTAAATATGTGGGTGGTGTTTTCTGCAGAGATTAAATGTAGGCATGTCAGTCATGTATGGCATTGTCCGACGGTCAGAAAAGCTCTGCCGGTGGCTGAGAATCCATAGTAGAAACTGGAAATGGCGGGAAGTACTTAGCTATAACCGTCAAGAGAGAGAATTTTAGAGACATAAAATCTATATTACTTTTCTGTGGAGCTCAGTTAATTCTCTTTTTTTCAAGAAATTAGGCTGTGATAAGCCTTAATTAACTGAGTGATAAATGGCTCTTCTATTTTGGAAATAATTATTCAAAGACGATGCATAGATGGTAGCATTTTACAATGTTAGAGCAGTAATGAAACTATATTTTCTAGATTTTATGAATGTATCATCATGAGTTTTGCTGTGACCGTTTAAAAAGTGCATGGTTAAACAAATTGATTGTCTTATCTCTCAAGTTGCTCTCTATCAGAAACACGACTCTTCTGTTGTTAGTATCCTCAATTAATAGCGCAGGCTGTTTGCAAGAACCTATTAAAGGGGCTTGATGGAATCTTTGTTCTTGTAGCTTACATGAAATTTTACCATTGCTAGAAGTCCCTCAGTGTCAAATTCTCCTGATATGACATTAATGTTTATTTCAATAATGATCTTGACTAGATCAACTATTAATGCAGGTCGATCTGCTGCCTCTACATATAGTAAGCTTCAATCAGGGCTATCGTCATAGACATGGATACGGGTTGCTATGTCCACGTCAAGCTTTCGAGCTAGTTGGTAAGAACCAAAGTCTTCACCCATAGCTAACCAAGCTCATAAGATAATTCTGAAAATAGTCTATAAACTGAAATACTAAAATTTGATAACTGAATAATTGATAATTGTATGCTATGGTCATTTCAAGCCTAAACTGAAGTATATTGAATACTAAACTAAGACTGTAGGAGTTATCATCTAACCGACATGACCTAATGAGCTAATTGGGGTCCAACCTATAACCCTAGTTGAAAGGGTGTCAGTATCATGCCACGGTACTAACACATAGCTGCGTGGATCCACTAAAGTGTTGTCCCGAAGGACTAAGGGTTACGCTTAACTGGTAGGAACCCTTATGAGATCAACCCTCAATAGGCAGGTTAACATCTCAACCTACGTTGGCTACGTAGTTATGGAACTCAACGACTATTACTAAAGGCCACACCCTCAACTGGAAGGTGATCCTTCATTACTAGGTTTGCTCGGTGCTAAATCCTACTCCCCAACTAAATTGACTCTAATCACTGGACTGAACTGAGCTTACTGACATGATGCAATAAGTCAACTGATAATACTTTAATAGATTTGAAAATCTTGTGAAAGTACTTAAGCTAAGTTTATAGCTAAGTTTTCGTGTATTCACAACCCCCAAGACTCGATATCAATGATAGTATGATCATACTAACACTTAAACAACATGATATGTAAGCATTCATTCAAAACTCAATCTTTAAGGCATTTCATCTAACACTTACAATGCATGGCTTAAACATGGAAATAGTTTTATTTTAAAGCAACTAGTAGTAGCATGATTTTGATACTAAATACCTAAAATAAGGCTTATATCAACGAACATGATATAGAATAAAAATTCATGGGGATTCATAGTTAAAATCATAATAACTTGTATAATCCATAACTTTGAATTTGACATTGGATCCTTGAACTCCATGGGCATGGAAGAGCATTAACATACCTTGATTTCTGAATTTATGAGAATTGTTGTGAATTCTTGAGTCTTGGACTTTAACTTTGATGAACCTCGAGTTTTATTCATGAGAGGTTTTGTGAATAATGAATATGTTTTGCCCGTTCCCATGCTTAATTTCGTGTTTTTGACTGATTTAACATAGGAGAAATGACCTAACTACCCCTCTGGACTCGAGATTAATTGTACAAAACATGCCTAGTGATGTTGTAGATGACACATCGCATCGATAAAGTCAATGAAATTGACGACGTGCCACATCAATGGTGATGATGCAATGGCCAACGTGATGCATCTTGATCGCATTGTCTCACTGTTTTGGTCATCCAAACATGTCTCAAACGATGTCTAAAAATTCTAAAACTCACTCGAGATGACCTGTAGATAACCCTAATCATGAATTAATTTAAAAATCAACAATCTAAGACCAGAAAGATAAAAAATAAGACCATATAAATATCAAGGTCAAAATGAGTTTAAGTCTTAACAGTTTGCTATAAAAATTTCTGAGCCTGGGACCTCTTTTGGTATGCTATATAGGATTGAAGTGGACTCGGACTTTATGGGGTCTTACAATGTCTCTCCCTTGGGAACATTCGTCCTCGAATGCGATTGATTAAGCTCATAGGCACTGAGGTACTGCAACTATACTGACGTGCATAGATGAAAAATGACTGAATGTTGAGATATGACACATGACGGAACTGATTCATGAGTGCATGAATGATATTAGAATAATATGTAGCTGGAACTAAGCATGGAACAAAGTAAATATAAGGAAGAATATTACCTTAGGCTGAGTTTGAGTTTGTGGAGAAGAGATGAGGGTACTTGGTTTGCTTGTCTTCTTCTGCTTACCAAGTGGCTCCCTCAACGTACTAGTTCCACCAAAGAACCTTGACCAAGGGATCTTCTTTACTCCTTAGTCTGCGAGTCTGACAATCGAGGATTTTGACTGGGACTTGTTTGTAAGAGAGACTATTATGAACATCTATAGTCTTTACGGGGACTACAACTTCTGGGTCACCTATGCACTTCTTTAGTAAATTGACATGAAATACTGGGTGCACTGATGCTAAGTCTGTAAGCAACTCAAGTCCGTAGGTTACTTTTCTGAAATGAATCAGAATCCTATTAGGAACAAAATATTGGGGAATAGTTTCCCCTTCTTACCATACCTCTTCAGTCTTTTCACGGGAGAGATTTTCAAATACATAAAGTTGCCAATCTCAAATTCAAGATCTTTCCTTCTTACATCTGCATACAATTTCTATCAGCTCTGGGTTGTCTTAAGCCTCTCCATGATCAACTATACTCTCTTTAAAGTATCAAACACCAAGTTAGGCCTCATCAATGTGGGCTCACCTACTTCAAAATAACCAATCAGAGATCTATATCTTTCATCTCATAAAGTGCCTCAAATAAAGCCATCTGAAAACTGGAATGATAGTTATTATTATATGCAAACTCAATCAAAGGTAAGTGGTTATCCCAAAGGCCTTTAAAGTCGATGATACATGCTCTCAACATATCCTCTAAAGTCTGAATAGTCCTTTCTGCTTGACAATCTGTCTGAGGGCAGAAGGCTATACTGAGTTGGACTTAGGTACCAATACCCTTTTGGAAGGCTTTCCAAAAGTAAGAGGTAAACTGTGTACCTCTATCTAAAATGATGGAAAATAGGACACCGTAAAACCAAACCAACTCTCTGATATAAAGGTTGGTATAGTCCTCGGCTGAATAGGAAGTATGAACCGGTAAGAAATAGGTGAACTTGGTCATCCTGTCTATAATGACCCAAATCGAATTATGCTGACGTCGAGTACAAGTAAAACCCGTAACGAAGTCCATGTTAACTTCTTCCTACTTCAATATGGGAATACTGAACTCCTGCATGGAACCACTAGGCTTTTGGTGCTCAATATTCACCTGCTGACAAATAGATCACTTAGCCAAAAACTCTAAATTATCCCACATTATCCCTCTCCACTAATAGACTTCCCGCAAGTCCTGATATATCTTAGTTGCCCCTAGATAAATAGAATTACACACACTATGTGATGAAGCAATAATTAGCTGTCTCGCATCATCTACACATGGCACACATAGCCTACCCTAGAAATGCAACACACCATCTCCCCCTTGGAAGAAAACCTCTACTTTTGGGTTTCTCACTAACTCTTTTAGCTAAACTAAACTGGGATCCATGTCCTGCTTTTCCTTCACCTCAAAAACTAAAAAAGATTTTGAACTATTCTCCACCTAAACACTACCCTCATCCGAATCAACTGAATGGACACCTAATTTGGAAAGCTAATGAACTTCCAAAACTAACTTTTTCTTACATCCTCAACGTGAGCAACGCTACCCATGGAAAACCTACTGAGGGCATCATCAACTATATTAGCCTTGGCCAGATGAAATAGAACACTCATGTTGTAGTATTTTAACAACTCTAACAGCCTTCTCTAATACAAGTTCAGGTCTTTCTATAAAAACAGGTACTGCAGGCTTTTATGGTCTATGAATACAACAATAACACCCCATATAAATAGTGCCTTCAAATATTTAAAGCTAACACAACTGCTGCTAGCACAAAATCATGGGTGGGATAATTCTTTTTATGGGGCTTAAGTTGTCTAGAGTCATAGGCTATGCCCTTACCTTTCTGCATTAAAACACACCTCAAGCCTACTCTAGAAGTATCACAGTATACAACAAATTCGTATGAACCATTTGGCAAAGTAAAACTGGGGCTGTAGTGAGTTGAGTCTTCAACTCCTGAAAACTCTTCTCACAAGAATCTGACCAATGGAACTTGACTTTCTTCTAAGTCAATCTGGACATGGGGGATGCAATAGATAAAATCCTTCAACAAATCATCGGTAATAGCCATCCAAACCCAAGAAACTCCTGATATCTGATGGAGGTATAGATCTGGACTAGTTTTTTGTTGTTTCGATCTTTTGAGAATCAACTCTAATACCATCACTGGAAACTATGTGACCAAGGAAAGCTACTGACCTTAGCCAAAATTCACATTCACTAAATTTGGAAAATAACTAATGGGCTCTTATATTCTATAATACTCTTCTGAGATGATCTGTATAATCATTTTCATTGCAGAAGTAAACAAGAATGTCATCAATGAAGACTATGATAAATATGCCCAAGTACTACTTAAACACACAGTTCATCAAGTCCATGGAAGTTGTTGGGTCCTTGGTAAGACCAAATGACATGACTAGAAATTTGAAGTGACCATACCAAGTTCTGAAAGTTATTTTGGAATGTCAAATTATCTTACTCTAAGTTGATGATAGCCAGATCTAGGGTCTATTTTAGAAAAGTAACTGGCACCCTGAAGTTGATCAGGCAAGTCATTGATTCTATGAAGTAGGTATTTATTCTTAATGTTGACTTTGTTCAACTGACGGTCGTTTATACACATTCTTAGAGAATTGTCTTTCTTTTGCACAAATAGAACAGGGGCGCCCCACGGGTAAACACTGGGCCTGATGAGCCCTTTGTCTAAGAGGTTTTTCAACTGTTCTTTCAACTCTTTAAGCTTAGCTGGATCCATTCTATATGGTGAAATAGAGATGGGCTGAGTATTAGGAAGAAGGTCTATTCTGAATTCAATTTCCCTTTTGGGAGAAACTCCGGGGAGATGTTTAGGAAACATAACTAGAAATTCACTTGCAGTTGGAACTGACTCAATACTAGGAGTCATAGGAGATGGTTAGAATTGTTGAAAGATTATTGCATGAGTGTTTTGTACCACCCGGGAAAGACTAATATAGTGGTAGATACCCTTATTAGACTATCTATGAGTAGCATTTCTTATGTTGAGGATGATAAGAAAAAGCTAGTTAGGGAAGTTCATCAGCTTACTAGGTTAGGTTTTCGGTTGGTTGACTCGACTAAAGGTAGTGTATGGTTTCAGAACAGTTTGGAATATTCATTGATTGTCAAAGTGAAATAAAAGTAAGATATGGATCCTAGTCTAGTTAAGTTGAAGGAGTCTATCAGAGATCAGAAAGTGAAGGTTTTCTCCCAAAGGGAAGATGGTGAGCTGCATTACCAGGGTAGACTCTGTTTGCCATGTGTAGATGAGTTGAGATAGTGAATTGTTGCAGAAGCACATGGTGTGCGTTACTCTATTCACCCAAGGGCCACTAATATGTACAATGATTTTCTCTTTTGCATGCTGAATTTCAGCTACATACCATTCTCATGTCATTCATGCATTCACGAAATTAGTTCAATCATGCATTATGTTTTAGACTTTGTTATTTAATCATGTTTTTAGCATGTATTTTTAGTATGTAACCTCAATTCCACAGTTTTCTCAACTTAACCAACCTCATTTGAGGATGACTATTTCTAAGGGGGAGATATTGTAACACCCCGTAAGATTCTAAGCTTATTGCAGCTTTGTTGAATTTATTTTTTACCTTTTCGGCATTGAAAATTTAATTTTTAAGTTGATTCATGATCGTAGAAGTCAATAGTACATCTTGGGTGAGTTTCAAAATTTTTGGACAAGCGTAAGGGCATGTTTGAACTTCCAAAATAGTAGTTGCTGGTGATTAGCCTGTGGCACTCGCTCCAGTCCAGTGCTGGAGGAGTGCCTGGATAGAGCCTGCGGCACCCGCTCTAGTCTAGTGCTCCAGAGCCTACGGAGCCCGCTCCACTCCACCCCATGTATTTTTTTCAGTTTTCTTCCATATTTTTAAGGGTAAATGGGTCATTTTCCCTTTACCCAATAGGTACATAACATGGGATTAAATCCCACAAAAGTATATTTGGCCATCTTTTACTCAAATTCTCTCAATTGAAAACCATTCTCTCTCAAGAACAAACCCTAGCCCCTTCAAGATTCAAGCTCTAGTTTCAAGAAAACCATAAAGAACTTTCACGATTTCTTCAATTAAGGTATGTTAGATGTTTATCCATGGGTCCTTTTCACCCATGGAGCCCAAGTACCCACTTTAAGTTTTAATGTTATGATTTGTACATATTTATGAGTTATGTTCATGAAACGACTATGGACTTTGATTTGGAATTATGATTCCCATGTGTTTTGTTGGAAATTGCCCTTAATGTGTTTGAATGATGATATTCACATGCTAAAATACTTAACTCATGCTTTAGTAATAGAATTTTTTTATATTCATATGATTTAACTATTCTATGCTTTAACTCATGATCCCTATATGTTTGATGAAATGCCTAGATGAATGGGTTTTGAATAATGACTACTTATCTTATCCTTATAGTTTTAGTATGAAACTTTTGTCATTGCTATCTAGTCCTAGGGTTATGAATACCCAAAAACTTAGTTTTTTACTTAGTCTTAGTAGTTTCAAAATGGGTTCAGATAAACCATGAGTGTCATCAGTCCAGTCAGTTATCATATTCAGTTCTACTCAGATCAGTCCAGAGTTCAGTGTCTTTAAGTTGGGAGTAGGATTTAGCAAGGAGCGAATACAGGGATAGCAGCTTCCCCGTCAACTAGGCAAAGTCATTAATAGATATCCCTGTATTCTAGAACTATGTAGCCAGTGTAGGATAAAAGGAGTCACCCATCAGTTTAGGCTTAAGTACCTCTGTAACGCCCCAATTTTCTGAACCTGAACGCTACACGGTGCTCATGACCCCAAGGGACCACAAGCTAACCCATGACTGACATCGGTACTTGTACACTACATAATATATGAATATAAATGCAGAAACATGAACTAAAAGGCCATCAGGTTCAGTACTAAATAGAATCTGAATAATAACAATGTCTGAGTAAAGTGGTATCACAATACCAAAATAAAACTAAAATGCTAAAATCTAAATCTAGTCTGTAATCTAGTCTAAAAGTCTCTATTGTTTGAATAATCTAAATAAGGAGTTGATGGGACATGTCCCTAACTAACTCTGACTAATGAACTAATCAATGAGAAGATAGATAAATAATAATATCCTTGAAGAATAAGGGCTCACTTCTAACTCTGACCGTAGAAATCTGCACGGCTACTGCTGCTGTAGAACTCATAAATCTAAGCCTATGGCATAAATTAAAACACCATAGCGTGAATGCATCAGTACGTCTGAATGTACTGAGTATACGAGTGAGGTAGGCTACATGCAAAGGGTTTATATGCATGAACAATGCTGACTGATATGAACGTGAGAATACATACATGCATAAGTAACTATAAGTGAACTCCTAGTGATACTGACTACTCAGTGGGAATGCTGATAACATAAGTTTACTAATACTGAGATACTGAATAGATGAACGACTATTTCTGACAGTTCGAATTATGAAGAACTAGTCTGATTGACTGTGTCTAACAGTTCTGAAACTGAATACTGATAACATAAGCTATGATGATTGATCTAACTGATATAACTATGATGATCGGCCTAAACGATGTAACTGATACTGAGTGACTGTGTCAGACAGTCTAAATCTTATAATAACGATTAAGAGTGACTAAGCTTGAGATCAGGCCTAACTAATAGGTGATCTGTGGAATTGATATTCAGAATAAACAACTGAATCTGAGACTGAGATCAAGCCTATCTAATGGGTGACCTCTGTAAGTACTGATACTGAATAACTTTATGTTAGACTAAGCCTATCTAGCGGGTGGTCTATGAATGTGTGGAACTATCTAAGTTCCTTACTGGGATTAATGACTGTATTTGACAGTCCTGATTTCTGAGTTCTACTTTGAAGACTGATACTAAGATAGTAACTGTGGGATTTCTCACTTAACTTGCATGCCCAAGCTGGAAGGGTGTCAATACCCTACCACGGGTAAAGATCTCTCTGGTCAAGCCTATCTAACGGGTGACCCTCGTAGTATGTCAAGCCTAAGGCAGTATTAGTCAAGCCTCTCTGATGGGTGACAATCCTTTTTCTGACGGTTGACTCCTTCATCCTGTGCTGGATAAGAAGTTTTGGAGTTTAGGGATTTCTCCTAATGAATCTACCTCTCTAATGAGGAGCCTCCATCCCTGCACTCGCTTGGTGCTAAATCCTTCTCCCAACTGAAAAACTCTGAACTGATTCTTAGAACTTGTACTTGATCTGAACTAAAGTTCTTATTGAGTTTCCTATTTGACTAAGCTAACTGAGTTCACTCGGTTCGGTTATTTGGCAGAATACTAATGAATCTATTATTTGACTAAATGATACTAAGTTCTGAATTGATTTCTTGAATGCTACTGAGATCTGAGCTGAGTACTGAACTAAATCTGGAATGATAACGATATTTAGTTTACTGAGGTTTCTTAAGTTATATAATTGTCTGAGAGTTTTGAATTTTCTAACTGACTGATTTCTACTAATCATAGCACAAATAAAATTATCTTGAGATTGACCTGGCTCTAGGCACACAGTTATTTTTTTCGGGTACAAGTACCCCCAGGACTCGATAGAAGGAAATTGACACACATGATACTTCTTGATCATAGGAATAACATCCACAATTCATAATACCATAAGTAGGGGATTTCATACTACACATGGTTCTCAACACCTTAAATATGAAAGGGAATACATATAACATGGGTATACTTGCATACCTCAATATCATAGACATTCCATATCACAACAATAACTCATAACAACAACACATATCAAAAATATGGAATTCATGTGGAAACGTAAGGAATAGAACATTGACTTGTCATTTAAACACTATTAAGTGATAAAAACATGAATTCTATCATTCTTGGCATTTTATCAAACGCCTTACATGCATAACTTTGGGCATAGGTGTACTTATCAAATTGACAATCTTAATCCATCAAAAATTCATGGGTTTCAACTAACCTACACACTTGCTTCATGAAAAACACATCAAGATACAACCTTGAATCCAAACAACAATCATCAGCATACATATAGTCACAACACAACAAGGAAATCACAATTTATAATTTAAAACATGATTCTTGAGCTCCATGGATAAAAGGGATCCATGGATAAATAGTACG
Organism: Capsicum baccatum var. pendulum; assembly: GCA_030864225.1. Classification (NCBI taxonomy): domain Eukaryota; kingdom Viridiplantae; phylum Streptophyta; class Magnoliopsida; order Solanales; family Solanaceae; genus Capsicum; species Capsicum baccatum. The sequence continues at coordinate 103,684,342 of CM061551.1, forward strand.
CATACCTTAGTGATTGAATCTTGTAAGAGATCTAATGTTTCTTGAAGGTTCTTAAAGAAATACTTAGGTTTGCTCTTGATTTTTTCTTGACTGGGTTTTAACCCCTTTGGGAGGGAATGTTCTTGTTCTTAAGGAGATGATCCTGAGAGGGAACCCTAATCTTTTGGCTGAGAGTGTATGATAGAATTTTTGAGATATTTAATTCAAAAAAGATAGGATAAAGTTACGTCCCTTGAGGGTTTTAAGTCGTTAAAAGTGGGAGAAAAAGTCCAAAATCCCTTACTAAACCTCTTCCCAATTGCTGAAAATCTAAGGTTGATGACATTTGTGATAAGCCATCAGACTTGTGATAAGTCGTCACAAATGTCATCACTGGGGGCTGGAATTGATGGATTTCTACCTAACGCTGATAACATTTGTAATAAGTCATCACACTTGTGATAACTTATCACAAAATTTCATCACTGGGGGTGGATTTTTGCCTAAGGCTGATGATATTTGTGATAAGTCATCACACTTGTGATAACTTATCACAAAATGTCGTTAGTTAGTTTTCTAGGCTGATATGCTGGAGTAAAATAGGCATAACTCTTTGTTCTAATATCAGATTTGGGCGAAATTGGTATCGTTGGAAATATAATTCAATGATATTTCTTTTGATATATAGTGGGTCCTCTATTTTGATATATACAAAGAGTTACGGTCGATTGAACTTTACCTAAATTTTGACGCTCACTAAACCTTGAACGATAGAAAAACTTTCAACTTGTCCTTGAGTTAGGGGACCTCTATGATCTAAATTCATGCTCAAATAGATTCCCACACTACATAATTGATTAACACACTAAATTTACATAGGATTTGAGGCTTCTGGAACATCTATGCATATGAATAATGAATTTTCATTCTAGTTCAAAATATAGGGTGTTACATTATCTCCACCTTGGAATCATTCATCCTCGAATGTCAATTGATAAGTTATGAGTACAGATCAACTGAACTTACTTGAGGGACTTGAATATCTAAAATATGACTATTTGACGGAAATTACTGACACACTAAATTTTCCACTAGAGTATGCATGCATAGCTGATGCATAGAATACACGAATGAGACTATTGATAAGCTGAATCCTCATGACGGACATGCATATCTGATGCATGGATACTTCACTGAGTTGTTTTCATGAACGTATGACTGAATACACTAATAATCTGAAATTTCTCTTCTGAACATGCATATCTAATGCATGGAGGTCCGATTGAACCTACTCTTAAAAGCATGACTAACTGTGCAATGATAACTGATGCTAACTTGTAATAGGAATCTATGCATAAAACTAAATGGGTTTACAGAATTGATAACTTTAGGGAGTTATAGAGATCTCCCTCTTGGGACACTATGTCCCTCTAAAAACACTTACATCACTGGAATACTTGAGGACTACTAAGGTAGTGCACAAGGCATTTATGAATTGGATCATTTCTAAATATCTGAGAGCTAAAGATAATGCATGATGCATGAACTGAGTTATACTCACAACTACTAAGGTACTATTTCTTGGAATAGCTACCTTACTAAGATTTCTAATAGTATGACTAGATGGAAAGATGTGAAAACAAACTATACGATTCTGATTATCTGACTGCTAAACTGAAATACTAGCTTTACTGACTAACTCATGCTAAGAACTTAAGCTTAACTGAAGCCCTGCTTCTGCATTTTTTCAACTAAAACTTCCACCTTAGCCTCAAGTAATCATTATAAGTCTGGGAACACTTTAATAAACTCTAAACTGAACTACAATCATTCTACTCTAGGGTCTGCGGTACATTAATGTACTTAACTGATAACTCATCCTGAAAGAATGCACCTGAAAGTATAAAGCTCACTACTAATACTATCCCAAAACTATTTACGGGGACTGCCGGAGAAAGCACTATCTGTAGGACTTTGGGTTCACTACTTCTGCTACCTTAAGAGTAAGGTAAAGTTGACATGAATGGAACATGATGAGAATCCACATAAGTTTCTTAGATAACCTTTCTATAGCACGATCTGAGACATAAAAGAAGGGAAACTATTCCTAAAACATCTTATAGCCTCCTGCACATAAACGTGGAATAAAACACACCCATGTGCAAAACTCTACTAGATGTGGATTTCAGACTTCCTAGGACACTAATGAAGCTTAAGCTCTGAAACAAATTTTATAACACCTCAATTGTCTCAACCATAATGCTACACGGTGCTCATGATCCTGAGGAACCACAAGCTAACCCATGACTGATATCTATACATGTACACTGCATAATAAATGAATATAAATTCGGAAACATGAACTGAAAGCCATAAGGTTCAATACTGAACATTGTCTGAATAATAACAATGTCGAAATATAGAGGTATCACAATACCAAAACAAAACTAAAAGACTGAAGTCTGAATCTAGTCTATAATCTAGTTTGAAAGCCTCTACTATCTGAATAATCCGAATTAGGAGCTGATGGGACATGTCCCCAACTAACTCCGACTAATGAAATAATCAGTAAAAAGATGGAGAAATAATAATATCCTTGAAGAATGAGAACTCACTTCTAAATTTGACCGCAAAATTCTGCACTGCTACTTCTGCTGTAGAACTCATGACTCTAAACCTATGGCATAAATTAAAACACCATAGCGTGAATGTATCAGTACGTCTGAATGTACTGGGTATACGAGTGAGGTAGGCTAAATGCAAAGGGTTTATATGCATGAACAATGCTGACTGATATGAACGTGAGAATACATACATGCATAAGTAACTATAAGTGAACTCCTGGTGATACTGACTACTAAGTGGGAATAATGACAAAATAAGTTTACTAATACTGAGATACTGAATAGATAAACGACTATTTCTGACAGTTCGAATTATGAAGAACTAGTCTGATTGACTCTGTCTAATAGTTCTGAAAATGAATACTGATAACGTAAGCTATGACGATTGATCTAACTGATATAACTGTGATGATCAGCCTAACCGATGTAACTGATACTGAGTGACTGTATAAAACAGTCAAAATCTTGTAATACTGATTAAGAGTGACTAAGCTTGAGATCAGGCCTAACTAATAGGTGATCTGTGGAACTGATATTGAGAATAAACAACTGAATCTGAGACTGAGATCAAGCCTATCTGATAGGTGACCTCTGTAAGTACTGATACTGAATAACTTTATATCAGACTAAGCCTATCTAGTGGGTGGTCTATGAATGTGTGGAACAATCTGAGTTCCTTACTGATATTAATGACTGTATCTGACAGTCCTGATTTCTGAGTTATACTCTAAAGACTGATACTAAGATAGTAACTGTAGGAGTTCTCCCTTAACCGACATGCCATAAATCTGAACTGGTGGGGTCCAACCTGTAACCCTAGCTGGAAAGGTGTCAATACCCTTCCATGGGTAAAGGTCTCTCTGGTCAAGCATATCTGACGGGTGACCCTCGTAGGAGGCCAGGCCTAAGGCAGTATAATAGTCAAGCCTCTCTGATGGGTGACAAGCCTTTTTCTGATGGGTGACTCATTCATCCTGTGCTGGATAAGATGTTTTGGAGTTCAGGGATTTCTCCTAATAACTCTGCCTCTTTAACGAGGAGCCGCCATCCCTGCACTCGCTTGGTACTAACTCCTACTCCCAACTAAAAAACTCTGAACTGATTCTTAGAACTTGTACTTGATCCGAACTGAAGTTGTTACTAATTTTCTTACTTGACTGAGCTAACTGAGTTCACTCAGTTCAGTTATTTGGTAGAATACGAATGAATCTATTATTTGACTAAATGATACTAAGTTCTGAATTAATTTCTTGAATGCTACTGAGATCTGAGCTGAGTACTGAACTGAATCTGGAATGATAACGATACTTAGTTTACTGAGATTTCTTAAGTTCTATAACTGTCTGAGAGTTTTGAATTTTGTAACTGACTGATTTCTACTGATCATAGCACAAATTAGATTATCTTGAGATTGACTCAGCTCTAGGAACACAGTTATATTTTTTGGGTACAAGTACCCCCAGGACTCGATAGAAGGAAATTGACACACATGATACTTTTTTATCATAGGAATAACATCCAAAATTCATTATACCATAGGTAGGGGATTTCATACTACACATGGTTCTCAACACCTTAAACATGAAAGGGAATACATAAAACATGAGTATACTTGCATACCTCAATATCATATACATTCCATATCACAACAACAACTCATAACAACAACACATATCAAAAATAGGGAATTCATGTGGAAACGTAAGGAATAGAACATTGACTTGTCATTTAAACACTATTAAGTGATAAAAACATGGATTCTATCATTCTTGGCATTTTATCAAACACCTTACATGCACAAATTTTGGCATAGGTGTACTTATCAAATTGAAAGTCTGAATCCATCCAAAATTCATGGGTTTCAACTAACCTACACACTTTCTTCATGAAAAACACATCAAGATACAACCTTTAATCCAAACAACAATCATCAGCATGCATATAGTCACAACACAATAAGAAAATCACAATATATAATTTAAAACATGATTCTTGAGCTCCATGGATGAAAGGGATCCATGGATGAATAGTATGCATACCTTAGTGATTGAATCTTGTAAGAGATCTAATGTTTCTTGAAGTTTCTTTAATAAATCCTTAGGTTTTCTCTTGATTTTTTCTTGACTGGGGTTTAACCCCTTTAGGAGAGAATGTTCTTGTTCTTAAGGAGATTATCTTGAGAGGGAACCCTAATCTTGTGGCTGAGAGTGTATGAGAGAATTTTTGAGATATTTAACTGAAGAAAGATAGGAGAAAGTTACGTCCCTTGAGGGTTTTAAGTCGTGAAAAGTGGGGGAAAAAGTCCATAATCCCTTACTAAACCTCTTTACAATTGCTGAAAATCTAAGGCTGATGACATTTGTGATAAGCCGTCAGACTTGTGATAAGTCATCACAAATGTCATCACTGGGGCTGGAATTGATGGATTTCTACCTAAGGCTGATGACATTTGTGATAAGTCATCACACTTGTGATAACTTATCACAAAATTTCATCACTGGGGGTGGATTTTTGCCTAAGGCTGACGATATTTGTGATAAGTCGTCAAACTTGTGATAACTTATCACAAAATATCGTTAGTCAGTTTTCCACGCTGACATGCTGGAGTAAAATAGGCATAACTCTTTGTTCTAATATCAGATTAGGGAGAAATTGGTATTGTTGGAAATATAATTCAATGATATTTCATTTGATATATAGTGGGTCCTCTATTTTGATATATTCAAGGAATTATGGTCAATTGAATTTTACCTAAATTTTAACGCTCACTAAAACTTGAACGATACAAAAGCTTTCAACTTGTCCTTGAGTTAGGGGACCTCTATTATCTAAATACATTCTCAAATAGATTCCCACACTACATAATTGATTAACACGCTAAATTTACATAGGATTCGAGGCTTTTGGAACATCTACGCATATGAATGATGAATTTTCATTCTAGTTCAAAATATGAGTTGTTACATTATCTCCCCCTTGGAATCATTCATCCTCGAATGTCAATTGAGAAGTTATGAGTATTGATCAACTGAACTTACTTAAGGGATGTGAATATCTAAAACATGACTATATGATGGAAATTACTGACACACTGAGTTGTTCACTGGAGTATGCATGCATAGCTGATGCATAGAATAACCGAATAAGACTATTGATAAGCTGAATCCTCATGAAGGACATGCATATATGATGTATGGATACTTCACTGAGTTGTTTTCATGAACGTATGACTGAATACACTAATCAGCTAAAATTTCTTTTCTGAACATGCATATCTAATGCATGGAGGTCTGACTGAACTTACTCTTGAAAGCATGACTAACTGTGCAATGATAACTGATGCTAACTTGTAATAGGAATCTATGCATGAAACTAAATGGGTTTACAGAATTGATAACTTTAGGGAGTTATAGATATCTCCTTCTTGGGACACTATGTCCCTCTAAAAACACTTACATCACTGGAATACTTGAGGACTACTAAGGTAGTGCACAAGGCATCTATGAATTGGATCATTTCTAAATATCTGAGAGCTAAAGATAATGCATGATGCATGAACTGAGTTATACTCACAACTACTAAGGTACTATTTCTTGGAATAGTTACCTTATTGAGATTTCTAATAATATGACTAGATGGAAAGATGTGAAAACAAACTATACGATTATGATTATCTGACTGCTAAACTGAACTACTAGCTTTACTGACTAACTCAAGCTAAGAACTTAAGCTTAACTGAAGCCCTACTACTGCATTCTTTTAACTAAACCTTCCACCTTAGCCTCAAGTCATCATTATAAGTCTGGGTTCACTTTACTAAACTCTAAACTAAACTACAATCATTCTACTCTAGGGTCTGCGGTACAATAATGTACTTAACTTATAACTCATCCTTAAAGACTGCACGTGAAAGTACAAAGCTCACTACTAATACTATCCCAAAACAATATGCAGGGACTGCCTGAGAAATCACTATCTGTAGGACTTTGGGATTCACTACTTCTGCTACCTTAAGAGTAAGGTAAAGCTAAAATGAATGGAACATGATAAAAATCTACATAATTTTCTTAGATAACCTTTCTATAGCACGATCTGAGACATAAAATAAGGGAAACTATTCCTAAAACATCTTATAGCCTCCTACACATAAACGTGGCATACAACACACCCATGTACAAAACTCTACTAGAAGTGGATTTCAGACTTCCTAGGACACCATTGAACCTTAAGCTCTGATACAAATTTTGTAACACCTCAATTGTCTCAACCAGAATGCTACACGGTGCTCATGATCCTGAGGGACCACAAGCTAACCCATGACTGATATCTATACATGTACACTACATAATAAATGAATATAAATATGGAAACATGAACTGAAAGCCATAAGGTTCAATACTGAACATAGTCTGAATAATAACAATGTCTAAATAAAGAGGTATCACAATACCAAAACAAAACTAAAAGACTAAAGTCTGAATCTAGTCTGAAAGCCTCTACTATCTGAATAATCTGAATAAGGAGCTGATGGGACATGTCCCCAACTAACTCCGACTAATGAACTAATCAATAAGAAGATAAAGAAATAATAATATCCTTGAAGAATGAGGACTCACTTCTAACTCTGACCGCAGAAATTTACACTGCTATTGCTGCTGTAGAACTAATGACTCTAAACCTATGGCATAAATTAAAACACCATAGCGTGAATGCATCAGTACGTCTAAATGTACTGAGTATACGAGTGAGGTAGGCTAAATGCAAAGGGTTTATATGCATGAACAATGTTGACTGATATGAACGTGAGAATACATACATGCCTAAGTAACTATAAATAAACTCATGGTGATACTGACTACTCAGTCGGAATGCAAACAACATAAGTTTACTAATACTGAGATGCTGAATAGATGAACGACTATTTCTGACAGTTCAAATTATGAAGAACTAGTCTGATTGACTATGTCTAATAGTTTTGACACTGATTACTGATAACGTAAGCTATGACGATTGATCTAACTGATATAACTGTGATGATCGGTCTAACCGATGTAACTGATACTGAGTGACTGTATCATACAGTATAAATCTTATATTAATGATTAAGAGTGACTAATCTTGAGATCAGGCCTAACTAATAAGTGATCTGTGGAACTGATATTGAGAATAAACAACTGAATCTGAGACTGAGATCAAGCCTATCTAATGGGTGACCTCTGTAAGTACTGATACTAAATAACTTTATATTAGACTAAGCCTATCTAGTGGGTGGTCTATGAATGTGTGGAACTATTTGAGTTCCTTACTGAGATTAATGACTGTATCTGACAGTCCTGATTTCTGAGTTCTACACTGAAGACTGATACTAAGAAAATAACTATAGGATTTCTCACTTAACTGACATGCCCCAAATCTGAACTAGTGGGGTCCAACCTGTAACCCCAGCTGGAGGGGTATCAATACCCTGCCACGGGTAAATATCTCTTTGGTCAAGCCTATCTGATGGGTGACCCTCGTAGGAAGTCAAGACTAAGGCAGTATAATAGTCAAGCCTCTCTGATAGGTGACAAGCCTTTTTCTGATGGGTGACTCCTTCATCCTGTGCTGGATAAGAGTTTTGGAGTTCAGGGATTGCTTCTAATGACTCTGCCTCTCTAACGAGGAGCCGTTATCCCTGCACTTGCTCGGTGCTAACTCCTACTCCTAACTGAAAAACTCTGAACTGATTCATAGAACTGGTACTTGATCTGAACTGAAGTTGTTACTGAGTTTCTTACTTGACTGAGCTGACTGAGTTCACTCGGTTCTGTTATTTAATGGAATACTACTAAATCTATTATCTGACTGAATAATAGTAAGTTCTGAATTGATTTCTTAAATGCTACTAAGATCTGAGCTGAGTACTAAACTAAAGCTAGAATAATAACAATACTTAGATTACTAAGATTTCTTAAGTTCTATAACTATCTGAGAGTTCTGAATTCTGTAGCTAACTGAGTTCTACTGATCATAGCACGACTGAGATTATCTTGAGACTAACTCAGCTCTAAGCACACAGTAATATTTTTTGGGTACAAGTACCCCCAGGTCTCGATGGAATGAAACTGATATACATGGTACTTCTTGATCATAGGAATAACATCCACAATTCATAATACCATAAGTAGGGGATTTCATACTACACATAGTTCTCAACACCTTAGTGATTGAATCTTGAAAGAGATCTAATGTTTCTTGAAGGTTCTTAAAGAAATCCTTAGGCTTGCTCTTGAGGAGATGATCTTGAGAGGGAATCCTAATCTTTTGGTTGAGAGTGTTTGAGAGAATTTTTGAGATATTTAACTAAAGAAAAATAAGAGAAAGTTACGTCCCTTGAGGGTTTTAAGTCGAGGGAAGTAGCGGAAAAAGACCAAAATATCCTTACTAAACCTCTTCCCAATTGCTGAAAATCTAAGGCTGATGACATTTGTGATAAATTGTCAGACTTGTGATAACTCGTCACAAATGTCATCACTGGGGGGTTGGAATTGATAGATTTCTACCTAAGGCTGACGACATTTGTGATAAGTCGTCACACTTGTGATAACGTATCCCAAAATTTCATCACTGGGGTGGATTTTTGCCTAAGGATGATGACATTTTTGATAAGTCGTCACACTTGTGATAACTTATCACAAAATATCGTCAGTCAATTTTCCAGGCTGACATATTGGAGCAAAATAGGCATAACTCTTTTCTCCAATATCGAATATGGGATAAATTGGTATCGTTAGAAATATAATTCAAATATATTTCATTTGATATATAGTAGTTCCTCTAATTCGATATATACAAAGAGTTATGGTCGATTGAACTTAACCTAAGTTTGACGCTCACTAAAACTTAAACGATAGGAAAGCTTTCAACTTGTCCTTGATTTAGGGGACCTCTATGATCTAAATTCATGCTGAAATATATTCCCACACTACATAATTGATTAACACACTAAATTTACATAGGATTCGAGGCTTTTGGAATATCTATGCATATGAAAGATGGATTTTCATTCTAGTCCAAAATATGGGGTGTTACAACCTCTCAGGGGTCCCCGTCAGATTAGGCTTGACTCCCTGGTCCATTGGGACATCAGTATTATGGATCCACATAGCCATTGTTAGTACCCGTGGAACAGTACCGATACACTTCCAACTGGGTTTACAGGTTGGACCCCAATTAGCTCATAGGGCATATCAGTTAGATGATAGTTCCCACAGTCTCAGTCCAGTATTTCATTACAGAGTTCTATTCAGGTTTCCTTGACCATACCATATAGTTACCAGTTATCTGTATTTCAGTTTACAAACTATTTTAGGATCATATTATATGCTTGGTCATGCATTCCCAGGTTTCCCAATTTTTATGTATTTATAATTAATTATCTCATGCTATTTATTCAGTCAGTTATTATTCATGCATATCAGCCATCTATATCAGCCTAACCTTATTTAGAATAGGAGTACATTCAAAGTACTGATCGCATACTCGTTTCTTGCTCTATGATATGTCATATCATAGGTTCAGATGCCTCGGTTCCTAACTGTACCTAGACTTTCCAGTCTATCAGTAGTAGAAATGGTGAGTCCTCATCCTTTGAGGACGACATATCTTATATTCAGTTATACCAACAGTTCAGTTATTTAGTTAGTCAGAGTTAGTTAGGGGCTTATCCTATTAACTCCACATTCAGTCGGATTAGAGTCTTTCAGACTAGTACAGACATATATCCATTTTTTAGTTGTTATATTAATATTGACTATATGTTCCAGACGTTTTAAAACTATGATGTAGTGTCAATTTTTTAGTTGCTAAAACCTTATGGCATTTTCAGTTAAGTTCCACACATGTGTATTTTGCTATTACAATTAAGTGCTTATAGAAGGTACTAGCTCATGGGTTATCTTGTGGTCTTTTAGGACTATAAGCACCATGTGGCATCTAGGGTGTATTTTTAGGGCATTACAAAAATCCTCCTCTCTTCCCCAGAATAATATTCAAACCCTTTTCTCAAGAAACTAAGAAATTCAAGCTTCAAGTTCAAGAAATCTTCAAGAATTCATCTAGTGAGGTTTGTGGGAGTTTATTCATGGGTCCATTTCATCCATGGAGCCCAAAAACCTTTCTTTGATTAAAAATATGAGTTTTATTTTATTATGAAGATTCATATGTTCAAGATGGATTTATTTTATACTTTTCCTTAGTGATTTGAACACAATTCATGACCAAGAGTGATTCCACGGATAAGTTATGTTATATCATGCTTGAGGTTTCAATTTCCCATGTCATTTTCAAATGATTTCAGAAAAAATCTCCAAATTATAAATTTAGCTATGAAGTCCAGTTGTTTCCTCATGCTTTAAGACATTCCCATTTTCAAGTTCATAATTTTCATATGTTTGATGAAATGTCTATGTTTTGGGTCTTTGAACCATGATTACATATTACAGCATTTCAAGATTAATATTGTATTTTTATAATCACTCAGTGCTAGTGGGTTATGAACACCCGATACCTATGTGTTTTACATGATTTAGATTTTTTAAGTAATAAGTCAGTTAGATTATGATTTTAATATCATATTCAAAACACTATGATCATGTTGAGCATTATTAGTTTATATGTTTATATTTACCTCAAAATTAGTATGCACTGTTATTTTCAGAATACCATACCTAAGCTTAGCAGTTATCAGTGCACGCACCAGTTAGTACTTCAGTGTCTTTTAGTTGGGAGTAGAATTTAGCATCAAGCGACTGCAGGGATGGCAACTTCCCCGTTAGCTGGGTAGAGTCATTACTAGCAATTCCTGTGTTCCAGAACTATGTAGCTAGTGTAATATATGAGGGGTCACCCATCATTTTAGGCTTGACTTCCTCTCAGGGTCACCCATCAGTTTAGGCTTGACTCTCTGGTCCTTCGAGATATCAGTTTAGTGATCACTCCAGTTCTGGGTCTACTTCGATGGCAAAGATAACGTGGGTCAAACGTACGACTCCATGATAGCTCACATAGTTTATGTCAATTACATTATTTCTCCCATAGTTTCAATTAGTATTCAGTATATCTCAGATCAGGTTTGCTTGACCAAGCGTACAGATTTTTGGTTATTTGGTTATATAGATCTTAGTATTTCATATTACAGTTTATGTCAGAAATATGTTTATGCTTGATCTTGCATTCTTAGTTTTACATGATCATTAATCAGTTATCATTTAATAAGTATACAATATCAGTTAATTAGTATACAGATACCAGCTAATAAGTATCCAGATATCAGTTAATCGGTATTCAAACATCAGTTATTCAATATTCAGTCATCAGCAGTTCAGTTATTTAGTGTTCATAAATCTGTTAGTCTGTGTTTAGATATTAGCTACTTAGTATATAGACATTAGTTATCCCTTTACTTATATTTCAATCATTCAATCACACAGGCATCACTTATTTAGTTAATTAGATCATCTCAGTACATGTTATGTTTGGTTTTGTATGTTTATGCATTCATGTTCAGTGTATTGGTATATTCATATCCTCGAGTTATGTCAGCTTCCATCCCATAGTGTAATACCCTCTATTAGTCTTAGCTCAGTTCAGCTCATAGTGCTTATCAATTCCTTAATCCATTGTTTTAATATTAAAATTATGCTAATATCATATGTTTTAAATATTTCCATGCTTTAACTTATGACCCTTGTGTGTTTGATGAAATTCCTAAGAGATGAATTTTGAACAATGACCCCTGTTATGATTTGTAAGGCTATATATGTCCTTATTGATACTTCTATTCAGTGTTGGGGGTTATGAATACCTAAAATTTAGTTGTTTACTTAGTCTCAGTATCTTTCAGAATGGTTTAAGATATGTATAAGAATTATTCATTCAGTCATAATCATAATTAATTAAACTTAGATTAGTTCACCAATCTGACTCAATTCAGTTAGGAGTAGAATTTAGAACGGAGTTAACCCAGGGGTAAGGGCTCACTTTCCAGTAGAGGGTGTGACTCTTAGTAACAATCCTTGCATTCCAGAACTACATAGCAGCGTGGTTTGAGATGTTAACTTGCCAGTTAAGAGTGGACACATATCTTACCAGGGCACCTGCTAATAAAGGGTGTCTCGTTAGTCCTTTAGGACTTCAATTTAGTAGATCCCCATAGCCATTGTTAGTACTCGTGGTACGGTATTGAAACCCTTCTAACTGGGGATATAGATTGAACCCCAGTTAGCTCAAATTAGGGCATTGTAAGACCCTGTAAAGTCCTAGACCACTTTAGCCCCATATATCATGTCAAAAGAAGTCCTAGACTTTAAAAATTTCAGCTAAGTGTTGACACTTAGTCTTATTTTTTGCATTGATATTTTAATGGTTTTATTTTAAATCTTCCCGGCCTAAGATTGCCAATTTTTAAATTGGGTCATGATCAGGTCATCTATGGGTCATCTCGAGTGGGTTGTGGAATTTTCAGACATCGTTTGAGGCACGTTTAGATGACCAAAATATAAAGTCAATACGATTAGGATGCATCGCGTTGGATATCACATCATCACTATCGATGTGGTGCATTGGTAATTGCATTGATACCATTGATGTGGTGCACTACCTGTCGCATCGTTGGGCATATTTTCTGTATTAATTTGTGAGTTTTTGGGTAATTAGCTCATTTTCCCCTCACATAATTCATCCTTAACATGAAATTTAGCCTCCCAAAAGGCAAATTCACTCATTATCTCACAAATTCTCTCAACAGCAAGGCCCTTGTTAATCAATTCAAGACCAACCCCCCCCCCCCTGCCCAATAATTCACCAACAATTCTCACAAATTCAACAATCAAGGTATGTTTAGGTGCTCATCCTTAGGTTCCTTCCACTTTTGGAGTTCAAGAATCTTTCTTTAAAACTTAGATTATGATTTACCTTATTGAATAGAATTATGTTCATGTATATGTTGTTGTGTGGGATTTCAAGTCAAGAATATTTTGAGTTTCATGTGAATTAACTAGAATGTGTGTTGATTTATGTAACCCTCATGTTAAATCCTTGAATTGTGGTGTTGAATGTGGTAGTTATTATAATCATATATTGCTTATTCTCATGTACAAGAATTATGTATCCTAAGTGTTTGACAAAATATCTATATGAAGGAATTGTGCATGATAACTAATGTGTGATGCTTTTAAGGTTGAGATATGGTTCCATTATCTATACAATTGAGTCCTGGGGGTATCGAATACCCAAAATTTAGCTATTGTCTAGTTTTCCAGAGTCTACAAAATGAATTTAGTTATATCATGAATGAGATCACTCAGTCAGTTAATGTAGTCAAGTGTCTGTTCAGACAATCCTAGTACAGTCTAGTGATCAATTCAGTGTTGATTTAGTTGGAAGTAGGATTCAGCACTGAGCAAACACAAGGATGGGGGCATTCCTGCCAGCAGAGGGTTTGACCGTTAGTAGCAGAACCTACATTAGAGAACTATGTAGCTAGCATAGGGTAAATCGTCTTCTTGCCAGACTAAGGTTGATGTAATCATATACATCTCATGAGTCTTCCTGCCTGATTGGGGTTGACCCAGCTCATATTAGTAACCAGTGTCACAGTGCTAACACCCTTCCAACTGGGGTTACAGGTTGGATCCTAAATTAGTCCATAATTAGGGTATGTCGGTTAGATGATGACTCTAATTATTACAGTTTTGGTATTCAGTATTCAGTAATTAGGATCCACTATGTAGTATTCAGTACAGAACTCACTTTAGTTTTACCCAATCATGACTTACAATTATCAGTTATTCAGTCATTAGAAACACAGTACTTGAGCTTCAGACTAATTCAGACAGACAATATATGCTTGGTATTGCTTGTTCAGTACTTACAGTAGTCCTAGTCTTGCATATCCTCTCATCTAGTTATTTTATGATATTTAGTTATTATTCTCATGCACATGAACCCATGCATATAAGACTAACCTTACCTAGCATACCAGTACATTCAAAGTACTGACTCATACTCTTTTTTTACATTATGATGTCTTATATCATAGGTTCGGACATCCGGGTTCCTGACCTTACCTAGACAGATTAGTCTATCAGTCGCAGCTACAGTAATGAGTCCTCATCCATCGAGGACATGACACTCATTTAGTTATTTTATTATATACAGTATTTCAGTTTTTCAATTACTATCAGATAGTATTTGGAGTTAGTTGGGGCTTGTCCCTTCGACTCATTTATTACAGATATTAGAGGCTTTCAGACATTTTTGGTTAGTAGTTATTCTACAGATTTACTCAATATTAATGTAGTTTTATTAACCTTATGGCTTTTTAAGTTTTACTTCCTCATATGTTTTCATGATTATTATTCAATGCGCACAATAGGTACCAGTCATGGGTTAGCTTTTGATCCTTTGGGATTGTAAGCACCGTGTGACACCCAGGGTATAGTCTCAGGGCATTTCAGGCATGTCGGTTAGATGGTACCTCCTGCATTCTCAGTTTAGTATTCAGTTTTAGGTTTGCTTGACCATAGCATACAGTTATTGGTTATTCAGTTATAAGTATTTGAGTTTACCAATTATTTTAGAATCATATTATATGCTTGGTCAAGCACTCGCAGATTTCACAGTTTTCATGTATTTATATTTAGTCACCTCATGCTATTCATTCAGTCAATTATTATTCAGGCATATTTATAACGCCTCGTGAGTACACTCTAGATGTCATACGGTGCCTACAGCCTCGAATGACTATAAGTTAACCCATGTTAGTACTTGTTATGATCACTATATAAAATAATAGAGAAACATATGTGGAATTTAACTAAAATTTCCATGAGATTTCAAATACGAAGATAATACTAGGTCGAAATACTGAAAATACTTGTCTGAAAACAATACTGTAAGACTGTCAATAACAACTAATAACTGAATAACTAACTAAAAGTGTCTGAAAGCATCTAACTGACTGACATTGGAGTTGATAGGAAGTCCCCAACTAACTCCAACTGACTGCTGAACTGAATTGAAATAAATATAAACGGTCCTCAAAATATGAGGACACACCACTGCTGTAGTTGTGGGTGTGCTGGGATATTTATGTGCGGTTGGGAATCTGAGCATCTAAACCTATGATATAAGACATCATAGCACAAGAAATGAGTATGGGATTAGTAATGTGAATATACTGGTATGCTAAATAGGGTTAGGTTAATATGTATGGTTTCATGTGCATACGTAGTAACTAACTGAATGTCTAGCATGAAGTACTTAGTAAAATGCATAAAATCTGTAAAGAATGAGAATGCATGACCAAGCATAAAACTTGTTTAGAACATATTTTTAAAATTGAAATACTAAGTATTGATAAATGGGTAACTGATATTTGTATAATACAGTCAAGCAAAACAAAAATTGAATTACTGAACCAAATACTAGACTTAGACTGTGGGAGATAGCTATAAGCAACATGCCCTAATATACTATCAGTGTCCAACCTAAAACCCAAGTAGAAGGGTGTTAGTACCATGCCACGGGTACTAACACTAGCTGTGTCGATCCACTAATCTGAAGTCCCGAATGATAAGGGTGTCATACCTAACTGATAAGGGACCCCTCAAAATCTATGGTGGAGTCGTAGGTCTAGAATGTAGGGACTGCTGCTAGTGCCTCATGCCTAAATGATGAGGGAGACACTATCCCTATGCTTATTCGGTGCTAAGTGTCACTCCCAACTAAATGACACTGATTATTAGACTGAACTGAGTTTAACTGAATGTAATAAATGGTCGAACTGATAATGCTCATAACTATTTTGAAACCATTCTATAGATACTGGAAACTAGGTGAGCAGCTAAATTTTGGATATTCAAACCCCGATGACTCGATAGCAATAATAGCAAGGTTATACTAAAACTTTGAGGACATGATATTCAAGCATTTATTCAAAACTCATTCTTGTAGGCATTTCACCAAACACTTGCAATGCATGGTTTAAGCTCAGCATGGGGTTAGTTTTAAAGCTTGTAGTAATAGCATGATTTCAATAATAAAATCACCAATTAAGGCCTAAATCAATGAACAACACCATTCAAACATGTGGGGTTTAATAATAACAACAATTATGTGTAAACGTGGCATAGAATCAAAATTCATGGGAATTCATTGTTAAAAATTATAATAATCATGTAAAAATCATAACATTGAATTTGAAATTGTATTCTTGGACACCATGGGTGAAAAGGGCCCATGGATGAACATCTAACATACCTCAAAAGCTTGAATCTTGAAAGAAAGTAGGTTTTCTTGAAGGTTCTTGAATGGTGACGCTTTGATTTTTTTGTTCTTGGGAATGGAGGATGTTTTTTACGGGAGTTGATTTGAGGAAGATGGGAAAATAATGCCCCTTTTTAAGTTGTTATTAATGTTTGAATGGCTGGGGATGAGGGAAAAGGATTCAAATACCCCTTGGCCCCTTTTTTCCATGTAAATGACCTTCGTGGCATGACCCACAAAAATGGGAATGGGCCTTGCATCGCGCCTCCCAGAAATGGGAATGAAACTCACGTCACCTGCCTATCGTGAAAGCTTACTGCCTCACACGAAAAATGGCATAACTTTTCACTCGAGTATCCGATTAAGGCTAAATTTGTATTGTTAGAAAGCTAATTCAATTATATACAATTGGTGGGTTTTAATCTACCAAATTATTTACATATAAAAAGTTATACTAGTTATAAGATGAACCTTGTGAAATTGAACACCAAAAATTGGCCAAATCAAAGGCTCTTACTCACTTTGCTCTAAGTTACTCTTATGAACATATTTTATACATCACAGGATCTCCTTTAACTAGGATAATGAATATGAGACATGCATTAAAATATTAATTATGAGATAAAAGGTTACACATGCAGGAACAACGGTTTATTTTCTAACTTAGAAACATGAGAGGTGTTACATTATCTCCCCCTTGGGAATATTCATCCTCGAATGAGACTGGTGGAACTAATAAATTGAGGAACTTAGACTTCACACTAAGAATACATATTCAAAAGCATGATGACATGAATTAAATGGAAAGTGAATGTATGCAAAGACATGAAAATGATTACATGGCTAAAACTGAGAATGGACAAGAGATAATCTAAGGAAAACTTGATACCTTAAACTGAGTCTGAACTTGCAGAGAATAGATGAGGGTACTTGGTTCACATATCTGCTTCTGCCTCCCAAGTGGCACCCTAATTGGAATGATTCCATCAATGGAACTTCTTTGTTCCTCAGTCAACGAACTTGGCGATTAAGGATCTCGATTGGAACTTCTTCATAAGAAAGGCTATTATGAACATCTACACTTTCTAAAGGAACAACTACAGTAGGGTCACCATTACACTTCTTCAAAAAGAGATATGGATTACTGGGTACACTGATGCAAAATCTACAGGCAACTCAAGCTCATAAGCCACCTTTCTGAAAAGGCTCAAAATTCTATAAGTGCCAACATATCGGGGACTAAGTTTCCCCTTCTTACCAAACCTATTTACCCCCTTTATGGGAGAGATCTTTAGATATAAAAAATCACTAATCTCAAACTCAAGATCCTATCACCTCACATCTGCGTATGATTTCTTTTGACTTTTGGTTGCTCGAAGCCTCTCCCTGATCAACTGAACTTTCTCTAAAGCATCAAAAATTAACTCAGGCCCTTCAAAGTTGTTCCACCTACCTCAAACCAGCTAATTATAGATCTACATCTCCTCCCATATAGAGCCTTTAACAAAGACATCTGAATACTGCAATGATAGTTGTTATTATATGCGAACTCAATCAAAGGCAAGTGATCATCCGAACTATCCTTAAAATCAACTGCACTCTCTCTCAACATATCCTGAAGGGTCTAAATGGTCCTCCCTGCCTGACCATCCGTCTGAGGGTGAAATGTTGTACTAAGGTGCACTTGGGTACCAAGACCCTTCTAAAAATCTTTCTTAAAATTAGAGGTAAACTGAGTACCTCTATCAGAGATAATGAACAATGGAATTCCGTGTAACCTAACCAACTCTCTAATATAGAGCTTGGCATAGTCCTCGGTAGAATAAGAAGTATGGACTAGTATGAAATGGTCTGATTTGGTCATTCTATCCACAATGACCCAAATTGAATCATATTGACGATGAGTACGAGGCAAACCTGTCACAAAATTCATATTCACTTCATCTCACTTCCAAGTGGGAATACTAAACTCCTGCATACACCCACTAGGCTTTTGATGTTCGATCTTAACCTATTGACAAGTGGAACATTTTGCTATGAAATCTGCAATATCCCTCTTCATACCACTCAACCAATAGATTTCCCGCAGATCATGGTATATCTTTGTGGCCCTTGGGTGAATAGAGTAATGTGTACCATACGCCTCGATAAGAATTCATTGTCTCAAATAATCTACACACACAACACACATTGTACCCTGGCAACACAACACACTATGTCCACCTTAGGAGAAAACCTCTACTTTCTGATCTCTGACTGACTCCTTCAACTCAACAATACCAGGGTCCCTAACGTATTTTTATTTCACGTCGGCAACCAAAGAAGATTCTAAACTATTTTGAAACCATACACTACCCTCAGCTGAATCAACCAAAAAAATACCTAATCTTTCAAGTTGATGAACTTCCCTAACTAACTTTATTTTCTTATCCTCAATATGAGAAACACTACCCATAGACAAAATACTTAGGGCATCTGCCACTATATTAGCCTTGCTCGGGTGGTACAAAACACTCATACCATAGTCTTTCAATAATTCTAACCATCTTCTCTAACGCAAATTCAAATCCTTCCACAAAAATACATACTACAAGATTTTGTGATCTGTGACATATCATTATGCACCGCATACAAATAGTGTCTCCAAATCTTTAAGGCAAACACAATAGCTGCTAACTCAAGATCATAGGTGAACTAATTCTTTTCATGAGGCTTAAGCTGCCTAGAAGCATAAGTTATAACCTTACCTTTCTGCATCAAAACATAACCCAATCCAACTCTAAATGTATCACAGTACACAATAAAACCCTCTGAACTATCAGGAAAATTCAAAACTGGGGTTGTGGTTAGTTGAGTCTTCAAATCCTGAAAACTCTTCTCACAAGAATCTAACCACTAAAACTTAACTTTATTTTGAGTCAATCTGTACATGGGGGATGCAATAGATGAAAACCCTTCAATAAAGCATCGGTAATATCCATCTAAACCCTAAAAACTCCTAATATCTAATGGAGAGATGGTTATGGGCCAGTTTCTTATAGATTTGGTCATTTGAAGGTCAACTCTAATGCCATCACCAAAAACAATACGGCCAATGAAATCTATCGACCTTAGCCAAAAATCACACTTACTAAACTTAGCAAACAACTAATGAGCTCTAAGAGTCTGCAATATAATTCTGAGGTGTTCTGCATGATCATTTTTATTACGGGAGTAGACAAGAATATCATTAATGAAGACTATGATGAACATGTCTAAGTAATGCTTGAACACTCAGTTCATCAAGTCCAAAAAGGATGCTGAGGCATTTATGAGACCAAAGGACATGACTAGAAACTCAAAGTGAGCATACCAAGTTCTGAAAGTTGTTTTCAAAATGTCACATTCCCTAACTCTAAGCTGATGATAGCTAGATCTGTGGTCTATCTTAGAGAAATAACTGGTACCCAGAAGTTGGTCGAATAATTCATCGATTCTGGGAAGTGGGTATCTATTATTTATAGTGACTTTGTTCAACTGAAGGTAGTCAATACACATCCTAAGAGAACTGTCTTTCTTATGCATGAACAGAATAGGTAGGCCCATGGGGAAATATTGGGCCTTAAGAATCCCTTGCCTAGGCAATCTTTCAACTATTCTTTCAACTCCTTGTGTTTCACTGGAGCTATTGTAGATGGCAGAATAGATATAGGATGGGTATCTGAAAGAAAGTCTATTCCAAAGTCAATTTCCCTTTTGGGAGGAACTTTGAAAAGATATTCAGGGAACACATCTAGAAATTCCCTTACTACTGAAATTGACTTTTACATTTGGAGTATCTAAATTAGAGTCTTTGACTCGATCAAGATGATAAATACACCCTTTGGATATGATTTTTCTCGCTCTAAGGTATGTAACAAGATGGCCCCTAAGCGTTGTAGTACTACCCCTCAATTCAGGGACTGGTTCATTTGAAAACTGAAAATGGACAACTTTGTTTCTACAATCAACTGAAGCATAGCATGAATAGAGCCAATCCATGCCGAGAATGATATCAAAATCATCATCTCTCACTCTAAAAGGTTTACTGAAGTAACTTTCTGAGACACTATAATCGGGAAGTTTCTGTCTACCCGTCAGGTTATGATAGACTTACCCACTGGGGTAGACACTGGGAAAGGATCAATTAAGATTTCAGGACTGACTCTGAAGTTGCTGGCTATATAAGGGGTTACAAAAGAAAGAGAAGCTCCAGGATCTAATAAAGCATATACATATAAATAAAAGAACTGTAACGTACCAGTGACCACATTAGGAGAACTTTTCTAATCTTTTTGGTACTAAAGTACATAAAGTCTATTTGGGTACTGCCCACTGGAGTCACTCGAAGTGGCACCCTAATGAGTTTGGCGACCTATGGATGCTGCAGAAGAGTTAGCCTGACCCTGTTGATGATCATTCCTACCTTTCCACATACCTATTGGATATTTC
This sequence comes from Capsicum baccatum var. pendulum, assembly GCA_030864225.1. Lineage (NCBI taxonomy): Eukaryota > Viridiplantae > Streptophyta > Magnoliopsida > Solanales > Solanaceae > Capsicum > Capsicum baccatum. The sequence continues at coordinate 103,705,722 of CM061551.1, forward strand.
TTCAACCTGTGGCCTAGCTTTCCATATCTAAAACATACATCGCTTCCAGCCCTGCATAAACCTTGATTATTTCTTCCATACTTATGGCAAAGAGGATTAGTGTAGGCACTGTTTACACTACCATGGGACTTAGAACCTCATTCCCTATCTTGATTGTCATTTCTAAACTTTGGCACAGGTGTACTAGCTGAGGATGGAGATGGAAGTAAAGATTTCTTATAGAACTGAGGATGATTTCTACCTTCTAACCTTAACTGAGCAAAATTAAAGCTACCTGTTCTAGCCCTTTTGTTCTCCCTCTCTCTCCCCTTAGCTTTTTCCTCTTCAATCAGGTGAGCATACTCTATCAACCCAGAAAAGTCCATCTCTTTGATCAACATTGTGGTCTTATACTACTTGATCACACTATCAGATACACCATACAGGAACTTGCTCATCCTAGACCTATTATCAGCCACCACATGAGGAGCATACCTGGCTAGCTGAGTAAACTTAAGGGAATACTCTTTCACACTCATGTTGCCCTACTTCAAATTAATAAACTTTTATACCTTACCTTCTCTCAAATCCATAGGGAAAATCTATATAAAAAGGCTGTAACATACTCCTCCCACTCTATAGGCCCTGCATCCGTGCCTCTATTCCTTTTCCACTTCTTAAACTAGGTGTGACCTACATCCTACAGCTAGTAAGCAGCCAAATCAGCACTCTCACCAGAATTTTCCCCCATAATGTTTGTTACCTTCTACAGTATGTCAAGGAATTCTTGAGGATCCTCTTCAGATTTGGATCATAAAAAGGATTAAGGATTTATTCGGGTGAACTCTCAAATCCTAGCTACAGTAATATTTGCCAATAGGTTGGCTGGAAAAGTATATGGCCAAATATTTTGAATTTCTACATAGTTGGCTAGAGTAGTAAATACAGCTCTGAACTTGGTATGTGAAACAAGCTCATTCAGGGAATCTTCCTGAACAGGCGAAGGTGCTAGTTGATTCCTGTTTCTTCTTCTGTTAGTCTTTCTGGGAGGCATATTCTGTAAATGGAAGGAAGATTAATTAGATGAAGAGTTTAAGTTGAATGAATACCCATTGATACGACATAAACAATGAAAGAAGGGAAACTTTTTCCTAAAACATCTTGTGGCCTCTTGTCGATAAATGTGATGCACTTAACACCTATGAACAAGACTCTACTCAACGCGGCCTTTAGAATCCCTAGGACACTTTAAAACCTTAGGCTCTGATACCAAGTTTGTAATGCCTCATGAGTACACCCTGGACGCCACACGGTGACTACAGCCCCATAGGACCGCAAGCTAACCCATATAGGTACCTTCTATGAGAACTTATATCAAATAATAGAGAAACATATGCACAATTTAACTAAAAGTGCCATAAGGTTTCAAATATAAAGACAATACTGGTATGCTAAATGAGGTTAGGCTAATATGCATTGTTTCATGTGCATGCATAGTAACTAATTGAATGTATAGCATAAAGTACTAAGTAAAATGCATGACCAAGCATAAAACATGTTCTGAATATAGTTTGAAAATCAAAATACTGAGCACTGAGGGTAACAAATATCTATATACTATGGTCAAGCAAAACTAAAACTGAACTACTAAACCGAACACTGGACTGAGACTGTGGGAGCTAGTTATAGCCGATATTCCCTAATATACTATTAGGGTCCAACCTATAAACCCAATATGACAGGTGTCAGTACCATGCCATAGGTACTAACAGTGGTTGTGTGGATCCACTAATCTGAAGTCCCAAAGGACAAGGGTATTACACCTAACTAACAAGGGAACCCTCAAAATCTATGGTGGTGTCATAGGTCTGGAAAGTAAGGACTGTTGCTAGTGCCTAGTGCCTAACTGATGTAGGAGACACCATCCCAGTGCTCACTCGGTGCTAAGTGTTACTCCCAACTAAATGACATTGATTATTAGACTGAACTGAGTTTAACTGAATGTAATAAATGGTCAAACTGATGATGCTCATAACTATTTTGAAACCATTTTGTAGATACTGAAAACTAGGTGACTAGCTAAATTTTTGGTATTCAAACCCCCAAGACTCGATAGCAATAATATCAAGATCTTACTAAAACTTTGAGGACATGATATGCAAGTATTTATTCAAAACTCATTCTTATAGGCATTTCATCAAACACTTGCAATGCATGATTTAAGCTAAGCATGGGGTCAGTTTTAAAGCTTATAGTAATAGCAAGATTCAATAATAAAATCACCAATTAAGTCTTAAATCAATGAACAACACTATTCAAATATGTGGGGTTTAATAAATACAAAAATTATGTGTAAACATGGTATAGAATCGAAATTCATGGGAATTCATGGTTAAAAATCATAATAATTGAGTAAAAATCATACCTTTGAATTTAAAATTGGGTTCTTAGACTCCCTGGGTAAAAATGGCCCAAGGATAAACATCTAACCTACCTCAAAAACTTGAATCTTGAAAGAAAGTAGGTCCTCTTGAAGGATCTTGAATGGTGACACTTTAATTTTTTTTGTTCTTGGAAATCGAGGAGGGTTTTTACGGGAGTGGATTTAAGGAAGATGGTTAAATAATGCCCCTTTTTGAGTTGTTATTCATGTTTGGATAGCTAGGGATGAGGGAAAAGGACTAAACTACCCCTTGTCTCCTTTTTCCCATATAAATGACCTTCGTGTCTTGACCCACAGAAATGGAAATGGGCGTCGCATCACGCCTTCCAGAAATGGGAATGAAACTCGTGTTGCGAGCCTATCATGAGAGCTTACTGTCTCACACAAAAAATAGCACAACTTTTCACTCGGGTATCGGATTAAGGAAAAATTAGTATCATTGGAAAGCTAATTCAATTATCTATAACTTGGTGGGTTTAAATCTGCCAAATTATTTATATACAAAAAATTATACTTGCTAGAATATGACCCTTGTGAAATTGAACACCGAAAATTGGCCAAATCAAAGGCTCTTAGCTCACTTTGTTCTAACTGACTCTTATGAACATGTTTTATACATCACAGGCTCTCCTCTAACTAGGATAATGAACATGAAACATCCACTAAAATATGAATTATGGCATTAAATATTACACATGCAGGAATAATGGTTTATTCTCTAACTTAGAAACATGCAAGGTGTTACCATATCAGCCTGACCTCATCTCTCATACAAATATATTCAAAGTACTGATTGCACACTTTTTATTGTGCTGTGATTTTTAATATCATAGATACTGTAACACCTTAAATCTGGTACCCAGAAAGTTACACAGTGCTAATGATCCCGAAGGACCACAAGCTAACCCATGACTTATATTTGTACCTGTATACTGCATGTTATACTGTATAATTGTAGAAACATGAACTGAAAGTACATAAGGTTCAAAATTGTAACATAATATCTAATAAAATATAACATCTGGGTGGGGTGTGAAATACCCAAAAACAACTAAAATAACTAACTGAACATGATAGTCTAAAAACCCTCTAAATGACTAAAATATCTGAATAAGGAGTTGATGGGATATGTCCCCAACTAACTCCAACTAATAAATTAATTAATGTGATAATAAAGAAATGATCATGTCCTCAAAGAATGAGAACTCACTGCTAACTGACTGTTGATATCTGGAATCTACTGATGCTCTGGAGCTCGTATCTCTGAACCTATGGTATAAAATACCACAGCACAAATGCATCAATACTTTGAATGTACTAGTATGCATGTGAGGTATGCTGAATGCATAAGGTTCATATGCATGAATAATACTGGCTAACAAACTAATATGAACGTGAGAATACATACATGAATGCACAGTAACTATAGCTGGGATCTTGATAACATAAATATACTAATAACTAACATAACTGATAACTGAGTTCTGATGACTGATGTAACTAATAACATGAGTTACTATATCTGATAGTCCTAAATCTGATGGAACTAGCTGAGTTTCATACTATTCTGAGTTGACTATATCTAGTAGTCCTAAATTTTGTAGAACTATCTGAGTTCTATTACTGAAAACAAATGACTGATTCTGACAGTCCTGATTTTGTAACTAAAACTGTGGAAAGTAGTCACCTAATACGCCATTTTGGCTGAGTTGGGGTCCAATCTGTAACCCCAATTGGTAGGGTGTCATACCGCACCACTGGTAAGGACAATCTGTGAGTAACACTCATTTAACAAGTAACTCTAGTGAGAACGGTAGGAATCCTTATACAACAAGTTAAGCCACCTCATCTACCCTCATATAACAGGCTATGATGTCTCAACCTACGTTGGCTATATAGTTCTAGAACTCAAGGACTACTTCCAAGAATTACACCCTCATATAACAAGTGAGTTCCCATCCTTGGGTTCACTCGGTGCTAATTCCTACTCCCATCTGAATAGACACTGAATATGGATCACTAAACTGAATTAACTAAGTTCTGTTGACTGACTAAATATTACTGAGATTTGATAATGGACTGAGATTACTGGGATTATTGAGTTTTCCTGAGTCATGAGACTAACTGTATACTATGGATCATGGCTTGGCTGAGGATATTGTGAAAACCTAACACTGCTTCTAGGCATAAGCTATATTTTTCGAGTGCAAATACCCCCAGGACTCGATGGAAGAAAACTGACAAAGCATGACTTTCTTGATTGCATGATTACATCAACAGTCTATAATATAATAAGTTGGAGAATTCATAAAGTGCAAGTTCTAAAGCACCACAAAGGCCACACATATATCCATAATTCATTGACTAAGACATTTCATCAAACACTTGACATGCATGAACTTGTACATGAATGGGGATTTCATAGTATCATACTAGTAGGGCACTTTTTCTTCACATAGGTATTTAATCAAACACATGGTGAGCATAGTATACATAAACAACATTACACAACAAGTAAACATCATGATTCAATTCTAATTTCACTATTCAAGGGTTTAATCATGGATTCACATGAAGCTACACCTATAAAAAATAATTCCACTTAAGATTTATCACTAAACATGGATTAGAATTCAATTAGTCATTATCAAAATGAACAAAAGCAAACCCAACATGAAATTCATAAAATACATATACTTAAACTTTGTAAAGAGATTCTTGGGCTTCATGGATGAAAGGAGTCCATGAATGAACACTATACATACCTGGGTGAGTGATTTCTTGAAGATCTGTGGAGGAAAACTTAAATTCTTAGCTTGAAATCAAGCACCTAGGGTTTCTTGGTCTTAAGGATTGATCCTTGAGAAAAACACTAGTTTGTTGTTGTAGAAGAATAATAAAATTATGAGCTATGGTCGGGTGTAATTCGAGGTTAAATTTGGTGGAAAAAACCCTAATACTCTTTTAAAATTGGCTTAAAAATAACTAAACGAAGAGGGTGCAACGGTGGGTACGATGGTTTGTCACTGGGTCGATGGTCCGTTGGTCCTGACCATTGCACCTAGGCAGAATAGGGGTTCACTGTCTACCTTGTGATGGTTTAAGAGATGGTCCATTGCTAGCTCGATGGTCTGTCAGCCTGGGCCGTCACTTCAAGAAAGAAGGTGGTCTCACTATCTTGATACGACAGCATGGGCGAAGGTCTGTCGCTAGTCCGATGGTTCGTCGGCCTCCACCATCGCACCTGGGTAGTTTTGATTGCCTTCTATTCTTCGACCATAACTTTCTACCCTGATATCGGATTTGGACAAAATTGGTATCGTTAGAAAGCTAATTCAATTTCCCACTTAACAAAAAGTGAAAATATTAGAAATTCCACATGTATAAAAAATTGGATTCATATTTCAAAGTAATTTTCTAATATTCTTGGGATAATTTTAAGATAGGAAAAAGTGTGGGGTATTACAATATCTCCCCCTTAAGAACATTCATCCTTGAATGAGACTGGGTGAGAGGGAATAAGATAAACTGACGTACATACTAAACATGAATGACTAGAACATGATTTCATTACTAACATGATTGTTAACTGAATATAGCATACTGTACACACATATCTGATACATGTGTAACTGATTCATGAATGTATGACTAAGCATTCTCACAAACTAGGCTTCTTGCAATGAGAATGCATATTTGGTGCGTGATTATATAACTGAACTGATACATAAATACATGATTCAATATGCAATGGTATTTAATACAAAGTTTATAATAGAATTCTAAGCATGAACTGAATAAGGTTAAGGATACCTATTACCTTGAGCTTGATCTGAGTTGGAGGAGAAGAGGTGAGGATTCTTGGTTCACATATTTGCTTCTGCTTCCCAAGTAGCTCCCTCAACAAACTAATTTCGCCAAAGAAATTTGACTAGAGGGACTTCTTTGTTCCTTAGTCTAAGATTCTGATTGTCAAGGATTTCGAATGGAATCTCTTCATAAGAGAGGCTATTCTGAACATCTATATTCTGAATAGGGACTACAACTGCTAGGTGACCTATGCACTTCTTGAGCAAAGAGAAATGGAAGACTAGATGAACTAAGGCTAGACCTAAAGGCAATTCGAGCTCATAGGCGACCTTGCCAAGACGATTGAGAATTTTGAAGGGACCAACATATCGGGGACTGAGCTTTTCCTTCTTGCCGAACTGCTTCACTCCCTTCAAAGGAGAGATCTTTAGATAGACATAGTCACCAACATCGAACTCAAGATCTTTTTTTCACATATTTGTATAAGACTTCTATCGACTTTGAGCTTCCTAGAGTCTTTCTCTGATCAACTGGACTGGAGATCTGCATCTCCTGCCATAGAGAACTTCGAATGGAGCCATCTTAATACTGGAATGATAGTTGTTGTTGTATGTAAACTCAATCAAAGGCAAGTGATCATCCCAAATGCCCTTGGAATCAATTGCACACGCCCTTAGCATATCATCTAGGGTCTGAATAGTTATTTCTTCTTGACCATCTGTCTAAGGATAGAAGGTTGTACTGAGATAAACTTGGGTACCATGACCTTTTTGGAATACTTTCTAAAAATGAGAGGTGAATTGGGTACCTCTATCTAAGATAATAGATAGCGGAACACCATGCAATCTGACCAACTCCTTGATATAGAGTTTGGCATAATCATCGGTATAAGAGGTATGAACTGGAAGAAAATGAGCTAATTTGGCCATTCTAGCTACAATGACCCAAATCAAATTATGTTGATGACTAGTGCGAGGAAAACCCATCACAAAGTCCATGTTCACTTATTCCCACTTCCAAGTAGGAATATTGAACTCCTACATGGAATCACTAGGCTTCTAATGCTCTTTTTTGACGTGCAGACATATAGAGAACTTAGCTAGAAACTCTTTAACATCTCTCTTCATCCCACTCCACCAATAGATCTCACATAATTCGTGGTACATTTTTGTGGCCCTTGGATGAATAAAGTAGAGCGCACCATGTGATTCTGCAAGAATTTGCTGCCTTAAGTCATCTACACTTGGAATACAAAGACGAACCTGACAACACAAAACACCATCTCTCTCTTGGGAGAAAACCTCTACTTTCTGATCCTTGACTGACTCTTTCAACTTGACAAGGTTGGGATCTCTATCTTGCTTATTTTTACCTCACAAACTAGAGATGATTCTAAACTACTCTGAACCCATATGTCAACCTCCTTTGTATTGACTAAGCGAACACCTAGACAGGCAAGATGATGGACTTCCTGAGCTAACATCTTCTTGCTGTCTTCAAAATAAGCAACACTACCCATAGACAATATACTGAGAGCATCGACCATAATGTTGTCCTTGCCCGGACGATAAAGGACACTCATGTAATAATCTTTTAAGAGCTCTAAGAACCTTCTCTGACAAAGATTAAGATCTTTTTTAGAAAAGACATGCTAAGGCTCTTATGCTCTGTGAACACATTTGCATGAACACCGTATAGATAATGCCTCCAAATCTTTAAGGAAAATACTACGGCTGCAAACTCAAGATCATGAGGAGGATAATTCTTCTCATGGGGTTTGAGTTGTCTGGAGGCATAGGCTATGACCTTACTATAATACATGAGGAAACAATCCAAACCCACTCTGGATGCATCACAACACACAACAAACCCATCTGAACCATCTGGAATAGCTAAGAATGGGGCTGAGGTAAGTCGAGTCTTCAACTCCTGAAAACTCTTCTCGCAAGAATATGACCACTGAAACTTGACTTTCTTCTGAGTCAATCTGGACAAAGAGGATTCCATAAAAGAAAATCCCTCAACAAACCGTTTGTAATAGCCAGTCAAACCTAAGAAACTCCTGATATCTAATGGAGAGATGGGGCAAGGCCAGTTTCTTACTGCATTGGTCTTTTGAGGATCTACTCTAATGCCATCAACGGAAATTATATGGTCAAGGAATGTTACTGACCTTAGCCAAAATTCACACTTACTGAATTTGGTGAACAGCTGATGATCTCTGAGAGTTGAAGTATGATTTTGATATGGTCTACATGATCACTCTCACCGTGGTAGTAGACTAGAATATCATCTATAAAGACTATGACGAACATGTCAAAGTACTGCTTGAACACACGATTCATCAAGTCTATGCAAGATGCTAGGGCATTGGTAAGACCAAAGGACATGACTAGGAATTTGAAGTGACCGTACCGAGTACAAAAGGCTATTTTTTGAATTTCACATTCTCTGACTCTGAGCTGATGATAGTCGAATCTGAGGTCTATCTAAGAGAAATAGCTGGCACACTGAAGTTGGTTAAATAAGTCATTGATTCTGGGAAGAGGATACTTATTCCTGACAGTAACTTTAATGAGCTGATGGTAATCAATACACATTCTAAGAGAACCGCCTTTCCTGCGCACAAATAAAATAGGTCTGATGAATCCCTTATCTATGAGATCCTTCAGCTGCTCCTTTAATTTTCTGAGTTTTGCTGGTGCCATTCTATATGGAGAAATAGATATAGGCTGAGTATCTGGAAGAAGATCAATTCCAAAGTTTATTTCCCTTTCAGGAGGAATTCCTAGAAGATCTTTGGGAAATACACTTGAATATTCATTCACGACTGGGACTGAATCAAGATGGGGAGTTTCAGAACTAGTGTCCTTAACTCAAACAAGATGATAGAAACATCCCTTAGATATCATTTTCCTTGCCCGAAGGTAGGAAATAAGATGACCTCTGAAAGTGAATACACTACCCTTCTACACTAAGATGGGTTCATTCAGAAACTAAAACTGTACTATTCTGTTTCTATAGTCGACTGTGGCATAGAAGGAATAAAGCCAATCCATACCTAGAATGACATCAAAATTAGTCATCTCTAATTCGACTATGTCTGCTAAAGTGACTTTCTGAAATATCATAACTGGGTAGTTCATGTATACACATTGGGCTTTGATGGTTTTACCCACTAGGTAGAGACTGAAAAGGGATCTGCTAGAATTTTAGGACTGATTTCGAAATCGCCTGCTATATAGGGAGTAACAAAGCACAAAGAATCTCCTGGATCTAGCTAAGCATAAACACTCACATGTAAGATCTATAGCGTACCATTAACCACATCAGAATAATTTTACTAATCTTATTGGGACTAGAGAGCATAGAGTCTTTTTGGGCGTTGCCCACTAGTAGCACTGGAAGAGGCACCCTACTGATTTGGGTGACTGGACTAAGCTGCGGAAAAGTTCTGCTGACCCTGAGGAACTGGCTGAGGACAATCTCTAACTCTGTGGCCTGGCTTTCCACATCCAAAACAAATACCGCTGCCAGCTCTATAAATACCCTGATGGTGCTCACCTCATGTCTGGCAATAAGGATTAGTACGGGCGCTGCTATTACTGCCTTGAGACTTAGAGCCTGGCACTCTATTTTTGTTAATATCCCTGATCATAGGAGCTGGAACTCTAGTTGAAGAATGAGCTAGAACTGATGACTTAGGATGAAACTGAGAACGGTTACCTCCCTCTGATTGGGCTAAGCAAAGTTGAAACTACCTGTCTTTGCTCTCTTATTCTGCTTCTCCTTTATCTAAATCTTTTGATCTTCTATCTGCTGAGCATAAATCATGAGCCTGGCTAAAGTCATGTCACTATGCAATATTGCATACCTACACTCATTTACCACATTATCATTCACCCTAGAAACAAACTTACTTATCTTGGCCCTGCTATCCGCAGCTACATAAGGAGCATATCTGGCTAATTGCGTAAACTTAAGAAAATACTCTTTCACTATCATGTTGCCCAGCCTAAGGTTGATAAATTCTAACACCTTAGATTCTCTCAGCTGTAAGGGGAAGAATCTATCTAAGAATATGGTGACAAACTCCTCCCACTCAATAGGCCCTACATTATCTGGCCTTTCTGAATTCCACTGTTTGTACCAAGTATGAGCAACATCCTACAAATAATATGTAGCAAGCCTAAAACTCTCAACAAGAGTAACCCCCATGATGTTAGTAACCTTCTAAACCTGATTGATGAATTCCTGAGGGTCCTCATCTGACATAGACCTGAGAAAGGATGGACGATTCATTTGGGTAAAGTCCCGAATCTTGGCTGCAGCAGAATTAGCCACTGGGTTGGATGGAATAATTGTTGGTTGTTCATTCTGAGCAGCAACTAATGAGCACGAGTAGTGAATTCAGCTCTAAACACTGCATGAGAAACATATTTGCCCAAAGGTTCTTCGGGCTGAGGGGCTGACTGATTCCCATTTCTTTTTTTAGGAAGCACGTTTTGTAGAAGAAGCGGAGAAATATATTAGATTGAGATATTAGATTGATATTATGCTCATTGGCATGACATTAGTACTGAAAGAAGGAAAACTATTCCTAAAACATCTTATAGCCTCCTGCACATAAATCTGGCACGCAACACACCAATGTACAAGACTATACTATATGCGGCGCTCAGACTTCCTAGGACTCTATTGAACCTTAGGCTCTGATACCAAGTTTGTAATGCCCCAAATTTGGTACCCAAAATGCTACACAATGCTCATGACCCTGAAGGACCACAAGCTAACCCAAGACTGATATATGTACCTGTATACTACATGCTATACTGTATAATTGTAGAAACATAAACTGAAAGGAAATAAGGTTCAAAACTATAACATAATATATGATAAAATATAATATCAGGGTAGGGGATGAAATACCCAAAAACAACTGAAATAACTAACTGAACATGATAGTCTGAAAAGCCTCTAACTAACTAAACTATCTGAATAAGGAGTCAAAGGTACATGTCCATAACTAACTCCAACTAATAAATTAATTAATGAGATAATAAAAAACTGATCATATCCTAAAAGGATGAGGACTCAATGGTAACTGACTGCTGATATCTAGAATCTATTGATGCTCTGGAGCTCGTGTCTCTGAACCTATGGTATAAAATACCACAGCGCAAATATGTCAGTACTTTGAATGTACCGGTATGCATGTGAGGTAGGCTGAATGCTTGGGGTTCATATGCATAAATAATACTGGCTAATTGACTAATACGAATGTGAGAATACATACATGAATGCACAGTAACTATAGCTTTGATCGTGATAACCTAAATATACTGATAACTAACATGACTGATAATTGAGTTCTGATGACTGATGTTCCTGATAACATGAGTGACTGTATCTGACAGTCCTAAATTTAATGGAACTAGCTGAGTTCCATACTGTTCTGAGTTGACTGTATCTGGAAGTCTTGAATCCTGTAGAAATATCTGAGTTCTATTACTAAGACTAAATGACTGTATCTGATAGTCCTAATTCTATAACTAAAACTGTGGGAAGTAGCCACCTAACTGATATGCCCCTGATATGCCATTATGGCTGAGTTGGGGTCCAATCTATAACCAAAATTGGAAGGGTGTCAATATCGCTCCACTGGTAAGGACAATCTGTGAGTAACCCTCATATAATAGGTAACTCTAGTGAGAACGGTGGGAACCCTCATTTAACAGGTTAAGCTACCTCATCTACCCTCATATAATAGGCTATGATGTCTCAACCTATGCTGGCTATGTAGTTCTAGAACACAAAGACTACCTCCAAGAACACACCCTCATATAACAGGTGAGTTCCCATCCTTGGGTTCACTCGGTGCTAATTCCTACTCCCATCTGAATAGACACTCAACATGGATCACTGAACTAAATTAACTGAGTTAACTAAGTTCTATTAACTGATGAAATATTACTGCGATCTCATAACAAACTAAGATTATTAGGATTATTTTCCTGAGTCATAAGACTGACTATTTACTATGGATCATGGCTTGGCTGAGGATATCATGAAAACATGACACTGATTCCAGGCATACAGCAATATTTTTCGAGTGCAAGTACCACCAGGACTCGATGGAAGAAAACTGACAAAGCATGACTTTTTTGAATACATGATTACATCAACAGTCCATAATATAATAAGTTGGAGAATTCATAAAGTGCAAGTTATAAAGCACCACAAAGGACACACATATATTCATAATTCATTGACTAAGATATTTCATCAAACACTTGACATGCATGAACTTGTACATGAATGGGGATTTCGTATTATCATACTAGTAGGGCACTTTTTCTTCACAAAGGTATTTAATCAAATACATGGTGAGCATAATAGATGTAGACAACATTACACAAGAAGTAAACATCATGATTCAATTCCAATCTCACCATTTAAGGGTTTAATGATGGATTCACATGAAGTTACACCTATAATAATTAATTTTACTTAAGATTTATCACTAGACATGGATTAGAAATTAATTGGTAACTATCAACATGAATAAAATAAAACGCAACATAAAATTCATAAAATCCATATACTTGAACTTTGAAAAGAGATTCTTAGGCTTCATGGATGAAAGGAGTCCATGAAAGAACACTATGCATACCTGGGTAAGTGATTTCTTGAAGATCTATGGAGGAAAACTTGAATTCTTGCCTTGGAATAAAGAACCTAGGGTTTCTTGTTCTTGGGGATTAATCCTTAAGAGAAACCCTAGTTTGTTGTTGTAGAAGAATAATGAAATTATGAGCTATGATATGGTGTAATTAGGGGTTAAATTGGGTTGAAAAGACCTAAATACCCTATTAAAATTAGCTTAAAAATAACTGAAAAGGGTGTGCAATGGTGGGTGTGACAGTCCGTCGCTGGGTCGATAGTCCGTTGGTCCTGACCGTCCCACCTGGGCAGAATAGGGGTTCACTATCTCCCTTGCGACGGCCTGAGCGACTGTCCATCGCTAGCTTGACGGTTCGTCAGCCCTGGTCGTCACTTCTAGGAAGAAGGTGGCCTCACTGCCTTGCTGCAACAGCGTGGGCAATGGTCCGTCACTATCCCAACAGTCCGCCGGCGTCCACCATCGCACCTGGGTGGTTTTGACTACCTTCTGTATTTCGGCCATAACTTTCTACCCCAGTATCAGATTTGGATAAAATTGGTATCATTGGAAAGCTAATTCAATTTTCCACTTAACAAAAAGTGAAAATCTCTAAAATTCCATGTGTACAAAAAAATAGATTTATATTTCAAAGTAAGTTTCTAACATTCTTGGGATGATTTCAAGTTAGGAAAAAGTATGGGGTATTATAGATATGAATGCCCAGGCTCCTGATCGCATGTAGACAATCTAGCCTATCAGTAGAAGTAGTCATGGTGAGTCCTCATCTATCAAGGACATGGTGTATTATTTTAGTTTACTTCAGTATTTCAGTACGTTCTTTTAGTTTGTTAGTTAGAGTTAGTTTGGGCTTATCCCATCAACTCCTTCAATCAATTTTAGAGGCTTTCAGACTTTTCAGATAGTTCAGTTGATTTATTAATTATTTTAGTCAAATTTCCATTATGTTCGTTTATATTTCAAGCTTGAAAATTTCATTGTATTAATTTTAGTACTTAAAAACTTTGGAATTATTCAGTTATTTCCGTACATATGTATCTTATTTCATATTATTCTGTGCTCACAATAGGTACTAATTATTAGGTTAACTTATGGTTTTTTGAGATCGTAAGCACTATTATTGCAACTAGGGGGTAGGCTCGGGTCATGACAAAACCTGGTATCAAAGCCTAGGCTTTAAAGTATCTTAGGGCTCTGAAATTCATGATGAATAGAGTCTTGTACATGGGTGCGAAGCACACCACACTTATGGACAGGAGGCTACAAGATGTTTTAGGAAAATTTTCCCTTCTTTTAGTATTCATGTCAGGCAAATGAGCATTATCTCAATATAAAATCTCTTTCTAATACAATTTTTCCTTCTATTTATAATACATGCCTCAGGAAAAAAATAATAGAAGATGAAACGGGAATCAGCCTGCACCTCTATCTGTTCAAAAGATCCCCTAAATGAGCATGTTTCTTATGCTGAATTCAAAGCTATATTCACTACTTTAGCTCACTCAATAGAAGCTTAGAATAATTAGTAGGCTGCTATCCTAGCCAATCCAGTCGTTAATACCACCGCAGCTAGGATTCAGGACTTCACTCGAATGAACCCTCCGTTGTTTACAGAATCCAAGTCTGATGAGGATCCGCATGAGTTTCTTGGCATGATTTAGAAGGTGATTGATATTATGAGTGTCACGTCTAGTGATAGTGTAGACTTGGTTGCTTGCCAATTGCAGGATGTAGCTTACACCTAGTATAAGCAATAGAAGGGGGCTAGAGGCAAAGATGCAGGGCCAGTAGAGTGGGAGAAGTTCACCATAACCTTTTTATACGATTTCTTCCCTTTAGAGTTGAGGTAAGCAAAGGTGTGGGAGTTCATATATTTAAAATAGGGAAACATGAGTATGAGGGAGTATTCACTTAAGTTTACCCGGTTAGCCAGGAATGCTCATTTGATGGTGGCTGATAATAGGTCTAGGATGAGTAAGTTTTCCTCTGGTGTAGCTAATAATGTGGTCAAGGAGTACAGGACCACAATGTTGATTAAGGGGGTGGACTTGTCCAGGCTTTTTGTCTATGCTCAGCAGATTAAAAAGAAGAAATTTAAGGAAAAAAAGAGATTAAGAGAGCTGGGATAGGAAGCTTTAACTTTGCTCAATGAGGTTAGAGAGTGGTAATTGTTCTCAATTTTATCAAAAATATTCATCCCCAGCTCCGTATTCAACTAGTGATCTAGTGTCAAATTTTAGAAATAATAATCGAGATAGAGCGCCAGGCTCTAAGTCCTAGGTCAATGTAAACAGTAGTCGGACTAATCCTCTTTGCAAAAAATATAGTAGAAATCATTAGGGTATGTATAGATCTAGTAGTGATGTGTGCTTTAGGTGTGGCAATCTAGGCCACAGAGTCAAGGATTTCCCAAAGGGTGGTCAGTAGGTCAGTCCTACCATCCCCTAGTTCAGTTCGATCGCCCAACTCAGCAGGGTGTCGCTACCAGTGACCAGTAGTCAGCGCTCGAATAGAATGTATGCACTATAGTCCCAACAAGATCAGGAAAGTTATCTTGATAAGGTTACGAGTGTGTTAAAGGTCTTCCTCTTATATGTTTATGCTTTGTTAGATCCCGGAGCTTCACTTTCTTTTATAACCCCTTACATAGCTATTAATTTTGGTTTCAATCCCAAAACTATAATAGAATTATTACCAGTGTCTACCCCAGTGGGTAAATCTATTCTAGCCAAGCAGGTATACAGAAACTACTAGGTTACAGTATGTTATAAAGTCACTTTAGTAGAGCTTGTAAAGTTAGAGATAACTGATTTTGATGTCATTGTCGACATGGATTGGCTCCACTAATGCTATGCTATAGTTAATTGTAGAAAAAGAGTTGTTCATTTTTAGATTCTGAATGAACCATTCCTTAAAAAAAGGGATAGTACTGATAACGCTCAATCTACAGCTCTCGTTTGAGTGTAAAGCGGTCGTTAGCAAATATAGAACCCAACCTGGGTTGGGTGTCGATCCCACAGGGAATAGCTTAGCCAACAAGTAAGTAAAATTACTAAACTTTTGGTGCAATTCTCGTAAGAAGGGGGAGTCTTGTCGTGCAAGTAATGTAAACAAAAGCTTAAAATAATAAATTAAAGAGAGAGAGATTGTTACGTAGGTTGACAACAATGAGAATTGAAGCATTGGGGTTATGTCCACCTTCTGAGGTATACGTCTCTATTGGCTATGAGTGTGTAGAATTGTGACATGCATGTGCTTATAGAGAATTGTATTCTATGGTAAATCCAAGCGTCTCTCGACCTCAACAAGGACTATTTCACTTTAACTCTCTCGAGCTTAAAGCGTGTCTAACGGTACGAATTCTCCAAGAGGTTAGTCCAGTTACGGCACTAGCTTTTTAATAGGAAAGGGTGTCCTACTACCTTGACATTATCTCTTTTCCAGACAAATAACCTTTCTCTCGAACAAGTTAAATGTTAGACTGGCGTATTCTTACGTTTGCAACCGCAAAGAATGTAGATTAAGATGAAGAGAATAATGATATAAGCAATATACGTGTCACGAACTCACAAACTCACAGCAACAGATAGTATCTCATTCGGCTTCCATAACCCCAACAGAGAGGTTTAGTTACCCATAAATGTGAAGGAGATCACGATTGACATTGTTTTTATATCACAATATTGAGTAATGGCGTGTAGATCAAGTGATAGGCGTGAGGCGTGATTCCTTAGCAAGTAACGTTTCTCTTGTTGCGGAAATTAAGAATTGAATAGATGAATAGAAGAAGAAAAATAGAATTAATGGAAAGATTAGAAGAGTTGTAGAATTATTGTGGTGGAAGAAGAGAGGGATGGAAGAATGTATTGTGGTGAGGGATGAATTCTCTCCACTAAGGGAGGAATGTATAAAAATCTCTAGCATGATAGGGTATTTATAATACCCATATCCTACTCCTACTAAGCTAATGAAATAAATAACCAAATCCTACTAGGCTAATGGAATACTTAACCCAAGTGTACTAGGTTAATGTAACATTATCATAATCCAAATAAACTAACGAAATACATAACCCAATTGTACTAGGTTAATGTATCATTGTCCAAATCCAGCTATGTGTCTGTAAGTCCCCAAAGTCTTCAGAAATGTTGTTTTAGCCCGGGACAGATTTTCCATGCAGCAGTTTTGGTCCTTTAGGCGTCCCACTTCCTTCTCCTTCGTTCGTGAGCTTTCTTTTGCGTCAAGTAAGCCATAAAATCCTGTATTTTGCATCATTTATACCTGAAACTTTTCTAATCATGTTCGTTAGCTCATTTACAGGAAAAAGACTAAAAGTCCATGAAATATATAATTTGTTCTCAAAACTAGGCTAAAATTTGGGCAAAATATATTGATATAGGCGTGTAAATTCGCCTATCATCAACACCCCACACTTGCAGCTTTGTTCGTCCTCGAACAAAATATCATGTCCTTCTAAACATCAACTTAGGGTTTTTATAACAACAACACAAAACGTTTATCAAGACAAGCACAACAATTATCAACAAAGAGTAGTTTTCCGATCATTAGTAGAAACCATTTAACCTCTAGCATAGACTCGTGATGGTGGTTAACTCATATTCAAAAGTCAAGGCACAAAGAATCATACACAACTATCCAAAACTCATCAACAATGTGTGTCTCACAATATATTACCCATAGTCACTCACAAGTGTAGCATATTTTTCAAACATGGGTATCAAAATATCCTTGCTCTCGCTCTCACAAAGAATTCGTATGCAGCAACTGATGACCATAGGCTTGCCCTTAGTGTACTACTCCACTAAATGTCAGAATGTTAAGATTAGGATCAAGTAGGTCTTTTGATGGTTGTAATGTAGGCTAAGGGACGGGTAGGACTATTTTGGCCAGGAATAGTGACTAAGCTCCTAAGCGCTTTAATACATCACATTGTATCATTGACACTTTTTTCTTTCAACCTTTCTTCTTTCTTTTATTCTACCACCCTTGTTCTCCTCTTTTGTTTTTCAATTTTAAGAACAACTCACTTTTCAGCTTTCTTTTCCTTTTTCTTTTCACAACATACCTCTTATGATAGCACTTTCTTTTTCATAACACATTCAAGCACCATTACAATTTAAAGCATCATACTCACCCAATTTCCTCTTATGTTGTCACATGACTTTTTTAATTTAAAGCACTTAGGAATTTGGATCAAATTACGGTCTTGAAAAAAATGGATTAGGCTTACATACGAGGTTGTCAAAGAAATAGGCTAAAGGCTCAAAAGGGTTTGACTAGGATGATGTCCATGGGTAGGTAAAACTGAAGGTAAACAAATATAGGTTGCCAAAGATATGCCTAAATCATATCCTAACTTACACTCCTTATTTTTGCTTTGCATACATACCAGGCAAGTTCTAGCATCAGCCACATACATGGAAGATACTATTAATCTCACACACACAAGGCACATGGTCGACTTGATTGGAAGTAATATAGACTCTCGACCCAACAAGTGAAGGAATTGAACCACACAATATCACATAATGAGTCACAACTAGAGCCCAAACGTCTCAATAGTCACAATTGTATCACATACTCTTGTTATAATCTCATGCTGCCTATCAAAATAATTTCATGCGAAGCTAAAAAAAAATTTAACTACTAAAAAAACAAAATAAAACAAAAATGAAACAAAAGCAAACAAACATAGATGCAAATAGAGAAGTATAGCACGCAATACCACCACCCCACACTTAGTCGGGACACTGTCCTCAGTGGAAAATAAATACGAGGAACCTGGTCAGTCGGACTCCTCCTCTATGTCTGGGGTCCTACCCCTTTCATCGTCATCATAATCAGAGTCGTCATCCTCAGAAGTTCCTCATAAGTATCTCACTTAATTCCAAGCGTGAGTTGAGGTGTTTGTAGCGAGGAGGGTTCTCCTTGCTCCTTGCGGCTTCTTTTCTTGCTCTTTTGGGAAGTGGTAGCCTTTTCTTTGCCTTGTCTTGCTTTGGGTGCCATTGTACCTGAGACTTGAAATAGTGTTAATGGTAGCACAATCTCAATGGATACAATCTATACATAAACAGTAGGGGTACCACCCCACACTTAGTTTTGTTAACACAAATCAGTGAAGCGAAAGTGGTTGATTACTCAGATTTCGTTGACATACGTTTTAGGATTGTATTCCGACAAAAAAATTCAGCAATGCATCACTTACATGCAGCCATTGGACTACTTTCATGGTAGATATAGCAACACTACTACATAGGGGTTACCACATGGAATAGTTATGCTTACAACAATCACAACCTCTTATGTCGGTAGGCACTATAAGTCTTATCCCGATGGCCGGGATAGTCTAACATGTAAGTATCCAAACAACAATCTTAAGCACTATTCATATCCATAGTAATTCCGCAAATAGTATAACAATGCTATTAAAACCAATTTCAAGTCGAAAATAAGTCAAGATTTTCCTACGTATATGTTCACTCACATGATTTTGTATCAACAATCCAAACACATGAACATCACCAACAATCTTATACGATTTAGCAATTCATAATAGAAATAGCAACGTAGTACTTACGAGAAATAAATGAAGAATAAGAGAGTACTTATTTGCTTGAAGCTTGTGGAGATGGTTTTGTGAATTGGAAGAGCAAAAGAAAAAATTTTGAGATGATTTGGATGTAAATACGGCGCCCTTAGGTCAATTTTTAGTGTGGTTGTGTTGTAAAACTAAGTCCCCTTTATATAAGAAGAGAATGGGTTGGGTTTTGACCCATTTACAATCGGTTTTGGAGACAAAAATACCACATATGCGGCGCATAATGCTCCGCATATCAATGACATATGCGGCACATTGTCTATAGCATAATGGGACATATGCGCCGCATAGTCTATGGCATTTGTAGACATATGCGCCGCATAGTCTATGGAATATGAGATACTGAGACCAAATGCCATAGCATAGGCGGCGCATAGTCAAAAGCATACCTAGGAATAGGCGGCGCATAGTGTATAGCACACTAGATTCCGAGACCTTAGGCTATAGGATAGGTTGTGCATCGTTCGTGGCCTAGTTTTACCAAGGCCTAGCCTTTCTCGATGCCTATTTTGGCGTGAAAAATGCTCAATCCATAGCCTTATGCATCACTATTCCTAACTTACCAACTTTACCATACAATGCGTCAGAATCGTCAATTGAAATCAATCTCCTCGTTGAATACTTCTTGCACCTATTTTTGCTCAAAACCAAACGAAAACGATTAGTATGATGGGTTGCCTCCCACCAAGAGCCTTAGTTTTGTTCATGGCACGACTCTGATTTTTGGATTTTTCATTTAGCAAAACAAAACAAGTACTAGAATGAAAGGAAAAACGATAAACAATAAATGAAAAAATGATGGGTTGCCTCCCATCTAGCGCCTTATTTATTATCGTGGCTCGACATAGTAATCTCGAGTCCTTAGACTTCGTCGAGATAAGTGATGGATCGTTTTATGAAAGGATTTATATGACAATGAGGCTTACCTGTGGGCATGCGATCTTTTTCGAGATGGCTCTTACGTTTCTCCGGAGAGTCACCAATTATATCATCAATAGTCCAACCCATAGCTCTCTTGTATCTCTTCAGAGCAGAGATGAGAGCTTCTATGTGCTGTTCACTTAAATCATCTTCTCTCTCCGGAAGTATATTTCTACTTTCCAAGAACACATACCTTAGATAATCGGGAAGCTCTTGCGATTCTAGCATTGGCGTCTCGTCAATGGGAGTCTTCGCTGTTGGTTTATTCTTGAGATCACATTCCGGTTTCTTAGGAGTATACGGCTATGTTTTTGTTAGATCACCCATAAGTTCTTCATTGTCCTCATGCTCAACATTCAGTGGCGCAGCAGACAATGGCTCAACAGTAGGTTGTTTCTCTATAGATAATGCTTTCATATCCTTATGATGAACATTAGCTACAGATAACTCATTCATATCGCTGGGCTGCTTCATTGCTTTGCATATATCAAACCGTACCACTTCGTCATTAATTCGAAACAAAAGCTCATTATCTTTCATGTCAATAAGCACACTTCCAGTTGCAAGGAAAGGACGTCCCAAGATTATGGGAACTTCAGAATACTCCTTACAATCAAGAATAACGAAGTCTGCAGGAAAGATGAATGAAGAAACTTTGACCAACACATCATTCAAGATACCCACAGGTCGTTTTACCGACCTATCGGCCATCACGAGCCTCATATTGGTTGGTGTCGGATCGCCTAGCCCCAACTTCTTGTAGATGGATAGTGGCATCAAATTGATGCTAGCACCTAGATCGCACAATGCCTTGGCAAAATCCAACGATCCAATTGTGCAAGGAATAGTGAAAGCTCCAGGATCTGCCTTCTTTTGAACTAACGACCTTGTAGCAATTGCACTACAATGATGAACATTATCTGCCAACTCATAACTTGCTGCCCACTTCTTTGTCAATAGGTCTTTCATAAACTTCGCATATCCAGGCATTTGTTCAAGTGCCTCCACCAATGGAACATTAATGGTCAGCTGCTTGAGCATAGTCATAAATTTGCTAAACTTTCTGTCATCTGCCACCTTCTTCAATCTTTGGGGAAAAGGTGGTGGTGGGTATGGAAGTGTTCTCTCCACGGTTTTATTCTCCTCTTTCTTCCATTTTTCCACTTTTTCAGGTTGCACAGTGCTGGATGTGGCGTCCTTGATGTCGGGAGTAGTGGCTGGGGCATCTTCTCCTTTTGCATTGTCATCCATTTCCGTAACTTCGTCAATCACTTTCTTGCCTTTTGCTGAAATTTCCATCACCTTACCACTTCTGGTAGTGATGGACATGCATGACCCATCATTCCTTGGGTTTTGCACAGTATCGCTAGGTAAAGTGACGGCCTTTCTTTGGTTGAGTGCTGCTGAAAGTTGACTGAATTGCTGCTCTAGTTGTCTAATTGAAGTGGAATGTGAATCTACTAATTGTTTCATGGCGGACAAATCATTAATTACCTCCGTAACTCCCGCGCTCGTTGCTTCCACTCCTTTCAATAATTTAGCCATCATGTCTTCCATACTTCTAGAATTAGATATGGTGGTATCACGTCTGCCAGGGGGAATGTACAAACCACTCTTTTCATTCTTGTTCTTCCAACTTCCTTGGTCTTTCTTTCCAGATTTATCATAATAGTCCCGACCTTGGTTTCCTTGGGTATTCCCTCGGAAACCCCCCTGATAGTTCAAGTAGTTGGCTTCCTCTTCCGAATCAGATTCGTCTCTTCCTTTTGACGCAATAGCTTTCACTTTTTCAGTCTTCCCTAATAGATGCTTTGTAAGGAGATCCATTTGGGTTTTCATGTGCGCCATATCTTGATCATGTTCTTCTTCTCTTCTTCTTTGGTCTGCAGACATGCCAATAGATAAAGTGGGGCTTGCTACCTCAGAATCCCTGGTATGCCAAGCTCTACTTTGCTTTGTCATGCGATCTAGCATATTGCTTGCTTGACCAAAGGTGAGGTCCATGAAAGAACCTCCAGCTGCGTTGTCCACCACTAGTTTAGTTATTGAATTCAAGGCTCTATACAAGATCTCCATTAGGTGAACATTAGTCATGTGATGGTTTGGGCATCTCGCTAGCTTTTTCTTGAACCTCTCCCATGTTTCATGAAGAGCTTCAGTGGGAAGCTGGCGGAAGTTGCTGATTTCATCTCTCAATTGTGCCCTTTTGGATGGCGGAAAGAATCTTTCTAGGAAAGCGTCTCTCAATTGCCTCCAATTTGTAATTGAATCAGGAGTCAGCCCATTCAACCATAGTGTTGCCTCCCCAGACAGAGACAATGGAAATAGACGTAATCGAATAGCATTCTGACCAACACCAGGATTGTCAAAGGACTTGCATGTAGAAATAAAGTTGATGAGATGCATATTCGGATCATCGCCTGCTAGTCCACCAAATAATCCCTTGAGTTGTAATAACTGAATCATGGTGCTTGTGATGTTGAACTTGGCTCCGGGCGCTAATGGTGGTGGAATTATTGCTCCAGTGGCTCCGGCACCATCAAGATCATCATCATCATCATCGAAAGCTGGCTGCATGGGTTGGCGATCATATCTATACCTCACTTGTCGACCTCTTCTGTTGGCAGGTGTTGTAGTTTCAGCAACATGCCTTGGGTTTATCAACTCGTCGTCACCTAAATCCTCATCGTTAGGATTTGTGGCTCGCCCAGGATTATCAATGTTTTTTTGTTGGACTTGAGCAGCGGCAAGAGCAGCTAATCTTGCTTGCTCGTGTTGAGCAGCCATCCTGTCGATTCCAGCTTGTGCTTCCATTCTTCTAATTCATTGTGATTCAGGATTGATTGGTAATAACGGTTGAACAAAACTTCTAGTATGGGGCATACACTAAAGTAAAAACCTGCAAGAAACAAAAATAAAAACTAAAAGTAAAAGTACGAGAATCTTTGACCAAAGGGTCTAGTAATTATCACGAACTTGATTGACACTCGTATTC
Organism: Capsicum baccatum var. pendulum; assembly: GCA_030864225.1. Classification (NCBI taxonomy): domain Eukaryota; kingdom Viridiplantae; phylum Streptophyta; class Magnoliopsida; order Solanales; family Solanaceae; genus Capsicum; species Capsicum baccatum. Next base: position 103,729,171 of record CM061551.1, read on the forward strand.
CCCGGCAACGGCACTAGTTTTTGATAACGCTCAATCTACAACTCTCGTTTGAGTGTAAAGCGGTCGTTAGAAAATATAGAACCCAACCTGGGTTGGGTTTCGATCCCACAGGGAATAGCTTGGCCAACAAGTAAGTAAAATTACTAAACTTTTGGTGCAAGTCTCGTAAGAAGGGGGGAGTCTTGTCGTGCAAGTAATGTAAACAAAAGCTGAAAATAATAAAGTAAAGAGAGAGAGATTGTTACGTAGGTTGACAACAATGAGAATTGAAGCGTTGGGGTTATGTCCACCTTCTGAGGTATACGTCTCTATTGGCTATGAGTGTGTAGAATTGTGACATGCATGTGCTTATAGAGAATTGTATTCTATGGTAAATCCAAGCGTCTCTCGACCTCAACAAGGACTATTTCACTTTAACTCTCTCGAGCTTAAAGCATGTCTAATGGTACGAATTCTCCAAGAGGTTAGTCCAGTTACGGCACTAGCTTTTTAATAGGAAAGGGTGTCCTACTACCTTGACATTATCTCTTTTCCAGACAAATAACCTTTCTCTCGAACAAGTTAAATGTTAGACTGGCGTATTCTTGCGTTTGCAACCACAAAGAATGTAGATTAAGATGAAGAGAATAATGATATAAGCAATATACGTGTCACAAACTCACAAACTCACAGAAACAGATAGTATCTCATTCGGCTTCCATAACCCCAACAGAGAGGTTTAGTTACCCATGAATGTGAAGGAGATCACGATTGACATTGTTTTTATATCACAATATTGAGTAATGGCGTGTAGATCAAGTGATAGGCGTGAGGCGTGATTCCTTAGCAAGTAACGTTTCTCTTGTTGCGGAAATTAAGAATTGAATAGATGAATAGAAGAAGAAAAATAGAATTAATGGAAAGATTAGAAGAGTTGTAGAATTGTTGTGGTGGAAGAAGAGAGGGATAGAAGAATGTATTGTGGTGAGGGATGAATTCTCTCCACTAAGGGAGGAATGTATAAAAATCTCTAGCATGATAGGGTATTTATAATACCCATATCCTACTCCTACTAAGCTAATGAAATAAATAACCAAATCCTACTAGGCTAATGGAATACTTAACCCAAGTGTACTAGGTTAATGTAACATTATCATAATCCAAATAAACTAATGAAATACATAACCTAATTGTACTAGGTTAATGTATCATTGTCCAAATCCAGCTATGTGTCTGTAAGTCCCCAAAGTCTTCAGAAATGTTGTTTTAGCCCGGGACAGATTTTCCATGCAGCAGTTTTGGTCCTTTAGGCGTCCCACTTCCTTCTCCTTCGTTCGTGAGCTTTTTTTTGCGTCAAGTAAGCCATAAAATGCTGTATTTTGCATCATTTATACCTGAAACTTTTCTAATCATGTTTGTTAGCTCATTTATAGGAAAAAGGACTAAAAGTGCATGAAATATATAATTTGTTCTCAAAACTAGGCTAAAATATGGGCAAAATATATTTATATAGGCGTGTAAATTCGCCTATCATCAAGTACTTCAGCGTTTAGTGGTCAGCTTGTTTCATACCTTAGGGATAGAAAAATGATATCCAAGGGATATGTTTACCATCTTGTTTGAGTCAAAGACTCTAATTTTGAGACTCTTAATCTTGAGTTGGTTTTAGTAGTAAGCAAATTTCCAGATGTGTTCCCTTAAGATCTTCCCAAAGTTTCTCCTGAAAAGGAAATTGACTTTGGAATAGACCTTCTTCCAGATACCCAGCCTATTTATATTTCTCCCTGTAAAATGGCTCCAACTAAGCTTAGGGTGTTGAAAGAATAGTTGAAAAGACCTTTTAGATAAGGGATTCATCAGGCCTAGTGTTTCCCCATGGGGTGCTCTAGTCCTTTTCATGCGAAAGAAAGACGGTTCTCTTAGAATAGGTATTAATTATCGCCAATTGAACAAAGTTACAATCTAGAATAAGTACCTACTTCCCAGAATTGATGACTTGTTCGACCAACTTTAGGGTGCCAGTTATTTATCTAAGATAGACCTCAGATTTGGCTATCATCAGCTCAGATTCAAAAATGTGACATTTTGAAAATAGATTTTAAAACTTGGTATGGTCACTTCGAATCTCTAGTTATGTATTTTAGACTAACAAATGCCCCAGCATCCTTTATGGACTTGATGAACTGAGTGTTCAAGCAATACTTGGACATGTTCATTATAGTCTTCATTGATGATCTATTCCCGTAATAAAAATAATCATGCATACCACCTCTGAATTATATTGCAAACTCATACAGCATATCAGTTTTTTGCCAAATTTAGTAAGTATGAATTTTGTCTAAGATCAGTATCTTTTTTTGGCTATATTATTTTTGGTGATGGCATTAGAGTTGACCCTGAAAAGATAGAAGTAGTGAGAACCTAGCTCGGACCTATCTCTTTATCAAATATCAGGAGTTTCTTGAGTTTGGTTGGCTATTACTGATGGTTTATTGAAGGGTTTTCATCTATTGCATCTCTCGTGTCCAGATAGACTCAGAAAAAAGTCAAGTCTCAGTGGTCAAATTCTTATGAGAAGAGTTTTCAGGAGTTAAAGACTCGACTTACCTCAGCCTCAGTTTTGACATTGCTAGACGGTTTAGATGGGTTTGTCATTTACTGTGATGCTTTCAGAGTTGGTTTAGGTTGTGTTTTGATGTAGAGAGGAAAGGTCATAGCCTGCACCTCTTGATAGCTTAAACCCCATGAAAAGAATTACCCTACCCATGATCTTGAGTTGCCAGCTGTTGTGTTTTCCTTACAAATTTAGAGGCATTATTTGTATGGGGTTCATGTTGATGTGTTCACAGATCACAAAATTTTATAGTATGTATTTTTGCAGAAAGATTTAAATCTTTATTAGAGAAGGTGGTTTGAATTATTGAAAGATTATGATATAAGTGCTATGTATCATTCGAGAAAGGCTAATATAGTAGCAGATACCCTTAGTAGATTGTCTGTGTGTAGTGTTGCTCATGTAGAGGATGGTAAGAAGCAGTTAGTTAGGGAGGTTTATCAACTTTCTTGATTAGGTGAACGGTTAGTGGATTCAGCTGAGGGTAGTATTTGGGTTTATAATAGTTCATAATCTTCTTTGGTTGCCGATGTGAAGGAGAATTAAGATAGGGATTCCAGTCTAGTTAAGTTGAATCAGTTAGAGATCAGAAGGTAGAGGATTTCTCTCAAGGGGGAGATGGTGTGTTGCGATGTCAGGGTAGGCTATGTGTGCTGGATGTAGATGGTTTGAGACAGCAAATCCTTGAAGAAGCATATGGTGCATGTTATTCTATTCATTTAGGAACCACTAAGATGTACCATAATTTGCGGTAAATCCATTAGTAGAGTGGTATGAAGACGGATATTGCAGAGTTTGTAGCTAAGTTTCCAAATTATTAGCAGGTTAAGGTTGAGCACCAAATGCCTGGTGGCATAATGCAGGAGTTCTGTATTCCTACTTGGAAGTGGGAAGAGGTGAACATGGATTTTGTGACAGTGTTTCCCCATTCGCATTGTCAGTATGATTCTATATGGGTTATTATATATAGGATGAGCAAATCAACCCATTTATTGCCAGTTCATACTTCCTATACAACCAAAGACTATGCCAAGCACAATATTAGAGAGCTGGTTAAATTGTATAGAGTCTCGTTGTCTATTATTCCAGATAGGGGTACCAGTTTACCTCTTATATTTGGTAAGCTTTTCAGAAGGGTCTAGTAACTAAGTCCATATCAGTACAGCCTTTCACCCTCAGATACATGTTCAGGAAGAGTGGACCATTCAGACCCTAGAGGACATATTGAGAGCATGTGTTATCGACTTTAAGGGTAGCTGGGATAATCACTTGCCAAAGGGGGAGATAATGAAATACCCAATATTAGTCTTAGCTCAGTTCAGCTCATAGTGCATGCATAAAAGGCTTAGAACCTAAAAAAAATTTAGCAAAGAGTTGGGGACTTAGTTTTATTTTTGGCCTCTTAACTTCAATGATTTTTAAAGTTACCTTCCCAATCCTGATACGTAAGTTTTTGAGTTAATTCAATTTAGGGATGTAAGGATCATGTCTCAGGAAAGTTTTAGATTTTTCGAATGAGGATTGAGGCAAGTTTGGGTTTCATTTCCAGAACCTCACCGCTATTGCATTAGGTCGTGGTGAGTATAGCGATGAGGGGTTAATCACACCATGGTGATGCCCAATTAAACATTTCAGTTACGAATTTAAATCCCAGCTGGGTAGTATTGTCTTTTTCCATTGCCCCAATCCATAAAAACATGAGATTTACCTTCAGTTAAGGCATTATATGCCAAAATTCCTTAATTTCTCTCTAAATTAAACCCTAACCTTTCCCCAAGTTCATCAAGTTCAAGCATCTCACCTTCACGAAATCTAAGAAATTGTGCTTCCTAATTCAAGAACATTCAAGACAAGTTAATTCTCTTTCAAGATTAAATCTTTAAGTATGTTTGATGTTCATCCATGGGCCCTTTTTACCCATGGAGTTCAAGAATCCATTTTTAAGTTCAAATTATGGTTTTTACATGTTATTATGAATTATATCCATGAACTCATATGAACTTTGGTTTCGATCATGTTTACCATGTGTTTTCATTGCAATTCACCCTTGACACATTTGGATAATGATTATTCGCATGTCAACTCCTTCATCCATGGTTTTAATATTCCAATTATGCTATAATCAATAGTTTTAACTATTCCCATGCTTTAACTTATGACCCTTGTGTGTCTAAGAGATGAATTTTGAACAATGATCCCTATTATGATTTGTCATATTATATATATCCTTATTGATACTTCTATTTAGTGTTGGGGGTTATAAATACCTGAAACTTAGTTGTTTACTTAGTCTCAGTATCTTTCAAAATGGTTTCAGATATGTATGAGCATTATTAATTTAGTTATTTATCATAATCAGTTAAACTTAGATCAGTTTAGTCATTCGAGGAAGTTTGGTTAGGAGTAGGATTTAGCACCGAGAGAACCCAGGATGGGGGCTCAACTGCCATTAGAGGGTGTAACTCTACGTAGCAATCCCTACATTCAATAACTACACAGAAAGTGTAGGTTTGAGATGTTAACCTGCCAGTTGAGGGTTAAACATTTTTCACCAGGTCATCTTCCAGTATAGGGTGACTCTATAGTCCTTTGGGACTTCACTTTCGTGGATCCACATAACCATTACTAGTAATCATGGCAATAATACCCCGACTATTTCTTAAGCCTAAATTTGCCTTTAAGTGGATATGTATGACTTCCAAAGTTATTGATGATTAAACCATGTTTTATTTCTCTAATTTCTACTTTTTGTCATGTATATCATTGAATAATCTTTCCATCGATATAAATTTCATTGAAATCCGACATCGGACGAGGGAGTTATGGCCGTTTTACTAAATGATATCGGATCCCCCAGGTTTGACGATCTACCTGGCGGACCGTCAGGTTATTGTTGCACCGCCAAGTGCCCCATCAAGACAAGGCAATGACTCTTTTTTCAGGCCATCGTGCGACGGACAATTTGGTGGACCGTCAAAAAGTTGATAGATCGTTAAGGGGTCTATCAGGCCGAGACAGAATATCACGTTTCTGGCCCTTGAGTGACGGACGACTTGGTGGACCGTCAGTTTCTTGACGGACCGTCACTTTGATCGTCATGTCGAGGTAGAATGTCTCGTTTCTGGCCCTTGAGTGATGGACGACTTGGTGGACCATTAGTTTCCTAACGGAACATCACTTTAACCATCACGTCGAGGTAGAACGTTCCAGTTTTAGCACTCGAGTGATGGACGATCAGGTGGATTGTCAGGAGACTTGACGGACCATCAGATCGACCGTCACAGGCCACGATTAGTGAATTTCAGCTTTTTCAAAAGAGCATTTTGGTCATTTCCGCTCCTTGTTGTCTTATATATATATATATAAAACTAGAAAAAACAAGATCATTTGCTCCTATTTCTCTCCAATTTCTCCAAGAATTTTCTAGAAAACTAGGGTTTTCTCTCAACCCAAAAATCAAATCTTCTTCCAAGAAATTCAAGGATCTTCCATAAATTTCTCCAAGTTGTTCAACAATTAAGTTCTCCAAGTCAAGGGAATCAATGATCTTAGCTCAAAAGTGTAAGGAAGAAGTTCTAAACAAGTTTCTACATCTCTAAAATTATAATACAAGGTATGTGGGATTTGAACAAGAACACCCCTTTCGTTCTTGTGCCTAAAGATTTACTTTCTATTATTGATTTAGATGATTTTGCAAGTGGGTTTACACCCAAATTTCTTTATTTATGATTTATGAGATTTTATTTGAATAAGTTTGATATTTATGATTATTTCACCATCATGTTTCTTAAATTGAGAATTTGTTCCATGAGTTGTATATTGTCATTATGTATTGATGATTTTTAAGTGATTTTAGACAAGTGTCATGAGTTATGACTTTTCATGAGAAATTTTACTATAGAATATATATTGATATTTGAGATTGAAAGTCACGAATGAGTCCTTTGATGTTTCCTTAAATCTTTCGACATTTGAAAAAGATTCAAAAAGCAAATGTACTTGATGTTGAGAAAGATTGTGTTGAGTTGAGTCGAGTTAGGAATCTATAAGATGTTTATGATTTACAGATGAGATATATATTTATGTTTTGGTACTTATAATAGACCCATGAGTTGATATTGATTAAGGTGGATTTCCTAATGCGTTCTTAGCTAAGTCTAGGAGGAGTATTTAGCATCAAGCTGGAAATGCGGTATTTCTCCAAAACTATGTGCCATCGAAGGATTGATATTGATAATTGTGGTCCAGATGTCGAGTATGAGATTGTGATAATGAGACTGAGGTAGTACTCCCTGGCAAGAGTGCAACACCCCCGCCAATGTGGGGTTCCCTTCTTAGGAGGGCAAAACGTTGGACTCCATGCGGCTCACATGGTATAGTTATGTCGATTATGAGAAACTCCCACATCCATAATGATCTAAGTACCATGAGTTAAAGAGTCACTCTAAGTCACGAGTCAAAGAGTTTGAGTTGATTTAAATGATTTGTGACATTTATGAAACATATGGTTTTACTGATGACTTACAGAAATGATGTTTTAGATAATTCAAGCAAAGAGAGTTATTATTGTCAGCATACATGATTTTCTTATACATTTATGATATTATTTAAAATGTTGCATCCACCCCCACATACTCAGTACATTCCCAATTACTGACTCCCATACTTTTTTAGACTCTATATTTCCTCATGATAAAGGTTTAGCTGCTCAGTCTCAGTAGCGACAGTGATCTTTGAGTACCTTCATCTATATTTTTGAGGTTGATGAGTCCTCTACGTTCGATGACCTGGGTTTTCTATTTTGTCTTATTATTAGATGGTTGTTTACTTTCAGTTCAGTACGAGTCAATTGGGGATCTGTCCCAATGGCTCCTCAGTCCTATGTAGTAGAGGTTTTATCAGACTAGTGTACCAGCGTGTACAGGGATTTCAGTATTTTGTTTGTACAGGCCAGTATTACTTCATATTTCAGTATGTTCATGAAATGGTTATTTCTCTTTATCTTACCATGATTTACTCTATAATGAGTTCTCAAAGTAATGACAGGCTTAGAGGGTTAGCTTGAGGCCACGGTGGCCTTGAGCACCATGTGACGTCTCGGGATAGGTTCTTGGGGCGTTACAGTGGCATGGTACTAACACCCTTCCAACTAGGGTTACAAGTTGGACTCTAATTTGCTAAGATTGGGGCATACCGGTCAGATGATACCTCCCATAGTCTAAGTTTAGTATTTAGTATAGAATTCAGTTTGAGATTTACTTGACCATAGCATAAAGTTATCAGTTATTCAGTTATCAGTATTTCATTATTTCAATTTACCGATTATTTTGCAATCATATTATATACTTGGTCACTCGCAGATTTCATAATTTTCATACATTTATATTTAGTTACACCATGCCATTCATTCTATTTGTTATTATTCATGTAAATGAACCCACGCATATCAGCCTAACCTCATCTCTTATACTAGTGTATTTAAAGTACTGATCACATACTCTTTTCTTGCACTACGATATTTAATATCATAGGTTTGGATGCTTAGTGTAACACCCCAATTTTGTGAACCGGAATTCTACACGGTGCTTATGACCCCGAAGGATCAAAAGTTAACCCATGATTGATATCTATACCTGTATACTGCATAATATAACATAAAAATGCGGAAACATATACTGAATGGACATAAGGTTCAACTGAATAAACATGTCATAAGAATAATGTATGAAAATGGTATAACCATACCAAAACAAATCTAAAATAACTGTCTGACATAGTATAGTCTGGAAAGCCTCTAAACTATCTGAACAAAAAGTTGATGGGACATGTCCCCAACTAACTCCAAATACTGAAATAAACTGAAAACTGAAATAGTAATGAAATCATCGTGTCCTTAAAATATGAGGACTTACTTACAAATCTGACTGTTGATACTGGAATCTACTACTAATCTGGAGCTTGTGCCTCTAAACCTATGATGCAACATAAAAGAAATCACCATAGCGGAAATGCGTCAGTATGACTAAATGTATTAAGTATACGAGTGAGGTAGGCTAAATGCAAAGGGTTACATACATGAACAATACTGACTGATATGAACGTGACAATACATACATTCATAAACAACTATAACTGAACTCGTGGTGATACTGACTACTGAGTCTACACACTGACAACATGACTCTACTGATACTGAGGTACTGAAAGATGAAGACTATTTCTGACAGTTTGAATTATGAAGAACTAGTCTGATGGACTGTATCTGGCAGTCTTATTATAAAGAATTAATCTGATTGACTATATTTGACAGCCATGAATACGAATACTGATAATACGAGTTACTGTATCTAACAGTCATGAATGTGGTAGAACTAGCTGAGTTTTGTATTGTATCATATCTGAGTTGACTGTATTAGATAGTCCTGATATTCTAAAAAACTATCTGAATTCTATTACTGAAACTGAGACTGAGACTGAAACTGAGACTGTGGGAGGTAATTATCTGATCGACATATCCCGGAACTGAACTAGTTGGGGTCCAACCTGTAACTCCAACTGGAAGGGTGTCAATACCATGCCACGGGTAGAGATAATATGTGAGTAACCCTATTCTATTTTTAGGATCTCATTTTGTCTGTCCTACAATCAGGTAAACTCAAAAGAGATGCATTAGGCCTATAGGTAGGGACATAGCAACCTACACAGGCTACATAGTTCTGGAATGAAAGAATTACTTCTAAGAATCACACCCTCTTACTGTGACAGGTGAGTTCCTATCCTTGGGCTCACTCGGTGCTGAATCCTACTCCCAATTGAAAGACACTGAATTGATTTGTTAAACTGAGTTAATTAACTGAACTAATGTTAGTGGATTGATTAGCAGAGCTAAACTAAGTTTATGAGAGAACTAATCTTACTGATTATTGAGTTCTTGAAATTTCTAAGAGTACTGAATTACGGAGATTACTGAAGTTACAGAGAACACTAGAATTTCTAAAGTTTACAATATCACTAAGTACTGAGATTACTGAGATTAGCTGAGATTAACTGAGTTACTGAACTTTCCTGAGTCACATGACTGACTGAGTTCTATGGAACATGGCTTGACTGAGAGTATAATAAAATCATGACATGGCTCTAGGCACACAGCTATATTTTTTGGGTACAAGTACCCTCAGGACTCGATGGAAGGAAAGTGACACACATGACTGACTTGATCATAAGAGTAGAGTCCAAAATTAATAATATCATAAGTAGGGGATTTCATACTATACATGATGCTCAACTTCTTATACATGGAATGGAATGTATACATTATGTATATACTTGTATTGCTTCAATATCATGCTCATTCCATATCACAACAACAACACATAACAATAACGTGAAATTCATGTGAAATCATAGAGCATAGAACGTGGACTTGTCATTTAAGCACTATTGAATCATGGGACATGAATTCTATCATCCTAGGCATTTTATCAAACACCTTACATGCACTACTTTGGGAATAGGTTAGTTCATGAATTCCATAACCCATATCCCCCAAAGTTTATATATTTCAACTAACATGCCATCCTAGTTTCATACAAACCCATAAAAATTATATCTTGACATCATTTAACACATAAACAAGATCAACAATCAAATCAAAACATAACAGGCATGGCATATATTTTAAAATAGGTTTCTTGGACTTCATGGACGAAAGGAGCCCATGAATGAACACACGCATACCTTATTTCTTGATTTAGTAATGACTGACGGAGAGACTCTTGGAATTTGATAGTAGAATTTGTTTGAACTTGAATCCCCCAATTGAAACCCTAAATTGTTATTAAGAGGATTTTGATGAAAAAGAGTATGTTTTGGTGAAATAATGGCTTAATTCCATGTTTAGGAGATTATATAGGGGAGGGAAGATGACCCAAATACCTCTCTAGATGCGTCTTTAAATTTCTATAAAACTTTTCAAATTTGGTCCCCTTGCGCAATTTGAAGACATTGCATTGAACTTGTTTATGACCTAGAAACTCACCGCGGCGATGTAGTTGAATTACGGAGAGACACTGCTGAAACTATAAATCGCCATAACTTCTTCACCGGGTGTCCGTTTTAGGCGAATTTGGCATCGAAGGAAAGCTTATTCAATTCTCTACAACTTGGATGCATAAATCTACCACAATACCACCTATAAACCAAGTTATCCTTATTCAAAGATGACCTATATAAAATCACACATAAAAATTTGGTGGATTCAAAAGTTCTTATCTTGGCTTACTCTAAGTGACTCTTATGAACATGCTTAACAGATCATAAGCTCTATTATCACTAGAAAACTCATCCTAATTCATGTACTCAAATATGAATCACAGGATAGGAGGTTTCATGCATAGGAATAATGGTTCATTTTTTAGCTCAGAAATATATGGGGTAATACAATATCTCCCCCTAGAGAACATTCATCCTCGAATGAGACTAACTAAAAGGGGAAACAATAAGCTGAACATGACCTAAATATGAATGACTGAAACATGATCTCATGACTAACGTGACAAATAAAATGATTCATACTGAACATGCATATATGATGCATGGGTAGTTGATTTATGAATAAAGAACTAAGTGTTCTGATAAACTAAGTTTCTGAGAATGAGAAGGCATATCTAATGCAGAGATTGATAAGCTGAATCCATGCATATCTGATGCATGATTATATGACTGACATAATATATGAATGCATGAGTGAAAGTACTGATAAGTTAATCATGCATATCTGATGCATGAATACACGACAAAACTGACTCATGAACATGCGACTGAACAAGCAATGGTAAATATATCAAAATTGAACTAAAGATGGAGCATGGAACTAAATAGCAAATTTCGTATTGAAACTTGATCATGAGAACAAGTACGCTCAAAGAAGACTGTTATGTTGAACTAAAAATACTGATGAGTTTGAGATTAATCAGCCAATATGCATGAGAGGGAACATGAGAACATAAATGAGCCTGGAACGTGATTCATAAACTGAACTGAGTTTGTATTTCTTGACATGGATAGAATATCATGAACTAAACTGAGAAAGCACAATAGCGCAAATGCATCACTACGACTAAATATACTAAGTATATGAGTGAGTTAGGCTAAATGCAAAGGGTTTTATGCATGAACAATGCTGACTGATATGAATGTGAGAATACATACATGCATAAACAAATATAACTGAACTCGTGGTGATACTGACTACTGATTCTGAATACTGACGACATGACTCTACTAATACAAAGGTACTGAATAGATGAATGACTATTTTTGATAGTTCGAATTATGAAAAACTGGTCTAATGGACTGTATCTAGCAGTCTAATTATAATGAATTAATTTGATTGACTGTATCTAACATCCATGAATGAAAATAACGATAAAATGAGTTTTTATAAATGGTAAAAATAATAACATGAGTGAATGTATATGACAGTCATGAATGTGGTGGAACTAGCTGAGTTTCGTATTATATCTAATTTGACTGTATTAGACAGTCCTGATATTCTGAAAAAACTATCTGAATTCTAATACTGAAACTAAGATTAAGACTGAAACTGAGACTGTGAGAGGTAATCATCTAACCTACAAGCCCCAGAACTGAAATGGTTGGGTTCTAACCTGTAACCCCAGATGGAAGGGTGTCAATACCGTGCCATGGGTAGAGACAACATATGAGTAACCTTATTCAAGTTTTGGGAGCTTATTCGCCTGCCCTACTATCAGGTAAACTCAAAAGAGATGCATTAGCCCTATGGGTACGGACATCTCAACCTACGCTGGCTATGTAGTTTTGGAACACAAGGATTGCTTCTATGAATCACATCCTCTGACTGTGATAGGTGAGTCCCAATCCTTGGGTTCACTCGGTGCTAAATCCTACTCCAAACTGAAAGATACTAAACTCATTTATTGAACTAAACTAAACTGATATTAGTGGGATTGTTTTGCAGAGCTAAACTGAGTTTATGAGAGCACTGATCTTACTGAGTATTGAGTTCTTGAAATTTTTGAGTGTACTGAATTATGGATATTACTGAAGTTGTGAAGAACACTAGAATTTTTTAAGCTTCCGATATCACTGAGTACTGAGATTAGCTGAGATTAACTGAGTTACTGAACTTTCCTGAGTCACATGACTGACTGAGTTCTATGGAACATGGCTTGACTGAGAGTATCGTGAAATCATTACATGGCTCTAGGCACACAATTATACTTTTTGGGTACAATTATCCCCAGGAATCAATGGAAGGAAACTGACACACATGACTGACTTGATCATAAGAGTAGAGTCCAAAATTCACAATATCATAAGTAGGGGATTTCATACTATACATGATGCTCAACTTCTTATACATGGACTAGAATGCATAAAACATGTATATACTGCATAGCTTTAATATCATTCTCGTTCCATATCACAACAACAACACATAACAATAACGTGAAATTCATGTGATATCATAGAGCATAGAACGTGGACTTTTCATTTAAGCACTATTGAATCATGGGACATGAATTCTATCATCCTAGGCATTTTATCAAACACCTTACATGCACCACTTTGGGAATAGGTTTGTTCATGAATTCAACAATCCATATCACCCAAAGTTCATATATTTCAACTAACATGCCATCCTAGTTTCATACAAACCCATAAAGATTCTATCTTGACATCATTCAACACATAAACAAGATCAACAATCAAATCAAAATATAACAAGCATGGCATATAGTTTAAAATAGGATTCTTGGACTTTATGGATGAATGAAGTCCATAAATGAATACACGCATAGCTTAGTTCTTGATTTTGTGATGATTGACGAAAAGATTCTTGGAATTTGATGGTAGAATTCTCTTGAACTTGAATCTCCCAATTGAAATTGTAATGTGTTCTTGAGAGGATTTTGATGAAAAAGAGCATGTTTTGGTGAAATAATGGCTTAATTTCATGTTATAAAGCTTATACAGTGGTGGGAAGATGACCCAAATACACCTCTAGATGCGTCTTTTAATTTCTGTAAATATTTCCCAATTTGGGCCCCTGGCGCGACGCGGAGACATCGCATTGCCATTTGTTTATGACCTAGAAACTCACCGCGATATGGTGGAATCATGGAGAGACACTGGAAATTGACAAACGTCATTTTGGCTTATGGCGTGATGCACCACTGACTGAAATAACACTGCTAACACTTTAAATCATCATAACTTCTTCACCTGGTGTCCTTTTTAGGCAAATTTGGTATCAATGGAAAGATTATTCAATTATCTACAACTTTGAGGGTATAAATCATCCAAAATACCACCTATAAACCAAGTTAGTCTCGTTCAAAGATAACATATATGAAATCACACACGAAAATTTAATGGGTTCAAAAGTTCTTAGCTTGGCTTACTCTAAGTCACTCTTTTAAACATGCTTAAGACATAATAAGATCTATTATCACTAGGAAACTCATCCTAATTCATGTACTCAAATATGAATCACATTATAGGAGGTTTCATGCATAGGAATAATGGTTCATTTTCTAGATTAGAAATATACGGGGTATTACACTCAGGCTTCTAACCATGCGTAGACAGTCCAGCCTATCAATAGCAATAGTCAAGGTGAGTCCTCATCTATCGAGGTCATGGTAGCTTATTTTAGTTTACTTTAGTATTTCAGTACTTTCTTTAAGTTTGTCAGTTAGAGTTTGTTGGTACCTTTCATATCAACTCTTTTCAGTCTATTTTAGAGGCTTTCAGATATTTCATACAGTCTATTGATTTGTTGATAATTTCAGTCAGATTTCCAGGATGTTAGTTTATATTTCGGAATTAAAAATTTCATTTTATTAATTTAAGTACTTAAAACCTTTGGCATTATTTAGTTATTTTCGTCCATGTGTATCTTATTCCATATTATTCAGTGCTCACAGCAGGTACCAGTTCATGGGTTAGCTTGTAGTCTTTCGAGACCATAAGTACCATTATTGCAATAAGGGGGTAGCATCAGGACGTAACACATAGTTTCAGACCTATCTCATACATGATCCTTAGTATAGTTCTTCAATATGTTTAGCTTTACATTAGATTCACATACAGTATTCATGATATACCACTTCCATGCCTCAGTCCTACTTATTCTACCAAAGTAAAGTTTTAAGAAACTAAGTGTAGTGATTCACCAGCTTATCAGGTTATATTTTTTATGCATGTTTTAATATACTTCAACTTTCAGTTGATTTAGTATCTTAGTGAGTCTACTAGCACTTAGCATGTATATTTTAAGATTTTATATCTACTCAATTTTTCTTATTGCACTCACCCATGCTTACTTCATACATTCCAGAAGTACTGATCCACATATATGTCTATGTGCCACATTTTCTTATGATGTAGGTACAAGTGGTAGCCTACACATCATAATCAGCCAGTTATTAAAGAGTCCCACATCGGCAAAATACAGGAAAGATGTTGGGTATATAAGTGAGAAAGTCTTACTCCCTAGTGATATATTTTAAAGCCATGTGGTCCTGGGCCCAGAGCGAACAATATCACTAGTGGGTTGGGGAGTGGTAGGGGTATCTCGGACCTGTGTGGTTTGGGACGCCCATCGCGGCCAGGGCCTCGGGCTGGGTTGTGATAGAATAATGTAATACCTCATATTTTTGTGCTAGAATTCTAACCATCGTTCCTGCATGTCTAAGCTCTTATCCAAGATATTCTCACATGAATAAAAGTTGCATGATTATTATCCTACTCTATGAAGTAGTTTAGAGGTCGAAAATGTTTATAGCAATGACATAGAACAAGGTTGAACTAAGACCAATTGATTCATCCAAAGTTTGACATTCGATTCTAAAAGGTTCAAATTCAAATGTAAATATATATTAATACATGTAATTTCTCTTTCCAAGAACTATCAAATTGTATATAATTGAATTAACTTTTCAACAATACCAATTTCTCAAAAATACGATACCCGAGCGAAGAGGTATGCCCATTTTTGTGAGAGGCAGTAAGGGTGTGTGATGGGCAATGTGCCACCCAATCAAATGTGTGCGATTGGGAGTGCGAGGCACACTTAAATGTCTGCCATAGGGTGTGCGACACACACCTTAAGGTCTTCCATGGGTTGCGCGCCGCATACCTCACTTCCAAGTGCCAAAAACACCCCTATATATGTCTATAACACGGGATTAAACTCCCACAACATCAAAATATGTTTACTTTCTCTCAAAATCACCAAGAACAAATTTAGGGTTTCAACATAAAAAACCCAATATCTAGAGATTCAACCGTGAGAATTCTATAATTTTTACATATTTAGAATCCCCGTTACGAAGGCTGCAAGTGACACCCAAAAGTTCATGAATAGCATTACATCATTTGAAAATTCATTCAAAGCTTCAAGTTTAAGTTATGTGAGGTTTTTCAACAAGAACACTCTTTCGTTCTTGTGCCCAAAAATACTTTCTTTTACAAAGTTATGGATTTCATATGTTTTACTATGATTTTAAAGCATGAACTTATATCCTATATTGATTATCATGAGATTATGATATTTTTGATATTTTAGAAGCGGAATTATATGAGAATGATGATATTTTGGGCCTTATAACTGAATTTTCCAGATTTTGAAGGGATTTATATATGTTTATGATGTAAAGCTTGAATTTTGATAAGTTTTAATGTGATATTGAGACATGAGTTTTGAACTATATTTGAGATTGTTGTTTTTGAGAAATCATGTATTATAAACACATTGAGTTTGAATGATTTGTGATGATGAAGAAGCTTTGACCTTTAAGACGTAAAAAGGGATGTTTTTTAACCCGAGATAAGAAAAGAAATCCACTTTTATTGATTATTATGAAAAGGGTAGCAAGATGGCACCCATTGTGAATTGTTGAACTTTTTATTCGTGGATTTTCTTTTGAAAAGATCTGAGCTAAGTCCGGAAGTATTCTTTATCACCGAGCGGGAGGTATAACTATTTTGGTACTTCTCTAGAACTGCATGCCCCCGTAGGATGTGAGCCTGAGGCTGATTTATATGGTGATCACTAGTGTTTGGATTGATGATTTAAGGTCCTACTCCGATGGCAAGGAATAGGGCGAATCTCCCTAACATGGGTAGAACTTTGGACTCCATGTAGCTCACATAGTTTATGTCGGTTGTGAGAGACTCCAAACGTGTGCGTGAGTGTACCCTCCTATCTAAGATGAATGTATATGTTTTGAAGGATTGGTTTTAAGAAAGTTGTTGTTTTCGAATGATTGATATATTATGTTCTAAAGAGAATTATTTTGAAATTTGATTACTCTATAAGTTTGAAACCAAGGAAGAAGTGAACAGAGAACTTATTGTAATGACTCGCTTGTTTTAATTTACATGTATTATTCATCCATGATTTCGATGATTTAATTCGAGCTAAGTGAGTCATTTATATCAGCATGCATAATTTTATAAACTGTGATGATATTAAGATATTATTTTATATATGCATTGCACCCCCCATATGTTCGGTATGTTTCCATGGTACTGACCCACATATTCATATGTAGGCTACATTTTCTTGAAATATAGGTACAAGGTATAGTGTAGATCTTCAGATCCAGTCAGTTCGCGGCATCCAGTCAGCAGGTGATGAGTCCTTTTGATTCAAGGGCTTGAGTTAGTTATAAAGTTCGAGAAGTATTGTATTTTCATTACCAGCAATATTGAGTTGGGATAGTCTGGAGTTATGACCCAGCTACCTATAGTCAGTACTAGTAGAGGCTTCATAGACAGTCAGTAGAAGTTGATGTATTCTATTTAAATTTTGATTGTAAAAGCAGAGTTGTAATCTTATAAATTTAGTTTTGTATCTATCATATTTAGAAAAGAGTTATTTTCCACAGATTTGTATAGATTTATACTTTTTGTTCAGTTGCTTTTGATTTATGCCAGTAGAAGGGTTAGCTTGGGGTCACTTGTGATCCTAAGCACCGTGCGACGTCTCGAGACCCAATTTTGGGGTGTTACAAACTTGGTATCAGAGCACAGAGTTCAAGTGTCCTAGGGTGTCTATGAAGCCGTGTCTAGTAGAGTCTTGCAGAGCGATACGGAGACGTCTGTACTTTTCTTCGAGAGGCCACAGGGCATTTAGAAAATATCTCCATTATTTCAAGTCTAAGATGGTGCTATAAAAAGTTCTCCAAGAAACTTATATAAATTCTCGTCTTACTCTATTCGGGCCAGCTCTGCCTTATTTTCAAGGTATCAGAAATAGTTGAGCTTAATTCTTAATAGATAGTTATGGAATCGTAAGAGAGCAACAAAAGTATCCTATCAGCACTTTTGAGTTCCAAAAAATGAAGTGCTTTATCAGGCCTGTAAAAATCGTGCACTAAGCCCGAGTCATGTAAATCATTGAATAAGATTTCTATCAATACCAATTTCATTGAAAACCGACTTCGGACGAGGGAGTTATGGCCGTTTTACCAAACGATATTGGATCGCCAAGGTTTGACGGTCGACCTGCCGGACCGTCAGGTAACAATTGGACCGCCAAGTGCCCCATCAATCCAAGGCAGTGACTCTTTTTTTAGGAATTCATGTGATGCCCAATTTGGTGGACCATCAAAAAGTTGATGGACCATTAAGGGTTCGTCAGTTCGATACAGAATGTCTCATTTCTAGCCCTTGAGTGACCGACGACTTGGTGGACCGTCAATTTCCTGATGGACCTTCACGTCAAGGAAGAACGTTCCAGTTTTAGCACTCGAGTGACGGACGATCAGGTGGACCGTCAGGAGACTTGACGGACCATCAGATCGACCGTCATAGGCCCCGATCAGCGAATTACAGCTTTTTCAAAAGGGCATTTTGGTCATTTCTGCTCCTTGTTGCCTTATATATATATATATCAAACTAGTAAAGACAAGATCATTTTCTCCTATTTCTCTCCAATTTCTCCAAGAATTTTCTAGAAAACTAGGGTTATCTCTCAACTCAAAAATCATATCTTCTTCCAAGAAATTCAAGGATCTTCCATAAATTTCTCCAAGTTGTTCAACAATTAAGTTCTCCAAGTCAAGGGAATCAAGGATCTTAGATCAAAAGTGTAAGGAAAAATTTCCAAACAAGTTTCTACATCTCCAAAATTATAATCCAAGGTATGTGGGGTTTGAACAAGAACACTCCATTCGTTCTTGTGCCTAAAGATTTACTTTCTATTATTGATTTAGATGATTTTGCAAGTGGGTTTACACCCAAATTTCTTTATTTATGATTTATGAGATTTGAGTTGAATAAGTTTGATATTTATGATTATTTCACCATTATGTTTCTTAAATTGAGAATTTGTTCCATGAGTTGTATATTGTCATTATGTATTGATGATTTTTAAGTGATTTTAGACAAGTGTCATGAGTTATGACTTTCCATGAGAAATTTTACAATTGAATATATATCGATATTTGAGATTGAAAGTCAAGAATGAGTCCTTTGATGTTTCCTTGAAGCTTTTGGTATTTGAAAAAGATTCGAAAAGCAATTGTACTTAATGTTGAGAAAGACTGTGTTGAGTTGAGTCGAGTTAAGAATCCAAAAGATGTTTATGATTTACAGATGAGATATATATTTATCTTTTGGTATTTATAATAGACCCATTAGTTAATATTGATTAAGGTGGATTTCCTAACGCGTTCTAAGGTAAGTCTGGGAGGAGTATTTTGCACCGAGTGGGAAATATGGTATTTCTCGAAAACTATGTGCCACCGTAGGATTGATGTTGATAATTATGGGCCAGAGGCCGAGTATGGGATTGTGATAAAGAGATTGAGGTTGTACTCCCTGGCAAGAGTACAACACCCCACCAATGTGGGGTTCTCTCTTTAGGAGGGCAAAATGTTGGATTCCATGTGTCTCACATGGTGTAGTTATGTCGATTATGAGAAACTCCCACATCCATAATGATCTAAGTACCATGAGTTACCGAGTCACTCTAAGTCATGAGTCAAAGAGTTTTAGTTGAGGTAAATGATTTATGAGATTTATGAAGCATATGTGTTTACTGATGACTTACGGAAATAATATTTTAGATAATTCAAGCGAAGAGAGTTATTATTGTCAGCACGCATGATTTTCTTATACATTTATAATATTATTTAAAATGTTCCATCCACCCCCACATACTCAGTACATTCCCAATTACTGACTCTCACACTCTTTTGTACTCTACATTTCCTCATAATATAGGTTTAGGTGCTTAGTCTCAACAGCGACAGTGATCTTTGAGTACCTTCATCTACATTTTTGTGGTTGATGAGTCCTCATGGTTTGAGGACCTATGTTTCCAATTTTGCCTTGTTAATAGATGGTTATTTACTTTAAATTCAGTATGAGTCGGTTGGGGATCTGTCCCAACGGCTCCTCAGTCCTATGTAATAGAGGCTTTGTCAGACTAGTGTACCAGCATTTACAGGGATTTTTGTAATTTATTTGTACAGGGCAGTATTACTTTGTATTTTAGTATGTTCATGACATGGTTATTCCTCTTTATCTTATCATGATTTACGCTATAATGAGTTCTCAAATTGATGACAGGCTTAGAGGGTTAGCTTGAGGCCACATATGGCCTTGAGCACCATGTGACATCTCGGGATAGGTTCTTGGGGCGTTACAGTGGCATGGTACTAACACCCTTCCAACTAGGGTTATAGGTTGGACTCTAATTTTCTTTGATTGGGGCATATCGGTTAGATGATACCTCCCATAGTCTAAGTTTAGTATTCAGTATAGAATTTAGTTTCAGGTTTGCATGACCATAGCATAAAGTTATCAGTTATTCAGTTATCAGTATTTCATTAATTCAGTTTACCGATTATTTTGCAATCATATTATATGCTTGGTCACTCGCAGATTTCACAGTTTTCATATATTTATATTTAGTTACACCATGCTATTCATTCTGTCAGTTATTATTCATGCACATGAACCCATGCATATCAGCCTAACCTCATCTCTTATACCAGTATATTTAAAGTACTGATCGCATACTCTTTTCTTGCACTATGATATTTAATATCATAGGTTCGGATGC
The DNA here is from genome assembly GCA_030864225.1 of Capsicum baccatum var. pendulum. Taxonomy (NCBI): domain Eukaryota; kingdom Viridiplantae; phylum Streptophyta; class Magnoliopsida; order Solanales; family Solanaceae; genus Capsicum; species Capsicum baccatum. The sequence continues at coordinate 103,749,888 of CM061551.1, forward strand.
TTAGTGTAACACCCTGATTTTGTGAACCGAAATGCTATACGGTGGTTATGTCCCTGAAGGACCACAAGCTAACCCATGACTAATATCTGTACCTATACACTGCATAATATAACATAAAAATATGGAAACATATACTGAATGGCCATAAGGTTCAACTGAACAAACATCTCATAAGAATAATGTCTGAAAATGGTATAACCATACCAAAATAAATATGAAATAACTGTCTGACATGGTATAGTTTGTAAAGCCTCTAAACTATCTGAACAAAAAGTTGATGGGACATGTCCCCAACTAACTCCAACTCCTAAAATAAATTGAAAACTAAAATAGTAATAAAATCATCGTGTCCTCAAAATATAAGGACTTACTTACAACTTTGACTGTGGATATTGGAATCTACTACTAATCTGGAGCTTGTGCCTCTAAACCTATTTTGTAACATAAGAGAAATCACCATAGCACAAATGCGTCAGTATGACTAAATATACTAAGTATACGAGTGAGGTAGGCTAAATGCAAAGGGTTACATACATGAACAATGCTGACTGATATGAACGTGACAATACATACATGCATAAACAACTATAACTGAACTTGTGGTGATACTTACTACTGAATCTGAATACTGACAACATGACTCTACTGATACTGAGGTACTGAAAGATGAATGACTATTTCTAATAGTTTGAATTATGAAGAACTGGTCTGATGGACTATATCTGGCAGTCTTATTATAAAGAAATAATCTGATTGACTATATCTGACAGCCATGAATGCAAATACTAATAATACGAGTTCTGAGAACTAGTAATAATAATAACATGAGTTACTGTATCTAACAGTCATGAATATGGTAGAACTAGCTGAGTTCTGTATTGTATCTGAGTTAACTGTATTAGATAGTTCTTATATTCTGAAAAACTATCTAAATTCTATTACTGAAATTGAAACTGAGATTGGAACTGAGACTGTGGGCGGTTATTATATGATCGACATGCCCCAGAACTGAAATGGTTGGGGTCCAACCTGTAACCCCAGCTAGAAGGGCGTTAATATCGTGCCACGGGTAGAAACAACATATGAGTAACCCTATTCTATATTAAGAGCTCATTTTGTCTGTCGTAATATCAGGTAAACTCAAAAGAGATGCATTAGGCCTATGGGTAGGTATATCTCAACCTACACTGGCTACATAGTTCTGAAATGCAAGAATTACTACTAAGAATCACACCCTCTAACTATGACAGGTGAGTCCTCATCCTTGGATTGACACGGTGCTGAATCCTACTCCCAACTTAAAGACACTGAACTGATTTATTGAACTGAACTGATGTTAGTGGGATTGTTTAGCAGATCTAAACTGAGTTTATGAGAGCAATGATCTTACTGAGTATTGAGTTCTTGAAATTTATGAGAGTACTGAATTACAGAGATTATTGAAGTTATAAAGTACACTGGAATTTCTGAAGTTTAGGATATCACCAAGTACTGAGATTACTGAGATTAGCTGAGATTAACTTAGTTACTGAACTTTCCTAAGTCACATGACTGACTGAGTTCTATAACACATGGCTTGACTGAGAGTATCATAAAATCATGACATGGCTCTAGGCACATAGCTATATTTTGTGGATATAAGTACCCCCAGGACTCGATGGAAGGAAAGTGACAAACATGACTGACTTGATCATAAGAGTAGAGTCCAAAATTCACAATATCATAAGTAGGGAATTACATGCTATACATGATGCTCAACTTCTTATAAATGAATGGAATGCATACAACATGTATATACTTGTATTGCTTCAATATCATGCTCATTCCATATCACAACAACAACACATAACAATAATGTGAAATTCATGTGAAAACATAGAGCATAGAACGTGGACTTGCCATTTAAGCACTATTGAATCATGGGACATAAATTCTATCATCCTAGGCATTTTATCAAACACCTTACATGCACCACTTTGGGCATAGGTTTGTTCATGATTTCAACAACCCATATCACCCAAAGTTCATATATTTTAATTAACATGCCATCCTAGTTTCATACAAACCCATAAAGATTCTATCTTGACATCATTTAACATATAAACAATATCAACAATCAAATCAAAACATAAAAAGCATGGCATATAGTTTAAAATAGGGTTCTTGGACTTCATGGACCAAAGGATTCCATGAATGAACACACGCATACCTTAGTTCTTGATTTAGTAAAGATTGACGGAGCGATTCTTGAAATTTGATGATAGAATTTGCTTGAACTTGAAACCCTAATGTGTTATTGAGAGGATTTTAATGAAAAAGAATATGTTTTGGTGAAATAATGGCTTAATTCCATGTTTGGTAGATGATATACGGGTGGGAAGATGACCCAAATACCTCTCTAGATGCATCTTTTAATTTCTATAAAAAATTTCCGATTTGGGCCCCTGGTGCGACGCGAAGATATTGCGTTGCCACTTGTTTAAGGCCTGGAAACTAACGTGATGTACTGGAATTGTGGAGAGACACTGGAAATTGACAAACGTCATGTTGTTTTATGGCGCGATGCGCCACTAACTGAAATGACACTGCTGAAACTATAAATTGCCATAACTTCTTCACCGGGTGTCCGTTTTAGGCGAATTTGGCATCGAAAGAAAGCTTATTCAATTCTCTACAATTTGGATGTACAAATCTGCCAAAATACCACCTATAAACCAAGTTATTCTCATTTAAATATGACCTATGTGAAATCATATATGAAAATTTGGTGGATTAAAAAGTTCTTAGCTTGGCTTACTCTAAGTGACTCTTATGAACATGCTTAATAGATCATAAGCTCTATTATCACTAGGATAGTCATCCTAATTCATGTACTCAAACATGAATCACAATATAGGAGGTTTCATGCATAGGAATAATGGTTCATTTTCTAGCTTAGAAATATACGGGGTAATACAATATCTCCCCCTTGGGAACATTCATTCTCGAATGAGACTGACTGAAAGGGGAAACAATAAGCTGAACATGAACTAAACATGAATGAAAAAATATAATCTCATGACTGACATGACAAATAAAATGATTCATATTGAACATGCATATATGATGCAGGGGTATTTAATTTATGAATAAAAGACTAAGTGTTCTGATGAACTAAGTTTCTCAGAATGAGAAGGCATATCTGATGCATAGATTGATAAGCTGAATCCATGCATATCTGATACATGATTATATGACTAACATAATACATAAATGCATGACTGAAAGTACTGATAAGTTGATCCCGCATATCTGATGCGTGAGTACACGACTAAACTGACTCATGAATATGCGATTGAACATGCAATGGTAAATATACCAAGATTAAACTAAAACTGGAGCATGGAACTAAATACCAAATTTGGTATTGAAACCTGATCATTAGAACAAGTAATCTTAAAGAAGACAGTTACCTTGAACTTAAAATACTGATGAGTCTTAGATTAATCAGTCAATATGCATGAGAGGGAACATGAGAACATAACTGATCCTAGAACGTGATGCATAAACTAAATTGAGTCTGTATTGAATGACATGGATAGAATATCATGAACTGAACTGAGACATTGAGCATATGGCTTACTGCTGAGTTTTGGAGTTAAAGAGTTGGCTCATAAGTAACACTTCCTCCAAGACAGATTCATGAAAGACAGTGGCATGTTTTAATCATGAAAGTTTAGGGGCTATAGTGTATCTCCCCCTTGGGACACTATGTCCCTTGAAGGATGCTAGGCTGACTTTGCTGAGATATTGAGGAAGTTGAGGCGATGCACCAGGCACCTAGGTTCGAAATCATGACTGATTATCTGAGATCTGAAACTGAGGCACGACACATGAACTAAGGTGATTACTGGAATAAAGCATACATCATAACTAAGATTATAACTAGGACTTATACTAGAAGTGAAAGTTGGGTATGTATGACTAAATTGCAACTGAGTGTTTGGAATCCGTGTCTAAGACATAATACATAAAGTAAGTTGAGCTTGTATATACTATTATGTTGTATCTTGGAGATGGTTACATCCTCAAGATGTCCATTAGTATGCCTGGATGGAAAGATGGGAGGACAACCCCTACCAAATTTGATTGCATATTTGTTAAACTAATTTTCTAGCTAGACTAACTAACTTATGTAAATAACTGAACACTGGGCATGTAGGACTAAACTAAACTTGGTCAAAATAACTAAACTGAGACTATAAAATATTTTTCATAGGACGTAAGGATTAACTGAGTACCATGAGGTAACTGAGCTTGGATTCATGGAGACTGTATTATTTAAAAATGAAGTACTATGCGTGTAATATGATTCTAAAATATTTGGTAAACTGAGGTACTGAAAAATAAGAGTGAAATTGATAGTTGCATACTATGGCATAGCGAATCTGAGACTGAACTGAGTTTTAGGGCCTAATTACTAAACTGGGATAGAATGCTAGGTTCGGTTAACTGAACTTCAGGAGTCTGAAACTAATGCATGATACATGAGCTGAACTGAACTTTCAACTACTAGGAGGTTCTACCTTGGAATAGTTACATTCTCTGAGATTTTGGATAGGATGAATAGATGCAAGGATGAGAAAACAAACCACACAAATCTGACTTCTTGATTTCTAAACTGACTTGTTGATTTTACTAACTAACTTATGTTAAAACATAAGATCGAATGAGATAAAGAGATCTAACAATGCATACCATGAACATGAAAAACATGTAACATACTCAAATCTAGGTTAGGGAAACTTTTTGGATCATGACGGTTCTGGAATCTATTCTGACGCTGACCACTCTTGGTACCTTACTGACTCAGCTTTTTACCCCTCTACGATATAACTCTACAGTCTCACATATTGTGTCCTGGCTTGCCATACCCAAAGCATATATCACTGTCTGCCCTACACACATGCTTATGACGCTTACCATAAGCCTGACAAAGAGGATGGGTAAGAACTTTTCTCACGCTACCCCCTGACCTTGAATGAGAAGGACTGTAACTACCTATTCTAGCCCTTTTATTTTCTCTCTCTTTATTTTTAAGCTTATGCTCCTCAATATTTTGAGCATAGACCATCAAACTAGACAATTCCATATCACTAATCAACATTACCGTCCAGCACTCCTTAACCACTCTACCTGATACCTCAGACATAAAGTTATTCATTCTGGACCTACTTCCTGCCACTACATGGGGAGCATACCTGGCTAACTGGGTGAACTTAAGGGAGTATTATTTTACGCTCATGATACCCTTCCTGAGATTGATGAAATCTAACACTTTAGCCTCCTTCTGCTCTATGGGAAAAAACCTATCTAAGAATGTTGTAGCAAACTCTTCCCACTCTATGGGCTCTGTATCTGTACCCCTATCTACCTTCCAATGTTGAAACCATGTATGGGCTATATCTTATAGATGATACATGGATAACTCTACACTCTCACTGGAAGTCACTCCCATGATGTCTGTGACTTTCTGAAGCTGATCGAGGAACTCCTGTGGATCCTTTTTGAACTTAGAATTGATAAATAGGGGAGGATTCATTCGAGTGAAATCTTAAATCCAAGATGCAGCAACATCGGCCACTGGGTCGGTCAGAACAGTGGTTGGTCGTTCATTCTGAGCTATAACTAAACTGGCTAGAGCAATGAATGCAGTCCTGAATTCTTTATAAGAAACGTGATCGTCTAGGGAATAATGAAAGAGGGGAAATTGTTCCTAAAACTATCTTCTTCTTTTACTAGTCCTTTCTAAAGACATATTGTGTAAATGAAAGGAAAAAGTAAATTTGATTGAGAGATTAATTATAGCTTTTGCTCACTGGCACGACATGAATAATGAAAGAGGGAAAATTGTTCCTAAAACATCTCATAGCCTCCTGCATATAAGTGTGGTGCACAACACACGCATGTACAAGACTCTACTAAATATAGCTTTTAAACTTCCTAGGACTCTATTGAACGTTAGGCTCTGATATCAATTTTTGTAATACCCAAATTTTCTAAACCGGAATGATACATGATGGTTATAACCCCAAAGGACCATAAGCTAACCCATGACTGATATCTGTACCTGTATATAGTATAATATAACATAAAAATGTGGAAACATATACTGAATGGCCATAAGGTTCAACTGAATTAACATCTGATAAAACAATGTCAGAAAATAGTATAACCATACCAAAATAAATTGGGAAAAACTATCTAACATGCTATAATCTAGAAAGCCTCTGAACTGTCTGAACAAGGAGTTGATGGGACATGACCCCAACTAACTCCAACTACTGAAATAAACTGAAAATAAAAAATAGTAATGAAATCATCGTGTCCTCAAAATATGAGGACTTACTTCCAACTCTGACTGCTGATACTGGAATCTACTGCTGATCTGGAGCTCATGCCTCTAACCTATGGTGCAACATAAGATAAAGCACCATAGCATAAATACATCAGTACGACTAAATGTACTAAGTATATGAGTTAGTTAAGCTAAATGCAAAGGTTTTTATGCATGAACAATGCTAACTAATATGAACATGAGAATACATACATGCATAAACAACTATAACTAAACTCGTGGTGATACTGACTACTGATTTTGAATACTGACGACATGAATCTACAGATACTGAGGTACTAAATAGTTGAATGACTATTTCTAACAGTTTGAATTATGAAGAACTGGTCTGATAGACTGTATCTAACAGTCTAATTATAACAAATTAATTTGATTGACTATATCTAACAGCCATGAATGCAAATATTAGTAAAATGATTTTGAGAACGTGTAATAATAAATACATGAGTAACTGTATCTGATAGTCATGAATATGGTGGAACTAGCTGAGTTCCGTATTGTATCTGATTTGACTGTATTAGACAGTCCTGATATTCTAAAAAAACAATCTAAATTCTAATACTGAAACTGAGATTGAGACTGAAACTGAGACTGTCGGAGGTAATCACCTAACCGACAATCCCCAGAACTGAACTGGTTGGGTTTTAACCTGTAAGCCCAGCTGAAAGGGTGTCAATATCGTGGCATAGGTAGAGCCAACATATGAGTAACCCTATTCTATTTTTGGGAACTCATTCCATTTGCCCTACTATCAGGTAAACTCAAAAGAGATGTATTAGCCTTATGGGTAGGGACATCTCAACCTATGTTGGCTACGTAGTTCTTGAATACAAGGATTGCTTCTAGGAATCACACCCTCTAACTATGACAGGTGAGTCTCAATCCTTGGGTTCACTCGGTGCTGAATCCTACTCCTAACTGAAAGACATTAAACTAATTTGCTGAACTAAACTGATTAACTAAACTGATGTTAGTGGGATTGTTTAGCAGAGCTAAACTGTGTTTATGATAGCACTGATCTTACTGAGTATTGAGTTCTTGAAATTTCTTAGAGTACTAAATTACGGATATTACTGAAGTTACGAAGAACACTAGAATTTTTGAAGCTTTCGATATCACTGAGTACTGAGATTGCTGAGATTAGCTGAAATTAACTAAGTCACTGAACTTTACTAAGTCAGATGACTGATTGAGTTCTATAGAAGATAGCTTGACTGAGAGAATCGTAAAATCATGACATGGCTCTAGGCACACAGCTATATTTTTTGGGTACAATTACCCCCAGGACTCGATGGAAGAAAACTGACACACATGACTGACTTGATCGTAAGAGTAGAATCCAAAATTCACAGTATCATAAGTAGGGGATTTCATACTATACATGATGCTCAACTTCTTATACATGGACTAGAATGCATAAAACATGTATATACTACATAGCTTCAATATCATGCTCATTCCATTTCACAATAACAACACATAACAATAACGTGAAATTCATGTGAAATCATAGAGCATAGAACGTGGACTTGTCATTTAAGCACTATTGAATCATGGGACATGAATTCTATCATCCTAGGCATTTTATCAAACACGTTACATGAACCACTTTGGCATAGTTTTGTTCATGAATTCAACAATCCATATCACCCAAAGTTCATATATTTCAACTAACATACCATCCTAGTTTCATACAAACCCATAAAGATTTTATCTTGATATAATTCAACACATAAATCAGATAAACAATCAAATCAAAACATAAAAAGCATGGCATATAGTTAAAAATAGGATTCTTGGACTTTATGGATTAAAGGAGTCCATAAATGAATACATGCATACCTTAGTTCTTGATTTAGTGAAGATTGACAAAGAGATTCTTGGAATTTGATGGTAGAATTTGCTTGAACTTGAATTCCCCAATTGAAACCCTAATGTGTTCTTGAGAGGATTTTGATGAAAAAGAGCATTTTTTGGTGAAATAAGGGCTTAATTCCGTGTTATAAAGCTTATATAGGGGTGGGAAGATGACCCAAATACCCCTCTAGATGCGTCTTTTAATTTCTATAAAAATTTCCCGATTTGGGCCCCTGGCGCGACGCGGAGACATTGCGTTGCCATTTGTTTATAACCTAGAAACTCACCGCAATGCAGTGGAATCATAGAGAGACACTGGAAATTGACAAACGTCATTTTGTTTTATGTTGTGATGCACCACTAACTGAAATAACACTTCTAAAACTTTAAATCTTCATAACTTCTTCACCGGGTGTCCGTTTTAGGCAAATTTTGTATCGATGGAAAGTTTATTCAATTATATACAATTTTGAGGGTCTAACCTATGTGAAATCACACACGACAATTTGATAGGTTCAAAAGTTCTTAGCTTGGCTTACTCTAAGTGACTCTTTTGAACATGCTTAAGACATAATAAGCTCTATTATCACTACGATACTCATCCTAATTCATGTACTCAAATATGAATCACAGGATAGGAGGTTTCATGCATAGGAACAATAGTTCATTTTCTAGATTAAAAATATACGGGGTATTACACTTAGGCTCCTGACCATGCATAGACAGTCCAGCCTATCAGTAGCAGTAGTCATGGTGAGTCCTCATCTATTGAGAACGTGGTAGCTTATTTTAGTTTACTTTAGTATTTCAGTACTTTCTTTAAGTTTGTCAGTTAGAATTAGTTGGTCTCTTTCCCATCAACTCTTTTCAGTCTGTTTTAGAGGTTTTCAAATATTTCATACAGTCTGTTGATTTGTTAATAATTTCAGTCAGATTTCCAGGATGTTCGTTTATATTTTGGAATTAAAAATTTCATTTTATTAATTCAAGTACTTAAAACCTTTGGTATTATTTAGTTATTTTCATTTATGTGTATCTTATTCCATATTATTCAGTGCTCACAGTAGGTACCAGTTCATGGGTTAGCTTGTAGTCTTTCGAGACCATAAGCACCATTGTTGCAACTAGGGGGTAGCATCGGGACGTAACACATAGTTTCAGACCTATCTCATACATGATCCTTAGTATAGTTCTTCAATATATTTAGCTTTACATTATATTCGCATAGAGTATTCATGATATACCACTTCCCAACCTCAGCCCTACTTATTCTACCAAAGTAAAGTTTTAAGAAACTAAGTGTAGTGATTCACCAGCTTATCAGGTTATATTTTTTATGCATGTTTTAATATACTTCAACTTTCAGTTGATTTAGTATCTTAGTGAGTCTACTAGCACTTAGCATGTATATTTTAAGATTTTATATCTACTCAATTTTTCTTATTGCACTCACCCATGCTTACTTCATACATTCCAGAAGTACTGATCCACATATATGTCTATGTGCCACATTTTCTTATGATGTAGGTACAAGTGGTAGCCTGCACATCATAATCAGCCAGATGTAGCTTCCAGCCAGCAGGTGATGATTTCTCCTATTTTAGGGATGAAAATCAGTATAGTTCATATACTATGTTATATTTATTCATATGTATTAATTTGTGGTAGTTGTAGGAATGTCCGAACTATCTATAGTCAACATAGTAGAGGCTTTATAGATTGTCAGTCAGAGTCATGAAATGTAAATTTTAGTTCTCTCTTCAGTTTTATCAGGTTATAAACTCTATTAGTATCATATTTATTCAGACTATGCCATGATTATATTGCCGCATAGAAAACTTAGCTATTTTGTATATTCTAAATCAGTTGCTCAACAGTATGCCAATTCATGGGTTTGCTTACGATCACTTTTTGCTCCAAGCACCGTATTACATATAGGGGGTAGTCTAGGGTCATAACACTTCTAATTGATAAATCTTTTCTCTATCTATAGATAAATATATAGATTTGATAAATCAATATACTTATATAAGTGTAATACCCCATACTTTTCTTATCTTAGTTCAGCTCTTAGTAGCATGCAAAAGAGGCTTAAGGTCTAAAAATTTCACTAAGACTTGGGGACTTAGTCTATGATACCCCAACTTAGGAAGGAGTCCCACATCGGCAAAACACAGGAGGGATGCTGGGCATATAAATGAGAAAGCCTTACTCCCTAGTGATACATTTTAAAGTCGTGCGGGCCTGGGCCCAGAGCGGATAATTTCACTAGTGAGTTGGGGAGTGGAAGGGGTATCTCAGGCCTATGAGGTTCGGGATGCCCGTCACAGCCAGGGCCATGGTCCGGGTCATAACATAATGGTATCAAAGCCGCTCCTATGTCATCCTTGTCGATGTGGGCCAAAGATCAAACTGAGTGTAGGTGAATCCCCATAAGGCGGGGCAAACCTCAGTCATGAGTATAGGCAAATCCCATTCGGTGGGACAAACCTCAGCAAGGACGCTGAGTCCATAAGAAGGGGTGTATGTGACACCCCAACTTAGAAAAGAGTCCCACATCAGCAAAACACTGGAGAGATGCTGGGTATATAAGTGAGAAATTATAAGATTGTTGTTTTTGAGAAATTATGTATTATAAACACCTTGAGTTTGAATGATTTGAGATTATGAAGAAGCTTTGACCTTTCGATCGTAAAAAGGGGTGTTTTTGAACCAAAGATGAGAAAAGAAATCCACTTTTATTGATTATTATGAAAAGGGTAGGAAGATGGCTCCCATTGTGAATTATTGAACTGTTTATTAGTGGATTTTCTTTTGAAAAGATCTGAGCTAAGTCCGAAAGTAGTCTTTAGCACCGAGCGGGAGGTATAGTTATTTTGGTATTTCCCTAGAACTACATGCCCCCGTAGGATGTGAGCCTGAGGCTGATTTATATAGTGATCACTAGTGTTTGGATTGATGATTTAAGGTCCTACTCCGATGGCAAGGAATAGGGTAAATCTCCCCAATATGGGTAGAACTTTGGACTCCATGTAGCTCACATGGTTTATGTCGGTTGTAATACACTCCCAGCATGTGTGTGTACCTTCCTATCTAAGATAAATGTATATATTTTAAAGGATTGGTTTTGAGAAAGTTATTGATTCCGAAATATTGAGATATTATGTTCTAAAGAGAATTGTTTTGAAATTTGATTACTTGATATGTTTGAAACCAAGTGAATTGAGAACATATTGTAATGACTCACTTGTTTTACTTTACATGTATTACTCATCCATGATTTCGATGATTTAATTTGAGCTAAGTGAGTTATTTATATCAGCATGCATAATTCTATAAACTGTGATGATATTAAGATATTATTTTATATATACATTGCACCCCCATATGCTCAGTACGTTTCCATGGTACTGACCTACATATTCGTATGTGGGCTACATTTTCTCGGAATATAGGTACAAGGTATAGTGTACATCTTCAAATCCAGTCAGTTCGCAGCATCCAGTCAGCAGGTGATGAGTCCTTTTGATTCAAGGTCTTGAGTTAGTTATAAAGTTCGACAAATGTTGTATTTTATTTATCCAACCGTATTGAGTTGGGATAGTCGGGAGTCATGACCCAACTACCTATAGTCAGTACTAGTAGAGGCTTCATAGATAGTCAGTAGAAGTTGATGTATTCCATTTTAGTTTTGGTTGTAAAAGCAGAGTTGTAATCTTGTAAATTTAGTTTTGTATCTATCATATTTAGAAAAGAGTTATTTTCCACAGATTTGTATAGATTTATACTTTTTGTTCAATTGTTTATGATTAATGCCAGTAGAAGGGTTAGCTTGGGGTCACTTGTGATCCTAAGCACTGTGTGACGTCTCAGGACCCAATTTTGGAGCGTTACAAACTTGGTATCAGAGCACAGAGTTCAAGTGTCCTAGGGTGTCTATGAAGCCGTATCTAGTAGAGTCTTGCAGAACGGTATGGAGACGTCTGTACTTTTCTTCAAGAGGCTACAGGACATTTAGGAAATGTCTCCATTTAGTCAAGTCTAAGATAGTTCTATAAAAAGGTTCTTCAAGAAACTTATAATAATTCTCATCTTACTCTATTCTGGCTAACTCAGCCTCATTTTCAAGGTATCAAAAATAGTTGAGTTTAATTCTCCATAGATAGCTATGGAATTGTAAGAGAGCTACGAAAGTATCCTATCAGTAATTTTGAGTTTCAAAAACTGAAGTGCTTTATCAGGCCTGTAGAAATCGTGCACTAAGCCCGAGTCAGATATGCTTTCAAATTTATTCTCAGAAACCATTATGATAATCTATACTTCTCTATCTATGTACTGTTCTTAAGGTAACATGTTCAGCAAGTTCCAATTTCCTTCCCAAATAATGCTCTTATATTTGCTGGCAGAAGTTTCATAAAGTGGCTTGAGAGGAGCCTTCTAGTGTGTTATAAGTCCTTCAAATTTAAGTTATGCCTTCATTCTTATGAGTTATTTCATTAAGACAGAGTAAGGTGTATTCTTAGATCATTAAATATTGTGTGTCAAGTTTCTATCTCTTGTATTATGTAATCTTGTTATCATTATGTTTGTGAAAAATCAAAGTCTAGTGAAGCCGTGTAGGGCCTATTTCGATTCACTAGTATAGTTACTTTGTTATTCATATAATTTTCTTAATCAAAACACACAACCAAAGTCTAGTGAAGCCTTGTGAGGCCTATTTCGATTCAATAGCAACTTGTTGTTTATCTTGTTGTTCTTGTGTTGGTTAGAAGTTTGGGTTTAGATGTGTAATGACAATAAAGGTGGTAATGGTGATTTATTGAATATGTATAGCTGAATTTTTGCTTATGATTGAATTAGTAATGAAGTGATATACCCTTGTTTGTTAGTTTAGTAAAGTTAGAGAAGGAGATTATTAGTTAAGGTAGATTGTTGTTTGCTTGAAGTATGAAAAGAGTTATTGATGGTATTTGTTGTGCTAGGAAAGTATAGGTTTTGATGGAAGTACTTGGTGGTTGAGTATTGTTAATTTAGGCGTTCCTAAGATTGCAAGAGGAAGTTTGGTTGAAATTTATAGAGCTATGGAAGTAATTTAGGTGTGAAGATAGGTAAATAGTAATGATGTAAAGAAGGAGGATGTGTTAACAGATTATGAATAAGATAGGCCATATGATTATGATTGATTGTCATTGTGTACTAGTTTTTCTTAATGCTATGTTCTATAGTTTTGAAGTGAAAATTATGAGTGAGATTGTGTTGTAAATTATGTTTAGCTCTAGACATTAATTTTGAACAGTTGATGGTTCGGTTGTTGATCTTAGTTATATGGAGGTGATCTAGTAGGCCTGAACAGTGTATGCAAGACTGTAAGATCATGTGTTCGTAATTAAGTATTGTGTAGAGGTGTGCCCAAGGTGCTATAGAGATGCATTATTTTTCGAGGATTATTGCATATTGTATGGTTAGTAGTAACGTTGAGTGGCTAGGTGGAGAAAGGCTAGTTAGATAATTTATGTTGTTCTTGATAGCTAAGTTAAGGAGTTATGATTGAAGATGTTGAGTATTTTTAGTATGATTTTATTCTCATGGTTTGGGAAAAATATAAGTATAGAAGTGTGATCTTGGTAGGCTATGATTATGTGATTAGAGATGTAGATATAGTTGCAAATATAAGTGTAAGTCTTGGATGATGATTATTGAAGCTAGGAATTAAGGATGGCATTTAGATGGGTTGTTTAAGAATGAAGTCAGTAAGTTTGAAATTAGTTTATTCTTGTGAGTTTAGCATTTATGTGTAGATAATAGAATGTGAAATTATGGCTTAATCTCGAGAATATGGAGTAGACCATCATACTAGCTTTAACCTAAGGGGGAGATGGTTAGTGAAGAACCAAACCGAGTTGTGAGAATTAGATTGTGATACATGTCAATAATGAGTTGTGATGAGATAGTGATCCCTTCTTACTCTAGAGTATTCCTTGGATTTCAGTTATTACGACATCACTTTCTTGACAAATCCATGCCTCAGGCCTATGCTTATACCTATCATGTGTGCTCAAGCCCATTCTCAGCTTCTAGCAAGCATATAACAGCTTCACTCTGTGATTTGAGTTATCTCTTATGAATCTATAAACTCCATTCTTATGTTGAATAGCTCATGATAAGTATAAACTCATTTTTCAGAGTATTTAAACTCATGATACTAGTGAAGTTCGCATTATATCATGCATATCCTCAACTTAGATTTCTTTAATAAATCCATGCCTTTGATATTTTATTCCTCAGGATAAAGATAAGTGTTAATTTTATGTATTGTAGTTTTCGTTCTTCTGGTTCATATGTGTTAGCCCTTCGATGACCTCTTCCTATGTTAAGATAGTGGTGATAATAGTGGATAAGCAATGGTTTATATGTGAGAGAGTTGATGACCCTCATTAAGAAAGATTATTTATGCTTTTCTATCTAAGGCAAAAGTGTGAAGTAAGATTGAGGCCAAGTCTTTGATACATGTCATGGTTAGTTAAAAATTATGTATATGTTTTTAAGAATAGTGCAAGAAAATTGTTGTTGATAAAGGTTTAGAGAATATACGAAGTATGCCTTTATGGGTATTTGCCTTAAAGTTATATGTGATTTTTAATGATAGGCTTGAATGTCATGTTGGGTGTAAGATAATGAATGCAATATGCCCTAGTGAATCCATATCAAGAGTTTTAAATTAATCATTGAAGTGGTAAGGCATGTTATGCTTAGGGTGTGAGCTCTAAGCAGATATAGAATATTGAACCTTATGGTTTAGACTAGTATTGTGGTTTGGCATGTTGTATCTTGTGATTTAGTGTTAGGCTTGATCATGGTGAGAGAACATAGTTTAGTTAAGGCCTTAGTAGAAAGATTTTGCAGTGCCAATATGAGAATTATAAGTTGAATCAAATGAGTATGGTATTTAAGGGGAATAGTATAGTTGAGAGAGCATTTGAGAAGTGATGCTAAGCTTGAAAGTAAGAAGATACGTTGCCTACGGCCTAGCGATCCTATCCTATTTTATGAGCTATATAATTATATTCCATGCTATAGGGTTATATAAATTTTGTAATTCCTTAGTCAAATGTCTTGTTCAGAGCATGCCCAAAATTCTTTGCTCCCAAATGTCAATAGAATTTCGTAGAAAAGTGCTGAAGAAATACTCCATTTGAGTATGGGTAGTCAGTATGATCCAGTCCATATAGTATGTAATCTAGTTTAGCAAGCAAAGAGATAAGCTCCTATAAATTCTTAATTTTCCAGCTAGTCTTACTATTCGCAGTCTTATATGTATGTACATTCAAAGAGGCAATGTGTTTGTGTCCAATTAAATTATGAATTCAGCTCAATTCATGCATCAGTTTCAGTTTCAGATATTAAGTCATAATTCAGTTCATAAGTATCTTGTGTAGTATCACAGTCTCTTCCTAGTATTTTCATCAAATTATTATCATTCGGGGACAAATGATCCCAAGAGGGGGATGTTGTAATAACCTGAGTTTTAATGTCATAAACCTCTCATCCTTTCTCATGAGATCAGATCCAATGCAAAGTAATGGGTACTCATAAGTTGACACTCTCATTTCTATCTTAGACATATAGTTATTTTTCTTGAGGATTCATGCACTTGCAGGCCAGTTCAGTAGCTTATTATTCTTGAGATCCAGTGATTTAGTTCTATCAGTTACACATGATAGCTTGAAGACTAATATTTCTCTGTGTTTCAAGTTAATTATCCACATTCGAGGACGAATGTTCCCAAGGGGGAGATAATGTAATACCCCATATTTTCGTGCTTGAATTCTAACTGTCGTTCCTGCGCGTCTAAGCTCTAATCTATGTGATTTTCACGTAAATACAAGTTGCATGATCATTACCCTAGTCTATGGAGTAGTTTAGAGGTGGAAAATGTTTATAGCAATGACATAGAACAAGGTTGAGCTAAGACCAATTGATTCATCCAAAGTTTGACATTTGATTCTACAAAAGTCAACTTCAAATGTGAATATCTCTTAATATACATGGAATTTTTCATCCCAAGACCTATCAAATTGTAGATAATTGAATTAGATTTTAAACGATATCAATTTTGCAAAAATCTAATACCCAGGCGAAGAGTTATGCCCATTTTTGTGAGAGGCAGTAAGGGTGTACGATGGGCAATGCGCCGCCCAATCAAATGTGTCCGATTGGGAGTGCGAGGCACACTTATATGTCTGCCATAAGGTGTGCGACGCACACCTTAAGGTCTGCCATGGGTTGTACACCGCATACCTCACTTTCAAATGCCAAAAACACCCCTATATATGTCTATAACATGGGATTAAACTCCCACAACATCAAAATATGTTTACTTTCTCTCAAAATCACCAAGAACAAATTTAGGGTTTCAACATAAAAAACCCAATATCTAGACATTCAACCGTGAGAATTCTATAATTTTTACATATTTAGAATCCCCGTTACGAAGGCTGCGAGTGACACCCAAAAGTTCGTGAATAGCATTACGTCATTTTAAAATTCATTCAAAGCTTCAAGTTTAATTTATGTGAGGTTTTTCAACAAGAACAATTTTTCGTTCTTGTGCCCAAAAATACTTTCTTTTACGAAGTTATGGATTTCATATATTTTACTATGATTTTAAAGCATGAACTTATATCCTATATTGATTATCATGAGATTATGATATTTTTGATATTTTAGAAGCGGAATTATATGAGAATGATGATATTTTGGGCCATATAACTGAATTTTCCAGATTTTGAAGGGATTTATATATGTTTATGATGTAAAGCTTGAATTTTGATAAGTTTTAATATGACATTGAGACATGAGTTTTGAACTCTATTTGAGATTTTTTTTTCTGAGAAATCATGTGTTATAAATACCTCGAGTTTGAATGATTTGAGTTGATGAAGAAGCTTTGACCTTTCGGTTGTAAAAAAGGGTGTTTTTGAACCCAAGATGAGAAACGAAATCCACTTTTATTGATTATTATGAAAAGGGTAATAAGATGGATCCCGTTGTGAATTGTTGGACTCTTTATTAGTGGATTTTATTTTGAAAAGATCTGAGCTAAGTTCGGGAGTAGTATTTAGCACCGGGCGGAAGGTATAGCTATTTTGGTACTTTCCTAGAACTACGTTCCCCCATAGAATATGAGCCTGGGGCTGATTTATATAGTGATCACTAGTGTTTGGATTGATGATATAAAGTCCTACTCCGATGGCAAGGAATAGGTCGACTCTCTCCAACGGGGGTAGAACATTGGACTCCATATAGCTCACATTGTTTATGTCGGTTGTAAGAGACTTCCAACATGTGCGTGTGTGTACCCTCCTATATAAGATAAATGTATATGTTTTAAAGGATTGGTTTTGAGAAAGTTATTGTTTCCAAAAGATTGAGATATTATGTTCTAAAGAGAATTGTTCTGAAATTTGATTACTCTATATGTTTGAAACTAAGGAAGAAGTGAATTGAGAACTTATTGTAATAACTCACTTGTTTTACTTCACATGTATTATTCATCCATGATTTCGATGATTTAATTCGAGATAAGTGAGTCATTTATATCAACATGCATAATTTAATAAATTGTGATGATATTAAGATATTATTTTATATATGCATTGCGCCCCCATATGCTCGGTACGTTTCTAAGGTACTGACCCATATATTCGTATGTGGGCTATATTTTCTCGGAATGTAGGTACATGGTATAGTGTACATTTTTAGATCCAGTCAGTTCGCGACATCCAGTCAGTAGGTGATGAGTCCGTTTGATTCAAGGGCTTGAGTTAGTTATATAGTTCGAGAAGTGTTGTATTTTCTTTATCTAGCCGTATTGAGTTGGGATAGTCGGGAGTCATGACCCAGCTACCTATAGTCAGTACTAGTAGAGGCTTCATAGCCAGTCAATAGAAGTTGATGTATTTCGTATTTGTTTTGGTTGTAAAAGCAGAGTTGTAATCTTCTAAATTTAGTATTGTATCTATCATTTTCAAAAAAGAGTTATTTTTCGCAGATTTTTATAGATTTATACTTTTTGTTCAGTTTCTTATGAGTTATGCTAGTATAAGGGTTAGCTTGGGGTCACTTGTGATCCTAAGCACCGTGTCTCGAGACTCGATTTCAGGGCGTTACATAGTCTTATTTTTGACCCATTAACTTTGAGGATTTTAAATGAGTCTTCCCGACCCTGAGACGTAGATTTTTAAGTTAATTCATGTTCAAGGGTGTAACGAGCATGTCTTGGGGAATTTTAAGATTTTTTAAATCAGGATTGGGTCATGTTTAGATTTCGATTCTAGCAACTCAACGCGATTGCATAGTGTCGTGCTAGTTATGGCGATAAGGCACTCACCTCATCGCAGTGGCCTTGTCATCCGCATTCCAGTTATGAATTTAATTCCCTAAGAGGCAGTCATGTCTTTTCCAATATACCCAATTCGTAAAAACAAGTGATTAAAATTCAAGTAGGACATTATTCGCCCCAAATTCTCAAATTTCCGCTCAAGAACAAACCCTAATCATCTCTAAGTTCATAAATCTCATTCCTTTCTCTCCAAGAAAACCAAGAAATCAAGTTACCAAATTGAAGAACCTTCAATAAAGCTTAAAGAGTTATGTTTCTCTTTCAAGATATAAGGTTTAAGGTATGTGTGATGTTCATCCATGGGTCCTTTTCACCTACGAAGTCCAAGAATCCCCTTTTTATATCAAATTATGAGTTTTTACATGTTTATGATGAATTATCTCCATGAAATTGTTATTGATTTTGATTATAAGTTACGTTACAAGTGTTTTTTGATGGAATGGGCCCTTTACACATTTGAATGATGCAATTTCTATGTTAAATCCCTAATTCATGGTTTTAGTATGGTAACTATGGTTTCAATCACATGTTTTACCCATTCCCATGCTTAAGTTCATGCTTCCTATATATTTGATGAAATGTCTAAATGTTCGGTTTTGAGCAATGATCCTTCATTATAGATTTTAAAGATTTATATGTCCTTATTATTATTTTTATTCAGTGATAGTAGGTAACGAACACTCGATACCTATTTGTTTACATAATTTCAGTATCTTCAGAATAAATTCAAATATACCATGAGCATTATCATTCAGCCAGTTATTTATGATCAGTTGTTTGGTCAGTTAAGCTTAGTTCAGTGTAGTAATCAGTGTCATTCAGGTTGGGGTAGGACTTACCACCGAGCAAACTCAGGGATGGGGGATCACCTACCAATAGAGGGTGTAACCTTTAGTAGCAGTCCTTTGGTTCCAGAACTACATAGCCGGCATAGGTTAGAGACATCAACCTGCCAGTTAAGGGTTGATGAAGTATTTACCTGCTAGTTGAGGGTGACACATATCTCATTAGAGAACCTACCATATAAGGGTGACTAATTAGTCCTTCAGGACATTAGTTTAGTGGATCCACATAGCCATTGTTAGTACCCGTGGCACAGTACTAACGCCCTTCCAACTGAGGTTACAAGTTGGAACCTAATTAGCTTAAATTGGGGCATGTTGATTAGACGATACCTCTCACAGTCTCAGTTCAGTATTTAGTATGTATTCAATTTAGGTTTGCTTGACCATAGCATATAGTTCATCAGTTATTTAGTTACCTGATTTCAATAAATCCATTTACAGACTATTTCAGTATCATGTTATATGATTGGTCATGCATTCTCAAATTTTATAGTTTTCATACATTTATACATCAATTATCTCATGTTATTCAGTTAGTCATTAGTTAATGCACATGAACCTATGTATTTAAGCCTAATCTCATCTCATATACCAATATATTCAAAGTATTGATTGGATATTTCTTTGCACTATGTTGTCTTATATTATATGTTCAAATGCTCAGCTCCCCAACCGCAGTTAGACATCTCAGCGTTACTTAGCAGCAGTGGTGGTGAGTCCTTATCTTTTGGGGACATGATGGTTTATTTTAGTTATTTAGTAATTTAGTATTATTCAGTCAATCAAAGTTAGTTGGGGACTTGTCCCATCAACTCCATAGTCAGTCTATTAGAGGTTTTTCACACATACAGTCAACCAGTTAGATATTCAATTAGTTTTATCAGATCTTTCATACATGTTTTGATATGTATTTCACTATCCAGTTTTGCATTATCTTATCAATATTTAAAACCTTATGGCGTTGATAATTAGGTTGTGGTCACTTATGATCGTAAGCACCATTGTTACAACTAGGTGGTAGCCTCGGGTCTTGACAAAACTTGCTATCAGAGCCTAAGGTCTTACAGTGTCCTAAGGAGTCTGAAAAGCCGCATTGATTAAAGTCTTTTGCATGGGTGTGAAGCGCGCCACACTTATAGACAAGAGGCTAAAAGAAGTTTTAGGAAAAAATTTCCTTCTTTCAATATTCATATCATGCGAGTGAGCATGAGCTCTATTTAAACTCTCTTTCTAATCCATCCTTTATTCTGTTATAAAAAAATGCCTCCTAAAAAGAATAACGGAAGGAGAAATGAAAATCAACCCACACTTTTGCCTGTTAAGGAAGATCCCCTGAATAAGCATCTCTCTCATTCTAAATTTAGAGTTGCATTCACTACCTTATCTCACTCAGTAGTAGCTCAAAATAATAAGCAGGCTGCTTTCCTATCCAATCCAATTGCTAGCATAGTTGTAGCTAGAATTTGAGACTTTACCCGAATAAATCCTCTCTTTTTTTTGGGATCCAAGTCTTATGAGGATCGATAAGAATTTCTTGATATGGTTCAAAAGGTGATCTATATTATGTGTGTCACCTCAAGTGAGAGTGCAAATTTGGATTCTTACCAGTTGCAGGATATAGCTCATACGTGGTATAAGCAGTTGAAGGCAGATAGGGGTGCCGAGGTAGGGCTTGTAGAGTGAGAAGAGTATGTCATAACCTTTTTAGACATTTTTTCCCTTAGAGTTAAGAGAAAGCTAAGGTGTTGGAGTTTATTAATTTGAAGCAGGGTAATATGAGTGTGAAGGAACACTCACTTAAGTTTACCCAATTGGCGAGGTATGCTCCTTAGATGGTAGCTGATAATAGATCTAGAATGAGTAAGTTTGTTTTTAGGTTGCTTATAGTATGGTCAAAGAGTGTTGGACTACTATGTAAAATAAGGATATGGATCTAGGTTGAGGAGCAAAAGCTTAAAGAGAAAGAGAGATAGAGAGAATAAGAGGGCTAGAATAGGTAGCTTTAATTTTTCTCAGCCTAGGTTAGAATGTGGTAACCATTCTCAATTTCATCAGAAATTTTAAGCCCCAGCACCATGTTTAGCTAGTGCGCCAGTGCCAAAGTTCAGGAATGAAAGTCAGGATAGAGCACTAGGCTTTACATCTCAGGGTAGCAAGAACAGTGGTCGTACTAATCCACTCTATAGGAAGTGTGACAAAAATCATCAGGGGGTGTGTAAGGCTGGTAGTGATAAGTGTTTTGGGTGTGGCAATCTAGGCCACAGGATGAGAGAGTGTTGTGTAAGTATGTGGAAGGGTAGGAATGATCACCAGCAGGGTCAGACTAACTCTTCAACAGCACCAGCAGGTCATCTGACTCAGCATGGTGCCACTTTCTGTGCAACCAGTGGACAGCGCTAGAATAGGCTTATGCAATTCAATCCCATCATGATTAGGAAAGCTCTCCTGATGTGGTTACTGGTACGTTGTAGGTCTTTTATCTTCATGTTTATGTTTTATTAGACCCCGGAGCCTCAGTTTCTTTCGTAACCCTTTACATAGCAGTTGATTTAGGTATTAGTCCTAAATTTTAAGCAGAACCCATTTCATTGTCTACTCTAGTAGATGGCTCTATTGCAGCTAGGCAGGTATGCAGGAACTATCCAGTCACAATATCTCAAAAATTCATGTCAGTTGATCTTGTAGAGTTAGAGATGACTGATTTTGATGTCATTCCCGGCATGGATTGGCTCCACTCATGCTATACCTTAGTTGATTGCAGAAATAGAGTCATTCAGTTTCAGCTTCCAAATGAACAAGTTATTGAATGGATGGGTAGTACTTCAGTGCTAAGGGGTCAGATTGTTTCATATCTTAAGGCAAGAAAAATAATTTCTAAGGGTTGTGTTTACCATCTTGTTCGAGTCAAGGAATTTAGTTCTGAGGCTCCCAATCTCGAGTTAGTTTTAGTAGTAAGGGAATTTCCAGATATATTTCCTAGAGATCTTCTAGAAGTTCCTTCTGAAAGAGAAATTGACTTCGGAATAGATCTCCTTCTAGATACCTAGCCTATCTCTATTTTTCCCTATAGAATGGCTCCAACTGAGCTAAAAGATTTAAAAGAACAGTTAAAAGATCTCTTAGATAAGGGATTTATTAGGCCCAGTGTTTTCCATAGGGTGCTACAGTTCTTTTCGTGTGTAAGAAAGACAGTTCTCTCAGAATGTTCATCAATTACCATCAGTTGAACAAAGTCACAATCAACAATAAGTATCCACTCTCTAGGATTGATGACTCATTTAATCAACTTTAGTGTGTCAGTTACTTCTCTAAGATAGACCTCACATCTAATTATCATCAGCTCAGAGTCAGATAATATGACATTTCAAAAACAACTTTCAAAACTCGATATGGTCACTTCAAATTTCTAGTTATGTCTTTTGGACTTACAAATGCCCCAGCAGCTTTTATGGACTTTATGAATAGAGTGTTCAAGCAGTACTTGGTCATGTTCGTCATAGTCTTCATTAATGATATTCTTGTTTACTCCCGTAGTGAAAATGATCATGCAGACCATCTCGGAATTATATTGCAAACTCTTAGAGCCCATCAGCTATTTGCCAAATTCAGTAAGTACAATTTTAGTCTAAGATCAGTAGCTTTTCTTGACCTTATTATTTCCGTTGAAGGCATTAGAGTTGACCCTTAAAAGACCAAAGAAGTGAAAAACTAGCCCAAACCTATCTCTCCATCAGATATCAGGATTTTCTTAGGTTTGGATGGCTATTATAGATGGTTTATTAAAGGGTTTTCATATATTGAGTCCCCCAGAAGAAAATCAATATTCTATGGTCAGATTCTTATGAAAAGAGTTTTCAGGAGTTGTACACTTGACTCACTTTAGCCCCAATTTTGACTTTGCTAAAGGGTTCAGATTGGCTTGTTGCTTATTGTGATTCTTCCAGAGTTGATCTTAGTTGTGTGTTGATGTGGAGATGTAAGGTCATAGCCTATGCCTTTAGACAGGTTACACCTCATGAAAAGAATTACCCTACCCATGATTTTGAGTTGGCAGCTGTTGTTTTTGCCTTGAAAATTAGGAGGCATTATCTTTATGGAGTTCATGTTGACGTGTTCACGAATCACAATAGTTTAAAGTATGTGTTCTCATAGAAAGATTTAAATCTTCATCAGAGAAAGTGGTTGATTTGTTGAAAGATTATTATATAAGTGTGTTGTATCATCCGAGTAAGGCCAATGTAGTAAAAGACGCCCTTAGCAGGTTGTCTATGGGTAGTCTTGCTCATGTTGAGAATAATAAGAAGAAGTTAGTTTAAGAGGTTTATCAGCTTTCTAGATTAGGTATTCAGTTAGTTGATTTGTCTATGGATAGTGTATGGGTTTAGAATAGTTTAGAATCTTCTTTGGCTACCAAATTAAAGGAGAAGCAAGACAGGGATCTCAGTTTAGTTAAGTTGAAGGAATCACTTAGAGATCAAAAAGTAGAGGTTTTCTCCTAAGGGGGAGATGGTGTGTTGCAATGTCAGGGTAGACTATGTGTGCCATATGTAGATGGTTTAACATAGAAAATCCTTGTAGAAGCACATGGTATGCATTATTTTATTAACCCAGGAGACACTAAGATGTACCATGATTTACGAGAAATCTATTGGTGAAGTGTTATGAAAGAGGATATTGCAGAATTTGTAGCTAAGTGTTCTAATTGTCAGCATGTTAAGGTTGAACACTAGAGGCCTAGTAGTACGTTACAGGAGTTTAGTATTCCTACTTAGAAGTGGGAAGTTGTGAATATGGACTTTGTGATGGGTTTGCCTTGTAAGCGTCATCATCATCATTCGATATGGGTCATTGCAGACAGAATGACTAAATTAAACCATTTCTTGTTAGTTCATAATTCTTACTCAGCTGAGGACTACGCCAAGCTCTATATTAGAGAGTTGGTTAGTTATCATGGAGTCCTATTGTCTATCATTTTGAATTGAGGTACTCAATTTACCTCTCACTTTTCGAAAGCTTTTTAGAAGGGTCTTGGTACCCAACTTTATCTCAGTATAGCTTTTAATCCTCAGACAGATGGTCAGGTAGAGAGGACCACTCAGACCCTAGAGGATATTTTGAGGGCATGTGTTCTTGACTTTAAAGGTTGGGATGATCACTTTTCTTTGATCAAGTTTTCTTACAATAACAGTTATCACTCCAGTATTCAGATATCTCTATTTGAGATTTCTATAGGAGGAGATATAGATCTCTTATTGGTTGGTTTGAGGAACATGAGGATACTTTGATAGGTCCAGATTCAGTGTTTGATATAATGGAGAAGGTTCAGTTGATCAGGGAGAGGGTTAAGACAGCCCAAAGTCATCAGAAATCCTATGCAAATATGCGTAAGAGAGATCTTGAGTTTGTAGTTGGGGATTTGGTATATTTGAAAATCTCTCCCATGAAGGGAGTGGAGAGATTTGGCAAGAAAGGGAAGTTTAGTCCCCGATATGTTGGCCCTTATAGAATTTTGAGTCATTTGGTAAGGTACCTTATGAGCCTGAGTTGCCTGCAGACTTGGCATCAGTGTATCCAGTGTTTTATGTTTCCCTGTTAAAGAAGTGTATTGGTGATCTAGTTGTTAGAAAGCTCAGATGTTAAGGATAACCTTCTTAGATTTTCGGGATAACCTTTCTTACAAAGAAATCCCAGTCGAGATCCTTGATTGTCAGATTCATAGGGAACAAAAAAGTTTCCTTGGTCAAAGTTCTTTGGCAGAATCAGTCTGTTGAGGGAGCCACTTGGTAAGCAGAAGCAGATATATGTACCAAGGACCCTCATCTTTTCTCTGTAAACTCAAACTTAGCTTAAGGTAACAGTTTTCCATATATTGTTCTTTTCCATTCTCAGTTCCATCTATATAATTATTCTAATATCACTGCGTGTATTCACGAATTCAGTTCAGTCATGTATCATGTTTTAGACTCTATCATGTAATCATGTTTTCAGCTATGCATGTTCATTATGTGATTTCAGTTTCTCCAATATTCTCAGCTTAATTAGTCTCATTCGAGGAGGACTATTCCCAAGGGGGAGATATTGTAATACCCCATACTTTTCTTAGCTTAGTTCATCTCCTAGTTGCATGCATAAGAGGCTTAAGGCCTGAAAAATTCACTAAGTGTTGGGGACTTAGTCTTATTTTTTTCCTCATAACTTTGAGGATTTTAAAAGAGTCTTCCCGACCCCGAGGAGTAGGTTTTTGAGTAAATTAATTTTTAGAGCTGTAAGGAGCATGTCTCAGGGAAGTTTCAGAATTTTTGGACGAGGATTGGGTCATTTTTGGATTTCGATTACATCAACTCAACGCAATTGCATCGCGCCACGTTGGTTATAGAGATGAGGCACTTACCGCATCGCGATGGCCTTTTCATCCGCATTGTAATTATGAATTTAATTTCTGGAGGGGCATTCATACCTTTTTCCATTGACCCAATTCATATAAACAAGAGATTAAACTTTAGTTAGGGGATTATTTGCCCCAAATTCTCCAATTTCCTCTCAAGAACAAACCCTAATCATCCCCAAGTGCATCAATCTCATTCCTTTCTCTCCAAGAAAACCAAGAAATCAAGTTACCAAATCCAAGAACCTTTAAGGAAGCTTAAAGAATTATGTTTCTCTTTCAAGATATAAGGTTTAAGGTCTGTGTGATGTTTATCCATGACTCCTTTTCACCCATGGAATCCAAAAATCCCCTTTTTATATCAAATTATGAGTTTTTATATATTTATGATGAATTTTCACCATGAAATTGTTATTGATTTTGATTATAAGTTATGTTACAAGTGTTGTTCAATGGAATGAGCCCTTTACATATTTGAATGATGCAATTTCCATGTTAAATCCCCAATTCATGGTTTTAGCATCGTAACTATGGTTTCAATCACAAACATTACCCATTCCCATGCTTAAGTTCATATTTTCCATGTGTTTGATGAATTGTCTAAATGTTGGGTTTTGAGCAAGATCATTCATTATAGTTCTTAAATCTTCATATGTCCTTATTGTTATTTTTATTCAGTGCTGGTGGATTATGAACACCCGATACCTATTTGTTTACATAATTTCAGTATCTTTAGAATGGATTCATATATACCATGAGCATTATCATTCAATCAGTTACTCATAATAAGTTGTTTGCTCAGTTAAGATTAGTTCAGTTCAGTAATTAGTGTCATTTAGTTGGGAGTAGGATTTAGCACCGAGCGAACTCAGGGATGGGGGATCACCTACCAATAGAGGGTGTGACCTATAGTAGCTATCCCTGGGTTCTAGAATTATTTAGCCAATGTAGGTTAGAGATATAAACCTTCCAATTGAGGGTTGATGAAATGTTTACCTGCCAGTTGAGGATGACACGTATCTCATTAGATCACCTTCCAGATGATGGAGGCTTATTAGTCCTTCAAAATTTTAGTTTAGTGGATCCTCAAAACCATTGTTAGTACCCGTGGAACTTTACTGGCACCCTTCCAATTGGGGTTACAGGTTGGACCCTAATTAGCTCAAATTGGGGCATGCCGATTAGATGATACCTCTCACAGTCTCAGTTTAACATTCAGTATGTATTCAGGTTAGGTTTGCTTGACCATAGTATCCAGTTCATCAGTTATTTAGTTACCAAATTTTAGTATTTCAGTTTACAGACTATTTTAGTATCATGTTATATTCTTGGTCATGCATTCTCAGATTTTACATTTTTCACACATTTATGCATCAGTTATCTCATACTATTCAGTCATACATTAGTTCATGCACATGAACGTATGTATTTCAATCTAACCTCATCTCATAAACTAGTACATTCAAAGTATTGATCGCATATTTTCTTTGTGCTATGTTGTATTATATCATAGGTTCGGACGCTCAGTTCCCCGACCGCAGTTAGACATCCCTGTGTTATTCAGCAGCAATTATGGTGAGTCCTCATTTTTAGAGGACATGATGGTTTATTTTAGTTATTCAGTAGTTCAGTATGATTCAGTCAACCGAAGTTAGTTGGGGACTTGTCCCATCAACTCCACAGTTAGTCAGTTAGAGGCTTTTCAAACATGTAGTCAGTTAAATATTCAGTTGGTTTAATCAGATATTTCAGACACATTTTGATACAGATTTCAATATCCAGTTTTACATTATCTTATCAGTATTTTAAATCTTATGGCATTGACAGTTTACTTCTGCACATGTGTATTTGGTTACTTTGTTTATTGTTCATAGCAGGTACCAGCTCATGGATTAGCTTATGGTCACTTATAACTGTAAGTACCGTTGTCGCGACTAGGGGGTAGCCTCGGGTCAAGACAATAGGCAACACATAGATTCAACTTCTAGTCTAAAAAATCTTTACTCTATCTATAGTTGAATATATAAACTCGATATAATTGATATAATAATATAGTTAATATAGATAATTGACTTTCAATTTGAAAAAATATTTATTCATTTTATATCTATGAATTCGATCTAATTGATATAGACATATAGTCAACACATATAGTTGACTTCCAATTTAGAAAATATTTATTCATTTAATATATATGAATTAATATAATTGATATAGTTATATTGTCAACACGCATAATTGACTTTTATTTTTTAATTCTTGATTCGTTCTATATATATAGATTCAATCAAATTGATATCATTATATAGTCACACTTTTAATTGATGTTTAATTTGAAATAATGATTCAATCAAATTGATATTGCTATATAGTCACACTTTTAATTCACGTCTAATTTGTAATATTGATTCTATCAAATTGATATCCTTATATAGTTACACTTTTAATTCACGTCTAATTTGGAATATTGATTCTATCAAATTGATATCCTTATATAGTTACACTTTTAATTCACGACTAATTTGAAATATTGATTCAATATAATTGATATAGCTATATAGTCAACACATATAACTAAATTCTAATTTGAAAAGTCTTACTCTTTCTATAGATAAATATATGGAGGTGTAGTTATATCGTTAACACAAATAATCGACTTCTAATTTGTAATTTTCTTACTCTATCTATAGATAAATATATAGATTTAACTTCTAGTTTGCTCTATCTATAGATTAATTTATAGATTCGATAAATTGATATAGTTATATAGGCAACACATAGATTTGGCTTCTACTTTGAAAATTCTTTACTCTATCTTTAGATGAATATACAGTCTCGATATAATTGATATAATAATATAGTGAATATATATAATTGACTTTCAATTTGAAAAACATTTATTCATTTTATATATATGCATTCGATCTAATTAATATAGTTATGAAATCAACACATATAATTGACTTCTAATTTAAAAAAATATTTATTCATTTTATATATATGAGTTCGATCTAATTGATATAGTTATGTAGTCAACACACATAATTGACTTTTATTTTTCAATTTTGTGTTATATATATATATATATATATATATATACATACATATATATATATATATGTATATATATATATATATGTATGTATGTATGTATGTATATATTCAATCAAATTGATATCATTATATAGTAACACGTTTAATTGACGTCTAATTTGAAAAATTGATTCGATCTATAGACGTGAATTAAATTAGATGTGATCTATAGTAACAAAATATCAATTTGATCGAATCAATTTTCAAATTAGACGTGAACTAAAAGTTTGACTATATAACGATATCAATTTGATCGAATCAATATTTCAATATGAACTAGATAAACTAGAACTTGTGTGGCTGTTTTCCATACTCATTTTTTCTCAAAAAAAATATATGATAATGATAGAGTTAGCGTTGATGTTTTTGATGTTTAGTGAAGGATAATCAAATGCAAGTTAACTTGTACATTAGTTAAAAAAATATATATATTAAAATGTTCAATGTATTAATTGTTGGCAAGCATGATCATGATTACCTAATTGTTCTCTTTATAATTAATCATTAAATTAAGTTTTAGAGGAAAAATTAGGATTTTGGAGGGAATTGGAGCCTAATTAGGCTTAGGGAGTTAAGGGGTAGCAATGTCTATTTACATTCTATGGACGTTTTTGGATGCATGATTTTGGACGTTTGGCTTTTTCCTTCTCTTATATATCTCTTAAAAAACTTCAAGTGGAGCCTTGGAGCAATAATAAAGATGTCGTAGATAACCGGTTTGAACCGTGGAATCAATAGGCTACATTACAACCCCTTAGTGTGCGCGCAGCTGTTACCCAACCCTAGTGAATACAATTTACTTGAACTTCCCTTTTAATCCCTTAAACTGCTTAAATTTGTTTGCTAATTTTGTAGTTAAATGTAATTATACATTGCAGCTTTACTTAATTTTGGAAGTCTGGCTGGCTTATAGAAAGTATAATTTAACCTGGGAAGCTATGGAACCAAATTTAAAGCCGTATGTTTTAGTTGTAGTTGAGAAAGACAGATTGGCAGATGATACTTGAAGGTTATGCGCCCTTAAATGCCCAATAATTTGGTATTTTTGATAATCTTTCTTATGGATAAACTAGACTAAGAAAACATCTTTATAATACATTGTAAGGAACATAGATTTCATTTTTGGTTGAACATCATGATGTAAAGCATCAAAAGGGGCAGCTGGTGCAACCCTAATGGTTGCTATGTAGGAGGCCTACCCTGATTCAAGCATCAGTGAGTAATTCCATGGCTCAAACCTATAACCTATAAGTCATGCGGTGTAACTCCCTAAGAACCTATCCTGAGATGTCACACGGTGTTTAAGGCCACACACAGCCTTAAACTAAACCTCTGAGCCTGTATTTACTCCTATAATTCACCATGACAATAATCGAGCGGTAATAAGAAAGAATAATCATGCCATGAACATACTAAGATACAAAGTAATACTGTCCTGTACAATCAAAATACTAACGTTCTGTACATACTGGTACTCTAGTCTGACAAATCCTCTACTACATAAGACTGAAGAGCCATTGGGACAAATCCTTAACTGACTCATATTGAATGGAAAAAATAACAACCATCAATTAGCAAGACAAAAATCATGAACATAGGTCCTCGAACCATGAGGACTCACCAACTGCAGAAATGAACATGAAGGTACTCAAAAATCACTTTCGTTGCTGAGACTGAGCACCTTAACCTATATCACGAGGAAATATAGAATACAAAAGAGTATGGGAGTCAGTACTTGAGAATATACTGAGTATGTGGGGGTGGATGCAATATTTTAAATAATATCATAAATGTATAAGAAAACCATGCATGCTGACAGTAATAACTCTCTTCGCTTGAATTATCTGAAACATTATTTCCACAAATCATTAGTAATAACACGTGCTTCATAAATCTCATAAATCATTCAACTCAACTCCAAAAACTTTGACTCATGACTTAGAGCTACTCTATAACTCAAGGTATTTAGATCATTATGGGTTTGGGAGTTTCTTATAACCGACATAACTACTCCATGTGAGCCGCATAGAGTCCAACGTTTTGTCCTCCTAAGGAGAGAACCCCACATTGGCAGGAGTGTCGTACTCTTGCCAGGGAGTACAACCTGAATCTCATCATCACAATCTCATACTCGGACTTTGGCCCACAATTATCAACATCATTCCTACAGTGGCACGTAGTTTTGTGAAAATACCAAATTTCCTGCTCGGTGTTAAATACTCCTCCCAGACTCAGCTCAGAACGCGTTAGGAAATCCACCTTAATAAATATCAACTCATGGGTCTATCATGACGACCAAAATAATAGTATATCTCATCGGTAAATTATATACTACTGTGGATTCCTAACTTGACTCAAATTCAAACAATGTTTCTCAACATCAAGTACATTTGCTTATCAAATCATTTCAGCTATCAAAAGTTTCAAGGAAACATCATAGTACTCATTCTTGACTCTCAAGTTCAATATCAATATGTATTCAATAATCAACTTCTCATGGAAGGCTTAAATCATGATACTTATCTCAACTCATTCAAAAATCATCAATACGTAATGACAATATACAACTCATGGAATAAATTCTCAATTTAAGAAGCATGATGGTGAAATAATCATAATTATCAAACTTATTCAACTCAAATCTCATAAATCATAAATAAAGAAATTTGGGTGTAAACCCACTTGCAATATCATGTAAATCAGTAATAGAAAGTAAATCTTTAGGCACAAGAATGAAAAGAGTGTTCTGGTTCAAACCCCACATACCTTGGATTTTGATTTGAAGATGTAGAAACTTGTTTGGAACTCTCCTTACACTTTTAGGCCAAGATTCTTGATGCCTTTGACTTGAGAA
This sequence comes from Capsicum baccatum var. pendulum, assembly GCA_030864225.1. Lineage (NCBI taxonomy): Eukaryota > Viridiplantae > Streptophyta > Magnoliopsida > Solanales > Solanaceae > Capsicum > Capsicum baccatum. The sequence continues at coordinate 103,781,721 of CM061551.1, forward strand.
ACTTCGCTCTTGAATAACTTGGAGAAAGTCATGGAAATTTCTTTGAATTTCTTGGAAGAGGATTTGGATTTTGGATCTTGTAGAAACCCTAGTTTCTAGGAGATTCTTGGAAAATTGGAAGAGAAAGGAGAAGGAAATGAGTGGCTCTTCTCCATTTTGATATATATATATATATATATATAAGATCACATAGGGAGGAAATGACCAAAATGACCTTTTTGAAAATGCTGAAATTTATTGATCGGGGCCTGTGACGATCAACCTGACAGTTCGTCAGAGGGACTGACGGTCCACCAAGTCATCCGTCACTCAAATTCCAAAACTGGAATGTTCTGCCTCGACGTGATGGTTGAAGTGATGGTCCATTAGGAAACTGATGGTCCATTAAGTCGTCCGTCACTCAAAGGCCAGAAATGAGACATTCTGTCTTGACTTGACGGACCCCTTGATGGTCCTTCAAGTTTTTAACGGTCCACCAACTTGGCCGTCACACGATGGACTAAAAAATAAGTCACTACCTTGGCTTGATGGGGCACTTGACGGTCCACCAGGTCGACCGTCAAACCTGGGCGATCCGATATCGTTGAGTAAAATGGCCATAACTCACTCATCCGATGTCGGATTTTGATGAAATTGCTATCAATGGAAAGATTATTCAATTCTCTACATGAAAAAAAAATTAAAAATTAGAGAAATACAACATGGTTTAAACATCAATCAGTTTGGAAGTCATACATATCCACTCAAAAGATGGATTTAGGCTTAAGAAACAATCGGGGTATTACATGCGGAGACAACTTTCCATTTCTCCAAGGTTCCCTTGAAATAATATAAAACATTGTGTTTTATAAATGAATACAAAGAAAACATAAAGAAATTAACAAACAACTTAAGTAATTTTAGTTCTAAATATCCAGCATACTTTACTAAAACTTTCTTTCCTAGTACAAATATAAATTCGGGTCTTAGTACAAATTCATACTGTTAGGACACCATAATAGTCACATATTATGTATTTATATTAGATTAGAATTGTACAATTTATCTTTTCAAATGTTGTAGTTCAACTATACTTTGTATAGCATCTAGTATATATTAAGGAAAAAACCCTCTGTGAATAATAATCAAATTTAAACCTTTTCATGGTATCAGAGCGTTGCAAAGACTCACATCCTATAATGGAACTTCCCTCAAATACCAGTATATCACGACCCAAGAGTACCCCCTAGTCGTAATACGGAGCTTGGCACTGCAAGTGATCCCAAGCTAAACCGTGAACTAACATACTACTTGAGAAACTAATTTAAATTGTATATATACTAAATTTACTTAATGGAAACATGATCATGAGGAAGTCTGAATAAATGTAATACTGATAAAGTTTGCATCATGATAAAGAAAGAACTTGAATTACATGAGTGACTCTAACTAACTGTCTATGAAGTCTCTACTATACTAATTGTAGGTGGCTGGGACATGCCTCCAACTACCACAAATAAATACATAAGAATAATATCAATATAGTAAATTAACTATAACTAACTAGAGTCCCAGAACAAGAGAATTCATCACCTGTTGGCTGGAATCTGTGAAAGGTCTGATTATGATGTGTGGGCTACACCCGGTACCTACATTATGAGACAATGTATCACAAAGATGAATATATGGATCTGTATTTTGAAACGTATTAAGTAAGTGGGGATGAATTCAATAAGTAAAACTGATTACATACATAATCTTAAAACATGCATGCTAAGTTCTAGTAAACTCACCAAGAGACTGATATAAACTAAAATTTGAAGTATCTTAAATCATGAGTAACATACATAATTTGATAAGCTGGTGAATCACTACAGTTGGTTTCTTAAAATCTGTACTTTTGTAAAATAAGTATAACTAAAGTTGGGAAGTGGTAAAAACATAAATATTGTATGTAAATCTCATCCAAAGCTGAACGTGTTGTAAAACTAAACTGAGGTTCATGTATGGATACCGAGCATGGGAACATGAACATTTAAAACTGAGAATGCAAGACCAAGTATGCCATGTACTAATATGATCTGAATAACATGAATAATATATAAAACTGACAGAATAATTACTAAAATCTAATTTATTGGTTAAGCAAACGTAAACTGAATACTGACTGAAACTATAGGAGCTATGATGTAACCAACATAAACCATGTGAGTTATCATGGAGTCCAACGTCAGACCCATGTAGAGGAGGGTTTTTCTATTATTGCCATCAGAGTAGAACCTGAATTGGAGTGAACACTAAACTAAGCCAATATTGGGCAATGAGAGACACTCTCTGGCGACGCCCCTAAACCTACAGTGGCACGTAGTTTCTGGGGAAGTAGTATGCGTTGAACCCAAAATTCCCACACGGTGCTAAATCATACTCCCAACTGAAATACTAACTAATGTATGCACTGATAACTGATAAGCTCAAGTCATGGTATTTTGAAAACATCAGTACATACAGAGTCTGAAGTAATCATATATATGTAAACTGATATTGCTCAAAATAAGCATAACAAACTGAGTTTAACAATAAAATTATGGTCTGACTAACTTGGAATTTGAAAAGTCTAAAGTAACAAGTAAACACATAGGTATCGGGTATTCATGACCCTCCAGAACTGAATGATTACTAAAATACGATAACAACTCTTACAACAGTAATATGAAATCATAATTCAGAGACCCAAAGCATTGTTCAATTTATTATAAGAGTATAATACATAAATTTAAGCATAGAGACATATTAAACTTAGGAGAATAACAATTTCTCATCAAATAACAAAATTCAAGACAAATATCAAACCTGTAGTTTAAAACATGAATAAGTACAACTCTTATGCATTTTAGTCCTTTAAATCATAGAGTAATGCCATATTTTAATACATTAGAATTTGTGGAAGAATCCTAATTTAAAACATGCAAATTCAACTTGAAAATTATACTTTCGGGCACAAGATGAAAGATTAACCTTGCTCAAAACCCCACATAGCTGAAGTTTCTTGACTTGTGAAGAATATTTGAATCTTGGGACTTAAAGGATGAATTTTGGGTGAGGAACCCTAATCTTCATGTTGTTGATATTCTTGAATTTGAATCTTAGGACTTGAAGGATGAAGTTTAGGGGAGGAACCCTAATTGTGATGTTCTTGAAGATAGGAGGAAAGAATATATAGTTAATTGATTTAAAAAGTGAGGAAAATAATGCATCTTTATGTTTTTAAGTCATGGGTTGGGAGTTTAAATAGGAGAAAAGACCAAAAACCCTTAGGAACCTTCTGGAAATCATCTGGAAGTCGTCCCGATGAGTTTGGGTACGACTCGTAGTTCTAGGTACGAGTCATACCTTTACTCATCACTAATAACCCAAATTTTAACCCCTATTTTTTTGGGTACGACTCCTTCAGATGACTCGTATGGTCTGCTTACGAGTCATACCACTGTTAGCTTTGATAGTGCTTTAGTAATTTGGCCATAACTTTTCACCCCGATGTTGGATTAAGGAAAAATTAGTCTAGTTGGAAAGCTAATTCAATTATATATCTATTGGTGGATCTTTATCTTATAAATTCTTAGTAGAGCAAAAGTTATGCTTATTTGAATATGACTATAGCTATATACATCCCAAGAATTTAATCGCTAAGGGATGTTTTGACTTGTCTATAAGTTAGGAGCTATTTAGGGTCTTAATATTGGTATAAGTCACTTGTAAAAATACCAAACCATAAGGTTTGATTCTTGTATATTTCACTGATTAGGATATGAGACTGCAATACCCCACACTTTTGGGCTAGTCTTTCAACCGTCGTTCCTATATATATACTCTATGATCTAAATAATTCCCATGCAAATATGTGTTTCATGATATTTATCCTCATGTTTGATTTTCTTTTGAGGTGAAAAATGTTCTTAAGAATCACTTAGAACAAATTTAATCTTAGCGCCTTTGATTCGTCCAAAGTTTGGTATTCGATTCTACAAGGGTCAATTCAAACGTGTATAACTTTTTATATAGGTAGAATTTTACATCTCAAGACCCATAAAGTTGTGGATAATTGAAATATCTTTCCAAGATACCAATTTCACCAAAATTAGATACCCGAGCAAAAAGTTATGGCATTTTTTGTGTGTGGCAGTAAGCCGACGCGATAGTGATGCGATGCATCGGCCAACGCATTATGAAACTGTTTCACACGCTAATTCAGTTTTTAAAGGGTCTAGGGGCACTTTGGTCACTTCCCCTCACTTAAATCCGCCCATAATACTTAATTTCAAGCACCAAAAGCAATCTAAACTCAATTATTCATCTTTTATCTCAAAGAAAAACCCTAGCCTCCTCGAGAACACCAAGAACATCATCAAATCTTCTTCAAGAAAAAGCAAGAACTCTAGTTTCCTAATTCAAGAATGGTTTCAAGATTGTGTTTCTCCTTCAAGATTAAAGCTTTAAGGTATGTGGGAGTTCATCCATGGGTCCTGTTTCACCCATGAAATCCAAAAAATCTTATCTTTTAATAAAGAATGAATTTTCCATTATTATGGTATTTTGTATGTTAAAGAAAGATTGAATTTCATGTTTTCATGGTGGTTTTAATTCAAATCAGCCTATGTGTGATTCCATGCAAGATTGTAAATTCCTCATGCTATGAATTTGAATTTTCCATGCTTTATTCAAGTAAATTCCATGATAGATCCTAAATTCATAATGTTTAGCAATATTCCCATGTTTTAAATTCATACTTTCCACATGTTTGATGAAATTTCCATATCTTGTTAAGTCAATTTCAAGATGAATCCCCAAGTTATGAATTTTTCCATGTAACTCTATGGTTCCCTCATGTTTAAGACATTCTTACATTCAAGCTATGAACTTTATATGTTTTGATGAAACACCCATGTCCTATTTCAAGCGAATTACATGTGAATTTTCCCAATTCATGATTTTAGTTATGTAATCATGCCATGCTCCCATGTTTAAGATATTTTCATGTCCAAGTTCATGATCCCCATATGTTCGATGAATTTACCCATGTTAAAGCCTTAATCGGTGATTTTTAATATTGAATTCATGTTGTTGCTATATTCTAAAACTATCCCCATGCTTAGTTTAAACCATGAATTGCAAGTGTTTGACGAAATGCAAAGTGATAGTTTTCTTTAAATAATGACTATTTATCATGTCCTCAAAGCCATAGTATGGACTTGGTGTTATTGTTATCGAGTCCTGGGGGTATTTAATACCCAAAAATCTAGTTGTTTCACTAGAGCTACAGTAGCTGCAGAATAGTCTCAATAATGTCAGTAGTACTTAGTCAGTTACAGAACTCAATGAACTCAGTCCAGTTCAGTCAGTCAACATGATCAATAATAGTTTAGTCAAGCCTAGAACAGTCTAGTATTCAGTTTAGTGTCTATTCAGTTGGGAGTAGGATTCAGCACCGAGTGAGCCCAAGGATAGGGACTCACCTGCCAGTAGAGGGTGTGATCCCTAAAAGCAGTCCTTTTGTTCCAGAACTATGTAGCCATCGTAGGTTGAGAAATCAACCTACCAGATTATGGGTTGATGAGGTGTTTTACCTACTAGATTAAGGGTACCACCATTCTTATTTAGAGCACTTTCCAGATTAAGGGTGACTCTTCAGCTTCTTTACTCATGGCAAGGTACTGACACCCTTCTAGCTGGGGTTATAGGTTGGACCCCAATAAGTTCAGAGAGGGGCATATCAGTTAGATGAACACTCCCACAGTTACAGTTTCAGCTTCAGACTCAGTATGGAACTCAGTTCAGTTCTACAAAATTAGGACTATCAAAAATAGTCACCCAATTATCAATTACCCAGTTATCAGTAATCGAAGCCATTAGTTTCTCAGTTATCAGAACTCAGTATTCACTTCCAGTACAATCTCAGTTACAGTCTTTATTACAGTCTTAGTTACAATCTTAGTTACCATCTTAGTTACAGTCTCAGTCGCAGTCTCAGTCCCATAATTAGATCAGTAACTTAGCTCAGTTTTAGGTGCGCTTGACCATAGCGTATAGTTATTAGTTATCAGTATTTTAGTACCTTAGTTCATAGACTATTTCATAATTATGTTATACACTTATTATTGCATTCTCAGATAATACAGTCTTTATAAATTCATGCTCAGTTATATCATGTCACTCAGTTAGTCCTTTTCTCATATGCATAATACTCTACAGTTTTAGTTCAGTTATTTATACTAAGTAGAGTTTAGTCTTACATGCCCAGTATTTAGTTATAACCATTAAGTTGATCAGATAAGTTAGTATGTTTATGCATTCGTGCTCAATGTGTTTGTATATTCAGATCCTTGATTTACGTCAGTCTTCATCACGTAGTTTTAGACCAAGTATTCATATAGTATCCATGTTTTACCATGTCCCAGCGTCAGTTCTACTTATATCATTAAAGTAAAGTTTTACAGAAACTAAGTATAGAGATTCACCATCTTATCAGAGTATGTTTGTCACTTATGCATTAAGATATTTTTAGCTTTTAGTTTATTCCAGCCTATTGGTAAGTCTAGTTACGCTTAGCATGCATGTTTTACGATTATGTATGAAATCAGTTTTACTTATTGCATCCATCCCTGCATACTCAGTACATTTCAGAAGTACTGATCCAAATACACATCTTTATGGATACATTATTTTATAATGTAGTTACTAGTTGTAGCCCACACATCACAATCAGACAATGCAGATTCCAGCCAACAGGTGATGAGTTCTCCTACTTTGAGAACTCCAGACATCTTTAGTTCATGTACAGTTCATTTACTATCATCTATATTGATTAGTGGTAGTTGGTGACATGTCCCAGCTATCTATAGTCAGTATAGTAGAGGCTTCATAGATGTTAGTCAGAGTCAGTCATGTAATTTTAGTTCCATCCATCAAATTTATCATATTGTAAATCTTTATCAGTATTGTATCTATTTTTTATTTTCAGTATGATTATGTTTCCGCATAACAGAAAAGCTATTTATCATGTTATAATTTAGTTGCTTAAAAGTATGCTAGTTCATGGGTTAGCTTAGGATCACTTGTGGTTCCAAGCACCATGTGACGACTAGGGGGTAGTCTCGGGTCATTACAAACTTAGTATTAGAGCTTAGAGTTCAAGTGTCCTAGGGTGTCTATGAAGTCATGTCTAGTAGAGTCTTGTGAAATGGTACGGAGACATCTGTACTTCTTTTTAGAGGGTACAAGGCATTTAGGAAATATTTTTCTTCTTTCAAGACTTAGATCGTGCAGTAGAAGTATTATCTAAGAAATTTATGTATATCCTCATCTTGCACTATTCATTATGACTCTACCTTAGTTTTGAGGTAAAAGAAATAGAGAAGCTTAAGTCTTTGCAGTCAATGTTTCCTCAGCCAGTCCCCAAAGAAAGTTATGAGATTGCATGTTGGCTCAAAAAGTATAACATCAGTTCTCTTATGTCCTAAATTTTGAATAATTCATTTATGATCATGAAAATTATGTGGTAAGCGAACTTTAGATGTTCTTTCAGATCCTTTGTCAGAATCTCTTTTACAGTATGTGATCTAGAGTTAGAATCATGAACCCAGAAGTTTAGCAATAGTAGAGTTGGGATAGTGTTATCTAGATTGAGCATATTATATATTCATGGTACTAGTTGTACGAAAGGTAAATCATTAGTATTTAATAGTGTATGAAAGAATTTAAGTTTATTCATTTGAGATTAAGTATGTGATGATAGAACAAGTAACCCAATCAGGCTTTTAGATTCCAGTAGTAGTGTCAGTATGTGTAGAAAAGCAGTAAGAGTGGATGATTCCCAACCTTTTCTTATCTTAGTTTAAAGTTCTTCATTCATCACGATATTTACTCATGCCTAACATATAAGATCCCTCATCACATCTTAAATTCATGCACTTTATAGAAAAACCATGTACGCCTTCAGTTTTTAGTATAAGGAGTTTTAGTTCACTCAGCAGTATAAATCATGTTCCATGAAATCATGAAATCCAAACTCAGGTCATGCAGCTCATGACTCATGAACTCAAGTTTTACAGTATGTTCATATCCAGATACTCATGCTACACTCATAATGATCAAAGAAATTCAGTTTATGCCATATATGTCCTTAGTTTAGACCTCTCTGATGAATTCATGTCATTGGTACTTTATTCCTCTGGCCTAAGTTGAGTGTCAAAGTTATTCTTTCATCTTTTAGGTCCTTATGTTCTAACTTTTATTGACCTCTTCTTATGTCATGATTAGTTAAAATTTTATGTGTATTTTCTTAGGCTAATGCATGAAAGTTTTAAGGATAGAGGTTTAGAAAAAATGAGAAAGATGTTTTTGTAGTTGTTTGCCTGCAAGTTCATGTTCGTTAATGAAGATAGGATTGAATTTCATGTTGGTGTACAAGTGCAATGTATAGTTAAGTGTACGATATCAGTATAATTCAGGGTGTATAGCCAACAATCTAATCTAGCAGTCAGACAGACAGGTTTCCCATCTTTCCTATTCATGAGGTAATTCATTCACAACCATGCAAGTCATACAATTTAGTTAAGTTTATGTGTCAGGCATCAGATTTGGATTCCAGATGTTCAGCCATGATTCAGTTCGTAAGTGTCCCGTGCATCATTTCAGTCTTTCCTTAGTATTTCAGCCAAGACAGTATTATCCAGGGGATGAAGTATCCCAAGGGGCAGATGTAATACCCCGAGTTTTCATGTCCTAAACCTTTTATTTTTCTTCACAAAATAGGATCCAGGATGAAGTAATGGTTACTCATCAGTTAACTCTCTCATTTCTATCTCAGCCTTATAATCATTCTCATGTAATTGCATGTATTCAAGAAATCAGTTCAGTTCATTCTATTCAGTTCATGTACCATGTTTCAGAATCAGTTATACAATCATGTTCAAAGTCATGCATGTTCAGAATATGGTATAATTTACCTTCTTACAGTACTCTCAGTCTAACCAATCTCATTCGAGGACGAATGTTCCCAAGGGGGAGATAATGTAACACCCCACATTTTTGGGCTAGTCTTTGAACTGTCATTCCTACATGTATAATCTATGATCTAAATGATTCCCATGCAAATATGAGTTTCATGATCTTTATCCTCATGTTTTATTTGTTTTTTAGGTGAAAAATATAATTAAGAATCACTTAGAACAAAGTTGACTTTAGAACCTTTGATTCGTCCAAAGTTTGTTAATCGATTCTACAAGGATCTACTTCAAACATGTATAACTTTTTATATAGGTAGAATTTTACAGATAAAGACCCACCAAATTGTAGATAATTGAATTATATTTCCAACGATACAAATTTCACCAAAATCAAGTACCCAGGCGAAAAGTTATGGCATTTTCTGTGTGAGGCAGTAAGTCGACGCGATAGCGACGCAATGCGTCCTCCTGCGCATTACGGAACTATTTCACACGCTAATTCAGTTCTTAAAGTTTCTAAGGGCACTTTGGTCACTTCTCCTCACTTAAATCCACCCATAACACTTAATTTTGACCCTCAAAAGCAATATTCACTCAATTATTCATCTTTTCTCTCAAAGGAAAACACTAGACTCCTCAAGAACACCAAGAACTTCATCAAATCTTCTTCAAGAAAAACCAAGAACTCTAGTTTTCTAATTAAAGAATTCTTTCAAGATTGTGTTTCTCCTTCAATATTAAAGCTTTAAGGTATGTGGGAGTTCATCCATGGGTCCTCTTTCACCCATGGAGCCCAAAATATCTTTTCTTTTAATAAAGAATGAATTTTCCATTATTATAGTAGTTTGTATGTTCAAGAAAGATTGAATTTCATGTTTTCATGGTGGTTTTAATTCAAATCAGCCCATGTGTGATTCCATGCAAGATTTTAAATTTCTTATGCTATGAATTTGAATTTCCCATGCTTTATTCAAGTAAATTCCATGATAGATCCTAATTCATAATGTTTAGCAATATTCTCATGTTTTAAATTTATGCCTTCCACATGTTTGATGAAATTCCCATATCATGTTAAGTCAATTTCAAGATGAATCCCCAAGTTATGAATTTTTCCATGTAACTCTATGGTTCCCTCATGTTTAAGACATTCTTATTCTCAAGCTATGAACTTTACATATTTTAATGAAACACCCATGTCCTATTTCAAGCGAATTACATGTGAATTTTCCCAATTTATGATTTTAGTTATGTAATCATGCTATGCTCCCATGTTTAAGATATTCCCATGTCCAAGTTCATGATCCCCATGTGTTCGATGAATTTCCCTATGTTAAAGCCTTAATTGGCAATTTTTACTATTGAATTTATGCTATTTCTACAGGTTTAAAACTATCACCATGCTTAGTTTAAACCATGAATTACAAGTGTTTGATGAAATGCCCAAGTGATGGGTTTCTTTAAATAATGACTATTTATCATGTCCTCAAAGCCTTAGTATGGTCTTGGTGTTATTGTTATCAAGTTTTGGGGGTATTCAATACCCAAAAATCTAGTTGTTTCAATAGAGCTACAGTAGCTACAGAATAGTTTCAGTAATATTATGAATAGTAGTACTCATTCAGTTACAGAACTCAGTGAACTCAGTTCAGTTCAGACAGTTAACACGATCAGTAACAATTTAGTCAAGCCTAGAATAGTCTAGTGATCAGTTCAATATCTATTCAGTTGGGTGTAGGATTCAGCACCGAATGATCCCAGGGATGGGGACTCACCTACCAGTAGACGGTATGATCCTTAGAAGCAGTCCTTGTGTTCAAGAACTATGTAGCCCGCGTATGTTGAGATATCAACCTACCAGATTGAGGGTTGATTAGGTGTTTTACCTGCTAGATTGAGGGTACCATATTTCTCATTCAGAGCACCTGCCAGATTGAATGTGACTCTTCAGCTTGTCTTTATTCGTGGAACGGTACTGACACCCTTCCAGTTGAGGTTACAGGTTTGACCCTAATCAATTTAAAGAGGGGCATGTCGGTTATATGAACACTCTCATAGTTATAGTTTCAGGTTGAGACTCAGTATGGAACTCAGTTTAGTTCTACAGAATTAGGACAATCAAAAACAATCACCTAGTTATCAGTAACCCAGTTATCAATAATTTCATCTATCTGTTACTTAGTTATCAGAACACAATATTTAGTTCCAACTCTGTAATGCCCCAAATCTGGTACCTAGAACATTACACGATACCCATAACCCCGAAGGACCACAAGCTAACCCATGACTGATATCTATAACTGAGCACTGAATAATATACTATAAATATGTGGAATATAAGTTATAATGCCATAAGGTTCAAAACTGAACTAATACTGAATATAAAACACTATGTGTAATGGGGTATAACAATACCCAAAACTAAAATAAACTGTCTGAAACATGTTGCAGTCTTGAAGCGTCTAAACTATCTGAAATCTATGGAGTTAATGGGACATATCCCTAACTAACTCTGAACTACTGAAATAATAAAGTAATAAAATAATCATGTTGTCCTCAAATGATGAGGACTCACTGCTAGTCTGGCTGCTGAATGTCTGATCTACTAAGGATGCTCGGGAGCTCGTGCTTCTAAACCTATGGTATAAAACACCATAGCAGAAATTTGTCAGTATGATTGAATGTACTGGTATGCAAGTGAGGTAAGTTGAATGCAAAGGGTTCATATGCATGAACAATACTAACTGACTGTATACATGAATGTGAGAATACATGCATAAATACGTAAATATAACTGAGGTCGTGATAGGACTGAGTACTGAGTTTTGACTACTGAGTCTACTAACAACATAGATTTACTGATATCTGAGTTTACTAGTAACTGATAACTGAAAGACTATTTCTGACAGTCCTGATTATAACCTATCTAAGTGTTATACAGAGATGGATGAGTGTATCTGACAGTCTTGAAATCTGATAGAACTAGTGGAGTTTCGTAATAAGCTGAGTGATTGTGTTTAACAGTCCTGATTTCTATAGAACTGGACTGAGTTTTATTCTGAAGACTGAAGCTGAAACTAAAACTATAAGAGGTAATAATCTAACTAATATGCCCCAAATCTGAACTGGTGGGTTCCAACCTATAACCCCAACTAGAAGAGTGTTTGTACCGTGCCACGGGTAAAGACAAGCTGTAGTAAAACCTCTCTAACAAGGAGCTCTTCCGTCAACCCTCATGTAAGGAAAACTCAAATGAGATGTATAGTCCCTAGAATCATTGAGGTACATTTCGACCTACGCTGGCTACGTAGTTCTGGAATGCAGGGATTGCTACTAAGGATCATACCCTCTACTGGCTGATAGTGTGTGTCCTCATCCCTGGTTTCACTCGGTGTTGAATCCTACTCCCAACAGAATAGACACAGAACTAATTTCCTAGTTCATACTAGGTTGGACTGATCTGTTACTGATTTTACTGATTAACTAGGTTGAACAGAGTTCACTAGACTTTCGTTGACTGATGGAATACTACTGAATTATGTTAACTGACAGAATGCTATTGAGTTCTGCTAGCTGGCTGAGTTTACTAAGGTCTGAACTGAAAACTACTAAGACATGATGACTGACTGAGATCACTGAGATTCCTGAGATTACTAAATGGAACTGGACTAATACTGAGTTTACTGAGTTTTCCTGAGTCACATGACTGACTGAATTCTACTGATCATGAATTGACTGAGAGTATCGTGAAAACATGACACTAGCTCTAGACACACAGCTAAATTTTTGGGTATTTAATACCCCCAGGACTCGATAGCATAAAATTAAATCATGGCACAAGCTTGAAATCACAGCAATGGCTACATATATCCATAATTCATTGACTAAGATATTCCATCAAACACTTTACATGCACTAACTTGAACATGAATGGGGATTTCATAATAACATGCTATGAAGGTGCCATTTTCTTCACATAGGCATTTTATCAAACACATAGGGATCGTGCTTTGGTTATACAATAATCAATAAATCAAATTATTATGGCTACATAATTCAACTTCTAAATTGAAGGGTTTATCAAGAATTCCACGTAAATCATCACACACTAAGATCAATTTTTGAAATTAATAGTCTATAATATGGATCAAAACCCACCAACAACATGAACATGAATTTCGATTCAAATATATCATGAACATTCTTAAATATACAATCTTTGAATTGATAAGGGATCCTTGAGCTTCATGGGTGAAAGGCACCCATGAATCAACACTTGACATACCTTGATTGTGAGTTTCTTAAAGTTCTTTGAGGGATTCTTAAGATTTTCTTTTGAAACTTGGGGCTAGGGTTTTCTACCTTTGATAGAAAGTAATTTATTTCTTGAGAGGTGTGGGTTACAATGAGATAATAGGGTTTTTTAGGGTTTAATGTCGTGTATAGGCTGATTTAGGATTTTTTGAAATTTACCAAACAACCCCTAAAATAAAATGACGGAACCTAAAAAATCCTTATTTTACATGCTAGTGCGATGTGGTGAAATCACGCTAGCTCATTGGAAACTAGACAATTGGGAAACTGTTTGGTGGCACAATGCGGTGGAAATCGCGTTGCCACCTTGGTTGCGAACTGGAATGGCACCACGACGCAGTGGAATCGCATTGGTGCACTGAACATTGATAATTCTGAAATTGATCCTTGGTGTGAAGCGCCAATATCACAGAGGCTCACTGGGTTTGGAAAAATGTCATTTTGGCTGGCTCCGCAATATGCTAAAGTACCAGGTGGTACACTGTCTTACTAAAATGGCACTAACTCTTTGCTCGGGTGTCAGATTTGGGCAAATTTGGTATCGATAGAAAGCTTATTCAATTTTCCACATGATAAAAAGTAAAATTATTAAAAATTCCATATGTATGAAAGTGTATTCACCTTCATAGAAAGTCTTTAACATTTTTTAAATGATTTTAAGCTAGGTAAAAGTACGGGGTATTACAAGTATAATCTCAGTCACAGTCTCAGTTATAATCTCAGTTATAGTCTCAGTCGCAGTCTTAGTCCTATAATCAGATCAGTAACTTGGTTTAGTTTTAAGTGTGCTTGACCATAGCGTGCGTTATCAGTTATCAGTTATCAGTATTTTCAGTACCTCAATTTATAGATAATTTCAGAATCATGTCATATGCTTGGTCTTACATTCTCAGATAATACAGTCTTCACAAATTCATGCTTAGTTAACTCATGTTACTCAGCCAGTCCCTTCCTTATATGCATAATACTCTACAGTTTTAGTCCAGTTATTCATACTAAGTACAGTTCAGTCTTACATGCCCAGTATTCAGTTATAGCCATTCAGTTGATTAGATAAGTTAGTATGTTTATGCATTCATGATCAGTGTGATTGTATATTCAAATCATCACTTTATGTCAGTCATCATTACGTATTTTCAGACCCAGTATTCATACAGTATCCATGTTTTACCATGTCCCAGCTTCAGTTCTACTTATATCATTAAAGTAAAGTTTTACAGAAACTAAGTATATATATTCACCATCTTATCAGAGTATATTTGTCACTTATGCATTAAGATGTTTTCAGATTTTAGTTTATTCCAGCCTATTGGTGAGTCTACTTACGCTTAGCATGCATGTTGTACAATTATGTATGAAATTAGTTTACTTATTGCATTCACCCCTGCATACTCAGTACATTCCAAAAGTATTGATCCATATATAGGTCTGTGTGGCTACATTATTTCATAATGTAGGTACCAGTTATAGCCTGCACATCACAATCAGACAGTGCAGATTCCAGTCAGCAGGTGATGATTTCTTCTACTTTGGGAACTCCAGATAGTTTTAGTTCATGTACAATTCATTTCTTTCATATGTATTGATTAATGGTAGTCGGTGGCATGTCCCAGTTATCTATAGTCAGTATAGTAGAGGCCTCATAGATATTTGTCAGAGTCAGTCATGTAATTTTAATTTCAGCCTTCAGATTTATCAGATTGTAAATCATTATCAGTATTGTATCTATTTTATATTTTCAGTATGATTATGTTTTTGCACAGTAGAACAGCTATTTACTATGTTATAATTCAGTTGCTTAACAGTATGCCAGTTCGTGGGTTAGATTGGGATCACTTGTGGTTTCAAGCACCGTGTGTCGACTAGGAGCTAGTCTCGGGTCATTACATAGTCATATCTTACGACTCGTAACAAGTCATTACGAATTATATCCACCATTAGTAACTTGGAAAGAAACTTATAGGACCTAGGTTACTAATTAACGAATTATCTTCATACGACTCGTATCATATCTATATGACTAGTAGCCGCCCTCTCATACCCTGGACAGAACTTATCTCACCTCACACTGACTTGGTTAGGACTTGCCATGTATAACTCATATGATTTGCATATAACTCAAGAAATGATTCATATAATGCACAAAAGTTTTTTAGGGATGGGGTATAACATAGTATTGCCTGGTAAACCCCTTACCAGAATTTTTCATCGCTCACAACCAACTTTAATCAGTCTAATCTTCTCAAATTAGACCACCATAACTATATTGTATGGAAATCACAAATTCTCTAAGTTCTAAGGGGTAATGAACCGAGGTATATATGGATAGTACACACAAGTTCCCTCCAAAGTTAACTCCAAATAGATCTACTAAAGCAATCTCAACTGACGTGGTTATCAACCCAACATAGATTTTATGGATCAAACAAGACCAACTCTTACTGAGTTGGATTCTCTCAATGCTCATCGAAGGGAATTTAGCCCAAGTAGTCGGTTGTACAATATCTCAGGCTATTTGGCAGGCACTTGAGACAACATTTGCATCGCAATCTAAAGCTAAGATAACGCAAATAAGGGTGCAATTACAAACCACAAATAAAAGCAACTCATCCATGGTTGAATATCTTCAAATGATGAAGAATTATTCCAATAATCTCGTGGTTGCGGCACACCATGTCACTGATGATGATCTTGTCTTATATCTTCTTAGAGAAATTGGACAAGAATATAATGTCGTGGTTGTCTCAGTCACTACTAGGGATGAGTTAATTTCATTATTCGATCTTCATGGCTTGATTTTATGTCAAGAGTATCATTTGGAGAGGATGGCAAGTATAGAACAAGGATTAAGCCAAGCCAACTTGTCTACTAGATAGTCCAATAATATCAAGAATGATAATTCCTTTAAGAAGCCCACTAATGTCAATAACAATCAGGCTTATGGTGGCAAATCAGAACGAGGACGAGGTCGAGGTCACAATGCCAACTTAACCAACAAATCAATGTCAAGTTTTCCATAAGTTTGGTCACTCTGCCCCAATTTGCTACCATGATTTTTACTATGACTATCAAGCTCCTTCCAAATTGCACATGGTTGCTCTCATAGAACAACCTTCTATGATTGGAGGCTCGAATTGGTATCCGAATTCAGAGGCTACTCATTATTTAACTAACAATATGCAGAATATGGTGTTACGAGAAGAGTATCAAGGAAACAATCAAATTCATATTGGTAATAGCACTGGTTTAATAATTTCTCACTTTTATTTACCAATAGTTAGTCGACCTTTACATTTATCTAATGTATTATTGGTGGGTAAAATTACCAAGAATTTTCTTAGTGTAGCAAAGTTCACTTTTGATAATGATGTTATATTTGGGTTTCACCCTCATTTTTGTTTTGTGAAGGATCAGGAAACGAGGAAATTACTATTGTGCGGGACTCTTGAGTATGGCCATTATCATCTCCTCGCAACCCAGTTACTTGGCCAGCTTTTTTCCTTAAATAAATTGTAGGTTTTTCATGTCTTCAATTCATATTTTGATCTATGGCATAGTCGTTTATGTCACTCATCTCTACGAGTAGTCAATAGTATTATTAGGAGTCTTTCATTACCATTTAAATTGAGTCCTCAGTCTAATATTTGTCCTTCTTACCAATATGGCAAGAGTCACAAATCGTCATTTTCTAATTCTCGTGCTAGTGCTAGTTTTTCCCTTGATTTGATCCACAGTAACGTATGGGGTCCTGCTCCATAATTGGCTAGTAATAAATTCCATCATTATGTTTCTTTTATTGATGACTTTAGTAAATTTACATGGTTATTTCCTATGAGTTCCAAAAATAAAGTTATACAATATTTTTATGGTTTAAAACTCAAATCAGGAAGTTCTTTGAGTGTTATATAAAAGTGGTACAATCAACTTAGGGTGGCGAATATAGGAAATTATCCAACTATTTTCCTTGAGAGAGGATCGTTCATCACTTATCTTGTCCCCATACCCATGAACAAAATGGTACTGCTGAAAGAAAACATCTTCATATTGTTAAATGGATTTAACACTTGTCGCACATGCGTCCCTTCCTCTCACCTTTTAGGATCATGCTTTTGCTACTGACATTTACACTATAAGCATATCCTAACACCCTTGCTCACTAATGTTTCACCTTATGAGAAGTTTTTCAACCAAATTCCAAATTATCATTTCATGAAAACTTTTGGTTGTGCATCTTTCCCATTCCTTCATCCCTATAATTCTCACAAACTAGACTTCCGACCCTTAAAATGTATTTTATTGGTATATAGTGGAAATCATAAAGGATATTAGTGTTTTTATGTCCCTAGTGGCTGAATACATATCTCTCAGCATGTTGTTTTTGACAAGTTATAAGTTTCTTTTGCTAGTTTATCTTCGACTTCAAATTAGAGCACTGACCTCCAACTCTACTGTCATGACCTTATTTCCCATCATTGAACTTTATAATTCCTCTTAATATATCACTGTTGTCAATAATAATTCCATAGTAGTTGATGTCTCGCTAATTCCATCGTTAAACTCATCAAATCCTTATTTGCCAAGTCTATCATCAAGCTCACCAGTGTGTAGTTCTGTCCCATCTGATTTGTCTCTGTCTTCTATCCCTGCTATTAACCTTACTATTGATCTTGCAGTAACTATTGATACTCTTATCATTGATCATAATTCTCAACCACCGACAGCTCAAACCACATCCTTTGTACCTCATCCTATGGCCACCAGGAACAAGACCAGATCACAAATTCCCCAAGCTCACATTGCCATAAAATATCTGTTGCCTCCATCTACCCTTCCACCTGAACCTATATGTTTTACCCCAGCCAACAAGGATCCAAAATGGTGAAAGGCTATGTAAGTAGATTACAACGCCCTCTTGCACCGTACTTGGTCCCTTGTTCCATCCTTCATGGAAAAGAATATTATGGGATGCAAATGGATTTTTAAGTTAAAACTCAATCCTAGTGGATCCATTGAGCATTACAAGGAAATTTTAGAGGAAAAAGTATTTATCCAAGAGGCTGGAGTGGACTATCATGAAACATTCAGTCCCGCGGTAAAGCCTACAACTATCCGAGTGGTTTTGTCTCTAGCTCTGTCCAAAGGGTGGTACTTACGACAACTTAACATCAAAAATGCATTTTTTAATGGGCAATTACATGAAGAGGTATACATGTCTCAACCCCCTGGATTTACTGATCCAAAATATCTCAGCCATGTTTGCAAGCTTCACAAAGCCATTTATGGCCTTAAACAGGCACCTCGGGCATGGTTTGAGAAACTTAGCTCAAAATTGCTTGAACTTAATTTTGTACCTTTTAAATCTGATATGTCTCTAGTTATACATGATTGTGACGGCCGTATTACTATTATCATGGTGTATGCATATGATCTTATTGTTACAGGAAACTCTAATGAGTTCATTGCAACCCTTGTTCTTCAATTGTCTAATGCATTTTCTATAAAAGATCTCAGTAAGCTACACTATTTTCTTAGTGTTAAGGTCCATTATCAGCGTACTAGATTGACCCTTACTCAATCACAATACATAAGAGACCTCCTTGATAGTGCCAATATGGATGGTGCGAAGCCAATTACTACACCTATGGCCATAAACCTATGGAGTCTCATTTCACTTCTATAAAATACTTGTTGCGACATTTTAAGGCAACCATAAACCTCGGCTAGCATTTGTATTTTGCTAGCTCCTTACCACTTTAGGCCTTCACATATGCGGACTGGGTTGGTTTCCCAGATGATCGGTTGTCTACCAATGGTTATTGTCTATTTCTTGAACCCAATTTAGTGTCATGGAGCTCAAAGAACCAACAAGTGGTTGCATGATCTAGTATCGAGGCTGAATTTAGGGCCTTACCTACGGCTACTGTCGAAGTTACCTAGATGCAATATCTTCTTAAGAGCTGGGTTTCTCTCTTCCCTAAGCTCTCATACTATGGTATGGTAATCTGTCCGCTACCTACCTCACTGAAAGTCCTCTTTTTCTTGTACGAACCAAATATATTGAATTAGATTTTCATTTTGTTCGAGGGAAAGTGGCCTCAAAGGACTTGAATGTTCGCTACATCAATTCCTTGGATCGGTTAGCAAACATCTTCACCAAGAGCCTTTCTTCCCGTCGTTTTTATCTCATGTGTTCTAAGATTGCAGTTTCCTAGCCACTGCTCAGCTTGGGAGGACATGTTAGGACACCATAACAATCACATATTATGTATTTATATTTGATTAAAATTGTATAGTCTATCTCTTAGAAAGTTGGTGTTCAACAATACTTTGTATAGCATCTTGTATATATTGAGGCAAAACCCCTCTG
Source organism: Capsicum baccatum var. pendulum (assembly GCA_030864225.1). Classification (NCBI taxonomy): domain Eukaryota; kingdom Viridiplantae; phylum Streptophyta; class Magnoliopsida; order Solanales; family Solanaceae; genus Capsicum; species Capsicum baccatum. Next base: position 103,801,380 of record CM061551.1, read on the forward strand.
TGAATAATAATCAAGTTTAAATATTTTCACATACATACAGAAACAAAATGATCATAATTCAAAAATCTGAGTATCATTTAGTTAAAAGAGACTAGGTGATGACTCCAGTTCAAACTGGTAAAATAGCATTTGAACTACGTAAGTAGAAAAAATCATCTTTTATAACTATATTTTCATTGATTTATGATACGATAAATCTCTGTTTCTAGTAATATGGGTACATGATATCTAATGATTCCTCAGAGCTAAAAGAGGTAATTCAGACACTATTAGAACAAACATGAAAAGAGATCACATGTGGTCATTTTTTTATTTTTGCGACCACAAAATTGACCACAAGTTGTGGTTGGTAAAACAGTGATTGCTTAAAAGAAAAAATTTATTCATATAAATCAATATTAATTTTTAAGAAAATTTATTAATTTTTTTAATTTAAAAAGGCGATCACGAGCAGTTGCTTTTATATATATTTAATAAATTAATTTTAACAACAGCGATCACATGTGATCATGTGGCCGCTTTATATGTTTATATATATATATATAAATATATATATATATATATATATATATAATTAATTTTTTTGTAATAAAAGTGACCATCCATGTGGAATATTATGAGTAGAATATTTTTCTTTTTAATTTGTTCAAAATGATCGTTTTCCCTTTTTAGCAATTCTTTTTCTTTCAATTTATACATGACATATTTAAGAGCACGAAATTAAATAATATTTTGATACGTACCATTTCTTAAAGCTCTTTGTCTCACTAATTTTGTACATCCCCTTTCACAAGGGTTTTAGAAATTCATAAAAGATAAATTCTAAAAAAGAAAAAAGAAAACTAAGGACGGGACAGCTAGGGTTGCTTGGGAAGTATTCTTTCTTTTCCTTAATTTTAGAAGCCGTTTGGTCGAGAAAATTATTTTCTTTTTTCTGGAAAATTATTTCACTTTAATGAAAAAAGTGAAAACAAAATGTGTTTGGTCATGAAAATTTCAAATAAAATTCCGGAATTGTATTTGAAAAAGTGAAATAATTTTTACTTGTTTTCACTTTTTCACTCATACTTCTCTCACAAATTTTAAAAACAACTTTACTTTATATTCATGATCAAACACAACTCCAACTCCAACTTTAACTTCAGTTTCAACTCCAACTCCAAAAAAATTATAATTTTCATTGCCAAACAGGGCATGTCCTTAAAATGAAATGAGTGGAGTCTCCCATCCTATAAAGTACTATATATAGAAACAAACTCTACTATATATATATAGTAAGCCTGACAAATCGGCCGAGTTGACCCGGTCGGGTAAGCTCGGCCAATTTAAGCAGCCCGGCCCAGTTTGACCCAGCCCGGTGAGCCCACGGGCTAGCGGGCTGGTGGTCCCGAGATGGGCCAAAACTTTTTTGGGGCCCAGTTGACCTGACCCAGACCCAACTCGTACCAGGCCCACCGGTTGCCAGGCCCAGCCCGGTTATATATTCTTAAAAAATTACTAGAATTAGTCGTTTGGGCCAAAATAGTCGTTGGGCCCAACGGCTATATAGCCGTTTAGAGCCTCACACGGCTATTTGGCCCATATTTCAAAAAAAAAATTCAAAATATTTTTTAAAATTTAAAAAAAAAAAATTATAAATACCCTACACTTTTAAATCATTTTCCACACAATTTTCATTCTCTCAAATCTCATTCTCTCTCAAATATTCTATATATCTCTTAAAGTGCTTAATTTTATTTTTTAATTTTGCGATTACAAATACGAGTGGAAGTTTCTAAAGTCGCAACTTTCGGATACTTTCAAAATTTTGTATTGTCGCTCCATCTCGTACTTTTAATTTTTAATTAGTGTATTAATTGTTGAATATTTATTTTTATTATTTTTGTGTATTTTGAATTTTTTTTAGTTTGATTTATAATTTTATAGTATGGATAAATTAAGAAACCTCGGTAAAAGTGTCAAAAAACTTTATTTCGGAAGTGTTAGTGGTAGTGAAAAGCGAATTAGTGGTGGTAGAGGTAGTTCAAGTAGTATACCTGTGTGCCTCAAGTACCGCTTAGTCAACCTTTTGAGGAAGAAGTAGGTGTAGGTGCTCACGATATGGATTATTTAGAAGCTCGAAAAAATTATGATATAGAAGAAGAAACTGAAGTAGATGCGGTTAATTTAGATGAAGATGATGAAAATATTGGTGAGACGCCTGCAGTAGGAAATACTAATGTTAGATCTGAATCGGTTAATCTTCATCTTCGTCCTCCCGCTATCCCTAAAAGTCGTAGAAAACTAGCATTACATGGAAATTTTTTACACATATAGAAGAAAAACTAAGGTGCAATGCAATATTTTTCAATAAGGAATGAGCATAAAAGAGGAGGCAATCAAAGGGGTACGGGTACATTAATGAGACCTATAAGAAAGAATCACCAAAGGGAGTTATTTATTGCAAGAGGTGGTGAGGCTGTTGGTGGGCCGACACAAACTATAATGGACCCTACAACTGGTCAGTTAGTTAAGAATTATAATAAATTGATGGACTGGGAAGAAATACCAAAAATGGTAGTTGTGGGCTATTTGCCTTTCACTTTTCCTTCTTCGGGTGCTTTTATTCATTATATTTAAGCAATTTATAATCCTATGTTTAATGGTATTCCTAGAAGTACTTGTCAGGCCGATATTTTTAGACTTCATTCACAATATATTTATTATTTATCTACATTGTTAAAAAATATTCAATGTAGAATGGCTTTTCTAACTTCTGATCTTAGTCGTACTATTAATAAAAATGATTATTAAGCCATTACTTGTCACTGGATAGTGTAACGCCCCAAAAAGGGGTCTCCGAGATGTCACATAATGCTCAAGACTATGAGTAGCCTTAAGCTAACCCTGTTTGCCTTCTACTAAGTCTGAATCTCATAATGATGGAAATATAGACATAAAAGTCATACTATTTGCGAAAAACTATCTGAATATAATATCTAAAAAATACTAATCTCAAAGGTCTGATAAATCAATACTGAAAATATGAAGCAAACTAGCAGTCTGATAAGCCTCTACTACTAATGCTAGAGAGTCACTAAGACAAACTCCCAGCTAACTCAATTTGTCTGAAAGAATACTGATTCATCAAATTTGATAAGCTGGAAACTAAAATACAAAATCTCTGAACTATGAGGACTCACCAACTGTCGGGATATAGATGGAGATGCTCAAAATCACTCATGCTGCTGAAACTGAGCACCTGAACCTACATTATGAGACAATGTAGCACATAGACATCTATGTGGATCAGTACTTTGAGGATGTATTGAGTATATGAGGGTAAAATATATACGTAAAAATAGTATATCAATTATCATCATGATTGATAAAACAATGCATGGTAAATGTAAATGACTCATATAAACTGGAATATCTGAAAATTGGATTCTGTAATCATGAGAAGCAAATCATTCTTTGTGAATTTTACGAGTCATAACATCTAGTCCTCAAGGAGGTACTAGTGTTCTGTCTATAAATCATGTTGTCTAAGTGTAGAAAGGACTCACTTTTATATCTAAAATCTGAAAACTAAAATCTGTAGCTAAAGGCTTTTATAAAGCAATGAATGAATAAAATTGTGAGCATTTACACTTAGTTTCTAAAAGCTTTTTGTTAAGATCATTCTATAGTCATATTCTTTTAAAAACTGTTCTTCAAGGGAGGTTCTTCTAACAAACATAAACCATATAAGCTAACATGCAGTCCAATGTCTTGTTCCCTTATGGGAAAAACCTCACGATGGGGAGAGGTGTCATCCTGTCAAGGAGTATAACCTAATCTAAGTTATCACATCTGTAACTTTCATCCATATAGATATGGAAATAATTTAATAATCTATACCTATATTGGCTACGTAGTTCTGTGGAATTTAGGGCACGCTAATCCCACACTTCTCCCTCGGTACTAAATACTACTCTCTTTAATCTGTATGTTCATTCTGTTGGAAATCCACTTTGAAAATTAGCATAAGGGCTTGTTATGAAATCAATTATGCATTTATCTAATTCAATCTATAAGTAAAGTTAATCTTACTTCTGTGATCTATAATAAATCTGTAAAGTGTATTCCAAATCTTATCTGAGAATCAAAAAATCAAATCTTTACTGAAAATCTTAAAATAAGCTAATCATCTAATGCTTAAAGCATAATATTTCTTGAAATAATAATATTCAATTTAGGGATAATAACGCATGCATCAATCTCCTGTCAAAACATCATAATAATTATGCTTGGTAATGAAAACAATGATAGTTCATCTCAAAATCTGAAATCAACTGCAATAGACATAAAAATATGAAAATAAACATGTAATTCAACTTTTAAATAACTTGAAATCTCACAATCTTGCAATTAGCAATAATGGGTATGAACCCTAATTCAAATTTCATGTAATTTCATATAAAATCATGTAAATTTGTAGTTAAAAGCTAGTTTTGGGAACAAGAATGAAAGAGGATCCTTTTTCATAAACCCCACATACCTTAATTGATGAAATCTCTAAGAAAGTTTAAACTTGAATCTCCATTTGTGATTTTGAAGATGAACTCTTGATTATCTTGATTTGGGAATCCTCAATTTTGGGTTTTCTTGGAGAAACAATAGAGGAAATTTGATTTCTTGGAGCTTAAGTTTTGAGCTCTAGGGTTTTTCTTTGAGAGAGAATGGATGAAAATAAGCATAAAGTGCTTAGAATAGATTTAATTTCTTGTTTTGGACTAATTGGGGGCTTGAAAATTGACCAAACTACCCATTTAAAATATTGGTCGGAACTGAAAAATCCCAAATTGGCATGCCACCGCATGCACCACTATCGCAGTGGCTCTTGGAAATAGGATAACTGGGAATTGGAAGTTCAGCGCGACGCGAAGCTATCACGATATGCTACTGAAAGGCCATTTAGACCAACATCGCAATGCGGTACCATCGCGTTAGGCTACTGAAATTTAATAAATGGGAAATTGGACTTCACTGCGACGCGGGCGTATCACAGAGGCCCACTGAAAATTAACAATTGTCATTTTGGTCTTCACCGCGATGCAGTGTCTGTCAATTTGAGACACTATCAACACTAAAAGTGTCATAACTTCTCAACAGAGTATCGGATTTAGGGCGAAATTGGTATCAATGGAAAGCTGAGCAAATTTTCTACACAATTGAGGGTCTAAAGCTGGAAAATTCTATACGTAACAATAGTTACTCATTTTTAAAGCAAACCCTTAATATTCTAGGAGCGAAATTAAGCTAGGAAAAGTATGGGGTATTACAGATAGATAGTAATTTTGTTATGCAAAAACGTATTCTAGCTTTTTTGTTTGATGAAGATCGTAGACATACTGGCGAATTTATTGTTGAATCAATTAGTGAAGTTGCAGAATTTTATGGTATTGAAAAAAAAGTCTTATGTATTACTTTTGATAATGCTTCTGACAACAAGACTGCTATTAAAAAGCTCAAAGCTAATCTCTATCCGCCGTTACCTAAAATATTCCATGTTAAGTGTGCTTGTCATATATATAATTTAATTATAAGAGATGGTCTTAAAAATTTTTAGCTTTATATTGAAAAAATCCGACTTGTTGTTGGCTTTATAAAAGGAAATAATCGAAAAAAAGAATTAGAGAATTTAAAATTAAATATGAACAAAATGGACTTAGACCGATATTGATGCCTGAACAAAATTATAAGAGCTTGTCATATATATAATTTAATTGTAAGAGATGGTCTTAAATTTTTTGAGCTTTATAATAAAAAAATCTGACTTGTTGGTTTTATAAAAGGAAATAATCAGGAAAAAAAAATTAGAGAATTTAAAGTTAAATCTGAACAAAGTGGACTTAGACCGTCATTGATGCCTGGAGAATGTGATACTAGATGAAATGTTATGTATGATTATTTTAAAACTTGTCATGCTTATAGAGTTCCTATCACACTAACTTTTAACCAATATTGTGGTTCATTTGCTAATTCGGCTGAATGTATGCTATGGGTTATAATTGATGATCTTATTAAGTTTTGGGAAAATTTTATATAGATACGGTTGAATTTTTCGGTGCTTATCATCGTATTGTTTGTAATATATTAGCATATATAGTTGATATTTTTGCTTTGCTCAAAGAATATAAGAATAAAGAAGGTTACAAAGAAGTTGTTGGTGCTATGTTTGCTAAATTTTAAAAATATTTTTTTCGATTCCACCTATTTACTTGGTTGGTGCTATACTAAATCCATGTGTGAAATATACTACTATGTGCCACTTTAGTTCTCTTATTTATTCTAACTAAGAGATAAATGTTGAACCTGAATCTGAAGATGTAGAACAAGAACAATCAGATTTGTATATGACTATGAGTGATGCGAACAGTTACATAGAAAAATTATATAAACATTATGCTGATTTACTTGATTTAGCTGTATCGATAAATATCAATCCAACTGTTGCTCCTCATCCTCCCAGGGAGCCATCATCTTCTACAAGGCCTGCAAATAGTGGTTCTCCTGATCATTTTTATGATTTAAATATTTGAAACAGTGTTGAGGCGGGAACTTGCACAGCAATTTTTCGAGAAGAGCTTAAGTATTATCTTCGAATGCCGATAGAGGATCGTAGACGATGGATCAATGCGTTGGATTGGTGGAAGAATAATGAAAGACAATATATTGTGCTTTCAAGATTAACTAGAGATATATTGAATGTTCCAATGTCAACCGTTGCATCGGAGAGCATTTTTAGTCAGGGACGACAACATCTTGGAGACAACCGACACTCATTGGGAAACAATGATATGAATGTTCTAGTTTACATTAGAGATTGGATTAGAGCGGAATGAAAAAAATCAAGGAATGGAGGTGGAGCCGAAAGACGAACAGAATCTTGAAGAAATTATGACTTCAAGGGAGAACTCAACACAATCAAGTTCAATGCATGATTTTGCCCCAATTGATTTTGACTATCCTATTCTAGTTCCCGTTAATATTAACATGGATGAGTTGAAAAAAATGATGCAAAATTTATAGATTTTTCATTCATATACATTATAAATTTTGAATCACTTTACAATCAATAAAATATATCATGCATTCACTCCTTACTTTGTAATTTTTTTCATTTAAATTGAATTTCTAGTTTAAAACTTTAAATTAAATACTTATTTTAATATATTACTAATTTACTATCAAGCTTTACACTAAGTAATAGACAATTAAACATAACAAACATATAACCATATATACACATAATGAAAAAATAAATTTCTTTTAAGTTCAAAACCTCAAGTACTATTAATTTATTATATTAAGTAGCATATTTTTTAAAGTAGTACATATATTACATGGTACGTCTATGTGTGTATATATTTTCTATAGACTCTAAAGTAGTATATATTTAACGTATACATATGTATACGTTTTATAAAGTAGTATGTATTTAGTGTTTATATGTTGTATGTATATTATTTAAAGTAATACATATATTCTATGGTACGTATATATGTGTATATATTTTCTATAGACTCTAAAGTAGTACATATTTAAGGTATACATGTGTATATATTTTATAAAGTAATATATATATAGTGTTTATATGTTGTATTTATATTATTTAAAGTAGTACATATATTGCATGGTACGTATATATGTGTATATATTTTCTTTAGACTCTAAAGTAGTATATATTTAATATATACATGTGTATATGTTTTATAAAGTAGTATATGTAGTGTTTATATGTTGTATGTATATTATTTAAAGTAGTACATATATTGTATGGTACGTATATATGTGCATATGTTTTCTATAGATTCTAAAGTAGTATATATTTGAGGTATACAGGTGTATATGTTTTATAAAGTAGTATATAGTGTTTATATGTTGTATGTATATTATTTAAAGTAGTACATATATTACACAATACGTATATATGTGTATATATTTTCTATAGACTCTAAAGTAGTATATATTTAACGTATACATGTGTATATATTTTATAAAGTAGTATATAATTATATATATAGTGTGTGTGTATATATTGTTAATTGTAGTATATATATTGTAGTATATGTTTTATTTGAAGTAGTACATATATTGCATGGTACGTATATATGTGTATATATTTTCTATGGACTCTAAAGTAGTATATATTTAACGTATACATGTGTATATGTTTTATAAAGTATTATATAACTATATATATAGTGTGTGGATATATTGTAGTATATATATTGTAGTATATGTTTTATTTAAAGCAGTACATATATTGCATGGTACGTATATATGTATATATATTTTCTATAGACTCTAAAGTCTAAAGTAGTATATATATTTAACTAACACATAGTCGTATGCATGATTACATGTGTAATTGTGTATATGTGTATATTTTTTTAAATTCTAATGTAGTATATACTATATATACAATGTATATATATTGTGTGTATATTGTTTAACGTATTTAAAATGTATATAGGTAGATATATACAGTGTATATTGAAGAAAAAACTTTTAAATTTTAATTTCTTTTTAGATTTTGACCGGGTTGGACCGGTCTACGTGTAATGGGCCGGTCCCAGGTTGTTTCTTAAAAAAAATACTATTAAGCCCGGTACTGGACCACCAGCCCGTTAAAAAAGGTCGAGAACCGAACCGACCCACGAACCAGTTAAAAAGCATGGGCCGGTTCTGGATTAACCCGGCCCGGCCCCGTTGACAGCTTTAATACAAAGTATCAAAATTGAGAAGAATAAGCTTTGTTGGTTTGAATTTTGAGCTTTGTTCTTAAATTTTCGCAAAAACCAAGGTTATTTTCTACTCTTTATTTCCATAATGCAAACAAAACCCCTTTTTTCCGTTTTGTATCTGGAAATATCTTAGCTCTTGATATTCACAATATTAATAAAGGTATAAATTTGTTCGTTCTATATGATAAGGAAAATAGTATCTGTTGGTCATAGAATACGATGTTACTGTGCTATGTTTATGTTAGTGCTTCATATTGATTGCATTTACACTCTGACTAATAGGATAAGGCTAGGTTATTCAAGCAGCAGGCTTTTGTTTCTTTTTCCTTTTTCAAAAAAAAAGAAAGTTGATCCATCCATGTCTTGTGTTTCTTTTAGTATTCAACAAAGGTGGATGATGAGAAAACTTACAAAGAAAAGTTGTTCACCTTTTGTTCACTATTCTTATATAAAAGAAAATTTATTGGATAGTAGCTACTAATTATGCTTACTGCATTTTGTTTGACTAAATTTTATTTTTTATCAAGTTTACCATGGCAAATGATCCTCCTATGGTGGTTGATTATGAAGTCAGTTTGAGGAATTTCGGTATACTGTATTCATTTGCTAGGGACCGAGGCCCAATTAGTAAGTAAATGTAATACTACTCCGTTCGTTTTACTTTACTTAATCCATATTGAATTGAAATATCTTGTAAGAAAAATTTAATTAGTTAAATGAAGTTTTTACTAAATAAAACTTATTAAAAATGTTTTAGAAATGTAAATATGATTATTCTACTTTATTTAGTTATTTAATATTAAAAATAGTATGAGAAAAAAAATAATTGAACTCTCTTGATTAGGGAAAATCAATAAGTAAATTGAATATAATACTAAAATAAATACTGAGAATATTTTGCGAAAAAATAATTAAACTCTCTTAACGTTTTCCTGGGTTATTAAAGTCATACTATATATTTTAGTTAATTATTAAACTGCTATAAAGTTTGTATACTTTGGTGGTAGAGTGAGTCATTCTGTTAAGTTAATTTCATAGCAATAATTTCTCAACCGAAAAAATAATCCAAATAATGGGACAAATAATCACTATGACATAAATAATGAGACAAATAATCCTTTCACTAACTAATAATACCTCAAATCAAATGCGGAATATTTTAAAATTATTATATATGTCACACCAAATGACCACCAATAAAAACAATACGAAATAAATTGAGAGTAAGAATTAATTGGAATGGAGTTCAAAGTAAGAGTTTTTATAGTTGAGAGGAGTATATTTAATAGTTTGAAATTACCATTATACCCCTTGACAGTGTCCGAGCGCACACGCAAGTGTTTGTGGTCTTATCAAGTAGTAAAGTGGTCTTAAAGCAAGCTGAATGTCGATCCCTCAGGGACTCGCTTCAACAACGTTTAATTTCAGTTCACAGTTTAGATTAATTCAGTGTAAGAGTAGTCAAAAAGAGTTTTTGTATTTTTGTAAATTAAAAATAAAGTAAACAATGTAAAAATTAAAATCTTGGAACAATCAATGGATTAAAGCCCAGGGTTAAAGCACTTCCAACAATCATACTATCTTATAGAATTTCATTCGTTAACTTGCTTATCTTGGTATTGATTCGTAGGGTTAATTGCATGACCATAATTTTCCAACCTCTAATCTTTTACCTAATACGGACATTACAACTACATCGTTGAGCGGGTATATAATAATCCAATTAAGTGAATTAAAGCTATCATCCTACGTTTGAATCAAGTAAAGCATCTAAGTACATCTCTGTCCTAGACGCTAAGTTTAATTCTTTATTTTATAAAAGAATAAAAACTCAAACTTTGTTTATTCTCATGTTCTATCTTCATATTCCCTCTCTCGAGATCAAAAGGTCGTCAATATATGTATTTTATGGGTGATCAACCCATAAAATAATTAAAATAAGAATAAACACATAACCGATAATGATAAGCAAAATTAAAATAATTTAATCCAAAACTATAGTAATCGTGTTTTTGACTTTAACCTCGGAAAAAGAGTTTTTAATCGATAATATTTATAATCACGATCTAAATAATTGAATACATGTTATGAATAATTAAAGAATAATTAAAAAATTAAAAACCTAAAAAAATGTGTAGCAAACCGTCACAGGTGTCCACCACCGCTTTCAGGTGTCCTCTCCTTTTAATATTGTTTAAGATGACCAGGTATTATAACCAAAAATTAATATGCACCATGGGTATATATAATATAATATTACTAATCATTGTAGGATTAGGACATTGGCACATGATCCAATATATTCCCTCAAGATTTCCTCCATCTTCTCAAACCGCATGCCCATTTCAATTCTCTTAATATTAGGATGCCAAATCGTGTCGGCACAAAATTGTTTTTGGTTGTGCATGATTACATTGAAGCGGCACGATTCTCATCGCGTTGAAAGTAACAACGTGACACGTCAATGATCGCGTCGCTGGAATTTGCAGATTCCACGCGACACATCGAGATCGCGTCGGCTCACTGAAATTTGCATACAAAATTTATTCTAAGTGTTGAACATCCTATTCTTTGCCCATGCCTTTTGCAATGTATTTTAAATGAATTTCAAGTCTTTTTATCATCAATATATCACCATATTCAGCTCACAAAGCCTCCTACAATATCACACACCACAAATTAGAGATCTAAACAACACAATATTCTCAACGGCGAATCAAAACAAGAGCTAAGATAAGGATAACTCGCAATAATCTTCAACTTTATGCTCCGACTCTTAACTTAATCAAATTGAACTCTACACGTTATAAATAAGTTGTTCCACTCAAAATTACATATTTAAACCATTTGGAATAAATTAAACACATTAGGAGCCGACGAAGCCAACTAGACACACACCTAGCTCAAGCTAGTAAGACTAGTTTTCCGGGTTGAACTCTAAATAACTCAATTAAGCACAAACTTGTTTGAAAATACTTTGAACCATTGTAATCACGCACTTGGACACTTAAATGCTTATTTATATCAATATTAACACGTTAAGCCATGAATTGCTCTAAAAATAAGGAGAAATAAGCTAGAATAATTATACTAAAGTGTATAAAACCACCTCAGATCATCACCCCACACTTAAACTCTTGTTCGTCCTCGAACAACTCTTTACTCTAAGTATAAAAAATTGAGGTGACACTGCAGTTCGACTAAAACAAAGACACTCAAGCTAGTACTACATTGACTACACGGAATGCAAGTTTCTACATAAAGCATGTTATATACACAATTGACAGCCCATGAACACTACTCCAAAACATACTAGCCTCAAGAATTGACTCACCTAATTGGCAAACTTATGCTTAGCATTCAATCAAGGACGTCATACATATCACCCACATTCATCAAATATGTGCCCCTCACAACATGAAAGTTACCCATAATCACTCATATAAATACAATTTATAACATGGTGGGTATAAGAATCAAATTATGCTCACTCTCACAAGGAATTCACAAGTTACACATAATGAACCATAAGCTTACCCTTAGTGTAGTGCTCCACTAATATTGAATGATGAACTTAGGATCAAATAGGTCTTTTTCGGATTGTAATGTAGGCTAAGGGACAGGTAGGAACTATTTGGGAATAGTCACTAACCTCTCTAAGTGATTTAATACATTACATCATACATTTAAAACCAATCTCCAACAATCAAATTTCACCACTTTGTCTACCTCATTCTTTTATTTTTGCCCCATCTCTTTTGAGTATTTTTACAAACACATAGTGGGTGTATTATTTATTCCTTCAAGATTCAATTTTCTCTTTTTCTACAATCATGGAAATATTTCTAACACCATTTATATCACTCTCATCCACCACTCATAAAATATAAACATCAATAACTATTACCTTGGGGCATTAATTTCACCTTTTTCTTCTTCAATTTTTCAAACTCCTTACTAAATAAATTTTTTATTAAAGCACTTAGGACTTTTTGGATCAAACTAAGGTCCATAAAAAAGGGATTAGGCTACTTATACGGCTACCAAATAAAAGGCTAAAGGCTCAATGGGGGTTAACTAAGATAATGCACAAAGGGTAGGACAAATAGAAGGTATAAAACAAGGCTATCAAAGAAATGCCTAAATCATCTTTTAAACCCACACTCTTTATTTCGCTTTGCATACACATCGAATAAGTTCTAGACATCACATGCAACAAGGAATATATAAGATACCTTACATCACACATAGCACATGCTCAACTCAATAAGATCATCAAAGACTCTCAACAAAACAATAGCATGAATTCAAATTTAAAGCCAAAAAGTACAAGAGCTACCAAAATGAGTCTAAAAGTCTCAAAAGTAGTAATTCTCCAAATCACATATTTTTACCACACAAAACACTTTCACCATGGAATCAAAATAGCACCAATAAGAATATCTTACACCAAAAATTTTCAAATTGAGCCAAAACTTAGGAATTTTCTCCCACCCCGCACTTAAAAATCTACTTTGTCCCTAAAGTTAACTTAAAAGTAAGAGATAGAAATACTCCCTGAGGCATCTAGGCCTAGGTAGTAGCATTTTTTTTCACAAACTAAGATCCAAGGGACCCCACACTCAGTTTTTCCCATGCTTCTTAGCTTAGGTTTCAGTACTCAAACTTCCCATCAACCTGTGACTCAGTCAAAAACAAAAACTAAGTGAAATAAAAATAAAAAATTAAAAATAAAACATACCTACTTAACTTGGGTTGCCTCCCAAGCAGCGCGTCTGATTTAGTATCGCGGCACGACCCAGCTTAACTCAACCAAATTCCTTCATCTTTTTTCTCATGCTTGGAGGCCATTTTTTTTCGTTTCTGGCCTTTTAAGCTTCCATTCCCAAGGTCAACATTTCTCTCAATGTCAACCTTCATTATGTTGAGAAATAGTAGTATTGGAGGCTTAGGCAGTTCAATAAGGGTGTCAAAAGAGGCCTTTGACGGGCTAGCCAACCCATACTTATTCCCTTCAACAACAGTAATCATGCATAAATCCTTATAGTGGGATAGCGTGTTTAGCAGTTTGTAAATATTAAATACTGACTCTGCATCCTCAACCTCATTTTTAGCGTGTCCTCTCTTACATCAATTAAAGTTTCGCCCGTCACTAAAAATGGGCGTTCCAAGATGATTGGTACCTGTTCATCTATGTTAAAATCAAGAACAATAAAGTCAGAAGGAATAATAAATTTACTAACCTTTATGAGCACATCCTCAATTAATCCTTTGGGACAAGCTATGGTCTCATTTGCCAGCTGCAGTAGTACAGAGCTCGGTCTAAACTTCCCTAAACCCAACGTGTTAAACAAAGATAGGCGCATCAAGTTGATACTTGCCACTAAATCACTAAGTGTCTGCACCACCTCACTGTTACCAATATGAATGGGAAGAGTAAACTTACCTAGGTCCTAAAGCTTTATCGGCATCTTTTGAGTGACTATCGAACTACACTCCTCAATAAGTGTTATTGTCTCTACATCCTGCAATTTTACCTTATTAGTAACCATATCCTTCAAGTAGCTTGCATACTTGGGCATACCCTGCAAAACATCTAACAAAGGTAAGTTAATGTGAAGCTCTCTGAATGTATCAAAGAACTTCTTAAACATTGCATCCTCCTTCGCTTTAATTTGCCTCTGACGGAAGAGTAATGGCAAGATCTTCTTCACTTTTGGTTCAGCAACTTTAATTTTTAAGTACTCAGACTTCCATAAAGATTTAAAAACTTCTTCATTTGCCTGTCCAGTCACCATATTAGTAACTACCTCCTTAGTTGCCTTTGGAGGTCTCCTTGAAGCTCTTTACCACTCTTCAAGGTGATTGCCAAAAATTTCTTTGGATTTTTTGTATCTGCTAGTAAACCACCTTGAAGCCTCGTATTCCATGCTTGTTGTAACTTCCCCACTTCAATTGCTAAGCTTCTCTGAGTAGCTTGCAAATTTTTTATGTCTGCAGCCAATTGTGTCTGACTAGCTAGAAGTTGCTTCAACATCTCTTCCATGTTTCTAGTTGATTGATTTGGTGAAGCCCGTGGTTGCTGAATTTGTTGTTGTTGTGTGTTCCCTGGCTGAGTCTCCCACTTCATATTGTAGGCATTATCATAATTTAGCCTTTGAGCATTGTCCACATATATGACTGATTCCGAATTTAAACGCACACATAGCCGCTAAGTGACCACTATTACCTCACACTTCATACCAACTTGTAGCTTGTTGGATGAAACTAACTGTGGCTGCAGGTTGTGGAGCTCTCAATTTTAGGCCGCTGAATTGAGTGTTTATCATATTCTGCAATGCTGCAACCTGAGATGATAAGATCGTGAATTGGTCCACCTTCAATACACCTGTAATTTTTTTTGTGGCACTTCTTAAATCTAAATGTCCTTCTGAATTTCCTTATGCTATGTGGTTTAATAATGTGTACAGCTCATCATAAGTGAATTCTAGCGCTTGACCACCTGCGGCTGAATCTAGCAAAATCTTCATAATATGATCAAGAGCTTCTACAAAAGTATGAGCAAGTACCTCATTGGACTGTTGGCGGTGTGGACAATCCCGAAGAAGAGCCTTAAAGCATTCTCAAGCATGATATATATTTTCATCAGGCTTCTATTTGAAGCTCACAATCTCACTGAGAAGTCTTGCAGTCTTGCCTAATTGAAAGAATCTGATGAGGAACTTTCTAGTTAAGTAGTCCCATTATGTGATTGAATTGGATTGTTCCATATTAAACCATCTTTTTGCTTCCCCCAATAGTAAATGGGGAAATAATGTAAGCCTCACATAATCTGTACTCACCTCATTTAGAATGAATGTGTCTGTAAGCTCAATGAAATTTTGCAAGTGCACTTGTGGATCCTCGTGTGAAAGCCCTGAAAACTATCCACTGCTAATAAAAAGTTACACCATATTGTGTTTCAACTCGAAATTTTCCCCAGTAGCCGGTCTTTGAATTGGGGAAGTCAAGTTCGTCGGAAGTGGGACTGTCATTTTTCTAACCGTCCTACGTGCTTTTTGTTTTGCAGCCATTATCGCAGGATTCTCTTGATCTTCTACGATTTGAGAAATTTGGGGGAGAAGATTGATTCTCTCCTGCATTGATGATAAAGTTGCTCAGGTTCAGAGCTTGGTTCAACCAAGTCCTAATCTCTTGCCAGCTTTCTACCTTAAAACTTAATTCCTACAATCATAAAACCAAGACCAAGCGAAAAAACACCAAATAAATTTAAAAGTAAAACTAAAATAAATAATTGTCAAATAACAAGTTTCCGGCAACGGCGTCAAAAACTTGACAACACCCAAGCGCATATGCAAGTGTACGTGGTCTTATCAAGTAGTATAGTGGCCTTCAAGAAAGTCGAATATCGATCCCACAGGGACTTGTGTCGACAACTATTCAATTATAGTTTAACAATTGAGCTAAAGTAACCAAGAAGAGTGTTGAACAATTGTAAACTACAAATAAAGTAAACAATACAAAAATTAAAATCTTGAAACAATCAATGGATTAAAGCCCAAGGTTAAAGCACTTTGAACAATCATATTATATTATTGAATTTCATTCGTTAACTTGCTTATCTTGTTTGTTGATTCGTAGGTTTAATTGCATGATCATTATTTCCCAACCTCTAATCTTTTACCTAATATGGACATTAAAACTACATCATTGAGCGGGGATGTAATAATCAAATTAAGTGAATTAAAGCTATCATACTACGTTTGAATCAAGTAAGGCATCTAAGTGTATCCCTGTCCTAGACGCTAAGTTTAATTCTTTATTTTATAAAAGAATAAAAACTCAAACTTTGTTTATTCTCATGTTCTATCTCTATATTCCCTCTCCCGAGATTAAAAGGTCATCAATATATGTATTTTATGAGTGATCAACCCATAAAATAATTAAAATAAGAATAAACACACAACCAATAATGATAAGCAAAACTAAATCAATTCTCTCTCTCTTATTTTTTCACAAATTTTCAAAATCTTTCTACAATCTCTATTATTAATTACTTTCTAATATTTTGTTTATTTGATCAAGTGGAGGAATTTTCTTGAAGCAAGCTTCAATTGTCATCTCTCAATTTCATCTTTCATTATATAGATTTGCTTTTACGCAGACGTTCAGTATATTTATTTCAACTTTCATCTCTTTATTTGTTTACTTATTACTTACTGTTATATTTTCATTATATTTATATTGTTTGTTTTTCATCTGTTTATTTTTTTCACATTGAATATGGATTTCGATAAAAAATAATTAGTGGTAAGAAATTAATTTTTGGTCGGGTTAAAAATAAAATAGTAAAGAAAAATAAGGGTGTTAGTAGTAGCAGAGGTAGTTCTAAATCATTGCCGCCTAGATTAAGAATTAATACCGATGATTTTACTGATGTTAGTGATACTTTTTTGAACATCCTTATGATATTGATGTTAATTCTGGTAATGTATTAGACCATGAGAATTTAAATAGATGTTATGATAATTTTGAAAAAGACTTATGGGAAGAGTAAGATGTATAAGAACAAGAGTTAAAAGACACTCCTATCCCTACTAGTCCGCTATCAAATTACGGAAAGAAGATAAAGTACAAAAAGTTACCTACGTTTACTATAATAGGAAAGACCAAACATGTTAAGAGATTATTAGTTTGAAAATTTATGATCCAAAATAAGGAGAAAACTACCACTGCTTGCAATAAATGTAAGCAAGTGATAAAATATTTGACTAGAGAATCGCATGGTAGGAAGGAACAATTAACTAGACATTTGAGAGTTTGTGATTCTAAATTTGTTCGTCAAGAAGCTATTTTAAAGGTTTAAAAAACTAATACTCCCTTGCCCGATGTTAACCAGTCTAAAGGAGGTTCTAACATGGTCCAAAATATCTTAGATTTTAGTAATCCGACTAGTCCAAGCACATCACTGACATATAGTCAAGATAAAGATCGTGAAGAATTAGCTAAAATATTTGTGGTTTGTGGTTTGCCTTTTAGTTTTGGAGAACATGCTGATGTTATTTATTATATTCGAAAAGTGTATAATCCTGATTTTTTATATTTTTCAAAAAAATACTATTAAAGCTAATATTTTTAAATATCAACGTGAACATTGTCATTTTCTTTGTTGTAATTTTATTATTTTGATGGTAAAATATCTATCACTTCGGATATGGGTTGTAGTTCTAATGGTAATGATTATTTTACAATCGATTTTTTGAATTGATCATGATTGAAACATGCAAAAAAGAATTATAGGTTGTAAATATGTTGAAGAGAGTAAACTGACAGTTATATTGCTTTTTTGACAGAAGAGATTCTAAAATATTTTGGATTTTGTGATATTATAATGGGTGTCATGTTAGATAATGCTTCTGCTAATCTGAAAGCTATTGATTTTGTAAAATCTAGACTTTGTCCAATTGATGATGATGTTTTTCATGTTAAGTGTAATGCACATATTTATAATTTAATAGTGATGGATGGTATTGATGTATTTGGTAATTCTTGTATTAGAATTTGAGTTGCTTGTGCATAGATTTTTAAAGCTAAAATAAGATCTAGAATTAAGAAATTTGAAACAACTTGTGCTTTATTTGAAATGTCATATATAAAAGTTTCAAAAGAAGTGATTACTAAATGGAATTCCTTATATGACATGCTTATTGTTACTATTGTTATCGTGCGCCTTAACAAATGATGTGTAATAAACATAATTCGGGTCGGAGAATGAGAATCACAGACGAGAATTAAAAATAATGCAAAGAACTTATTTGCTTTTCTTAACAAATTCATAGTGCTACAAATTTTATAGATGATCAATATTATCCTACTATTTCTTCGAATTTAGTAACTATTTGTGTTATTTCATCTGAATTTGTCAAATATAAAGTTTACGAACATTTTCAAGTTGATGTTATATATATGAATGAGAAAATTTTGAAAAAAAATTCTATTCCTCAAATATATTGACTTCGACTTTGTTCAAACCAACTTACAAAAAACAAGGTGTGAAAAAAATGGTTGAAAAGATTCATAAAAATTTAGAAATTACAAATGATAGATTTTCATCTGTTGAAATGAGTAAGGATAGCATATTAACTAAAGCTAAACATTTCTATTATCCTTATAAAGTCAACCTAGTAAATGATGTATCGTCTAAATTTTCATGTTGTAACGCTAGATGTAATGATTTTGATGAAATTATGGATGAAGAACTTGGTCTTGATTCTGCTAACAATAATGATTTTGAACAATAAATTTATCAGGAACAAGAAAATATTAGGGATGAAAATGGAGATCTTCAACTTTTAACTTGGTGGAAGAATCAGACAGAACAATTTTCATTTCTTTCAAGAGTTGTTCAGGATGTGCTAGCTGTTCACGCATCTTCAGTGCCTTCGGAGCAAGCGTTCATCACAAGGAGATTTATTATTAGAGATCATATATTTTTGATAGCAAAAGGTTGTTTAAAAATATCAGTGTTGTTTAGAGATTGAATCAATGTCGAGCGAAAGAATGTTGAATTGCCAAAATTATCGCATCAAGACAAAATCAAAAAAGATAAAGCACTTGGAGATAATAGTGATGATGTGTCACGACCCAA
This sequence comes from Capsicum baccatum var. pendulum, assembly GCA_030864225.1. Lineage (NCBI taxonomy): Eukaryota > Viridiplantae > Streptophyta > Magnoliopsida > Solanales > Solanaceae > Capsicum > Capsicum baccatum. Next base: position 103,820,802 of record CM061551.1, read on the forward strand.
ACTACTGGATCGTGCAGGCACCTACGCTATTCTAAGCAGCTAGGAGAACCCTTATTACCCAACTAAAAATATGCAGAAGACTTCTGTTTTAAATGAATACTGGATTAAATATAATATAATAAATTAAATATTAATAAATAAACTTTTTCAAAAACTTCTTAAAACTATTCTTCACTATCCTAAGACTTGGTCAGGCATGTACAAGAGCTATCTACTATAGCATAGACTAACAATAAAATAAATAATACAAAGACTCCCTCATTCGTCGGGAAGAAAGTGCAGAAGTTAGTGCTAAATATCATCCATCTAGTAACTGCAAATTAACCTGCATCCAGTCTATACTCCATGAAGGAATGTAGTAGAGTAGGGTCAGTATAACCACACGTACTGGTAGGCATCATCGACCGACCGTGTTAGTTCATATAATCATAAAATAGAATTAAGGAAAATAAATCATGATATCTTGAATGGAATATAATTCAACTAAGGTTGTAATAACATTATTACTTTACATATATAACTTACATCATCCAACTACTCTTCCAACTCCATCAATATTATATTCACTACTAATATACTCTAACCTCATTAATTCACACAATCCAATGCTAATACATTACTATTCCTCTTTATTCACCTTATCTTTTTCATTGCTCATATTCACATGAACAAACCCATAATCATAAATAACCCACACTAAACTCTCGGGCTAACAACCAAATGCTCTCTTACAATATTAAAGAATGATAACTAGCCATTCTGGTAAGTTACGATTAAAACACGTATAAATGAAGAAAGTCAACCGACATATAAGTAAGTACAAATTTTCACTTTTTTAATACATATCACACAATCAAATACCCAATGAATCAACAATACAATAATAACAGATCAAACAGTGCTCACAAACAAGCCACATAACCATCAAGAGCATCAACCATATTGTAAACATTCACAGACTACACAAATATATACACACATGCTATGGAACTTATTTTTTCCCAAATAGTCATCACCTACAGGGAACAATCTATATTCATCTACCGTACCAGCGTGGTACCCGATCCAATATATGTATATCTGTACCGATGTGGTGTCCGATCCAACATATACATAGATATACCAGTGTGGTACCCGATCCAACATATACATATCCGTACTGGCGTGGTACCCGATCCAACATACATATATCCGTACCGGCATGGTACCCGATCCAACATATACATATCTATGCCGGCGTGGTACCCGATCCAATATATACATATCCGTACCGGCATGGTACCCAATCCAATATATACATATCCACCGGCGTGGTACCCGATCCAACATATACATATTCGTATCGGTATGGAACCCGATCCAACATATACATATTCGTACCGGCATGAAACCCAATCCAACATATACATATCCGTACCGGCATGGTACCTGGTCCAACATATACATATCCGTATCGGCATGGTACCCGATCCAATATATACATATTTGTACCGGCGTGGTACCCGATTCAACATAAACAAGTAATATCAATATCAAATTTACACTACCTCACAGCATACAACATGATTTACAAGGTTTACAACTATACTTTAAGTTATAAAATAATTTCATCAAGTAATTTTCAATAATCATTTATACATGCATCAATAATCCAAACATCAACAATTCCAAGCATGTTTGAATATCAATCAAAAAGTATCCAATTTAGGAGCAATACACACAATTAAGTCAAGTCTAAACTCCAATTAAACTATAACCTATTATATACATTTTATTAAATTCATACTATCTTTCGGGATGCAATACGACGTACTAAATTTATAAGTGTACTTAAAATCATAAAGAAATTTGATCAAGTGCTTTCATTTATCAATATTTTGATCATCTCACGGGTATTATTTCAATAAATCATCACGATCATCAACAAGCCATTCATGGCATTAATACAAGGAGTTATCATTATCAACCAAGCCTCTTATAGGCAAATTTCAACAAATTATCATTATCACCAATTTAGCCTCTCATGGGCATCCAATAGATAAAGTGCTTTTATCAATATCAAAACAAGAATATCATAAAATAAATCACAATTTAACACTTAAGCCTGCAAGTCACTATTGGAGTATTACTTACTCATTAATTATTAAAATGTCACTACCTTTTTTCACGTAATACAATCATTACACATATTCAAGTCATCTATCCTTTAGATATTACTATGCTCATCAATAATTGATCCTATCATGATTCTCCTCATCATATTACTGTCCAATACATGAAACTTAATATCATTATAACTCAACTAGGTTCATCACTAGAACAACTAAGAACTATCATGTCCACATACTTCATTTACAATAACTCCTTGCGGGCAAATATTACATAATATCATAAGTATCACATAATTAATCAATAATATAGTTTTTGGGATTAAACTTTAGTTCTCGTGTCTTCATCCACCTCAACTCCATGCCCGCAGACCTAGACATGCTTTCTACCATCAATTCTAAATTATGAAAATATAAAATAACACAATCTTCTACTCATTAAACCTAGCCTACCTAGACGCCAAGCTTTGGGAAGAAACAAGTTGTAATAAAGATGCTCTTTCCTTTCCTTCATGCCTTGGAATAATCAATCATCTAAAAATCAAGCAATTATAAGAGTAATTAAATAATTACTCTTCAAACAAATATCTTGGGGATTCAAACCCACTACTTGTTACCTTAATTCAAGGTGTATATTAACCCTCAAGTTCAATTAATCATTAATTAACTCTTTCAAGCTTACCCCATCTCCATTAATGGAGTTTTTATACTAAAGGTCTTATCTTTACGAAATTCAAGGCTCCTAACCATCAAAATTCATAATCTAGTTTATGAAATTCATATTAGAAATCTTTAATTTATAGTTTAGAATCACCTTTAGGTCATATTAAAAACACCCTTGAGTATTCCCCAAAAGAATTTCACCATTAAAGGACTTTCTAAAGATTTTAAGATATTAAAGGATTCAGAGACGAAGAAAATAATGGAAAAACTTACCTTAACGAAGAAATTTCACCTTAATCTTTGAAAAATCACCCTTCTAAGGTTGAGGAATGAAATTTAGGGTTTTTAGACTTAAAATACGGCTGAGGCTGATTTAAATACAACCAGAATTTTTGCTATAGCGAAATCCCGATTAGCCCGGACACTGCTCAGTAAAACAGTCATAATTTTTTACTCCGAATTTGGATTGAGGAACGATTTATTGAGTTAGAAAGAGGACTCAGATATCTTTGATTTGGTAGGTGTTGAGACCCCTAGCTCCTTATATTCTATAAGATATAGTCATTCAAAATTGGGCCTAATAGAAACACATATTGAAATTGTATCGGAAAGAAAGTTTTATACTCAACTTTGTGTTAGGGATATTGTACAACCTTAATTCATACCTAAAGAACTTTGAAATTAAAGTATTTATATTGAGTCTTTCTAAACACATCCGAACACTAAAACCTTCGTCGAAAAATTTGAGGTGATGTAATAAATAAAATATTGACTATTTTGAATCCAAGTTAACATTGAGGAATGAAAATTAAGAATTTCCATGAATTTATTACGAAGAATTTAGTACCAACAAAGTGGATCGTCACATGATGACATTGAAGCAATGGATGAAGAAATCAAATACAAGTTATAAACCATGTTTTCAAGGAATAGATAGATAACTTACAAAAAGTATTTTGAAAATTATAGATATTAGTATGATAATCGAGACCTATTTGAAATAGAATCCTTCCTAGAAGGTGGCTCTGCAGATTAGGTTCTCTTCTAATATTTGTAAGGAAAAATGATTTATTGGACCTTTATACTTCTATGAGTTTGTATTATGAATCCTTCTACTCACCTCTTTGTCAATTGAACTCTTAAACTCAACAAAATGCAATATTTTAAACCTTTTTCAAGATTGCTCAGCATGTGTATAATACAACCGCTTACACATGGAGTTCACATCATTTTCTAATGTCACATAAGAAATTAAATACTTAAAGAAAATAATTAAATCAAATAACCCCCCCCCCCTAACCACCCATCCTCTTATCTTATTCACACACACACACACAATCACCCCACCTCTCATCTTTTTCATACACACACACACTAATCACCCTGCCTCTCATCTTTTTCACACACACACACTAATCACCCTGCCTCTCATCTTTTTCACACACACACACCAACCAACCTTCCCTCTCATCTTCTTCACACCTTCCATCATTAGATCCTTTCTTCCTCTTCATTTTTCTTTTTTTTTTACGATTTCTTTTATCGTGAAATCAATGAAAATTAAAGAAGAAACGACAACAAATTTCAAACAAAAAAAATCATGGTGTTTTTCAATGTTCATAGTATTATTCGATTGTGGAAGGAGGACTTGAAATTTTTTTGTGATTTTACTTTATTTTTTCTTTAATTTACCTTTAAAAAAGTAACATTTTTTATTTTAAATTTGATAAATTAGATCTTAGTTTCTGATTGAAGCACAATAAGAGTGGGCTGGTGAAGACAAATTAGGGTTGAGTGGGTTGAAGCAGATGAACAGTAGGTTGCGTAGGTTTTTGTTTGCGGAGGATGGGTGGTTGTAGGTAAAGGTGGGAGTTAAGAGCTTTTTTATTTTTATTTTTTTAAAATTTATGAGCATTTTTTTTAATAATTTTAATATTATTTTAATAAAAGTATAGACGTGTTCACTTTCTTTCAAACGCGTGTCAACTCAATCATTAATGTCACATAAGCTCGGACAATCGACAGAGGAATATAAAATATTGAGTTTTACTGAGTTTAGGAGTTTAGTTAGCAAAAAGGTAAGTAAAAGTGTTCAAAATACAAACTCGTACCAGTACAAGGGTCAAGTTGATCATTTTTGCTAATTTGTCATACATGTACTTTTTTATTTAAAAAAAATTGAAAATATAACTCAAACAAACAATATAAGTATAAATATTTTATACTAATTTTTTGAACTATTTTATTAATATATTTTTATAAATTAAAATCAGTTTAATAATATAATTATACTTAATATACTATACTTATATTATATTATAAAATTATACTTATACTATCTATATTTTTATTTAAAGTTGTAAAATAAAATTAAAAAAATAATTGGGTGGCCTAGTTCGGTCGGTAGTCGGACCGTTACCAAACAGACCGGTGCGGGCAACCCTCCTTGAGCCGCTCATTTCGAAAGGCCCAATTCGAACTGTTATCGGTCTTACCTTGTATATATGATTTCTAACATAATCTAATTTTGCTTTCTTTGATCTTTTATATAGATATTTGTTATACGTATAGTAGTACTGAGATTATTTCTGCTCTTTATGCAAGAGAAAATTTGATACCTCTTATGAAATTATCAACTAAACAATTGACCGATCATGCCCCTAACATGTATGATTATAAAAGGAGACATCATGACAAAGATAAGCTAGGATGTTACCCTTGCAATTATGTGGATTGTTTTAGATATGCTATGCATAATAGTTTGGGATAGTAGATGGGATGTTGACGTTCTTGATCCTGTCGCAAATAAGGTAAATTAAATTTCTCTCTTTTTTTTAAATAAAATATGATACTCATTATAATTTTTGTTGTAGAACGATAATATTGTATTGGAGGCTATATTTGCGAGAATGCCGAGACTGAAGATGAAATCAATCAAATACTGGACTATCAATCAGTGGTTGGTGCTATTAAAATCTCCAAGAGCTTTAGAAAATTTAAGGGGCGGGTATGCATTCTTTATTCATATATTGAAATTATAAAGCAACTAAAGTTGGTAGACATTTGCTCATGAGATGAAATTTCAAATTCTCCAAAATATTAGAAATATTTACGAAATATGAATATGATATAGAAAATAATGATATTGACCAATAAAAGTTCGAGTATTGTATTTTTGTTTTGTGATAAGACAATTTTGATAGTTTTCATATGAGTTTTCATTTATGAGGAAATATACAACTTAAAATTCCAAATTGCATATTCAGATAAAACTTTAATTTCTTCTCCAATAATTACATCTCATTATTTTACCTCACGTGTCCAAACAGGCCATTAATAAAATATTGAAAAATCAAGTTAGTAATAGAGTATTAATTTTTCTCTCTATTTTATTTTACCATTTATTTTCAGGAAGTGTATATGAGACTCGAACCAACTGAAGTAGAACTTGGTGGTCATTCAATTTTGATAGTGGGATATGGAATTCAGATTGGGATCAAATACTGCTTGATTAAAAATTCTGGTGGTGAAAGTTGGGGAGATGAGGGATATGACAAATTTAGGAAGGAGTTACTATATAGCTTGGCTTATTCCGTAGGTGTTTATCAAGATTATTATGATAATAAGAAGAAGCCTGAAGGTGTTGCTAGTGGCAGTGGAACCAAGAAAATCAAAGGTTCGCCATCTTAAAAAAGAAAAGGAAAAGTAGTTATTTTGTTACTCGACTAATTATGCAATTCTGATTTTAGGCTTTAATTATTTTAAATATGCATTTTGATCCTCATAAGTGCATTTAGACTCAAACTTGATGAATGAAGGATTTGACAAGAATATGTTGTCATTTTCGATAGTTATATTTTTGTACCTTTTACAAAGCCTAAAAATTGAAAGGAACTAATTGTACATAATTATAAAAATAATTATTATAGATGTCCATAACTTCTTGGTGTAACTCTTTCTTGTAGTAATTTGCACACCTTCATCACCTCCTCATTGATCATCACTCCCTCATGTTCTTCCTCCATTTTTTCATGGATTAATGTCATGTTTATGACACCTCTTGGAGTTCCTTCATGTAATACTATAAATAAATGTCTTGAAGAAAATGTTGTAAACACTTGAAAGAAACTTATCTTATATTGTTCTCTTGTTATCTTGTTATATATTGTTCGTTACTGCAATGTTTGTCCTTAATGTTGAAATGCGTTATCAACACGAAGCTATCTAACTCTACTTTCATCATTAGTTCTGATTTTATTCGCTTCCAGGTATATTAATGTTTTTTTCCTTTCTGTCTTCTGAAGTCCAGTAAATATTGGATGTCAAAGTTATTTGTTTTTAACATACAGATTTTTAACTTATAGTTTGAAATCTTTTTGAAATTTCAGCATAATTATAACATTATTTATATGATAATTTTAAAATTCAACCTTATGTGTCTCACTATTTCATGTTACATTTTTAAGTTACTATTTTATAAAATAAAAAAGAATCCATTGTTTGTAACGTATTATTTTCTTTTATATATTAATGTTAATGTTCTTGTTAAAGGTGTTACTTATTTGTGAAAATAAATATAGTGTTTTGATGTTATGTTTTTGCATGTTTATCTAACTTTATTTTTTTTTGATAGTTTTCATCATGTCGAATTTGTCAAAGTTTGAGTTTGTGGCACTTGACATCTCCGAAAAAAATTACTTGTCATGGGTTTTCGACGCTAAAATTCACCTACCTGCTAAGGTTCTTAGTGCTATTATTACCCCGGATAATTCAACGTCGAGTCTGGACAAGGCCAAGACTATGATTTTTCCTCGTCATCATCTAGATGAAGAATTGAAGGTTGAATACCTAGTAGTGAAAGATCCACTTGAATTGTGGACTTATTCTAAGGAAAGGTATGACAACCTAAAGGCAACAATATTACCTAGAGCTCATTATGAGTGGATGCACTAATGGTTTCAAGATTTTAAAATCGTTGTTGAATACATAATTCTATTGTATTTAGGATAATTTTTCAATTGAAATTATGTGAAAAAATTATAAATGATGAGGACATGATGGAAAACACACTTACTACTATTTATGTCTCAAATGTGATATTGCAGTAGCAATATTGTGAAAAGGGCTTTCTGAAGTATTTTGAATTGATCTCATGCTTTCGGGTGGCTGAGCAACATAATGCTCTTTTGATGAAACGTCATGAAGCTCATCTCACTAGAGCTGCTCCATTACCAAAAATAAATGGGATACAAGCACATAGGCAGCCTGAAAGACGATAAAATTAGGGTCATAATAATATGTATGGTCGTGACAATGGCAGGAAATGATATAATAATCATCGTGGTGATGTAACCAGAAAAGAAAGAACCGGATGGTCCTCAAAACAACTCTTCAATAGGAAATTATCATCGTTGTGGAACGAAAGGCCATTGAAAGAATGAATATCGGACGCCTAAGCGTTTTGCTAGGCTTTATCAAAATTCTTTCAAAAGACAGAAAAATGAAGGTAGGATCTTTTCTAATGACCGAATGGAGTCACACTTGACTTTCAAAAATGATGATGAGGTAGGACCTAATATGATGACAATGTTATGGCAAACTTGATTTTAAAAGATGATGATTTTGATGGTCTTGATGATATTACTCAATTGAAGTTGAAGACTTCTTTGGAGATCAAAACTGAATCTTGATCAATTTATTGGGGAAATCAATTCTGTTACTTTATTTTATGTGGTTTCTTTATAGTTATTAAGTTTTTTCATTACATTGTTTTTATTTTTCAAAAAAAAGGTATTTAAGTTTCATTGAAAGATTGTGAGATTTCACATTTCTTATCATGTATTTTTGTTTTATGAAGATAATAAAATTTCTTCAACCTTTAATTGAATTCAAGATGAGTAATGAAGATATATGCCTTCCTGATAGTGCTACAACTCACACTATATTAAGATGAAAAAAATATTTCTCTAATTTGGTTATGAAAAGAGACTATGTTAATACAATATTCGGTACTACAAAATAAATTAAAGACTTTAGAAAAGTGGCCTTATTATTACCTGGGGAAACAATATTGGCCATTGATAATGCTTTATATAGTAGAAAGTCTCAAACACATTTGTTAAGTTTCAACGTTATTCCCCAAAATGGATATCATATTGAGACTGCAAATAGAAAAAAGGTTGAATACCTTTATATTACTTCAATAAAGGTGGAGAAAAAGTTTGTGCATGAAAAACTATCCGTACTTTCTTCTGAAATATACCATACAAGTATATGTATGGTTTAATCACATATCAAAATAAATTTATTTTCTTTACAGATTCTAATGATTTTATCATTTGACATGATCGATTGGGTCATCCTAATTTTAATATGATGCACAAAATTATTAAGAATTCACATATGCATACTTTGAAGAATCAAAATATTCTTCAATCAAAAAAATTCTCTTATGTTGCTTGTTCTCAAGGAAAGTTGATTATAAAACCATCAGTAGCTAAGGTTGTGACTGAATCTCTTACATTTTTTAAATATATACAGGGTAATATATGTGGACCAATTCACCCTCCATGTGGACCTTTCAAATATTAGATAATCTTGATAGAGTCATCTACTAGATGGTCACATGTGTGATTATTATCAACTCGCAATATGACTTTTGCGAGATTGATGACTCAAAAAATAAGATTAAGAGCACAATTTTCAGATTATACAATAAAGACTATTCGTTTTGATAATGCTGGTGAATTTGCATGTCATTCCTTTAATGGTTATTGTATGTTCACTAAAATAAAAGTTAAATATTCGGTTACTCATGTTCACACTCAAAATGGTCTAGCAGAATTATTGATCAATCATCTTCAATTGATAGCTAGACCAATGTTAATGAGGACAAAACTTCATGTTTCAATATGGGGGCATGCCATTTTGCTTTCGCAACACTTGTGTGAATAAACCCAACCAATTATCATAAATTATTCCCATTTAAATAGTTTTTGGTCAAGAACCAAATATTTTTCATCTTAGGATTTTTGATTTTACGATATATGTTCCAATTGACCACCACAACATATAAATATGGGACTCAAAGAATGTTGGGGATATATGTTGGGTATAAATCTTATTCCATTATAAAATAATTAAAATTTGTGATAGGAGATTTTTTTATGGCAAGATTTATTGATTGTCATTTTGATGAATCAGTATACCCAACATTAGGGTGAAAAGATAATGTAATATTCTGAGTTTTTCTAGGGCTCACTTCTTAGTCAACGACTCATTTGCCGAGTCGTGAAGACTCATTACGAATCATAGGGCTCAAATCGTAGTCAAACCAGTGAAAGTTGTTTGTGGTTCTGCCTTAATTACTACTAGCACCCAATGGTTCATAAGCACACTATACCAGTTGTATACTTCCAGTCGTAGTTAGCCCAATGAAGGTGCCCAAGCTTCTGCCTTGATAAAGACTGGATCCATAGAACACCCCAAGTCCAAGACATTATTGAAACCATGCTTTAAGTTCATGAAGAAAAATCAAGCATCATGTTTGATTAGTTTTATAAGTGATTTAGACATATATTAAGACCTAAAATACCTCCTAACTTATGAACAAGTTAAAACACCCCTTAGTAATCAAATTCGTGTGAAGTATATCACCATAATAAGTTTTAAATGAGTATAACTTTTGGTATACTAATAATTTTTTAGCTCAAGACCCACAATAGATAGATAATTGAATTAGCTTCCAATGATACCAATTTCGCCCTAATTCAATGCTGGGGTGATAAGTTATGGCCAAAATACTGAAGCACTGTCGAAGCTGCCCAGACTACGAATCGTAATGTCTCATTATGGGTCATTAGGAAGGATTTGTAATTTTGGAAGTATAGGCTGAATTTGGACTTCTAACCACTACTTAAGTCACCACTCGTGGCCAGACCCTAAGAGTCATGACCTAAGTCATTGGGACTGTTTTAGGGCAACTTTCAGACGGTTTTTAAGGTTTTTTTGGTATTTTTTCACTCTTTTAACCCCAAAACTACTTTGTTAAGATATTTCAAGGCTGAATAAAAAGACTAAACAACCCCAAATTCTTCATTCATAACACAACACCAAATTACTGCAAAAACATGGGGTTTTCTCTTCTCCTAAGGAAAGAAATTGGAGATTTTCATATCCAAGTCTAAATCTCAAAAACTTCAATGAAAGAGTCAAAACTAATCAGGTATGTGGGGTTTGAGAAAGGACAATATTTCATTCTTGTGCCCAAGAACGTTTTAAATTGAATTTATGTGATTTTAATTAGGGTTCATACCCAAAGTTCCATATTCTTGAATTTATAATATTATCATGTGATTTGAAGTTTAGTTTTTATTCATGTTTTGACTTACATGATTATTGTTATGACATGATTTTAATTATCTTGACTTGAAGTTTGATGAATTGAAGAAAGATTCTAATTTAAGTTTTGAGCGTGGTATTTTAATATAAAGTTTCTATGATATGATGCATGACTTTCAAGATTTAAGCATAAGTTGTTGAGTACAAGAAGTTTAAGTTTATAAGCTTAAGTTACAAGTATTACAACATGATTTAAAGTTCAGCTTGATCTTTCGATCTAAGATAAGACATGAAATCCACACTAGTTCCTTATGAATATGATTTAAGAAAAGAGAAGCATGATTTATTTTCAGTTTATGAATCCTTGTATTGTTTAAAGTAGATTTACTAAGTATGAGCCTATAATTATATATTTTAGGAGTAGTATTTATCAGCGAGAGCGGAATGTGGGTTAGCGCATCCTATTCTCCAAAAACTACGTGCCCCCATAAGTTTAAGGGCCTCTCAAGAGAGTGTCCCCTCAGTTTCCCAATATGGATGAAGTTCATGATCACTTAAGTTAAAGTTCTATTGCAATAGAAAGGGTAGAACATCTCTCCTTAATATGGGTAAAACGTTGGACTACATGATAGCTTACCCCTTCTTTCATGATCTCTATCGTGCTTTGAGGTTATCTTTTTCTGCCCTAATTCTTGTTTTCACATGATAGAGAATGCCTATTCACAGAGCTTACACATGAAGAAATAGGGATCAACCAACCCTACCACCACCTACAGACCCTCTGAATGAAAATGTCTCACATATTGAGTTTCGGGCTGCGTTCAAAGTGTTAGCTCAAGTTATGAATGCAAATCTTTATGAAAACCAGCCAACAACAGTCCCACTTCAGCAAAATGGTAACTTAGCTGCAGCTATTATTAGGAACTTTATGAGGATAAATCCACTTGAATTCTTTAGGTCAAAGATGAATAAGGAACCTCAGTTCTTCATCGATGAGGTGAAAAAGATTACACACACTATGCATTTTACTGAAGAGGAAAGTGTGGAACTGGCTTCTTACAAATTAAAGGATGTCGCTTATGATTGGGTTACCTAGTGTAAGGATGGTAGAGGTGAGAACGCAGTTCCTATAAGTTGGGATATATTTTAAAATATATTTCTAGATAGGTTCTTTCCTCGTGAGATAAGAGAGGCTAAGGTAGAGTAGTTCATGAATTTGAGGTAGGCCTCTATGTTAGTGAAGGAAAATTGCCTTAAGTTAACCTAGATAGCTAAGTATTCCCCACAGTTATTGCCAGATTCTAAAGCTCAAATGAGTAAGTTTGTCACTGGTGTGTCTGATTTGGTAGTTAAGGAATGTAGGACTTTTATGTTGATTAGGGATATGGATATTGCTTGTTTGATGACCCATGCTCAGCAGATTAAGGCGTAAAAGTTAAGAGAACTAAAGAGGAGAAATATTGGGGCTAGGACTGAATAGTTTGGGTTTAGCCAGCAGAAGTCAAGAGGGAGAATTTATGTTTACTTTTAGGGCCACTCATCAGTACCTGCACCATCCTCATATAGTTCCCCTACAGGAAGAACTAAGAAAGAGCAGTGGGGCAAAGCTCCGACTTCTAGATACCAGGGTAGTGTGATTGAGAGACCCAGTTATCCAGTCTACACAACATATGGTAAGACCCATCTGGGTGAGTTTTTACTAGATAGTGGTGGTTGTTATGGTTGTGGTAATTTGGGTCATAGGGTCAAGGAATGCTAGTATGCTAATCAAGGGGAAGAGATATTTGTCCTTCAACTCAAGCCACAAATCCAGTAGCTCAGCTAGGCTGTGCAGCTTCTTCATAGGGTGCGTCATCTAGTATCAGTGGCAGTCATCATCAGAATTGGTTTTATTCTTTACCTTCTCGTCAGGAGCAAGAGAGTTCTCCAGATGTTGTCACTGGTATATTTCGTGCCCTTCACTTAGATGTTTATGTGTTGTTAGACCCGAGATCAAATCTCTCTTATTTGACCCCGCTTGTTGCTGTAAATTTTGGCATAAGTCATGAAAATATTTCTAAGACCTTATTAGACTCTACTCTGGTAGGTGAGTCAGTGATTGCGAAGTGAGTCTATAGGGAGTATCTTAATACCGTCCTCTATAAGGTCACTTTAGCAGATTTAATAAAGTTAGAGATGATAAATTTTGATGTGATTCTACGCATGGGTTGGATCCATTCGTGCTATGAATCCATCAACTGTATCACCCGTGTGGTGAAGTTTCAATTTCTTGATGAGTCAGTCTTTGAGTGGGAGGGTAGTTCGGTGCCTCCCAAAGGTCACTTCATTTCTTATCTTAAGGACAAAGGTTAATATCAAAAGGGTGTATCTACTATTTATTTTGAGTTAAAGATACTTAGTCTGAATCCCTAACCATTCAGTCAGTCCATATAGTCAATGAGTTTCCATAGGTTTTTCCCAAAGATCTACCTGGGGTACCTCCTGATAGAGAGATAGAGTTCAGTATTGTTCTACTTTCTAATACCCCACCTATTTACATACCTCCTTATCGTATGGCCCCGGACAAGTTTAAAGAAGTGAAGTAAAAACTCAATGATCTCTTAGATAAGGGGTTCATTAGACCTAGTGTTTCCCTATAGGGCACTCCAGTTCTATTTGTGCACAAGAATGATGGCACACTCAGAATGTGTATAGACTACATATAGTTAAACAAAGTCAGCATCAAGAATAAGTACCCTATTCCTAGATTTGATGATCTGTTTGATCAATTTTAAGGCTCCCGATGGTTTTCAAAAATTAATCTCAGGTTGGGGTATCACCAATTGAAGGTCAGCGAATGTAACATTCCAAAGACTACCTTCAGGACCCGATATGGTCATTTTGAGTTTGTGGTTATGTTTTTTGGACTAAAAAATGCTCCTGCGGCCTTTAGGGATTTGATGAACAGGGTCTTCAAGCAGTACTTGGATATTTTTGTTATTGTTTTCATAGATGACATACTAGTATATTCTTGAAATGAGGAGTAGCACGCAGACCATTTGAGAACAGTATTGCAGACCCCTAAGGATCGTCAGCTTTATGCAAAGTTTAGTAAGTGCAAATTTTGGTTGGAGTCGGTTAGATTTTTGGGTTATATTATTTGGGGAGCTGGTATTTATGTAGACCCTCAGAAGACTAATGCAGTGAAGCACTGGCCTAGACCCATTATTCCATTTGATATTTGGAGTTTTCTGGGTTTAGCCAGTTACTATAAGAGGTTTCTTAAGGGTTTTTCCTCAAAAGCTGCATCATTGACTAAGTTGACTCAAAATAAGGTGAGGATTATATGGTAAGATAAATGTGAAAAAAGTTTCCAAGAGTTGAAGGATAGACTGACTTTGGCTCTAGTGTTAGCCTTGCCGGAGGGGTTGGACGAATTTGTGGAGTACTGTGATGCTTCTAGAGTAGTGTTAGGTTGTGTTTGATGCGAAATGGAAAGGTAATAGCCTATTTCTCTTGACATCTTAAGTACTATGAAAATATTAATCCAACCCATGATTTAGAGTTAGCGGTTGTTGTGTTTGCTATGAAGATTTGGAGGCACTACTTATATGGTGTACATGTTGACATTTTCACAAATCATAAGAGTATCCAGTATGTATTTACGCAAAATAAGTTAAATCTTCATCAGAAAAGGTGGAGTTGTTAAAACATTATGAGATAAATGTGTTTTAACATCCGGGTAAGGCGAATGTAGTAGCAGACACGCTGAGTAGGTTGTCTATGGGTAGTGTAGCTCATGTGAAGAAGAAAGAGTAGGAGTTGGCCAAGGAAGTGCATAGATTAACTCGTTTGGGTGTATGTCTTCTTGATATGGATGATGAGGGAGTAGTAGTCTAGAATGGTTCAAAATCGTCCTTAGTGGTGGAAGTGAAGGAGAAGTAGCATAGTGATCCCATACTTAGCCAGATATTGGATACAGTTCAGCAGTAAAGGGTTGAGGTTTTCTCCTAAGGGGGAGATTATGTTCTTCGTTTTCAAAGGTAGCTTTGTGTTCTAAATGTGGATAGGTTGAGAGAAAGGATATTAGCAGAGGCTCACAGTTCAAAGTATTCGATTCACCCTAGAACTACTAAGATGTACGGTGACTTGCAGGAAATTTATTGGTGGAATGGGATTAAGAGGGACATAACAGAGTTTGAAGCCAAGTGTCCCAACTATCAGCAGGTAAAGATTGAGCATCAAAGGCCAGGAGGTACACTTCAGGATATTGGCATTCCTACTTAGAAGTGGGAGGTCATCAATATGTATTTTGTTATTGGACTTCCTCGCACCAAACGTCAGCACGGTTGAATTTGGGTCATTATGGATCAAATGATCAAATCAGCTTATTTCTTACCTGTTAAGACTTCAGATACAGTGGAAGATTATGCTAAGATATATATTTACGAATTAGTAAGACTCCATGGGATTCCCTTATCCATTATTTCAGAAAGAGGCACACAATTCACGTTCCAGTTTTGGCAATCATTTCAGAGAGGCCTTCATTTAAATGTGAAGCTTAGTACGACTTCTCATCCATAGATACATGGTTAGGTTGAGCGTACAATTCAGATATTGGAAGATATGTTAAGAGTGTGTATGATGGACTTTAAGGAAAGTTGGGATGATCATTTACCTTTGATTGAGTTTGCCTATAATAATAGTTATTATGATAGTATTCAGATAGCTCTGTTTAAAGCATTGTATGGGCGTTGATGTCGATCACCTATAGGTTGGTTCAAAGTTAGTGAAACAGCCTTGATTGGGATGGATTCTATTCTCAAAGCTATGGAAAAAGTCTAGTTGATTCGTGAGAGGTTGATAACGGCTCAAAGTTGCCAAAAATCGTATACAGACGTGATGAGGAGGGAATAAATTTTGAAGTAGGTGATTGGGTGTTCTTGAAGGTGTCACCCATAAAGGGGATAATGCGATTTGGGAAGAAGGGAAAGCTTAGTCCCCGGTTTATTGGTCCTTAAGAAATAGTAAGGTGTGTTAGAGAAGTTGCTTATGAGTTAGCTCTTCCACCAGAATTAGTCATCGTTCATCCAGTTTTCCATGTTTCGATGCTGAAGAAGCTTATCGGGGACCCATCCTTAGTAGTCCCCATATAAAGTATTGGATCCAAGGATAGCTTGTCCTATGATGAAATCCCAGTTGAAATTCTTGATCGACAAGTTCAAAGGCTAAGAAATAAGGATGTGGTTTCAGTAAAAGTCCTTTGGAGGAATCAGTCGGTTGAGGGAGCTACTTGGGAAGCAGAGGCATACATGATGACCAAGTACCCCCATCTCTTCTATTCAAATTCAGTCCTTACTGGAGGTAAATTGTTTTGATCTTTGGCAAATTCTTTCTATCAGACCACCTAGTTATTTTTATATCATATCATGTGCTCTTGATTCATTGAGTACACATATCCGTTATAAGTTTAGTTATTAGCTCGATGTGGAAATTTTAGTTTTTCCCAAACTCCTCATACCAGATATTTCTCATTCGAGGACAAATGATTCAAAGAGGGAGATAATGTAATACCCTGAGTTTTTCTAGAGATGACTGCTCAGCCAACGACTTATTTGTCGAGTTGTCAAGAATTATTATGAGTCGTAGGGATCAAATCATAGTCAAACTAGTGAGAGTTGTCTGTGGTTCTTCCTTGATCAAAACTAGCACCCAACAAATCATAAGCACACTATACGAGTCGTATAGTTCCATTCGTAGATAGCCCAGTAGAATTGCCCAAGTTTCTACCTTGATAACGACCGAACCCATAGAACACCTCAAAAATTTAAGAGATTATTAGAAAAAATCTTTAAGTTCATAAAGAAAAATCAAGCATCATGTTTGATTAGTTTTATAAGTGATTCAGACATATATAAAGGCCTCAAATAGCTCCTAACTTGTGAACAAATCAAAACATCCCTTAGCGATTAAATTCGTGTGAAACATATAACCATAGTATGTTTCAAACGAGCATAACTTTTGGTATACTAAGATTTTTTAATCTCAACTTACCAACAGATAGATAATTGAATTAGCTTTTCAACAATACCAATTTTTCCCTAATCCGATATCGGGGTAAAAAGTTATTAATACAAGACTAAGATACTAAACCAAAAATCAGCAACTAAAGAAAAGAAGAAGAAGATGAGAACACTCTGATTCAAACTAACAACACATTGATTGAAAACAAAACAAGAGAAATTGCAGAAAACATAAAGATATATAGTGAGACATACACCCACACCAATGAATAGCACCAAAGTGTGTATCAAACACCAAGACACACAACACCGATGAAGGATAACTCCACACTCTTAGTTGTACACAAAGGGATCAACTCCTCAAGCACCCACCTTTCTTGCCAAAATGTCAACTCAAGTGAATCCACACTCAAGATAACCCTAGTTTCAATGTCTTTTCTAAGACCTACACTACAATAGCTTTTCCAAGCCCTACACAAAGGAAAGAAAATACAATTTGAGTATCACTCAATCAGTTCATCAAAACTAATGAAATAGAAGCTAAAATGTCTATTTGTACTATTACATAACAATGACTCATTTTTCCTTAATGAGAGGTGCCCCTTGAGTGTAACTTGGAATGTAGAAAGTACTTAATGCCCTTAATGAGAGGAGTCCCTTGAGTGTAAAAACCCTCTTTCTCTCTTCACTTGGACAAGGTTTTGAAAAGGCTCCAAAAGGTCCTCAATCACTTGCACAATCCGAAGATTGAACCTTTGACAAGTCCTTGTAATCCTTGTGCTTTTTAGGCTTGTATCATTCTCTCCATCTTGAAAGGAATTTGACCTCAAATTCACACCTTGAAAAACAAAAGAGAAGGAAAACAAGCATGCAATCCTCACGGTTTGAGGGTTAGCATTAGTACAATAATTATATAATCACACCAAGGAGGCACACTCTTGGAATACAACCAATAATCCTTTGATATAATCATGAAACGTTTACTACAAGAATCACAAAGAACATTGTTAAGAGAGACATCAAGGCAAAAGGTATGAAATCCGAGGCTGGACCTTCCCCACCTAAATAGAATACCGGGATCAAATGGAAGAAATAGACAAGGAACAAAGCCGAGGTTAGTCATTCCTTTTGATAGACAATCATGCTCACAATTACCCAAAATAATCACCCTTAAGAGAAAGATATCATTCAAGACAAAAGGGTCATGACCTAAAAATCCTCTCCTAGGAACAAACCAAACTTTATTCAGAAGTTTACCGAACCCATAATCATCATGAACAAGACTAGTGGCACAGTTTTCATCACATAAGTTCAAATGGTAAAGTGCCATTTCATGATCAACATTATAAGAATGAGGCCTAAATTGAGGATTTTTAATCACACTATTCACATAATCAAGTAGTGAACCATCCTTAAAAGTAACTTAAGCATTACACACAACAAGAGTACAACCAATGAAGATTCATGTTTCTCTACACTAGGTAAACCCAAAATCATATCACCATGGCTACTAATAGCCACATCATAACATTTTAAAATTAAGGCAGTGTAGAGTGTACCATATTCACGTCGGTTTGTACTAGGGCAGCCCACTTGCTTTGCATTTTTTTCCAAGAGTGCCATTGGAATACCAATATGTCTAGAAGGGATTTTTTTTGGATTATCCTTTGAAAATTTATCATTTTGTACTTACATATAAGAAGAATCAAGGCTAGGTAAAGTGTTAGCATTTGGGTTAGTAAATATCAAAGATTCTTTGTGGGAAAGTACCACAAACACATGTTTCTTCCCCTTTTATTCTTCACTACCCGAGGCTTCCCTTTTTCTTCCCTTTTTTCCTTTATTCTTCAACTCCTTGGATTTCTCATAGATTTCATTCACACTTGATGGTGGAAGAGAGACAAGAGTAAACTTTTGACCACCATGCTCAAGGGTGTATCTGTTAGACCTTCTATCATGCTTAGTGGATTTATCAAATTGCCAAGGTATTCCCAATAATATGTGGTATGCTTTCATAGGGAGTACATCACACAACACTTCATCTCTTTAATTTCCCACTTGGAACTAAATCAATCATTGTCGAGTCACCTTCAATTCACAACAATCATTCAACCATTGAAGCTTATACGAATTTGGGTGAGGGGTAGTGGGTAGTTTCAAGTTGTCAACTATGGTGACACTAGCAATTTTAACACAACTACCACTATATATAATCATTGAACATACACCCCCTTTAATAAGGCACTTGGTATGAAAGAAATTTCTCTTTGATTTGAATCATCCAAGGCCTTACTAAACATGGTCCTTCTCACCACATAATTAGGAATATCACATTCACCCTCACAAGGCAAGACATCTTCCTCACTTCTCTCCTCTTGAGTTTCAGGTTCTACACACTCTCCATCTTGAGAGTTTTTATCATTCCCCTCAGTTTCCAACTCTCCTTCTTCCCCAATATATTATAACTTCCCATCCCTTAGAATCACATTATGTCAGTTAGGTCACTTACTTGTACTATGACCCCAAACTTAACAATTGAAGCATTGCAGGCCTTTAGAATGAGAAGTAAAAATAGGTTTACCTTTGTTTCTTGGAGGGTTGTGTTAGGAAACCTTGGTCATTATTTGTGGAGCTTGAGATGAAGTAAATTTGTCCTTGTTCCACCCCGAAGAAGATTGAGTTACCTCTTGTTTCTTGTTCAAACCCTAGGGACCTTGTTGAATATTGAGCTTGTAGGCCGACTTCTCTTTACTCTCCCTTTCAATTTCCATAGCCGCTTAAAAGATACTATCAAATATTTCAAACTTATGGAGATTCCAACATGGGGATATATCCCTATTCAAACCAACATTGAAGCGTATGACATCATGTTGGACTTGTTCACCCCGATGATCAAGCTTCAAAATTAGTTGTTGAAATTCATCATAGTACTCTATAACACTCTTGCTTCCTTGCCTCAAGTTATAAAGCTTGTCAGGAAGCTAGTGTCTATAATGTTCTGGGATATACCTCTCTCTCATAAGTCTCTTCAACATCTCCCAAGGAGATGGTTGCCATCAATCAACACATTACCAAACCTTTTGGTGTAATCCCACCAAGTGTTTGCATACTCCTTAAAGTGAGCAATAGCATAGCAACTTTTCTTTTTCTCGGAAAGATCATTCACTTGAAAAAGATTTTCACAAGAAGATTCCTAAGAAAGATACATTTCCAGATCACTCTCACCTTTGAAAATTGAAATGCCAACCTTGATTGGATTAATACCCACCTCTCGATTTCCTTGCCTTTCTTCATGCCCTCTATTTCTACCTTAAGGTCTTCTTTGACTGTTTCTAGCCCTCTTTTCTTCCTCAATCCAATAATCATCATTAAGAACATCATAACCCTCTTGTTCCACTCTACTATAGTCTCCAATATGAACGGGTTGGTTTTGGTTTTATGGCATTTGAGGAGAAGGGTAAGGTCTTTGGTTATTTGGTACTTGGATTTGAGGAATTAGGTTTTGTAGAGGGTAAGGTCTTCGTTCAAATGGATTTGAAATTTGGTAGTTAGCATTTTATGGAGGTACTTGGTTTTGTGGCAGGATTGATCTATGGTCAAGTGGATTTGGGAGTTGATGGTTCGGGTTTGGTGGTGGAGTTTGGTGTCCAAGTCCCTCTTGTTGGAATTCGTTTATTTGAGGGTATAAGGGTCTTTAGAGGTTTCGATTTGTGGTTGTTTGGACTTGGTTTTTTAGAGGTTGTGGAGGGTAAAGCATTTGGTAGAGGGTTTCGGGTGTCATGGTCATTGAGGAGTTATTGGCTTGAACACCAGAAGATGTATAGTAGAGATAGGGAATAGAAGGTCGTGAGTTCCTTCGACTTTCAACATAATCAATCCTTCCACTCATGGTGGATACCTCACCTTTCAGTGATCCCAAATCACTCTTCACTTCTTCCAAACCCGTGTGCATCCTAGCCATATCACGATACAAAGCCTCAAGACAAGCCAATATGACCCCACTAACATTATTTCCCAAAGGTTGAGATGTGGTACCCTTGGGTTCCATCTCAAGAGTACCTAACAAAACAAGAAAAACCTACAAAATGAACAAACAAGTTAGTCCAATAATCCTCACCACTCTCACACTCGATTCTTACCTTTGGCATGTACTTGGCAAGTGAGTGAGGGATGATTCTACTTTGGCCAGGAATAGATTTTTGTTTGATATGACTCAAAGAAAATTGCTTACGGACTTGAACCAACAAGTTACAATAAATTACAAATGAGAAAAGCACACAAACAACGATAGCATGAAACCAAAGGACTCTAAACTAATTATCAACCTAGTAGGTAGTTACTGGTTTGTTAATTAGTGATAGAATCAGCACAAAAGAAACTAGAAACAATAAATTAAAACTTAGAAATCTAATTTAGAACTCAATTTGGTTGTTCCTAAAATTGATGACGTGGTAACTTGTGATTGGACGTCATTTTTAAAAAATTTCAATTATCAAATTCATGTCTCGGCGAAACAACACTTAGGGAAAGAAGAGAATCAGTTTTGAGGGGAAAATATACAATTTTGGAGCCTTTTTGAGCTTCAAATCGATTCAAAATCAATTGTTCCCCTCAATTGTGCTTTCAATTGTACTTTGATGTTCCCTTGTCTCCTCTTCTTTTTTGGAAGACTTAAAATATGCTAGGGAATATTATTGTACAAACAATTAGTACACTCTCTTTCTTCCCCCTTTTTTGGATCAAACAAGCTACTTGAATATTCCTCTTCAACAAGATTTGAAGATGATGGATGAAAAAGATGAATATTCAAGAGTTGACCAAAGGTTGACCACTACGCAAATGAACCCTAATTTTAATTTTTCTTTTAGATCTAGGTTTTATTTATCAAGACAAGCACAATCAACACAAAATCAAGCATAAAACGTCCCAAATATCACAAGACCACACAGATCCCACCTCAAAAAGTTTCAAACACGTCACAATAATGGTAGATCTAGCTCAAAAACAACCAAATCTTATTCCAAACTTAGATATAGACTCTTTAAGTGCTATGGAACAAGTATCTAGCACTAGAAAACAACAAAACAGAGCAAAAATGTGTAGATCTAACTTGCAACTTTTGGATCTATAACTTCAACACAAGATACTACTTTTTTTGTGATTTTTCTTGACTCTAGACTTTTTTTTTATGGAGATTTTCTTAGATCCAAGACTTAGAGTTGTGGGAACAAGTCTAATATATGGCTCTGATATCAAATGATACAAGACTAAATTACTAAACCAAAAATCAGCAACTAAAGAAGAGAACAAGAAGAAGAAGAAGATAACACACGAATTCAAACTAACAACACACGGATTGAACACAAAATAAGAGGAATTGCATAAAACGTAAAAATAGAAGTGAGACATACACCCACACTAATAAATAACACCAAGGTGTATATCAAACACCAAGACACACAACACCAATGAAGGATAACCGCACCCTTAGGTGGACACAAAGAGATCAACTCCTCAAGAACCCACCTTTCTTGCCAAAATGTCAACTCAAGTGAATCCACACTCAAGCTAACCCTAGTGTCAATGTATTTTCCAAGACCTACACTACAATAGTTTTTCCAAGCCCTAAGGAAAGAAATTGGGGTTTTTGATCTCCAAGTCCAAATCCCCAAAACTTCAATTCAAGAATCAAAAGTAATTAGGTATACGAGATTTGAGCAAGGATAATCTTTCATTCTTGGGTTATTCATAGTCTTAAGAACTGTGTAACATCCAGGGGGTACCTTCCAAGAGTTACACATAAGCAGCTGAAATATGAGATAGATTGGAATACATTATCACTATCTCATTTAGATCCTCGACCAAATCAATATGAGCAAGAGATTCAAAAGATGATTAACTTGCAAAATATTCCAAATCAGTTGCCAGATGTATTTACTAGCCTTTCAAGGATTACTAAATCTTATATTCCAATTGCAAATGCTCTATTTCGAGTTGATGTTCTGTTAGAACAAGTGGTTAATGCGAATGAGTCTAGGCCACATTTAAAATGTGGTAGACCAATTAATTTCAAGGATAAAATTATTGAAAAAGAAAGAAATAAATGATCATGATATGGTGACAATTTCTCAAAAAGAGACTCGAGATGTAACAAATGATAAGACCATTGAGGAAGTTCAAATACCTGAAAATAATGAGAATGAAGAAATCTCAATAAGTTATGCCTCAACGAGAAGCAGGTGCAATAGAAATAATATTGAGGTTGACACTATTTTTGCTTATAATGTTGCTATTAAAATAATTCAATAAGATGAGAATTTAGAATCAAATTTGTCAATGAATGTAGACAGATAAACGATTGACCAAAATGAAAGGATGCAATTCAAGAAGAAATGACTTCATTTGAAAAATGTGAAGTTTTCAGGCTAATAGTCTAAACACCTGAAAGTGTCAAGACAGTTGGGGACAAATATATTTTTATACAAAAATAAAATAAAAAATGAAGTTGTAAGATATAAAGCACGATTTGTGCCACAAGATTTTTCGCAAAGGCTTGGTATTGACTATGCAGAGACATAGGTCTGGTATTGACTATGCGGAGACATATTCTCATGTGATGGATGAAATTACATTCAGATATATAATAAATTTGACAGTTCATGAAAAGGTTGATATGCACCTAATTAATATTGTCCAGCCTATTTGTAAGGCTTATTGGATAATGATATTTTTATGAAAATCCTAGAAGTACTCAAAATGCCTGAAGTATATAAAAGTTTGCAAGAAAATTGTTCAATAAAGTTCAAAAATTCTTATATGGGATTGAAACAATCAAAACAGATATGGTACAATTGTCTTAATGAATATTTGCTAAAGGAAGGGCACAAGAATGACCCTATTTGCCCTTGTATTTTTATAAGAAAGACTAGATATGAATTTGCTATAATAGTTGTGTAAATTGATGACTTGAATATCATTGGCACTCCTAAAGAGCTTTCAAATGTTGTTGAGTATTTGAAGAAAGAAGTTGAAATAAAAGATCTGAGAAAGACAAAATTTTACCTTGGTCTACTAATTGAACATTTGACAAATGAAATTAATCCATCAATCAACATACACTCTAAAAATTTTAAAGCGATTTTACATGGATAAATTACATCCATTGAGTACCCCCAATGATTGTGAGATCACTTGATATAATTAACGATCTATTTCAACCTCAAGAAAATGATGAAGATCTTCTTGGTAATGAAATTTCATATCTTAGTGCAATCGGGACACTAATGTATCTTATCAATAATACTCGATCAAAAATTTATTTTGCGGTAAGTTTATTGACGATATTCAACTCTTCTAAAATAAAAATATATTAGAATGGTTTCAAATATATATTCAGATATCTTTGAAAAACTATTGACTTGGGGTTATTTTATTCTAAAGAATTCAAGTCAAAAGTGATTAGTTATGCAGATGCGGGATACTTATCTAATCCACATAAGGCTTGATATCAGACGGGCTATTTGTTTATATATGGTGGTCTGGCTATATCATGGCGTTCAATGAAGCAAACATTTGCAACTTCTTCAAATCATGCAAAAATAATTGTCATTCATGAAGAATGCAGGGAGTATATTTCGTTGAGATCAATGACTCAACATGTTTTAGAAATGTGTGGATTTTCTTTAAATAAGGATATTCCAACTACATTGTATGCAGATAATGTTACATGTATAGCTTAGTTGAAGGAAGGTTACATTAAAGGAGATTGAATAAAACACATTTCACTAAAAAAAAATTCACTCATGATCTTGGAAAGAAATGTGAAATAAATGTTCAACAAATTTGTTCGGTCGATAATTTGGCGAATCTGTTCACTAAAGCATTGTCAACCTCAATATTTGAGAAGCTGGTATTCAAGATTGGGATGTGTAGTTTTTGAGAAATGAAATGATATTTGCATCAGGGTAAAAGTATGTGTTGCACTCTTTTTCTATTAGCCTAGGTTTTGTTCCAAAGAGCTTTCTAGGCAAAGTTTTTAATAAGGCAGCAAACAATACGTATCAAAATGTATGTGTACTCTTTTTATTTCACTAGAATTTTTTTCCATAGAGATTTTTCTTAGTATGGTTTAATGAGTCACATTGTCTATCAATAGATATCCAAGGAGGAGTGTTGTAAATAATTATTGTGGATGTCCATAATTTCTTGGTGTAACTCCTCATAAGTGTAGTAATTCTCACATCTCCACCACCTCCTCAATAATCATGCACTCCCTCATGATTTTCCCCACATTCTTGTGGATTAATGTGATATTTATGACACCTCTTGGAGTTCCTTCATGTAATATACTATAAATAGAGGTTTTGAGGAAGATGTTGTACACACTTGAAATAAACTTATCTTCTATTGTTCTCTTGTTATCTTGTTCTATATTGTTCTTATTGTTCTTTACTTGCAATTCTTGTTCTTAAATACTGAATTACAGCTAGCTTTTATTTTATTTTTCTTAATTTAATCAGTGTCTTGTGATTTTTTAGTATCAAACAAAGCTGGAACATGTTGAGAGTTTGTTACAAACAAAAGTTGGATTGTGCTAGTGAAGATAATATCTTAATTCTTCCTTAAATTTGTAGTGTACTCTCACTAATTAATGTTGCAAAATGCTTGACTAAAACATGAGAAGGATAAGATGCATGTGAGTTGCAGTGACATGATTAATTAAAGAGAAAATACATAAAGCACTCTCTGATGTTGTCCGACATTTTAAAAAAGATACTTGAACTTTACTTCCGACCTATTACCCCACAATTCTTACTAAAATCATTGTAAATACACCATTTTTCAGCCAATACCAGTTACACCAATAAATGTGTATATCACATGTCAATCCACATTTGACACGTGTCAATTAATTTTAATTTGTTTTTAAAAACTATAGCCATTTTTTTTCTTTTTCTTTGTTTTTTTTCTTCCTTTCTTCTTCACATTTTCTTTCTTCTTTATTTCAATGAACACCAACAGTATATATCTTAATAGGATCAATCAAATTGTATTTTGTTGGATCTTTTTTGGGGTCAGAGTTTCCAACACTTGTTCCAACCACGAAGAAGTTATAGCCATGGAGATGGAAATTAAAGGATGTGATTCCCCCGATAACAATTTGGTATCTTGGATTACTATTTCAACAGTGGAATTGAAAGCAATTTTACTGATTCTTGTGCCTACATTAGCATATTTTCCAACAAAAATTTATTTTTCATATTGGGTATATCGTCGGGAAATACCTTCTAGCTGGAAAAAATGGTGGCTAACATATCATCTCTTTTTTATCCTTTTTTAATCTCTTATCATTTCTCAATTCAAGATCAAACTTTTCTAATACTAATTGAATTCCAAAAAAGAAAGATTTCATTCAATTGAAAATGCAGAGAATAAGTTTTTAACATCAATGGAGAAGAACATCTCTTTTTTCATGAGAAGAATATGTTGAGGAAGGAGAATAGGAGCAGCGTACGCTGGTCACATTGGAAATGGGAGTTAATAGAGTCGTTATTATTTTGATAAGTTTCATTTGCATCAACTAATTTGAGTTGACTACCAGTTTTTTTTTTTCAATTAATAAATTGTATCTCAAAAATATTTTACTTTGGAGTTAGAGTTACTTAGGGATGGAAGGACCCATTTTACTATTGAATTGGTTTCTTGAATCTGAATCAATGAAGTTTTTTCTTTGGAGAAAGATGAGGAAGACATAAATGGAGAAGAAGGAATTTCTAAGTTTTTTAACAATAATTTACACGTGGCAGGTTTTAATTGACAATTTAAGTCAAATTTTAACCATTTACGCGCCTGGTGTGTGTGCGCACACCAGAAGAGACAAAATTTAAGTCAAAATTGTGTATTTACAATGGTTTTAGTAAAAATCGTGGGGTAATAGGTCAGAAGTAAAATTTAAGTGTCTTTTTGAAAAGTCGGTCAACACCAAGAGGTACTTTATGTATTTTATCTTAATTAAAACATAACCATGAATGGCAAAGCTAGTGTGGGAAACAAAAGGTTAAACATTTGAATTGCCATAAGTGATTACAAATCATTTTCTATTTCAAATATTTTCTCTTAATTAAAACATAACCATGAATGGCAAAGCTAGTGTGGGAAACAAAAGGTTTAATATTTGAATTGCAAATAAGTGATTACATATCATTTTCTATTTCAAATGCTTATGTATCATCAAAGAAGCATGATTGTCCCCTCACACACTTGACCACCAGATTATTTAATGATATTTATGCATTTAGAGAACTCACAATTAAAAGAGAAGTCACAATTGAAAGCTCAAGCAGCTACTTGCCTCGACCTCAACAACTTTAACTCACATCAACTATAATTCAAAAATGCTAGTAATAGTTTATTAGATCCAATTCAACTCTTGGTTATCCATCTTAGACGAAGAGTCCCACAGTTCATATCATAGGGCATAATTTCAACGCACCAAAATTGTTCTAACTTTTTAAATATAGGTATTGATCGTCTGTGTTAAGTCAAAACTAAGACAAATAAATTGCAAAGGAAATTAAATCGCGAAATCTAGAATAAAAAATTATCAATGGGAGATGAAATGTGTTATTTATCACTAGGACCAATATACGGGTTCTTGACCCCAAGCTCACAAATATCATCTATTTCATATCTATTCTGCAATTGTCCCACTAAAATTCAATCGTTCATTCATGGATTCTCAACCACCAGAAACCACTAGAGAGAGAGAGAGAGAGAGAGAGAAAATTTAACTAAGAAACTTGATGCCTCTCTAAGCAGAAGGAGGCTCCTTATATAATAGAAAAAGGAATATTGCACAGTAGATTGTGGGGTCCTGTGCACAGTGTTTGTACAGTACTAACAGTATTATTACAATAATTCAGTGTTTATTTTGTCCCCATTTCAAAAATTCTTCAGCGTTGGCTAGGATTTCTTCTGCATTCAGAGTTTCTGGGGGCTGTGAATCAGTGATGACGTCATCAGACTTTGCTTCAGTGCTGTTCATAGACGTATCTGAGGCTTGCTCTACATTAAGCAGTAATTTATCTCGAACTTCCGCCAAATATTCTTCAATTAGCTGGAGTTTGTTTCCGTCATGAGCGGAGATTCTTCTTGAAACATAATTGAGGGACTTGTCCTCGATCAAAATAGATTTTTTGGGTGCTTGCTTATATGCAGTGATTTTTTGTTTAATTTCGTCCCGCTGGTCATGACCATAAGGAAGCTTGGTAGCAGGATCTATCCTGAGTAATTTGTCCCAGAAATTACAGTAGAAGGTACGATAAATAGCTGGGATTTGTTGGGAATCATAACCCAATTCAATGGACCATCGATGTATCCAGGGAATAGAAAATTCGATGTAAAAATACATCTGATCAATGGTATCCAATTTGCAGATATGCTCTGAAAGATATAGTTCTGTTAAGAAAGGGGAAGAATTTTTCCAATCATGATAGAGCGAAGAATATGCAGGTGGTAGGATTTTAATGGATGGACCATGATTTGTCCACCACTGTATGAACCAATTCGGAATTGGTTTTTCAAATACTTTCGAGCAGATTTTTATGAACCAAGTATGCTTGTGTTTATAATTATTATAATATAACACCTGAGAGAAGGATTTAATATAATCCCAATATGTAAAATTAGCCAGAGTTTGCCCCGTTGGACCCATTGGTAGAGTCCTTTGAGTCATGGAAGAGATTCCCCATTCTTCAATAGGGATGAGTTTTTTAATAACGATTTTGGAGTAACCGTGCACTCCAGGAGTAGATTCACCCAATGGGCTGTGCTCAAAGGTGGCACTTGCAGTGTGAATCAGGATCTGTTCATAATATGTCCGTGTTTTGTATGATTCACCTGGAACATAAACATTGGCGGTTAAGTAATTTTTCAAAATCCGCCAGGCTTCTTCAGAGTTTTCCTGGGAAGGAATATGCTGATTTTCCAAATATACAATGAATTCTCTTGCTTCTAGTTTTTCATATGAAGGTTTATCTTCGGTGTTTTCGTTCACAATTGAAGCAAATGAATCTGCAGTTTTTCCCTTTTCAGCCAGATAGGATTTTATTTGCTGAAATAATGGATGAGTTTCAGGAATATCTTCTAGATTAATATTCGGAGTTTGAGTTTGTTGGGATGAGGATGCCTCATCATGAGATATTCTTGAGTTTATCAAAGTTCTATTCCCTTGCTGTAGTACAGGATAATTAGAACTTGATGAGCTATAAGCAGTGTTTCGGGTAGTATTCCGATATGAAGGATTTGTTCTGCCACCGAGAAGCAAATATGCTGAGTTTTGGTTTCTTCCTCGTCCCCTGCCTCTGGCATATTGCCAAGGCGGTTCGGCCATATTTCCTGAAATATTATTCAATATCATACCAATCATTATCAGCATATTCAGTAGCAGTATACCACCATAATTCTTCAAGAATAAAATTATACCACCAGGAGTCATCTTGAATGAGTTTGGCAATAAGAATGTCAAGAATACATTTTTGAATATCGGCAGGTAAAGGAATACCTTTAAGAATTGCAATAATTGTTTTATTAGGGAGAAAAGTTGTATAGATGGTCATGTTAAATATTCTCTTGATAAAAAATCAGGTAATGAATTTTCACTACCCTTTTTATACTGAATTTCAAAATCAAAAGGGGCTAGCTGAGCTTGCCATCTAGCAAATATTAATTTGGAAGCATCGTGTTTAAAATCTTTATCAAACATAAATTTAACAGATTGAGCATCTGTTCTAATAATAAATTTCTGATTATACAAATCATCTTGGAATTTCAATACACATTTAACAATAGTAAGCATTTCATGAGCTACCGTAGCATATCTTTTCTGGCTATCTGTCCATTAACCTGAATAGAAACGAATCAGGCATTCAGTTTGTGTATGGGGATTAACTTGTTTAAGTATTCCTCCATATCCACTATTGGAAGCATCAGTTTCAATAATTTTTTGCCAATTTGGATTAGCAAGAGAAGTACAAGGAAGTGATTGAACACGAGTTTTGATTAATTTTACCAAATCAGTGTGGGCTTTAGTCCACGGAGTTTTGTGATCCTTTTTCAGTCTGTCATACAAAGGAGCTAAGTCTCTAGACAGATTTTTATAGAAGGGAGAAATGTAATTGAGACTACCAAGAAACCGTTGAAGCTGTTTTTTATCGGTAATCTCATCAGGGAATTTAGTAGCGAATTCAAGTACTCGCTGAATAGGCTCAATGGAACCTTGGGAAATATTATGACCTAAAAATCTAATACTAGTCTGGAACAAACTGATTTTGGGTATTGAAACAACTAAGCCATTTTGAATAATGACTTGTTTAAAAATATGCAGATGTTTGAAGTGATTTTCAAGAGTTTTTGAGAAAACGAGAATATCATCTATATAGACAATAATAAAATCCATGTATGGATTAAAGATATCATTCATAATCTTCTAAAATTCAGAAAGAGCGTTTTTCAATCCGAAGGGCATAACATTCCATTCGTATTGACCAAAAGGAACATTAAACGCAGTTCGATAAGTATGATTTTTATCTATTTGAATTTGCCAATAACCTGATTTTAAATCAAATTTAGAAAATATATTGGCATCGTATAATCGAGAAAGAAGATCCTTTTTATTCGAAATGGGATATCGAATCCATTTTAAGACTTTATTCAGAGGTTTATAATTGATGACTAAACGGGGTACACCTCGTTCCTTTTCTGCAGCATTATTCACATAGAAAGCAGTACAATACCAAGGGGATTTAGAAGGTTTAATGAGACCCTTTTGCAAGAGACTATCAATCTCTTTCTTACAGAATTCAACCAATTCTGCATTCATCTGACAGGGTCGAGATTTTGTTGGAATTTTGGCTTCATTGAAGCTATCTTCATAAGGAAGAGAAACAATATGCTTTTTCCTATTCCAGAAAGCGTTTGGATGATCAGCACAAATATCAAGCATTAATTAAGAGGAAATAGTTTTTATTTTTTCCTGTATTTTAACAGATTTCATAGTATCAGAGATATTGATGCTCATTATTTCTAATTGTAAGAAATTTAGTTGATTTTGCTTCATATGAATAAGCGCATTTATATCACGAGTTACTGGGTGAGTAACAAAAGGATAAGAAATAGGCTGATTTTTATAAGTAGCTTTAAAACCACTAGCATCTATATGAGTGTAAGGATAAATAGCATTTATAAACGGGGTTCCTAAAATAATGGGAGGATATATCTGATTTTTAACTAAAAAGAAGAAATGCGGAATACAAACCTTATCACGGCAAATATGCGCATTAGGCAGTTTATAATTAATGTCAAGTGTATGACCAGTTGCAGAGCGAATAAGGTGAGTAGTTTTTTCAAAATATTTTGTAGGAATTAGACCTTCCTGAATACAGCTGACGTCTGCCCCACTGTCAGTCATGGCGACATTAGTGATAAAGAATTCTTTATTTATCAAAATGGTGCAGTTAATATACCACTTATGAGCAGTAACAATTTGCATCATTCCCAGAAAAGAATCATTTTTTAGATTTTCGAGATTAAATTTCTCAATTTGAAGAGTTTCTGTATTTTCAGAATTTTCTAAATCCTTTTCTTTTTGTTTTGAAGAAGTTGAAGAGTTTGAAAAGCTTTCCTTTTCTTCGAGTTTCGAAAGTCGATGATCAGTAACCATCTGATTTTGTTTCAAAGAAATAATTTCCCTTTTTAATTTTTTCAACTTCAATTTTTAAGTCATCAAAAGTGGTATCTCTACCAGGAGTTTTACTTATAGCTAAACGTCTATTAACTTCGGCTAAAGAATATGCCATAGGCTGATTTTCAAAAGAATTGTCTTTTGTAATATTAGCTGAAGTAGAAGGAGCAGAAGTCTTTTGAGTAGCAAAATGTAAAAAATTTTCACGAAGTTTTTCATCCGTGACTTCCTTTAATAATTCAAGAACATTTTCAGCAGTAAGAGTTTTAATATCTAAATCAAGCTCTTCAAATTGCGCCTGGAGTTTATACATCATTTCATCACAATTGCAATCATGATTTTCGCATTCATTACACTTATCATCTTGATCAGAATTAGAATCAGGTAATTCGAAATCATTATCAGAAGAAGAGTCAGAATCAGAATCAGAAGTATACAGCAAATTGTAAACTTGATCATGCATTTCATCAGAAAGATTTAAAGATTTAAGTTTTTGTAATTTGCAGTTGGGAGCAATATGACCATACTGATTACACTTATAGCATTTAATCTTAGATAACTCTCGTTTTGAATAGTTTTTAGCGAATCTAGTAGACTTACAAAAAGACTTTCGAGCTTCACGTTCTTCTT
The DNA here is from genome assembly GCA_030864225.1 of Capsicum baccatum var. pendulum. Lineage (NCBI taxonomy): Eukaryota > Viridiplantae > Streptophyta > Magnoliopsida > Solanales > Solanaceae > Capsicum > Capsicum baccatum. Next base: position 103,853,285 of record CM061551.1, read on the forward strand.
TACTTCGATGACGAGGGCGTTTAGACTTATATTGGTAAGGTTTAGACCGAGAATATTTGTGAGATTTTTTGGCTATGGGTTTTTCCATGCCAAATTGTTCACAGAAATCTCCAAGTTGTGATTTTTCATGGAGTTTATCAAGCTTGATCTGTCTAGCTAGTTTTAAATCATTACAAAGAGCTAAGCCTTCTTGAGTACAAGCTACGATCAGCTGGCCATAAGTTTTTTCAGAATAAGGGATTTCACCATAAGATCCTCTAAGAGTTTTTCGAACACGTTCAGCAAAAAGGGGAGGAAGCTAAATTCATTGATGGTCTTCCTCCCCTTTTTGCTGAACGTGTTCGAAAAACTCTTAGAGGATCTTATGGTGAAATCCCTTATTCTGAAAAAACTTATGGCCAGCTGATCGTAGCTTGTACTCAAGAAGGCTTAGCTCTTTGTAATGAGTTAAAACTAGCTAGACAGATCAAGCTTGATAAACTCCGTGAAAAATCACAACTTGGAGATTTCTGTGAACAATTTGGCATGGAAAAACCCATAGCCAAAAAATCTCACAAATATTCTCGGTCTAAACCTTACCAATATAAGTCTAAACGCCCTCGTCATCGAAGTAAAGAAGAACGTGAAGCTCGAAAGTCTTTTTGTAAGTCTACTAGATTCGCTAAAAACTATTCAAAACGAGAGTTATCTAAGATTAAATGCTATAAGTGTAATCAGTATGGTCATATTGCTCCCAACTGCAAATTACAAAAACTTAAATCTTTAAATCTTTCTGATGAAATGCATGATCAAGTTTACAATTTGCTGTATACTTCTGATTCTGATTCTGACTCTTCTTCTGATAATGATTTCGAATTACCTGATTCTAATTCTGATCAAGATGATAAGTGTAATGAATGCGAAAATCATGATTGCAATTGTGATGAAATGATGTATAAACTCCAGGCGCAATTTGAAGAGCTTGATTTAGATATTAAAACTCTTACTGCTGAAAATGTTCTTGAATTATTAAAGGAAGTCACGGATGAAAAACTTCGTGAAAAATTTTTACATTTTGCTACTCAAAAGACTTCTGCTCCTTCTACTTCAGCTAATATTACAAAAGACAATTCTTTTGAAAATCAGCCTATGGCATATTCTTTAGCCGAAGTTAATAGACGTTTAGCTATAAGTAAAACTCCTGGTAGAGATACCACTTTTGATGGCTTAAAAATTGAAGTTGAAAAAATTAAAAAGGGAAATTATTTCTTTGAAACAAAATCAGATGGTTACTGATCATCGACTTTCGAAACTCGAAGAAAAGGAAAGCTTTTCAAACTCTTCAACTTCTTCAAAACAAAAAGAAAAGGATTTAGAAAATTCTGAAAATACAGAAACTCTTCAAATTGAGAAATTTAATCTCGAAAATCTAAAAAATGATTCTTTTCTGGGAATGATGCAAATTGTTACTGCTCATAAGTGGTATATTAACTGCACCATTTTGATAAATAAAGAATTCTTTATCACTAATGTCGCCATGACTGACAGTGGGGCAGACGTCAGCTGTATTCAGGAAGGTCTAATTCCTACAAAATATTTTGAAAAAACTACTCACCTTATTCGCTCTGCAACTGGTCATACACTTGACATTAATTATAAACTGCCTAATGCGCATATTTTCCGTGATAAGGTTTGTATTCCGCATTTCTTCTTTTTAGTTAAAAATCAGATATATCCTCCCATTATTTTAGGAACCCCATTTATAAATGCTATTTATCCTTACACTCATATAGATGCTAGTGGTTTTAAAGCTACTTATAAAAATCAGCCTATTTCTTATCCTTTTGTTACTCACCCAGTAACTCGTGATATAAATGCGCTTATTCATATGAAGCAAAATCAACTAAATTTCTTACAATTAGAAATAATGAGCATCAATATCTCTGACACTATGAAATCTGTTAAAATACAGGAAAAAATAAAAACTATTTCCTCTCAATTAATGCTTGATATTTGTGCTGATCATCCAAACACTTTCTGGAATAGGAAAAAGCATATTGTTTCTCTTCCTTATGAAGATAGCTTCAATGAAGCCAAAATTCCAACAAAATCTCGACCCTGTCAGATGAATGCAGAATTGGTTGAATTCTGTAAGAAAGAGATTGATAGTCTCTTGCAAAAGGGTCTCATTAAACCTTCTAAATCCCCTTGGTATTGTACTGCTTTCTATGTGAATAATGCTGCAGAAAAGGAACGAGGTGTACCCCGTTTAGTCATCAATTATAAACCTCTGAATAAAGTCTTAAAATGGATTCGATATCCCATTCCGAATAAAAAGGATCTTCTTTCTCGATTATACGATGCCAATATATTTTCTAAATTTGATTTAAAATCAGGTTATTGGCAAATTCAAATAGATAAAAATCATACTTATCGAACTGCGTTTAATGTTCCTTTTGGTCAATACGAATGGAATGTTATGCCCTTCGGATTGAAAAACGCTCTTTCTGAATTTTAGAAGATTATGAATGATATCTTTAATCCATACATGGATTTTATTATTGTCTATATAGATGATATTCTCGTTTTCTCAAAAACTCTTGAAAATCACTTCAAACATCTGCATATTTTTAAACAAGTCATTATTCAAAATGGCTTAGTTGTTTCAATACCCAAAATCAGTTTGTTCCAGACTAGTATTAGATTTTTAGGTCATAATATTTCCCAAGGTTCCATTGAGCCTATTCAGCGAGTACTTGAATTCGCTACTAAATTCCCTGATGAGATTACCGATAAAAAACAGCTTCAACGGTTTCTTGGTAGTCTCAATTACATTTCTCCCTTCTATAAAAATCTGTCTAGAGACTTAGCTCCTTTGTATGACAGACTGAAAAAGGATCACAAAACTCCGTGGACTAAAGCCCACACTGATTTGGTAAAATTAATCAAAACTCGTGTTCAATCACTTCCTTGTACTTCTCTTGCTAATCCAAATTGGCAAAAAATTATTGAAACTGATGCTTCCAATAGTGGATATGGAGGAATACTTAAACAAGTTAATCCCCATACACAAACTGAATGCCTGATTCGTTTCTATTCAGGTTAATGGACAGATAGCCAGAAAAGATATGCTACGGTAGCTCATGAAATGCTTACTATTGTTAAATGTGTATTGAAATTCCAAGATGATTTGTATAATCAGAAATTTATTATTAGAACAGATGCTCAATCTGTTAAATTTATGTTTGATAAAGATTTTAAACACGATGCTTCCAAATTAATATTTGCTAGATGGCAAGCTCAGCTAGCCCCTTTTGATTTTGAAATTCAGTATAAAAAGGGTAGTGAAAATTCATTACCTGATTTTTTATCAAGAGAATATTTAACATGACCATCTATACAACTTTTCTCCCTAATAAAACAATTATTGCAATTCTTAAAGGTATTCCTTTACCTGCCGATATTCAAAAACGTATTCTTGACATTCTTATTGCCAAACTCATTCAAGATGACTCCTGGTGGTATAATTTTATTCTTGAAGAATTATGGTGGTATACTGCTACTGAATATGCTGATAATGATTGGTATGATATTGAATAATATTTCAGGAAATATGGCCGAACCGCCTTGGCAATATGCCAGAGGCAGGGGACGAGGAAGAAACCAAAACTCAGCATATTTGCTTCTCGGTGGCAGAACAAATCCTTCATATCGGAATACTACCCGAAACACTGCTTATAGCTCATCAAGTTCTAATTATCCTGTACTACAGCAAGGGAATAGAACTTTGATAAACTCAAGAATATCTCATGATGAGGCATCCTCATCCCAACAAACTCAAACTCCGAATATTAATCTAGAAGATATTCCTGAAACTCATCCATTATTTCAGCAAATAAAATCCTATCTGGCTGAAAAGGGAAAAACTGCAGATTCATTTGCTTCAATTGTGAACGAAAACACCGAAGATAAACCTTCATATGAAAAACTAGAAGCAAGAGAATTCATTGTATATTTGGAAAATCAGCATATTCCTTCCCAGGAAAACTCTGAAGAAGCCTGGCGGATTTTGAAAAATTACTTAACCGCCAATGTTTATGTTCCAGGTGAATCATACAAAACACGGACATATTATGAACAGATCCTGATTCACACTGCAAGTGCCACCTTTGAGCACAGCCCATTGGGTGAATCTACTCCTGGAGTGCACGGTTACTCCAAAATCGTTATTAAAAAACTCATCCCTATTGAAGAATGGGGAATCTCTTCCATGACTCAAAGGACTCTACCAATGGGTCCAACGGGGCAAACTCTGGCTAATTTTACATATTGGGATTATATTAAATCCTTCTCTCAGGTGTTATATTATAATAATTATAAACACAAGCATACTTGGTTCATAAAAATCTGCTCGAAAGTATTTGAAAAACCAATTCCGAATTGGTTCATACAGTGGTGGACAAATCATGGTCCATCCATTAAAATCCTACCACCTGCATATTCTTCGCTCTATCATGATTGGAAAAATTCTTCCCCTTTCTTAACAGAACTATATCTTTCAGAGCATATCTGCAAATTGGATACCATTGATCAGATGTATTTTTACATCGAATTTTCTATTCCCTGGATACATCGATGGTCCATTGAATTGGGTTATGATTCCCAACAAATCCCAGCTATTTATCGTACCTTCTACTGTAATTTCTGGGACAAATTACTCAGGATAGATCCTGCTACCAAGCTTCCTTATGGTCATGACCAGCGGGACGAAATTAAACAAAAAATCACTGCATATAAGCAAGCACCCAAAAAATCTATTTTGATCGAGGACAAGTCCCTCAATTATGTTTCAAGAAGAATCTCCGCTCATGACGGAAACAAACTCCAGCTAATTGAAGAATATTTGGCGGAAGTTCGAGATAAATTACTGCTTAATGTAGAGCAAGCCTCAGATACGTCTATGAACAGCACTGAAGCAAAGTCTGATGACGTCATCACTGATTCACAGCCCCCAGAAACTCTGAATGCAGAAGAAATCCTAGCCAACGCTGAAGAATTTTTGAAATGGGGACAAAATAAACACTGAATTATTGTAATAATACTGTTAGTACTGTACAAACACTATGCACAGGACCCCACAATCTACTGTGAAATATTCCTTTTTCTATTATATAAGGAGCCTCCTTCTACTTAGAGAGGCATCAAGTTTCTTAGTTAAATTTTCTCTCTCTCTCTCTCTCTCTTGTAATAGCCTCCGGCATAATAAATAAAGTTTGATTTGCTTGTATTATTCCGACTCCGGCTATCCAGGTACATACTTAATTTTGTATTTTTTTATTTCTCCCAGATCTACACCGTGACTATGTCCGGCTAGACCTCTTTTTATGTTCATACTAAAGTTCTAACCTCTCGAAGTATATTAACTATGGAAGATCCAGACTCTACTTAGATAATACAAGAAATTTTATGGTTTCCCGACTTGGTTCCGAAATGGAGGTACAGTCGAGATCAACAGTATTTCGGTTGGTGCTTTGGTTCGGTTTTCTGACTTTAGCTTAATCCGATAATAATAATAATAATAATAATAATAATAATAATAATAATAGTAATAGTAATAGTAATAGTATTAGTAATAATAATAGTAATAGTAATAGTAATAGTAATAGTAATAGTAATAGTAATAGTAATAGTAATAGTAATAATAATAATATAACCAAATGGTATACACAACGTAATACAATTGTTGAGTCTGCAACTCCTCCTCTTGAAGGACTTAATATTCCTTACTCCAATGAAGTCATTAAGGCTTCACCCTTTAAGACTAAATCTGATAGAGGATCCATGACTCCTCAATGCAAAGATCTTGATAGGATAATTGAGCAAAACAATTATACCAATCAAGCCCTCCATACCATCTCTCAGCAGATAGAAGAAACAAAAGCTCATACTCTGCCTGCTCCCTTGCCAGTCAAGAGCATTCCTAGCTCTAAACCCCTCTCAAACCCTATCTTCAAGATACCTGAATTTCAAAAGGAAAAGTTTCCTGACCTCAATGATGATTTCAAAATCTCTGAACAGATTTTAGAAAAAATCAATTCTAAACTCACGAAGTTTAAAATTGCCCAGCAAGGAGAATCTAGTTCTCCAAAGAACTCTCTTTCCAAGCTTACCAGCGAAAGATATAGTCTCAAGAAGAACTATTACAAGAAACCTTCTCCTCTCGATGTTCAGTACGAAGAACATCCCTACCTCTCCACCTGTAATCATAATGGAAGGGGTATTAACGAATGGAATATTGACGGTCTGGCAGAACACCAGATCTACAACAAGCTCCATGAAATGGCTGTATCCATTACCGCCTACAAAATCAAAGGTTCCTCTGACAAAGGAGCTGCCACCATGGTTGTCTCGGGTTTTACGAATGGTGGGAATCTTTCGAAGGAACCAAGGATGTTCTTCCACAGCAATTTTTAAAGTGCCTCCCTGATTTCATGATCAAAGAAGGATGCTCTACTTTACCTACGCATATTCAAATGTGTAAGTTTTTCATCAAGAAAAGAATATCTTATATCATCTCCTGGAACTTCGCCAAGGTAGAACAGCACAGGATCAAATATTTATCCAAAGAGATAAAAATCAAAGGTTGGACTCCTAATCCAACAGCTCCCAAGACTCCTGAAAAGGGAAAATCTGCAGCACCCTCTTCCAGTTCCTCCACCAGTAAGAAGGCGCTGAAAGAGAAGCTCAAGAAAGCTTTGGTTGATTTAGACAGTCAAGAAAATACCAGAAAGAGGATCGTGAATATTAAAGCGGAAATTAACAAAACAGAAACAATAATTAAAGTAAGGAATTATAAAACTTACACGTTTTATTGAAATTGAGAAAACATTATAAGTACAAGAGAGAGAATGGGCAGAGAGAATTTCTTAGTGATGGAAATTTTTGGATGCCTTTTCTAGATGAATGCATTGCCTTATATAGGCAGAAGAGAGAAAGTAAATACATCTTGGATGTACAAGTGTTCGGCTCAGATCTTGCCGACAAAGTAGAGTGGCTGCTTTTGGAAAGCATAATGATAGTGCTTTTCTTTTTGAAAAGCTGCTGAGTGCTTTACTTTATTAAAGCAGATTCCTTTCTTTTCTAAAAGGTGATGTTGATGGTTTAGTCATCTTTAAGAGATAGGATGGGTCCTGGATTCCAATCAGGAATAGTGAATTACCCTTTTACTGAGATAATTCCGGTTCTTTGAACCTCTATCTCTCGAAAGGTTATATTCCTATTCATAATAGGGATCCATGTAGGCCATAGCTAATCCTTTTGGATTTAGCATATCGCCATTGTCATCGCTGCTTCCTGTAGATGAAGCTTCTGCGACTAGTTGAAGTAATTCTTCAGTATTGGTTGAATTTTCTTGACTGTCTAAATCAGCCAAAGCTTTCTTGAGCTTCTCTTTCAGCGCCTTCTTGCTGGTAGAGGAACTAGAAGAGGGTGCTGCAGATTTTCCCTTTTCAGGAGTCTTGGGAGCTGTTGGCTTAGGAGTCCAACCTTTGATTTTTTTCTCTTTGGATAAATATTTGATCCTGTGTTGTTTTACCTTGGCGAAGTTCCAGGAGATGATATAAGATATTCTTTTCTTGATGAAAAACTTACACATTTGAATATGCGCAGGTAAAGTAGAGCATCCTTCTTTGATCATGAAATCATGGAGGCGCTTTAAAAATTGCTGTGGAAGAACATCCTTGGTTCCTCCGAAACATTCCCACCATTCGTAAAACCACCTTGGTATAGTGGCTTCTATCATAGCGGGGCAATACTTGACAAACCAGGTATGACTTGGTCGAACGAATAAGAAGTTGAACCAGGCCGACTTATAGTCGTACCAGTTGTAAGTCTGCGGTCTGTGCGGCATTGATAAAGCAACTGGAGTATGTAAGTGGTCTACGAACCAGTTAAAGGGGGTTAGGACCCGCTTAATGGTAAATTTGGAGTAGCCGATATGCTCTGGGTAACTTTCATCCACTGAGTGTTCTACTTCAATGGAATCAGTATCTACCAGGATGGCCTCATAATAGCGGCGAGTTTTGAGTGGATCTTCAGTGTCCACAAAGTTGTTGTTGGTGTAAACCGGCTTGAGGAGCTGGTTCACATGATATCCCTCGTATGCCTTGTCCAATGCTATTATGGGACATACTTGGGTAGAGATATACTTGAATTTCTCTTTGACAGGAGGTGCTGGAGTAGCTGCTTTGGCGGCCGTTGGGTCAACTGCTTCTGCGAAGGTTTCTGCAGCCTTCATGGCGTAACTCTGCTTGGTTTGTACCGAGGAGCTAGCTTCTTGTCCTTGGATAATTGGCAAATTTGTCTTCATATCTACTAGTTTTATAGTCAACGGTGGAGGCTGTAGTGCCGAGAACCTGTTGGAGTTTGGAGATTGAATCTCTTCTTTGAGAATTGGCCTTTGCGGTATTGAAGGCCGAAGTGGGTTTGCTGTAGGTGAAGGAGCATAGAATGGTCTAGCCATCCTTGCTTGTTCCTGCTTGGGGTTCTTCCCCAGATTTGGTCTCATGTCCCTGTAGGAATTCTCTTGTTAGAAAATCGGGAAGGGAGTTGTGTTCTCCTTTAATAAATTCAATTTGAAAATCGAAGCTAGATAGGAGAGCTTGCCATCTAGCAAATATTTGTTTTGAAACGAGATTTTTAACATCCTTTTGCAAAATCTCTTTAGCTGATTTGCAATCAACACGAAGAAGAAATTCCTTATTAATAAGGTCATCTTGAAATTTTGTGATACATAGCACTATAGATAAAACTTCCTTTTTAACCGTGCTATAATTTTTTTGAGCGGCATTCCATATGCCAGAGGTAAAACGAACTAGTTGTTCTGGAGAGGCAACTTCTACCCTTTGCTTTAGGATACCACCATATCCTATGTCTGAATCATCAGTTTCAACAATCATGAAAGCTTCAGGATTAGGAATACCTAGACAGGGAAGGTTTTGAACTAAAGATTTAATCTTTATGACAGCATTGGTTTGTTCAGAACTCCAAGGAACTGGATTCTTCTTAAGTCATTTGTAAAGAGGTTCACAGACCTGCCTAATGTGAGGGATAAAATCAGCGACATAATTCAGGCTTCCTAAGAACCTTTGAAGTTGAGTTTTATCGGTTATTTCATTGGGAAATTTGGAGGAGAACTCTATGGCTCGACAAATGGGCTTGTGGCTACCCTGATGCAGATCATGACCTAAAAAGCGAATAGAAGTTTGGAATAACTTCATTTTTTTAGCGCTAACAACGAGGCCATTTAATTTTACAATTTCAAAAAATGTATTAAGATGTTTAAAATGGGAATCAATGTTCTCAGAGAAAATTAACACATCATCAATGTAAACAATTGACATATAAGAATATTCATTGAAAATATTATTCATGATATTCTGAAATTCTGATGGAGCATTTTTAAGTCCAAAAGGTAAGACGTTCCATTCGTAGTGCCCAAAAGGGACGTTGAAGGCAGTCTTATATTTATCCTTTTCAGCAATTTGGATTTGCCAGAATCCTGACTTCATATCGAATTTGCTGTAAAGGTTGGCCTTATAGGTTTTTTTGAGAAGATCCCTTTTGTTAGGAATTGGATGTCGAATCCATTTTAGGACAGCATTCAATGGCTTGTAATTAATAACAAGTCTAGGAGTTCCTCGTTCCTTTTCTTCACTATTATTTACATAAATGTAGAGCAACTCCAGGGAGAGTTAGAGGGTCTAATGATACCTTTTTGAAGAAGATGGTTTATCTCTATTTTGCAGATTTCCATCATTTCTTGGTTCATTTGGATGGGTCTGGCTTTCGTAGGAATATGTTGTTCATCGAAGCCAATAATATAAGGAAGTTCAACAAGATGTTTCTTGCGTTCCCAAAATGCGTTAGGCAATTCGGAGCAGATTTCTTTTTCGAACTTCTTTTGGAGAAGAGTTATTTTGTAGACCATCTCCGGGGTTTTTAAAGTTTGCTCAATGTGTTTGAGCTGAACTTCTTGCTTGAGAAAGCAAAGATGGGAGGATAGGTGGTTTATCTTAAACACAGTTTCCTCCTTAATGCGTTGTCCGTCTTCTTTTGAAAGGGGACGAAGCAGAGGAAAGAATAGCTTGGTATTCAAGAGGGTCGAGCGAATACCATCGTAATCGCTCTAATAGGGGTGAATTTGGTTAACGAAAGGTATTCCCAGAATGATATCTTCGGTGATATCGTCAGTAATAACAAAATCGTTAATAAGGCAAATGCCATTGTTACAAACATGAGCTTTAGGGAGCTCATAACTAATTTTCATTTTTTCTCCAATAGCAGAGTATAATCGAGATTTACTCTTCTGGAGATATCTGGTAGGGATAATATCTGGTAGGGATAAGGCCTTTGACAATACAGTTACTGTCTGTGCCGGTATCGAATAAAGTGACTCTGTTTAGAACAAAGTCTTTGTCAATAACAATTTTGACAACGATATGTTCGTGGTAAGCTTTAATGGCGGAATTGCCTTCCCCGAGGAAGATGGAGCGTCTTCTCCAGGGAAAAGATCAGGTCCTCGAAGGTGATCAGTAGGACTGATCGGGGGATATCGGGGAGACTCAAGTGCCTTTTCTGAGCGTAAGGCCGATTTAACGACATGGTCAGTAAGAATGTTAAGTTCTACTTGATCAAGTCTGATTTTGAGATTTTTAATCTCTCCCTTTAAGCCCGCGATTTCTCCCTTTAGGTCAGAAATAGAGGGTTCTGAAGAAGTTTGAAATTTTGCCATAACCTTTTGCATGTTAAATGGCTGAACAATTGGTTTGGCTTTAGGTGGGCTTTCTTCCTGAGAAAGCAGTCGTTTGAGCTCCTGAAGATATTTACTTCGTAGCTCATCATCAGTAATGTACTCAATAATGTCAAACAGGATTTCTTTGGTTTTGCCTATTATGACATTAATAGCTTTGTTGGAGCAAATACAGAAAGTGCCAGTGCACTCACAATCTTGTCCAGACTGGGATTCATCAGACTCATAAGCGGCGTTGATATATTCTTCGTCGCTATAGTCTTCGTTAGAGGAAGAGGAGTCTGAAGCTTCGGAATCATCATTTTCCATGATAGAAAATAATTTTTCTTTAGCTTCATCAGAAAGATCAAGTTGATTGATCTTCTTTTTCTTGCTAGATTTGCAATCTTTAGCCCTGTGGCCGGATTTACCACAAGTCCAGCAAGTATCTTTAGAAGATTTAGAAGATTTACGCTTGGTTTTGCGACTAGGTTTATAGGAATCCTTTTTGTAATTCCTTTTGGTAGAGGTAGTCCTGTTTGAGGACTTAAAGGTTTTCTTTCTACGCTTATGGGGAGAAATATCAGTGAAGCCATAGTCATGGCAGAAAGTACCTAGACCGTACTTACTTTTCTGCTTAACTTGCTGCTTAAGCTTGAGATCCGTACAAAGGTCTATCCCAGTGGAGGTGATAAAGCTTACTATATCACCGTAGGTAAGCCTATTGTAGGGAATTTGACCATCGAATCTGTTCTTAATGGTTGTTCGAACTTTGTCAGCGAACAGAGGAGGAAGACCACTGATAAATCTTTCTTTCCAGAAATCATTATTGCAGTCAGGTCTGATCAGGACTTTGACCAGGAAGGTGTCTTTGTACCACCTAAACTCTGCTAGATTTTTGCAGCGAAGATTATTCAAGATCTCTAAACTTCTATCTTGGAAAAGTTTGGGTTCTCCTACGAAATGTCTAGCTATATGATAGAGGAGGGTAGCGCAAGCATCTTCTTGTGCTTCCTCTACCATGGTCTCTTGACCGTCTACAACTCGCACTGTGTGTCCAGTGGTCGTAGCATTATAGATGAGGTCTTTTTCTTCCTTAGAGACGTAGTTATCCCACCAATGTTTAATCATGCCGGTAAAACCCGAGACAACCATGGTGGCAGCTCCTTTGTCAGAGGAACCTTTGATTTTGTAGGCGGTAATGGATACAGCCATTTCATGGAGCTTGTTGTAGATCTGGTGTTCTGCCAGACCGTCAATATTCCATTCGTTAATACCCCTTCCATCATGATTACAGGTGGAGAGGTAGGGATGTTCTTCGTACTGAACATCGGGAGGAGAAGGTTTCTTGTAATAGTTCTTCTTGAGACTATATCTTTCGCTGGTAAGCTTGGAAAGAGAGTTCTTTGGAGAACTAGATTCTCCTTGCTGGGCGATTTTAAACTTCGTGAGTTTAGAATTGATTTTTTCTAAAATCTGTTCAGAGATTTTGAAATCATCATTGAGGTCAGGAAACTTTTCCTTTTGAAATTCAGGTATCTTGAAGATAGGGTTTGAGAGGGGTTTAGAGCTAGGAATGCTCTTGACTGGCAAGGGAGCAGGCAGAGTATGACCTTTTGTTTCTTCTATCTGCTGAGAGATAGTATGGAGGGCTTGATTGGTATAATTGTTTTGCTCAATTATCCTATCAAGATCTTTGCATTGAGGAGTCATGGATCCTCTATCAGATTTAGTCTTAAAGGGTGAAGCCTTAATGACTTCATTGGAGTAAGGAATATTAAGTCCTTCAAGAGGAGGAGTTGCGGACTCAACAATTGTATTACGTTGTGTATACCATTTGGTAACCATAACGTTGAGCGAGTCAGTCTAATTTTCTATATTTCCAGTTTTTTCTAACCAGAAGAAGAATTCCATATCGCATCGGAGTCGTTTCATGTCAGCTATCCATAGCCTTCCTAACTCCTTCTGTTGTTCTCTAGAATAGGTACTGGTGTACCAATTTCTTTTAAGAGTGTCCTTTGGATGGTTCCATCGGACTCTCAGGGCTTTGAGGTCCGGGGAATATTCCTCATCATCAGATTTGATGACTAGAAGACTAGGGTCAGTCCTAACCCTTTGAGGAGGGGCCATATCTGAGGCCGTAGGACTTCCTGGCTCATAGAGGTTTTCGGGAACCTTGGTGTACTGTTGATAATAGACTTTAGGAACAGGACCAGAGAAGTCAACTCCTCTAATCTTTCCCTTGTCATTATCATGCTCATTTTTATCACTTCCCTCCCGGGGTTTGGAAGTTGAGGCACGAGTGGAGACAGATCGGCGAAACGAAGAATGCCTAGACGAGTCTAACCCAAGGAATTTTAAATCAATAGATCCATCAGGGTGTTGAATAACCCTTTCGATCTGAGATTTTTCAGAGTAAATCCGAATAGGTTGGGTGATAGCCTTAGAAGATAGATTAACAGTATTTTTAATATGATGGCTCATATTGAAAACATGTTGCCTAGAGACTAACAGAGCAAACATACATGTTCATGCAAGCAGGCATATCACAGTAAACAGGTATGAAACAACGAAAACCAATTATGCGAAAATATCTATGGCTTATGAGATCTAACAAGTTTTAATGGCTTTATACTGTAGACTGCTAAGTGTTGTCTTAGTGACGGGACCACCAACAAGGTCTAACACGCTTCTCCTAAGCTTACGACCTAATTTCAGGCTGACCAACGTCCTAACCGGAGATTAATCGGTTCCTTCAAACACTTAAACAGCAAACAGATACCCCATACTTGGATTAAAACCCCATTATAAGACAAGATATAGCTACATAATTAAAGTTTAAGTTAATTCATTCCAGATTAAAGTAATATGTTCTTATACGAACATAGTTTTGCTCATGCTCTAGACAGATTATGTGTTTAGCTGCTCATTCTAAGCACACAATCTGCCGTCATGGCTCTGATACCAGAAAGAGGATCGTGAATATTAAAGCGGAAATTAACAAAACAGAAACAATAATTAAAGTAAGGAATTATAAAACTTACACGTTTTATTGAAATTGAGAAAACATTATAAGTACAAGAGAGAGAATGGGCAGAGAGAATTTCTTAGTGATGGAAATTTTTGGATGCCTTCTCTAGATGAATACATTGCCTTATATAAGAAGAAAAGAGAAAGTAAATACATCTTGGATGTACAAGTGTTCGGCTCAGATCTTGCCGACAAAGTAGAGTGGCTGCTTTTGGAAAGCATAATGATAGTGCTTTTCTTTTTGAAAAGCTGCTGAGTGCTTTACTTTATTAAAGCAGATTCCTTTCTTTTCTAAAAGGTGATGCTGATGGTTTTGTCATCTTTAAGAGACAGGATGGGTCCTGGATTCCAATCAGGAATAGTGAATTACCCTTTTACTGAGATAATTCTGGTTCTTGGAACCTCTATCTCTCGAAAGGTTATATTCCTATTCATAATAGGGATCCATGTAGGCCATAGCTAATCCTTTTGGATTTAGCATATCGCCATTGTCATCGCTGCTTCCTGTAGATGAAGCTTCTGCGACCAGTTGAAGTAATTCTTCAGTATTGGTTGAATTTTCTTGACTGCCTAAATCAGCCAAAGCTTTCTTGAGCTTCTCTTTCAGCGCCTTCTTGCTGGTGGAGGAACTGGAAGAGGGTGCTGCAGATTTTCCCTTTTCAGGAGTCTTGGGAGCTGTTGGCTTAGGAGTCCAACCTTTGATTTTTTTCTCTTTGGATAAATATTTGATCCTGTGTTGTTCTACCTTGGCGAAGTTCCAGGAGATGATATAAGATATTCTTTTCTTGATGAAAAACTTACACATTTGAATATGCGCAGGTAAAGTAGAGCATCCTTCTTTGATCATGAAATTAGGGAGGCGCTTTAAAAATTGCTGTGGAAGAACATCCTTGGTTCCTCCGAAACATTCCCACCATTCGTAAAACCACCTTGGTATAGTGGCTTCTATCATAGCGGGGCAATACTTGACAAACCAGGTATGACTTGGTCGAACGAATCAGAAGTTGAACCAGGCCGACTTATAGTCGTACCAGTTGTAAGTCTGCGGTCTGTGCGGCATTGATAAAGCAACTGGAGTATGTAGGTGGTCTACGAACCAGTTAAAGGGGGTTAGGACCCGCTTAATGGTAAATTTGGAGTAGCCGATATGCTCCGGGTAACTTTCATCCACTGAGTGTTCTACTTCAATGGAATCAGTATCTACCAGGATGGCCTCATAATAGCGGCGAGTTTTGAGTGGATCTTCAGTGTCCACAAAGTTGTTGTTGGTGTAAACCTTCTTGAGGAGCTGGTTCACATGATATCCCTCGTATGCCTTGTCCAATGCTATTATGGGACATACTTGGGTAGAGATATACTTGAATTTCTCTTTGACAGGAGGTGCTGGAGTAGCTGCTTTGGCGGCCGTTGGGTCAACTGCTTCTGCGAAGGTTTCTGCAGCCTTCATGGCGTAACTCTGCTTGGTTTGTACCGAGGAGCTAGCTGCTTGCCCTTGGATAATTGGCAAATTTGTCTTCATATCTACTAGTTTTGTAGTCAACAGTGGAGGCTGTAGTGCCGAGAACCTGTTGGAGTTTGGAGATTGAATCTCTTCTTTGAGAATTGGCCTTTGCGGTATTGAAGGCCGAAGTGGGTTTGCTGTAGGTGAAGAAGCATCGAATGGTCTAGCCATCCTTGCTTGTTCCTGCTTGGGGTTCTTCCCCAGATTTGGTCTCATGGCCCTGTAGGAATTCTCTTGTTAGAAAATCGGGAAGGGAGTTGTGTTCTCCTTTAATAAATTCAATTTGAAAATCGAAGCTAGATAGGAGAGCTTGCCATCTAGCAAATATTTGTTTTGAAACGAGATTTTTAACATCCTTTTGCAAAATCTCTTTAGCTGATTTGCAATCAACACGAAGAAGAAATTCCTTATTAATAAGGTCATCTTGAAATTTTGTGATACATAGCACTATAGATAAAACTTCCTTTTTAACCGTGCTATAATTTTTTTGAGCGGCATTCCATATGCCAGAGGTAAAACGAACTAGTTGTTCTGGAGAGGCAACTTCTACCCTTTGCTTTAGGATACCACCATATCCTATGTCTGAAGCATCAGTTTCAACAATCATGAAAGCTTCAGGATTAGGAATACCTAGACAGGGAAGGTTTTGATTGTCTAGGTATTCCTAATCCTGATACATAGCACCATATCCTATGTCTGAAGCATCAGTTTCAGCAATCATGAAAGCTTCAGGATTAGGAATACCTAGACAGGGAAGGTTTTGATTGTCTAGGTATTCCTAATCCTGATACATAGCACCATATCCTATGTCTGAAGCATCAGTTTCAACAATCATGAAAGCTTCAGGATTAGGAATACCTAGACAGGGAAGGTTTTGATTGTCTAGGTATTCCTAATCCTGATACATAGCACCATATCCTATGTCTGAAGCATCAGTTTCAACAATCATGAAAGCTTCAGGATTAGGAATACCTAGACAGGGAAGGTTTTGATTGTCTAGGTATTCCTAATCCTGATACATAGCACCATATCCTATGTCTGAAGCATCAGTTTCAACAATCATGAAAGCTTCAGGATTAGGAATACCTAGACAGGGAAGGTTTTGATTGTCTAGGTATTCCTAATCCTGAAGCTTTCATGATTGTTGAAACTGATGCTTCAGACATAGGATATGGTGGTATCCTAAAGCAAAGGGTAGAAGTTGCCTCTCCAGAACAACTAGTTCGTTTTACCTCTGGCATATGGAATGCCGCTCAAAAAAATTATAGCACGGTTAAAAAGGAAGTTTTATCTATAGTGCTATGTATCACAAAATTTCAAGATGACCTTATTAATAAGGAATTTCTTCTTCGTATTGATTGCAAATTAGCTAAAGAGATTTTGCAAAAGGATGTTAAAAATCTTGTTTCAAAACAAATATTTGCTAGATGGCAAGCTCTCCTATCTAGCTTCGATTTTCAAATTGAATTTATTAAAGGAGAACACAACTCCCTTCCCGATTTTCTAACAGGAGAATTCCTACAGGGCCATGAGACCAAATCTGGGGAAGAACCCCAAGCAGGAACAAGCAAGGATGGCTAGACCATTCGATGCTCCTTCACCTACAGCAAACCCACTTCGGCCTTCAATACCGCAAAGGCCAATTCTCAAAGAAGAGATTCAATCTCCAAACTCCAACAGGTTCTCGGCACTATAGCCTCCACGGTTGACTACAAAACTAGTAGATATGAAGACAAATTTGCCAATTATCCAAGGGAAAGCAGCTAGCTCCTCGGTACAAACCAAGCAGAGTTATGCCATGAAGGCTCCAGAAACCTTCGCAGAAGCAGTTGACCCGACGGCCGCCAAAGCAGCTACTCCAGCACCTCCTGTCAAAGAGGAATTCAAGTATATCTCTACCCAAGTATGTCCCATAATAGCATTGGACAAGGCATACGAGGGATATCATGTGAACCAGCTCCTCAAGCCGGTTTACACCAACAACAACTTTGTGGACACTGAAGATCCACTCAAAACTCGCCGCTATTATGAGGCCATCCTGGTAGATACTGATTCCATTGAAGTAGAACACTCAGTGGATGAAAGTTACCCGGAGCATATCGGCTACTCCAAATTTACCATTAAGCGGGTCCTAACCCCCTTTAACTAGTTCGTAGACCACCTACATACTCCAGTTGCTTTATCAATGTCGCACAGACCGCAGACTTACAACTGGTACGACTATAAGTCGGCCTGGTTCAACTTCTTATTTGTTCGACCAGGTCATACCTTGTTTGTCAAGTATTGCCCCGCTATGATAGAAGCCACTATACCAAGGTGGTTTTACGAATGGTGGGAATGTTTCGGAGGAACCAAGGATGTTCTTCCACAGCAATTTTTAAAGCGCCTCCCTGATTTCATGATCAAAGAAGGATGCTCTACTTTACCTGCGCATATTCAAATGTGTAAGTTTTTCATCAAGAAAAGAATATCTTATATCATCTCCTGGAACTTCGCCAAGGTAGAACAACACAGGATCAAATATTTATCCAAAGAGAAAAAAATCAAAGGTTGGACTCCTAAGCCAACAGCTCCCAAGACTCCTGAAAAGGGAAAATCTGCAGCACCCTCTTCCAGTTCCTCCACCAGCAAGAAGGCACTGAAAGAGAAGCTCAAGAAAGCTTTGGCTGATATAGACAGTCAAGAAAATTCAACCAATACTGAAGAATTACTTCAACTGGTCGCAGAAGCTTTATCTACAGGAAGCAGCGATGACAATGGCGATATGCTAAATCCAAAAGGATTAGCTATGGCCTACATGGATCCCTATTATGAATAGGAATATAACCTTTCGAGAGATAGAGGTTCAAAGAACCGAAATTATCTCAGTAAAAGGGTAATTCACTATTCCTGATTGGAATCCAGGACCCATCCTGTCTCTTAAAGATGACAAAACCATCAGCATCACCTTTTAGAAAAGAAAGGAATCTGCTTTAATAAAGTAAAGCACTCAGCAGCTTTTCAAAAAGAAAAGCACTATCATTATGCTTTCCAAAAGCAGCCACTCTACTTTGTCGGCAAGATCTGAGCCGAACACTTGTACATCCAAGATGTATTTACTTTCTCTTTTCTTCTTATATAAGGCAATGTATTCATCTAGAGAAGGCATCCGAAAATTTCCATCACTAAGAAATTCTCTCTGCCCATTCTCTCTCTTGTACTTATAATGTTTTCTCAATTTCAATAAAACGTGTAAGTTTTATAATTCCTTACTTTAATTATTGTTTCTGTTTTGTTAATTTCCGCTTTAATATTCACGATCCTCTTTCTGCCCCCACCCTTATTTTCTTTTTTCTTCACACACCCCACCCACCATCCCCACCCCTTACCCTGCAATTAACGTAGCCCCCCACCCTCCTGCTCCCCCTTCCCTTCCCCCCAATCAAAAATCTCCTAAAGTTAATAAACCCTTGAGAAAAAAAATATCGGTGGCTCGATTCCAATCTAATCACCACCGTAACATCGCCGGCAACGGCTCGATTCAATCACAACACAAACAGATTAGTGGTCAAAATTTAAAAGGACAAATTACACGTTCCCATTTCTACAAAACACTTTTCATCTCTTACATCTTTAACAAATTCAAATTCTTGAAAAATATCAAAAATAATATGGCTTCTTCTTCTTCCTTTCGACTCTCAAGCCTTCAAATTCAAACCCCATCTCTTAAAAAATCAACTTTTCTTGGTCAATCTATGAACATTAGTATTGTTCATATCAAATCAATACTTAAATCATCATCAACCTCAGTTACTACAACAACAAAATTCAATCTTTATGAGATTCTTGAAGGTAGAGGTCTATGTAATGGGCATTGTTATTTGATGACGTACTGGAGAAGAAAGGATGTGGGGTGTGGGTGTGGATGTGGGTATGGGGTATGGGGTAGGGATGAGAGGTGAGGGAGGGTGGGGGCATTAAAGAAGAAAAAGTTTGATTTATATATATATATATATAAAATAAGTGGGAAAGAAAGAAGAAATTTTTTTTTTTAAAATAATAAATGTGCCTCTTTTTTTTTTTAAATGTCAGTCAGCATTAGGGGTAAAATAAATACAATTTAAGGATGTTAAAGGGTAATAAATAAAAATTTAGCGTAAGTATTAAAGTGAGTTTGAAGGACAATTTCAGGACAAAATCATGTCTTTTCTCTAAATAATGAGGCAAATACTATAAGATTACATACTTTCTCTGAATTGAATCTTTCAATTGCCATGTGTGTAAAATCAATAATGTTGATGTCGTTTACGTCGTCATTCCGCAGTGGAACAACTGGTCCGCCAAGAGTTTTACCCAATATCAAATCCAGAGTGATATCAAAACCCTAGGATAATATATCATATCAAATCATGTTCCAAAACAACAATAACAAAAATGTATGTGTATGTTCCTTCTTCACTTACTTCGCTCTCGTTGATCTGCCTGAGATACTCTTCTCGATTTTCACGTTCCATATTGAGACCACCAGCATAGGTAACCATATAGTCATCAGAAGAGTAGCCTTCATCACTCACCTCATTCTCATGTGAATCTTCTTATTCCTCCTCCTTCACACTTGCAATCTCCTCTTCCAATTTTCGCTTGTTCTGACGCTGAATCTCCAACGGCGACGACATTAGGGAGAGAATTACAGTTGGGGTTCTGATTTGTAATATCCAAAAACACAAAAAAAAGTTGAGAAAATTAAATGGGAGGTGTCAAAAAAGTGGTAATTTTGACCCCTAAAATCAAAATTTTATTTAAATTGTGATTGAGTTTTATTTAAATTATAATTAAATTAATTAAAGTATTAAGTATAGTTTTTAAAAGAATTTAATTTTTTAAAAAGTCCTCCAACTCTAAATTTTTTCCCTTTTTTTATCTTTTAATCTTTTTGTTCTTTTTCTCCCTATCTTCTTCTGCTTATTTTTTTTCACTCTGTAGATTTTTCTCTTCTTCTATTTTTTTTTTCTTTCTCTTTTCATTTTGTTCTTCTTTTTAAATCTTCATGGACTAGTTTTATAAAAAAAAATAAAAAAAAATGAAACGTTTTAGAAGAAATTTTTTGATTTCTTTTAGAAATCAATAAAGAAATAATTTACCAAATTCAATAACTACGAGAGTTGCTTCATCAATTACGAGAGTTAGTTCAGCAACTACGATAATTACTGCAACAGCTACAGTAATTACTGCAACAATTACTATTAGTTGTTATGTTACAACAATTATCGAAGTTGCTGCAGCAACTGCCGAAGTTGCTGCAGGGATCTTTGTGTAAATATGGAGTAGAAATCTTTGTATAAATAATAAAACTCAAGGATTTTAAAATTAGTGTTATTAACACTAATCTTAAAATTATCATCTCTACTCAATATTTATGACTTGTATCACTTTTTTTTAGTTTTAAAATTTTTTTGTCACCCTTAATTAATTTGACCAAAAAAGCTGATACTTTTTCCTTTAGAGTTAATCAGATCAGGCGGGTCGGGTCGCTGGGCTCAGATGTTATGTGAGTTGTGTGGACATAACCACGTTCTTGAGTCCCCAACAAAATATAGGGACCCTATCTATTTATTTTTTTTAATTGTCCTGTTTTTTTTTCTCTTCAAAAGTTAATTTAATTATTTTGTAAAGTTAAATCAGATTAAATTAATTTAATATTTTATAATTAAAATTTAATTATTTAAACAGTATATGAAAAGTATCATAAATTTTAAAAAATTTCAATATAATTACAAAATATATTTTAAAATATTGATTTAGATTTATATTATTTGACTTTACAAAGAATATTATGACAAGTAAAAAGAAACGAAAGCGCGGACATTTGAAATAAATATTTAACATACTAATTTATAAAACATATACACATGTATACGTTAAATATACACTTCTATAGAAGATCTATTCACATATATACACTCTATTCTATGTATATGTAATACTTTAAATCAAATATACTATAATATATATACATTACAATATATATTTGTATAGTTATATACTAATTTATGAAACATATACACATGTATATGTTAAATATACACGTCTATAGAAGATCTATTCACATATATACACTCTATTCTATGTATATGTAATACTTTAAATCAAATATACTATAATATATATATACATTACAATATATATTTGTATAGTTATATACTGATTTATGAAACATATATACATGTATACGTTAAATATACACGTCTATAGAAGATCTATTCACATATATACACTCTATTCTATGTATACGCACCATTCAATGTATATATACTACTACATATAAAATATACTACATTATATATACATTACAATATATATAGATATACTTATATACTAATCTATAAAACATATACACATGTATACGTTAAATATACACTTCTATAGAAGATATATGCACAAATATACAAAACATATGCTACTTAATATAATAAATTAATAATATTTGGTAGTAAATTAATAATATATTAGAAGTAAGTTTTTAATTTAAAGTAGAAAACTAGAAATTCAATTTAAAATTTTAAATTGTTAAATAAAAAAAAATAAAAAACAAGGACTAAGGAGTGAATGAATTTGGGGAATTTTATTGATTGTAAAATGATCCAAAATTTATAATTTACATGAATGAAAAATCTATAAATTATGCATCATTTTTTCCAACTCATTCATGCTAATATTAATGGGAACTTGCATAGGATAGTCGAAGTCAACGGGGGCAAAACCATGCATTGGACTTGATTCTGCTGAGTTCTCCCGTGAAGTCATAATTTTTTCAAGTTTCAGCTCGTCGCTCGGCTCCGGTTCCATTCCTTGGTTTCTTCTTTTCGCTCTAATTCAATCTCTGAGGCAAACTAGAACATTCATTACATTGCTTCCCAATGAGTGTCAGTTGTCTCCAAGCTGCTGTCGTCCCTGACTAAAGGCGCTCTCTGATGCAACGGTTGACATTGGAACATTCAAGATATCTCTAGCAAATCTTGAAAGCACAGGATATTGTGTTTCATTACTCCTCCACCAATCCAACGTGTTGATCCGTCGTCTGCGATCCTCTGATGCCGTCCGAAGATAATATTTCAGCTCTTCCCGATAAGTTGATGTGTAAGTTCTCTCATCAACACTGTTCCAACAATTTAAATGATAAAACGAATCAGAAAAACCACTATGTGCCGGCCTTTTAGAAGATGATGGCTCCTCGGGAGGATGAGGAGCGACAGTTAGAGTGATATTTGTAGGTACGGCTAAATCAAATAAATCAGCATAGTGATTATATAATTTTTCTATGTAATCCTTTGCATCAGTCGTAGCCGTCCACAAATCAGGTTGTACTTGTTCAGAATCATGGTTAGTATTTATTTTTAAGTTAGTATAAATAAGAGTACTAAACTGACACATATGATTATATTTCATGCACGGATTTAGCATAGCACCAACCAAGTAAATAGGGGGAATCGGGAAAAAATATTTTTTAAATTTCGTAAACATGGCGCCAACAGCTTCTTTATAACCTTCTTTATTTTTATATTCTTTGAGCAAACCAAAAATATCGGCTATATATGCCAAAATATTACAAATAGTAGGATAATAAGCACCGAAAAATTCAACCGTAGCTACATAAAATTTTTCTAAAACTTAACAAGGTCATTAATTACAACCCAATCAGAATTATGTAGCATGCAATCAGCAAAATCAGCAAATGAACCGCAATGTTGGTTAAAAGCTAGTGTCATAGAAATTCTATATTTATAACAAGTTTTTAAAAATTCATACGTAGAATTCCATCTAGTATCAATTTCCTTAGGCATCAAAATCGGTGTAAGTCCATTTTCTTGACATTTAACTTTAAATTCTCTAATTCTCGATCTATGATTATTTCCTTGAATAAAATCAATGGCAAGACGATTTTTTTCAATATAAAGCTCAACAAACTCAAGACCATCTTTTAAAATTAAATTATATATATGACATGCACACTTAATATGAAAAATTTCGGGCAAGAGCGGAGATAGCATAGATTTTATTTTTGTTATAGCAGTTTTGTTGTTAGAAGCATTATCAAAAGTAATACATAAAATTTTATTTTCGATACCATAATATCTGGCAATTTTAACAATAGAATCAGCAATAAATTGTCCAGTATGTTTACGATCTCCATCATATAAAAAAGCAAGAATACGTTTTTGCATCACGAAATTACTATCCATCCAATGACAAGTAACGGTTAAATAATCATTTTTATTTACAGCACGACCAAGATCAGAAGTTAGGGACAATCTACATTGAATATTTTTTAACAATGTTGATAAATAAAAATAATATTGTGAATGGAGTCTAAAAATATCAGACCGACAAGTAGTTCTAGGAATACCATTAAACATAGGATTATAAATTGCTTGTATATAACGAATAAAGGCATCAGAAGAAGGAAAACTAAAAGGCAAACAACCCACAGCTACCATTTTAGCTATTTCTTCCTTGTCCCTCAATTTATTATACTTCTTCGCTACGTGACCGGTTGCTGGGTCCATTCTAGTTTGCGTTGACCCACCAACATCCCACCACCTTTTGCAATATTCAACTCTCTTTTGTGATCTTCAG
This sequence comes from Capsicum baccatum var. pendulum, assembly GCA_030864225.1. Classification (NCBI taxonomy): domain Eukaryota; kingdom Viridiplantae; phylum Streptophyta; class Magnoliopsida; order Solanales; family Solanaceae; genus Capsicum; species Capsicum baccatum. The sequence continues at coordinate 103,877,197 of CM061551.1, forward strand.
CTATATGTCTTATTAACGTACCTGTACCCCCTTGTTTGCCTCCACTTCTATGCTTATATATTTGTTGATAAATATTGCATTGCACCTCAATATCTGATATACGTTCAAAAAATTGTCATGCAATACTAGTTCTTTTACGAGGTTTTAGGGTACTGGGAGGATGGGAAGGGAGATTAACTGATTCAGATCTAACGTTAGCATCTCCTACTGCGGGTGTCTCAGCAATATTTTCATTATCTTCGTCTAAATTAACCACATCTACGTCATTTTCTTCTTCTATACCGTAATTTTCCTGAGCTTCTACATAATCCATATCGTGAGCACCTACACCTATTTCTTCCTCAAAAGGTGTACCAAGCGGTACCAGAGGCGAAGGCACACGAGTATATCTACTACTTGAACTACCTCTACCGCTAGTAATTTGCTTTTTACTACCATTACCGCTTCTGGGATAAAAAATTTTAACACCTTTAGTAGTGAGGTTTCTTAATTTATCCATATATAAATTAAATTAAATTAAAAATATTTAAAATACATAAATATAATAAAATTAAATATTAAACAATTAATACAATAAATAAAAATTAAACGTAAGAGATGGAACGACAATACCAAATTTTGGAAGTATCCGAAGATTGCGACTTTAGAAATTTCCGCTCGTACTTTGTAAACGAAAAAATTAAAAAATTAAAGTGAACACTTTAAGAAATTAAATATATTGAATATTTGAGAATTGAGAATTGAGATTTGAGAGAGAATGAGATTTGAGAGAGTGAAAAATTGTGTGAAAAATGATTTGAAGTTGTAGGGTATTTATAGATTTTTTTTTGGGATTAAAAAATATTTTTTTAAGTTTTTTTTTTTAATAAATGGGCCCAAACTAGCCGTTTGGACCCAAAAACGGCTATATAGCCGTTGGGCCAACGGCTAGTTTGGCCCAAAATTCAAAATATTTTTTTTTATTTTTTTTATTTTTTGGGCCGGGCCGGTTAACCGGCGGGCCTGGACCGGGCTTGGTCCGGGACGGGTTAACTGGGCCCATTTTAACAAAATAACCGGCCCGGGATCCGAAATCCTAAAGCCCTAGGGCTTACCGGGCCGAGTCAAACCGAGTCGGGTTAGGTAGTCGGGCCGGGTCGGCCCGGCCCACTTGACACCTTTAGTGGCAATGGTGGTGATCGCCGAACAAAGTGTGGAGGTTGTGATGTATTAATGGTCACAATTAATGATGGTGCTAGTTGTGATAGATGAGTTGATCGATAGTAGGAATTGACCAGTAATGGATGATGATGATAGAGCTGTTGACAGCGGTGGTGGTGGTAAATATAATTAGAATAATAGAGGTAGTAGGTGTGGTAGCGGTTGACAATAGTGGTTGGTAGCGATATTTGTTGTCGATAATGGTTGTGATGGTGGAAGTGGTTGATGGTGGTGGGTAGTGGTTGACAATGATAGTGATGGCAGAGGTGGTGACTAATGATTATGAATAAAGTGGCGGTGAATATTATTCAATACCAGAATACCTCTTCGCAGCTATTAAGGCTTGATTCTAAATCTGAATTATTAAGACATATTAAGAGCTAAAATCTTAATAAAAAACAAATGCACTTAATGGTCTGAAATTTGCACCATTCACATTCAGACCTCCATTAAGTTCAAACAAATGACCCTTTAGTCCAAGCACCTCCATTTTTCTTTAAATTCACCATATTTTTGTACATTTCTTTTCTCTCACCATATTTAGGGCCCGTTTGGCCATGAAAATTTTTCTTTTTTTTTTTTTCAGAAATTTTTTTCTGAGTTGAAAATTATGGTGTTTGGCCATGAAAATTCGAAAAATAATTTCGAAAAATATTTCTAAAAAGGAAAAACAAGTTTTTGTTGTTTTCACAATTTTTCAACTCCAATTTCAACTTTTATTATTATTACATATAACTCCAATCTTTTAAATTTTTACATAAAACTCTCCTTATAACATTAGTTTTTCAATATTACGTATATAGCAGTTTTAAAGAATAAGATAATTATAATTTCAAACTTAATGCTTTCCTAGTTAACAAAGATCTCTTTTTCTCACTCATAATTATTTTTATCGTTGATTTAATTATCTTCCTTATTTAAGACATTATTTTACTGCTAATTTATATTTATATTCATAAATATATAAAGTATTATATTTATACCCATAAATCTATAAAGTATTATATTTATACCCATAAATATATAAAGTATTATATTTATAATAGAAATATACAAAGTATGTTATATATAAAGTTTATACCATGTATATATCATATACCATATACACACATATATAAATATACAAAGTATTAAAAAATATACTAAGCATATTTATAATATAAATATACAAAGTATTTTATATATGAATTTTATACCATGTATATACCATATACACACATATATAAAAATACAAAGTGTAAAGAAACATACTAAGCATATTTATATATTTATGGTATATGATATAATATACCATAAATATGCAAAACATGTTTTACATAGAAATAATTTATTCACACAGTAAAATCTTTCATGTATAAGAAAATTAAAGAAATAAATTAACGGCACCCTAATATTTAATAACAACTTATCATTTTCTATTTTTTAGGAACGAAAAATGAAGGAAATAAATTAAATAAATTTCTAAAAAAATAAATTTGTTTGAAAGATAATATTTGTTACCTAAAAAACAGGAAGTAGTGATCTATTAATATAACATTCATATTTAAAATTTTCAAATATAAGAAACGGCTATTAATGTAAATATTATATATGTCATAATTGAAATTCATTAAATATGGCAATGTATAAGTAATTATTTTTATGATAATGACTAATTGTGTTTTTTTTTCCAGAAAAGATATAGTCAAATATAATTTTAACTCCAATTTCAACTCCAAAAAATTTTAATTTTTATAGCCAAACCAATGCTTAAAGTCCCTATCTGAATTCTCTCTACAAAATTGATACTTCCTAAATCCAAATTGGCTTACTTTGGTGCTGCTCGGAGAGATCTTAGTTTTTTTCGTCTTTGTGCTGGTTAGGCTTTTTATTTTATTATCCATTTTTTTCTCAATACTTCATAGATTTCCTATATTTGGACGATTGAAACGGGCAATGCTATGAAGAGTTGTGCCGTTTCCTATGTTCATAATTTAGTTTAAAAAGTATTTTTTCGATTTGAAAAAAATTATATTGATTGTTTGCATGTATTTATGACTTAGTACTGTTTGATTTTTTGGAATTATTTATGTGCCAGAGTTGCTAATCAACAGATCTCGAAAAATTATACTTGAGAAGCACTTTGTGGGAATTTTTATGTCTCTTCGCTATTTCGGAGATCATTAGTTTTCCTTCTTTTTGTGCATGTTGTGAGCTTGATGTTTTTAGAGTCATTATTCTCCGTGATCTCTCAATTTCAAACTTCAAATTTGATTAGGGGATGTGTTGAAATTGGGTAAATCACTTAGAAAACACGAAGATTGATTTTATTTATATCTCAAATAGAGTGTGCTTCTATCTTTTATTACTAAGTTGTGCTTTTCCTCAAGTCTTTTTGACTTTTTGAAACAAAATTCTAAATTAGTTGATAAAAAGAATTTTCGTTTCTCAATTTATATGAGATCATCAGCCTTTTTCTCCATTATTGATTTGATAGTGAAATATTATCTTTATTTTCTAGCTCTCCTCTTCTGCTAGATGCTTTGAAATGGGGAAGGAAGGAAACTGATTTTCCGTCGTGAGAAAGGCTTTTGGTTCGGGTTAAGAAAAAAGAAAGATAAGGTAGTGGATGGATTCAATGCCATCTTATTTCCGCTGTTGGTATTTTATATTATGTAGTGTTTTGAGTAATTTTTTAATTCTTTTTGCACCAGAAAGAACACAGATCTGAAAAATGATCTGGAAAGCAACAGAGAAACGAATTGAATTCTTCAAATACAGAAACTGCATTAGTAGTGAGTCCTGCACTCCTTCTGTCTCCTCCTGTAGAGCAGATGAAATTGATGGAAGCTGAGAATGAGCAGAACAAGCATGCCTATTCAGTAGCTATTGCCACTGTTGTTGCTGCAGAAGCAGCAGTTGCCGCTGCTCACAGCTGCAACCTGTAACTAGGGTTAATCGAAGGAAGAGATTGTTGCTATAAGAATACATACAGCTTTTCGAGGATACTTTGTAGGATGTCTAACTTTTGGTGTAATTTAAGCTTGCATAACATGATCATATATTTGGTCTTTTTTGACTTCAACCTTGATTAGTTGGTTCCATTTCTACATTGGCTTGAGGGTTTTCTTATTCCTTTCCATTATTTCTCTACTTTCATTACTTATCTTCTTCCTTGGTCTTGTCTATAGACTTACCGGGAGGTTGAATGATGTTGCTTTATTTGGTGATTAGTTTAGCGTAGTCCAAAAATGGCAAAAAATGCTCAGTATAAAGTCACCTCTTAAAGGGGAACCTCCAAATTGCAATATTTTCAGTATAGAGTCATCATAATTTAGCAACGTTATTAATAAAGCTCTTAACTTTTTTCATTGACAGTGAAATTTATGATTTCTAGGGCCCTGGTAGTTAGTGTACTGAAGTATCATATGCTGGTATCTCAAGTTTGTTGATTATAAATCAGTTCATGCCGCACTTTCCTTGAATAAATACTGCAAATAGCTTTTGATGCACTGTATTTTTCCTCTTTTATATAAGCTAGGAGAGCATTGAAGGCCTTGAGAGGATTAGTGAGGTTGAAGACAATGATTAAGGGCAATCTGTCAAGCGACAAGCCACATCCACCTTAAGGTGCATGCAGACTCTTACTCGATGGATAAATATGGACTTCAACTCATTTTAAAAGCTCGTACAAATAAATATGAACTTCAACTCATTTTAAAAGCTCATACAAATATAAATAAAATGGGTAAAATATGGGTACCCACTTAAACACAGAGATCACCCACCTATGCTTAAAGTTTTAATTTTTTTTCTTTTCTAGTTTCTTTTCTTCTTCTTTTTTTCTTTCTTTTTTCCTTTAATTTACTTTTTTTCTTTTTCATTGTTTTTTTTCACCCATTCCTTATAATTTCTTTTTTCTTTATCATTTTTCATCTATTTTTTTATTTTTATTTCTTTTTTTTATTTGTATTCTTTTTTTTTCTTCGCTTTCCCCTTTCTCATTTTTATTTGTTTGAGACCTACATTAGTTAATAAATATAAACTTCTAATTATTCCATTTAGCTTATATAATTCATAACATCTCTTATCAATTAAATATAATTCATAGTCTCACTCCTTTATTATTATTTTTTTCTATCTTTTATTTCTCTTTTTTTTTTCTTTCTTTTTTCTTTAATTTACTATTTTTTCTTTCTTTTTTTCTTTAATTTACTTTTCTCTCTTTTTTATTTTTTTCACTTATTTTTTACTCGTTTCTTACACTTTTTTCTTTCTTCTTTTTCATCATTTTTTTTCTTTTTCAATTTTATTTCTTTACATTTTTTTTTGTATTTTTGTTTCCCCCTTTTTCATTCTTGGTTCGTCATTTTTATCATTTTTCTTATTTTTTTATATTCTTTTCCTCATCTTTTTTTTTTTGTCATTGCATTTTATATTTTTTTACTTTAAATTTATTTGTATCATATTATATATTTCAAATAAATTTATTATTTATATTTGAATAGTTTAGTTGTCAATATGTGCAATTTACCATTTGTATTTATATACAAATAAGTATATGAATTAAAATCAACATGGGTTGTGGTGCAGTGGATGGAGCTGCTCCACCCTTAACCAGAGGCCGAGGGTACGACCCTGATTATGGAGAAAACTTTGTTGGGAGCGTTGCCACCTTAATGGGCCCTGCAACGCTTGATCCGGATTAGTCGGGGCTCCAATACAGGCACCTGACACCGGATGAAAAACTAAAAAAAGTATATGAATTAATTGTATTTTCTTGAGACTAAAATATATATAACTGAGGATCCACATAGCCCTCGAATTATAAATGTTGGACGAATATAAATTAATATGCGTTTATGGTATTTTCGTTATCATAAAAAAAAAAAGAAACCAAAAATAGAAAAAAAAAAAAAAAGAGTAGAAACAGAGGTAGAAATTAGAGATAGAAGAGAGAAAAAAATGTAAAGAAAGAATTGAAGAAAAAAAATACAAAAAAAATCAAAAAGAAAAAATAATGAAAAAGGAGAAAAGGAAAAAAGAAAAAAATTGATGGCGAAAACAAATATACTGAGTGGTTACGATATTTTAGTCATCATCCATAATCTGTAATCGACTTAACCATGTTCTTCGAAAATAAAAAAAATATAAAACATAAAATACAACCAAAAAAGAAAAAATTAGAAAGAAATAAAAATAAAAAAATAAAAAATAGAAAAAAAGGAGACTAAAAAGGAAAAGGAAAAAAAAAAGAAAAAAAAAGAGAGACAAAGGGCAGAGGATAGAGATAGAAGAGAAAAAAAAAATGATCAAAAAAAAAAACTAGAGGCTACATATAGAAGAGAGATAAAAAAAAATAAAAAGAAAAAACTAAAAAAAAAGAAATGGAAAAAAAGTCAAGTTGATATGATATAGAAATTTTAAGTTTTTGACTTAAGAGTTAAAGTGGGTTGAAACGATTTTTACCCAATCCATATTTGACCAAATCCATATTTACCCATATTTATACGGACGGATTGCAATCCAAACCATTTTTGTTCGATCCATATTTAGCCCGTTCAAATTCAGTCCAATTCATCCGTTTGCCACCCCTACTCGTGTTCAATCTCAAGTTCGTGCTAGAAGAATTAGTATTAGGGCTGTTCTGAGGGAATGTGGTAACGAGAACTGAAAAGTTAAAGATTGACGAGTAAAACTTTATTTTTAAAGAAAGAAGTTAGGTTCAGTCTTAATGATTTGAAAATTATCCTAATTTCAGATCTCATAATTTAATTGTCCATGATTATTTATGTCTCTAGCAATTTTATTAATAACTGATCGTTTTAATCCTTTGAAATAATTCGATAAATTTAATAGATAATTTTAAGAGGTCCTAATGACTATAGATTGAACCTGTTTGTCAAGTATTCTCGGCTCAATTCTTTGTTGTACTAAATAAGTTTATTGAAGACATTGAACTACATGTCGGAACTTTCTAGCTTTCAAAGAAGCCTTCTTAGCTAGGAATAGAATCTTCTATGGGAAGATGGGTATTGCCCATTATCCACTGAGATTTGAAGCCGGAAAACAAATATCTTGCTTACTCATCAAAGGGGAATAATTATCCTCATTTGGTAGAGTAATTTTCATAGATAATCATTCATGTTTCAAAAATTATCTATAAATATCACTTTTATTTTTTTTAAGATAAAAATATCACTCAACTATTTCTATTTTTCTCAAAATATATTTGACACTTCAAAAATATTTTTTCTCCTAGTTGGCATGCTATGTCATTAAAATTTTTTTATATATATAAATAATAAATAGATCTATTTAACTTATCAAATTTATTTAACTAAATTTTATCCATTTTTTTTTTAAAACAAATGCACATGATATATTTATCATTGAGGAATTATTTAATTATGTACTTTAAATTTTATATCTATTTTTTCTTTCTTAAAAAATAGAATACAAATTATATTTATTCTTTATTCGATACGAGAAAAATTATTATATCATATGATAAAAATATTAGATAATCACACAACTTAAAGGAAAATAATTTCTCTGGTCTAAGTGTACACATAAAGCTAAAGGTTTGAATTATTTTATTTGATAGTTTTCAAAGTTTTTCTAATTTATTTATTTCACCACTTAATAATATTTTTAAAACTCAAGGTATTTATATGAATTGGTACTAATTTAATATATTTTGGTTGTTTATTTCATATACTAAAAATTCTTAAAATATAAAAGAAATAAAAAAAATGGCTTTCAGATTTTCATATACGTACTAAATGTACTATTTTTGAAGGAAAGAAAAGTTATTTAGTCATGAAACAAATTAATTCTTTTAAAAAAATTAACAAAATGATCTAATATTACGAATTAATCTTTAAAATAGTACCCAACCAATTATCGCTTGTTTTTTATTGGGTTAGGATGAGGAAAGGGTACAAATTGGTGTCTAATCATATAATAAGATAAAATATAGTGTAATAGAAACAAAAAATAATATAAAAAAATTAAATTAAAAATAATAAATTTTTGTTTTTAAAGTTTTTTGCTTATATTAATTTTGCAGATTTACTTGATTTGTTTATGAAATTCACTTGGGGAAAATCTGCAAGAATTCATTTTTTACTATCTTTTTATCTAAAAGATCTTGCTTAAAATTTTGCAGGCGACTACACGCGAATTAAATTTTTCTGATGATAATTATCTTTAAGATTTTTTTAACAAATTTTGTTTGAGAAGAGAAAAAAACTTAGATTTTCTCCTTCAAATTGTGTTTGATAGAAAAATTTATAGATTTTTCATCGAATTAGTTTCATTGAAAAACTTGTAGAGAATTAGGTTACCGATAATTTTTTTGCAAATTCTAAATTTTTCTTTTTTTACGTAATTTAGATTTTTCTTGTAGTTTATAAGACGTGGATTTAAATAAATGAATTTAAAGAATTAAATAAGTTTATGATTAAGAAAATAAGATTTTAACAACATGGCATGCCAAGTAGGAGAAGAAGGTTTTTAATATGTTAAGTATTATTTGAGAAAAATAGGGATAGTTGAGTGATATTCTTGTCCTAAAAAAAAAATAAAAGTGATATTTATATGCAATTACCAAAACATGGGTAGCTATCTATAGAAATTACTCTCATTTGGTATGTTATGTCCACAAATCATAATGGTTCCCATACACGGTTGTTTAGCCATTTTGTTTTGCAAGCGGATTGTGGTAGTGATCATTTGGATCATTAGGGCAAGTTTTTGGAGATTCGGTATTCAATCAATGGGTTTAACAAACAAATTGGTGGTACAAAGAATGGTAAAATCTCTTGAGAGGTGTTTTATTGACTACTTTATGGTGCATTTGGAAAAGTCTCTCTTTTTCTTTTCCTTCCGAAAGGGACCATAAGCCCAAAACTCTCCTGGATTGGTTTATTCTGCAGCTTCCCTAATTTGTTAATAATATTCCTTTCATAAGAAAATCAACTCATAATACAAAAAGTGTAGAGATCACCTTATATAATTGGCATGTCATGGATAAAAGAGCGCTTGAACTTTTTACCACTATGCTTTTATGAGATATGTACCAACTGTATAAATGAATGTTCCATTACTAAAAAAAAATGATTCTGCTATGTATTAAACTGTAGGCCACTCTTAGATTGTCATAGCTGGACAGTTCTGAACGCTTGTCACGTCATGTTATGGAGCATCATGAAGTAATAGGTAAGAGTTGTTCTTGGTGTTTCCTCCCTCAATCTACTGGAACCATTAAAAGTGATTGAAGGTTACTGCTGGTCTGTTTTATCCACAGTTGTTTGGTTAATGCTTTCTGAGTATTGATTGGAGATATAATTTCATGTCTATTTTGTTTCTTTAATCTTTTTTAACTTTTTTGTGGAATAGTAGTTCTCTTATTCAGTTATCTTGTTTAGATGTGTAAAAATTGGAAAAGGGGGAAGAAATGGTAGAACAAACTTTGATTATTCCATCTTCCAATTAAACAAAGAGCAGTAGAAGAGAATAAAGTGTTGCGTCCATTCTTTTCTTCCATTGCAAATGGAAGGAGACGTCGTGCAAGCCGAAGACTTTGATAGGTGTCGATAGGCATGCCTCTGATGAGGGCTCGATCCTGAGAATCAATCCCAATCAAATAGAAAGAACAATTAGTGATGTTCGTAGGAAAACAACCTTGGAAATTGTTATGACCGAGCTGAAGAATTTGCAATCTTGGAAAATAAGTACACACATCATCGAAAAATTGCCATGATAAAGACCAACCTGTAATATCAATTTTGACAACATTTCCTTGTTCATCACAGTCAATTCCTTCATAATTGACAAATTGATTTCCAATATCCCAATTAGACAAACAATTCCCTGTGACATACTTCTTCATGACAACAAAGAATTCAGACTGATCATTTTTTGTGGTACCTTGAACAAAGTTAGACAAAGTAAGAACAAACACAAAGGTGATAATTTTGTGAATAGTCATTATATTAAATTGGGTATATACTTTTTTTTTTCCCTAGAGAAGAAGTAAATTAAAGTGGTTATATTTTGGTTGTTGTAGAGGAGATGATGGAGAAATATATAAAAGGGATGACTGATAGGAACATTTTGGTGCTTGATGTACTGAAAGTGAGAGATGAAATGGAAAGAAACTTTATGTTTATACCCCTCCACTTACAACCTCCCCTACGAGAACAATATAATATCAACATATAATAAAGCTCTTTATACTCATGAAGAGCTGTCCAAATATACCGCCTCTCATTCATTTATCCATTTATTTTTTTGCATGGATTTATAGATCAAGATTTGTCAATTTGATTAAAGGCATAATCAATAATTGATTATTTAAATTTTGTGGGTTCTGAATTACACCAGAGTGACCTCAAAGTGTTAGCAAAATCTATTCTAAATTTAATTGGAATGTGAAAGCATCAACCATCTATTCTTTGCCTGTGAAGTGTCACGCCAACTGTAGCAAAAGTTGCTTTCTTGGATTGCTTTCTCTCTATAATCTTGATTTAATTTTACTTGAATTTACTATGTCTTTTCCTTTCTGAACCTTTATATACAATTTGAATAATATTTTATCATTTGAATTAAACTACTATTGATAGTGATATCGTTTCACCACTGTGCCAAAAGCTCATTTTGTCATTCACTAATTTTGAGTCTTCAATCGTTTTCATGAAAATCATTTCTAGAATATCAAGGACACTGTGTTGTCTTGATGCTTAAGTTTGAACAATTTCTGATGTCCTTTTTCTAAAGGAGTTATCTCTGATGATTGTTTTGCCGCACAGAGAGATACTATTCAAGCTGCCACTGGCTTTGCCCAAAGGAATAAGTATTGGTGCGCCTTAAAGAACAGATTCTGGCTCGCCTATGTTTGAGGTTCAGAATAGATTCAAAAGGTTTGCAGTAGCAAGAAACTCTAGAAACACTGCCAAAATCTATTCGATGTGGCATTTCACATGTTTCACTAATTCCTTAATAATACAAATAGCTGATTTGATTTTTTCCTTGCCGTTTTTACACTGTCCAGGTTTTTTAGAAGAAGGCAAAGTATTTTCCTATAAGAGAGGATATTATTTTTGCAAAATGAAGCACCTACAGATCTGTACATTAATGATAACTGGAGCAGTAGTAAGAAGCTCTTTCTTGCTCTCCCACTCTCTTGTATCTGCGAAAGGAGTGGAAAGCAAAGGAAATGTAGGAGACGGGAAAGTTCAGTTCTTATTGTGTAACGATTTTCAGCACCTATGCGAAATATAAAACTAGAAGGTTTAATCATCTGAATGAAAATGGCAATTCCATAGACTTTTGGAGGGACATATTTACTTTTTAGATTTTAAATTTGTGCAAAAATTACAACTAAGGTAATTGTATAAACTTCAAATGCTATACCTTAGTGATGTTTACATAAACTGCTCATAGGTTATTCATTGTACTTAGGAGGATACTAGCTTTCACTGGCAGTCAAAAACTTTTGGAGTTACTTTTAGTAGTTCTAAACTCAAGCATTTGATAAAGGTGCTACACTCTCCTTTTACCTATTGTTTTTGAAAAATTGCTAGATGTTTGAGAGGAGGGTAGAGTATATATTAGTTTTACACTATTATGTTACTGCTAAAATGAAATGTTGGGCACTTGCCCAGTATATGGATAGTAGATATGGAGAGTCTAATATACTTTTGAAGACCGCTAAAGTTTTAAGGGAAAAGGATACTCACATTTTAAAAAATAAATAGTCAAAAAATAAATAGTCAAGTTTGATAGCTTTTCAAAAAGTATTCACTCGATTATACTATTTTCACTTTATAATAATTTCTTAATTTGGATCATTTTGGCCCATATTATTCAGATACAGTCCATACACAATACTGATATAGTCCATATACAATATTGATACAGTTTTTAACTTGGGTCATTCGTCCCTTTTAAAAATATTTCAGTTTCTTTTATTAGTATAAAATTTTTGAATTGAAAAAATATTCTGTTTTTTTTATTGTTTAGAAATAGTAATTAAATATAATTATATAAAAATGATATAATTGTTAAATAGAATATGTATTTATATAACATATATGTAGCAAATATGTATATGTATAAAAGATATATAAAAAATATATAGAAAATGTATAAAAATTATATAATTGTTGTATAAAATATGTTAAAAAAAAAAAAAGTACAATTATTGTATAAATTGTGTATCAAAACTTTATAATTGTTGTATTGAATATTTATATGTATAAGATATGTATAAAAATTGTATAGAAGGTGTGTAGAAATGATATAAAACAAGTTAGCAAAGTGAAATGATTAGAAAGTGGAATTTAAATTTCATGATCATTTTTGTGGAAATAGTTTAATTTAAAATATTGTTAATGTCGTTTTCCTAAATTTTAATTGCGTAAAGGGGCAAAAATACCCCTAGCATTTAGCTCTCAAATGACCTTTAACGCGTCTTCATTATATCCCTCCATTTTGTCTTAGTTTCAACTTTCAATTATCCATTATCTTTACGTGAGTTCCATCGCTTCTTTGCTCCTATCCCCATTTTTTTAAAAATCTAATTTCGCTTACTCGTCATTCTTCACATTAAAAACATAAAATAAGCACAACTCATTATAATTAATTCTCAAAAATGATTAAAAATAATATAATAGAGATAGATAATGTCTAAATATATATATATATACATATTTTTGGTCATATATCAGTTCCCATATTCTAAAAGCAAAGGCAGCAACTGAACTAAGGTCCATAATTACAAGAAGTGGAATTTAATTGGAGCAGCAGAGTTGCAAAAGCTATTTTCATCTGCAAGAATATTTGTTGATATGATTCAAAACCGAGTGGCTGCTATTCCATGGGAGATAGAAGTTATGTATGAACAACAACACCATTACCACTGCAGCCAACCCCCCACCATTATCAATCATCACTACCATCACAATGATCAATCCCGGCTACCAACTGCCTTTACAACTAACGCCTACCAACCATCACCAAAACATCGTCAAACACCTGGTTCTTCAGCCACCATCATCAACAACATCAACTTCTAGCATCACCAACTTCGTTATCATCAACCACCCCTACCAGCTATCACCATCACATCAATCACTTTAACACCAACCACCTCCATAGTAGCAATGATCGCCACCATCATTACTACCTACTAATGTACACCAACAATTATCACCATCAGTAGCAAACATTTGAAAGCTCTCACGCATATTGGATCATGGCAGAAAGTTTGTCATGGTACCAACACCCATTACTCTTTAATTCACGATGTAAAATGAAACAATGTAACAAAAACATTTGAAATGGTAGCTGATTAACACATTGGTAGTAAATATACTTAGCACAACCAATGTAAGTAACAAGGTAGAAGGAATATTAAAAAGTTTACCTTCATGGATGGATGATTTTCTTAAGCCTGCAAAAACTCACAATGTTGTCACCATTCATTCCCCACCATTTTAATTCTTGAAAGATCTTTACAGCATCATCAACATCCATTATAAATGTAGTGAATGAAGATGAAGTTGTGTTGATTTCATTGATATGTATGTGTGTATATATAAGAGAACACAAAACAAATAAGGAAAGTATCAACTAATAAAGAATTGTGATCTTCTCCTAAATAGAAACTAAATCACTAAACTGATCTTCTAAATCACTAAACTGATCTTCCATATCTCAGTTATCAATCAGGAATACATGCTCCATTATTCCCCCCTCACGTTAGGTGTGACGAGACAACACCTAACTTGGGTAGCATCCGCTGGAAGGCTAGCTTAGAAAATGGTTTGGTGAGTGGATCTGCACTTGATCAGTGGAGTGGATGTGTGATACTCGAACTAGGCCATTCCAAACTTGATTGCGAACAAAGTAAAGATCGACCTCGAGGTGCTTCATTTTTGTATGATGTACCGAGTTTTCAGCAATGTATGTGACCCCAAGGTTATCACAAAGTACTGTAGTTGCAACAGAGAATGGCACATGAAGATCCTTGATCAAGTGAGTGATCCAGTTTGTTTCAAACAAGGCAGAGGCAACTGCCCAATACTCAACCTCAGTGGAAGATCGGGAGACGGTAGGTTGCTTGCGAGAACACCAGGAGATAGGAGTCGTACCTAGAAAAACAATGTACCAGAGATTGAGCGGCGATCATTAATATCACCCGCCCAATCAGCGTCAGCATAGGCATAAAGATCAGTGGATTGATGTGGAGAAATATGAATACCATTCTGGGATGTTTCTTTGAGGTACCGAAGGATGCGTTTAACGGCCTTCCAATGAACCACGGAGGGAGAGTTGTTGAACTGAGTAAGATTGTTTACCGAATATATGATATCTGGTCTGGTAAAGGAAAGTTACTGAAGTTTACCAAGTACACTCCTATACTCTTTGCTATCAATTTTAGGGGCTTCGTCATCTACCAGTAGTGCCTCAGATGTACTCATTAGGGACTGAACGCCTTTGCAGTCCTACATCTGAGTGTCATGCAACACCTCTTGAATATACTTATATTGGCTAAGAAACAAACCGTTGGCATCCCTGTGTACCTCAATGCCCAAGAAATAGTGTAGTAAACTAAGATACTTAAGAGAAAATCTTTTGAAAAGAGAAGAAATGACTTCTTGAAGGAGTGATTCATTGTTGCCCGTGAGTATGATGTCGTCCACATATATTAGTATATATATAGTTACTCCAAAGTTATGAAGAACAAACAAAGAATTATCAGATTCATACATACGAAATCCCACTCTGATCAGAGAATCAGTGAGTGCATCATACCAGGTTTTAGGAGCTTGTCTCAGTCTGTAGATAGCCTTTTTGAGATGACAAACATAGTCTGGATGTGCTGAACTTTCATACCCGGGTGGTTGGGTCATATAGACATCTTCCTGAAGCTTTCCTTGAAGAAAGCATTGTTGACATCTATTTGATGTAAGGGCCAACTTTTTTGTACAGCGATGGTGAGGACGGTTCGAATTGTGGTTGGTTTAACCACTGGACTGTATGTTTTATGAAAATCAACCCCAGGCATTTGGGTGAACCCTTTTGCAACCAAACGTGCTTTGTACCTATCAATGGAGCCATCAAGCTTTGTTTTGATTCGGAACAACCATTTGCAGGGAATAACATTTCTGTTGTGGTCCGGTGGAACCAACTCCAAAGTCTATTTTTTTATTAGTGCATCATACTCAGTCTGCATAACATCTCTCCAATATGATAATTTTTGTGCTTGTTTGTGGGTTACAGGTAAAATGGTAGGTACAGACTGGGTTATTTGGGTAGTGTAGTCAACAATTTTTTGTGGCTTGACAATGTTATTTTGCGACCTTGTTACTACACGATTTTGCTCTATCTGTGGAACTTGAACTATGGGTTCAGTGGGTGGATTCAAGTCAAGAGAGAAATTGCTTGCACCTCTGTTAGCATGGAGGGATCATAATGGCTTTGGGCGACGCTGATAAACATGAGTAACTGGTGGTCAGCAATGTAGATTGTGAGGCTTCACAGAGAGAGTAGGGGGTTGGCTTTGAAATATGAAGTGAGATGGTTGGGTATCAATAATAGGGGATAGGGAAGTAGTTTGAGGATTACCTGATTTCGGAGTGGTGAAATAATCTGACTCTGGATTATTTATCTGCGTGGCGCGAACTGAGTAGGTATCTTGGTGTGCACCTGGCCTGAACGGAATAGTGGGAGAAAGCAAGGTGAGATCTGGATTAATAGCGGTGGAGCTAATTTCCACATCTGGATTTTGATGTTGTAAAGTGTTTTCCCAATTTAAATATGAAAAGCTTTGTTTCAAGTGAGAAAAAATATTATCAAATGGAAAAATTTCTTCTAAAAATTTTACATCCCGTGAGAGAAGAAGTTTAGAGCTGGTGAGGTCAAAACATTGATGGCAATGATGAGTGACGGAGAAACCGAGATAAACACAAGGTTTGGAATATGGTTCTAATTTATTTTAGGTGTATGTTCGTAACCATGGGTAGCATAGACATCCAAATGTACAGAGAGATTCATAAGCAAGTGTTTTGTTGAAAAGAACTTCAAATGGGGACTTGTTATCAAGAGTGGCAGTGGGTAGGCAATTAATGAGAAAGGTAGCATGATGGCAGGCAAATGTCCAAAAAATGGAGGGCAAACTTGCTTGATGAAGCAATGTTTTGACAGTCTCAATAAGGTGTCGATGACGTCTTTAAGCCAAGGCAACCCTTTGAGGAGTATGGGGGGGGGAAGGAGACACCAGGTGTTGTATGCCATTAGAATTAAGATATGGTTCCATGACTTTATATTCTCCGCCTCCATTAGTGTAAAGTGTGAGGATTTTGTGACCAAAATATTTTTCAAGCACAGAATGTAAGCTTTGAAAGTGTTTTTGCACTTCATGTTTGTTTTTTATTGTGTACAACCAAATGTATTTGGTGTACTGATCAACAAATAGACAATAGTAGCATTTTTTATCAATAGAGAGAACAGGGGCTACGTCGGCATTAATGACGGGGGGAGAAGAGGCCATCGCTGCAAAGAGAAGAAGAAAAAAATGGATCTTGGACTCTGTTAAGAGTATTTTGGCTTTGATACCATATAAATGTAGAGAATGAAGATGAAGTTGTGTTGATTTCATTGATATGTATGTGTATATATACCAGAGAACACAAAACAAATAAGGAAAGTATCAACTAATAAAGAATTGTGATCTTCTCCTAAATAGAAACTAAATCACTAAACTGATCTTCTAAATCACTAAACTGACCTTTCATATCTCAGTTATCAATCAGGAATACATGCTCCATTATCCATAGGCATGAAATGTGATATAATACTTAATCCATCTGACGCCAATGTGTTCACTGTCATAATGTTTAGAAATGCCTAATTTTGATCGATCCTTAAAAGAAGATGGTCAAATATCAATCGCAGGACATAATTTGTTCTACCAAACAAAAAGAATGACAGAAAGAACAACATGCCCGGTGTAATCCCACAAAGTGGGTTAGTGTAGGCAGTCTTTACCGCTACCATAGAGGTAGAGAGGCTGTTCCCCATCAACCCTCGGCTCAAGAAAGAAAACATCCAAAACAATCTAGCGAGTAACATAGTAGAAACAACAACTGACAATACAATAATGTTTAGCAAGACATTAAACAAGATATAAACCCGATTATAAATATATGTCAAGGGAAGCTGACACAAGTATGAATAAGAAATCTAATTTCGCAGCTGACACAAGTATGAATAAGAGATCTACTTTCTTTCTCCTTATGATTCCCTCGCTCAATTACTTTCAAAGATTTAAATACGAATAGATACTAGGTTTAATAAGACTTTTTCTTTTACTTCGGCTTTAACACATATTCACAAGATATATACTCACTTTTGGTTAAATATATAGTAACAAAAATCGAAGGACAATAACAAAAAAAAAATGAGCTAATGGAAATTACATTCTCTGAATTGAATTTTTCAATGGCCATGTGGGTCAGTTCAATAATTTTTGAGTGGTTCATCGTGCGCCGTGGTGGAACAATTGGACCCCCAAGAGCTTCACCCAATTCTAAATCTAGAGTGATATCAAGCAAATTAAAATATCAAAACCCTTGATTATTGCAGCAAAAAGAAAATCAACAATATATCCAGTGTATTTTCACACAATGGGGTCTAGGGAGGTTAGAGTGTATGCAGTCCACACCACTACATCAGAGGTGAGAGGTTGTTTCCGCACAAGACAAAATACAGTCAAGATATAAAAGGGGTACAAATGACAATAACGAGTAATAAAACAATAGATAGTAACAAAGCAATACTACCACAAAGCAATCTACCCGAAGCAAAAATTACAAATATCAAAATATCAAAACTAGAAAAAGCCATGCATGCATGCTCCACAACAACGTGTGTTCCTTCACTTACATCACTCCTGTTAATTAGCTGAGCTACTCTTTCCGATTTTGAACAAATAAAAATATCAAAACTAGAAAAAAAAATATGTATGCATGCTCAACAACAACAACGTGTATTCCTTCACTTAATTCGCGCTGCCTGAGATGCAGCAAATGTATTTGGCTCCCGAAATTCACTTATGAATACAAATACAAATATAGCTAATACCAATACAAATGTGTCTTGTAAATACATACATGATATACATATGATCGTTGGATAGAACTACAAAACAATTGAACTGAATATATATCAAATACATATATACATATGAGGGATTTGGCTCCTCTCCATTTCCTTTCTCTTCATTTTTTCCAAGTCCCCATTTTGATTAATGACGCATGATATAATTAAATTAAATGGTTAAGATTTAATTTGTTCTAAACTAAACTTCTAACTATGGTTAGTATAATATATCAATTAAAAATAAGATGCTTTTATCTCTTTCATTTTCTCAATATTCCTTTCCTATTATTTCTCTCAACTTCCTCTTATTCTCTCCAAATTTTCAATTATAAATTTGGCAACACCTAATATTATGGATGCAGAAAACTATTTCATATTTTTACCACGAAAATAAATTTTCACAAAAAATCCACAGAAAGAACACAAAACGAGAAAAAAAAGAGAATAAGACTATCTTCGTTATGATATATATCAATTATAGTGAATGTCTATCAAGATCTATTTGATGTCTATCAAGATTTGATGTATTTGTCTTTTAGTGTGAAACTAGGGCAAATTTACCCTATAAATAGAAGGGCTTCCTTCATTGTAAATCATCCCTCAAGAGAAGACATAACAATTATTCTCTCTATTCTCTCTGCTATTCTTCTTTATTCTTTCTTATTTTATAACACGTTATCAGCACGAGACTCTACCGTCTCAAATTTGAAGGCTAAGGCTAAGGTATTATTTTTTTTATTTCTTCCTTTTTCCATATGGCTAACAATCTTACGAAGTGTGAGTTCGTTGCCCTTCAAAGTTTGGGCAAGAACTATATTTCATAGGTGTTGGATGCTGAAATCCACCTAGATGCTATAGGTCTTGGAGACGCCATAAAGAATGAAAATACAGCATCTAGTCAAAATCGTTCTAAGGCTATGATTTTCTTGCATCATCATCTTGATGAAGTTCTGAAAATTGAGTACCTTACTGCTAAGGATCCACTCGTATTGTGGAATAGCCTAAAAGAAAGGTTTGACCACTTAAATATGGTCATCCTCTCGAAAGCACGATATGAATGGATGCATCTAAGATTTCAAGACTATAAGTTTTTTCATGAATACAATTTTGCCATGTTCAGAATTTCTTCTCAATTGAAACTTAATGGAGAGACGATCAATGATAATGATATGATGGAAAAGACGCTCTCCATTTTTTATGCCTCGAATGTTCTCTTACAACAATAATATCAAGAAAAATATTTCAAGAAGTATACTGAACTGAGTTCTCATTTTCTCGTGGCTGAACAAAATAATGATTTGTTGATGAAAATTCACGAGAACCGACCAACTGGATCTACACTATTCCCTGAAGTGAATGATGTGCACGCTCACCATGCTAGGCGTGAAAAAGGTCGCGGCCCTGGTCGTGGATGTGGTCTTGGTCATGGTCACAATGACCAAGAAATAAACCCTGTTCCGAGTGTTAATCATTCATCAAACAAAAAGAGAAAAGATGAGAAACGTGAAGCAGTTACTTGTTTTCGATGTGGAGGAAAAGGATATTATTCACGTGATTATCGTGCTCTCAAGCACTTGGTTGATCTTTATCAAGCATCATTAAAGAAGAAAGAGAGAAATCCCGAGGCTAACTTTCTCTCTGAAAATAATGTTGACATCACATGCTTGGATGTAGCAGACTTTTACGAGCACCATGAAGGAAAGATTGATCACTTGATTGGTGATGGTTCCGTAAACATGGAAGAATGAATGATTTTTAATTTAATTTATTTTTATTGATAAGAGTTAGTGAAAAAAAATCATGTAAAGTAGTTGTTTGCATGAGTATTAGTTTTTGATTAGTATTAATTAGTTTAATTACATTATTGTTGTTTATTATTGAATTGAATTTATTTTTCTATTATTTATTGAAAAAAAAACAAGAAAAACATCGACTCATCAAGGAAAAGGCTAATGGTAGGCTAATACTGATTAATGTCATTTTTGTGGACATTTTTACAACATGTCATAATGAATTTATATAGGCGTTAATGCATATTAATGTTGTTAGGAGACAACTAATTTTGTTTTTAATTATTATCATAGTTTATTACACAATATTTAAAAATATAAATATGGTAACAGTTGCATAACATGGACACTATTAAAGACAAAATGGTATAAATATATTTATTGCGTAATACATATGTATAGTAGTCTTTATAACAGGCAATACTACATGATGGCAAGAACAATTAACACGTGTTTCGTTTTTTTCATGTACAGTTCAAATAATCAAATCAACAACAAGAATAATGCATAATCATGTACTAATTGGATATATTTTTATTGCTTAGTTAAGTGTGATTAACAATATTTTATAGTATAAGCTTTCACTTTGTACTAAGATTTAATATATTTGGTGTATGTCATTTATTTGAAGATATGGATAATTTTCAAAGTAGGCTGTCCAATTGTGAAGATATTTGTTTGATTGATTCTGGCACTACACATACGATATTCAAAGACGAGAAATATTTCTCTCATCTAAACATGGTCAAGATTAACGTTACTACAATTTGTGGTAGTGCTAATTTGATTGAAGGTTTCGGAAAAGTCATTATAATATTGCCCGAGGGAACTAAACTCATCATAAATAATGCTATTTTCTCTCCCAAGTCTCGAAGAAACTTGATAGGTTTTAAACATATTCGTGAAAATGATTATCATATCAAGACATTTGATGAGATGAATCTTGAATATCTTGGTATGACCAAGAATGTCTTTGGGAAGACATGTGTTGTTGAAAAGTTCCCTGCTTTATCTTCTGGCTTGTATTGGACAAAGATTTGTGCAATTGAGGCACATTCTATAGTAAACCAAAAGTTTACTGATTCCAATACTTTCGTACTTTGGCATGATCGTCTGGGACATCCAGGATCAATAATGATGAGACGAATAATAGAAAATTCAAATGGGCATCCATTAAAGAACTTGAAGGTTCTTTCGAATGGTGAATTTTCATGTAATGTTTGTTACCAAGGCAAGTTGATTGTGAGACCATCGCCAACAAAAGTTGGGACTGAGTCCCCCGCGTTCTTGGAACGCATACATGGGGACATTTGTGGACCAATTCACCCACCAAGTGGGTCGTTTAGATACTTCATGGTCCTAATAGATGCTTCTTCTAGATGGTCTCATGTGTGCCTTTTGTCATCTCGCAACTTGGCATTTGCAAAATTATTGGCACAAATAATATGATTACGGGCACAATTTCCTGATAATCAAATCAAGTCTATTCGCCTTGATAGTGCTGTAGAATTTTCATCTCAAGCATTTAGTGATTATTGCTTATCGATCGGAATAATAGTGGAACATCCTGTACCTCATGTTCACACTCAAAATGGCCTTGCTGAGTCATTAATTAAATATCTGCAGTTGATAGCAAGACCATTACTAATGAAAACTAAGTTGCCCACTTCTGTTTGGGGTCATGCAATTTTGCATGCTGCAACACTTATTCGTCTTAGACTGATAAATTATCATAAATTTTCTTTGTTGTAATTGGTTCTGGGTCAAGAGCCTAATATATCTCATCTGAGAATTTTTGGGTGCGATGTTTATGTGCCGATAGCACCACCAAACCACACCAAGATGGGCCCCCAAAGAAGGCTAGGAATTTATGTTGGGTTTGAATCACCCTCCATTATTCGCTATCTTGAACCATTAACGGGAGATATGTTCACTGCTCGATTTGCAGATTGTCGGTTTGATGAGATACTTTTCCCAAAATTAGGGGGAGAAGATAGTGACATCAAAAGAGAAATTTTATGGAAAATTTCATCACTATCTCATCTTGATCCACGTGCTTCTATTTGTGAGCAAGAAGTACAAAAGATTATTCATCTGCAGAGAATTGTAAATCAAATGCCGGACGCATTTACAGATTTAAAAAGGATTACTAAAACACATATTCCTGCAGAGAATGTCCCAATTTAAATTGATGTCCCTAAAGGACTATCCACTAGTGTCATAGCTAATGAATCTAAAGCACGCTTGAAGCGTGGCAGACCATTAGGTTCTAAGGATCGAAATCCTAGAAAAAGAAAAAGAAATGGTCAAGATGACACTACGAAAGATCCACATACGGAAGTTCAAGATTTGAGCAATGTTGATATCCCTGAAGGAATCAATGAGCCTGAGACTCAAGAAAATGAGGAACTATCCATAAATTCAAGTGATGTTGAAACTAATCTGAATCGATCTGAAATAGTAGTGGATCATGTCTTTACATATAATGTTGCAACGAAAATCATACAAGATAGCGAGGATCTTAAACCTCGATCTGTCACATAATGTCGACAAAGAAATGATTGGCCAAAATGGCAAGAAGCAATTCAATCTGAATTGAATTCGCTCGCCAAACGTGAAGTTTTTGGACCCATAGATCAAACACCTAATGGTGTTAAGCCTGTTGGCTATAAATGGGTCTTTGTGCGAAAAGAAATGAAAAAAATGAAATACAAAGATATAAAGCACGCCTTGTTGCACAAGGATTTTCACAACGGCCTGGTGTCGATTATGATGAGACATATTCACCAGTTATGGATGCAATAACATTGCGTTATCTTATTAGTTTCACCATCCATGAGAGACTTTAAATGCATTTGATGGATGTGGTAACAACCTATCTATATGGATCACTTGATAATGAGATATACATAAAAATTCTCGAAGGATTTAAAATGCCGAAAGCATATAGTTCAAAGCCTCGGGAAATGTATTCCATTAGATTGCAAAGATCATTGTATGGTTTAAAGCAATCTAAACTCATGTGGTATAACAGTCTTAGTGAATATTTATCTGAAGAAGGTTATAAGAATGATGAAATTTGCCCATGTGTTTTCATAAAGAAAACAACGTCAGAGTTTGTTATACTTGCTGTCTATGTCGATGACATAAACCTTATTGGAACACCAATAGAGCTTCAAAAGGCAACTGATTACCTAAAGAAAGAGTTTGAGATGAAAGATCTCGGAAAGACAGTTATGCCTTGGTTTGCAAATTGAGCATCATTTGATAAATGTTATCTTTGTCCATCAATCTGCCTATATAGAAAAGGTGTTGAAACGATTCTATATGGATGGAGAACATCCATTAAGTACTCCGATGGTTGTTCGATCACTTGATGTGAATAAAGATCCATTTCGACCTCAAGAAAAGAATGAGGAACTCCTTGGTCCTGAAATACCATATCTTAGTGCAATTGGTGCACTAATGTATCTTGGAAATACTACAAGGTCTGATATTGTCTTTTCAGTAAATTTGCTAGCAAGGTATAGTTCTGCTCATACTAAGAGACATTGGAATGGGATCAAACACATATTACGGTATCTAAAGGGGACTACCGATATGGGCTTATTTTATTCTAAAGATTGCAATTCCTATCTTGTTGGTTATGCTGATGCTGGATACTTATCCGACCTGCATAAAGCTCGGTCTCAAACAGGCTATGTATTCATATGTGGGGGTACTGTCATATCTTGGAGATCAACAAAGCAGTCTATCGTAGCCACTTCATCGAATCACGCTGAGATTATAACTATTCATGAAGCAAGCCGAGAGTATGTGTGGTTGAGGTCCATAATACATCTCATTCGAGAAAAATGTGGCTTGAAATGTGACAAAGTACCCACAATTTTATATGAAGATAATGCAGCATGCATAGCACAACTGAAAGGTGGATTCATAAAAAGAGATAGAACGAAGCACATTTCGCCAAAGCTCTTCTATACACATGAGCTCCAAAAGAATGGTGATATTGATGTACAACAGATTCGTTCAAGTGACAAGTGGCTGATTTATTCACCAAGTCTCTTTTAACTGCAACTTTCAAGAAGATGGTGCACAAGATCGGAATGCAAAGGTTCAAGGATGTTCTTATTAGGGGGAGCTATACGCGTTGTACTCTTTTTTCCTTACGAGGTTTTGTCCCAGTGGGTTTTTCTTGTAAGGTTTTTAATGAGGCAGCCTATATGCGTATTGTTAGACATTCAAGGGGGACTGTTATGATATATATCAATTATAGTGAATGTCTATCAAGATTTATTTAATGTCTATCAAGATTTGATGTATTTGTCTTTTAGTATGAAACTAGGGCAAATTCCCCCTATAAATAGAAGGGCTTTCTTCGTTATAAATCATCCCCCAAGAGAAGAAATAACAATTACTCTCTCTATTCTCTCTACTCTTCTTCTTTATTCTTTCTTGTTTTATAACAATCTTCATTTTATCCCATTTTTGCTGGATTGAGGCAGAATATCATATTTTAAAACTATTTCATATTTCTCTCAACTATTTCATATTTCTCTCAACTTTCTCTTATAACAGCTTTAGTAATTAATATAACAATTCTATTTTTAATGTCATCTCAAAACATATACTATTTCCAGATTACGATAATAAAAAGGGAGACATGAAAGGACTTCGAGAAAATATTTTTCAATCCTCCAATTCTTTTGCTCACGATTATATTTTAAAACTATTTCATATTTCTCTCAACTTTCTGTGGATTTTTTGTGAAAATTTATTTTCGTGGTAAAAATATGAAATAGTTTTCTGCATCCATAATCTTAGGTGTTGCCAAATTTATAATTGATAAATTTGGAGGAAATAAGAGGAAGTTGAAAGAAATAATAGGAAGGGAATATTGAGAAAATGAAAGAGATAAAAACAGTTTATTTTTAATTGATATATTATACTAACCATAGTTAGAGGTTTAATTTAGAACAAATTAAATCTTAACCATTTAATTTAATTATGCCATGTGTCATTAATCAAAATGGGGACTTGGAAAAATGAAGAGAAAGAAAATGGAGAGGAGCCCAATCCCAAATACATATTAAGACATCAAATACATATAAATTTTGTTTAGTTTAAAGCTACGAACCGTAATTATTTCAAGTATTAGCTACTCCATTTAATTACGTATGAATGTTTTTTCCTCGTCAGGTAATTTGTCCCAAAACAAATAGATTATGTTGGATTGAAAAGTGGCAAGGATTGAATTTAAAGAACAGCACATTCATTTCGATTATAACCAAAACGTGTTACTTATGTAGCCACATTGTGATCAAATTCTTCAACAAAACGTATTCTTGAAGTAAAGAAAATTGAGATAAATTAATTATTAGATTAATCAAGTAAACAGATTTGCCATGTATTTCATCAATCAAATTATCAAGTTCTCAATTCAGTCCATTAATTTGAAACCAAAAGTTTATGAAAAAACTGATGTATCAATCAAATAATACAACAGGACTGTACGTACAGTTTAACCTATGATTTGCACAAACAAGAACATGAAGAGAAAAAATCAAGAATTCCTGGTCTTGTTTCCAGATCCATTCAAGAAGAATTGGAAGTTCACAGTTCAGTCTCCAAAGTAACAATGTAGATGTCGAGAGAGAGAGTCAGGCTTATGAGGGAGCAACTGATCCATTCTCGAGGGGCTCGCTGATTTCAAGAAGCTCATTGCAGAGACCTGTGAAGACGATGGAATCTGTTTCGATAGGCTTAAATTTGAGTAGAGCTGAAGGAATCAAATCCTCCTCTTCAAGTGTTTTAGCCATCTCACCGGGAGCTGGAAAATGGGGAATCACACGCCTCTTGACAAGCACCGGATGTAATAATTCAAACTCTAAGCTTGGTTCCTTCAACGCTGAGCTCACAAACTAGAAAATACAAAAACAGATAAATGAGGAAGAAAAATCTACAAGAAAAACATTAAGTAAAAGCACATGTATACATGCTGACAAACATTTAACTGGAATATGACATGTATAGACACCAGATTACCAATGAAGAAAGAACCACAAAATACAACAATAACCAGTGCAATCCAACAAGTGGGATCTAGAGAAGGTGGTGTGCCTTACCCTACCCTGTGAAGGTGGAGAGATTGTGTCCCGAAGACCCTTGGCTCAAGTAAGACATCAAAATCAAGAATGTGCAGCACAAGTGGGATCATGTCATATCTAGAGTCATGAAGATAAAACCACAATACATCTGGAAATAAAATCAGAAACAAAATGAAGAATCATTTCATTAACAAAAGGGTAACTTATACAGAGAACCTAGTTGTGGTTATACAAGTCATAATCAAGTAAACTTTGCAGGAAAACCATATCCCTCCAACATCTCCTGTACAAACTCCCATTACACCATATCATAAGCCTTCCTCGGATCAATCAAGCATCTAGAAGTAGCTAATTGTAATGGTAAAGGGAATGGATAATTGAAGGTAGAAGGGATTTGGGACAAGAAGATCCAAATGTATACTAGTCATGGGTATTTGACAAGAATCTTAGCTTTGATGGGCCAACTTCAAGATTTTAGATACCATCCTGTGCGTAAGGAACATAAAATTTCTCATCTCATCTTTGCAGATGAATTGATGATTTTTTTGTAACGGTAAGGAAGAATCTGTCATAAGAATTATGGAAAGCTTTACAACATTTTTCAGATACTATTGGACTGGTACAGACAAATCCAGTCTGTTTGTGGCAGGAGTAGATGATAGCACATAAAGCAGGTTGTTGGAGACTACTAGCTTCACATATGGATTTATTATCAATCAAGTATTTAAGACCTCCCACCCCCTTCATCTAAGAAGTGGAACAAACTAGATTGTCATCAGCTGGTCCTGAGTATCACAGAGAAGATTAGAGCCACCTTTACTAGACATTTGTCATATGCAGGCAAATTACAGGTTATTAACTCTTTTCTCTTCTCCTATCATGACTTACTGGGAGCTGTTTTCATCCTCCCTCAGAATATTCTTAAGGATGTTGATAGAATATGTAGAGAATTCCTTTGGGCAGCATGTGAAAAGGAGGAGTTTCACTTGTATCTTGGGAAACAGTGTGTAAACCTAAGAGCCTAGGTGGTAAACATCAGAAGTTGTAAATTGTGGAACTTAGCAGCTGTTGGAAAGTTTAATATGGATGTTTTTGAATCATGAGGAAGCTTTATGGGTGAAATAGATACATGGTATTTATATGAAGAATGTAACTGAGTTCTGGAGCCATATACCTCCCCATTGATAGAATTTGGTATTGGAAGCAGCTTAATAAAATGAAATTGGAAATGGTAAATTGGTATAGGAATGACCGATACCAACTTACTCCTGGTAGTTACTCTGTTACTAATAGTTATAATGTTTCGTTGGCACCTGGATCAAAACTTAATATAGCTGAACTTGTTTGTTGAAGCTCTTGCAGCCTAGACATAGGGCTCATAGTGTGGCTGGCTACCCAAAATCTAAGTTGGTCGGACTTGGGTGCGGGTGTCCAATGTGGGTGCAGATCTAGAGGTCAGATCCTTCGTGATCCAAATTTTAAGATATGAACATACGGATCCAGGTCCGGATACGGGTGCAGCATACAGCTAAAAATAATTCAAATATCTAAAAATAGAGTTATAAAACCTAACTTATGAGATATTATGTGGAAAACTTGAGGAGAAAATATTGATCAAGAGAAGAATCTTGGAAGGAGGCAAACGGAAAGAAGTGACATAGAAATTTCTTTCTTTTTTTTTTAATGAACTTTATAAAGGTGTGTGCGTCTGACGGGAGCCGAAATTTCTAAATACAAGGTATTCCATTTTCTTCAATTTCGCCTTACATTTTTTTTTTTTTTTTTTAAATTACAGAAATAAATTTGTCCAGAACTTCTCTATCGATTTTGGTGGAAGTATCCAAATTTGGTTGACTAGATCGACTACGAATCCCACACCCACGTTGTGTCAACACGGGTGCGGAACGCGAAAAGTCCGAGCAATTTAGCTCAAAATAGATTGTCAACAAAGGACAGACTGATGAGTATAGGGATAGATAGTGAAAACCCATATTGTGTTCTTTGTACACAACACACATAAAAAATGCCAATCATTTGTTTGTATCTTGTGAATGGACTACTGGAGTATGGAGACTGATGACCACCTGGCTTGGAATTAATATTCTAAGTATGGAAACTACGGCAATCTTACAACAGATCAAGCAATGGCACTGGAGCAAATTCAAGAAGGAAACAGTTGCTGCAATTTAGGGAGCAATTGTTTACTTTATATGGCAAGCACGCAGCTGGAAGATTTTCAGGAAGCATAATATACAACAGTGCAATATTCTGCGGCAGATTCAATTTAGTGTCACGACTAGAATTTCCATGTTTACTGGATCAAGACAGGCTAGGAAATGTTGTTATTTCATTGAGCAGGTCAGTAATTAGTTTTCTTTGAGACTCGACCCCTCTTGCACCCTTCCTCGAAGATGGTAAGGGGGTTCAGCTTTCTTCTTGTGTTTTGCATTTGTGTAGACATTTGGTTTTTGTCTGTGGTAACATTATTTTACGGCTTATTGCCAAGAACAGGTGACACCAAAAGAGATAAGCAGATATGGAAAACTATTCCTTTGTGCATCTTATGGACAATTTGGCTAGAGAGGAACAAAGCTTGCTTCGAAGGGTAGCGAACTCACATTACCAGAATTAAGGATAGATATTTTTTTTATTTTTTTATTTTTTTTTGCAAGTCAAAAAAAAAAAGGGGGTGAGTAATTTTATATTTCAGAAAGAAAAGGGAGGAATATTCTTTCAAGAAATAAATCCAGCTTATTCGACATTTATTTTAAATGGAGATTGTGAGAAATATAAGAGAAAAATATTATTGAATTGTTGTAACTACATTATTAAATTGAGGCCCTATTTATAGACAATACATTCCAATCCTTTTCCTAATAGGACACTACATTACAATCCTTTTTCAAGATTATATATGCTATTCGTATTCCTACTCATATTCTAACAGAGATAAAACATAGAATTTCTGCTTTAGTTATTTTTGAGTTAATACATAAAAATGACCCTAAACTTGACACCAAATTATAATTTTGACCTTAAACTTTGACAGTGCACAAATATGACCTTTAACTATTCAAAACTGCACAAATATGACCTCCAATCCTACGTGGCAAAACGCGTGTGCAACACGCAAAACTGGGCGCGTCCAGCTTAAAATCTAAGGGCATAATACATAAATATGACCTTAAACTTTGACAATGCACAAATATGACCTTTAACTATTCAAAAGTGCACAAATGACCTTTAAATAACTCTTCACTGTTACTTTTTCATTATTTTCGGCTCAAAGATGAAAATGGCATCTAATTTCTTTTGTCATTGCGGAAAAAGAGCAATATTGAATATTTATTAATTAGGCGGGTCAGCCTCATATGAAAAAATTGAGCGGGTACGTATATATATTATAAAGCAAAGAACGAATTTAAGTTATATAATATATCTAAATATTATTTATTTAAATATTAAATTAAAGATGAAACTATACTAATAATAAAAAAAATTATAGTTTAATAAAAAGTTATTAAATTAATGTTATTAAGGATAGTAGTAGTAGTATATTAAATTAACGTTATCAAATTAACGTAATTAAAATGTTATTAAATTAACGAGGGACGGACCTACGTGGTTGCCATGGGGTTCACCCGAACCCCCTCGATAAAAAAATTACGTTGCATATATATAAGATAGAAAATGTATATATAAGTATGTATATTAATGTTGAACCACATGAAACAAGGCACTTAGATAGCCCCGTGGTGTTATTTGCTCTTCTTGGGCGCTTCCTTCAGCCTACTGTGCGAGTTCGATCCCTGCTAGTGGCTGTTTTTTTTTTAATTAAAAAAAAACTAGGTGCTGCTGCTATAGAAATAAATAAAATAATAATAATAATAATAATTTTTTAAAATTTTAAAAAAGTTAGGTGCTGCTACTATAGAAATAAATAAAAAAATTATAATAATAATAATAATAACAATAATAATAATAATAATAATAATAATAAAAACGACGTCGTTTTAACACAAAAAGCAAAACTTTGACAGTGCACAAATATGACCTTTAACTATTCAAAACTGCACAAATATGACCTCTCTCCAAGTCAGCCCTTTTAACGACATGGCATCGTATGATT
Source organism: Capsicum baccatum var. pendulum (assembly GCA_030864225.1). Lineage (NCBI taxonomy): Eukaryota > Viridiplantae > Streptophyta > Magnoliopsida > Solanales > Solanaceae > Capsicum > Capsicum baccatum. The sequence continues at coordinate 103,907,574 of CM061551.1, forward strand.
GGATTACCTTTCCACGTAGGCGCGAGTGAGACTCACGCATGGGGTTGCAATATCGGAGGTTATATTTGTTCAGGTTTTGAATAGTTAAAGGTCCTATTTGTGCACTATCAAAGTTTAAGGTTAAAGTTATAATTTGGTGTCAATCATTTTTATGTATTAACTCGTTATTTTTCTATGCCAGCTATACTTTCACCAATATAGTAATTAATGCAAACTCAGATCTAACTACACAAAATGTCGAATGTAACGCAAGCAGAGATCTTCATTGTACAGATCTACTCGTCCCCCGTGCTCCTCCTCCTTTTCATTTCTGATATGTAAAATTACTTGCCCTTTTGTCCTTTCTATTTTAATGTTATTGCAAGAGAGTATTTTTCAATAAGAAAGAAACTGATTCGACACCCAAGACTCCTTGTACTTTTCATGTATTTTAGTAATGTCATTGTACCGTATATCGGATATCTTGAAAGCTTAAAACTTCGTTATATCACATAACAACAACATACCCAATGTAATCCCACAAATGAGGTCAGAAGAAGGTAGAGTATAGGCAGACCTTACCCAATGTAATCCCAGGTCTGGGGAAGGTAGAGTGTGCAGACCTTACCTCTACCTAATGGAGATAAAGAAGTGGTTTTCGAAAGACCCTTGGCTCAAGTGCAAAATATATATTTGTGTCGTTCTTCTAGGTTTACCTCTACCTTATTTATATCACATCCTTCTACAAAAATATGCTAATGTTGTGCCATAATCCTTCGACGTACTTAAAAAGTGAAGATAATAAGAGATTAAGTAAGAGAGAAGAATCTTTTATTTCTCTCGAAAAGTTAATGCATTCTATGCTTAGTATTTTGGAAATAATTGAAGCTTTGCTTTTGAATATAACATAAGTTCCTTGAAGAGATTACATAAAGTTCTTACCAATTTAGATTTTACTAATTTGACTCTTACTCGTGACCTTCAGGTCACATTTGACAATAACTTTACCGGTTATGCCAAGGGCACTCTTCAACCATAAAGATAAAGAAAATAAGAATAAAAAGTAAAGTAAAAGTAAAGTACAAACCTCATAAAGAGCACTAGTTGACTCAGAAGGTAGAAAGACACCTTGAAGCAACACTCCATCCGGAAACTGTATTCGGATAATGGATTTTGTGTACTTCTTTCTTGCGGCTTTTGCCTGCTTTTCCCGATAAGATTTAGGAATCAATAATTTCGACTCGTCTATTTTCTTCCTCTTCATCTCTGCCTCTCTTCTCAATTCCTCACGTGAGAGGTTAAAGAATGAGTCAGGTAACACAATTTTTGCTGCGATGCTCTCCGGAACAGAAAAGAACACCTTAATCTGTAGAGTATAAAAATAAGAATGTTAGACGCAGAAAATAGGGCAAGTGCTGAACAAAATGTCAAATGAATACAACAAGATACCCAGTCTAATCTCACAAAGTGAGGTCTGGAGAGGGTAAGGTTTGCTGCAGATTTTACCTCTACCTTGGAGGTAGAGAGGCTGTTTCTAGTACTCAAGGAAAAAAAAAGTCCAAAGCAGTATAGAGAAAAAAATAGCGGAAATGAAGAAGTAAAAGCAAAATACTACAGACAACCTGTGAACAACAAAATGTCATATAAATAGAATATTAGAGTGTTGTTTCAAAAGTATGAAAGTGTTGATATAACCTTCCAAACTTAAGATTGACCGTATTCAACAAAATTAAGCTTGATAATATGCACCACCTTCTCACCAAAATGATCTTTCTAGACCCGAGGTGAAAACACACTTGAAGCACACACTGAAAGCAAGGTGGGGAATTATATCAAAATTACTCGTGCAAAAGTGAAATCTTAGGGTCCTAGGAGTTAGGATGAGAAGAGGGGTTCTGGAGCTGAGAAGCCACCTTGTGACAGGGTTTGGAACCCTGAAAACTCGAGAGAGGCCCCTTTTAACTCTTTCAAAAATCCACTTTCCTTGAAGACTAGGTCACACATGAACAATGATAAATAGGATGTAGTACTTCGAAGCTGAAAAAAGGTCCTAAAATGTTTTGATATGCTTTGTCTTTTTGCCCTTCGCTCATATATCTCTTAAAACGCTTGAAAAGGAGCCTTGGAGCAATGATAAAGTTGTCCCCATATGACATATAGGCCATGGGTTGAGTCATGGCATTAATCGGCACAGGGGCAGCTCAAGCAAATTAGTAACCTAAAGCCAAAATCAAACAGAGGCCTTAAGTGTTTTGAGAAAAAAGACTAACGGCTCCAAAAAAACAAATGAGAAAGTAAATGAAGAGGAAACAAAAAAGGAGGACAAAGAATCCACCAACACTAGCCACACTGATTTGACAAGAGTGTGGCAGTAGGAAGATTATACATGGAGGTTATGTGCCCTTAAATGCTCAATAATTAGGTACTTTTGCTAATCTTGCTTATGGATAAACTAGACCGAGAAAAAATCCTTATAATACATTGCGAGGAACGTAGCTTTCTTTTGGTTGAACATATTGTAAAGCATCAAAAAGGGCAGCCGGTGCAACATCCCACGTTCACACAGGATCCTGGGAAGGGCCGCACCCCTAAGGGCTTGTGATATAGGCGACCTACCCTGATTCAAGCATTAGTAGCTGATTCCATGGCTTAAAACTAGGGCCAGTTTGGGGTGTTAGGGTAGGGAAGTTTTTGGTGGGGGTTTTATTCCTGTTATTCTTCCTATTCTTATTTTTATTCCTATTCCTATTCCTCTTCTTGTTATGCTTTCGGTGTTCCTTGTTCTATTACGAATCTGGGTGTTTTCCGATGTTTCCGATGTTTCCTACTACTTATGGGTGCCGTATTTACGTTATGAAATCCTGTTCTGTGTGTTACTTTATATTTGTGTGGTGTCTCGCGTCTTGAGCCGGGGGTCTATCGGAAACAGTCTTTCTACTTCTTCAGAGGTAGAGGTATGGACTGCGTACATCTTACCCCCCCCCAGACCCCACTAGGTGGGAATACACTGGGTTTGTTGTTGTTGTTGTTGATTGTTTCTATAAAAGAAGAAAAATAAAACATAAAGAAAATAGCAAACAACTAAAGGAAGTTTAGTTCGAGATATCCAGCATACTCTCTATAGAACTTTCATTGCCAGTACAGATTTATACAATAACTACGCCTCAATCCCAAACAAGTGAGGTCCTAGTACTGATTAACGCATGCAGAAAATGATTAATTCAAAAATCTGAGTAGCATTAGGCTAAAAGAGGCCACGTGATAACTCCAGTTGAACATGCTAAAAATGGCATTGAACTACATAAGTAGAAAACACAAACAAATAATACTAGAGCTTCAAATGTAATTTATCTTTTTCTAGTCACTTGCTCCAAGGGTCTAGATCTATTGGTCGATTTTTAATACACACAATTAAGATGAAGGCTCAAGGTCAAGACCTACAAACTTGTGGTAAATTCTCAACAGAAATTAAATGATGAGTATAGGGGGCAACATTTAAATATCTAACTGGATATAGCAAAATGTAGAATATTTTAGCTTATATCTGTAGCAGCTAGATAGGATCTCTTATAACATCCAGTTGGTAAGGTGAGCCTCATTAAGCGAAGGGTCGCCGGAAAATTATATAGTGTACACAAAGGTTAAATGTTAGTTATAATGAGAGTGTATTTAATTTTGTACACTCTTAGCACAGTTGAGAAGAAAATTTGCACATCCTTCGCCAAACTTTTGGCCCTCCCACTACCAGTTGGTTTTACACATAGGAGGACAAATGACATAAAGTTTGCACCAAAGAATATTTTTATGTTTATAAGCATTGACGCATTCAGAAAACATGAAAAAAGATAGATGACATGCTCCATCAATTCTGTAAATTCTAATATCCCAAAAAAAAAAAGATTTGACTCATTCAACTTCCCAACAAAGTTCATTCAAGCTAATTCATTGGATTATTCTTTTGAAAATTTTGTTTTTAAACGTCCCAGAGAAATATTTTGGCAATCAAAGAGTGAGGTCAATGTCCCGTCAAGGTCCAGAGGATTGAGTAGCTGACTTGCAAGTATTAAACAAAAAGTAGGACACAACAGGGGGTGTCCGTCTGTCTAACTAGTAATGGTTTTCAAATAAAGGTTCATCAGTACATGTAACTAAGAAATATCTCTAATGAAGAAACCTAATCCAAAGTAATTGGAACAGATTACAGCTTTTCAATGTTTCTAAAATGAACTAATCATGCCTAGAACTAGTCTAGAAAATGTCGATTGCTTTCTGCCTAAAGATCTCTACACAGAGAACGAACTATGACAGAGAGAAAAAAACAAACTGATCGGTCACATTCTATAGAACCTTATAATTGTCATTTTATTACAAGTCTCACTGAAGAATAATTCAGACCAAAAGGATGTCAGTACTCAGTACTACCACTCTATAGCTCTCCTTCTAAAAGAAATACATGTTACCACAAAATCCTGATAACCATGAGAAGGACCAATAAATGGAAACCACCAACTAGATGCTCGGGTTCCCTTTCTAAAAGAAATACATGTTACCACAAAATGATAAACCTAACATATTGTTATTGTTTCATCTCCTGCGTACAAGTATAGCTATCCTTATCTCAAGGAAATACGCAAGTATCATGAGTGTGAATGTATGATTAAGCATAAAAAATTACAATATAGTCAACGAATCGAACAAGTTCATCTCAGAAGGCATATATAAGGAAATAAGTAAAGATATAGTTATTCCGCTAACTTTTTAAGAAAATAGTGCTATTGATGCGCCTATTTCAATTGTTATTATGGTTTTAAGCATCACATTCTCAAACATATAAGGTCCAGTTAATCAATACAACAAGCCAGAAGATATAGTATCCCGACACAAAAATAACAGAAAATCTCACTAACCGACTAATGTCAGGATGACAACAGTATTCATCAATTCTTATGAGAAAGGGCTTTGCTTAGTGGGAAGCAGTAGAAATAGCAAGGCGCTACATCATGTTCAACTAAGAGAAATGACTGGACGCCAAGGAAATTTTATCGCTGAAGCATCAGGAAAAGTAATAATTCAATAGTATCAAAGAGTTTCAATATTCGGGCACTGGTAAACTAAAGCTTTGAAGAGAACATGGAAACTAAAAGACCAACAACAACAACAATAACATAGCCAGTGTAGTCCCACAAACTAGGGTCTGGGGAGGGTAGTGTGTACGCACACCTTACCCTTACCTCAAAGGTAGAGAGGCCGTTTCCAATAGACCCTCGGCTCAAGAAAAACAGTCCAAAGCAGTCCAGCAAAAGAAGTAACAGAGGTACAAAACAACAGCTAAAAAAAAAAGGGCAGCCCGGTGCACTAAAGCTACCGCTATGCGTGGTGTCCGGGGAAGGGCCCCACCACAAGGGTGTATTATACGCAGCCTTACCTTGCATTTCTGCCAGAGGCTATTTCCAAGGCTTGAACCCGTGACCTCCTAGTCACATGGATGCAACTTTACCAGTTACTCCAAGGCTCCCCTTTGTACAAAACAACAGCTAATAACAAAAAACAGCAAATCATAACAGAAAAGAAACTATAACAATACGATAATTGAGGTACAACATCATCAACAACAACATATTGTAAAAACATGTTGTTACAAGGAATCAATATATGTAAAAAGAAATCGAAAGACAAACTACAACATGTTCAACTAATAGAAAATATTGGACACCAAGGAAATTTTATCGTTGAAGCATCAGGAAAAGTAATATTCAGTAGTATCGAAGAGTTTAACTATTCAAGCATTAGTAAACTAAAGCTTTGAGTCTGACATTCCGTATAGGACTAACATCACATGGAAACTAAAAGATCGAACTTCGATAAAAAAACAATCCAAATTCTACCTGTCTATCGATCTTCTTCGGCTCAACTGGTTCACTCTCCTTAACTTGGGATGCTGATGCCAACTCCTCAACCTTCTTTGGCTCCAAAAGCAAAACCACATTCCTAAGTACAACAAGTTGTTCTTCAGAAGGAACATCCATCACAGCCCAAATTTCCCCACCTTCTTCTTTCAACTCAAATCCAACAAACTCCAATAACTCCACTCCACCTACAACATCACCTATAGCCTCCTTAATCTTCAAATTCGCCATCCTTATTTTCCTAAACTTATCGTTCATCGGCTCCTTCCCGATATTCTTTAACAACTTCATAACCACCTCAACTGACCCCTCTGATGGCTTTCCTGAAACATATAAACTAACACATTCCTCCACTTCACTTCTAACAACTTTACTTTCAACAACATCCAAATTACTCACTTCAGAACTTAAACAACTATCGATATGAGTTGAAACTTCTTCTTCAGAAACAAAACCATTACCACAAACAGGACACTCAAACACATTAAGTGAATACCCTTTTGGATTCCTCTTACCACTAGTAACTAACTCACCATATGGATCAAAACCATCCTTTGTTTCACTTTTTTTCTCAATTCTTGAATCACAATTACTTGGTTTTTGTGCCAAAGTTCTTGAACCTAATTCATCATAGGGATCAAAAACATCCTTTATTTCACTTCTATTAACCTTATCATCACGTTTATTCTCAATTGTTGAATCACCATCTCTTGGTTTTGGTGCCAAGGTTGTTGAACAACTATCAAAACCATCCTTTACATCAGTTTTATCTACTTTATTATTATCAATTCTTGAATCATAATTTCTTGGTTTTGGTGCCAAAGTTCTTGAATTTGCATGTAAATTATTTGAGGAAGAACTACTACTACTACCACTACCCAAAACTCTACCTTGACCTTTAAATTTACCTGATGATGAAGAAAAGCTGACTTTTTTCATGAATCCTTTCATCTTATCCTTCATGTCACCCATTTTTCAACAACACCCTTTTGCTTAGATTCAATACAAATCAAAATCAAGAAAAATAAATCAACCTATATATATCGGGTTGGTTCCTTTTTTTTTTCTTTGTATATATCAAGAATCAAGAAAGTGAGAAAAGGGGGAAATGTTCCTCAGATTTCTTTGAGATTTTTTTGTGGAATTGAGATGGGAAATCTAAGGAAAAAATTGGGTTGAAATTTTTTGGGAAGAACGAGGAAAAAGTGGTGGAAAAAAGAGTTTTTTTATTATTGTTATATTTTTGCAACCAATTTGATTTTGGACTTTGTTATTAAGGCGTGTTTGGGCGGAATTGTTCTTTAAAACGCGGCATTTTTGAAATTATCATGGAGGAGTTGTTTAGGTGCTTATTTCCTAGGGGTTGTTCTTTAGGTAGATATTGATCCAAATTAAAAAATTGAATTAAATTGGTTAAATAAATTAATTTTTATTTGATTTGGTTTTAATTAATAACGGATCCAAATAGATCAGTGAATACGCATAGTCACACTAGATATGTTTTAGGGCTTGATATGTATATATTGACCGGGAAGATTTCAATTGAATCGATCAGATCCGATCCATGAAATTCGATGTTGGAGGGAAAGGGGTTTACATCCAGAGGGAATTTCGATGGGCCAGGCTTTAGAGCTTGGTAGACCGTCTTGAACATGAGATCTGATGTCGACCAATCCAAATATTGTAAAGTTTAAAATGAATGAATAAAAAATAAATGGAGTAGTATTCTTTTATTCATGATATTTTGAAATTTCACCAAAAAGTACAGTAAAATAATTCTTTAGTATTTATTTCACCCATGATATTTTTTTTAACCTACACAAAAAAAATTTCTATACTTGAACCTTTATAAGTTCACACGACAAATATTCATTGAAATGATAGAATATAAAGCACAAAATATGAAAAGAGAGAATTGCTCGGATGTTAAGCACCCCTCACTTTTAACCTTGAGGGTTGAGGTTAAAAGTTTGAGTCGTCGCGATACTTTATTTGAATTACTTTATTTTCTTTTCTTATAATGTAAGTAATTAACTTTGGACATCTTTAAGCTAATCATTTTTTGATCTTAAATTTCAAAATGGAAAAGAAAACTAGAAAATGATCAATAATAAAAATCTCAACTTGAGCGAATATGTTTAGTCTCTCATTTACTCAACATACTAAGATAGGCAAAATTAAATTGAAATGCGTTGTATCAGTTTGCACGGGGTGTATTATAATTTCGAGTTTTTACTTTACATACATAGTAATCCCAACCCAACAAAAATAATCTTCATCTTTAATTTTACAAATTTTACCTAAGACAAAAATTATATGCATATATTATACTTAGATTATACACGACATCAATTACAAAGTTGTTATGGCTAGACGAATAAATTTCTTTAGCCGTCTTGCCAAAAAAAACTATTTAGAAGAACAACATCATCATGATTTAAAACTGCAACCATTAAAGGCCTTTTAGTAGGATTCTTGAAGGTACAACAAATTGCTAGTTGTAACAATTGAACCATTTAATCTCCAAATTCTTGGTAATTTTGCACCACACTCTTGTCAAAAGTATCAATAACAGACTTTTATTGAAACATTATTCGAACTCAACTAGGCAAATCAATCCCTTTGTACTTGACAATGGCGTCTAACGGGGCCATATCGGTCAGAAATTCCAACAACAGGACACTGAAGTTATAAACATCTGATTTTTGAGAAATTTCAAGGCATATCCCACTTTTGGTGTCTGATAGCCCGGGGAGAGGACAATTATGGTGGCGTTTAGCATCAAAGTATGAATAATCCCTAATCCAAGAGATGAGCATCAAAAGAATTGGTGAGTAGAACATTGGATGACCTTATGTTACCATGAAAAATGTCAGGACTCTGAGTATGGAGAAATTCTAAGCCACGAACGACTTCATAGACGATCTGATCGTTACTTCCCATGTGATTTAGGATTTCTTAGTCACTCCATCTTCTTTTATGCAACACAAACATGTGAAGTTCAGAAACAAAATTAGGTGAAAGAAAATTAAGGGAACAAAGTTGTACATTTTTGTCAAGAATACATTAACTAGTTTTGTGAAAATCTTTGAGAAGTTTTATAAATAAGAAGATGTACATTGAACCTAATTCAATTTAAAAAGTTAGCTCACAAAGCAAAAATTGTCCAAAATTACACAACGAGATAATAACTCGTTCTCTTACTTAATATGGGATACCTGACGCAAACCCACATGTCCAGATTTGGATATCTAAAGTGTGTATAACATAATATGATGGACCAATATTGAAGCATGGTGGACCAATATTGAACCAAGACTATGATTAAGTTTGACTTTGATCGTATGTGAAGGAAAATGCATCAAATCTAACTCAATCTTAAACTCTAACTCATGAGATATATATTATTCAAAGATCATATAAGAAAACAATAACTCATTTTCTCAACGAACTTGAAAAATTTAACGATATTATACACTTTATTTGATCAAATAAAAAATAGTTTGCGATACACAACTTTTGATAGATTCTCCTTATCTCGACATTTAAATGGGAGGGGTATAGGAAAAAAAAAAAAATACAAAGAAAATAGTTAGAAGAAATATTACCATGTAAAAGAGAATTCAAGCTACTCATAGGCACATTGTAATCTAATACAAGAAGCTTTTCATTTTTTGAATAATATGCTTTTAGAGAAAACAAACTTCGCTGAAGATCACTCAATTTTGCCAATTCTTGAATCCTTTTTATGAATTCCTCGTGAATCAAACAACAATCTTTTAACCTCTTAATAAATACAAATTTTCCATTTTCCAATTGTTCCTTGTACCTATTCCCCAAAGTTCCTTCTCTCAATAACTCTGCTTCTAAACTCAATGTGTCTACTAAATCGTATTCTTTTTTAGTATTCTCAAAAAATGCTAGGTTTTGATTCACTAGTGTCGTTTAGACCAGGATTCCCTTGGTGCTTATAAAGACCAGCAGCATACCTGGATTTACCGTCCATCCAGAGAATACCAGTCATTCAGCTTAGAAACCATTGAACTAGCTGGCGGAGAAGGGAAACTTCAACTAAGAAAGAAGAAGAATAAGAGGAATTGCTTAAGTAAGGTAGTCGCTTCAAACCACCGGCTTCCACTCCTAACGACTGGCGCTTAACCCCTTTCTAATAAAAAGACTCTTCTCTCTCCAAAAAGCGTAACCTATACGGGATAGTCAAAGGGAGAGGTAAATTGTAACCTATAACCCGAATCCCCTAAAAACCCGTATTCTACCTGCATTCTACACTCCGTCACCGGGTCTTAACCCTGAGGCTAAAGCTATCTCTGACGATTAATCAATAATTCAAAGTGCTTTTCTTGCGTATTCTTGATAAACCAGCGTTTATATATAGATGTAGGTCTCTCTCAAGACTTAGATTAGCGCTCAGCATTCCCTGCAAAACTTCCTTGAATAGCTAAACGTCCAAAACCGATGAAGGCGAACCTGATCTCCCTGCTGGTCACCTTTATCAGCTCTATCTCCTCTACCGAATCTCAACGTCTAAGCCTACAGTAAGCATATGATGAGCCCAAATTGATCATGGCATAAACCATGCCTAGATACCCAAAAATTGTTTTTTCCAAAAAAGTTGAAACGATATGACTTATGATACCGGATCCAGGCAGAATAGGAATATACACCTCTGGATGACCGAAGATAGTGGTTGGACGATTAACTAGGTCTATAAGCCAAAAACTAAATGAAAAGGACCAAGCGAAGAGGCACCCCTTCTCCAGAAGTTACGGGGCTATTTTGCCGAGTTCCTTAGAGAGAGTTGTCTCGCGCCCCTAAGTATTCTCTACCTACCCACCTGTGTCGGTTTTGGGTACAGGTACCCTCTTTCTCAAAGTTGTTCGAGATTTTCCTGGGAGTATGGCATGGGTTACTTTTTGATCGGTGGAATCGACCATTTTGCTATATAAAGAATAATCGATTTAACCAAGCCGTAAGAACTTAAATGTCACAATATTCTTTTGACACAAGTAAAAGTAATGGAAAACAAAGAATATCTTTTACATACCCGCCAGCGTCGACAAGGCAAGTAGTGGATCTTTATTATCGAATGATATGGGAGACGATCAAAGCATCAGTCTCAGTATCAACAGAAGAAAAGGACTGACTAACCGTAATTCAAGAGAGATCCCAAAGGCTCGAACTTTTTGCTATCTTTGAAACATAGGCCGAAGGAAAGAGGAAGACCAAACAAAGTCGCCATCAAAGCAAAGAAAAAGATGCCAAAAAAGTGAATCATGAATACGGGAGCTGCTACTGAGTACTGAGTGAACGGATGCCCCCTCTTACCCTCACTCTCCTTTCCCTAATATTTTGATTTTGTGTCATTTTGTACCACAAAACACCTAGGATAAAAATCAGTATATTTTTAATGTCAAATCAGGATCAACAATAATAAGATAATTAGTTCATTGTGGTGCCCAAGAAGCGGCAAGATGAATAGAAATGTTGAAGGAATTGTTGGACAATAAAACTTTGAGTTGGAAAATAAATAATTGGGACAATAAAAATATTACAACAATTATTTTACTAATTTCAATATGTGAGTGTTACAATCTCTATGAATCCTCAAATTCGCCTTTTCAAATATAAATTCAAGGGTTTCAAGCTTGATATTAAATCTGAACTTAATTTGTGGATTTGATGGATTTAATCTTGACTTGTACTTGAATTCAAGGGCTTTTAGACTTGTTCTTGAATCATGTGGTCTTGATCTTGAATGCTTGAACTTTTGGAGAAACTGTGGTGTTTGATCTACTAGCTCTCTCTTGCTTTTTCTTAGAATTGTTGGTCCTTTTTCTAAATTATGAAACCTTATTTATAGTTGTAGGAAATAAAGAGTCATGGTGAATATGAAATTCTTTTGACCAATCAGATTTAAGTGACATGACGCCTTTTATGGACTTCTAATTTCACTAGGCCTACTACATCATTTTGACATGTGGTATGGTCCTATTGACTCATTTACTTGACTTGGCATGCCACAACATTCGATACGTGGTGCTCATTTGGGCCTTTAGAATATGACAATATCTTGGGCTTAACAAATTGAGTTCATCATTTGTAACCTAAATCAATGGGCTAGTCCAATAAAAATTGAACTTTTATTAAATCCATAAATTTTGAACTTAAATAATTAATTCAATTATATTAATCCACAATATTTATTTGGGACTAATATATTTTGAATTTAATATAATCTGAATTTAGTACGGATTTTAATTTAATAAAATTTTGTTGCCCACAAAATGCCCCTGCTTCATGACTGATCGAGTGTATACTTTAGAGACTAAACTTGAAGTATGATTATTTAAATATGCTTCATTCATGCTTCAAAGGTTTTCACACATATGAACACCTTATTTCACTAGTTAAAAAAAATTAAAATTGAACCATGCAATTTACATATTGATATTGTCTCTCAATGACTCTTTTTTTTATGTCTCGATTTATTTCATGAATTTTTACACGTAAGATTCATTGGTGAGACATGATATCCAACTCCAATAATTAGTTTCTTAATAATGTCCACTTCTACTAGGATATCTTGACTTTATCTAATTCCAAATAGAGTTAGGAAAACTTTTCACTGTCTTACTTAATTAGGAAGAAAACTCTTCCAATTTAAATTTATATTGGAGATGAAAACTTTTCCAATTTGAATTTATATTGGAGATGAAAACAACTCCCAATTTGAATTTATACTGAAGAAGGAAACAACCTCCAATTTAAATTTATATTGGAGATGGAAACTCTTCCAATTTGAATTTATATTGGAGAGGAAAAATCTTTCTATTTGAATTTATATAGGAGAAGGAAATAACCGCCCTACTACTCTATAAAAGGACATAGGTTTTCACTTGTTAATAGTAATTTTAGGGTTTCCAAGCCATGAATAATGTTGAGGTAATTTATTTTCCTTCTATTTTTCGTCACCTTTTTCCAGCCCAGCATGTTAGTGGTAGAAAATTTATATCTTATTGTAGCAATATCAAAATCATCAACCGTCTAATATTTCAAAAACCAAACTTCGAGATCTATAACATATCCAAAATTCAGATTTAAAATTCTTCAATACAATTCTCGATAAATTTTTGAAGTTATCCCCAAATTTTATTTTGCTGAAAATTTCAGATCTATGCGTCTTTGTCAAAACTTTTATATCTTGAAGTAGGAAGGACAAAATCACAAGTCTCTTGATTTTTGTGAAACTAGACACAAATATATATAATATATTCAAAATTTATAATTTATACCTTTGATATATTTTCAGGTGTTATCCCAAAATCATCATTGGATTTTGTGCACTAGCAGTTTTAGATTTGAGCGATGAGACTAAAAAAATTAATATCTCAATGTGAGAATGTCGAAATCGTGATCCAATTGACTTTATAGGTACCAGAAACATGCATCTATAACATATACAAGATTTGAAATTTATGACCTTTAAAATTATTTTAGATAATTTTTTGAAGTCGATTCTTAATTTTGTCCAGCAAAGAGAATTTCAGATTCGCATTGCCTCATCAAATAATTTATATCTTAATGCGAAAACGCCACCATCAAAGGGTATGTTGAATGGCTCAAACTAGATTTTGAGGGCTTCATTCTTACTAAAATATCTTGTCTCAATCCAAGTTGGTGATATATGACTTTCAAGTTTGAAACGTCCCGTCAGGTAACAATCTCTCTTCTGCTTGTATTTTCTTTGTGTTGTCTCTTTGCTTTTCTTCTTTTGTAGAATTAAAGCAGATAGCAATGTGCAATAATCATCTTAAGTGCGAGAGTTTAATTTTGCCTTCGTACACCTTAAGACCAACCAATTTGACTTCAAGATTAATGACTATGCAACAATTGGCTTAGGGTGCGAGAGTTTAATTTCGCCTCCGTACACCTTAAGATCACCCAATTTGGCTTCAAGACTGGTGACTATGTAATAATCGACTTAGGGTGAGAGAGTTTAACTTCACCTCCGTACATCTTAAGACCGACCAATTTGGCTTCAAGATTGGTGACTATACAACAATCGCCTTAGGGTGCGACAGTTTAACTTCGCCATCGTACACCTTAAGACCGACCAATTTGGCTTCAATATTGGTGACTATGCAACAATCGTCTTAGGGTCTGAGAGTTTAACTTTGTCACTGTACACCTTAAGACCAACCAATTGGTTTTTAAGATTGGTGACTATGCAACAATTCGCTTAGGATGCAATAGTTTAAATTCACCTCCGAACACCTTAATACCGACCAATTTGGCTTCAAAATTGGTGGCGAGTTCAGCTTTAAGTATGGGCCCTTTCACTAATGTACTCATGTAATGGTCTTCTTTATGTATGGACCCTTTCTCAGATACACTCATACAATAGTCTTCTTTAAGTATCGGTCATTTCACCAATGCACTCATGCAATGATCTTCTTTGAGTATGGACTCTTTCGTTGATGCTCTTATGCAATGGTCTTCTCTAAGTATGGGCCCTTTCACCGATGAACTCATGCAACAATCGACTTAAGGTGTGGGAGTTTAACTTTGCATCTATACACCTTACGACCGACCAATTTAGCTTTAAGATGGTGATCATGCAACAATTGGCTTAAGGTGCATTTCAGAGTTTAACTTTGCCTTCGTACATATTAAGACCAACCAATTTGGCCTAAAGATAGTGACCATACAATAATTGGCTTAAGGTGCGAGAGTTTAACTTCATCTCTGTACACCTTAAGACCAACCAGTTTGGCTTTAAGATGGTGACTATGCAATAATCGGCTTAAGGTATGAGAGGTCAACTTTGCCTCCATACACCTTAAGACCGACCAATTTGGCTTCAAGATTACGACCACGCAATAATCGACTTAAGGTGTGAGAGTTTAACTGTAACACCCTAAAATCTTATCCTGAAGCGTCACACGGTGCTTAAGGCTACAAGTAGCCCTAAGATAACCCTTTGAGCCTGCTACTACTTCTAACACTTACTTTAGGATAAATAAACCAAGCGCTAATACTATATCACGTCCAATATGAACTAAAATAACTAAAAAAACATCTTTTGAATAACAAATACTGAGAATCCGAAAAACTTCAACTAATAGTCCGACAAGCCTCTACTTACTAAGGAACTAGAGAGTCATTGGGACAAACCCCCAACTAACTCGAACTGAACTGAAAAGAAATAAATCAACTACTACGAAGACTGAAATCAGGGAAATAGGTCCTCGAACTATGAGGACTCACCAACTACGAAAGTGTAGATGGAGGTACTCGGAGGTCACTGTCGCTGCTGAGACTGAGTACCTGAACCTACATTATGAGACAATGTAGCACACAGACGTATATGTGGATCAGTACTTTGAGGATGTACTGAGTATATGGAGGTGTATGCACTAAGTAAACAATATCATCAATCTTTATAAAAATCATGCATACTGACATAAATGACTCACATGGCTTGAATAAATCTGAAATCTAAATCTCATAAGTCATAAATAATGAAGCATGTAGCATAAATCTCGTGAGTCATTATACTTAGTTCTAAAATTTGTATTCTTCTCTTATTCTCAAATCTTGTAAACGAAAGGAATCTTAAAACAACAATTTTCAAAACATATACTTTTAACTGAAAGAGAATAAAGAACTTCCTTTGAAACTTAGGGACTCAAAGACTTGGGATTATGCAACTTTGGGACTCTTTGGGAGTTTTTTCTAACCGACATAAACCATGTGAGCTGAAATGGAGTCCAACATCTTACCCACATTAGGAAGAGTTGTTCTACCCTTGCCATCGGAATAGAACATTAACTTTAGTGATCAATATCTTAACCCACTTGGGGTAAATCATAATCCTACGGTGTCTCGTAGTTCTGGGGCATGAAACCTTGGAATCAAGCCCAACTCAGTGCTAAATACTACTCATATACTTAGGCTCAGAAGTTTTAGGAAAATCTATCTTAAATCAGTCCAAGAATATAAAATGGAAGCCAACTATGCTTCTCTTTGCTTTAAATCAAAATAGTGTGGATTACTATTTTAACTTGAGGCCAAAGAGCAATCTTTCTAAAAATTTGGAATGCTTGTTTATCAAATCATACCAACAACATCTTCATGAAACATTAAAATTCATACTTGGGCTCAAAGCATCAACATATACTCAAATGATCTAAATTTCATAATAAGGCTTAATTCTTGACTTCAACTTTGGAAACACTCAAAACATTAATTCATTGCAGGGATATGTAATTCATAGCATTAATTCTCAATTCAAAACATAAAATAGGTAAAATATCATACAATTCAAGACTTGAACAACTTATAAATTCATAAACTCAAAATAAAGTAATTTGAGTATAAACCCACTTGCAAAAACATGAAATTCTTTAATAAAAATCAAATCTTTGGGCACAAGAACGAATGAAGTGTTCTTGTTCAAACCCCACATACCTTAGATTATGAACTTTGGATGAACTCTTGCTTTTGGGACTCTATTCGCGACTTTGAACGGATATTCTTGATGCTCTTGGTTTGGGGATTCTAATTCTTGACTTAATTTTGAAAAGTGACGGTGAAATCTTGAGTTTTCTTGAACTTTGGGTTGAAACCCTAAGAGGTGTTATTGATGAATTCGAGAGAAAAAGGCTATGTTTTGGTGTTTTGGGACTTTGATTTCGTGTTATTATTGAAAAGGGGTGGGGGAACAGACTTAATTGCCCCCCTTGGACGCGGATTTTTTTAAAAGCTGAAAACTGGGCACTGACGCGATTGTTGACGCGGTATGGTGATGGCATCGATGTGATACCCAACACGTCGCGCCATGATCACTCCGAGCCTCAATACTTTTGACTGGCAATTCCTGCAACAGTATTGACCAATGCGATAGGCGACGCAGCGGTCAAGATCGCGTTGGTCCACTGTTTTGGGACACCAAATGTGGTCTAAACGTGGTCCAAAAAATTCAAAACTTGTCCGGGAATGCCTATTGACCTCCCTGATCATGATTTAGCTAAAATATCAACTATCGAAGGTTGGGAAGGTCGGTAATAAAATCCTCAAAGTTTCGAGGCTTTAGAAATGACTAAGTTCCAACACTTTGCTAGATTTTTAAGTCTAGAAACTCTTTGGCCACGCTTTAAGAGACTTAGACGATGAGGATTTTGTGGGGTCTTACATTAACTTTGCCTTTGTACACCTTAATATTGACCAATTTAGCTTCATGACAGTGACCATGCAATAATTAACTTAAGGTGTGAGAGTTTAACTACGTCTCTATATACCTTAAGACCGACTAATTTGGCTTTAAGATGGTGACCGTGTAACAATTAGCTTAAGGTGCGAGAGTTTACCTTTGTCTCTGTACACCTTAAGATCAACCAATTTGGCCTCAAGATGGTGACCGTGCTAGAATTGACTGAAGGTACGAGAGTTTAACTTCGCCTCTTTATACCTTAAGACCAACTAATTTGGCATTAATTTTTGGCAGCTTTACATAACAAATCCGTCAAAATGTCAACTTAGGGTGTAAAGAGGCAATTATTATCCACCTTAAAGCATGAAAATTTCAAGATCCATTTAAGGATAAACCCGTGAGAGGCCAGCTTAAGGTGCAAAGAACAAGTCTTGTCCATTTTAAGACATGAAAATTTTGAGATTCATTTAAGGATAAACCCCTGAACATACAAGCTTTAATATGGTGAATTTGAAAGTTCCAACGTAAAGACTTAATGAATCTGAAGATTTCAACTTGTGTGAACGAAGCTCATATTCCATTGGAGTTTGCCCCCATTCAGCCACCAAAACTTGGTGTAAGTCAAAACTTTTAAATAAAATATTTACAGACTTAACTACCAAATCATATGGCAGATCAAACGGGAAGATGTATTTTTTTGACACTCATGCAAATGAACTCGGAATGAAATTCCAAGTGCCTATGTAACCTAGTGAAGAGGATCAAATCATAATGTAGTTCTGGGTGAGTGTTGTTTTTTTAATATCTTTTTTTTGTGTCCTAAATTTTGCCTAGGTCACCTTGTTCGAGGTTTTCAACCTAGCGGACTTTTTTTAGCCATATATAGTTTATAATCTTGCAGTCCAGGAGTGAACATGCAGTTTATACTCGTTCCTTAGGGAGTGTCATCTTCCTTCAAGTATATCACTTCTTCAAGAAATTGGCATTGATAGGATCAATTTTTACACCATTTGCATCGATAATCTTATAAGCACCATTTGAATATACTTCTTGTACAATATATGGTCTATTTTACTTTGGAATGAATTTACCCTCAGACTTACGAGAAGTAATAATGGGCCTCCTTACTGAAAGGACTTGATCTCCAACTTGAAAGCACCTCAAGAGAACACTTTCGTTGAAAGAACAAGATAGACAGGCTTAGTAACATTTAAGATTTTGTTGAGCCTCTAATCTCTTTTCATCAAGAGCTTTCAACTCCACAAGATGCAACTTAGAATTTTCTTTTTTGATGAGCCCTTCTTGAATAACCAGTCTTAAAAAAGGTATTTGATTCTTAAGTGGTAGAACTGCTTCAACTCGAAAAGCAAGTGAGTATGGGGTTACTTGTGCTGGTGTGCGGTAAGTTGTCCTATATGTCAACAAAGCTTCTTCCATTCATTCATGTCAGTCTTGTTTGGCTTTGGAGACGAATTTCTTCAACAGATTGCATAAAGTTTTATTAAATGGTTCAACTAGATCATTGGCGGCAACATGGTACATATAAGATTTACACTGCTTGATATCAAATAGATCATAGATCTTGATCATCAGCTTGTTGTCAAATGGCTTGCCGTTGTCAGTTATTATGTACTGAGGGATTCTAAAGTAATAGATGATATTTACTCAAATTATGTTTGCTACATTCTCCTTCATCACTTCTTTGAGAGCAACAACTTCAACCCATTTTGAGAAGTAATCAGTTGCCGCCTAGATATATAAATGACCACTAGAAAATTTTAGCAGTAGTCCAATAATATCTAATCCCTAAGCATTGAATGTCCAGGATGTTATAGTTAGGTGTAATACTTTTAGAGGTTGATGTATGAAATTTGCATAAAATTGACAAGCTTTGCATCTTCTATCATAGTCCCAGCAATCTTTTACCATCGTTGGCCAATAATACCTAATCCTTTTTAATGTAAAAATAGAGCCTCTACCCAGACTAATAAGATCCACAAACACCCGAGTGTGCTTCTTGCAAAGCTTGAACTGCTTCATCCTCTCCCAAATATTGTAAGAGTACTCCTTCAAATGATTTTCTGTATAGCGTTTCTTTATAGAAAAAGAAGCGAGGTGCACGACGATGGATGTAAGTCTTTCTCATTGGATCCTCTAGAAGTATCCCATATAACACAGGTAGTTAATGACAGGTTGTGCTAATATTCTTTTACAGCTTCAGATACGGTGATGAGGTGCTCAACCATAGTTTTTATATCTTCATCCTCATTTGGCGTTGGTACTGCAAATTCTTGGTAGATAGTAACTCTTATTTGATTCGAAAGAGTTAGGGTTGAGGCCAACACAGCTAGGATATCATCTTGCTTATTTTATTTTCATGACACATACTAGAGGATCACTTCTCTAAGTCATCCTATTAATTTTTTAGCATAATTATGATATGGGCATAGCTCAGGCTTTCTAATTTCATAGCTTCTCAAAAGCTTTTTGATCACTAATTGAAAGTCACCAAAGACTTGTAATTGTAGTTGATTCATGTTGAAAGCCATCTCAAGTTTGAGTATTAACGTTTGATATTCAGCAGCATTATTGGAGCAACGATTTGTTAGAATAAAAGAGTATGGGGTGACCTCTCCTTGTAGAATGACAAAAACCACACCAGAACCAGCTCCACCTTGATATGAGGCACCACCAAAGAACATCTTCCATGGGGGACTGTCTTTAATAACCATTGCATCTTCATTAGGAAGTTCATCGGCTAATTCCCAATCATTAGTATCGGGTGGTCTGCCATAAAGTCTGCTAAAGATTATCCCTTTATAGCCTTTTAGGGGATGTATATAATCTCAAACTGTTGAAATTGAAGTAACCACCTTGCAAGTCAGTCACTAAGGGATGGTTTCAACATTACAAACTTAATGGGATTTGCCCTAGACACAAGACGAACAACATGAGCTTGAAATTAGTGTTTCATTTTTTGGATTAAGAAAGCCAATGCCAAACATAACTTTTCAATAGGAGAATACTTCAGCTCATTCGGTGTGATCGTTCTACTCAGATAAGAAAGAGAGATTTCTTTGTCTTAACTATTTTCCTAAGACAATAGTGCTCTAACTGACCTTTTTTGTACCGCGATATAGAGTATCAATGGTTTTCCATGTATGGGTGCCGCGAGAATTGAAGGCTTCATAAAGTATGATTTGATACTCTCAAAGGCCTTGCTACAAGCTTGGTCCCATTCAAAAGGAGCATCCTTATTCATGAGATGGCTAAATGGTTCACATTTTCTATCCAGGTTTGAAATAAACCTCCTTTAATATGCTAGCCTTCCTTAAAGGCTTTTTAACTCGTGAATGTTTTGAGGCTCGGGCATCTTCAAAATTGCATCGACCTTGGTCTGATCAATTTCAATTTCTTAGTGTCATGCAATGAATCCAAGGAACTTTTTAGAAGTTACTCCAAAGGCATATTTTAATGAATTCATTCTAAGTTGGTATCTTCGAAGCAACTCGAATACCATTCTTTTGTCTTTCAAGTGGTCGTTTCTATTTCTTGACTTTACCACTAAGTCATCCACATAACTTTCAACATTTTTATAAAGTAGACTATCAAAAATGTTTTTCATAGCTCTTTGATAAGTGGCAACAATGTTCTTCAAATCGAAAGACATCACCTTGTAGCAATAAATACCTTTGGGCATACGAAATGCAGTGAGATCTTCATCCTATGGTGCCATGTGGATTTGTTCCATGATGGACATCACCTTATAACCAGTAATAGCATCACTATAGAATGGGAATTGAAAAATCATCCTTAGGGCAGGCGTTATTGAGATCTTAAAGTCAACACAGACTCAAATTTATCCATTCTTCTTTCTCGCAAGAACAATATTTGAAATCCATGTGGGGTATTTGACTTCTTGAATAAATCCAACTTTGACGAGTTTGTTGACCTCTTTTTCAATCAATAAAAACAATTCTGGCCTAAAGCTTCTTTGGGCTTGCTTAAGCGAACGAGCATCATTCTTGACCGCCAATTGATGAACTGCTACTTTTGGATCTAAGCCGGGCATATCCTTGTAACTCCAAGCAAAGAAATCCCCATATTTTTTTGAGTATGTCCATATAAATAATTTCTTCCCCTATTTCTAAAAGAGCACCCATGCAAGTTGGTTTTAGGTCTTCATCGGTTCCAAGATTAACTTCTTTTAAGGGATCTATTATGGCCTTCACTCCTTCTTCAAGTTGCAACAGAGCATCTTCAGCATCTTTCTCATCTTGATAATTATCATCATTGATGGATATGTGGTAACACCAGAAAGTATCTTTCATCTCTTCATTAACCTTTATTTGAGATGAGACATCATTCTCATTCGGGGTTGTAACATGATATTAGGAGCCAATATTTTCTTCATCTTCCTCATGCTTCTTGGTATAAACCATAGTATGAGCCTTTTCTTTTAACACCTCCTTGCATGAAACCACTAGTTTCGTCTGCCGGCTCATTCTAGAAGGAATCAAACTTTGGAAATCCTTTTGGATCTTAGGTAAAGAGTGCATTATCGTACTTTGACAACTTCTTCAATTCTTGTTGTTTTTCTTTTTTTTAGAGGACCCAATATCTTGAACACAGAAGTTCTTACGGTTGATTCTCCAAGTCGATCAAAGACAGAAGGCCTTTTATTGGAAGCAGTGGACTTTTCTTCTATGGTGATGTAGTTGTTAACTGCCCTTCTTAATAGAGATGTGAACTAGAGGTGACGGCGTGTACCCAAGGCCTTTACGGTCCTGCCTGTTTGAAATTTTTGACATCAGATTACCCAACCTCAATGGCTCATTAAGATTATATCCAACCTTTTCAAATAGCTTGTATGCATTGGGATCAAAGCCTTCTTTTGTATGCTTCGTAGGGAGTGGTATCTCTTATAGCAGATTTTGAGCCAATAATTCTCTAGTATCCTTGAGGACGGGTTTATTGCATCAATACGCTTGATAGGTAGGGTTATCCCTCCTAGCATATTATCTTAGGCATCGAATGAATGCTCTTTTTCTTTCTTTACCTTCGGTACATAGCAGAGAATATGAGTTATCTTTTTTTATGGATGTGTCACCTTCTTTATTTGAAGTGGAGAGTGGCTTCTTGGTGATAATTTTTTTGATAGCCACCGCAATCTTTTTACCTATAGGATCATCATACTTTGTTGTTGTGACATCATCAACCCTTTTCTCATTCACCACATAATTCTTCAAGTAGAATTTCGCATTCACAAAGCATGACTCAGCTTCAGTGAGTGACTTATCATCAAAAACTATCTTTCTTTCCACTCCACCCTCGAGATTCTTCGAGCATTGATAGTAAAAGGACGAGATAATTTTGTTCTCGTGTACCCAAGGCCTACCAAGCATTATGTTATATGATGTATTAGTATCGATCACATGCATTAACATATTTGATCACAGATCATCCATATGAACCCCTAACTTAAAAGATCCTATGGCCCTTTGCCCCCTGGTTGAAGACGTGGATCATCATAGAAATTTCAGTAAGTTCATCGGTAGTGATGTTAATTTCCTTCATTCTGCAAATTATCAGGATGCTCACTCTGGATCCCTCATCTATCAAGATTTTTTTCCTAGAACTTGACCCACCATGTACAAGGGACAGTTGTGTAGGATTTCACTAAGCAAATGATAGTCATTTGTAAATGTGATTTTTTTATCATATATATGTGCCTTTTGGATAAGTGGTTCATTAGGCTTTTTCGAA
This sequence comes from Capsicum baccatum var. pendulum, assembly GCA_030864225.1. Lineage (NCBI taxonomy): Eukaryota > Viridiplantae > Streptophyta > Magnoliopsida > Solanales > Solanaceae > Capsicum > Capsicum baccatum. Next base: position 103,930,455 of record CM061551.1, read on the forward strand.
GATGGAGGAACTTCCATTCACGGGTTTTCACCCTTTGCTACTTTCTTGCCAGTATTAAAGCAAGATACCTCAAAGTTGACTTGAGCAATTTTGCACGAAACCAACTTGGTAAGAATTCTTTCGAAGTCACTAGACGTTGTAGGTTTTGGTGGTGAAGCTTCATTACCCTCTTCTTCATCAAAATTTCAACCAACCTCTATTTTTTTAATTTTTCACCAGCCTTTTTCTAGTTGGCTGATCAAATAACTCATTTCATGGACTTGTCATCTTGCGTCTCTACCTTATTACCAGAGTCCAACCTTTATCTTCACCTTCATCAACTGAAGTATTGTCATGCTCTAATGGTTCCTCTTTACACTCTTTGAAGCATATTTGGACTGAGTTGAGTGAGCCAAAAGTGATAGAGATTTGATGAGAACTGACCTTCTCATCATCGAAGAAGATCTTCTTCTCATTTTTCAATTTCATGACTGTCCTTGAAGACAAAACATTTTTCTAGAGGGCGGCCCACAAGCCTATGATACTTGCAATAATTTGGTTCGTTAGTCTTTCCAGATTCATTGAGCCGTTTCATCTATGGTAGATCAATAAGCTTATTCTCAAGAAGCTCATTAAAAATTTCAACAACATCAGAATCAAGGAAGGGGTATTACTTTTCTTGTATCTCCTCCAAAGTTAACTTCTAGTTTGAAAGTGCTCGAGAAGTCATCTTTATGCTTTACATCATGCTCGCCTTTGTGGTGAACTTCACGAGAGACACGTCAATATTCATGGATTCTTTGTTGTCATTTTTAAGGACAAACTTGCTCTATCTTTTCCCCTTTAAAGGTCATGGATAGGTGTTACTTCTTTTTCGACAGAAGACACGCTCAACTCCATATCGTGAGCACGTGTAACTAATTTTTCAATAAATTTGGATTAATGCCTTACAAGATATAGAGAAGATCCCAGTGCATTCCTTGGATGACTTAATGCCTTACAAGATATAGAGAAGATCCCAGTGCATTCCTTGGACGCACATCTCTACTGCATAAGTTTCACTGAGCCTATCTTTTGTAGTTTAGGCTCGTATTTCCTTATCAATTGATGAAGTCAATGACTAGCTCATCCTTTCTCTGATGAGTATTTGTAAGCTCTACCATGCTCACTATATGCATTGTGCTATAGAAGTGATTCAGGAATTTATGCTTCAACTTCTCATAGTTAGCGATGAAATTAGGCTCAAGGTTTGTGCACCAATTAAAGGTGTTTCTTGAATAAATTTTTTGACAAGATAGTCACCATAGGTTCCAACATTATTAAATGTCTCAACAAAGTGTGCAACTTGTTGCATCGAAATTCCTTTGCCCTCAAATTGTTGAATTTTTGGGGGGTGATAGCCAACAGGCATTTTGAGGCTATTAATCATTGTCGTGTAAGTCTTGACATATTTCAGAGAAGACTTGGTGACAACATCATACTTGTCTTTGTACGACCCTTTAATGAACTCCTTCAATTAATCAATCGTGATCATTCCCTCATAAGAGACTTGTACCTCCGTAGCTGGTGGTGTTTGTTTTGTAGCCATGAACTTCTAGAGCTTTTCTAAGTGCATGGCTAAACTCTCAATCTATTAATCCATCAACCTTATCCACTAACTTATCAATTTGAGCATCTTGATTTTGCACATACTTAGTCAGTCCTTCAATTGATTTTGTCAGGTTTGAAAGCTCCTATCCATAGATGAGGCTTTAGTTACCATTACTTGAATAATCACTGGAGACATTGGGGAGCAACACATATTATTGTATAAGTTGATTTTTGAAGTGCTCAGCTTATACTGTAGAAGTGGAGATGATGCATTAATTGAATGGCTATCGTTATTTGCACTAAAGTTTTTTGAACTAGAGTGCTCAAGTAGAGCAAGAGTATTTTTAAGTGATTCTACCACACTGCTTCATTCTTCTGAAACACTTGCAAGGGACCTCACTCCTTTTGGGGTTGAAGATCCAAAAATTAGAGTTGACACGAATGACACTTGATGTGTTTCTTGTACTAGCATGAGGACCTTTCTCCTTGTGACAACTCCAATGCTTCCAAAAGTAACACCAAGGATACTTTCCACTTCAACAGAGAATTTGGAATCAGCAGCCTTAGAGGCAATTGATTGAGAATTCACCTTCTTAGAAGTCATTTCAGTATTCTTGAACTTTGGTATTGGAAATATTGAGATGAGAGGTAGAGATTGTGTAACGCCCCGAGAGTACACCCTAGACGTCACACGGTGCTTACAGTCTCAAGGGACCACAAGCTAACCCATGATCTAGTACCTGTTGTGAGCACTGAATAACATGATCATAAATGCGAAAAAATACTGATATGCTATAAGGTTATAACTGAATTCAAAACTAAAATATGAGTTAATAGTAATAACTGACTGAATCGGATAAAGTACTGATAAACTGTATAACTAACTGTAATGTCTGAATACTGAATAAGTGACTCTAATGTCTAAAAAATCTCTAAAATTGAATGACTGTGAGTTGATGAGACAGGCCCCAACTAACTCCAACTAACTTCTAAACTGCGAAATGTAATAACGTAAGCCCATCCTTGAAGTATGAGGACTCACCACTGCTACTGCTGAGGATTTGATAAGTCTAATGGCGAGCCGAGAACTGAGCGTTAGCACCTATGATATAATACATCATAGCGCAAAAGAAAATGTATGCGATCAGTAAATTGAATGTACCAGTATGCTAAATGAGGTAGACTAATATGCATGGTTTCATGATCGGAAATAATAACTGTCTGAATATGCATGTAAGCATGGAGTACTGAATAGAATGCATCAAATCTGAAGATACTGAAATTATAGAGAATCTATAAACACTGAGTATGCATGAAGGTCTATAAATGCTGAAGGAATGTGAAATTTGTGGATACTGAGGATATATGACCAAGCATATATCATGAACTGAGTAAAATCTATAGAACTGAAATATTGAAATAACTAAAATTTATATGCTTTGGTCAAACATCACTAAAGAGATGCTCTGTTAACTTTGGGGTCTAACCTGTAACCCCAGTTAGAAGGGTATCAGTACCGTGCCACGGGTAAAGACATGTTGTGAGTGACCTTCATCTGGCAGGTACTTTAAGAAGAACTGTGGGACCCTCATCTGATATGTTAAGCCACCTCATCAACTCTCATCTGATAGATTTTGATGCTTCAACCTACACTGGCTATGTAGTTCTGGAATGGAAGGACTGCTTCTAAGAATCACACCCTCTACTGGCAGGTGAGTTCCCATCATTGGATTTACTCGGTGCTGAATCCTACTCCCATCTAAATAGACACTGAACTGAGTATACTACACTGAACTGGACTGAGTTCACTGAGTTCCATTGACTGACAGAATATGGCTGAATTCTGTTAACTGATTGAGTTACTTAGGACTGAACTGAATACTAATGAGTTTTCCTGAGTTCTGAGACTGACTGAATTTTACTGATCGTGGCTTGACTGAGATTATCTTGAAAACTGACACTGGCTCTAGGCACAAAGCTAAATTGTCTGGTATTAAATACCCCCAGGGCTCGATAGCATGAATATTAATAGGACATGAAACTTCTAGAACACATAACCATGGTCAACAATTTATAATACAATCATTGAGGGATTTCATGAAGCACTTTGATAATCATAATCTTGTACATGAATAGGAATGCATCCTAACATTTCACAATTTCACAAATCTAATCTCATGAGCATTCCATCAAACAATTACAAGGCATGGCTTTATAATGGGAGTCATTTTGAACATGAGAGTATAGTATGGATTCACCATTTAGGTCACAATTGAGTCATAATGCACAATTTTGCTCTCTTGGGCATTTTGACAAACACATATGATGCATAACTTTAGGCTTAGGCATGAACAATAAACGCATACATCATAATTACATTAATTAACTCAAATTCATAGATTTTAATCCACATGTTATCGTAATATCATGAAATGCATTGAAGTTCTCAACTTGGAAACTACATAGAAATATCAAAATGGATTCAATTCAACCCACAATATGAAAATATAATTCAACTTTTTAAAAGAAGATTCTTGAACTCCAAGGGTGGAAGGGACTCTTGGATGAACACTTTACATACCTTAACTACAAATTACATAGAGATTGGAGAGGATTCTTGAGATTGAATTCTTGAACTTGAGGATCCTAGGGTTTGTTCTTGAGTGAATTTTGTGAAAACAATGAATGATTTGGCTATTTGGGGCTTTAATCCCGTGATATGGCTAAATAGGGTGAAGGGAATAGACCCCTTTGCCCTTAAAATTTTGAGGATGGACTACAGATTTTTTACCCCAGCTGGACTGGCCAGGGCGGCGCCCTACCTGGAGCGCCAGACTGAGAGGGGCGGCGCCCTGCCTGGAGCGCCGAACTAAGCTGGAGGGCGCGGGCATATCACCCTGAGTTACTATTTTGGGAATCCAAGCATGCCCTTACGCTTGTCTAAAAATTCTAAAACCCATCCGAGATATACTATTGAATTTTCCCATCATGAATCAACTCAGAAATCGACAAACGGAGGTCGGGAAGGTCATGAAATAAATCCTTAAAGTTCAAAGTCTTAAAAAGAGACTAAGTCCTTTAACACTTAGCTAAAAAATTTTAAGTGTTGAATTTTAAGTGTTGATCCCTTATCAAGCTTTAAGGGGCTGAATTAGACTTGAAATTTTGCGAGATCTTACAATATCTCCCCCTTGGGAACATTTGTCCTCGAATGAGACTGACTGAGATGGAAGAAGTGATAAACTAAAGTACATACGGCACATGCAAAACTACAACATGATTTTATGACTAACATGACTGATAAGCTGAATTTATCATGTTGAACATACATATCTGATGCATGAATAACTGACGCATGAATGCGTGACCGGTATTACTGATAAGCTAAATTTTTCATGATGAGGATGTATATCTGATGCATGAATACGTGACTGAACTGACTCATGAACATATGACTGAACATGCAATGGTATTTGATACCAAGTTTGGAACTAAAATCTGAACATGAAATTGAATAAGCTTAGGTAAAGCTATTACCATAGGCTGAGTCTGAGTTTGCGGAGAAGAGGTGAGTATACTTGGTCCGCATGTCTGCTTCTGCTTCCCAAGTAACTCCTTCAACGGACTGATTCCGCCAAATAATTTTGACTAAAGGGACTTTATAACGCCTCAAAATCTCATCCCGAGATGTCACACGGTGCTTAAGGCTACAAGTAGCCCTAAGCTAACCCTTTGAGCCTGTTACTGCTTCTAACACTTACTTTAAGATAATTTAGTCAAGAATAAATGTTGTATTATATCAAAACTAAAATGAATAGACGATAGATACTGTCTGAATAAGAAATACTAATAGTCTTTAAACAAACTCGTAGTTCGACGAGCCTCTACTACTAACAAATAACTAGAGAACCATTGGGACAGACCCCCAACTGACTCGAACTGAACTGAAAATTGATAGTCCATATACTAAAAGTAAACTGAAAGTCTAAAGAAGTAGGCCCCCGAATAATGAGGACTCACCACTGTGGGAGCATAGATAAAGATGCTCGAACTACTCGCACTGCGGATACTAAGCACCTGAACCTACATTATAAGACAATGTAGCACACAGACGTATATGTGGATCAGTACTTTGAGGATGTACTGAGCATATAGGGGTATAATGCAATGAGTAAACAATATCATTAATCTTTATAAAGCCATGCATGCAAATATGAATAACTCATATAGCTTGAATAAGTCTGAAGTATAAATCTCGTAAATCATGAATAATGAACATGCAGTAAAAATCTTGTGAGTCATTACACTTAATTTTAAAATCTGTATTCTCCTCTTATTCTCAAAACTTATAAGCAAAATGAATCTTAAATCAAAAACTTTCAAACTCATACTTTTATTGTAAGGAGAATAAAGAACTTCTTTTGAAACTTAGGGACTATTGATCTTTGGGATTATGGAACTTTGGGGACTTTAGAATTTTATAACTTTAGGATTGACTTGGGAGTTTCTTCTAACCGACATAAATCATATGAGCTGATATGGAGTCCAACGTCTTGCCCACGTTAGGGAGAGATGCTCTATCCTTGCCATCGGAATAGAACCTTAACTTTAGTGAACACTATCTTAACCCACTTAGGGTGAATCATAATCCTACGGTAGCTCGTAGTTCTGAGGTATGAAACCTTGAAATCAAGCCCAACTCAGTGCTAAATACTATTCCCATACTTAGGCTCAGAACTTTTAGGAAAATCCACTTTAAATAATAAAACAATGTGCAATGGAAGCCAACTATGCTTCACTTTGCCTTAGATCGTAGATAATGTGGATTCCTATCTTTGCTTGGTTCAAAAGATCAACTTTCTTTATCAAAACATGAAAATAACCATTCATGGGATACTTAAATCAGGATCATTCTTTAAAATATCAAGACTAAACCTTAGGGCTTTAAACCCATGCTTCAAATTCATATCAAACACCATAAAGTTTATGCTTTGTAACACAATTGTTCTTAATTCAACTTAAAATCTGTAAAATATAATTATGTACATAAATATTCAAAAGTAGACATGTAATTTACTATTCAAATCACTCAAAATCTCAAAATCATGCAGTTAGCAACATGGGGTATAAACCCTAACTTAAATTTCATGGAAATCATGTTAAAATTCAGAAATTCATAACTTACAATAAGTTTTTGGGCACAAAAACGAAAGGATTGTTCTTGTTCAAACACCGCATACCTTAGATTGTGAACTTAATGAATAGACTTGCTTGAGAGATGCTACTTGTACTCTTGGATGAGGGTTCTTGGAGTTCTTGAACTAGGAGCTTGGAATCTTGACTTAAGTTGGAGAATTGATGGTGAAATCTTGAGTTTCTTGGATAAGAAGTATGATGAACTAGGGTTTTTATTTTGAAGAGAATGATGATTAGGGCATAAAATGCTTTGATTTATGATAGATTTTATGCTTTTGGATAGATTGGGGGTAGGGTAATTGACTAAAATACCCCTCTTTTAACTCTTAACAAAACTGGAAAAATTAAACTAGGAGCTCAATTTTATGGGCCACCACAATGCGCCACTATCGCGGTGTCTCACTGGAAATTGATGAATGGGAATTTGGGGGTCACCGCGATGCGAGCCACCGCGTTTTCCCACTGGTTGGGACCTGGAACTTCAGCACGACGCGCCACAATCACGCTAGGCTACTGGAAATTGACTATTGAGAAATTGGGATCCTTCGCGACATGCCACCATCGCAGAGTCCCACTGGAATTGGACAATCATTAATTAAAACCTTTTTGCAATGCGCTAAACACCAAAATGATGGTGTTTTACGACTAGAACTTAAATTAGCCATAACTTTTTGCCCGGTTATTGGATTTAGGCGAATCTTATATCGTTGGGAAGCTAATTCAATTTCTCACACGATAAAAAGTCAAAATTATAAAAATTCTATATGATTTAAACATTATTCACTTTACAAGTCATCCCTTAATTTTCTAAAGACAAAATTAGGCTTGAAAAAAGTTGGGGGTATTACAGACTTCTTTGCTCCTCAGTCTGCGAATCTGATAGACAAGAATTTTGATCGAAGTGTTCTGAATATCTATGCCCTCAATGGGGACTACGACTGTTGGGTCACCTATGCACTTCTTTAGCAAGGAGACATGAAACACTGGATGCACTGAAGCTAGATCTGAGGGCAACTCGAGCTCGTCAGCTACTTTGCTGAAGCGACTAAGAATTTTGAAGGGACCGACATATCATGGACTGAGCTTTTCCTTCTTGTCGAACCTCTTCACTCCCTTCATGGGAGAGATTTTCAGGTACACATAATCGCTAATCTCGAACTCGAGATTTTTTTTGCGCACATCTACGTATGATTTCTGTCGGCTCTGCACTTTCTTAAGCCTTTCTCTGATCAACTAAACTTTCTCCAAGGTATCGAATACTAAGTCAGGCCTTACTACTATGGCCTCATCGACTTCGAACCAACCGATTAAAGATTTGCATCTCCTACCGTAGAGAGCTTCAAATAGAGCTATCTGAATACTGGAATGATAGTTGTTATTGTATGTAAACTCAATCAAAGGCAAGTGGTCATCCCAACTACCCTTAAAGTCAATTGCACACACTCGCAACATTTATTCTAAAGTCTAGATGGTCCTTTCTACCTGACCATCTGTCTGAGGATGAAAGGTTGTACTGAGATGAACTCGGGTACCAAAACCCTTTTGGAAGGCTTTCCAAAAATGAGAGGTAAATTGGGTACCTCTATTTGATATAATAGATAATGGAACACAGTGCAATCTGACCAACTCTCTGATATAGAGTTTGGTGTAATCTTTGGATAAAAAAGAGGTATGGACTATAAGGAAGTGAGCTGATTTGGTCATCCGATCTATAATGACCCAAACTGAATCATGCTGATGACGGGTACGAGGCAAACCCGTCACAAAGTCTATGTTCACTTATTCCCACTTCTAAGTAGGAATACTGAACTCCTGTATGGACCGACTTGGCTTCTGATGCTCAATCTTAACCTGCTGACATGTTGAGCGCTTAGTCATAAACTCTGCAATATCTTTCTTCATCCCACTACACCAATAGATCTCCCACAAGTTGTGGTACATCTTAGTGGCCCCTAGATTAATCGAGTAACGTGCACCATGCACTTCTGCAAGAATTCGTTGTCTTAATTCATCAACACCTGGAACACACAGACGACCCTGACAATGCAAAACACCATCTCCCCCTTGGGAGAAAACCTCTACTTTTCTAATTTCTGACTGACTCTTTCAACTTGACTAAACTGGAATTTCTATCTTGCTTTTCCTCCACCTCAGAAACTAGTGATATGTCTGAACTACTCTGCACCCATATACTACCTTCTGCGGAATCGACTAAGCGGACACCTAGTCGGGCTAACTAATGAACTTCTTGGGCTAACTTCTTCTTACTGTCCTCAACATGAGCAACACTATCCATAGACAGTCTACTGAGAGCATCGGCCACTACATTGGCCTTGCCTGGATGATAAAGGACACTCATGTCATAGTCTTTCAACAACTCCAACCACCTTCTCTGACAGAGGTTAAGATTTTTCTGAGAGAACACGTACTGAAGGCTCTTATGGTCTGTGAACACGTCAACGTGCACCCCATACAAATAGTGCCTCCAAATCTTAAAGGCAAAGACTACTGTTTCTAACTCAAGATCATGAGTAGGATAATTCTTTTCATGGGATTTAAGCTATCGGGAGGCATAGGCTATGACCTTACCATGTTGCATAAGGACACAACTCAAACCTACTCTGGAGGCATCGCAGTACACAACAAAGCCATCTGAACTATCTGGTAAAGCCAAGACTGGGGCTGAGGTGAGTCGAGTCTTCAACACCTAAAAACTCTTCTTGCAAGAATCTGACCACTGAAATTTGACTTTCTTCTCATTCAATATGGACATAGGTGATGCAATAGATGAGAATCCCTCAACAAACCATCTATAATAGCCAGCCAAACCCAAGAAACTCCTGATATTTAAGGGAGAGATGGGTCTGGGCCAATTTCTCACTGCTTCGGTCTTTTGGGGATCAACTCTAATGCCATCACCGGAAACGATATGACTAAGGAATACTACTGAACTTAGCCAAAATTTACACTTACTGAATTTGGCAAATAACTGATAATTTCTGAGAGTTTGCAATACTATTCTGAAATGATCTGTATGGTCACGTTTACTGCAGGAGTGAACAAGGATGTCATCTATGAAGACTATGATAACATGTCCAAGTACTGCTTGAACACATGGTTCATCAAGTCCATGAAAGCTGTTGGGGCATTGGTAAGACCAAAGAACATGACTAAGAATTCAAAGTGACCATACCGAGTTCGAAAGGTTGTTTTCGAAATGTCACATTCTCTGACTCTGAGATGATGATAGTTTGATCTGAGGTCTATCTTAGAAAAGTAACTGGCACCCTGAAGTTGGTCAAACAAGTTATCGATTCTGGGAAGTGGATACTTGCTCTTGACCGTGACTTTATTCAACTGTCGGTAATCTATATACATCCTGAGAGAACCGTCTTTCTTGCGCACAAATAGAACTGGTGCACCCCACGGGGACACACTGCGTCTGATGAATCCCTTGTCTAAAAGATCCTTCAACTGATCTTTCAATTCTCTGAGCTCTGCAGGTGCCATTCTGTATGGCGGAATAGATATGGGCTGAGTATCTGGAAGAAATCTATTCCGAAATTAATTTCCCTTCGGGAGGAACTCTAGGAAAATCCTCGAAAAAAATGTTTGAGTATTCACTCACTACTGGGACTGATTCAAGACTGGGAGTTTCTGAATTAGTCTCTGACTCGCACAAGGTGATAGACACATCCCTTAGAAATCATTTTTCTCACCCTTAGGTAAGAAATAAGTTGACCCCTAAATGCTAAAATACTACCCCTCCACTTTAGGACGGGTTCATTCGGGAACTGAAACTGGATAATTCTGTACGATTATTATTTTTTTATATTAGTAAATACATATATATGTAAAAAGAAAAATGAAAAAGAGAAGTGGCCAACAAGTGCAAGTGTGCAACAGATTAACCTTATATTTGGACTAGTATTCTTTGGTTATGATTCGGGGTAGCAAAATTAATTGATAAAAATGGTTTGTGTAATCTGTTTAAGTTTTAACGGGTCTAATAATTAAGTCAATTTATACCTATTCAATTCAGTTCATCTAAAAATTAAATTATATGTAATTTAAATTGATCAATGAAAAAAATATTATATTTTTCGATAATCTGGTATGTTATAAACATCTAATTAGATAAATAACTTATTAAAATAAAAAGGTATAAAGTTTAAAAAGAAATGGACGACTTGGGTTACGACCCGCTTGTTTGGATTGCTTATTTGGAAAAAAAAAATATACTATTTATAAAAATGCAATTTCACTGCTTATTTTGGAAAGAAAATTATGTTATTTGTAGAAATGAAAAACAAAGTACCTGCCCTCTTTTTTTGGAAAAATAATTATGCCAAATAATTTGTGAATTCTTATAGTAGTAAACTATTACATGAGTAATATATGAAATGCTTCTATACTTACACAATTGGTAAAACAATCACGTTAGTAAAATGAATAGACCAAATTTCAACATCTTCTTATCCAAGGACACAATTGGTAAAACAATCAAGTTGGTAAATTAATAGACCAAATTTCAACATGTTCTTATCCAAGGTCATAGTGTATAAGAAGGAATCCTAGAAAAAAAGTTTTGTAAATTTATTGACCAATTCCCAAAATGGCAAAATACATCAACATTCTCTTTGTTGTCATCCTTATAGCTTTCCTATCAGGTACGATTACTCTTTCCGGCCCAAATCATATTATGTGACCTTTGATTAACACACGCTTGCGCGCACATATATACTTCCTCCGTCCCATTTTATTCGTCATAAATTGGCTAAGTTGATGTTCCATTTTACTTATCTCATTTTATTTATCAAAATAAGACAAACTTTTCTTTCCATGTTTTACCTTTTGCATTAATTACTTTTTCTTTAAATTAAAATGTAAACATCATTTAATAGGGGTACTTTGGTAAACTAATCATGTTATTTATTATTTTTCTTAATTATTGTGTCATCCCAATTTTGAACAAGTAAAATGAGACGAAGGGAGCATAAAAGAAGAATTGTAACGTGAAGTGCTTTTATTTTTGTATATTCAAATTTTAATTTTTAAATATTTAGTTAATTTAACTAAGCGACATTTATTTTGTGAAAGATGGACTATATCAAACTACATGAAAACTACTACTAAACAATTAATTCCCTCTGCTTTCAGTTTGTTTGGTGCATGTTTCGGTTTGACCGTAAATTTTGAAGTTGAAACTTGAAGATTTGGACTTTTAAAGTTGTGATTTGTAAAATTTAAAGTTGTGTTTGGACATGCATTTTACTTAAAAAAAATTAAACTTTTGTTAGTGAAAGTCGCCAAAACCCAAAAATTAATCTGAGGCAATTTTTAGGAACTTGAAAATCAAATTTTCAAAATCAAATCAAATGTCAAGTTTAAACAAATGTTTGAAGACCTCAACTCCGTCAAATCTTAATTTATTGTACTTTACAACAAATACAATCAGACCTCCTTATCCAATCATTCTCTATGATAATATTTCATTATTTACTCATTTTTTGAAAAATTCTCTACCATATTTTGATTTGCTTTATTTTACAATAAATACAGTCACATCTCTCCATATCAATCATCCTCTATGATAACATTTCATTGTTTAGCAATGTTTTTTTTGGAACTCGCTCCATCATCTCTTAACTTGTTTTACTTTACCACTAATATAATTAGATCTCTTTGTGACGATTATTTTTCTAGTCAATGATTGAGTGACATTGCTTCTTCAGTCTTAATCGATGATATTTCCCTAAAATAGTCCTGATTTTTTCTTTTTAAACCGTGTTTCATATTATGTTATATAATATGCTCTCTATAATTGCATTGTATTATAGCAACTAAAAATATTGAGACAAACGATGTTGTTATGTAGCGATTTGACTCTTAACATATTTTTGTAATGCAGATGACGTAATCATCAAGATTGGTAGAGTTCAAGGGGATGAATGTACAGTGGATGTTGGCTTTAATATTTGCACAAGTGCTAATGATAATTGCTTAAGAAAGTGCAAAGAAGCTTCTTTTTATTTAATTTATAAAGCTTCTTGTCAAATAGCAGGTGATGGTTCTACATTTTGTGAATGCATTTTTAATTGTGTAGATGGTCCTGGTACAAAAAAGGTGGTTACAAATTCACCATCTCAATTGTGATGATTTTGTATTTGATTCCTTTTTATATTACAAAAAAATAAAATATATTATTGATTTATCTCTCCTCTTTTTGATGTTTTGGATAGGTTACCATACAATTTTTTGTCATCTTTTCTTTATGATTTGAGGATTTTTTTTTTCCTTTTTATTTTCACACGATTTTGATGTTCATATTAATGCCTGATTAATTTAACTTCACATTGTGTAAAAAAATATTTAGTAGAGAAGTGCTTTTTGACATGATCATTTTGATGTATATTAAGGATTCAAATTCAAAATCTCTAATTAAGGATGGAGGGATCTTATTCATCCCACCACAGTCTATTGATATAATTTGTGTATCTTAACATTATTAGCTAACAATCGATTGGAAAAGAAATATTCACCTGCTTAGCCATAATAAATTATACTAATGTACACTAAATTTATAACAAGTAGTATATAATAAGTGCATAATCAATGTATAAATAGTATGATTGTTGCTTGACCTCTCTATAATGTAAAAATTTCTATGCCTTTAACTATAGTCATGACTCAGGATCAGTGTTTTTTCACCGTCGAGCTTGTCTAAATTCTAATATTTCCTATGTCGATATAGATTTATATATATAATTTTCTTAAAAAATATTAATAGATATTAGAAATGAATATTTAATTTAAGAGTATCTATATCTATATATATTATAAATAGCAAGAAAGTCTTGCATAGTTTATTGCCAAGTGGCAACATAGGATACTGCCACGTATTACTTTTTAGGATAAATTAGTTAGGTTAGATAAATTAGTTATTATTTTAAAATTTAAAATTTAAAATAATTAGACCTTTTCTATTTCACAAAAAAAAATGGAATTACCAATTTAAGAAAACCATGCAATCATTACTTAAGAGATTTAGGCTCCATTTATTTTTTTTTAAGATTCAGACGTCCGAATCTGAATGCACATCTTAATGATTAAGATGTTGTCTCTAAATCTGAAAATTGAATGATTAAGATTGTTTGTTTTTCAACATCTGAATATATAAAAAAAATTATTTGTATACATAATAAAATAAAAAATACAATTCAAATAAAAAATTAATTATATATTTAAAAAAGTATGTAATTTAATACAACAAAATTATTAGTATTTGATTGAGAAAAAATATTTATGTTTGCTACTGATAGTAGAGATGGCTTATAATGATGGTTGCGGTGACGATGATTGATGTTAGTAATTAATAATGTTGTTGGTATTAATTGTGATGGTTGGTATTGTAGTGACTGTTATGATGGTGGTGATTGATGGTGGTGGTGGTGGTGGTTGTGATGTGACGTTGCTTGATGTTAGTAGTTTAAGGTGTTGATTGTGTTGGCTGAAATATGAATGCATGATGATTGACGATGTGTTGGTGCTAGTTGGAGATGTATTTGTTGTGATGATGGAGATGGTTGTTAGTAGAGGTAAATTATAGTGATGGTACTGGTTGAAGTGGTGGTAGAGGTGGCGTTACTAGTGACAATGGTGATGGCGGCCAAAGAATGTGTAGAGGTTGTGATGTATTAGTGGTAGTTAGTGGTGGTGCTAGTTGTGATAGATGAGTTGGTTGGTAGTAGGGATTGACCGGTAGTGGTTGCTGATTGTGGTGTTGTTGACGGCAGTGGTGGCGGTGAATATAATTAGAATAAAAGAGGTAGTAGGTGTGGTGGCGGTTAACAATTATGATTGGTAGCGATATTTTTTGTCGATGGTGATTGTGATGGTAGAGATGGTTGGTGGTGGTTGACAATGGTGACGGTGACAGAGGTGGTTAGTGGTGGTGACTGCTGAATACGAATAGAGTGGTGAATATTATCCAACACCAAAATATCCCTTCAGACCTATTAAGACTTGGTTTTCGATATGAATGATTAAGACCTATTCAGACCTATTAAGAGTTAAAACCTTAATAAAAAACAAATGCACTTAATGGTCTGAAGTCTGAACCATTCAGATTTAGACCTCCATTAGGTGCAAACAAATGAGGCCTTATACCATTTTTTTATTATTATTATTTAGAACTTATCATATTTTTATATCTATTGTTAAACTTAAAGATAAATTTAAATTAACATATTTGAATTTAATTTATATCTTAATTATTCAATTACAAAGTGTGATTGAAAAAATGATTTGTAAACTAAGTAAACCAAACATAAAATCATATTTAATATAAAAATAATAATTAAATTTTGTTTCATTATTTTGATAAAAAAAATTATAAGTAAATATAAACTATTAAAAAGAATGAAAAAAATTGTAGAAAAATAAAAAAAAAAAAATAGTTGTCAAAATTTATGACTACAACAAATTTGGAGTTGTCATTTTTTTTGAAAAATATGTTAAAGAAAGAAAAAATAACCCTAACAGACATGTCCATTAACCCCTCCATTACTCCCACTAACTTATTGCAAACACACATGCACGATTATACAATTAATTCAAATATATAGGATTAGTTTTACATTTTAAATCATTCAAATACTAATTCAACAATTAAAATATTATTCAAATTTAAGAAAAAAAGTAGATTTCCTATAGAATAAAGAGTTGAATATTAATTTGAAGATAAAAGTACAAAAGCATAAGACTCATCAATTTAAATTATTTTCTTTCTTATAGTTATTGTTGTATTATCATTTCTTTTTGAAAAATAACAATTACATTTTCATATCTCAAGATAGTAGAAAAATGTAAAATATCTAATTAAAACTTAAAATGTAAAATTATAAATAAAACTGTTAACTCACCCCAAAAGGAAAATTTTAAAAATTAATAAAATGAATTTAAAAATAACTGTTTGAATTTGATTTTTATGCATCCTAATTAGTAAAACAATTATATAACTCCTGGAACAAAAAATATTTGGATAATAAAATAAACTATTTGAATTTTGATTGAAAAATTAACATATTTATTAAAAACAAGTTTACAATCCTATTTTATCTTTATCAGGGAAAAAAAAGAGAAAAAATAAGAAGAGCAAAATTAAGACAGGTTCTTACCCTTTTCCCCGCTAAACACGCATAGAGTTTTATCCAAAAGGCAGAACAACTTGGCTCCTTATTTGTAGCAAAAAATTAACTACAAGTTTTTATCTTTCTTTTCACTTTATTTTAAAGTTTTAGGTTATTTTAAATTTTTTAATTTATCTATCTATCAAATTAATATTTTAAGAACTAACAAAACTAAAATTAAAAATATAAAAATAGAAGAGACATAAGTATTTGAATTTAATTTTTAAAAAAAAATAAAAATCAATTGAGTAACTAACTTATTTCTTATGTGATAGAGGTTAAAGGAGTCAAAAACTCTCAAACCATTAAAATTATTTTTCTTAATACTAATTTTTTTAAATAAAACTCACATAAAGAACTCACTATAATAATTATTTTACTTTGTATATTATTTATTTCTAGATCAAATCATATCACAAATGACATATTGAATTAAATAGTTCATTGATAAATACATGAAACTTTGAATATACAATTATTACAAATATCAATCAAAAGAAAAATTGCAGATGGTTAACATTATTTTTTGGGGTAAACCAACACATAACATTATGCTTCTTTTTTTTTTTTGTACGAAGTAAGTTTCTCATGTTTGGCATATTTTTTATACAATTTTTAATTTTTAATAAGAAATTAATAAGAATACAAATGACTAATATGACTTTATTAAATTTAAATATTTTAATTATTTTGAATACAAAATTTCTTAACAAATATGTCAGTAATATGAGAGATATTTTATACTAATATTTAAACTAACATTTCACAATTACTCCTATATTTTATAGTACTAAACTAGGAAACTAACTCCCCACAGGTTTAGTACTCTTTCTTTGCAAATCACATTTATGACTCTTTTGGTTTTTCGGGAAGTTACAGATTTAAATATTAGATATTTAATTTTAATTTTAAAAATTAATTGTTAATTAAAAACTTACTATTTCAACTGCTGCTCCTTTTTTTTTTTTTTAAACATCAACTGCTCTTTCTTTATTGTGAAAATAATGTATATTATTTAAACTTAAAAAATTTAAGAACATAATACCCATACTTTTTTTGTGGAAAGTTGTCAAATTATTTAATTTAAATATTTAAATCAATTTTTCACAACTATTCCTTTATAGCAAAATTCGTCCAAAATATGAACTTTTAACTACATAATTATAATTATTTGGAAATTTAAAAGTCCAACAATAAATATAAATAATTTGTGCAAAGGAAAATAACAACCACTTAGAAATTACATTTTGAGTAAACTTAGATCTCCAAGTCTTTAACTTCTCCGTACAATACTCTTCAAAGTATAAAGTTAACTCTTCTTCTACAATTAGTAATTAGTTTCAAGAACCAATCTTTAATTCTTCTTCAGTTTCATCATTCAGATTTTACTTATACTTTTTTTGCCAGTTTTGTTTCTTCTTAGGATTTTTTTTTCCATCAAGATGTCAAAATTGTATGAAAGAGATTTCAACAAGATGATTATTTCAGGTTCGATTTTAAACGCTGCTGGTCAAGATGATAATTTGCACTTCTTTTTGAATCCTTTTATGACTCTCGGCTCTTTTTCTTCTCTTCCTACTTCATGTTAAATATTTAGTTATTATTACGAGAATCATGTTCATGCGTAATCATCAATATTGGTATTTAATATTTTCTTTTATTTGCAGAGTAATCAGTTTATCGCGAAAATCAACATATCCTGACAAATTTTACAACAAGTGAAAGATATTATAAAATAACGTGCGAAATTATTAATTTTTCACTGTATATTGCAATTACGTATTGTCACTCACTTTATTTGTAGGATAATACACATTTTCATATTTTATTCCATATGGAAAGATGATTATGTATATTTAATCTCTTTAATTCTTATCTTATTAAGCTTTTTCTTAAGAAAAATAAACTTATAGTATTAATAAGTTAATTTATTTTTGTTACATTTCCTTTGTATTTATGACTACATTTGAAGATAATGAGATTGATGACTTGAATAGATTACATGAAAATACATTCAAACTTGCATGTGATGTTGGATTATAGATTAAAATAATTTTTTAAAAAATAACACCTTTAAAATTTCGATATGTTATATCTCTACAATTTTTGTTAAGTTAAAGCAAGTCTTCTAATGAAAAATATATATTAGTCCTAACTATTGTTTGATGTCGAAATATAAATAGCTTTTTCAGGCATATGAAAAATTCTGATTTACTAATAAAGATAAATCATATTTAGTAATGCAAGAAAATGAGAATCGTCCTAAAATGTGTGTTAGTAAATTTATTTCTTAATTGTTTAATTATACCACATTGATCTACTTATCCTATAATTATTTTTTTGATTTTGAGATGAGAGGGCATGCATCATTTACTTATATCTTGCATGGAGATTTTATTACCTCAAGAACCAATGAGTTTATTGGATGTACCATACATATTCTTAAATCAATGGTACGATATGAAACCTTTTCTTTATTTTTTTATGATTTAAAAAAAAAAAAACACTATGAAAAGTCCTTGAAGGAGAAAGAAAAGTTAGATTTTTTTTATATTTGGAAAATGAATGTTTTTGCATGTTAATTTCATTTGTGCAATCCTAAGTACATGAACATGGGCTGGTCCTACAGGACTCTTCACAAATTCTACTTAAGATATTTTTTTTTGCAAAACTTTTTGTTGTTTTCAAATTTAATTATTCTTTATATATATTTATTATACATGTCTTCTGATTCCGTACTTAATTTGAATGCAAAAGATATAATTTATTTTCTATTTAGATTTTAATTCAAATGCTTATGATTATGCTTATGTTGGTTTCATGTCTCTTTAGTAATTTTAATTTTGTATATAGAAATATTTTCAATATGCATGGTGATGAAGATGATTGTAGATATTAATCTTATTTTGATGATATATTAAGAGAAATCAGACTATTGTTGCTAAAAAGTTTGAACTTAACCATGATCTAATACTTTGATCAACTAACACAACATTCAATGATTCCTCTCAAACTTGATATTACTGCATACTGACGATCTTTTGATTTATTTTTAAAAAATAAAATAACTAACAAACAAACGAGAAAGAATAGCATAAGGAATAATTATATTTTTATTCTATAAAATAAAATATAATATATAATTTTTGCCTCTCTTTTGATCCAAAGAGACGCTAGAGAGTTTCTGTTTTTAACTTTTTCACTATAAAAAAGGAAAGTAGCTCAATACTTTTGTTTTACCTTTTTTTCATTAAATTTAGTGTATTCTAATTTTCCAAATTGCAAAAAAGATAAGACAGAGTAATGAATATTAATAGTTTGTTTGGCTAGATTTAAATTAATTTATTTTGAAAAATATTTTTTTTTAGAAGTGCTTATAGTGAGAAGCAGTTTGTATTTTGCCAAAACATTAGAAAACACTCTGCAATAATTATTGTTTGACCAAACTTTTAAAGTGTATTTTAAAAAAAAAAATCTTAAATAAGTGCTTTTAGGAATAAATCATTTTTTTAGCTTATGAAAAGTTGTTTTTCCTACTCTGTGGAAACACTTATTTTCTTTCAAAAATTTGGCAAACACCTTATTTTTTCTTAAAAAAATACTTTTAAAAAAAATATAAACTTGGTCAAATAGGTTATAGATCAAGTGAAATTTAATAAAAAAATCATTAGAAACATATAATAATACTAAATTGTGTATATTTTGATATAGCAAAATAAAAAATAAATAAGTAATGTCGAGTTCAGGTAGGATGTAAGATGGAGCACACAATAATCTTAAAGAGTGTATATTCCACTTTTAAAAAATTACAAATAAAAAAACATAAAAAATTTATATTTAGCACATTCAATTTGTTACATGAAATCGTAAAACTAAAAAGAAATGAATAATTCTACTAATATATTATTAAAATGAAAAGGCAATAGACAATTCTTTTAATATACTTATCATTTTGTAAGTTTATTTATATATGATAGTTTTTTCGTATATGTATACACTAATTAGGTAAACAGCTATTACTGTAACAAATTTTTTTGATTTGGCGTAAATAAGATGAAACATTTTAGAGTCAGTGATATATAAATAAACTTTTCGAATGGTAAGAAAAAATCAATTATAAAAAGATTCTTATGTCTTTACTATTTTTATGCATAACATTTTCTATTTAGTGTCAGTATCATTTTTGCATCGTATATTGTGATATTCTATCATGCTCCTGAAATATAAAAAAGAAATCTCATTTGAATAAATGGACAGTAATAAAACAATACCAACATAGATACAATACTAGATGTTACTCATAAAAATCAAAAAATTAAAAATAATATCTCAAATATGTCACAAATGGTTAAAATAAATATGTTTCTATTATCTCTCTTTGCTCTTTTTGTTTTAAAAGATAATCCGCGTATTACGTGGGGATGAATACTAATACTAATAAATAGAATGCTAAAATTTTTAAAAGTCAGACTTATCAAATTAAAATCTTTTATCCGCCTCTCCTAATACTTTTATGATCGACGAATATATAATATTTATGTTATAGTTAGGGATCATTTGGTAGAGTGTATAAGAACAATGCAAAATATGGTGTATTAGTAATGCTTGTGTGGAGTGTTTGGTTAGATGTATTAAAAAAACATGAATTACATAATTTCTAATTTTTTTTTTTACATAATACCCTTAATATATATGTTGGAAAGGATGCGGACAATTTTTTGAGGGGTAATAGGGTCTTTAAGCATGTTAATGCATGCATTAGATCCATCGCATTACTAATGTCATGGATTTTGAGGTATTAGTAATACACACCTTAATACACAATAGAATGTATAACTAATGCTTGCATTAGTTATACGTAGGGTAAAAAGGTATACCAAACAAGATACTACTAATACACATTAAACTAATGCATGCATTAACATTTCAATACACACTACCAAACGACCCCTTAGTGTATCCCTAACCCTTTTATCTATTGGGATTCTTCCGTTACTACAACCAAGGTCGGCTCAAGCCTAAAGCAACTAAAGTCGTTGCTTTAGGCTTCAAACTTTTGGGGCCCCTAAATTTTTTAATATATGTATATAGCGCCGTTTATAAATAAATGATGTTTCTAATTAGAGAAAATTCCTTAAAAAAATTATTCTAGAAAATAATTTTTTTTTTTACTAATTTACTTTCAATTAATTATACGTCTTGAAGAAAAAAAGTAATTCTTTAATGGTATAAAATTTCATGTACCCTTCCGTATCATTTTACTTGGTGTCTTTTTAAATATGTTTGTTTCACATTGATTGTTCATTTCACAAATCGGGAGTATTTTATTACTTTTTTTTCCATATTACCCTCAATATTAAATAACTAAAGGAAGTAGTAATTGTTAGATTTTGAGTTTCAAGACATCATTAATAGGTTAATTTTGTAAAATAAATGTTAAATTAATATTTTTTTAATGGTTGTGCCAAGTCAAAATAGGCCAAGTAAAATGAAATGAATGGAGTATTAAAACAAGATCAATTTTGAAAGACAACACAAATTCTTTTCTTAATCTCCAAAACACATCTATTTTAAAACAAAATGAAGAGGCTAAAACACTATTTATCTCAATTTGTGTCATGTTGAATTTTCAGAAAGCTAAAAAAACTATGTTTAAGCACATTGTTAAAGTCAAAAAATTTGAATCTCGAAAATAGAAAAATATCATGTAAATTAAAATAGAGGGAGAAACTAGAAAAATAGAACTAATATTATATATAACATATAATTATTATTATTTTATAATAAAATATCAGGCTCCTCATTAAAGTTTTGCTTTAGGCCACCATATTTATTGAGTCGCCCCTGACTACAGCTATAAGTTATGATAGCTCTAGCTTGCAACTGTATATAGTTAATACATATATCCCTAATGAAAAGATAAATAATAAATTCAACTAACTATTTAACTTTGTCTCAGTTAGAGAGCATATATGCAAGTTGAGATGTACGCAACCTACATGACAAACTGCGTGAGATACACGCATTCTATAATATCAAATCGTGTGAAATTTGTTGTGTAAGATATATGTGTCTAGTCATACAACTTTATAATAGTTTAAGTGTGTATTTATGCATATTCAAAATCGGAGAACATGTATGTCAGACGAGGCCAAATTATGCATATTCTTTAAAAGGGCATGTTTAATTTTCAGAACTTCACCTCTTCTTTAAGAATTAGTGTTATAATTCATTAATTCAATCTTTGCATGTTATATTTAGGGGCGGACCTATATTATATTTTTTGATGCTTCGATGCCTGTTAAACTTGATATAAATTAGATATAATTGTATAAAAAATAACTAAAAACTAATATGAAATTTAAAAAAGCACCCTGAAAATCAATAGCCTTCAGGCTCAACTTTGGAATCCCTAGATTATGTTTCTTCTTATACTCGATAGGGTATAGAATGACTCTGTCAACGTGGGCAAGACCTTGATTAGGTTCTGACTACATGAACAAGACATTGTACTCCATGATGCTCACATGATTTATGGCGGTTAAGAGGAACTTTCCCAGAAGAAAGCTTATTTATTTTTAGAGAGTATATGACTGACCGAGGCTACTAGTTTATAAAGAATTTTATGAAGCATTGCTTTTAATTGTTCAATTTTTAGTTCTCGTTACAACTTTGATAAAAATGTATCAAGAAAGATTTACTTATGCTTTCTTTTAAGTTTCAGCATCCAGGTCAGTTAACCTTCTTTCTCGTCATTCAATCTCATTTTATGATTATATTATTCATGTCTTAATTTTACAGTTTTATCAGTTCAAATAATAATAACGTTTCACTTTACTGCTTTAATGGCATCACATTCAAAGTACCAACTCTTCAGTAGGCTATGCTCTCAGCTTCAGTGAGTTTTCATTATTCCCAACGACTTAGCAACATTTCAATCATTAGTTCATTTTGTTATATAAAAATAGTTGTATTCCAAATGTAATAGAGGCTTCGCAGACACAAAGTCAACTCGAGTCATAAAAATATTTTAATGTTTTCGTTAAAAAAAGTTTATTTTATTTTGTTTATAAAATTTAGCCCATGCTTTCAGCTTATTAAGTCCACAGAAATGCCATAAACGTAGACATTCTTTGATGAAGAAAGAAGCTTCTAGAGAGAAAAATAAAAAATATTTGATGTTTCTGTTAGAGTTGTGACTCGAATTTTGTTGATCCGGCCCAGAAAGCTTCACGGTGCGATCCATGTTGGTGATTTTCAATAGGGTCTATGGTGATATGGACCTTTATGTTTTTGGGCCTAGGACTTATTTGTATGTACATATTATATAAGTGCATTTAGTGGGTTGTTTTGGGGATTGAAGAAAATTCAGCCTTCTCCATATTGTACTCTTTCTACATTATAGTGAAACCTCCTTTGCCTCTGCCCGTGGTTTTTTCCAGAAGGGTTTTCACATAATCTGTGTGTTGTTATTATTTTTCTTTTACTTATGGTTTGCTTATTTTGTCTAAATCATAACAATCTAGTATAAAATCCTGTTCGATTGTTTTTTCGGAGATGGCAACCATGAAGTATGATATTTCGCTGTTGGATTGCAATACTAAATTTTTATTATGACAGGTTATGATGCGGGATATTCTCACACAAATGAACTTAGACAATGCTCTATTAGGGTTTGATAATATGCCCTCATCGTCGACGGATAAGAACAAATGACGTAAGGATCAGAAGGCTCTATCTCAGATCCACCTTTATTTATCTAATCAGATGAAACTGTCATGCTTCGGGCTCCCTCTAGTGTTTCACCTCCAGATGATCTTAGTGACATGAATCAGCAAAAGTTATTCACCCACGTTAAATTACAAATTGGAGCAGAGTTTACACCAGTGCCTACTTTTCAGTCTAGCCTGGAGATACAGAGTGATACTATTTCTTCTTCACCACCAGTGGCGCCATAATATTATATTGCAAAAGACAAGCCTAGAAAAGATATTAGACCTCCTAAGAAGTACGCTGAAGTTGATTTGGTTGCTTATGCATTGAATGTAGCAGAAGGTATTGATTTCGGTGAAGATCCTTCTCCTTACTCAGAGGCAGTTAGTTGTGATAATTTTGGCTAATGGATGATTTCTATTGAGGAGGAGATAGAATCACTTCATAAGAATGGCACATGGGATCTGGTGAGATTGCCTAAAGATAAGAAAATTGTTCGTTGCAAGTGGGTATTCAAGAAAAAAGAAGGAGCATCGGGAGTTGAAGATGCTAGGTACAAAGCAAGACTAGTTGCTAAAGGCTACCGTCAAGTTCCAGGTATTGACTTCACATATGTGTTTTCTCCACTTGTAAAGTATAGTTCGATTCAAGCCTTGCTTGGTATTGTGGTCCTGCATGATCTTGAGCTTGAGCAGTTAGATGTCAAAACTGTATTCTTACATGGATAACTTAAGGAGGACATCTATATGCAGCAACCAAAGGGTTTTACAGT
The DNA here is from genome assembly GCA_030864225.1 of Capsicum baccatum var. pendulum. NCBI lineage: Eukaryota > Viridiplantae > Streptophyta > Magnoliopsida > Solanales > Solanaceae > Capsicum > Capsicum baccatum. The sequence continues at coordinate 103,954,896 of CM061551.1, forward strand.
CTCAGTAAAAGAGGACTATGTATGCTTGCTGAAAAAGTATCTTTATGGCTTAAAGAAGTCGCCCAAGCAGTGGTATAAGAGGTTTGACTCTTTTATGACCTCTCATATATTTCAGAGGAGCAGTTATGATAGTTATGTCTACTTTAAAGAGGTAAGTGATAGTTCATTCATATATCTTCTCTTGTATGTTGATGATATATTGATTGCAGCAAAAGATATGAGAGAGATAAATAAAGTCAAAGCCCAGCCCAGTAAGGAGTTTAATATGAAGGATCTAGGAGCAGCAAAGAAGATCTTGACATGGAGATTCTGAGGAATAGAAAGAATTATAAGTTATACTTGAGTCAGAAAAGATATATTGAAAAAGTATTTCACGGGTTTAATATGCAAAGTGGCAAGCCTGTTAGTACTCCATTGGCAACTCACTTCAAACTCTCAGCCACTTTATCTCCAAAGACAAATAATAGAATGACTATATGTCTAGAGTTCCATACTCTAGTGCCGTCAGGTCTCTTATGTATGCGATGGTATGTTTCCAACTAGATTTATCTTATACTGTTAGTGCAGTTAGTAGATACATGGAAAATCCTGGCAAAGTACATTGGAAAGCAGTTCAGTGGATTTTCAGATACTTGCATGGATCTGATGTTTGTTTATAGTTTGGGTGAAATAGAGATGGAGTAATAGGGTATGCTGATTCTGATTTTGCAGGAGATCATATGATAAAAGGAGATCCCTTACAAGCTATGTTTTCACCATTGATGGTTGTGCTATTAGTTGGAAAGCTACCTTACAGACTATGGTTGCTTTGTCAACTACTGAGGCAGAGTATATGGCTATTGCAGAGGCTTTCAAGGAACAAATTTGGTTGAAGGGTCTGTTCGGTGAACTTATCAAAGAATTACAGATTACTACAATTTTTTGCGATATTTAGAGTGCTATCTTCTTTACGAAAGATCAGATTTTTCACGAGAGGACAAAGCACATCGATGTTGGATATTATTTTGTGTGTGAAATTATTGCTCGTGGTGATATTATGGCGAGCAAGATTAGTACTCATGATAATCCTGCTGATATGATGACCAAGACACTATCAAGTGCCAATTTTGAGTATTGTTTGGACATGGTTAGTGTTAGCTGTTAAGATGTGCCCTTAGGGGCTTTTGTAGAAGAGGTGGAGAGTTTGTCTTAAAATGAATTTGAGTTATTAATTAGAATTCATGTCAAGGTGGAGATTGTTAGAGTTGAGACCCAAATTTTGTTGATCCAGCCCAGAAAGTTTCGCGGTGCGGCCCATGTTGGTGATTTTCAATGGGGTATGTGGTGGTATGGTGTAATACCCCATACTTTTTCCTTGATAATTTCATCTCAAGAATGTCTAGTATTAGCTTCTAAATTGAATGATGGTTATTCCATGAGGAATTCTCAAGATTTCCCCTTTTTTCGTGAGGGAAATTCAATAAGATTTCCATTGATATAAGATTCGCCCAAATCCGATAACCGGGTTAGAAGTTACGACTATTTTAAGTTCCCGTCGTAAAAAAATGCCATATTAGTTAGTGGCGCACTGCGCCACAAGAGGAAATGGCATTTGGCAAATTCCAGTAGGGGTCCGCGATTATGGAGCGTCGCGCTAGGGCCCAAATTCAGAATTTTCCATTTTCCAGTGTCTCAGCGCGATTTTTCCCATGTCGCGCCAAAGTTCCAGGTCACAAAGGAAGTGGCAACGCGATGGCTCCGCGTCGCGCCATCCCTCAGTTTCCCAATTGTCAAATTCCAGTGACACGGAGCGATAGTGCCACGTCGCGCTAGGGGTTTAGTTCGGGAAACTTTTACTGAAATTAAATAACACGTTCAGGGTTAAAAGGGTCAACTTTCCATCCCTATTTAAGCCCTTTAACACGTGTTTCAGCCATTTTCACCCAAAATACACTCTCTTTTCTCAAAAACCTCTCAAGAACAAGCTAGGGTTTTCATAGAAGATCCAATTCCAAGAAAATTTCTCCGTCAATCTTTATGAAATCACGAACGAAGGTATGCATAGTGTTCATTCGTGGACTCCTTTCATTCATGAAGCCCAAGAATCCCTTTTCTAAATTTAAGTTTATGGATTTTCTTATGAATTTCATGATTGGGCTGCTCTTGTTCATGTGGATAATGAGAAATTAAATTCTACTCCATGTTGGGTGATAAATTCTTTGTGGGTTAAATTATTATAGATATAGATTCATGCAAACCTATGATTAAACCCTTGAATGTTAAAATTAGAATTGAACCATGATGTTTAATTATTGTACAATGATGTTCACATGTACCATGCCTATAATGTGTTTGATTAAATGCCTAGATGAAGGAAAAGTGCCTAACTAGAATGATACTATGAAATCCCTATGTATGTACAAGTTATCACATATTTTGATGAAATGCTTCTATAAATGTATTATGGACTATGATGTTAGTTATATGTTCAAGTAAGTTATGCTTGGTCAGTTTTCTTCCATCGAGTCCTGGGGGTACTCATATCTGAAACATTAGTTGTGTGCCAAGAGTCATGTCATGTTTTCATGGTACTCTCAGTCAAGCTACGATCCTTAGACTTCAGACAGTCTTATGACTCAGGAAATCTCCATGATCTCATGAACTCAGTCAGTTGTCAAATATCAATAGTATTCCGTTATTTAATAGAATTCAGTAACTCAACCCATGTTCAGTTCAGTAAATCATGTTCAGAGTCTATTCAGATGGGAGTAGGAATTAGTACCGAGTGAACCCAAGGATGGGAACACACACTATCAGATGAGGGTGTGATTCTTAGAAGTCATCCTTGTGTTCCAGAACTATGTAGCCAGCATAGGTTGAGACATAAACACTGTCCGATGAGGGTTGATGAGGTGGATAAGCACTGTCAGATTAGGGCCCTACCGTTCTCGTATAGGGGACACTATCAGATGAGGGTCGTCCACAGCTTCTCCTTATCGGTGGTGCGGTATTGACACCCTTCCAATTGGGGTTACAGATTGGACCCCAACTCAGCCATAATGGTGTATCAAGGGCATGTCGGTTAGATAACTACTTCCCATAGTTTTATGTTACAGAATCAGGACTGTCAGATATAGTCAATTAGTCTCAGTAATAGAATTCAGATAGTTCTTCAGATTTTAGAACTGTCAGATACAGTCAACTCAGATACAGTACAGAACTCAGATAGTTCCATCAGATTTAGAACTGTCAGATACAGTCACTCATGTTATCAATTATATTCAGATTCAGTAATCATGTTATCATAGTATTAGTGTCAGTTGTTATGTCTCATGCATGTATTTTCACACTCATGATAGTTAGCCATTTATTATTATTGTTTATGCATTGAACCCCATGCATTCAGCCTACCTCACATGCATACTAGTACATTTAAAGTACTGATGCATTTGCACTATGGTGTCTTATACCATAGGCTCGCAATAGTAGTTTCTAGATATCTGTAGATAGAGTTAGAAGTGAGTCCTCATCTTTTGAGGACATGATTATTTCCCTATTATCTCATTAATCAGCTTATTAGTTGGAGTTAGTTAGGGACATGTCCCATCAACTCCTTACTTAGACAGTTCAGTCAGTTAGAGGCTTTCTAGACTATCATGTTTCAGACTTCAGTATGCTCAGTTTTGTTTTGGGTATTCTATTATCCCACACAAATTTTATATCATTCAGATCATGTTCAGTATTGAACCTTATGGACTTTCAGTTCATGTATCCGCATTATAAAGTAGTTTATGTAGTATAGAGGTACAAATATCAGTCATGGGTTAGCTTGTGGTTCTTCAGGGTCGTGAGTATCGTGTAGCATTTCTGGTATAAGACTTGGGGCATTAAGAACTTGGTATCAGAGCCTAAGGTTAATAGAGTCCTAGGAGGTCTGAAAGCCGCATCTAGTAGAGTCTTGTACATGGGTGTGTTGCGTGCCACATTTATGTGCAGGAGGCTATAAGATATTTTAGGAAAAGTTCCCTTCTTTCAGTATTCATGTCGTGCCAGTGAGCATAATATCAATTCAATCTCTCAGTCTAATCTGTTTCCCCCTTTCTACAGAACATGCCTCCTAAAAAAAGAAACGAAAATGAGTCAGCCCCCCAGCCCGAAGATTCTTTGGGTGATCATGTTTCTCATGCAGAGTTCAGGGCTGCATTCACTACTCTTGCTCAGTTAGTTGCCACTCAAAATGAGCAGCCAACAGTCATTTCGACCAACCTAGTGGCCAACTCAGCCGCAGCTAGGATTCGAGACTTCACCCGAATGAATCTTCCATCCTTCCTTGGGTCTAAGGTAGATGAGGACCCTTGGGAATTCATTGATCAGGTTCAGTAGGTGACAAACATCATGGGGGTAACTACTGTTGAGAGTGCTAAGCTAGATGCATATCAGTTGCAGGATGTGGCTCATACTTGGTTCAAACAGTGGAAGTCGGAGAGGTCAGATGATGCAGGTCTTATAAAGTGAGAGAAGTTTGTCACTGCATTCTTAGATAGATTTTTTTCCCAAAAGCTTAGAGAGGCTAAGGTTCTAGAATTCATCAACCTCCGGCAGGGCAATATCTCAATTAGCCAGATATGCCCCTTATGTGGTTGCAGATAGTAGAGCCAAGATGAGTAAGTTCGCTTCAGGGGTAAATGATAGCGTGGTAAATGAGTGTAGATCTTTCATACTGAATAGTGACATGACTTTAACTAGGTTCATAACTCATGCTCAGCAGATAGAGGAGCAGAAGATTAAGCTGGGGGAGAAGCAGAATAAGAGAGCGAAGACAGGTAGTTTCAACTTTGCTCAGCCTAAATCAGAAGGAGAAAAATGTTCCCAGTTTCGTCCTAAGTCATCGGTTCCATCCCCTTCTTCAACCAGTTCTCCAATTCCTAAGTTTAGGGAGGGTAACAGAGATAGAGAGCCAGGCTCTAGGTCTCAGGGTAGTATTAGAAATGTCCGAACTATCCACTTTGTCAGACTTATGGTAAGAACCACAAGGGTGCTTGCAGAGCTGGTAGCGATATCTGTTCCATGTTGGCAAGCCAGGCCACAGAGTCAGAGACTGCCCTCAGTCAGGTTATCAGAGTCATCTCTGCTCCTCAGCTTAGTCCGGTCACCCGAATCAGCTGGGTGCCACCACTAGTGCTACTAGTGGGCAATGCCTAAATCGTCTCTATGCTCTTCAGTCCCGACAGGATCAGGAAAATTCTCCTGATGTAGTTACTAGTATTTTATAGATCTTTTATATGTATGTTTACGCTTTGCTAGATCTAGGAGATTCTTTGTCTTTTGTACTCCCTATATAGCAGGCGATTTCGAAATCAGTCCCGAAATCCTAGCAGAGCCCTTTTCAGTCTCTACCCCAGTTGGTAAAACCATCATAGTCCGGTGGGTATTCAGGAACTTTTTGGTTATGATATTTTAGAAAGTCACTTCAGCAAACTTAGCTGAATTAGAGATGACTAATTTTGATGTCATTCTCGACATGGATTGGCTTTATTCCTGCTATGCCACAGTCGACTGCAGAAATAAAATAGTCCAGTTTCAGTTTTCGAATGAACCCGTCCTTGAGTGGAAGGGTAGTACTCCAGCGTTCAGAGGTCAGCTTCTTTCCTACCTTCAGGCACGAAAAATAATATCTAAAGGATGTGTCTATCATCTTATTCGAGTTAAGGATACTAGTTTTGAAACTCCCAGCCTTGAATCGGTTCCAGTTGTAAGTGAATATTCAGATGTCTTTCTCGAAGATCTTCTAGGAATTCCTCCCGAAAGGGAAATAGACTTTGACATTAATCTTCTTTTAGATACTCAGCCTATATCTATTTCGCCATACAGAATGGCACCAGCAGAACTTAGAGAACTGAAAGAACAATTGAAGGATCTCTTAGATAAGGGATTCATCAGGCCTAGCATTTCCCGGTGAGGTGCTCCAGTAATATTCGTGCACAAGAAAAATGGTTCTCTTAGGATGTGTGCAGACTACCGTCAACTCAATAAGGTCACATCAAGAACAAGTATCCTCTTCCCAGAATCAATGACTTATTTGACCAACTTCAGGGTGCCAGTTATTTCTCTAAGATAGACCTCAGATCCGACTATCATCAGCTTAGAGTTAGAGAATATGACAGTCTGAAAATAGCTTTTCGTACTCGGTATGGTCACTTTAAATTCCTAGTCATGTCATTTGGTCTTACCAATGCCCCAACCACTTTTATGGACTTGATGAACCGTGTATTTAAGCAGTACTTGGACATATTCGTCATAGTCTTCATAGATGATATCCTAGTCTGTTCTCGCAGTGAGCGTGATCATGCAGACTATCTCAGAATAGTACTTCAGACTCTCAAAAATCATCAGTTGTTTGCCGAATTCAGTAAGTGCGAATTTTGGCTAAGGTCAGTAGCATTCCTTGGTCATATCATTTCCGGTGATGGACGTAGAGTAGATCTTAAAAAGATCGAAGTAGTAAGAAACTGGCCTCGCCCTGTCTCTCCATCAGATATTAGGAGTTTCTTGGGTTTGGCTAGCTATTACAGATGGGTTTTTAAGGGATTTTCTTCTATTGCAACCCCTATGTCCAAATTAGCTCAGAAGAAAGTCAAGTTTCAGTGGTTAGATTCTTGCGAGAAGAGTTTTCAGGAGTTGAAAACTCGACTTACCTCAACTCCAGTCTTAGCTCTCCCAGATGGTTTCATAGTGTATTGTGATGCATCCAGAGTGGGTCTAGGTTATGTCTACATGCAACATAGTAAGGTCATAGTCTACACCTCCAGACAGCTTAAACCCCATGAGAGGAATTATCCTACTCATGATCTTGAGTTAGCAGTCGTAGTCCTTGCCTTGAAGATTTGGAGGCATTATCTCTATGGAGTTCATATAGATGTCTTCAAAGATCATAAGAGTCTTCAATATGTCTTTTCTCAGAAAGATCTTAATCTTCATCAGAGAAGGTGGACAGAGCTCTTGAAAGATTATGACATGAGTGTCCTTTATCATCCGGGCAAGGCCAACGTAGTGGCCGACGCTCTCAGTAGACTATCTATGGGTAGTTTTTCTCATGTTGAGGACAGTAAGAAGAAGTTAGCTCAGGAAATACATCAGTTTACCAGACTAGACGTTCGCTTAGTCAATATAGATGAGGGTGATATATGGGTTCAGAGTAGTTTAGAATCATCTCTAGTTTCTGAGGTATGAGAAAAGAAAGATAGAGATCTCAGCCTTGTCAAGTTGAAAGAGTCAGTCAAGGATCAGAAAATAGAGGTTTTCTCCCAAGGGGAAGATAGTGTTCTTCGTTGTCAGGGTTATCTTTGTGTTCCAGGTATAGGTGATATAAGGCAGCGAATTCTTACGGAAATGAATGGTGTGCGCTACTCTATTCATCCAGGGGCCATAAAGATGTACCGTGACTTGTGGGAAATCTATTAGTGGAGTAGGATGAAGAGAGACATTACAGAGTTTGTGGCTAAGTACTCCATATATCAGCAGGTTAATATAGAGCATCAGAAGCCTAGTGGGTCCATGCAGGAATTCAGTATTCCTACTTGGAAGTGGGAAGTTGTTAACATGGACTTCGTGATGGGTTTGCCTCGAACTCATCATCAGCATGATTCAGTCTGGGTTATTATAGACAGAATGACCAAATTAGCTCATTTTCTTCCAGTTCATACCTTTTATTCAGCCGAGGATTACGCTAAACTCTACATCAAGGAGTTGGTCAGATTGCACAGTATTTCGTTGTCCATTATCTCAGACAAAGGTACCCAGTTCACCTCTCATTTCTGGAAAGCATTTCAAAAGGGTCTTGGTACCCAAGTTCATATTAGTACAACCTTTCATCCTCAGACATATGGTCAAGCATAAAGTACCATTCAGACGTTAGAAGATATTCTAAGGGAGTGTGCAATCGATTTCAAGGAAAGTTGGGATGACCACTTACCTTTGATTGAGTTTGCATACAACAACAACTATCATTCCAGTATTCAGATGGCTCCATTCAAATCTCTCTATGGTAGGATATGTAGATATTAAATTGGTTGGTTCGAAGTTAGTGAGGCCTCAGTTATAGGTCCTGACTTTGTATTCGACGCCTTAGAAAAAGTCCAGTTGATTAGAGAAAAGACTCTGGGCTAATCAGAGCCGACAGAAGTCTTATGTAGATATTCGTAGAAAAATTCTCGAGTTTGAGATTGGTGACTATATATATCTAATGATATCTCCCATGAAGGGAGTGAAGTAGTTTGGCAATAAAGGGAAACGCAGTCCCCGAAATGTCGGTCCCTTCAAGATTCTCAGTCGATTCGGCAAGGTAGCTTATGAGCTCGAATTGCCTTCAGATCTAGCCTCAGTTCATCAAGTCTTTCATATCTCTTTGCTAAAGAAGTGCATAGGTGATCCATCAGTTGTAGTCCCTATTCAGAGCATTGATGTTCAGAACACTCTATCTTATGAAGAGATTCCAGTTGAAATCTTAAACTATCAGACTCGTAGATTGAGGAACAAAGAAGTCCCTCTAGTTAAGGTTCTTTGGCGAAATCAGTCCTACAGGGGAGCTACTTGGGAAATAGAGGCATACATACGTACCAAGTATCCTCACCTCTTTTTCGCCAACTCAGATCAAGCTCAAGGTAACAGTTCTCCTTAAGTTTATTCAATATCCTGTTCAGTGTTCATCACAAACTTTGTATGCAGTTTCATACTTATGTTCCCATTATAAACTTGGTATCAGTATCATTGCATATTCAGTCATGCACTCATGTATCAGTTCAGTTATGTAATTATGCATCAGACATGCATTCTCATTGTGAGAAACTTAGTTCTTCAGAACACTCAGTCATACATTCATGAATCAGTTACACATGCATCAGATATGCATGTTCAGTATTATATATTTAGCTTGTCAATCATGTCAGTTATGAGATCATTTTCCAGTTATTCATGTTCAGTATGTACGTTAGTTGTCTTTTCTCCCCTCTCAGTCTGTCTCATTCGAGGATGAATGTTCTCAAGGGGGAGATATTGTAATACCTCATACTTTTTCCTAGCTAATTTTATCTCAAGAATATCTAGTATTAGCTTCTAAATTGAATGATAGTTATTCCATGAGGAATTCTCAAGATTTTCCCTTTTTGTCGTGTAAAAAATTCAATAAGCTTTCCATCGATATAAGATTTACCCTAATCTGATAACTGGGTTAGAAGTTATGACTATTTCAAGTTCCCATCGTAAAACAGCGCCATATTAGTCAGTGGCGCGCCGCGCCACAAGAGGAAATGACATTTGGAAAATTCCAGTAGGGGCCCGCGATTATGGCGGGTCGAGCTAGGGTCCAAATTCAGAATTGTCCATTTTCTAGTGTCTCAGTGCGATTTCTCCCACGTCACACCAAAGTTTCAGGTCACAAAGGAAGTGTCAACACGATGGCTCTATGTTGCGCCATCCCTCAGTTTCCCAATTGTCAAATTCCAGTGACACAATGCGATAGCACCGCGTCATGCCAGGGGTTCAGTTCGGGAAAATTTTACTGAAATTAAATGACGCGTCTAGGGTTAAAAGGGTCAACTTTCCACCCCTATTTAAGCTCTTTAACACATGATTTAGCCATTTTTCACCCAAAATACACTCTCTTCTCTCAAAAAACTCTCAATAACAAGCCAGGGTTTTTATAGAAGATTCAATTCCAAGAAAGTTTCTTCGTCAATCTTCACGAAATCACGAACTAAGGTATGCACAGTGTTCATTCATGGATTCCTTTCTTCCATGAGAATCCCTTTTCTAAATTCAAGTCTATGGATTTTCTTATGAATTTCATAATTGGACTACTCTTTTTCATGTGGATAGTGAGAAATTGAATTCTACTCCATGTTGGGTGATAAATTCTATGTGGATTAAATTATTATAGATATAGATTCATGCAAACCTATGATTAAACCCTTGAATGATGAAATTAGAATTGAACCATGATGTTTAATTATTGTACAATGATGTTTACATGCACCATGCTTATAATATGTTTGATTAAATGCCTAGATGAAGGAAGAATGCCTAACTAGCATGATACCATGAAATCCCCATGTATGTACAAGTTATGCCGATCACATATTCTGATGAAATGCTTCTATAAATGTATTATGAATTATGATGTTAGTTATATATTCAAGTAAGTTATGCTTGGTAAGTTTCCTTCTATCGAGTCTTGGGGATACTCGTACCTGAAATATTAGTTGTGTGCTAAGAGGCATGTCATGTTTTCACTATACTCTCAGCTAAGCTATGATTCTTAGACTTCAGATAGTTTTATGACTCAAGAAATCTCCATGATCTCATGAACTCAGTCAGTTGTCAGATATCAGTAGTATTCCATCAGTTAATAGAATTCAGTAACCCAGCCCATGTTCAGTTCAATAAATCATGTTCAGAGTCTATTCAGATGGGAGTAGGAATTAGCACCGAGTGAATCCAAGGATGGGAACGCACACTATCAGATGAGGGTGTGATTCTTAGAAGTCATCCTTGCGTTTCAGAACTATGTAGCCAGCATAGGTTGAGACATCAACACTGTCCGATGAAGGTTGATGAGGTGGATAAGCACTGTCAGATAAGGCCCCCACCGTTCTCGTATATGGGACACTATAAGATGAGGGTCGCCCACGGTTTTTCCTTATCGGTGGCACGGTATTGACACCCTTCCAATTGGGGTTACAGATTGGACCCCAACTCAGCCATAATGGCGTATCAGGGATATGTCGATTAGATAACTAATTTCCACTGTTTTATGTTACAGAATCAGGACTGTCAGATATAGTCAATCAGTCTCAATAATAGAACGCAGATAGTTCTTCAAATTTCAGGACTGTCAGATACAGTCAACTCAAATACAGTACAGAACTTAGATAGTTCCATCAGATTCAGGACTGTCAGATACAGTCACTCATGTTATCAGTTATATTTAGATTTAGTAATCATGTTATCACAATATTAATGTCAGTTGTTATGTCTCATGTATGTATTCTCATGCTCATGATAGTTAGCCAGTTATTATTATTGTTCATGCATATGAACCCTATGCATTCAGCCTACCTCTCATACATACCAGTATATTCAAAGTGCTGATGTATTTATGCTATGGTGTCTTATACCATAGGTTTAGAGATACGGGCTCCAGAGCAACAGTAGATTCCAGATATCCACAGACAGAGTTAAAAGTGATTCCTCATCTTTAGAGGACATAATTATTTCCCTATTATCTCATTAATCAGTTTATTAGTTGAATTTAGTTGGGGACATGTCCCATCAACTCATTACTCAGACTGTTCAGCCAGTTAGAGGTTTTCTAGACTATCATGTTTCAGACTTCAGTATGTTCAGTTTTGTTTTGGATATTCTATTATCCCACACAAATATTATACCATTCAGATCATGTTCAGTATTGAACCTTATGGCCTTTCAGTTCATGTTTCCGCATTATAAAGTATTTTATGCAGTATAGAGGTACAGATATCAGTCATAGGTTAGCTTATGGTCCTTCGAGGTCATGAGCACCGTGTAGCATTTTGTGGCGTTACATAAGGACCTTTATATTTTTGGGCCTAGAACTTATTTGCATGCACATATTATATAAGTATATTTAGTGGGGTGTTTTGGAGATGTAAGAAAATTCAGCCTTCTCTACATTTTACTCTCTCTTCATATAGTGAAACCTCCTTTGCCTCTGCCCATGGTTTTTTCCGCAAGGATGTCCATGTAAATCTGTGTGTTGTTCTTTTTTTTCTTTTACTTGTGGTTTGCTTATTCTGTCCGAATCATAACAGTTTCCACTAAAAATGAGAAGTTTCCCTTACATACCTATTTATATTAGATCCAAAAAATACATCAGCAATATAAATAAAAAGAGTTTGGACCAAATAAGAAAATACAGATGAAACATTTTTATTTGATTTTTGAGCATGTTGTCCAAGGTACGATTGATCAAGCCACTCGTACCCTTGAATACGAGTCGTAACCACTTCCTCCTCCCCTCTTGTATCATAAGCAACCTAGGAGGATGACATTCTATCCTCTATATGAGTGGATCTCCCCTCAATCATATCCTAAGTATATGAGTCGTACCAAGTGAATCGTATGGGCCTAGATTTGAACCATGGAGTGGACTATTTTGTATACGAGTGGTGCATACCATTAGGGCATGAGTCGTATCCTTTGGATATGACTCAAGGGCGTCCACTCGTATCCTAACCAATGTAGAAGGCATAGGAGGAGCCTAGGGTACGAGTCAGGGTACCACTCGTACTCTAGGGTACGATTGCTTAAGGAGTCTGATGGATATAAATAATTCATATAATTGAGTATATAAAAATTATATTTTTAAATAAAATATGAATAATTATATTCTATCCTTGCATATTTTCTGACGAATTCTACAGAAAAAAGAGTACAAGAGAAGACTAAAAGAAGAAATAAATTATTTGAATAAATAAAATTTTTTTACGGGTGTCACCACAATTTCATAGCCACAACCGTGGAACTTTTTGAAAGAAGTAAGAAAGTTCATGGGTGATGATCTTCACTTCAAAGCTTACTTACACTCGTCAAGTGAAGGAGTGAAACAAGTGAAGGTTTGAAGAAGAAGTTACAAGTTGACGGTTACAACCACCACTTCAAAGAATGCATTCATTGGTTCAATATTATAATTTTCTATAAATAAAGGTATATTTTTTATTATTAATCATACACCAATTAGCAAAAACAAAGTGTTGGTCTCTGTAACACCCCATACTTAATTATGTGCATTAGTCATAGTTATATGTGTTGGAGTATATGTATTGATCCTAAGTTAGGTATATATGAGTTTAAGTATGAGTATTGATTATTTTGAGATGGTTTCAAGTGTATAATTTGATTATATGTGTATGGGAATCGACTTTATTTATACCGAAATTTGCTCGTCGATGGTTCCATACGAAGTTTATTGAATAAGATTTCCAACGATATAAAGATTTCCAAAAACGGATAAGTTTCGGATATAATCGAGCACGTTCGAAACTATAAAACGGCGGCCGGGATAATTGTGAACAGTAAATGTGCAGGAAATTCAAACTACTGAGGCCTGCCAGTTTTTTGGGTCGACTTTAAACGATCATAAATCTATCAATATAATGAACTGGGAGAGATTATCAAAAGAAATATCTTTGAGTCTTCTTTCCAATGCAATTGGTTTCATTCAAATCCAACATCTGAGTAAGGAGTTATACTCGTTTTACTTCAGCCTCTCAAAACTGATTTTTAGGGTCAACTTCAAACGATCATAACTCCTTGTACACGACGAACTAGGTGGCCTACTTTATCTGAAATGAAAGACCTTTGAATTATCTATCCAACGATACCAATTTAACCCAAATCCGATATCGGAGCAAAGAGTTATGGCCGATTTACTTTAGCCTGTCAAAACAGTCCACCATGGACAGATTCGGACTTACTTAAAATTTTAAGGGCAATATGGTCATTTTCCATCACCTCATGGACGAAAATTGGTCTTTATATACATACACTTAGCCTCATATCCATCATTTTTATCCAAATTATTGAAGAATAAGGAAACCCTATCCTAAGTTTAACTCCAATTATCTTGTGATTCAACCGTAGAAAATCCAAATTGATTCCGTAGTTGTGTTCACCATCTCAAGGGCTTCGAGAAGCACCCGTTATTTGGGCCAACAGGACTTCAAAGTCAAAAGGATCATTTTATGGTAAGGATGTAAATTATGTTGATGTTATTTATATGGATATGTATATATATATATGCATGTGAGCATAAGAAGTATGTTATTTGATTGTTGTTGAAAGATGATTGGAAATGATGTTGGATCATTCTTGTGCATGGTTAGATTATGTTGAATTGTGAAAGGATTTGGTGTGATGATGTGGTATTGATGATGTGGTATTGAAATGGTGATTATATATATATATACACATAAACCTATTGTTAAAGTTGGTTTTTGGAATGTTTTGCAAATATTGGTTGTATGGAATTATGGAAGAGAATTGTGGTGTTGGGTTGCTAATACTAGATGCCAAACATTTCATTGTAGATAAGTGATTTGTAAAGGCGGGAAGTTGTGTTGAATTGGTATCCGAATCTACGACGAGGTATGTAAAGCATACTCTAACGATGTTCTTTGGCATGAAAACACCAATGTTCCATCAAGTAAGATTCCGAGGTTGTCCAAAAACATGTATTGCTCTACATTACCAATGAAGTTGTTTCCATTCTATAGAGTGTCAAAATGTTTCATTGATATACCAAAAGGCTCCTATTTCATTGTTGTGATATTGATGATTCTGAAACACATTGTTGATGTACCAATGAGTCCTTATTACATCGTTATTGTATAGAAGGTCTATTACTTGTTTCCTATTGATGTATGGTTGTTCCGAAGGTACTATATTGGCATGAACACTAATGTAATAATCTCAAAAGCTTTTGAACGAAGTTATTGGAAAGATCTCTTATGTGTGTTACTTGATATACGTGTGGGTGGTATCCCAGGGGCATAAGCCTAGCATGGATCGATCCCTATTTATGTGTTTATGGGTGGTATCCCAGGGGCATAAGACTAGCATGGGTCGATCCCAGTTGATATGTACTGGGGGCAGCCTAATGGTCACAGTACGGTACAGTATTGATTATTGTTAGGTGGTTGGAGGTTCGGGAGGAGGAGGTAATGGCGAATGATAATTGTAAAGAATGAAATGAACGAATGTATACCGTTCCAAAAATGTGTTTGAATTCAAGAACCCAATTCAGATTAATGATAATGTACATGATCCTAAAAGTGTTTATGAAGTGTGGTTCACTTCTATTATGATTTATTCACTTGCATCTGATTTTCTTGATCCCCTATATCACATATGATTATTTACAGCTTTACATACTCAGTACATATTTTGTACTGACGTCCCTCACGGGGGACCTGCATTTCATGCTGCAGGAACAGGTGCTTCAGCTTATTCACAGCATAGATAGGAGCCAGGTCATACAACTATTGTTGGTGAGCTCCAGTTTGCTTCGGAGCTTTTCGAGTCGGTTCCTTATGTTTTGTTATTGTACAGGAGTCATGTATGGGCGGGGGTTTATCCCGACCCTAGTGATGTCATGTATATATATCCTAGAGGCTTTGTAGACATAAGGAAGGGTAAAGTCATGGAAGTTTATATAGTGATGTTATATCTGTATACGTGGTGGCCCCGACGGCCAAGTGTTATATATATATCTATATATTTGTGTGTGTTGTGCTGATACAGGTAGTTAGATTCTTCTATATGCAGCGAAGTGCTGTCCAAATTTTTGGTGACATGTAAGTGAAAGTACAGGTATTTGAACGGGTTCTCCCAGGCCTTCTCGGCTTCGGGTGCCAGTCCGGCCCGATGGGATTTTGGGGCGTGATAGTCTCTTGTAATAAAAATATTTCTTCAAGTCTTTTCTATATATCTAGTTTCTTAAATTTAAGTTTTTTTCTACTTACATAATGAAGTGATCTTGCATTGGGAGCGTTGAAGAAACTTGGTATAATATTATAATATCAATCTTATTTTAATTCTTTCAAAACTTGATTTTATTTAAAAGCTAAATACTTCGTGTTGAAATACTTTTATTAGAAATTAGCGTTACTTGATATTTTATATCATAGTTATAGTTATATTAAGTTGTACTTCCCACAAGGAAGAAAACTAAATATACTATAAGTATTTCATAAAATATAGGTAATAATAATTTTTAGTCACTTGTTATTTCAAATCTTTAAAATTGTTTCTTTTAATCCTTATCCTCACGGAAGGATTATTTTAAACTATTTCTTCGATTTAAATAATCTCTGCCTTATTTGTTTCAATTCGTATCTTCGCGGAGAGATTGACTAAACTAAGATTGTTTATTTGAGGGTTCTTTATCTTATTTCTTTTAATTTGTATCCTCGCGGAGAAATTGTCTCAAATAAGTTTATTGATTTAAAGATTACACACAAGGGGTCTTTATTCCTCATAAACACATAAATCACGTCTAGAAAGTTATTCTATAATTTTGTAGAAATTACTAAAATAATGATTTTATTATAATAAACATAACAAGTGAATTCAACAACCCCCAACTTCCTCTCCATGATAATCTTTTAAACACTATTTCTTTACATAGTTTTTTAAAACTTTAGAAATTACTCTCATTTCATCAATTTGATCTCAAATAGTAGTCAAAATACCATAAGTTTGTAGCAATTTCAATCTCTGTGGGACGATATCTTAAACTATACTAGATTTGACAGAGCACGAGCAACAAAATCTTATATAATTTGGACTCGTCAGAGTCATATGGGGGAGTCGTACCCCTAAATAGGGTCACTTTTCATTTTTTAACTTAAGGCCTTGTGGTCATTTCCATTGCCTAAAACTTTAATCTCTCTCATTATATAAGACATTGTAGCCTCTTAAGCCCTCATTTTACATGACTCAAACATTACAAAACACTCTCAAAGTTCTTGGAGTAAGATTGGAGGTTAGGGTTTGGAGGATGTGCATCTAGAGGCAAGAAGAGTCAAGTTGTCTTGGTGGATCATCTTGGTTAAGGCATGTAACTCTTCTCCTTGTTAAAAAACTCTAAACTCATGTATTTCACACTTGAATTAGTAAGTGTACATGATAATTTTGGAATCAATTGAAAAGGGTTTTGTTGCTTAATGATGGATAATGATGATTCTTATCTAGACTTGTGTTTATACATGTTATTGATGATGAATTGTACTTGTGGATGCTTGTTGTATGTGGTTCAACATGATAGTCTTGATTAATCCAAATCTTGATAATTTCTACCATGAGAATGGCCTTGTTAAAGGTATGTACATAAGGTGTGTGTGAAAATGTCTAAATGAATTATCTAGTCTCATGTTTGTGATGTTTGAAACTAGGGCAATGAACCAATAAGCACGAACGATTAATGAATGGTAGTGTAAAGGTATTGTGAACCATGTACAGTGAAATTGATGATATTTTTGGATTAATGACTAATAAGGAGTTGAAGCCCCTAAACATGAAAATAAACTTGACATGTGTGTTGAGCCTAAATATGTGAGAATATGGAGTAAACTTACTAATGATATGTGAATAATTGCGTGGATCTTGATGATCGTAAATGTACTTAATGATGAGCAAAACTAAGACATTTAGTCTATTGAAGTAATTAGTGGTTAAATGGCGTTGTGAAGGTTAAATATGTGTCTATGGAATCGGTATAGTAAACATGAACGGGTCATGACAATGACTAGATGAATGTGAATACTTGTGGATGGTTGGTAAAGACCTTGTTAGCCATGTATTGAGTCATAGTGATTGTAAATGCTTGGTAAATGGTTGATAAGAACCATGTTAATCATGTAATTAATTAGCTTATGGTTTTAAATGGGGTGATGACCCTATAAGTATAAATGATTGATAATTGGTAATGTGTAGATGTTGCTTTCCATGTAATTTGTTAAGCTAGGTCCATGTTGGTTTGATGGCCAATAAAATATGTTCAATTCCCTAAGCTTAAACTTGAAATTGTGTGAGGAACTAAAGTGTGGCATAGAAATGTTAATGAAGAATGAATGAGATAGTAAGGGTCTTAATGACCGCCGATTGAATTGAATGATGACTTGGATTGTCGCGTTGGCCTAATAAAGTGTTTAATTGATAAATATTTTCATGAAGACCTTATGGTACCGTGTGGATCTTGATGACCATGAATTAAATTGTATGATGAAATGTGTCAAGGCATCGGCCTACTAAATGGTTGAGCAATGAAGGCTCCTATGAGGATCATGTGGTCATGTATCGTGTTGAATTGGCTAAATGAGCTAGAGTCCTTAACTGTGAAATGAATTGGATGAGTGTATATGCATGAACTAATGGGTCAAGAGTTCAAATGGTGACTAATAACGACGGGCGATTTTAGTTCCTCGTCTAAAGATATGATTAGTGATTTGAGTTCTTAGTCCTATGAAACGACGGGTGATTCAAGTTCCTCGTTTAATGACACAGCTAGTGATTCGAGTTCCTAGATCGGTTATATGAAATTTGAGTTTCTAGTTTGAAGAGATTTCTTGAGGTTAAAATACCTCATCAAATAAAATGGCTAGTGATTCGAGTTCCTAGACCGGTGAAATGACTATCGATTCGAGTTCCTAGTCCAATCAAACAATGAGTGATTCGAGTTGCTCATCTAATAAAACAGCTAGTGATTCGAGTTCCTAGTCCGATGAGACGGCTAGTGATTCGTGTTCCTAGTCCGATGAGATGGCTAGTGATTCGAGTTCCTAGTCTAAGGAGACGGCTTGTGTCCTGTGATTTCCCTGCCTAATGAAATTAGTTGAATTGGTTAACTTGGTTGACTCGGTCAAAAGTAGTGTGTTGGTTGAGTTGGTTTGGGGTTTGGATCCCCTTTGACTACTGTAACGAAAATTTAAGGTTATAAAATTGGTAAGGTAGAAGATTAAAAGTTCTTCACTTCATGTCTCATGAATGAATGAATTGAGAATACATGCTAAGTTTTGATTTTCCTTTGGAAGCATAATATGAACATGTCGTGTGAGTATGTGTTTAAGAATATGATTAAAGTTCTATGCCTAATAAGAACGGTTTGAACCTAAGTGTGGAATATTGGAGTCCTCTACTTTATGTCTCATGATTGAAGAGTTCGAGAATATTGTCAAGTATTAATATCTCATTGGCATGTGATATGTATCTATATGTACGTATAAGTGTATGAATGTGATTGAATATGATATATTGACTTGTTGTTAAATGATGATGTTATTTTATCCTTATTCTTGAGTTACATGCTAGCGCTCCAACCCCTAACTATCTCAGGATGCTATATCCCCACGCGACATAGAGGTCAGAGTATTGATGTTGGGCGTATTTACACGCCTAAAGCACTATAATTTACCCATATTTTAGCTAAGTTTTAAGGACAAAATATATAATTCCTGCACTTTTAGTCCTTTTTCCTGTAAGTGAGCTAACCAACGTGATTAGCATGTTTTCAGGTATAAATAATGAAGATTTCAGCATTTTGTGGACCGTTGGGCAGCAAAGAAAACTTCATGTAAGAGGGAAGACAACTTCTGGAAGCTTGTGGACTGAAAGTGATGCATGAAAAACTTGTCCCGGGCAAAAACAGTATTTCTAAATACTTGGGGATCAGCAGTAACCTAGTAGGAATATGACAAGGATAAAAACCCTATTTCAGTAGGACAAGGATAAAAACCCTATTTCAGTAGGACTAGGACAAGGATGTTATAAAAATCCTATTTGCTGAATTTTTCAGCATTGATTCTATTTTCTATCCGACTTTTCTATTCATTCTATTTTATTCAATTCTATTTTTCTTTTATTCGACATTTAGTACTATTCACGTTACTTTCTGACAGAGAAAGCACGGCTCTTGTGACCAACGTGAGATCGTTCAAGCTTTGGTACGATGATGATGTTTATTGTGATCTCCGTTGCACTCATGAGTAGCTAAACTTCTCTGTTAGGGTTATGGAAGCCTTGTGATATACTATCTATTACTATGAGTTTGTGAATTCTTGATGCGTATGCTACTTATATCATTACTCTCTTCATCTTAATTGAATTCTTCTGGTTGCAAACATATAGAATACGCCAGTATAGCACTAAGTTGTTCGAGAGAAAAGTTACATGTCTGGAAAAGAGAGTGTGACAAGGAAATAGGGCTACCAACCCCTGTTTACGAGTTAATGCCGTAACTGGATTAACCTCTTGGAGAGTTCGTACCGTTAGTACACACTTTAAGCTCAAGAGAGTTAAAGTGAGATAATCCTTGATGGTCGAGAGACGCTAGGATTTACCATTAGAATACGAACCTCTATAAGTGCATGCATGTCTGAATTCTGCATAACTCATAGTTAATAGATACGTAGAACTCATAAGGTGGACATAACCCTAACTTATAATTCTCATTGATTTAATCTTACTAAACAAAGCTTTCCGTTGTTACTTTGATACTCTTAATTCACGCCACAATTAAATCCCCCCTTTCCGTAGAATTTTCGACCAACAGTCTACTAATAGTTGCATACTTAGTTACCGAGTATTCCCTGTGGGATTCGACACCCAACCCAGTTGGATTCTATATTTGACAGCGACCGCTTACACTCTTACGAGAGCTATAGTTTGAGCGTTATCAAATTTTGGCGACGTTGCCGGGGAATACGGTTGTCAACTAAGTTTGTGATAGTTACTAGACTCTTTGATCAAAGATTCTTGTATTTTACTTTTAGTTGTTGTTTTTGTTTTATTCAGGTTTTGTTCAGTGCATGCCAAACACCCGAAGTTCAGGTCAACCGTTATTACCTATCAATCCTGAATCACATCGTATTGGTAGAATGAATGCACAACGTGACATTGAAAGAAGGGCTGCTCAACAGGAGCAAGCTAGATTAGCTGCGTTGGCAGCTGCTCAAGTGCATCAACAGAATATTGATAATCCAGGCCGGGCAACAAATTCTGATGATGAGGACCTGGGGGATGAGGAGCTACTGAATCCTAGGCGTACAGATGAGGTGGCGACACCTGGGAACAGAAAAGATCGTCAAGCTAGATTCAGGCCTGAACGCCGAGCTATGCAGATTTCTTTTGAGGATGATGATGATGATTTGGATGGGGCTGGTGCCACATGAGCAATTATTCCTCCACCCTTGGCACCTGGAGCCAAGTTTAATATCACCAGCACCATGATTCAGCTATTGCAGCTCAAGGGATTGTTTGGTGGACTTGCAGGTGATGATCCAAATATGCATCTGATCAATTTCATCTCTACATGCAAGTCATTCGACAATCCAGGCGTTGGACAGAATGCTATTCGGCTGCGCTTATTTCCATTGTCTCTGTCTGGGGAGGCAACTCTATGGTTGAATGGGCTAACTCCTGATTCTATCACTAATTGGAGGCAATTGAAAGACGCTTTCCTAGAAAGGTTCTTTTCGCCATCCAAGAGAGCACAGTTGAGAGATAAGATCAGCAACTTTCGACAGCTTCCAACTGAAGCTCTTCATGAAACATGGGAGAGGTTTAAGAAGAAGCTTATGCGGTGCCCAAACCATCATATGACCAACGTCCACTTGATGGAGATATTATACAGATCTCTGAATTCGGTGACTAAGCCAGTAGTGGATAATGCAGCAGGAGGGTCATTCATGGACCTTACCTTTATTCAGGCAAGTGATATGCTAGATCGTATGACGAAGCAAAGTAGAGCTTGGCATACCAGGGATTCTGAGGTAGCAAGCTCTACTATATCTATTGGCATGAGTGCAGAACAGAGGCGAAGAGAAGAGGAACGTGACCAGGATATGGCTCACATGAAAACGCAGGTGGATCTTCTTACCAAGCATCTATTATCAGGGAAGACCGAAAAAGTCAAAGCTGTTGTGTCACAGGGAAGAGATGGATCTGATTCTGAGGAAGAAGCTAACTACTTGAATAATCAAGGGGGTTTTCGAGGCAATGCCCAAGGAAATCAAGGTCGAAACTATTATGATAAATCTGGAAACAAGAACCGTGATCAAGGTAGTTGGAAGAATAAGACTGACAGGAGTGGTTTGTATATTCCTCCTGGAAATCGTGAGGTTGTGGCATCTGGCTCTGGGAAGATGTCCATGGAAAATATGATGGCTAAGCTGTTAAAAGGAGTGGAGGCAACCAACACGGGAGTAACTGAGGTAGTAAATGATTTGTCCTCAATAAGGCAATTGGTTGACTCGCATTCTACTGCAATAAAATAGCTGGAGCAACAATTGAGTCAACTTTCAGCGACATTCAACCAAAGAAAGGCTGGAACGCTACCTAGCGACACTGTGCAAAACCCAAGGAATGATGGATCATGTATGGCTATTACTACCAGGACTGGTAAAGTGTTGGAAAGTCCGTCCAAAGGCAAGCAGGTAGTTGATAATACAGAGGAGAATGTTCTTGATACAGAGTTTGAAGATGCCGTAGAAGCTGAAGTGAGGGCTCATGATGTTACACCTAGACGTCACCAGCCTGAAAAGATTGATAATCAAAAGCAAGATAAAAAGGAAGTGGTGGAGAAAACGATTCCTCTTCCACCACCACCTTTTCCTCAGAGACTGAAGAAGAAAGCTGATGACACTTCTGAAAAGGTTGATAATCGGAAGCAAGATAAAGAGGAAGTGGTGGAGAAAATGATTCCCCTTCTACCACTACCTTTTCCGCAGACACTGAAGAAGAAGGCTGATGACACCAGGTTCAGTAAATTCATGACTATGTTGAAGCAGCTGACTATTAATGTTCTTTTGGTGGAGGCGCTAGAACAGATGCCTGGGTACGCTATATTCATGAAGGACCTTTTGACAAAGAAGCGGGCAGTAAGCTATGAGCTGGAAGATAATGTTCATCATTGCAGTGCAATTGCCATGAGATCTTTAGTACAGAAGAAGGCAGATCCTGTTGCTTTCATTATTCCTTGCACGATTGGATCATTGGATTTTGCTAAGGCGTTGTGCGATTTGGGAGCTAGCATCAATTTGATGCCGCTATCCGTGTACAGAAAGTTAGGGTTGGGTGACCCTACACCAACCAATATGCGGCTCGTGATGGTAGATAGGTCGGTAAAACGACCTGTGGGTATCTTGAATGATGTGTTGGTGAAGGTTTCCACCTTCATCTTTCCTGCAGACTTTATTATTTTGGATTGCGAGGTGGATTCTGAAGTTCCCATAATCTTGGGATGCCCTTTCCTCGCAACTGGAAGTGTGCTTATTGACTTAAGAGCTAATGAGCTTTTATTTCGGATGAATGACGAAGTGGTCCGTTTTAATGTATGCAAAGCAATGAAGCAGCCCAGCAATATGAATGTGTTCTCTGTAGATGATGTTTATTATGAGGATGAGAAAGAATTATCTGTAGAGAAGTAGCCTACTGTTGAGTCACTATCTGATGAGCTGTTGAATTTTGAGCGTGAGGAGGCGGAAGAACATGATGAAACTCTTTGTGATCTAACAGGAATAGGGTCCTATTCTCATGCTCCTAAGAAGCTGGACCCTGATCTTAAGAATCGACCTTCACCGATAGCGAAGAATTCCATTGCAGAGCCACCATTGCGAGAATTAAAAGAGCTGCCCAGTCATCTAAGGTATGCGTTCTTGGGAAGTGGAAATACACTTCCGGTGAGTATTGCGGCTGATTTAGGTGAACAACACATAAAGGCTCTCATCTCTGCTCTGAAGAGGTACAAGAGAGCTATGAGTTGGACTATTGATGATATAATTGGTATCCCTCCTGGGATATGCATGCACAAAAGTCATCTCAAAGAAGATTGCATGCCTACAAGTAAGCATCAGCGTCGTCTGAATCCATTCAAAAAATGATGCACCATATATCTCGATGAAGTCTAAGTAATCGAGATAACTATGTCGTGCCGCGACAATAAATCAAGCGCTAGATGGGAGGCAACCCATCGTCTTTAATTATTTTGTTTTACTAGGAGTTTGTTTTTGTAGTCGAGCCACGACCAAAACTAAGGCGCTTGGTGGGAGGCAACCCATCTTTCTAATCGTTTTGGTTGTTTTTGAGTAAGTGTAGGTGCAAGACGTATAAAGGAGGAGATTGGTCTCAAATTTTGATTTGGAAGTATGCTATGTTAAAGGTGGTAAGTTAGGAGTGAAGAAGCAAAGGCTATCGGTTAGGCATTGCCTATGCAAAACTAGGCAATGGTAAAGGCAAGGCCTATGTAAATCTAGGCAACGAACAAGGCAAGGCCTATGCTATGGCTAAGCTCTCGAATTCTACAATGCCATAGCATAGGCGCCGCCTATGCCCAACAATGCCATAGCATAGGCACCGCCTATGCCCAACAATGCCATAGCATAGGCACCGCCTATGCTCAACTAGGCAAAGCATTAGGCGTCGCCTATGCCAATGCCTTTGCTCTCTGAATCTAAAATGCCATAGCATAGGCGCCGCCTTTGCTTCCCAAATCTCTCAAAACTTTTCTTTTTTTCATCTAACCTTTCAAGATCATCTTCCGAATCCATCACCAAATAGAATGGCCTCAAAAGGATGACAAGGAAAACAAAGAGCGCCCACCTCACAGAAAGGTAAGAAAAGAGGAAGAAAAGAGCAAGGTGAATCCTGCGTTCTGCAAATACCTCGACGCACTCTTGGAATCAAGTGGGTTACATTTTGAGGAACTTTTGAGGATGACGACTCTGGTGATGATTTCTACACAGGGGGTATGACCCCAGACATAGAGGAGGAATCCGACTAATCAGGTTTTCCTTATTTATTTCCACTGAGGACAGTGTGTCCCATCTAAGTGTGGGGTGAGGGTATTTGTATGCTGTATTATACTTCTTTGCCTGCATCTATTCTCGTTTGTAGTTAAATTTTTAGATTTTTAGATTTTTTTTAGATTTTGCATGAAATTGTTCTGATAGGCGGCATGGTATTATGACAAGAGTTTGTGCTAAAATCATTGCTATTGAGACATTTAGGCTCCAAGTGTGACTCACTGTGTGATAAGTGTGTGGTTTAATTCTGACCATGTGCCTTGTGTTTGTGAGATTATAGTATATTCTGTGTTGTGACTGATGCTAGAGCTTGCCTGATGTGTGTGTAAAGTGAAATAAAGAGTGCAAGTTTAGGAGATGATTTAGGCATTTCTTTGGCAGCCTATAATTGTTTACCTTCTTTTGACCTACCTGTGTACATTTATCCTAGTTAACCCCCTTTGAGCCTTTAGCCATTTTCTTTGACAGCCTCATATGTAGCCTAATCCATTTTTTTCAAGACCATAATTTGATCCTAATTCCTAGGCGCTTTAAATTGTAAAGTCATGTGACAAAATAAGAGGAAATTGGGTGAGAGTGATGCCTTAGAGTGTATTGGTACTTGAATTTGTTATGAAAAAGTGTGGCTATTATAGAGGTGTGTTATAAAGAAAAAAGAAAAAAAAATGAGAAGAAAAATAAAAAGTTAATTCTGTTTAAAATTGAATAACAAAATAAGTGAAAAGGGGTGGTAGATAAAAGAAAGGTAGCAGGGTTGTTTAAAAGAGAGAAATTAATGACATAACGTAGTGTATTAAAGCGCTTAGGGAACTTAGTCACTATTTCTAGCCAAAATAGTCCTACCTGTCCCTTAGCCTACATTACAACCTGTAAAGACCTAGTTGATCCTAAGATTAGCATTCTGATATTTAGTGGAGCATTACACTAAGGGCAAGCCTATGGTCATCAGTTGCAACATATGAATTTTTGTGAGAGTGAGAGCAAGGAGAATATTGTACCCATGTTTCGAAAAATGCAAAACTTGTGAGTGATTATGGGTGATATCTTGTGTGAGACACACATGGTTGACGAGTTTTGGGTAGTTGTGTATGATTCTTTGTGCCTTAACTTGTGGATACGAATTAGCCATCATCACGAGTCTATGTTGGAGGTTGAATTGTTTCTAGCACTGATCAAGAAAACTACTCTTTGTTAATAATTGTCGTGCCTGTCTTGATGAATATTTTGTGTTGTTACTATGAAATCCTAAGTAGATGTTTGGATGGACGTAATATTTTGTTCGAGGACGAACAAAGCTTTAAGTGTGGGGTGTTGATGTTGGGCGTATTTACACGCCTAAAGCACTATAATTTACCCATATTTTAGCTAAGTTTTAAGGACAAAATATATAATTCATGCACTTTTAGTCCTTTTTCCTGTAAGTGAGCTAACCAACGTGATTAGCATATTTTCAGGTATAAATGATGAAGATTTCAGCATTTTGTGGACCGTTGGGCAGCAAAGAAAACTTCATGTAAGAGGGAAGACAGCTTCTGGAAGCTTGTGGACTGAAAGTGATGCATGGAAAACTTGTCCCGGGCAAAAACAGTATTTCTAAATACTTGGGGATCAGCAGTAACCTAGTAGGAATATGACAAGGATAAAAACCCTATTTCAGTAGGACAAGGATAAAAACCCTATTTCAGTAGGACTAGGACAAGGATGTTATAAAAACCCTATTTGCTGAATTTTTCAGCATTGATTCTATTTTCTATCCGACTTTTCTATTCATTCTATTTTATTCAATTCTATTTTTCTTTTATTCGACATTTAGTACTATTCACGTTACTTTCTGACAGAGAAAGCACGGCTCTTGTGACCAACGTGAGATCGTTCAAGCTTTGGTACGATTATGATATTTATTGTGATCTCCGTTGCACTCATGAGTAGCTAAACTTCTCTGTTAGGGTTATGGAAGCCTTGTGATATACTATCTATTACTATGAGTTTGTGAATTCTTGATGTGTATGCTACTTATATCATTACTCTCTTCATCTTAATTGAATTCTTCTGGTTGCAAACATATAGAATACGCCAGTATAGCATTAACTTGTTCGAGAGAAAAGTTACATGTCTGGAAAAGAGAGTGTGACAAGGAAATAGGGCTACCAACCCCTATTTACAAGATAATGCCGTAACTGGATTAACCTCTTGGAGAGTTCGTACCGTTAGTACACGCTTTAAGATCGAGAGAGTTAAAGTGAGATAATCCTTGATGGTCGAGAGACGCTAGGATTTACCATTAGAATACGAACCTCTATAAGTGCATGCATGTCTGAATTCTGCATAACTCATAGTTGATAGATATGTAGAACTCATAAGGTGGACATAACCCTAACTTATAATTCTCATTGATTTAATCTTACTAAACAAAACTTTCCGTTGTTACTTTGATACTCTTAATTCATGCCACAATTAAATTCCCCCTTTCCGTAGAATTTTCGACCAACAGTCTACTAATAGTTGCATACTTAGTGACCGAGTATTCCCTGTGGGATTCGACACCCAACCCAGTTGGGTTCTATATTTGACAGCGACCGCTTACACTCTTACGAGAGCTGTAGTTTGAGCGTTATCAAGTATCTTCTTCTTCTATGCAGTGAACAGGTGTTCTAGCGGATTCGTACATTAACCTTGAAATGGTGAACTTCCATACTCCAAAAGACCTACCTCTCATAGTTACATTACTCTATGTCATAGACTTGTATATATTTGGAACTTGACTATTGTCGAGGGCTTGTCCCGACATATTATTAATTTTGGTTCGTTAGAGGTTCTGTGGATGACGGTGGACTTGGGTATTTTGGCTAGACCATTAGCGTTAATGAAATGTTAGTTATTGTCTAAGTGTTGTATATTAGCCTTATATTTTTGCTATCTTATTATAAGGTCGGGATTTACCCGACCCTTGTGGTTATTGTGATGACGATTAGGTTGGGTTAATGGGGCGACCTCCGATTTATGTGAGATTGAGGTGCCCATACGATATGTCCCAATTTCGTAGTGTGTCAACAGACTAGCCTACTCTACTAGTTGCTATATTGGGTCTAGGTATAGGGTTATATTCAACACCCCCCAAGTTGGAGGGTAACAAAACACTTAACTTTCCAAGATGAAAATAATGTGTTGCCCCAGGTAACACCTTAATAAATATATCATCCAACTGCGAAGCACTCAGAGTATGATGTAAGATAATCAAACTATCACCCAGTTTGGTGCGAACAAAATGACAATCTAATTCAATATGCTTAGTACATTCATGGAAAACAGGGTTCTTCACAATATGAATTGCAGACTGATTATCACAAAAAATAGGGATAGGCAAAGTAGAAGAGAAACCAAATCAGAAAGTAACTGATGCAACCAAGTAATTTTACCCGTATCTTTGCACAAGGAATGACATTTAGATTCAGCTGAAGATAGCGAGACAACAGGCTGCTTTTTAGACTTCCAACTAATCAAACTACCACCAAGCAAGATACAAAAGTCAGTGGCAGAACGCCTACTGTCAGGGCATGATGCCCAATCACTATCATAGAAGACCTGCAGATACATATTAGGTGAGTTATTAAAAAATAAGCCAAGGCTATGAGTGACCTTCAAGTAGCGTAGGAGGTGCAATGCAGTTTTCACATTAGAGGCACAAAAGTGTTGCATAAATTGGCTCAAGTACTGAACTGCAAACGAAAGATCAGGTCTAGTATGAGTGAGAAAATTCAGTTTGCCAATTAAACTCCTGTAGACCTCGGGTTGAGATAAAGGTTCGTCCATGTTAGCAAATAATTTTTCATGAAGCTCAAGGGAGCAGGTCACTGAGAAGAAATATCACAATTGTAATATTTAATCAAATCATGGATGAACTTGTTTTGATACAACAGAATGCAACATGAGGAATATAACACTTCAATACTAAAAAAATAATGCAGCAACCCTAAGTCCTTAATCTTAAACTGATTGTGAAGGATCATTTTAAGAGCAAAAATTTCATCAAGATCAGTCCAGTCAAAACTATGTCATCAACATAAATAACCAGGATAACCAGAGAAGAACCAGAACCCCGTGTGAACAAAGAATAATCATTCAAGGAGTGATGACAACCCCTAAAATGAAGGGCTTCAGACTGCTTGGCATATCACTGCCTGGAAGCCTTTCTAAGACCATAAGGGAACTTTTTCATCTTACAAACCATAGGAACAAAAGCAAAAATAGTAAGACTAAGAGGGAGCTTCATATACACCTCCTCATCCAAATCACCATGAATAAAGGCATTATTGACATCAAGCTGAAAAAGAAACCAATGATGCTTAACAACAACAACAATAAGGATCTTAATAGTAGACATTTTAGCAACAGGGGAAAAGGTCTCATGAAAATCAGTTCCTGCAATCTGAGTGTCTCCCTGAACCACTAATCGAGTTTTACACTGTTTCAGGGAACCATCGGCTCTACAATTGATTTTGTAAATCCACTTGCAACTAATAAATTTCTTGCTAAAAGAAAGAGGAACAATAAACCAAGTATTATTAGTCTCCAAAGCAGTAAATTCCTGTCTCATAGCATCTTGCCATTAAGGAAAGACAACATCTTGAGAGTAAAAGTGAGGCTCAAATAGGGGTGGTGATTGTTGACCAAATATTGAAGTATAAGAAGGAACAGACCTGGAACTGAAATTATGCAAGAAATAAGTGTGAAAAACATAATCTTAAAGGTAAGGTGGAGGATTCAAGGTTCTGGAGGATTTCTGTGAAGGGAGAGGAGTGGTTCGGAAAGAAGCTAAAGAGAAAATCTAGAAGGAACCTAGATCTGATACCATATTAAATCCATAGAAATGTCATAAACGAGAGACATTCTTTAATGAAGAAAGAAGCTTCTAGAGAGAAAAATGAAAAATATTTGATGTTTCCACTAAAAATAAGAAGACTCCTTTACATAAAATGGGCCTGGGTCTATTTATATTAGACCCGAAAAATACATCGGCAATATAAATGAAAAAGAGTTTTGTCCAAATAAAAATATATAGATTAGCCCACTCCACCAGTTGCTACATTGGTTCCAGGTACAGGGTTATACTCAACACAACTTTCACAACTTTTATCAAAATTTAGTTTTCCTAATTTTATGTTAGATTAAGTGATTATCTCATACCACTGGTAGTTCTAAAGGAATATTGCATTCAGGGTGTAGGTTCAGAGAGCGACAGTGAAAGAGTATTTAACTTTTGTGTGCGGAGAGAAAAGAAAATTAGATTGATGTGTTCTGTGGAAGAAGGTAGATGAAAATTGGGTGTTAATGGCACGGAGAGGCAAGTTTTGAAAATTATGTGGTGGTGTGTTTTTGTGAGTGGAAGGGTCATATAGTGTGATGGATTGTATAGTATGTAGGTTTTTTTAGTAGGGGACAAGAAATAAATAAAAGTATAATAATATCCTAAATTATTTTTTTAATGAAACTATTTAATTCTAAAAAATAGCGTAAAAAAAGTTCAAATTACGTGTCTATAATAATGAAGTCATTAAATGTTAATAGACTTTCTTAATAAAATTGAAGCGTGCAAATGACTTTTCCTAACATTCCAAAGAAGAATTTGTGTTTAGTCTAAATTCATACATTTTTACTAGTCATGTCTATTCATGTGGATCTTATTACAGCTCATACAAGTGCATATTGGACTCATTGAATTACATGAAAATAACAAAAACTTAATTGTGTTATTGAAGTATGCAATGATTTCATATAGAAAAGTTTAAAAATCTATTTTATTATATATGTTTCAACATAATTAGTCTTTTACGTGTGAGTATTTTAGTACTTTTTTCATGAGTCAAGCACGTGAATTTTTTTTATTTTTTTGACTGATTGCGATTTAAATACAAGACTTGAGCTTCTTGTTCTGATGTCATATTTAAGTGTATGACTATCTTATTTCAAAATTCAGGCGATATGGTTTAGTGAATCTTTATATTTGTCCGAATTTGTAAAATGAACACCTCTACTTAGCATTTTGTCATCTGATTCCCTCAACTCATCAAAACACAATATTCTAAACTCTATTTTGGTGTGTATAATACAACCGCCTTCCATGTCATTCTCACGTTATTTTTAAATATTGTGTTAAATTTCATGTCATTTTTAAATGCCACATAATAAATTAATAATTAAAATAAATTTAATTAAATAAACAACTTTTAAAAATTATAGAAAAATTTCAATAATTACGTTCTTGATGTTTGCTCACAAATTGTACATCAAATTCATTCCAAATAGTTGAAATCCTCTCCAATTAATTTAAATTTTCAACTATAATTTCATGTACACAAACACAATGAATTTTTAATTTTGAATATCTTTAACAAATCTGCAAAAATTATTTATTGCTCTTCAAACTTAAATGTCAAGCTTTTCCAAGCTTATCCATGGAGCTCATTAATTTTTGAACATTCACTTATCAGTCACTTTCAATTCAAGTTCAAATTTTAATCTTAAAAAGCATGAAAAGTTTGAATTGAAGAGTGAATTAAAAAATAATAAAAAAGTGAATCTCGAACAAAGGGGAAAAGGTTGACAAGAAGAAGAAAAGAAAAAAAATTGGAGGGTGGGGAAGGGGGTTAGGGAGCTGTAATGATGCGAAAGTAAGAAGATAGGTTTGAGGGATGGGGGTGGGGCTGTAATAATGGTGCTTTAGAGGGGGGGGGCGCTATAATTGTGCGAAGGAAGGAAAAAAGAGAAGTTTTGGTGGTGGTGGTTTATTTTCTTAAAATTATTTTAACATAAAAAACAACGCACACTCGCACCCACACACGGTTATTGTGTGTAACTCAGCCATTTTAATGCCATATAAGTTTGGTCAATGATTAGAAATATCTAAAATGTTGTGTTTTGACGAGTTGATGGATTCAGATGATAAAATGTTAATTAGAGGTGTTCATCTTACAAAATCGAACAATACAGTGATCCACTAGACCATTTCGTCAAAAATCTAAGCTATAATGGGTCATTTGGTAGAGTATATAAGAATAATGCAAAGTATGGTGTATTAATACTGCTTGTATTAGCATTGCTTGTGTTAGTTATGCTTGCATTAGTTATGTTTATATTTTTCTTATGCAATGTTTGGTTCGATGTGTTAAAATAAAATGAATTACATAATTTATATTTTTTTTTACATAATACTCTCAATATATATGTTAAAAATGATGCAATTTTTTTGTTGAGAGATAATAGTGTCTTTAAGCATGTTAATGCATGCATTAGATCAATTGTACTACCAATGTCACGTATTTTGAGGTATTAGTAATACGCACCTCAATACACAATAGAGTAAAAAGTTATACATAAGATAAAAAGATATACCAAATAAGGTACTACTAATACGCATTAATGCATGCATTAACTTTTTAATACACTCTACCAATTGACCCAAAGAGATAACACATTTAGCTAGTCAATGCAATAGGGCGACTCAAGTACTTTAATTGCTTAAAGTCAAAAATAAATGGGAGGCGTTATATTTTTGAATAATAATAATGTTTTTTTAAAAAACTTTAAAGTCTATTTTTTTCAAAAAAATTTAAGATGTTAAGTGTGTTAATAAATTTCTTAAAAAATTTTGAGATGCAGGGTGTGTTTGGTATGATGGAAAATATTTTCCAGAAAATGTTTTTTGGTTTTCCCTTGTTTGGTTGCAACAAAAGTTTAGAAAAATATTTTCCAAGACAACTTATTTTCCACCATTTGATGGAAAATGACTTCCCTCAAGGGCCAAGGGAAGTCATTTTCCAGAAAATGACAAATGTGACTAATGACCTCACCCTCACCCCTCTTCCCACCCCAACAACACTTATATTCACATGACTCAAAAAATTTATATTTCTCAAAAATTTACATTACTCGAAAATATTTTCCACTGTGCTTTGCTTCAACTTTTCACTGTTTGAAATAAAAAATAATGAAGGCCGAATTTTTTCTATTTTCAATTCGTTGAATATATTGTTATTTTCATATGCATAGAGGAAGACTTCCTAATGTTACTTTTGTTAATTGCATATTTATTTTGTTATCGATGTAACTTGTTTCACAAGATTGAATAAGTTTGTCGTTCTGTTATATTTCTATTAATTGTAGTATCTTGAGATTGTCCTAACAAAATATTGAAAAGTGTCACCTATATTTGTTAATTAATAGTTGCTTAAATTTAGTGATTGTAATATTTTAGTATTCGATATTGATATTATTTGTTATGCTTAAATTAGTTCTTACAAATTGTTGAGTTGCTAGAGGCATTGATGTACTAGTTAACAGATAGTAGTATTTTCTAAAAAATATTTTTTCACTCATCAATCGAATACTAGAAAATATTTTTCTAAAAAATATTCTCTACTCACCAACCAAACACAATAAAATATTTTTCATTCACCAACCAAATATGAAAAAATAAGTAGAAAACCAACTTATTTTTCAGGAAAACATTTTCCATGAAAAATATTTTCATCGTACCAAACACTCCCGCAAAGTGTTTTCTTTCTATGGAAAATTACTTTTTCCCCACAAACGACATCCCCTTCATTTTCATTTTAATAAAAATTAAAAGGGCCTGTACTATTTTTTATTATTTTTTAATTTTTAAAAATACTTACAACAATCTTATTATTACTAAAAAAAAATAAAAAAAAAATATGGGGCTTACCAGGTAAGTGCCTTATTTTGCACATGGACTTAGCTAAATTTGTGTCCCAGATCAGAAGAATATGAAATGGAGAGAAAGGGGGATTCATTATTCCTTTGCTTATAACAAAATCCCCATTTCCAATTTTATTCAAATATTCCCTATTTGCTTTGATTTATTGTTTATTCGTTATGAAATAGATATTTTTATATATATTTTTTGTTATTTACGTAGAAAGTTGTAGACGTTTCAATTTTTAGCTCAATTTTGGGGGTTTGGGTGGTGTTGAGAAAGAAAACCCATTTGCATTGGTCTTAAAAGAGACCATTAACGTTAAGATCCTAAAAAAATATTCTGTTTTGGTGGATCTGATTGTTGAAAATTGCAAATTTGGACTGTTTAAGCATTACCCAGGTTGCGAAAATCGTTAAATTGGTATTTTTGGTGGATCTGATGGTGAAAAAGAGCATTTCTTGATTGTTTAACGATTGCCCAGAAGAAGAATCAAGGGAGATATAGTGAGTATTGTTCTTGTTTATATTTTTGTTTCAATTATTAATTAAATGCTATTTGTGTTGAGTGTCTATTGGAAACACTCTCTCTAGCTTTGAGGTAGAGGTAAGGTCTCCAGACCCACTTTGTGGAACTACATTAGCTTGGGCCTACGGGTTTAGGCGAACCCCCTTTTGGAGGAAAATTATATACTATTTATACATAGTTAAAATTATCTTTTTTTTATGTATATATTGTAGATGTTGAACCCCCTTTTGCTAGTTTGTGCGTTTACTTTTTCGTATTTTGAACCTTGTTAATGAAAATCCTGGCTCTGCCATTGTACACGGGGTACGTTGTTGTTGTTGTTGTTGCTATTCGTCGAGTTGAATTCAGAGTGCAACTTGCTTTCTTTTCAGGTGGTTTTTTGTTAGGGCTATTTAGCTTCTTTTGGAGTTGTGGTGAATTGGGATAGGGGTGGTGATTGGAGTAGAGAAATTAGTTGTGGTGGAGAAGGGAGGAAGATGCAGCTGCACTTCTCTCCTAGCATGAGAAGTATAACAATATCAAACAGCAATGGAGGGGTAGGTGATTTGATGAAGATCAAAGTTGCGTCTCGCCAATTCTCTTACCGAACACTCTTTCACACTATACTTATCCTAGCTTTCTTGCTGCCGTTTATCTTCATTCTCACTGCTCTTGTTACCCTTGAAGGTGTCAACAAGTGCTCCTCATTTGGTACTTCAATCTATTTCCCTACATTTTCCTTTGTTGTATTGATAGCTGGATCCTTTATATTTTTCTCTGTTTTGTGTTCCTTTATTGTAATGTCAATTAGATACTTTCACCTCTCACTGAGTATTGTTTACTGTCCATGGTAATAGCTTCCTTGATCATGTTCTGCTTCTCCATTGTTGAAAATTGTTTCTTGAGCTGGAAACTTTCGTGTTTCTTTTCCCAAATTAGTAGTATTAGGTAACTTTTTATGTGTAGACTTCTAAATGCACCAGTTGAGCAACACTATGGTGATAAAGGGACCAGAAGGGACAAGATAGACCTAAGATCACATGAAGGGTAGTTGTCCGAGAAAAGCTATAATCTCTAGTAACCAATGCAGAAGTAGCTAAAAGAATATAATGGAACTATGGAAGCAAATGATCCATATGGGTGATACCAATTAGTTGGGATTACAGTTTAGTTGCACTTACATTAGGTTACGGTAGGAATAAATGTGGGATTTAGAGAACCCATGATTTTCCTTAGACAAATTACTTCCCAATATTTGATTAAATGAGACACGGATATTCGCAATATATAGAACCCCTCTTTTCCTTGATCCGAATTAGCTTGGGATTGAGGTATAGTTGAGTGGTCAGACCGATAAAAAAGAAAGGTGTAGTGGGCTGATCAGTTGATTATTAGGTTGCCTGGATTTTTGTCACAACAGAGCTAGTACCATAATGTTATTTCGTTCTTAGTTTTTTGAGTGTTGTCTGAGTTGCTATAGTGGTGTTGATTATGCATATCATTACCCTATCCAAGTATTTCAGTTTGATAACAAATACTCCACCCGTTTAAAAAAGAATGACCTAGTTTGACTTCGCACGGAGTTTAAGAAAATAGAGAAGACTTTTGAATCTTTTGGTCCTAAATTAAAGTTATGTCAAATGTACCAAATAAATCTTAAACATGTCATGTGGAAAGTTGAAATTAAAGTATTGCCAAAAAAAGGAAACGGATCATTCTTTTTGAAATGGATTAAAAAGGAAAGTAAGTCATTCTTTTTGATATGGAGGGAGTACCCCTTATAAAAGAATTAGTCGAGGTGCACGCAAGCTGGCCCCAGGACACCACGTTATAAAAACAAAGTTAAACAATTTGAAATAAGTTTTTGCAATCCTTAATTCGTTTGTTTTTTGTTCTAGTAATAATTACCATTTCAAATAGGAAATTATCTACTGTTCATATTTTTGTTAGCTATGTGGGTTGAAGTACTGAATATCTGTGTGCATTTGGGTGGGGGTTTAGGGCTTAGTGCTGTTTCAGATATTTTATTCTAATGCTATCAAGTAAGTGCGATTTTAGGTATTGCTTACTTGCACGTGTGACAAATTTTCCTCTGTATATATCTTCAGTAAATATTGTTTGTTATCCAAGTGTTTGCGCTATTTTGAACCACAAGTTGTGTTAACTCACAATTTTATCACATCATTCAGTTGCTTTGGCATACTTTTAAATGCTGTTTCTCTGTTACAAAGAAATGATATAAGAAGCTTTTGCTGGACAGACTCTTTTGGGTTTTGGGACCCCAGTTGTGTGTCTACAAGTCCTTTTTGAATTTGGTCTCGTTGTTGGATCTAGTTATGATGCTTGTATTTGCTGCTCCTATCTCATCCAGATATTGTCTGTTAAGGGTGCTAGTTTCCATTTTCCTTGTGATTGTCCTTGAGAAACCATAATTTCATTTCCTTCACATTGATCTTCAGATTGTTTAGGCAGAAGATTGGGACCAAAGCTCCTTGGGCGATCTGATGGTTCAGGGGTAAATAAACTTCCATCTACATTTTTACTTACTGGTTTCATGTCATCGTTTTCCAATTTTCTGTTGAGTGTTTAAGTTGAATGCCTTTCCCCCACTTTTTTTTCGAGAAGTTTAAGTGGGATACCTTTCCTTAGCCCAAGCCTTTGACATTTTTTCTGTTTCAGCAGAAGCTTGTTAAGGATTTTGTTAAGATCCTCAATCAAGTGAACTCTGAGGAAGTGCCTGCTGGCTTGAAGCTCCCAGAGTCATATAGTCAACTGGTTTCTGAAATAAAAAACAATAAGCACAGCACAAAAGAATTTGCTTTTATGTTGAAGGGAATGGTATGTGCATGTAATCGATCTCTCTTTATTTGTGTACTATTTATTTCTAGCTGCATTGATTCTGCATTTCCATTTTGCTTTATTGTTACTCTTGCCTTTTGTGTTGGGTATCATGCACACTCATGGGGGTTGGTTGAGTTACTTCTTTTCCCCACTTTGCTTTGGGCAGGGAAAAATCTGCCAAAAAATACAGAAAGATATGAATAGCAGAATGAAAGTGCATGAGATTGAGTCATTAATGGCAAAGAACCCTTCCTCCTGTCTACATAGCCTGTTTGTTTGAGGATATCAATACTTTTTCTTCTCTGAATGTTGTCCTACTGTTGTATATTTTGCTGCATGTTTTCATTGTGATGTTTGCTATGCAATGAACTAGATGTTGCTACCTTAATTTATCAAAGACCCAAGAAAAAGAAGTTTGGTATAAGTTCCTTGGACTCGGGTGAGTGTCCAATACAGATGCAGGTCTAGAGGTCGGATCCTATGTGATCTAAGATTTAAGATGCAGTGTACGGATACGGGTGCTGGATTCAGCTGAAAATAATTCAAATATCTAAAAATAGAGTTATATGTTATGAGACATCATGTGGAAAATTTACAAGGTATTTCGGGGAGAAAAGATTGATCAACAGGAGAATCCCAGGAGATAAAAGGAAATGGACTGACATAGAAATTTATATAAACAAGAACAACAACAACAAACCTAGTGTATTCCCACAAAGTGGGGTCTGGGGAGGGTAAAATGTACGCAGTCCATACCGCTACCTCCAAAGAAGTGGAGAGGCTGTTTCCGATAGACCCCCGGCTCAAGTTGAAATTATATTTACAAGATTTGTTATTTTCTTCAGGTTCACCTTAGCTTTTGTTTTGATTACAAAAATCATTATACCCGTCTCGAATTTCTCTTTTGATTTTGGTCAAAGTATCTAAGATTGGTTGACTAACCAGTATGGATCCCGCACTCACGTCGTGTGGACACGGTGCGGCACCGAAAATGAAGAGACTGAACAATTTAGTGATATATTATTTACCACATAGTTGTGGTTCCTTTGATGCCTATGCATGCATTCAGATTCTGTGATGATCTGTATATAGCCCTCATTAAACTTCCCTTTTACATTTTTCTTTTTCATATGAAGAATTCACTATTTTACAGATGGAGAGATCTGAAAGGGAGATCAGGGAGGCAAAATTTGCAGAGTTGACAAATAAACATTTTGCTGCAAGTGCAGTTCCAAAAGGCATTCACTGTCTTTCACTACGATTGACAGATGAATACTCGAGCAATGCTCATGCACGCAAACAGCTGCCTTCACCAGAACTACTCCCTTTGCTTTCCGACAACTCATTGCACCATTTTGTACTATCGACTGATAACATCCTAGCTGCATCAGTTGTCGTCAATTCTGCCGTGCAGTCATCTCTGAAGCCTGAAAAGATTGTTTTCCATGTCATTACTGATAAGAAAACATATGCAGGCATGCATTCATGGTTTGCACTGAATCCCGTCTCTCCTGCTATTGTGGAAGTTAAAGGTATTCATCAGTTTGACTGGTTGACAAGAGAAAATGTTCCAGTGCTTGAAGCAGTTGAGAGCCATTATGGGATTCGGAAATATTACCATGGAAATCATATTGCAGGTGCCAATCTCAGTGATATTACTCCACGCTCTTTTGCCTCAAAATTGCAGGCTAGAAGTCCAAAATACATATCCTTGCTAAATCATATCCGCATATATTTGCCAGAGGTAACACTTTCTCATATGGCATAAATTGTCTTCTGTTGCTCTAAGTTATAATTTGTAAGGATGACATTGTCTGGTCAAAAAGGCTTGACAAAAGAGGGATAACCTAGTATGGACAAGGTTGGGTATTCAAGTCAATAATGGAGCAAAAGTGGGAACGGCTGATGTTGAGCTCCTGCATAGGGGTACAGTGCAGAGGGGAGGTTTTTCTTTTACCATATCAAAACAAAAAACAAAAATGAAACTGTTTAAGTGTATAAGGCTTACCTTTTATCCCTCTCTCTTTGTCATATGCATCTATCCTGCAGCCTATTGGATGGATGCCACTGGTTTTAAATTCTTAATCATAACCCCTCAGGAATACAATTTCAGGATAAATATAGAGACAAATGATAGTTTTAATTATGCAAAATTATTGCTTAACCAAACTGCCTACTGTAGAATTGCTTCATCAATCTCAACCTAAATTTCAGTCAATTGTTGAGACTTCCTCTGTAGGATTTAGTATTTATACATTAGCAGTATGTAAACATTATCAACTTATTCAGTATAATACACGTAAGTATATACATGCATATTACTTATTCAAAGTAATATGCATGGTATAATTTCTAGGAATAAATTGATTGATTACCAAAATACCCTCCATCTTATTTAACTTTTTTTATATATATATTTCTTTTTAAGCTTTAAATATTCATTCTTAAAATTTTATTATTATTTTTTAGAGAAATTAAAATATATAAATAAACATAATTTATATATTTTACAACCATTTTGAACGGTAAACTGTTCAAAATTTATTTATTTATGAATATATTATAGGTTAATTAAACATAATTTATGTGTGTGTGAGAATATATTACGTTAAATATTATGTTATATATAATTAAATTATATATAATTAAACATAATTAACATAATATAATATAATTAAATATATTAACATAATATATATATGTTAATATATTCAGGGATCTACTCTTAGTCCCTTTTTGTTTGCTTTGGTGATGGATGTGTTGACGCGGCGTATTCAAGGGGAGGTGCCGTGGTGTATGCTTTTTGCAGACGATGTAGTTCTGATTGATGAGACTCGAGGGGGTGTGAATGACAAATTAGAGGTGTGGAGACAAACTCTTGAGTCTAAAGGGTTCAGGTTGAGCAGAAGCAAGACAAAGTATTTGGAATGCAAGTTTAATGACGTGAGGCTGGAGAATAAGGTGGTAGTGAAGCTGGAAGCACAGGAGGTATGTAAGAGGGATAGTTTCAAGTATCTCGGGTCCGTGATCCAGGGTAACGGTGAGATTGACGAGGATGTCTCGCACCGTATTGGGGCGGGATGGATGAAGTGGAAGCTCGCGTCGGGGGTGTTGTGTGATAAGAAGGTGCCGCCCAAGCTTAAAGGCAAATTCTACAGGGTGGTAGTCCGTCTGGCCATGTTGTATGGAGCGAAGTGTTGGCCCGTTAAGAACTCCCACATCCAAAAAATGAAGGTGGCAGAAATGCGGATGTTGCGCTGGATGTGTGGGCTGACTAGAGGGGATAGAGTTCGGAATGAGACTATCAGGGAGAAGGTTGGTGTGACTCCAGTGGAGTGCAAGATGCGGGAAGTCCGATTGAGATGGTTCGGACACGTGAAGAGGAGGGGCATGGATGCCCCGGTTCGTAGGTGTGAGAGACTAGCGTTGGATGGTTTTAGGCGGGGTAGGGGTAGGCCGAAGAAATACTGGGGTGAGGTGATTAGGCGGGACATGGAGCAGTTATAGCTCACCGAGGACATGACCCTAGATAGGAAGGTCTGGAGGACGCGAATTAGGGCAGAAGACTAGGGCCAGTTTGGGTCGCTAGTGTAGGGAATTACTTGGTGGGGGTAGTATCCTTGTTATGATTCCGTGTTCCTTGTTTTAGTACGAATCTGGGTGCTTTCCTCTGTTTTCTATTACTTATGGGTGCCGTATTTATGTTATGTAATCTTGTTCTGTGTTTTACTATGTATTTGTGTGGTATCTCGTGTCTTGAGCCGGGGGTCTATCGGAAACAGCCTTTCTACTTCTTTAGAGGTAGAGGTATGGACTGCGTACATCTTACCCCCCCAGACCCCACTAGGTGGGAATACACTGGGTTTGTTGTTGTTGCATATTGCTAAAAGTAACAGATTATTCTGCT
Organism: Capsicum baccatum var. pendulum; assembly: GCA_030864225.1. Classification (NCBI taxonomy): domain Eukaryota; kingdom Viridiplantae; phylum Streptophyta; class Magnoliopsida; order Solanales; family Solanaceae; genus Capsicum; species Capsicum baccatum. Next base: position 103,995,232 of record CM061551.1, read on the forward strand.
CCACAATCGTTTTCCATTTACTTGCCAATAGAATGGAATAGCAAAGTCTTATGTTGCACTTCTCATAGCATATCTGCTCACAATAACTTCCAGTCCGTATAAACAAAACCATTGCATCCCTTACTGTGCATCAGTGTTTGTTAAAATACTTAAATTAGACCATGAAGAGCATATGTTAGCATTTATTCGTTCCTCATTTTCTTTTTCTTGTTCCGTCATTTAGAAAATGTCCCATAAAGACTGCAACTGTGTAGCCCCAAGCGCTTTTCAATCCCGCATTATACAGAATATTTCTTCTGTTTTATTTTCTTCTCCTTCTTGCTTTTGGTTAGCTTTCAAATTTAGATTTCCCTATTTTGGCTCTTTATTTTTTCACATTTTTGCATCTCAACTTTCACATGGTAGATATGTATGCTCTCTTGCCGGTAAAAGCTTTAGATTTTTGTGTTGTATTTTGCAGCTCTTTCCAAACCTTGATAAAATGGTTTTCTTAGACGACGATGTTGTCATTCAGCGTGACCTATCACCCTTGTGGGACATAGACCTGAATGGTAAGGTGAATGGAGCTGTTGAGACCTGCAAAGGTGAAGATAAGTGGGTGATGTCTAAGCGATTCAGAAATTACTTCAATTTTTCTCATCCTCTGATAGCAAAGAATTTGAACCCCGACGAGTGTGCATGGGCTTATGGGATGAATATCTTTGATTTGCGTGCATGGAGAAAGACAAATATAAGAGATAGTTATCATGCATGGCTTAAAGAGGTAATCAGATCTTCATGATTTCTTAACCTAATCTTTAAATATGTTAATTTTCTAAATTCCATGAGATTATTATTTTTTTATCTTTCCAGAGCTGGAGATTACTTTTTGTTTGATCTTTCAAAAGCTGCAGTTATTCCTGGATTCATGCCTATGCCTTTGTATAACTTGTCTTCTTTTGTGGCTCATTTAACTTTTTTTCTAATGACATGTTCATCTAGGAGACACAAGTACACCTTATTTCAGCATTTTTCCTTGTTATATGAGATAAGCTTTACTGTCTGGGTTTTAATGATTCGATACATCACAGATATTGTGATTAAGAAGTCTTTATTGTCTAATTTTTGTCCATTGTTATATCGACAAGGTATAGCGTGGCATGGAATCTTTGCTTTACCTATTTTTGATTAATGGGATTGGTGTAGATTAGATGTTGGGTGACTAAATTGTGTTTTATTATGCCACTCAAGGATTTATCTATTATTTCAATTCTGAAAACGTTTGAATAATTTGAACTACTTATAGTTGCAATTCAACTTGAAATCACGTAATCTAGTCCTCAGCGTTTCCTCAGTTTTATGGTGAACAGAAATAAATATGCTTTTGGTTTTAATTCTGAATCTTTTTGATCATTGTAGAATCTGAAGTCAAACTTGACAATGTGGAAACTTGGAACACTGCCTCCTGCTTTGATTGCATTCAAAGGTCATGTTCATCCTATTGACTCGTCATGGCACATGCTTGGCTTGGGCTATCAGAATAAGACCAAAGTTGAGAATGTGAAGAAGGCTGCTGTAATTCATTACAATGGACAATCAAAGCCTTGGCTTGAAATAGGCTTTGAGCATCTCCGTCCTTTTTGGACCAAGTATGTTAACAACACCAATGATTTTGTTAGGAATTGCCACATATTGGAGTAGTTAATGTGTTATGCAGCAAGGAAAACAGAGAAATCCAAATGGCACAGGCTTTGCTGAATATTTGCGGGGGAACTTAAAATCAATTTGAGAAGGAGATTCTAATACTCAGCAGAATTGGTTGGATATATTCAGATATGGGATGTGCTGGTTTGACTCACTTCTATGAAGAGCACCTGCAACACTAGCATGGATATGAGATTCATTCTTCGCATCTGTAAAATAAAAATTCGTCTCCTAGTTTGTTGATGTCACCAAGTACATTATATTTGCACTTTAGCTGGATGTAGCATTGATTAGGAGGCAATATTGGGGCATGTCATAAAATGTGCACCGTACTATCATCAGTGATACAAATTGGGACATCTGAGAAGAAAAAAACTAGGTTGGTGGCGCTTTTGGCTACTCCTTTAGCCCCATTAGAGGTTGAGATGATTCTTTTAAGTTGAGATGATTCTTTTAACTTATTTCATTTTTCCCTTGACAGTTTTATTGCCATCACCTTTTTTTTCTTGATTAAATCAATGTCTTGTCATTTTAGACTGTAGATTATAGAAGATTTTTAAGTCCCTAGTTGATGAATTGTGTAGGTTATACATAACGGTACTTTTTGTATGATTGAGACTTGAGAGAGATTATAGACAAGATCAGAAAATTATTTTTATCAAGTTCTCCACTCACAGATGTTTGCTATATGTTCCATGTATTTACTGTAAACTGGGGATCTGATTTTCAGAGACATGAGTTGTTTCAACGTTTTCTGGTACTACAGCTTTTGCGCTCTCTACGCCATGTTCTTTTAGAGTCAGTTTTACTTTTCAAATTGTGGAATTTACTTTGGATTATTATTCTTTGGTTCTCATGTTCTCTCAAGTCCTAATCAATAGTTAGTGATGACATGGGAATATAGATTGATTGATTGGAATCAGTAGTTTCATATGATTGGTTTTGGTGTTTACCTGGGAGATTATATAATATAAGAAAAAGGCAAAATGGCTCGGGATCATTGTACTATGTCCGTTTTGTAACGTGGATACTCCTACTTACATGTTTGTTATCTGGATCCTTGAACCCATTAAAATTCAACATTTTAAACCCCTTGACCGTTGACCAAGCTTATGTGACACAAAAGAGTTGGACGAAATGCGTTATTACACGCGCAGAGGTGGATCCAGAATTTTGAGCTATCGGGTGCCATGCTGTCCAAGTAGGATTTGCGGGTTGATTCTTTTAATTTTGGGTTACAATTTGAGTTATTTATCATTTTTTTATTTTATAAGCAAATCGATCAAATACGTCTAGTGAGTTATGTTCTTTTTTTAGATATTCTGAGATCAAAAACTTCTAAGTAGTTTAATTTTTTTTTTGATATAAGAGGTCTTATTCTTCAAAATTTTGAGAGAGAAAAAGATATTGTTCATGTTAAAAATTTAAATTTATATAAATCATATGATACAGTTATCTTAATAAATTCATATTCCATTACCTTTATATGTTGAGAGTGTTGTTGCAGATATATAATTTGAAAGAATTAAAAATTATAGCTTCAACTTAATCATCTTCACTTAGTTCAAACGATTGAAAACTTTAAATTTTTATATCTCTAACATAATAATATCCATAATTTTATAGACTTGAACTTTTTAAAAAAATTTAATATGTTCTTAATAATATTTATGTGACGTTTAAGATTTAATACTCATTAATTCACACAAATACACACAAAACACCAGTATCAAGAGAAAGTTTTAGAAAAACAAGAATTAATCAAAGAAAAATAAGCCATTTAAATTAATAAAAAATAGCAAGTAAATGAAATTAATGAAAAAATCTAAAAAGGAAAGTAAAAAGATAACTAAGCCCTTGACACACATCTAATAAAGACCCAAAAATGAAGTGGGGATGGCTGAAGTGCTGAGCAGCTTCCCTTTGTGCAAGTAAGGGAAGGAGGCAAAAATTACAATGCTTATATATATTGACAGGGATTTGAACCCTGGTCTACAAGGTGGTATTCTCTATCTATTGTCAATGACAATAACTTTCACTTTGTACATGGGGTGGCAAGTATATTATATATATTCAATTCTTCTGCATTATATGCATATATATACAGTGTCTCAATCGAGGTCAGCGGCTGCCGTGCCACCCCCACGAGTACACATAGATCCGCCCCTGTACACGCGCATGGATGCGCGTGAGGGACATTTTTTGATCAATTCTATATTAAAACAATTAAAAAAAGGAGAAGATTATAATAGATAAATTAATTATAAAAAAGGAACAACAAATTTAAAACAAAATTTCCAAAGCTCTCTCTTCTTCATCTACCCCTCCCTCTCTCCACGTCATCCCTCCCCCACCTAGTACAAAACTTCCCGCCATCCCCGTCCCCACCCCCTACGCTGCACAACCACCACCACATCCAGCCACCCCCTCCCCCATCCCCCTTCCTCACCCACCACCATCACCACCACCACAAACATCAACCAACCATTCCCACCTTTGTCCTCCACCCGCACCACCATAAACATCATCAAATGTACATAAATTTTTCAAGTATTCGAAATTGATGAACTTAATTTGAAGAGAAATTCATGCTCCTTGTAGGAATTCAAGATTTGAGTATAAGCAATTGAAGTGTAAGTTGGGTGATTCGAAGAGAAATTCATATTTTTTTGTAGGAATTCAAGATTTGGGTATAAGCAATTGAAAGGTAAATTGGATTATTCAACTCAAGAAATGGGTAATTTTTTTTTGTTTTTTTTAAAATGAGTGTTAACATCAAGAAAATATTTTGGTTTGGTGGAGCTGATTTCGTTGGAACTTCACACAATGGTGCAGTTATAGTAGCGGTAATTAACTGATTGTTTTGCTTTGTTTTGCTTGTAACTTGTGAGGAGTAAAATGAAATGATACCCTATAAGTTCTCAAAATTATTCCTTGAATTTCATTGATAATTTTTTTTAAAAAAAACTTTGTGAGTATTCTTTTGATCAAAGCAAAATCTTTTCTTGACAAAAATCGTGTGTATTAGAAGATCAAAAACCAAAGGGAAGAAGCAAAGTTAAAAATTATAGTCTAAGAAGCAGCAAAGGAAAGTGCCCCCACCATTTTACTTTTACTTCTTTTTTTTTAATTCTCAATTTATTTATTTTTATTCTTTTAATATATAATTTCTTATGTGACATTTTAAAAATGATATGAAATTTAATGTAATATTTAAAAATGACGTGATAACTGACATGGCAGCTATCGTGGGACGAGTGTGTTACACACACTGAAATAGTGTTTAAAATATTGTATTTTAGTAGGTTTAAGGGTCCAAATGACAAACATATAAATAGGAGTATCCACATTACAAAACGGACATAGTACAGGGTCCATCGAACCATTTTGCCTAAAAAAAAATGACTACAAAATAGAGACACTACTTGTGAAGAAGTATGAGAACTTTATGGTATTTAGAAATTGAATACTACTTACGATGGTGAAGATTTGTGACACAAAGTCAAGAATGCATTCTCCACATTTTTTTATTTTTACATGTAAATCTCTAAATCCTTCTTACTAAATTCTTTAGCATCCTCGATAGAGATAGTTTATGAATGTTACAACAACGACATACTCAATAATATTAATATTGAACCCGTTAATTTTTTCGTGTCGATCTCTGTACATTAATGTTCAATAGTTTTAAAAATTCAAGTCATAGCTAACAAATGCATCACAGTAACCAATTTCATGAAAATCAGAGGAGATCAAACCTCAAAACATCAAAACGATATCCATTATTTTAAGAAAATTTAAAACTCACCAATAAAATTTGCAAAGAACTTCAATAGATTGACAAGAACAAATTAAAAACCAAAAAATAAGTACAAAAAAATGAAGAGGAAGAGAAGAGACCACAAAATCAGAAGATTAAAAAACACCGAGAAAAAGACTGACAGATGCAGTATTAAAAATTTGACTATAAAAGAAGACTGAAGAATGCAAAATTCAGCTGAAAAAAGACACATAAATTGTTGTACATGTTACACCTACACCTGAAAAGTCAATTTAAACATGAAGCTCAAATATTAAATGACAAGCTTATCATTCATCCTCAAAAAAGCTTCACTTATTATTAAGTGTAATGTATAATAAACTCTTCGTTTGTAAGGCACTATGTGCCAGTAGCTTCTAATAGGTTTGATATGTGTAATGCTAATATGTGCTCTAGATGTATTACTACTAGCCTAGACAATGACCCGCCAGGGTCCTATCCGCAGCTCTATACTACTTATGATGTATATTAAGTAATGAATAAAATCTCCTTTTAATAAAAAAAAAAAAGTGTAATGTATAATATAGTATAATTTTTAATCTTAGGCTAATGTCTATGATATGCTCAAATATGGATGACAATGGGATGGTACGGTACAATTATTTTCTTAACCCGCAAATTTTAATAATCGCTCGATGTCGTACAACATAACTTTTAAATTCACATAAACCTGCCCCACACACATATCAACACACATTTGCACCGCACCGCACCGCGAGCCAAAATTCTTTTCTCGTCTAGTTCACTAGAGGGACAATTAATAAAGATGTGTATAGTGTAACTGTGTACTCCACAACTTCAAAATTTACTTGTGTTATCTTATTATTTTCCAGGGGAGTTTCTTGAATGTTTTCTTGATTTTCATTTTCTTAACAATTAGCTTGTGAACTTGAGCATATAAATTCTCAGCTCAAATGCCCTCTTCATAATGAAATGTCCAAAAGCTCATTCACATTAGACAAATTTGCCCATTATTTGATGGTACGTGGAAATGTAACAACAATTAGAGGAACAAAAAAAAATCATAGCTACTGCTCCCATGAGTCTTCCAATCTCTCTCTAAGGAGATATTGGAGGCTGCTAATGTGGCACCTGTCAATGACCTTCATTCCCTTTTCTTTTTTTCTTTTTAATTTTATTCATCTATTTTAATTTCTTTTTTTTGTAACAAAAAATCTAAACTGTTTTAATATATGTATTAATATTGGTTTTTATTGTGTAATTGAAAAGGATAATTATAAGGTGAACATAAATGATAATTTTATTGTTGGAATAGAAAAAGACAATGAAAACTTGTAACAACAAATTAATTAAAAAAAGTATAAAATATGAGCTGACAAACTCACTTTTTCATTAGCCAAATCTGAACTTTGTACGAATTTTGGGAAAGCATCTAGCCCCATAGAGGAGGAATCAATATGGTCATTGAGAAAAAAATTAAACAAAGAAAATGTTGTTAAGGGTGTGAATCATAAAACTCCATCAACATACAATCTCTACAACAAGAAGCACAATTTCAAGAACAATTATTGATGGAGCAAGGGTATAGACGAATCTGACTATTCTCCTCTAAAATAATCCAGCAATAGTGTTTACCTTGTCCATCTATCTCCGGTAAGGACCCTCACATTATTCAAGATCATGGTGTAATCAATGAACTTAAAATCCTCTTATCTCTTATATATGTTTTTCTTGGTTAATGTAGGGATCCATGATGGCATCTCATGTTAATCCAACAACAATAAAATATGGAGTAGTGTTGAAAGGAACCGACAATGTCCAGTCGGGTGCCGCTTGTAAACGGGTACGTAAACCGTTGGTTTTCTCCATTTTTGATGGCCGAATTTTGGGGTTTAACTTGTGAAGTTTAACATAGCTGATGGGAATTGGGCAGAAGAAGAAGAATTGAGATGATTTGATGAATACCTTTGCTCAATTTGTTTGCTTGCTGCTCCCCTGTTTGCACACCTCTCCCGCTTCCTGACCTATGTCAAGTAAAATATTACTCCATATAGTATATTTGTATTGATTGTTTGTCAATTTCTTGCAAATTTTTAGTAATTACTTTTACTTGTAATCTGAAATGTATGTCAATAATATTGCATCAATTTTTTTAATTATTGTTATTTTTAGTTTCTCAATCGGTATTCAATAATTGTATTGCAGCTCAATTAAATTTGAATTCACATTGAAAAGTTCGACATTAGAAATAAAACGTCCCCAACAAAGAGTTTCTACTGTTGTTACGTGATTTCGAGATAATTGGATATATTTTTCACTTCAAACTTATGTATGAATGGATTAATTTTTCTTCATCAAATGTCTCTATCTTTTTTCACTAAAATACGTTAAATTAATATTAAAAAAAAAGTGACAAAATTTTAGGAAAAAATCATTATTGGTGAATTGCTACATAAAATTGGGAGAATTAAAAATGAAAAGTACATGAAATATATGAAGAATATTTTCAAAATTAAATTATAATTTGTAAATAATGGTTCATTTATTTTATTTTATATATAGTCATTCTAAATATGTGGAGAATAAGAATTGACTTTAGATTTGAGAGGAAATTTAGGAACTAAAAAAAGAATAATGGTCATAAAAAGGAAATATGCTTGATCAACGTGTGAGAAAGAAGAAAAACTAAATAAAAATGAAAAAGAATGGAATAAAGAAAAAAAAAGAGATGTGGAAGATTTGAATTTAATTGTATTTTTTTTTTCATTTTTAGTTTATTTCATATTAATATTTGTATTTATATAATAATAATAAAGTTAAAATTAAAAATATGAATTTATATAGGCAAAATGGAGGAATATTTTAGGTGTCATAAACTTATAAATTAAATTTTGAAGGTTATGACGATTGAAAGGTTGAATTTATTGATGTTATTAAGAGTATAATTGAAAAGGTGTGAGTTATAAATAATTACTTTTATTAAAGACATTAAATATAAAAAGAAGAAAAATATTCAAATAATAGAAAAAATAGCCCAAAAGCAACACAAAAAAGGTAAATAATTTTGGAGGCCTTTAAGACATGCACCTCTCTTTAATCACATTAGTATTTATCAAGTCCTTAATTTTTCCTCTCTTTTTTTCAAAAAGTTTTTAAAATTTCGTTCAGTTTACCATTTAAAATAATTTTTATTAATTAATATAAGTAATGTACTAATTCAATTATAATTATTTTAATATAAATTAATTTTCAAAATGTTATAGCCTATATTTTGTTGATTATTCTCTCCGTTTTATTTTAGTTAGTCATCTTACTAAATCAAGATAAATTTAATTATTTTTTTATTTTATCCCTGTAATTAATTGTATCATTAAATGTGAACAAATATAATTTTAATATTTATTTCTATGTTCAATGAATATCTTATATTGTAAAGGGTAAAATAATAAAATTTATTGCTCAATTTATGATTTCTTAATCACCATGTAAAATTGAATATGTCCAACTAAAATAAGACAGAGAAAGTATATTTCTTAATGAGAAGTAAATTTTTTTTTCTTTGCTTGTACTCCCTCCGTCCTATTTTATCCGTCCCAAATTTTCTAATTTAATGTTCCATTTACTTATCCTTTTTTACTTATCAAGACAAGACAAAATCCCCCCCCCTCCCCCCATTATACCCTTAGTGTAATTGATTACTCTTGTTATTAGTCATTCATCAATATTGAAACTAATAAGAAGACACAATTAAGAGGGGCAAAATGATAAAGCTACATAACCAATCATTATTTTCTTAATAATTGTGCCATCCCAATTTGAAATAAGTAAAATAGGACGGAGGGAGTATAAAATAAAGGATAAACTTAAGCTTGCTTACGTGGCACTATCATAGAGCAGGATTGTCATTTATCTTTTTCCTTAGATTTTTGTGTTTTGTTTTTTTTGCCTTTTTCATATTTTTCTCTATTATATTTATTTACAAAAATTCAAATGTCACTTCTTACTATTTTTATGAAACGAGAACATTCTTCATAATATAATTATAACAGAATAATGATCGTAAAAAGAAAATATGCTTAATTAACGTGTGAGGAAGAAGGAAAACTAAATAAAAATGTAAAAGAATGGCATAAAGAAAAAAAAAAGTGACATGGAAGATTTGAATTTTTGTAAATTTTCTTTTTTGTTTTTTTTCTTTTCATTTTTAGTTTATTCCATAATAATATTTGTATTTATATAATAATAATAATAAAGTTAAAATAAATAAATAAATTTATATAGGCAAAATAGAGGAATGCCATAAGGTGTCATAAACTAATAAATTAAATTTTGGGGATTATAAAGATTAAAAGGTTGAATTTATTGATATTATTAAGAGTATAATTGAAGAGTTGTGAGTTATAAATAATTATTTTTATTAAAGAAATTAAATATAAAAAGAAGAAAAATATTCAAATAATATGAAAAAATGTCCAAAAAAATCATAAAAAAAATAGTTTTGAAGCCCTATAAGACATGCTCCTCTCTTTAATCACATTAGTATTTATCGTCCTTAATTTTTCTCTCTTTTTTTTAAAAAGTTTTTAAAATTTTATTCAGTTTACGATTTAAAATAATTTTTATTACAAATAATTAATATAATTAATGTACTAATTCAATTATAATTATTTTAATATAAATTAGTTTTCAAAATATTATAGCCTATATTTTGTTGATTATTCTCTCTGTTTTATTTTAGTTAGTCATCTTACTAAATCAGGATAATTTTTTTTTTTAACTCTAGAATTAATTGTTTCATTTGATCTGATTTGCAAGGACGACACTGGGGTTGTTGTTGTTGTTGTTGTACTCCTTCTCTCTCTCTCCTCCCTAACGACTCTCTCTCTCTCTCCTCCCTAACGGCTCTCTCTCTCTCTCCATACCTTCTCTCTCCCCGGTCCCCGGCCCCCGTCGCCGTCGCCGACCTTCGGCACCGACCCGACCCGACCTCCGACCTCCGGCCCTTGGCGCCGACCCCCGTCGCCGACCACTGGTTCCAATCCGTCTCCCCCTCTCCGTTCATACCCCCCCTCTCCGTTCATAGCCCCCCCTCCGGCTCCGGCGAGATCCAACAGTCCCCCCTCAGTCTCCAGCAGCCGCAGCTCGGTCTCCAGCCAGCCGTCGCCCGGTCTCCAGCCGCCAATCGGTCTCCAACAGCCGCAGCTCGGTCTCCAGCCGCAGCTCCGTCTACACCCGCCGCTCGGTCGCCAGCAGCCGCAGCACCCAAACGACGACTAGTTCCCTCGGTCTCCAGCAGTCGCAGCTCCCTCTCAGCACCGGAACTCCCCGGAACCCGGTCTATGCTGGGTTTTGGTTTCCGGCTTGGTCTACAAGCGTAACCCGGTGACTTCTAACCTTTGTTATTTCATTCTTCGTATTATGCTAGTATTATCCCCTGTACCTTAACTTGCGTTTGATTTGTTGATATTGTCTGTTGTCTGTTGTTGTTGTTGTTGTGGTCGTTTCTTGCACTGCTTTTGATTGGGTTATAAGTTTGGGGCTCTGTTTTTGGGGCTGTGGGTGTTGAGTCCAGTGGTGTTTGCTATCTATTTGAGTTTAGTTTTGCTTCTTGATTATTTCTTTGAATTTGTGTGAGCCTTGTATTTCTTGCTGCTGCTTTGCTACTACCATTGTTTATATTTTATTATATTTTCTTGTAGTAGTGGCTGTGGGCGGTAATGGTTGGATAGGGTCATGTTCGAGGGGGTTGGGGCGTAGGGCCATTGTGGGGGCGGGGGATGAGGAAAGGGCGGGAGTGGGAGGGAGACCAAGGTTTGGCCGCGGGGGTAGTAGAGGAGGGCGTGTGGATAGTGATGGTAGGCTGAGGGTTGGGTCTTGGAATATAGGGACCCTTCAGGGTAAGTCCATAGAGCTTGTGAAGATTCTTAGGAAGAGGAGGATCAATATTGCGTGTGTTCAAGAGACCAAGTGGGTAGGGTCTAAGGCTAGGGATGTGGATGGTTACAAGTTGTGGTACTCTGGGAGCGAGAGACGTAGGAATGGAGTTGGCATCTTAGTAGATGAAGAGCTTAGAAGTCAGGTAATAGAGGTAAAGAGGATCAACGATAGGTTGATGACTATTAAGTTGGTCATTCGGGGGTTTACCCTGAATGTGTGTAGTGCTTATGCGCTGCAAGTGGGCTCGGAGGGGGAAGAGAAGATGCGGTTTTGGGAGGCTTTGGAGGAGGTGGTGAGAGGCGTGCCTAGCTCGAAGAAAATTGTTGTAGCAGGAGATTTCAACGGGCACATCGGGGCGTTACCGGGAGGCTTTGGTGATGTGCATGGTGGTTTTGGTTTTGGGGAGAGAAATGAAGAGGGGGCTACTCTATTGGAGTTTGCGAGGTCCTTTGGGCTGGTGGTGGTGAACTCGGGCTTCCCGAAGAAGGACGATCACCTGATCACCTTTTGAAACGCGATAGCCAGGACCCAAATTGACTTTTTATTGCTTAGGAAAGGGGATAGGGTGTTGTGTAAGGACTGTAAGGTCATTTCGAGTGAGAATCTTTCGACCCAGCATATGCTCTTGGTTATGGATTTGGGTATAAAGAAGAATAGAAAGAGGAGGAGTAAGGAGTGTAGACCTAGAATTAAGTGAGACGGCTTGACGCCAGTGAATGCGTGAGAGATAGGGGAGAAGTTGGCGGGAATGGGGGTGTGGGAGTGTAGGGGGGACGTGGATAGTATGTGGGATAGGGCGGCTAGGTGCATCAGGAAGAATGCACGTGAGGTGTTGGGTGTTTCTAGGGGCCGGGCCGGGCATCATCGGGGGGATTAGTGGTGGAATGAAGAGGTGGAGAAGAAAATGGGGACCAAGAAAGGGGCGTATGCTAAGTTGGTTGAGAGTAAGGACGAAGAAGAGAAACGGGTAAACAGGAAAGAGTACAAGCTAGCTAGGAAGGAGGCTAAGTCAGCAGTCACGGGAGCTAAGACGGCCGCTTTTGAGAGCTTGTATGCAGGGTTACAGGGGAAAGGAAGGGAGAAAAAGTTGTTTAGACTCGCTAAGGCTAGGGAGAGGAAGGGTCGTGACCTCGACCAGGTGAGGTGCATTAAGGGGGAGGACGGTAGAGTGTTGGTGGAGGACGGCCACATTAAGAATAGATGACAGTCGTACTTTCATAGGCTCTTGAATGACAAAGGGGATAGAGCTATTGTGTTAGGGGAACTGGAGCACTCAGAGGAGTGTCGGGATTTTAGTTATTGTAGACGTTTTAAGGTAGAAGAGGTTAGAGAGGCTGTTCGCAGGATGCGAAGGGGTAGGGCGACGGGGCCGGATGAGATACCGATGGAGTTTTGGAAGTTCGTTGGAGAGGCTGGTATAAGGTGATTGACTAGATTGTTTAACGAAATCTTCAAGACGGCAAAGATGCCCGAGGCTTGGAGGTGGAGTACCATGATCCCTCTCTATAAGAATAAGGGTGACATCCAGAGTTGCAATAACTATAGGGGGATTAAGTTATTGAGTCACTCTATGAAGATTTGGGAGAGAGTGGTCGAGGTGAGGCTGAGACGGATAATGTCTATTTCGGAAAACCAGTTTGGATTTATGCCTGGCCGCTCGACGACGGAGGCAATTCACCTGGTACGGAGGCTGGCGGAACAGTATAGGGAAAAGAAGAAAGACCTGCACATGGTGTTTATCGACCTGGAGAAGGCATACGACAAAGTCCCCAGGAAGGTGCTATGTAGATGCTTGGAGGTGAGTGGAGTCCACACGTATGATGGAGCGAAAACTCAGGTGAGGACGGCGGGAGAAGACTCAGAGCATTTCACTGTCTTGACAGGATTGCATCAGGGATCTACTCTTAGTCCCTTTTTATTTGCTTTGGTGATGGATGTGTTGAGCGGCGTATTCAAGGAGAGGTGCCTTGGTGTATGCTTTTTGCAGACGATGTAGTTCTGATTGATGAGACTTGAGGGGGTGTGAATGACAAATTAGAGGTGTGGAGACAAACTCTTGAGTCTAAAGGGTTCAGGTTGAGCAGAAGCAAGACAGAGTATTTGGAATGCAAATTTAATGACGTGAGGCTGGAGGATGAGGTGGTAGTGAAGCTGGAATCACAGGAGGTATGTAAGAGGGATAGTTTCAAGTATCTCGGGTCCGTGATCCAGGGTAATGGTAAGATTGACGAGGATGTCTCGCACCGTATTGGGGCGGGATGGATGAAGTGGAAGCTCGTGTCGGGGGTGTTGTGTGATAAGAAGGTGCCGCCCAAGCTTAAAGGCAAATTCTATAGGGTGGTAGTCCGTTTGGCCATGTTGTATCGAGCGGAGTGTTGGCCAGTTAAGAACTCCCACATCCAAAAAATAAAGGTGACAAAAATGCGGATGTTGCGCTGGATGTGTGGGCTGACTAAAGGGGATAGAGTTCGGAATGAGACTATCAGGGAGAAGGTTGGTGTGACTCCAGTGGAGTGCAAGATGCGGATAGTCCGATTGAGATGGTTCGAACACGTGAAGAGGAGGGGCATGGATGCCCCGGTTCATAGGTGTGAGAGGCTAGCGTTGGATGGTTTTAGGCGGGGTAGGGGTAGGTCGAAGAAGTACTGGGTGAGGTGATTGGGCGGGACATGAAGCAGTTACAGCTCACCGAGGACATGACCCTAGATAGGAAGGTCTGGAGGACGCGAATTAGGGCAGAAGACTAGGGCCAGTTTGGATCGCTAGTGTAGGGAATTACTTGGTGGGGGTATTATTCTTGTTATGATTCTGTGTTCCATGTTTTAGTACGAATCTGGGTGCTTTCCTCTGTTTTCGATTACTTATGGGTGCCGTATTTATGTTATGAAATCTTGTTCTGTGCTTTACTATGTATTTGTGTGGTATCTTGTGTCTTGAGCCGGGGGTCTATCGGAAACAACCTTTCTACTTCTTTAGAGGTAGAGGTATGGACTGCGTACATCTTACCCCCCCAGACCCCACTAGGTGGGAATACACTGGGTTTGTTGTTGTTATTTAAATGTGAACAAATACAATTTTTATTTTTATTTCTATGTTCAATGAATATCTTATATTGTAAAGGGTAAAATAGTAAAATTTATTGCTCAATTTATAATTTCTTAATACCATGTAAAATGAAATATGTCGAACTAAAATAAAACAGAGAAAGTATGTCTTAATGAGAAGTAAAACTTTTTTTCCTTGCTTGCATAAAATAAAGGAGAAAATTAAGCTTGGTTAGGTGGCACTATCATAGAACATGATTGTCATTTATCTTTTTTACTTACTCCGTTTAATAAAGAATGACCTACTTTGACTTGATACAAAGTTTAAGAAAATAAAAAAGACTTTTGAATTTTGTGGTCTTAAATTAAAGTTGTGTTAAATATACCAAAATGTCCTTTAATCTTGTGATCCTAAATATGTCATATGGAAAGTTGAAATTAAAGTATTGTCAAAAAAGAAAAGGAATCATTCTTTTTGAAACGGATTAAAAAGAAAAGTAATCATTCTTTTTAAAACAGAGGGAGTATTAAATTTTTGTGGTTATTTTGCCTTTTTTCATGTAAGTTTGTGTTATATTTATTTATAAAAATTCAAAGGTCACATCGTACTTTTTTTTATGAAATGAAAACATTCTTCAAAATATAATTATAATAATTTATAATTTTATGATTAGACAATAAACCTAAAGTGAATAAAAATTAATCAAAAAAATTTAATTTTTTTTTGACACCATGCCATGTGCGGCTAATTTTCCTAGTGTTAAAAGTAACTAAACTAAGAGGAGATGATATCTCTTCTTTTGTGGCCTCATTGAAACAGTAAACAGGTGCTTGCCAATTTGGATCCTCCAACACTTTTCCTACTTCAAATTATTACACGTGAAACTGCACCTACACAAACCCAAATTTCTTTCGTTAACTTCTCTTCTGTCTGACCAAAGGGCGCAAATTTCAGTAGAAAGACTTTCCCTAATTTTAATTTCTAAAGTCCTAACCCGCCCCGCTTTTAAAAATTTAGTACTACTATTTTACTTTTGAGCCGCACCACACTGCAATCGCACTTATCTCAACCCGTCCCGCCCACACACACTTACACCTGCACCGTCCATTGCCATCACTACTCCCAAAACCTTACTTGCCATATGAAACTCCCAAGACCCAAAACCCTAAATTTTTTACAACTATAAAATCCCCCTCAATTCCAAGCCCTTGTCATTCTTCATTCGATACTACCGCCTCGGCTGCAATCCAGTGCTACATACAATTATGGTTGCTGTTGCTAGAGGTATAATGGTTCTATTTACACTTTTTAGATTTCATAATTCACAGCAAATTCATCTAACAAAAATACTTTTTCTTTTGTGTCGTATACATATGTTTAAAATGAATAAATTAACAACGGAAACACGTTATCCCGGGATTTGTTATCCCATAATTGTTATTTCATCCGGGATAACAGTATCGGCTAGTTATCCCTTATTCCTCGTACCAAACGAGCACTTTCTGTAAATTAATCTACTTTGTTTTCATTGACTCTAAATCTTGGATTTGCACTCGCAGGCCGTGGAGGAAGGGGTGGGTTTAGGCCTTTAGGGGTGGCCGAGGAGATGGAGGAAGAGGAGCAAGAGGAGGTTTTGGCAGTGGTGGAGGGAGAGGGAGTGGGGGTGGGGGAATTGCTATGCAGCGCCGAGGAGGCAGAGGAGGTGAAAGAGGAAGAGGCATGGGACGTGGAGGAATGAAGGGTGGTAATAGGGTTGCGTTGGTGCCTCACAGACATGAGGGAGTTTTTATTGCTAAGCTCAAAGAGGATGTTCTTTGTACAAAGAATCTGGTCCCCGGCAGAGGCGAACCCACAGCTATTAGTGGGGGTGCACGTGCTCCCGTTAACGTCGAAAAAAATTATACGCATATATGTGTATATACCTTCAGAAATTGAGATATATTTAATAGTGCACCCACAAATGAATGCTAGTGCACCTTGCCGCACTGGCATAGGACATCACATTTGTCCATGCGACCGGGATTGATCCCTGGGTCGCGCAACATTTTATCTTTTATTTTCAATCTTCAGATTAAAGGCTTACTATTACATTAAGTTGAATGCTAGTGCACCTTGATGTGCTAGTTGAAGCCAATGCTTCCATCCATGCGACCGGGGATCGATCCCTGGTAGCACAATATTTTTTCTATTACTAAATTTATAATATCAAAATGTTGGAATGGGGATTCGAACCTGCAACCATCCCATGAAGTGAATCCCCTTGACCATTGAGCTACTACAAATGATTATCCTAAGATCTTAAAAATAAAACTCATATTATTATAAGAAAGTAAAGTTATTAGCTTAGAATTCATACTTGTTCTATAAATTTATTTTTTCAGTATTGTTTATGTCTTTGACGACCAATTGAATATGATAATATCTCTTAATCGACACTGAAAGTTTTTCTAATGTCTTAAGATAATATTGTGCACCATAGTATTATCAAAAGCAACAAGTGTAAACAAGCATCACGGTCTATTGTGTTTAAGCACAAAGTACAAATAAAGGAGCATAAAGAGAAAAAAATATAAATATATGTTAGTCCAAGACTAATAATATAAGCATGAGTGATAAATATATGATTTGTTTTTTTTTTGATATAGTGAAATAGTCGTCTCTTAAGAAAGCCTCATGGACTGAAAAGGAAAAGTATGTATTAGAAATTAGAACCTAAGTTGCACATTAAGTGAGGTGAGCGCTCAACATATTTTGAGTCTTGCTTCGAGGCTTATGCGCGCAATTGACAACACCGGTGCACCCATAGACTTCAAATCCTGGGTTCGCCTCTGGTCCCCGGGGAACCCGTCTACAATGAGAAGAGAATCTCCGTTAAGGTATGCCCAAACTTTTGTTACACAGTGCGTTCATTGTCTTTATAAATGTTTTAAACATTCAAATTATAATGTTTTTATCCCGTTTTTGCTTGGTTGAACTTGATCATGTGACTTAATGTGGCTGTTTAATTAGAATACCACTTCTAAATTGTTTCCTTAAAAAACCTTTGCGGCATTTAGACCCCTTGAAAATTAATTATAATCTCAACTGTAAGCCAAAAATACCTTCATCTAATTGCCTCAATATCCTGCTCTGAAAACATTTAAACTATGAGCCTGCTTTGTGGATTCTACTAGGGGATTGTTTGCTGACAAATGTTAACTGAAGTAAGATTTTCTTCTTGCGATAATGGATTCTACTTTCAAGTAGTAATGAATAATCCATTGTGCTCCAAGGTTTAATGTTTGTGTATACATAATTTAATTTTTTATAAATGGTATAATTTTTTTACCTATATACACAGCACACTCTTCAACTGAATACCCTTCATGCTTTTGGGTTGGATTCTTTGTCAAGTGAAATATTTAACATAACAGGCTATAGCTATGTTTGTTAGGTGTTTGAGAAGTTGATAAACTTTTTAATAGTTCTAGAAAGTGCTGCTCATTAACTTGTGTCCGTTTATCCTTTGAATGAAGATGGACCAAAAGTTGAATACAGAGTGTGGAATCCTTTCCGTTCTAAGGTAGCAGCTGCCGTTCTTGGTGGAGTGGATGCCATCTGGATTGTAAGTTTGACCTTTTTCTAAGTAATAAATTGAGAGATTTTATCTGCTCTCATTCTGTCAAACTCTATTAAGCGTTCATTCTGTCAAACTCTATTACCTTCTTAATTATCTTCCAGAAACCTGGTACCCATGTACTTTATCTTGGAGCTGCTTTAGGAACAACAGTTTCCCACGTGTCTGACATTGTTGGCCCTGTAAATATCCAATCCATATTACTTATCAGTTGATTCTTATGCTCTGTTGATGCCCCAGATGGTGTTTATTTAATCCTCTTTCTCTTTTGCTTTA
Organism: Capsicum baccatum var. pendulum; assembly: GCA_030864225.1. NCBI lineage: Eukaryota > Viridiplantae > Streptophyta > Magnoliopsida > Solanales > Solanaceae > Capsicum > Capsicum baccatum. The sequence goes on from CM061551.1 coordinate 104,013,570, forward strand.
GCAAGGAGTTGTTTATGCAGTGGAATTTTCTCATAGAAGCGGAAGGGACTTGGTTAACATGGCAAAGAAACGCACAAACATTATTCCCATCATTGAAGATGCTAGGCACCCAGCAAAATACAGAATGCTTGTTGGAATGTGGATGTGATATTCTCTGATGTTGCTCAGCCTGATCAGGTTCAATTTTTTTAGGGCTATAGTTTCTAACAATTCCTACTCTATTCAGTTATTGTCACTTGTTTGGTCTTGAGTTAAAACAGTCAAAATTTATTGCTTATATTTCTTTAGATTGATTATTTGTGCATTGTCTTTCAGAATAAGTTTCATTACCTTAGTTCAATAGTTATGTCTTTTCCGTTTCTTCTCTTTCCTCTTTTTTACATATTTTTTGATTCTTCAACTTAACTAACAGTTTTTTACATTTTACCATTCATATTGGCAAATTCAGTCCTTCTAGTGTTGCATTGTTTTAGCTGTCAGTTACTTTTAGTCTACTGGTTTGTTTTAGTCCCCACAGTCTGATTGTTATCAAAGAGTTAACTAGTTTGTATAATTTTTCTACTGATTGTTGAATGTTTCTTTCTTAATATATTGTGTGTCTATATTTGTTCATTTCCAAATTAGTACTTATATTGGTGGATGACTTTACTCCTGTAATGCTATTTCTTGGTTGAGGAGTTAACTGATATTTTAAATAGATTATCTATATGAAAATTTTGATATACTTTTCGTTGATATTGAGTGTTTACATTTCTTTCATTTCTGTTACTTCTGAAGCAAATGATGAGTTACTCGGATTCCCCTTCTAGACATCATGGGTGATGCAAAAACCGAGTTTCTGATACAATCTATGTTGATGGGATGTTTAAAATGTTTAATCTTTTCCTTTGCAATGTCCCTTTCTGATCCACTACTTATTGAGTCTTTATTTTCTTTTCGTATCCAAACTGGAAGTATATTTCTGTCACTGTTTCAGAATTTTCTTTTTCTAGACTTTGCTTAGAAAGCAGATGATGAATTACTCGGATTCCCCTTCTAGACATCATGGGTGATGCAAAACCGAGTTTCTGATGTACTAATTCATGGATGTTTGAAATCTTAATCAGCGAAGCTGGGGTGAGGGCGCGTGGGTCAGACCCGGAGTGGTCCCCCCCCTCCCCGACACCTACGGAGTAGGTATGAACCGGGTCGTCCCTTTTCGTTTGCATTTGACTTTCTGACTCAGTATATAATGAGTTTTCAGAGTCATTTCATTTTCAAACTGGTGTGCTGTATTTTCAAAATTGTTTTTAAGAGTTCTCTTATTCTTTGACTTCACTTAGAAAGCAGATGATGAGTACTCGGATTTCCCTTCAAGACATCTTGGGTGATGTAAAAACCGAGTTTGTGATGCACTATTTATTTATGGGTTGTTTGGAATTTTTATCTTTGCCTTCACATCATTTGCTATTTGTTTCTGCTCAAGAGGATATGTCCAGTTTATTCTTTTCAGTTTTACAGTAATAACTATTGGAGCAAGGATTTTTATGGCTATGTAAATACGCTTCTCTTTTAAATATTCGGACTGTATTTGGTTTTGCATTTCCCGTATCAACCTTCTTTAGCCGGTTCAACCTGATGGTATTTTTTCTGTATATTCCTCAGCACACAACTACGCTTGCATCCAGATTTACAATATATCCAGTGAGTCCTAATTTTTCACCATAAATATAAAAACATAATGCAATCAAGCTTAATTTTCTCCATGGGGTTGGATTTTCCCCCAAAACACCTAGCGTTCCTTTCTCTCCAAACTGTCCATATTGCAGTTGGTATGACCTTCCACCATCCTTTGTTCCTTGTATTTCCAGCATAGTTCAACAATGAACAACTCAGAAATTCATTGATGTTTCCTGATATTACCCACTTCTTTCTCAAGGTCAAGATGATTTGCCACAGCTGTTCAGTGACTCCATAATGTAAAATTAAGTGGTTGTTTTCACGATCTTCTTTACATAGGGAACACCTGGAACTCAAATGCCATCTCCTTCTTTGTGAATTCTCCTGAGCAAGACAAGCCCTGCTTGCTACCAGCCAAGCAAAACAGGACACTTTGAAAGGGGATCTAACTTTCCATATTTGCTTCCAAGTCCACCGACCTTGTTGATCCTCAGGGTTGCATAACCAGATAATAGGCCCTTTTTCACTGTGAATCTGAAGTTGCTCCTTCCTCTCCAGGTAAGCCAGTCAGGCTCCTGACATGTACCTTTGAAAGGTTCTACGACTTGGACCATGATCAACCAGTTGTCATCCCCAAAAAATTCTCTTTCTCCCATCACCAACCTTGCAGCTTAGTGTTTTATAAAACCCCCAAATAGATTCCTGATTGACCTCCGATTACTGACATCATAAGCAGATCTGACTGGTTGTGTGCACCAACTTCCTTGTCCATATTTCTGCAAAATAACATTTTCGTTATTGTATCTCCAAAGCCACTTCACCTGTAAGTAATTTTGTATATCTGTTTGTCTACTAGAACCAAAATTTTTGAAATGCTTAAGCGGAAACAAAATTTATTTTTGGCTCTTTTGGGATCTTCACAACGGATTCTCTCCAGTAAATCCATGAATAATATCTTGAGTGTATTTTGGATTAACCTTTTCACAGGCAAGGATTTTAGCTCTGAATGCATCACTCTACTTGAAAGTTGGAGGGCATTTTGTTATATCAATTAAGGTTTGTAGTGGTATTAGACTTTTGATACTACAGTTATTATATGATATAATGAAGATAACTGGTGATTCTAGAATGAGATCAATTCCCTTTTGTCTGGGAAACTTTGCTAGCCTGGTTCTTTCGTATGTTATATTTTCTTCTATATTGTAGGCAAACTGCATAGATTCAACTGCGCCTGCTGAGGCTGTATTTAGAGAGGAGGCGAAGAAGCTGCAAGCAGAGCAGTTTAAACCTAGGGAGCAAGTCACCCTAGAACCTTATGAAAGAGACCATGCTTGTGTTATTGGTGCCCAAGAAACAAAAGACTGCTGCCTAATTGTTGCTGTTTTTTTTATTTACGTCAGACTTTTGGTAGATAAAGTAGTTCAACTTTATATTTGATGAAAGTATTTCCGTGTAGAGGCATGTTACTGAGATTCATCTGTGTCTCAGTGGTCGATGAAAGATTGGTAGTAATTTTCTAAAATGTTGGTTGGAATTGAAGTTGAGATATATATATGCTTCGTTCTCATTTTTGATCATTGCATGGCAGGGTTAACTGGCCAGTCTTGTTCAGTTCTTCGAGGTGAGGAACTCCTTGCACGATCTCCGATTCTTAATCCTGTGACATAGGCTCGTAGCTTCTTGTTTTAACAGTGTGTTAAAAGAGTAACCACACAAAGATGTAATGACCCTAACGGTCATTTTCTGTGTTTTCACATTCTTTTTTTTTGTTTTTTATTTATTTATAGTATTTAGAGCTTTTCTATAATTGTCCTAAGTTATTATTGACTTGTTGGGACTGATAGTTCGATTCCTGAGTGGTTTGTTTCAGAATTTTAGTAATATCTAATATATTGTGGAATGTTTGATTTAAATTGTCATTTGATAAAAATATAATTTAGTACTCTTCTAAAATATTTTGATATAAGTAGAATTCTTTAAGTGATATATATTTATATTACTTTATAATAGCTTTTATAGTCTTAATATTTTAAGCGGAGATAGTAAATTTAGAAATGTTAAAATATTATTATTGTATAATAGAGGTTTTATTAGAAATAATTTTTTATTAATTATGACATATTCAAAATATTATATTTATTTTACCATAAAATTATGCGATACCTGAATAAATATAAAATAGAGGAACACCTCTCCACGTGGAATTTATGTAGAATGATACCAAATGGAAAGGTGTAATCTTATTGGTACTATAGTGTCCGATCACTATAACATGAATGTTTTCATTCACATTTTTTGAAGTTTAAAGAAAAAGAAACATTCTGCTTCTCTGTAACTTTTTCACAAAGGTTGTTATTGATGAACTTTTATTCGATGCTTGATTTCCTCACGAAGTATAAATTTGAAGATACTGCTATATTTATTCAATCTGGATTCTAGTGAGACACTACTCGAAGGCTTCTTATAGGGGTTTTAGCTTTGGCTAGGGGTGTGCATCGGTCGGTTTGATTTTATATATTATCGGTTCGGTTTATCGGTTTTCGATTTTTAAATAAGCTAAATCAATAACCAAATCAATAAGATATTTTTTATCGATTTTTGATTTTTAGTTCTTAACGGTTTGATTTTCGGTTTAACTGATAAAAAAATACTCATAAAATAGAAATAGTAGTAATTAACATGAAAAAAAAATTAAATTTTAGTTGAAATAAAAAATTCTAAATAATGTGTTTTAATTTACAAGAATATTCAAGTTTGAACTAAATGTTGTTAGAAGAATAAGAGTTTGTATAATTGAAATAATAGGTTTGTTAATTGGTAGAAATTAAAGAGAAATATATAATAAGTCAACAACAACAACAACAAACCAAGTATACTCCCACCTAGTGGGGTTTGAGGAGGGTAGAATGTACGCAGTTCATACCATTACCTCTAAAGAAGTAGAGATGCTGTTTTCAATAGACCCCCAGCTCAAGACACAGGACAATATACAAAAATATTCAAAGCATGAAACATGATAAAACTAACATAGATACAACATCCACAAAAATAATGTACATTACCAAGCAAAAGACACCAAAACCCTCCTAACTACGGACTAGGATTCATCCCTCCACCTTATCCCTCTATCCTAGTATTTTTCCTCCAAACCTTCCTATCCAGGGTCATGTCCTCAGTGAGATGTAACTGCTCCATGTCACGCCTAATCAATTCTCTCCAGTAATTCTTCGGTTTACCCCTACCCTGCTTGAAACCATCTAACGCTAATCTCTCACACCTACGAACTGGGTCATCCGTGCCCCTCCTTATCACATGACCAAACCATCTCAACCTTACTTCCCGTATTTTTTCCTCCACCGCTACCACTCCCACCTTCTCCCGAATAATCTCATTCCTAACCCTATCAGCCCTTGTAAGACCACACATCCAACTCAACATCCCCATTTCCTCCACCTTCAACTTTTGGATATGGGAAGTCTTAACGGGCTAACACTCTTCTCCATACAACATAGCCGGCCGGACTGCAACTCTATAGAATTTGCCTTTAAGCTTGGAAGACACCTTCTTATCGTATAAAATACCCGAAACGAGCCTCCATTTCATCCAACCTACCCCAATATAGTGTGAGACATCCTCATCAATCTCTCCATTTCCCTGGATCGTAGACCCAAGATACTTAAAACTATCCCTCTTACAAACTCCCTGAGAGTCCAACTTCACCACCACCCCCTCCTCTTGCCTCGAGTCACTAAACTTGCACTCCAAATAATTCGTCTTGGTCCTACTCAATCTGAAACCTTTAGACTCCAGAGTTTGTCTCCAAACCTCCAGCTTATCATTAACACCTTGCCGCGACTCATCAATCAAAACTACATCATCCGCAAAAAGCATACACCAAGGTACCTGGCCTTGTATACTCCGCGTCAACACGACAAATAAGAACGGACTAAGAGCTGATCCCTGATGCAACCCTGTTAAGACCGAGGAGTGCTCAGAATCTCCTCCCACCATCCTTACTCGATTCTTCACCCCCTCATACATATCCTTAATCGCTCTAATGTACGCCACAGGAACCTCCCTCGCCTCCAAGCATCTCCAAAGAACTTTCCTAGGAACCTTGTCATATGCCTTTTCTAAGTCAATAAACACCATGTGAAGATCCCTCTTCCTCTCTCTATACTGCTCTACCAGTCTTGGCAATAGGTGAATTGCCTCAGTCATCAACTGACTAGGCATAAATCCAAATTGATTCTCCGAAATAGACACAATATTTCTCAACCTCCGCTCCGCCACCCTCTTCCAAATCTTCATCGTGTGAGTCAACAATTTAATACCCCGATAGTTGTTGCAACTCGAAATGTCACCCTTATTCTTATATAATGGATCATCGTGCTCCATCTCCATGCCTCAGGCATCTTCGCAGACTTGAAAATGTTGTTAAACAGGTTGGTTAACCACCTCACCCCAGCTACGCTAGAAAACTTCCAAAAATCCACCAAAATCTCATCGGGCCCCGTCGCCCTGCCCCTTCGCATCTTGCGAATAGCCTCACTGACCTCCTCTACTTTAAAATGCCGACAATAGCAAAAATCGCGACACTCCCCGGTGTGCTCCAACTTCCCTAGCACAACACCTCTGTCCCCCTCGTCATTCAAGAGCTTATGAAAATACGATTGCCATATTTTCTTAATGAGGGCGTCCTCCACCAATACTCTGCCATCTCCCCCTTAATGCACTTCACTTGATCCAGATCCCGACCCTTCCGCTCCCTAGCCTTAGCAAGCCTAAACAACCTCTTTTCCCCGCCTTTCTCCTCTAACCCTTTACACAAACTCTCAAAAGCTGCTGTCTTAGCATCTGTAACTGCTAACTTAGCCTTCTTCTTAGCTAACTTATACTTCTCCCTACTAACCCGCTTTTTCTCTTCATCTTTACTCTCCACCAACTTATCATAAGCCGTCTTCTTCGTCTCCACCTTCTTCTTAACATCTTTATTCCAACACCAATCCCCTCAATACCGGCCCGACCAGCCCCCCGAGACACCCAACACCTCTCTATCCGACTCTTTGATGCATCCCGCAACCCTATCCCATATAGTATCCACGTCCCCGCTATCCTTCCAAACCCCCATCCTTTCTAACTTTGCCCCTATCTCCAGGGCACTAGCTGAAGTCAGTCTACCCCACCTAACTCTAGGATGGCCCTCCCCACCCCGTCTCTTCTTGCCCTTCTTGATACCCAAGTTTATCATTAGAAGTCTATGCTGGGTCGCAAGATTCTCACTCGGGATAACCTTACAATCTTTACACATTGCTCTATCCCCCTTCCTAAGCAGCAAAAAGTCAATTTGAGAAATATATAATAAGTCATACATATTATATATATATATATATATATTCTTATTGGGTTATTGGGTAAAAATCAATAAGAAAAAATCAAACCGAACCAATAACCCAATAATATTTTTCTATAAAACCATTAACAAACAGTTAACCCAATAACAATAAACCAATAGAATTTTTATCGGTTCGATTTATCGATCGGTTCGGTTTTTGCCCTAGCTTTGGCGTCTAGGTAGGCTAGGCTTACCCTATTTTTAGATTGAGCTTATATACTGAAAATGTGAACTATTATGCTAGCTTTGGATAAGTGCCTGTAGTTGCGTATCATTTGATATACATAACTTGCCATATTTATTCGGATTAGGACTCTGTTCTAGTAGATTTTGGTATTTTTTCTTTTAATATAATATACCATATATCACTTTAGGACGTGGAATTAAATTGCAAAACCTTGAATTTTCCCCTTTTGAATTAAGACATGCATACAGTAATTAGACATATTTTAGCTTCGGTTCAGGTTCAATATATATTTTATTTCTATCATTAATTATGAGCTTTTATATCACGTTGACATTCTTATGATATGGTATGGATTTTAACATTACCGTTGGGTATGGGTACTATGAGTTTCGATTCGAGTCCGGCGTCTGATTATTATTGTTACTATGAGTTCCGGTTTAAGTTAGACATTTGATTATGGTTGTGGTTCCTCTGAATTTTGATTTGATTCCGTCATCTGATTATGAGTTCTATATATGTGACCTATCGTTATTATCCACTATCTGGTTAGAATCCGGCATGTGTCCTCTTGTTATTATGCATCACTACCAATTCGAGTCCAGTGTCTGGCCTCTCGTTATTGGTACCGATTCAAGTCTGGTGCACATCTGGATGACTATCATGATTTCTTGGGATTATGCTCAGTTACAGATTATTTACGTTTATTTTCTTTAATTACTACTTGTGTGCCCCACCAACTTATGGGGGTAGGGTTTGGTTAATTGTCTTATTTAGTGTTCTTAGCGGGCTTATGGGGGCCCAGTTAGGTTATGTTGTGTGCCTAGCGGGCTTTTGAGGTCCCAGTTAGGTTATTCTTATTTTTTCTGTAATTACTATGTTATTTAGTTTCTATATCGCTTACATTAATTTCCTTATCTCATTGGCGTAGCTTGGCTGTTGTTTACCTTTTTGTCCCCTTTTAATGCTGATTTAGATTAGACCCTCGCATTATAGTTATACCTTTTCTGTATTGAGCTCAGTCGGTTGATGATGCCTACTGAGTACCGTGGTGTTAGTACTCATACTACACTTCTGCATCTTTTCCCTGATACAGATCCGAGCAGTAGCAACCGACATTGATGTGATTTCTACCTTCCAGTACTGATTCAGAACAGGGTGAGCTTACTGTCGTTCAAGGATGATCCTCCTCTATCTACTCCAGTTTAGTCTTTTCTACTCGAGACTTCTTGTGTATATTGGGTATATATTTTGGGATTCTGTCTAGTACTCTAGGTATATTTTAGTAGTGGCTCTAATACCGACCTTACCAGGTCTTGGGGGGGATTCTTTTGTGTAGTTGATCATTTTTCTTTTCTCGTTTTAGTATATGAGAAATGTTTACTTTTTGTTTGTTACTTTTTATTACTATTGCTATCATTATACGCAATTTTTTCTGATTTCTGCCTATTAGCCTGTTACTTATTATTCCGGGATATGGCTTGGCTTGCCTACTAGGGGTATAAGGTAGGCACCATCACGACTTGAGAAATCAGGTCGTGACAGCTTGGTATCAGAGCCTAGGTTTTACCGGTACTGTTGGTACTAGATCCAATATTTAGTAGAGTCCCACGGATCGGTACGGAGACATTTGTATCCTATCTTCGGGAGGCTATAGAGCATTTTTAAGGAACAATCTCATTTTCTTGATCCATTTTTGTGCGTTAGGTCTGAGTTGGTTGTATTTTTTACTGGTTCACTCTCTACGCAGATAGCTAGGATGTGAGGTCCAAGAGCTGGGGATCGGGACCTCGGGTCCGCTTCTAGAGTTCCATCTTGGGGTCAAGGTCGACCCAGAGATCGAGGGCAGGATAGAGAAGAAGCCCTTGTTCGAGATTAGGCCAGGGATCCATTACCTAATCCTGGCATAGCTCCTGAGATTGAGAGAGCTGCAGGTATTCCGCTACATCACCAAGTGGGACAAGGGGAAGCCCAGGTTCTACCCGGCTTTATATCCTCTTTGGTTCTTCGAGATATGTTGGTACAGTTATTGGGGTTATTTGGCGGTCCACCAACCGAGGAAGCTCAGCTAGCAGCATAGGGTGGTGTTGATTTAGGGGCACAACCTACAGTATCGATGCCTAGGGTAGACGTTCTGCCACACCAGTAGTCCCACAATCGGCATTAGCCCCGCCAGTTATGTCTTCAGAGGAGCAGAAGATGTTGAGCCAATTTTTGAGATTGACTCCACCCAGGTTTGCCGGGACCCAGGAGAGGATGCTAATGAGTTCTTATCCAGTCGCGAGGAGCGGTTGAAGAATTTTGGTTTAGTTGAGGCACGATGAGTGGATTTTGTTGCTTATAAGTTTGACACAACAGTGAAGAAGTGGAGAGGTTATCTTGATTCCAGGCCAGCTGTATCTCCATCAGTGACTTGGACTCAGTTCTCTGAGGTTTTCTTAGGGAAGTATATGCCTCGCAGCGTGTGCGAGCGTCTTCGGGATGAGTTTACAGCATTGAGAAAGGGTTCTATGACTGTGGCTGAGTATGAGGCAAGATTTCATGAGTTATCCAGGCATGCCACTATGATTCTGCCTATGGAGTATGTGAGTATTCGATGCTTCATCAGGGGATTGAGATTATCACTTCGTAGGGCTACACAGAGTTTTGACTTCAGGAAAGTTTTTTTCTGAGACAGTTGAGCATGTTTATTCTATAGAGATGATGAATTGTGAGGCCCAAGGGGATAGCATAAGAGACCATGTTACCAGGGAAGCTACAATGATTCACAGTTCACAGAAGGATTTTACTGTAGGTACCCTCAGCAGCAGCCTTCTCGGTAATAGGGTCAGCTTGGTCAGCCAGTCCAGGCATTGCTTCGGATATCAGATAGAGGTCACTCCAGTTTTAGTAGTTTCAGTAGTCAGAGCAGCGGCCAGTTGCAGAGGGGCATTCAATCAGGATTGTCGAGTCAGGGTGGCCATTCCGGGTTCGCTGGATCTTCCAGACAGAGCAGGGTGCCCAGGGCATGTTATGACTGCGGCGTTGCTGGTCACTTCGCCCGTAGGTGTCCTCAGCGTAGTATGGTTGAGTCGTTAGTTTTGACTGCATAACCAATCCGGTCAGTGCCGCCGTTAGGTAGGGGTGATGTGCAGAGTCGTAAGGATGGTCTTCAAAGTTCTAAAGGTGGTCAGATAGGCACTCAGTTTAGTAGTTAACATGGTCATTTGTATGCTGTATACTAGGTAGATCTGAGGCTGAGGCTGAGACTTCGACTTCGGATGCTTTGATCACAGGTAAGATTGTCGTATGCCATCAACAAGTTTCTGCTTTGTTTGATCCCGATTCCACATTCTCATATGCTTATGTTTATTTTGCATCGCGGTTAGGGTTCATGTTCGGAGTCATTATCTGTACCATTACATATAGCTATCCCTATGGGGGATTCTTTAGTAGTGGATCGGGTATATAGATCTGGTTTGGTGGTCGTTCAGGAGTTTGGTACTCAGGTTGATATATTGTCCTAGATATGGTAAATTTTGATATGATTCTATGAATGAATTGGTTATATCCTTGTTATGTAGTCTTGAATTATTTTTCTAAGACGTTACTTTAGCCTTGTCTGCATACCTCGATTGTGTGGTAAGGTTTAGTTAGTCGCATGTCGATGGGGATTATTTTTACATTCTGACTATGAGACTGATACCGAGGGGTTTTGAGTCATTTCATGCTTATGTTCGGGATGCCAGTGTTGAGAGTCTATCGTGTGACTCCATCCTTGTGATTTGTGAGTTTCCTGATATGTTTTCAACCGAACTACCTGGACTTTCTCCCGAGCATGATATGCACGCTCAGTATACCTATCTGTTTGACCCCTCAAGCATTTTCGTATGTTTTACTTTCGCGGATGGAAGTTCTTTTAGTAGTGGATGTTGTAATGACCCCACGGTCATTTTCTGTGTTTTCACATTTTTTTGGTGTCTAGAGCTTTTCTATAACTGCCTCAAGTTATTATTGACTTGCTGGTACTGATAGTTCGGTTCCCAGGCGGTTTGTTTCAGAATTTTAGTACTATCTAATATATTGTGAAATGTTTGATTTAAATTGTCATTTGATAAAAATATAATTTAGTACTCTTCTAAAATATTTTGATATAGGTAAAATTCTTTAAGTGATAATATATTTATATTACTTTATAGTAGCTTTTATAGTCTATTAATATTTTAAGTAGATATAGTAAATCTAGAAATGTTAAAATATAGTTATTGTATAATAGAGGTTTTATTAGAAAGAATTTTCTATTAATTATGGCATATTCAAAATATTATATTTATTTTACCATAAAATTATGCGATACCCGAATAAATATAAAATAGAGGAACATCTCTCCACGTGGAATTTATGTTGGATGACACCAAATGGAGAGGTGTAATCATATTGGTTACTATAGTGTCCAATCACTATAACATGAATGATATATATATATATATATATATATATATCAAATTCATTCACATTTTTTGAAGTTTAAAGAAAAAAAAATATTCTGCTTCTCTGTAACTTTTTCACAAAAGTTGTTATTGATGAAATTTTTATTCCATTCTTGATTTCCTCACAAAGTATAAGTTTTAAGATATTGCTATATTTATTCAATTTGGATTCTAACAAGACACTACTCGGAGGCTTCTTATAGGGGTTTTAACTTTGGCGTCTAGGTAGGCTAGTCTTACCCTACGTTTAGATTAAGCTTGTATACTGAAATAGTGAACTATTATGCTAGCTTTGTATAAGTGCCTGTAGTTGCGTATCATTTGATATACATAGCATGCCTTATTTACTCGGATTAGGACTCCATTCTAGTAGATTTTGATTTTTTTTCTTTTAATATAATATATCATCTATCACTTTAGGACATGAAATTAAATTGTAAAATGTTGAATTTGCCCCTTTTGAATTACGACATGCGTATGGTAATTAGATGTATTTTAGCTTCGATTCTGGTTTAATATATATTTTATTTCTGTCATTGATTTGAGATTTTGTATCACGTTGACATTGTTATGACATGGTATGGATTTTAACATTACCGTTGGGTATGGGTACTATGAGTTTTGGTTCGAGTCCGGTATCTGATTCTTATTGTTACTATGAGTTCTGGTTCGAGTTCGGCATCTAATTATGGTTGTGGTTGTGGTTTCTCTGAGTTCCGATTCGAGTCCATGATTTGATTATGAGTTCTCTATATGTGGCCTATCGTTATCACCAATTATGTTCGGTTCGAATCTGACACGTGTCCTATTGCTATTATCCATCACTACCAATTCGATTCTGGTGTCTGGCCTCTCATTACTACCCATTGGTGTCGGTTCAAGTGCGGTGCACATCTGGATGACTATCATGATTTCTTGGGATTGGGATCAGTTACATATTATTTACGTTTATTTTCTTTAATTGCTACTTGCATGTTCCACTGGTTTATGGGGGTACGGTTTGATTAATTGTCTTTTTCAGTGTACTTAGCGGGCTTATGGGGCCCCATTTAGGTTATGTTGTGTGCCTAGCGGGCTTATGGGGTCCAAGTTAGGTTATGTTTGATTTTTCTGTAATTACCGCATTATTTAGTTTCTATATCGCTTACATTTATTCCTTTATCTCATTGGCGTAGCTTGACAGTTGTTTACCTTTCTGTCCCTTTTTAATGTTGATTTAGACTAGACCCTCGCATTGTAGTTATACCGTTTCTGTATTGATCTCAGTCGGCCAATGATGCCTACTGAGTACCCGTGGCTTTGGTATTCATACTACACTTCTGCATCTTTTCCCTGATGCAGATCTGCGCAGTAGCAGCCGACATTGACATGATTCCTACCTTCCAGTACTGATTCGGAGCAGGGTGAGCTTACTTTCGTTTGAGGCTGATCCTCCTCTATTGTCACGCCCCAAAATCCCATCGGGCCGGACTGACACCCGAAGCCGAGAAGGCCCGGGAGAACCCGTTCAAATACCTGTACTTTTACTTATATGTCACCAAAAATTTGGACAATACTTCGTTGCATATAGAAGGGTCTAATTACCTATATCAGCACAACACGCATAAATATATATATATATATATATATAATACTTGGCCGTCGGGGCCACCACATATACAAATATAACATCACTATATAAACTTCCATGACTTTACCCTTCCTTATGTCTACAAAGCCTCTAGGATATACATGACATAACTAGGGTCGGGACAAACCCCTACCCACACACGACTCCTGTACAATAACAAAACATAAGGAACCGACTCGGAAAGCTCCGAAGCAAACTGGAGCTCACCAATAATAGCTGTATGACCTGGCTCCTACTTGTGCGGTGTATGAGCTGAGGTACCTGTGCCTGCAACATGAAATGCAGGTCCCCGTGGGGGACGTCAGTACGAAATATGTATTGAGTATGTAAAGCTGTATATAATCACATATGATATAGGAGTTCAATAGAAATCAGAAACAAGTGAATAAATCGTAATAGGAGTGGACCACACTTACTAGAACTTGTGACAACCTGTACATTGCATTTATTCAATCACTTTACCTTCGTTCTTATCATCTTTGTAATCATTACTGTACTGTACTGTGACCATTAGGCTGCCTCCAGTACATATCAACTGGGATCGACCCATGCTAGACTTATGCCCCTGGGATACCACCCATAATCACATAAATAGGGATCGACCCATGCTAGGCTTATGCCCCTGGGATACCACCCGATAAGAGAGAACTTCCATCACTTATTTCAATTAATCTTTGAGATTGTTATTTCGGTCGCTACCACATTTTTGATACTTTGAAACAATGATACATCAATAGGAACCAAGTAATAGACCTTTTATACAATAACGATGTAATAAAGACTCATTAGTACATCAACAATGTGTTTCAGAATCATCAATATCACAACAATAAAATAGGAGCCTTTTGGTATATCAATGAAACATTTTGACACTTTATAGAATGGAAACAACTTCGTTGGTAATGTAGAACAATACATGTTTTTGGACAACCTCGGAATCTTACTTGATGGAACATTGGTCTTTTCATGCCAAAGAACATTGTTAGAGTATGCTTTACATACCTCGTTGTAGATTCGGATACCAATTCAACACAACTTCCCGCCTTTACAAATCACTTATCTACAATGAAATGTTTGGCATCTAGTATTAGCAACCCAACACCACAATTCTCTTCCATAATTCCATACAACCAATATTTGCAAAGCATTCCAAAAACCAACTTGAACAATAGGTTTATGTGTATATATATATAATCATCATTTCAATACCACATCATCACACAAAATCCCTTCACAATTCAACACAATTCAACCATGCACAAGAATAATCCAACATCATTTCCAATCATCTTTCAACAACAATCAAATAACATACTTCTTATGCTCACAAGCATATATATATATATCCTTATAAATAACACCAACATAATTTACATCCTTACCATAAAATGGCCCTTTTGATTTCGAAGTCCTGTTGGCACAAATAAGGGGTGCTTCTCGAATCCCTCGAGATGGTGAACACAACTACGAAATCAATTTGGACTTTCTACGGTTGAATCACAAGATAATTGGAGTTGAAATTTGGCTAGAGTTTCTTATTCTTCAATAATGGATGATAAATAATGGATATGAGGCTAAGTATATGTATATAATGACCAATTTTCGTCCATGAGGTGATGGAAAATGACCATATTGCCCTTAAAAATTTAAGTAAATCCGAATCTGTCCATGGTGGACTGTTTTGATAGGCTAAAGTAAATCGACCATAACTCTTCGATCCGATATTGGATTTGGGTGAAATTGGTATAGTTGGAAATATAATTCAAAGGTCTTTCATTTCATATAAAGTAGGCCACCCAGTTCGTCTTGTACAAGGAGTTATGATCGTTTGAAGTTGTCCCTAAAAATCTGTTTTGAGAGGCTGGAGTAAAACGAGTATAACTCCTTACTCAGATGTTGGATTTGGATGAAACCAATTGAATTAGAAAGAAGACTCTCGGGGATTCTCATGTATATATAGAAGCTCACACAGTTCATTTTGTACAAGGAGTTATGATCGTTTAAAGTCGACCCAAAAAACTGGCAGGCCTCAGTAGTTTGTGTGCAGAAAATTTTCCTGCACATTTACTGTTCACAATATCCCAACCACCGTTTTATAGTTTGGAACGTGCTCGATTATATCCGAAACTTATCTGTTTTTGGAAATCTTTATATCGTTGGAAAGCTTATTCAATAACCTTCGTATGGAACCATCGACGGGCAAATTCCGGTATAAATAAAATAAAAAATTAATTCCATATAAATAAGACCAATACACGTACTTGAATATGCCAATACATGTACTTGAATATGGGGTGTTGCATATATCTACTCCAGTTTAGTCTTTTGTACTCAAGACTGCTTGTGTATATTGGGTATATATTTTGGTATTCTGTCTAGTACTCTAGGTATATTTTAGTAGTGGATCTAGTACCGACCTTATCAAATCTTGGGTGAGATTCTTTTGTGTAGTTGGTCATTTTCCTTTCCTCGTTTTAGTATATGAGAAATGTTTACTTTCTGTTTGTTACTTTTTATTACTATTGCTATTATTATACACAATCTTTTTCGATTTCTGCCTATTATCCTGTTACCTATTATTCCGGGCTATGGATTGGCTTTCCTACTAGGGGATAAGGTAGGTGCCATCACGACTTGAGAAATCGGATCGTGATAAAAGATGAATCTGAAAGCTCAAGTATCTTCAAAGTAAGAAGGCGTTTTCATACATAATACACTGGGTGCGCATAATTATTTCTAGTCTTCCAAGTTTTGAAATACCAAACAGAAGGCCAGTACTGGCACCCCTCGTCGCACCCAGCAACCATAAGGTACACCATTATCAACAGATATTAATCAATTAGCCCAGGATTTCTCAAATTGAAAATCTTCGCCTCCCCACTTCTGTATACACTCATTTATCTCCTCAACTTGCATGTTTAGCCTCTCTTTATGATATTTCAATGCAAACAATTTTATGTATGTTTTTTCTTGGGCAAAATTTTGGTTTATGATCACATTGCTATTAAAATCGAACGATTCATTAAACGGTCTAAGACAATGGAATTGGCAGGACCACCTAGAGTAACTAAAGCCAACTACTCTTATGCAAACGCAGTTAAGGATAGTAAATGGTAATCAAAGGCTCTAAGGGAGGCAGAGACTATGAACAATGCTAGCAATATTGAAGTCATCACACAGGAAGATGACCATGACAACAGGCTTTTGAAAAGATGCTTAGTAGGTCATCTGGAAGGAGGAAAGAAGGAAACACCAACATTATCGGAGATAAGAATATGGTCGTCAACACTCTGGAAGAAGGCATTTGGAGTTAACATCTATGAAATGTATGGAGGAATATTTCTATTCAAATTTCCCAACATAAACATGGCTGAACAAACTCTCCAAGGGTAGTGGAACTGGCGAAATCAAAGATCCAATCTGGAATGGTGGAATCTGACTGTGGGCTGTCTCCCTCATAATTCTCTGAAGAAGGAAACTTGGATCAGAATTATCGGAATGCCTCTTTATCTCTGGTCGGGAAGAGTATTTTAATAAATTGGGAGCCTATGTGGAGGCTGGGTGGCCACATAGGTGGAAACGGAACTAAGAAATCACATGATGTGGGCAAAAATTCTGGTTGCAAATGACGGATGAAACATTCCTAAAGAAGTTTTGATCTCTAGTAATGGAGTAGTATACCACTTTCCGATATGGTCGGAGTGTCAAGTGAGAGTAGAGGTATAATCGAAATCTTCATGAACTGGAAACAGAGTCGCTGAAGAAAATAGAGCACAGAAATACCCAGTTCATTCTTTTACACAGCGATATAAAGATGTAAAAGTCTGTCAATCCCACTAATTTAGGGAATTTCCTTTAGTGAAACACGTGGGTACAATTGTAGAAGGAAGAGAGAGGGGGTCACATGCAAGCCACATGTCTTATTTAATTGTGGGTACATCTGTAAAAGGAAGAGAGAGGGGATCACATTTAGGTCACGTCTCATTTAATTGGTGGAGAAGCTTTGGGCCATCAACAACCTAGTACTAAGAGGAAACTCCTAATTAAGAATGGAACTGACCTTTCTAGTCAAGTCATTTTTATTGACATCACATGTAAAATTCCAATATCAACTAACACTGGAAAAGTTCCAGAACTACTAGAGCTCGAGCCAAATTGTCTATTCGGAGGAGATGGCAAACATGGTCGGAGATTCAATTATCGAATCGCTACACCAATTAATCGAGATAGATGATAGTGCATTAAAGGGGAAGATTTTAGAAAAGAATGACAGCAAAATACCAAAAACAAGGGAGAAAAAGTTGATCACTATCTTGAAGGATTGGGAGATTAAGGAACCAGAACCTCTGCAAATTCAGCAACAAGAAGTAATAAGGAATAAGAAGAAAGAGACATCAAACTGGGTACAACAGAACTTGATCAAATTGGGCAACGTCTTTGGTGCTGACTTTCAGGGCCACAAAGAGGAGGCGTTGGAATTATTACTTCAAGTGGACAGTTCGAGATAAGCCAGGAGAATGGAAACAGAGGTTGTAAGCAAGAAAACATGACTCAGAGGCGCTCAAGAGCTGAAAAGTTTAGTAAGCTTTGATGTTAAATTCAAAAATAGTGGAAATAGGGGTTAGGGGATAAAATTTCTCATCAGTGATAGATGAAATTTAAATTGGTTTCATGGAATGTAAGGGGATTAAATGACAGGGGTAAGAGAAGATTAGTAAAAAATGTTATGGGAGGATGGAATGCAGACATCATCTATTTGCAAGAAACTAAGTTAGAAGGAGATATGATAGAGTAGGTTAGGTAGATTTAGGGAGAAAGATGGGTTAAATATGCATGTTTGGAAATGAGTGGGACTAGAGGGGGAATTCTACTATTGTGGGATAGCAGGGTGTGGAAGGGGTACATTCTGGAGACTGGAATCTATTCTGTAACTTGTAAATTTAAAAGCCAACTTCAAAATTTCACCTGTCATATCTCAAGGGTTTATGCCCTCAATTGTTATCTGTAAAGAAGGCTTGTATGGGAGAAAATAGGGGCAATAAGGGGATTAATAGAAGAGGCTTGGGCTGTGTGTGGGGACTTCAATGTTGTAAAGTTTATATTAGAGAAGAGTAATTGTTTGAGAAGAACAAAAGGCATGAGAGAATTTCCAGATTTCATAGAAGAGTTGAAGCTGATTGACATACAATTAGAAGATGATCCTTATACTTGGTTCAGAGGAAATAATCATGACATAACCTCCAAAATTAATAGGATTTTGATATCAGAAGAATGGGATGATAGATTTAACAACATTAAGCAGGTGTCTTTGCAGAGGCTTAGATCAGACCACACTCCTATTGTGTTGTTGGGCGGAGTATGAAACCAAAACAAAAATTACTTCAAGTTTGAAAATTGGTGGTTAGGAAAAAAAGGATTAACAGATAGAATCAAGGATTGGTGGGACAGTTTCAGCTTCTCTGGAAGACCTGATTTCATACTTGCTTCAAATTTTAAAGCATTAAAAGAAAAACTTAAGCTTTGGAGCAGATGCGATCAGGGGAACTTGGAATCCAAAAAAAGGAACATACTGAAAGAACTGGCCGTCTTTAATGAGGTTAGTAAGGGTAGAACCTTAAAATAGGAGGAGGTAACAAGGAAGAACTTTGGTTTATTGGAGTATGAAGAGTTGCTCAAATACGAAGAAATTTCATGGAGACAAAATTCGAGATCATTGTGGTTAAAAGAGGGGGACAGGAACTAAGTTCATCCATAAAATGGACAATGCACACAAGAGGTTTAACAACATTGATAAACTAGTAATCCAAAGAGAACTAACCCAAGATTCATCCAGAATAGAAGGGGAGATAGTAGATTTCTACAAGAAGCCTTATACTGAGACTATTGACTGGAGACCTGCTTATATTGATACTAACTGCCCTAGGTTAATAGAAGAAGAAAATGTAAGCTTGCAGAGGAACTTTTAGGAGAGTGAAGTCCTAAATTATTTGAAAATATGCGCAATTGATAAAGCACTTGGGCCTGATGGATTCACAATGGGATTTTTCCTAAGGAGTTGGGAGATGGTGAAGGAGAACATCATGAAAGCTTTTCAAAACTTCTATGATCACGAAGTATTTGAAAGAAGTTTGAATCCAATATTCATTACTCTCATCCCAAAGAAGAAAGGCGCCAAAAATCTAAGAGATTTTAGGCCTATCATCTTAATAGGTAATATCTACAAGCTTTTTACTAAAGTTTTAACAGAGAGATTGAAAGGCATAATGGATAAATTTGTAGACCTCTTGAAAGTATCTTTTATTCAAGGAAAACAGATCACAGATGCAGTGTTGATATCTAATGAGGCGGTGGATTCTAGATAAAAGCAAAAGAAACCTGGAATTCTTTGTAAGCTAGACATGGAAAAAGCCTATGACCATGTAAATTGGAAATATCTTTTGACTACAATGGAGAGAATATGATTCAGGATGAAGCAGATTCAGTGGATCAAAACACTGTATCACTACTGTGAGATTCTTTGTACTTATAAATGGATCCCCTATTGGTTTCTTTAGTACACAGAGGGGACTGAGACAAGGGGACCCCTTATCTTCTTTCCTTTTTCTACTCGCTATGAAAGGTCTGAGTAATTTGATTAAATCAGCTAAAGTATGGGGATGGCTCAGAGGTTTTGAGGTCAAAAAACCTGGAGGAGATAGTGTGGAAATCACTCATCTACAATATGCCGATGATACCTTGATACTATGTGATGCTGATAAAGGCTAACTAAAGATGTTAAGGGTGATCCTAGTATTGTTTGAAGGGTTCTCTGGTCTACACATTAATTAGAGGAAAAGCTACCTCTATCCTATTAATGATGTACACAACATGGAAGTTTTAAATGCTATTTTAGGAGGGGAAATTGGAGCATTGCCTACATCATATCTTGGGATGCTTCTAGGGGCTAAATAACAGTCATATGAAATCTGAAAAAAAGTAGTGGAGAAATGTGAAATAAAGCTAGCAAGATGGAAATCACAATATCTCTCTAGGGGTGGCAGTTTGACCTTGATTAACTTGGTTCTTGATTCACTAACAACCTACATGATGTAAATATTTCCAATTCCCAAGAGGGTCAGCAACAGGTTGGATAAAATTAGAAAAAAATTTCTCTGGCAAGGAAATAGTGAGAGAAAAAGATACAATTTGGTTAAATGGGATGATGTGACAGTGGGAAAGAAATATGGATGACTGGGAATAAAGAATTTGATGATACAGAGAAAATCTCTTAGAATGAAATGGTTGTGGAAATTCACTAATGAAGAATTGACATACTGGAAAGAAGTCATTAAGGAAAAATATGTGGAGGAAGACAATTGGATGACCAAAGAGGTGACTACGCCATATGGGGTCAGTGTATGGAGATCCATCAAATCTTTGTGGCCTGAATTTAAGGCCAATACAATGATCAAGGTGGGGAATAGAGAGAATAAATTTCTGGAAGGATTTTTGGCATGAAAAGGGTAGGCTAGATGTTTTGTTTCCTGATATACACTCTCTAGTATCCCTCCAACAGAAGTCCATAGCTAACCACTGGAATCATCAAGGGTGGAACTTCAACTTTAGAAGACAAATGAATGAATGAGAGATTCAGAGGATAATGGATTTCTTCAACACCATTGAACAATTTAATGGATTAGAAGTAGATCAAGACATTTTGTGGTGGAAAGGCAATCGGAAGGGTATATTTAAGGTGAGTAGTGCATATACCTGGTTGAACCATCCTAACCAACCACGAAGGAACTGGCCATGGAAAGGAATCTGGAAAACAAAAATCCCATTAAAAGTGGCTTGTTTTGTCTGGTTGCTAGCCAAAGAAACTGTATTGACTCAATACAACTTAATGAGAAGGGGGATACCATTATGTTCTAGATATTTATTTTGTGGGGAAGATGCAGAGACAGTTAATCATCTTTTTCTACATTGCAAGATCAATGGCCAACTATGGAGGTTATTCCTGAATCTTAAGATTTTATCATGGACCATGCCTACTAAGATCACAAAACCAATCCAAAGATAGGAGGAAGCAGGGAAGCAGTTAAAGAATAAAGACAGATGGAGAATTTTCCTTGCGAGCATATGGTGGGCATTATGGAAGGAGAGGAATTATAGGGTTTTTGATAGCATAGAGAATAGTATGCAGAAAGTTAAATTAAATTGTCTTATGCTACTATTTTTTTGGTGTAATCAGATATATTCAAATGATACTATCTCCATAATTGATGTACTAGACTCAATTTAGTAAGAGATAGTAGGATTTGAAGTACATGTTGTAAATACTAACCAGTACAGTTTCAGTAGTGTTTTGAGGAATATACAAAGTTACCAGCTTCAATTTTTTTTTTTGATTTATGATCATGACTAGTCATTGTGCTTAATATGTTGTATGTCTCAAGTTAGTTATTAACTTACCACTTCTGTAATCAAATTAGTAGTTGGCTTTAAGACCAATAACCAATCAGTTCAAATTAAACTACTATAGCTTACAACACAAAACATACTAGTTACTATCTTGATTAAGGATGGCAACGGAATTGAAAAATTCCGTTCTGGTCTGCCAACTCCGGTTCTGCTAGGTTTTTGGTTCCGGTAAGCAACGATTCTAGTTGGGTCCGGTATACCGGTACCCAATGTTCCGGATAACGTTACCAGTGTGGAACGTCAAAAAAATCTGGTATTTTTGGTTCCGGTACCGGTTGACCGGATTTCGGTCCGGCGAACCTGTTAATTTCTATTTTTTATAAAATTGGGATTTGGTTGGCAACGGTTCTTTTGTCCATTGATTTCTAGCCGTTGCCCCCCCTTCCCAATTACCCCACCCCTCTCAATTACCCCACACCACCCCTTAAAATTTTTATTATAAATATCCTTCTTTTCAATTCTTTTTTCACACAAATATTATCAATTCTCACACTCTCTTAATATCACATTCGCTCTAAATATTTATAATTGTTATATTAGTTGGAGTTGAAGATTCAATTATTATATTAGTTGGAGTTGAAGATTTTTTGAAGATATTATAACCTTCAATTATCATCTTTTAATTCCGACATTTGGTATACGTCTGCTTTTACGCAGACGTTCGGTATAATCGTTCCACTTTAAGCTCTTTTTATTTTCGTTAATATCTATATTTTTATTTTTATTTTTTAGTATTTACATTTATTTTCTTACATTAATTTTGTAATTTATAATATTTGTATTGCTTGTGTTAATATTTTAATTTAAATTATGGATTTCAAAAAAAATAGCAGTGGTAAAAAACCAAGCTTTGGTAAGCTTTTTTGTAGAAATAAAAAAAGTAAGGCTAGTACTAGTTCATTAGCGCCTACATTTAATGAAACTTCTTTATCACAATCTAATGGTTTTGATATTGGTATCAATATGGAATTAGATAATGAGACCCTAAGTAGGCGTTATAATAATTTTGAGGAAGATTTACCAGAGGAATATGATATAGAAGAACAAGAGTTAGGTGATACCCCTACCTCTACTAGTCCGATTACGGAATTACCAAAAAACGGTGAAGAACTTCCCCCTTTACCGGAATTTACTAGGACCAAAGGTACCGAACGTACTAAAAGGTCTTTAATTTGGAAATTTATGGAGCATGATTGGGTAAAAGGTATTGCTACTTGCAATAAATGCAAGAATATATTTTAACATTTGATCGAGGGAAAAAATGGTAGGACAGGGTTGCTAACTACGCATTTGATGAGATGTAATAAAGAATTTATTCGTCTAAAAAATCAGGCTAAGTCAAAAAAAGATGGTAGAACATTTGTACATGAATTTGTAGGAGGTAATATGGTTCAAACGCGTTTAGACATGTTTAACCCGGCTGAAGCAAGTTCATCATCCACATATAGTGAAGATGTAGATTGAGAAGAACTAGAAAAAATGGTTGCTGTTATGGGTTTGTCTTTTAATTTTTCTTCGCATTCCAGTTTTATTCATTATATTGAACGAGTATATAATCCCTCTTTTAAAGGTTTTTCATGAAATACAATTAAAAATGATATTTTTAAATTTCAAGCTAAATATTGTCATTTTCTTCGTTGCTTATTTGATAAATTTGATGGTAGAATATCTGTTACTCCTAAAATGGGTACTAGTGTTGTCGGTAATGATTATTTTACTCTCACGGCTTATTGGATTGATCACAATTGGAGCATGTAAAAAAGAATTATTGCTTATAAATATGTTAACGAGTCTAAAACCGGTATGTATATAGCTAGTACAATAGCGGAGAGAATAAAATATTTTAGATTTATTGGTAAACCTATGGCATGCACATTAGATAATGCTTCTAATAATTTGAAAGCTATTGACGAGTTAAAAGCTAGATTATGTTTAATGAATGAAGATCATTTTCATGTTAGATGTTCTGCACATATTTTAAATTTGATTGTATGTGATGGTATTCATTTGTTTGGAAATGGTTGTCCTAAAGTGCGAATTGCTTGTAGTTATATGTTTAAAAATAAACAAAAGGGTGTAATGGATGATTTTAAACGTAAATATAAACAATGTGACCTTCCATATGGAAAAGTTCCAAAAGAAATTCCTACTAGATGGAATTCTTTATTTCAAATGTTTGGAGTTGATGTTATATATCGTAAACCTATACAATTAGTTTATAATTCTTATAATGAGGATGTTAATTTAATGCTAGATGAAGATGATTGGATTGAAGTAGAAGAACTTTGTAAATTTTTGAAAACTTTTTATCAAGCTACGAACACAGTATCTGCTCAATATACTCCGACTATTTCTTCTGTTTTAGTAACTATTACTGTTATTTCTAAAGTACTTGCTGAATATAAAAAAATATGTCCTGAAAAAGAGGCAATTGAAGCTATGATTGAAAAATTTTAAAAATATTATTTTCCTATTCCACAAATTCTTTTAACAACTAATTTATTAAACCCATTTTATAAAGAACATGGTACAGTGATGTTGGTTAGAAAATTATACAACAATTTAAAAATTGGACGTCATGAAAAGTCATCAGTTGAAACTTGTTGTTCTAGCATAGTATCTACAACTAGGAGTTTATATAACTTGTATCAAGTTATGGAACAAAATATTGGGCCGATCGAACCTCCTACTTCTAGACGTAGATATGATGATTTAGATGAAGAGATGGGCAAAAAACTTGGTCGTCAATGTTGTAGGAGTAATGATTTTGATTCATATCTTTCGCAGGATCGGGAAAATATTAGAGATGAAACTGGAAAACAACAACTTTTATCGTGGTGGAAGATCCGTATTAGACAATTTTCAAAATTTTCAAGGATGGTTCGAGATTTTTTATCAACTCAAGCTTCTTCAGTTGCTTCATAGCAAGCTTTCAGCGTAGGAAGATTTATAATAGGAGATCATTGGTATTCGTTAGCAAGAGATAGTTTGGAGATTTTGATATTATTTAGAGACTGGATCAATGCCGAACGAAGAAATTTTGGGCTCCCCAAATTACCGCCCCATATTGAAGATGAAATAGATGAAATTTTTGAGGAAAATAGTGATGATGAAATGGAAGCAATGGAGGAACAAGGAAATAGACCAATTCCGGAAGATTTATCCGCCGAAGAAATATAAAAGTTACGCCAAAAAATTATAGACAATTTAGATATTAACAAGATTCTGCAATAGAGATCTAATTCAAACAGAACACTTCCTAGAAGGTGGCTGCGTAGATTAGATTTTTAGTTAATATCTTTGTAATAAATGTACAACGTACAAAATTTGAATAAATATGATGGCTATTCGCCTAATTTTGTTTTAAAATCTGTCTTTTGTTTGTTGTAATAATTTTGTTTGTTAGCAAATTTTTTAACTTCTTAAACTTATTAAAAATATTATATCAACTTAAACTTAGATTTTTTATGTTAAAATTTTAAACTTTTTAAGATATATTAATAAATTATATAAATTATAATTTATTATATATATAAAACTTATATATTAATACCATTAAGTTAAGCTATAGATAATTTAAATTAAAATTGTAAAACAAAAACTGTATTAGTGTACACTATGTCATCTCTTCCGGTATCACTCCGGTCCATACCGGTAGCAAGCGGACCGGTCCAATCAACAAAAAAATTCTGGTAAGATCGGTTCCGGTAACACCAGTTCTGACCACAAAAATGATAGGGAAGTTCTGGTACCGGTTCTGATATCAATTAAATCGGTCCTACATTCCTGTCCCAGTCCGTTGCCAGCCCTAATCCTAATAAGACAAGCTGATAAGCTTGTTAAACAAGTGACAGACTAGCATGATGCTTACAATACAGCAAGAGAGAAGAATCACACTCGTTTGGGCCATAGATAAGATCCCTAAATTATACTATTTATACATGGTTAAAATTATCTTTTTCATGTTCATATTATAGATGTTGAACCCCGTTTGGCTAGTTCATGCGTTTACTTTTTCATATTTTGAACCCTATTAATGAAAATCCTGGCTCTACCCTTGTACACTGGGTATGTTGTTGCTGTTATTGTTGTTGCTATTTGTCGAGTTGAATTCGGAGTGCGACTTGCTTTCTTTTTTGGTGTTTTTTGTTAGGTCTATTTAGGTTCTTTTTGAGTTATGATTAATTGGGATAAGGGTAATGATTGGAGTAGAGAAATTAGTTGTGGTGGAGAAGGGAGGGAGATGCAGCTGCACTTCTTTCTTAGCATGAGAAGTATAATAATATCAAACATCAATGGAAGGGTAGGTGATTTGAGGAAGATCAAGGTTGCGACTTGCCAATTCTCTTACCGAACGCTCTTGCACACTATACTTATCCTAGCTTTCTTGCTGCCATTTATCTTTATTCTCACTGCTCTTGTTACCCTTGAAGGTGTCAACAAGTGCTCCTCACTTGGTACTTTGATCTATTTCCTTATATTTTCCTTTGTTGTATTGATAGATGGATCCTTTATATTTTTCTCTATTTTGTGTTCCTTTATTGTAATGTCAATTAGATCCTTTCACCTCTCACTTAGTATCGTTTACTGTCTATGGTAATTTTTTCCTTGATCATGTTCTGCTTTTCCATTATTGAAAATTGTTTCTTGAGCCTGAAAGTTTCGTGTTTCTTTTACAAAATTAGTAGTATTAGGTAGCTTTTTATGTGTAGACTTCTAAATGCACCAGTTGAGCAACACTATGGTGATAAAGGGACCAGAAGGGATAAGATAGACCTAAGATAACATGGAGGGTAGCTGTCTGAGAAAAGCTATAATCTCTAGTAACCAATGCAGAAGTAGCTAAAAGAATATAATGGAACTATGGAGGCAAATGATCCATATGGGTGATACCAATTAGTTGGGATTACGGTTTAGTTGCATTTATATTAGGTTACGGTAGGAATAAATGTGGGATTTAGTGAACTCATCAGTTTCCTTAGACAAATATCTTCCCAAGTATTTCGGTTTGATAACAAATAAGTACCCCTTATAAATAAATTAGTCGAGGTGTGCTCAAGTTAGCCCCGGACACCACGGTTATAAAAAAAAGGTTAAACAATTCTCAATACTTAATTTATGTATTTTTTTCTCGTAATCACTACCATTTCTAATAGGAAATTATGTACTGTTTATATTTTTGTTAGCTATATGCGTTAAAGTACTGAATATCTGTGTGTATTTGGGTGGGGGTTGAGGGCTTTGTGCTGTTTCAGGTGTTTTATTCTACTGCTATCTGGTAAGTGCGTTTTAGGTATTGCTTACTATTGGACAAGAAAATTCTCGAAGCCAAAAATAAATAATTCGAGACGAGAAAATATTGCAACAATCAATTTTATTGATTTCAATGCGAGTATTGCAATCTCTATGAATCCTCTGATTCGCCTTTTCAAATTTAAATTCAAGGGCTTGAAGCTTGACCTTGAATTTGAACTTTATTTGTTGATTTGAGGGATTTGATCTTGACTTGTTCTTGAATTCAAGGGCTTTTGAGCTTGTTCTTGAATATTGCGGTCTTGATCTTGAATCTTGATGAACTTGATTTGAATTCTTGAGATTTTTAGAGAAATTGCGGCGTTTGATCCACGAGATTTCTCTTGCTACTTGTTATAGATCTGGGGGTCTTTTTTCTGAATTATGAGACCCCTATTTATAGTTGTAGGAAAGGAAGAGTCATGATGAATATAGACTTTCTTTGACCAAATAGATTTAAGTGATGTGACACCTTTTATGGGCTTTTATTTCATGGGCCTGCTGCATCAGTTTGACATGTGGCATGGTCCTATTGGCTCCTTTACTTGACTTGACATGCCACGTCATTTGACATGTTACGCTTATTTGGACCTCTAGAATATAACAATATCTTGGGCTTACTAAGATGAACTCATTATTTGTAGCCCAAATTAATGGACTAGCCCAATAAAGATTGAACTTTATTTAAATCAATACATGTTTGGACTTAAATAATTAATCCAATTATATTAATCCGCAATATTTATTTGGGACTAATATATATTTGAATTTAATATAATCTGAATTTCGTATGGATTTAATTAAATAAAATTTTATTGCTCACAGAATGCCCCCTACTTCATGACTTGTCGGAACATTTAATTTTTTTAGAGACTAGGCTTGAAGTATTGACCATATTATGTCATATTTAAAAGGAATAAATATATGACACTTAAATGGTGACTTACGTGTCACATCACAGAAGTAATTAAAGTCAACATTATGTGCTTATATATTATTTATTTATTTATTTGGCTATCAATGGAATTACCATTATAAAATAACCACCACCCAGGCAAATCATTATTAGGCTCTTTCCTAATTTTGGTAGTACTAAGTATCATGCGCCCCCTCTTTTCTTTTATTTCCAACTTTTAATTGATTTGTGATGCTGCCACTGTCGTACTACCCCTATAAATACATGCCATGAGTTATTGAATTTCACAATTCATAGCATTAATTTTGCATTAGTTCTTCCTGCAGACCCTATTCTGTACGAGGCAGATTGTCATGCTTTGCCGGAGTATTATTAGTGAGCTGCTTTTCCTTAATTTATTTATTACTTTTTTTTTTCTTCTTCTTTTTTATAGGATTAAAATAAATAGCAATACATAAAAATCGGCTTAGGGTGCGAGAGTTTAATTTCGCCTCCGTACACTCTAAGACTGACCAATTTAGCTTCAAGATGGTGGCTTTACAACAATCGGCTTAGGGTACGATAGTTTAACTTCACCTCCATATACTCTAAAACCAACCAATTTGTCTTTAAGATGGTGGCTTTGCAACAATCGGCTTAGGGTCCGAGAGTTTAACTTCGCCTCCGTACACTCTAAGACCGACCAATTTGACTTCAAGATGGTGACTTTACAACAATCGGCTTAGGGTACGAGAGTTTAACTTCGCCTCCGTACACTCTAAGACCGACCAATTTGACTTCAAGATAGTGGCTTCGAAACAATCGTCTTAGTGTGCGAGAGTTTAACTTCGCCTCTGTACACTCTAAGACCGACCAATTTGACTTCAAGATGGTGGCTTTGCAACAACCAGCTTAGGATGCGAGAGTTTAACTTCGCCTCCGTACACTCTAAGACCGACCAATTTGACTTCAATATGGTGGCTTTGCAATAATCGTCTTAGGGTATGATAGTTTAGCTTTGCCCCTATACACTCTAAGACCGACCAATTTGACTTCAACATGGTGGTTTTTCATCAATCGGCTTAGGGTGCGAGAGTTTAACTTCACCTTCGTACACTCTAGGACCGACCAATTTGACTTCAAGATGGTGGTTTTTCAACAATCGGCTTAGGGTGCGAGAGTTTAACTTTGCCTCCGTACACTCTAAGACCGACCAATTTGATTCCAAGATGGTGGGTTTTTCCTTTTTTCTTTGGATAAAGCCACAATATAGAGGAAACTTTTTCTAACAATCGTTTGTACAATTATTTTTTCCAACTTCAACTTATTTTTTGACTAAACCTCCCTTGTTCATGCAGATTGCAACAATGGTTCACTTTAAGGACTATACCTCTCCATTCTCCAACAACAAGTATCTTCTTATTAAAGCTGACGATGGTGCAATTTTATCCAAGCCGTTGACCCACACTCCACTGGTCAGTAGGTGTGCAGATCCATGGCCGCCCTTTGTGAATTCCCTTCATATGCCAAACTGGACTTCCGAACATGACCTTGGTTCTAATTAATCTGTTAAAGTATGGACTCTTCAGAATCCAAACCAACGTTAACTAAATGTTGCGAGCACCCTTCCTTGCCTAGGGCGTTGAATACTCCAGAGAGATATACGTTGGGGAAGTGCCATGGAGATAGAAGGTGAATTTTATCATATTCAAGGATATTGAGAATGGGCTGAGGATATTTTGGCTAGAATTTCACAAACTTTGATGGTAGCGAAAGTATATGATGCTGTTTATGCTTCTTTATTTTCCTATGATCAAAGTTTAAACATATTACAAGTCTTTCTTGAAGCACGGTGTTTAAGAACCAATACATTGCTGCCATCGGCTGGAGAGCTCTTTATATCCCTTTGGGATTTACATAAAATCGGGGGCCTACCTATCAGAGGTCTTCCCTATGAAGAAGTAGTGCCTGAATTCAAAGGATTCACCGGTGTCGATGAGAAGAATGAGAGATTCATCCCTCGTACCTTGGAGTTCTTATTTTTAGCCTTTCAGTGTCTTCAAGAAGGAGAGTCTCATAATCCAAGAGTTACTCTAAGCAAGTGGATAAAGTTTTGGTGTAAAAGAGTCTTGAGATATGAGGCAGCTCCAGTGAGGAAGTAGAAAAAATTTGCTCGATTGAAGTCAACACATAACCCAACTGGGACTATTTCGAATGCAGCAAAGTGGTCAAGTGCAGATGATACAACATTCTCTAAACTTGGAGTAGGGTATGACCATAGGGTTGATACATATTTGGCAGCCTTTTTATCATGTTGGTTATGCTCTTTTATGTATCCTTCTAAGGATGGAGATTTTATTTGTTTGGGAACATTTAGAATTGTAGCTATATAGACAATAATCAAACTTTTAGCCTTGCCGTTCCTGTCTTGTCAAACATTTATAATGGTTTAAATAGGATTACCAAAGGTTCGCAACTTGAGCATATCAAAGTATCCTTTCCGATCCATTATGTGTGTGGTTTGTTTTCTTGCTATTTCAAGACACATTTTTCTCTACCTAATGGTCTATCCGTTCCATTAATGGTAGCATATTCTGGGGAAGGTGCTGCAAGATATTTTGACGACGATCATGCCAGAAAGAGTATCTATCGAGGAGATAATATTTCTTGGACTTCTACCATGCCTAACAAGTCCAATATTTGTTATTTTATGGATAATGATAAAGACGCTGACTCAGAGATAATTTACTTCATGAGCCTTCGTTTTAACTTTCTCCTTTTCAGGTATGAAGACTCATTTATCCTTGAGCCATATAGCCTGCATCGATTTAGCCATCAATTTGGATTTTATCTAAACCTTCCTGGTAGCTTAGAAAATGACATTCACAGTGCATCACTTGATGAAAGACTCAAATTTTATCACATTTGTGTGTTGTATGGATCAATGGAAAAGGCAACTTTTCCTACGGCCACACCTAATACGTGAAAGCACTCCTCTGCTGTGTATAAAACTTGGTGGGTCAAAGTTCATGGGAACTTTCTTGAAGCTAACTTGCAATCATTGGTGAATGCTGTAGGTCCTATTATCGATACTCCTCAAGAACATGGTGAGGAGGTCCCAATTGTAGCTAAGCCTTTAGTTTTAACAGCTAAGGTAGTTATTCCGTATAGATTCAAGGGACCTCCACCTGCAGAAACTTAGAAAAAGGAACCACCTGCTCTGACTCAACAGGCTTTTAATAAATGACGATATCAAGACGAGAGCGATAGTTGTCATGAAGATCGTTTTTGGAAGAAGGTAAAACCATCCTTGGGGAAGCAAGGTGATTCCAACCCCCATGTGGAGATTCTCGCTAGTTCATCAAAAACTCTATCAGCCATCGAGAAGGTAATGACTTAACTCTGTACTATTTCAAAGTATATGACTTGCCTTTATATAACCCTTAAATGATGTTTTTCTTTGTGTGTGCAGCCAAACGATGTTCAAATTCTGGAAGATCCTCACCAAAGTAAGCTGCAAGATAGCAGCGAGTCTGTAGCAGGTACAAACTTAAGAGAGTTACTTTTGTCATCCAAAGAGGTCATCTCTAACCCTTGCGGTAAAGTTAAAGCAAATATAAAGTCAAACTTTTCTTGGAAACCAGCGGTAACCATTTCTATTTTTAATGGTAATAAGGTTATTTTAGATCTTAAAAAGGGAATTTATCATGAAGGCTTAGACTATTATCCATACCAAACTTGCAGGCCTTACTTCGAATCATGCTTCTTCTATTCAAGATGATGTTGAAGTCATAATTAATGACATGAGTGGAATGGGGGCAGATATTTCCCCTTTGCAGATTTATTGGGGTCTTTCTTTAGGCTGACGACTTTTTATGACCAAACACAATCCACCCTTATTGATTAAACCACAACAATTAAAGAATCAGAGCCATATTTGAAAGCCAAAAAACATCTTGAGCTTGTATCAAGGAAGAGGGATGAGAAATCTAAGGAAGTTTTTATCGCCTGCAAATCTCTTGAGAAGGCGAGAAAGAAGGTGAAGAAGTTGAAAGCTCACCGAGATACTGCTAAGCAAGAAACTACAAAGATGGAATCCAAAGTTTCAGCTGCTGAAAAAGAGTTTTCCAAGTGTTCTGATGTCTCCCTTGCAATGGCAAAAGCCTTAGAGATCGTGGAGAAGAAGAAATAAGTTTTAGAGGCTGCTTTACAAGACTTAGTCGATTATAAGCTATACTTAGATTAGCCTTAGGAGATGTCGACCTTCAAACCTTCTTGTTGCTTTCTTTTACCCTTTTTATTAAGTAGTCAGATCTATTAGTTATAATGGAAACTCTTTTTATTTATATTGCACATTTATTTTGATATTTTCTTTGAATTTTAACTCCAAGATTTGCTTACTTATTTTGACGTATTGATGTTGTCATATTAAACTCTGGCTTTTCTCTCCCAAACTTGTTGCTTATTGGCTTCACGCATTTTTCTCACAACCAAGTTGGAGTTGCAACTTCATTTTGAAAGCCTTAAGAGTTAAAGCTTTTGACTTCTTAATTGATAATTGCATGTGTGGTAGATCTATGCCTCAACTATAGGCTTTGGGTATTCCAAATCCTATTGAAAGAGTTTTCTTTTCTTTTGAAGGGTTGGCCCCAGTGAGCCAGAAGTTTTTTCGATAATTCCAAAACTTAATTGAGATGTATGCAGACTTGACTTTCATACAACGGATCAAGCAAGACAATGTATTTTTTTCGACACTCATGTAACTGAACTCGGAATGATATTCCAAGTGCCTACGTACCTCAATGAAGAGGATCAAGTCACAACATAGTTCTGGGTGAGTGTTTTTTTTGTGTCCTAATTTTTGCCTAGGCCGCCTCTTTCGAGGTTCTTAACCTAGTGGAATTTTTTTTAGCCGTACACAGTTTATACTCTTGCGGGCCAGGAGTAGACATACAGTTTATACTTATGCCTTAAGGAGTGGACATGCAGTTTATACTCGTGCCTTAAGGAGTGTACATGCAGTTTATACTCGTGCCTTAAGGAGTGTACCTGGAGTTTATACTCGTGCCTTAAGGAGTGGACTTCTTCCTTTTGGGATAGTACTTCTTCAAGAACTTGGCGTTGATGGGGCCAACCCTCATGCCATCTACATCGACAAGCTTGTAAGCACCATTTAAATATGCCTCTTGTATGATATATGGTCCATCCCACTTTGGGGTGAATTTACCCCCAGACTTATGAGAAGGGATAATGGGACTTCTTACTGTAAGAACTTGATCTCCAACTTGGAAGCACCTCAAGCGAACTCTTTTGTTAAAGGAACGAGGTAGAAGGGCTTGGTAACATTCAAGATTTTGTTGAACCTCTAGTCTCTTCTCATCAAGAGCTTCTAACTTCGCAAGATGCAACTTAGCATTTTCTTCACCGGTGAGCCCTTCTTGAATAGCTAGTCTCAAAGAAGGTATTTGATGCTCAAGTGGCAGGACTGCTTTAACTCTAAAAGCAAGCGAGTATGGAGTTACTTGTGTTGTTGTACGGTGAGTTGTCCTATACGCCCATAAAGCTTCTTCCATTCACTTATGCCAGTCTCGTTTGGATTTGGAGATGACTTTATTCAACAAGTTGCATAAAGTCTTGCTGAATGCTTCGGGTAGACCATTGGCGGTAGCATGGTACATAGAAGACTTGATGCTTGAAGCCAAAGAGATCACAAATATTATTCATCAGTTTATTATCGAATGGCTTGCCATCGTCAGTTATTATATATTGAGGTATTTCAAAGCGGTAGACGATATTCACTCGGATAAAGTTTGCAACATTTTCTTTCTTTACTTCCTTAAAAGTAATAGCTTCGACCCACTTTGAGAAGTAATCTGTTGCGGTCAAGATGTATAAGTGTCCACCAGAAGACTTTGGTAGTGGACCAACAACATCCATTCCCCAAGCATTGAATGGCTAAGATGCTATAGTTGGATGTGGTAACTCTGGAGGTTGTTGTATGAAATTTCCATAGAATTGGCAAGCTTTTCATCTTCTAGCATAGTCTAAGCAATCTTTTACCATCGTTGGCCAATAATATCCCATCCTTTTAATGTGAAAATAAAGCTTCGTTCCAGACTGATGTGATCCACAAACTCTTGAGTGTGCTTCTTGTAAAGCTTGAATTGCTTCTTCCTCTCCTAAATACTGTAAGAGCACTCTTTCAAGTGATCTTCGGTATAGTGTGTCTTTGTAGAAAAGGAAGCTAGGTGCACGACGATGAATGTTAGTCCTTCTCCTTGGATCCTCTGGAAGTATCCCATAACATAAATAATCAATGATAGGTTGTCACTAATATTTTTTTGCAGCTTCAGATATGGCAACGAGGTATTCGACTTTAATTTCCTCATCCTCAGTTGATGGCGGTACTACCCATTCTTGGCGGATAGTAACTTGCATCTGATTTGGAAGAGTCAGGGTTGAGGCCAAAGCAGCTAGGGCATCATCTTACTTATTTTCTCTCCTTGGCCCATATTGGAGGGTCACTTCTCTAACCCACCCTATCAACTTCTGTGCATAATCATGATATGGTCGTAGCTCAGGCTTTCTGACTTCATAACTTCCCAAAAGTTGCTTGATTACTAATTGGGAGTCACCAAACACTTGTAATTGTAGTTGTTTAATGTCAACTGCCATATCAAGTCCAAGTATTAATGCTTGATATTCAAC
Source organism: Capsicum baccatum var. pendulum (assembly GCA_030864225.1). Taxonomy (NCBI): domain Eukaryota; kingdom Viridiplantae; phylum Streptophyta; class Magnoliopsida; order Solanales; family Solanaceae; genus Capsicum; species Capsicum baccatum. The sequence goes on from CM061551.1 coordinate 104,048,262, forward strand.
AATATTATTAGAGCAACGGTTTGTTAGGGTAAATAAATATGGGATGACCCTTTCTTGAGGAGTGAATAACACCACCTCAGCACTAGCTCTATCTCGATGTGCGGCCCTATCAAAGTATATTTCCCATGGGGATTTGGATTCAATAACCATTGCATCTTCATCAGGAAGTTCGTCACTTAATTCCCAATTATCAGGTATTGGGTGGTCTTCCAAGAAGTAAGCCAATGCTTGTCCCTTTACGGCCTTTTGGGGAACGTACACAATCTCAAATTGTTGAAATTGAAGGTACCATCTTGCAAGTCAGTTACTAAGGACTGGTTTTGATATTACAAACTTGATGGGATTCACCCTAGACACAAGCCAAACAACTTGAGTTTGAAAGTAGTGTTTCATATTTTGGATTGAGAAAGCCAATGACAAACATAACTTTTTGATTGGAGAATACTTCAGCTCGTTTAGTGTCACCATTCTGCTCAGATAGTAAAGAGAGTTCTCTTTCCCTTCACTATTTTCTTGAGCCAATAGTGCTCCGACTGACCTTTCTTGTGCCGCAATGTAGAGTATCAACGGTTTTCCAGGTATGGTTGCCGCAAGAACTGGTGGCTTTATTAAGTATGATTTAATACTCTCAAAGGCATTACTAAAAGCTTGGTCTCATTCGAAGGGAGTGTCCTTCTTTATGAGACGACTAAATGGTTGACATTTTTCAGCCAGGTTTGAGATGAACCTCCTTAAATATGCTAGCCTTCCTTGAAGGCTTTTTAACTCATGAATATTTTGAGGTTCGGGCATCTTCAAAATTACATCAACCTTGTCTTGATCAAATTCAATTCCTCGATATCGCACAATGAAGCCAAGAAATTTTCCAGAAGTAACTCCAAAGGCACACTTCAATGGATTCATCCTAAGTTGATATCTTCAAAGTAATTCGAATACCATTCTTAGGTGTTTTATGTGGTCATCTCACTTTCTTGACTTCACCACTAGATCATCCACATGGCATTCAATATTTTTATGGAATAGGCTATAAAAGATGTTCTGCATATCCCTTTGATAAGTGGCACCAACGTTCTTCAAACCAAAAAGCATTCCCTTGTAGCAATAAATACCTTTGGCCGAACAAAATGCAGTGAGTTCTTTATCCGTTGGCGCCATACGGATTTGGTTATAGCCTTATGAATCATTCATGAAGGACATTGTCTCATAACCAGTAGTGGCATCAATCATCAACTCTGGTATGAGGATTGGAAAGTCATTTTTAGGGAAGGCGTTGTTGGGATCCCGAAAGTCGACACATACTTAAATTTGGCCATTCTTCTTTTGTACTGGAACAATACTTGAAATTCACATGGGATATTTGACTTTGCAAATAAAGCCAACTTCAATGAGTTTGTTAACTTAATTTTCGATCAATGGAACCAACTCTGGCCTAAAGTGCCTTTGGGCTTGCTTAACAGGATGAGCGCCATTCCTGACCGCCAACTGATGGACCACTACTTTTGGATCTAACCAGACATTTCCTTATAGATCCAGGCAATGACATCCATATATTCTTTGAGTATGTCTATGTAAGCAATTTTCTCCTCTACTTCTAAAAATGTACTCAGGTAAGTTGGTCTTGAGTCTTTATTGGTTCCAAGATTAACTTCCTTTAAGGGATCTATTGTGTCCTTTACTCCTTCTTCAAGTTACGATGGAGCATCTCCAGCCTCTTCTTCCTCTTGAGGATCAACATCGTTGATGGATATATGATGACACCAAAAGTTGTCTTCTATCTCTTCATCAACCTTTATTTGAGATGAGACATCTTTCTCATTTTGGGCCGTAACATGATATGAGAAGCCAACACTCTCTTTATCTTCTTCGCATTACTTGGTATAAACCACAGTATGCACCTTTTCTTTTAGCACCTCGTTGCATGAAACTACTAGTTCTGTCTGTCGCTTCATTCTAGAAGGAATCAAACTTTGGAAATCCTTATGTATTTTAAGTGAAGAGTGCATCATTGTGCTTTGACAACTCCTCTTACGCTTGTTGTTTTTCTTATTTAGAGGTCCCAACCTTTCAAACACAGAAGTTTTTGCAGTTGACCCTCTAAGTTGGTCAAATGGAAAGGGTCTTTTATTAGCAGCAGTGGATTCTTCTTCCAAGATGATGTAATTACTGACTACCCTTCTTATGGATATGCAAATTGGAGGTGGCTGCGTATACCCTAGGCCTTCACGTGCTTACCTGGTTGTACCCTCCAATGGAAGTTTTCCCAACCTGGATGGCTCATTAGGATTGTATCCAGCCTTTATAAATAACTTATATGCATTTGGGTCAAAGCCTTCTTTCGTACACTTTGTAGGGAGTGTTATATCTTGTGGCAGATTTTGAGCCACAGACTTTTCAAAAGTCTTGAGGATGGATTTATTGCATCAATCTTCCTGATAGGTAAAGTTAGCCCCTTTAGGATATTATCTTAGGAATCTGATGGGTGATCTTTCTTTTTTTATACCTTCGGTGCGTAGCGAAGAATGGGAGTCACCTTCTTTTTTGTAGAAGTGACACTTTCTTTATTTGAAGTGGAGAGAGGCTTCTTGGTGGTGACTTTTTTGACAGTCACCGTGACCTTCTTAGATGCAAGATCGACATACTTGGTCTTGGTGACATCTTCAACCCTTTTCTCATCCACAACATACTTCTTTAAGTAGAATTTAAATCAGCAAAATGTGACTCATCTTCAGTGAATGGCTTGTCATCGGCAACTATCTTTATTTCCACTCTGCCTTCAAGGTACTTCAAGCATTTATAGTAAGAGGAAGAGATAATTTTATCCCCATGAATCCAAGTCCTACCAAGAAATATATTGTATAAATTTTTGGCATCGATCACATGCATCAATAGATCTGATAAAAAATCATCCATACAAATCCCTAACTTGATAGATCCTATGGCCCTCTGACCCCCTTGGTTGAAACCTTGGATCATTATACGACTTTCATCCAGTTCATCAGTAGAGATGCCAAGTTCCTTTATAGTGCGGATGGGCAGGACGTTGACTCCGGATCCCTCATCTATCAAGATTCTACTGATCTTCTTTCCCAGAATTTGACACACTATGTATAAGAGACGGTTGTGTAGGGCTTCGCCAAGCAGAAGATCGTTATTTATGAATGTGATTTTTGTATCACATACATGTGCCTCTTGGCCAAGAGGTTCAGCAAGTGGTTCAGAGGATGAAGGAACTTCTATGTGTATATTTTCACCCTTTTCCCCTCTTTGGTAGTATTAAAATAAGACGCCTCAAGGTTGACTCCAGCAGTCTTCGTACGAAATCAACTTGGCAATAATTTCTCCAACATTACTGGACATCATGGTTTTTAAAGGTGAAGCTCTATGATGTCATCCCTTTTGGATGTTCAACCAGTTTCTGTTTCCTTGGTTTCTTCACTATTCTCTTTCTGGTTGGCTGCTCAGATAACTTCTTTCGTAGTCTTGTCCTCCTGCATCTGCGTCTGGTCACCAGAGTCCAACCTTCATCACCGTCTTCATCAACTGAAGACCTAGCAGGCTCTAATTTTTTCTCATTATGCTTTTTGACACATATTTGGACTGGATCGAGCGATCCAAATATAATAGAGATTTGATGAGAACTGTCCGTCTCATCGTCGAAGAATATCTTATTCTCTTTTGCCAGTTGTATGACTTTATCTTTAAAGACAAAGAACTTTTCCAGAGAGTGGATTATGAGCCTATGATATTTACAATAATTAGGGTCATTGGTCCTCCCAGCTTCATTGGGATACTTTATCTCTGGGAGTTCAATGAGCTTATAGTCAAGGAGTTCATTGGAAATCTCAGCAATATCAGAATCGAGGAAGAGATATTCCATTTCTTGCATCTCCTTTAGAGTTTTCTGATTCAGACGTGCTCCAAAAGTCATCTTCACGCTTTGCTTCTTGCTCACCTTTGTAGTTACTTTCACAGGAGACACATCAATATTCATGCACTCCTTGTTGTCATTTTAGGGACAAACTTGCACCATTTTTTGGGTTCCTGCTTATCCTTTTCCCTTCGAGGGTCATGGATAGGCACTGATCCCTTTCCAGTAGAAGACATGCTTAACTCTATATCGTGAGCATGGGTAGCTAGCTCTTCAAAGAATTTAGGATTAATGTCTTGCAAGAAGTAGAGAAGTTCCCAGTGCATTCCTTAGACGCACATCTCTATTATAGAAACTTCGTTGAGCTTATCTTTGTAGTTTAAGCTAGTATTTCTCCATCGATTGATGAATTCAATGATTGGTTTATCCTTTCTTTGCCGAGTATTCGTGAGCTCTACCATGCTAACGGTACGCCTTGTGCTATAAAAGTGATTTAGAAACTCGTGCTCCAATTTCTCCCAGCTATTGATGAAATTAGGCTCAAGGTCCGTATACCAATCAAAGGCATTTCCCTTTAGGGAGTGAACAAACTGTTTGACAAGATAGTCACCGTAAGTTCCAGCATTATTACATGTCTCAATAAAGTGTGCGACATGCTATTTTGGATTCCTTTTTCCCTCAGATTGTTGAAATTTAGGGGGTTGATAGCCGGCAGACATTTTGAGGCTATCTATCCTCGCAGTGTAGGGATTTTCATACGCAAGGAAAGATTTTGTGACAACATCATACTTGTGTTTGAGGTTCCCTTCAATGAATTTGCTTAGTTGCCCAATCGGGATATTCTTTCAGAAGAATCTTGCACCTCTTTAATCGGTGGTATTTATTTCACAGATTTTCTATCTCATGAACCTCTAAAGATTTTCCAGGTGCATTACTAGACTCTCCATCTATATCACCTTCCACCCTATCCACTATCTTATTAATTTGAGCATCTTCATTCTGAACATATTTGGTCAGGCTCCTAATTGCCTTTATCAGATTCACAATTTTCTCCTCCATACATGAGGCATCAGTCATCATCGCTTTCATAATCACTGGAGATGTTGTATAGTAACATGGATTATCACACAAGTTGATCTTTGAAGTGCTTAACTTATGCGGTGTGGTCGGAGATGATGAGTTGCTTGAACGATCATAACTCTTTGTGCCAAAGTATTTAGAACTGAAATGCTCAATTAGAGATAGTCTTCTTAAGCGATTCTTCCACACTGCTTCCCCCTTCCGAAGTACTTACATTGGGCTTCATTCCTTTTGGGATTGAAGATCTAAAAATTGGAGTGGGCACGGACGACACTAGAAATGTTTGTTGTCCTAGCAAGCCCACCTTTCTCCTCGTGACAACTCCTAAGCTTCCGAAAGTAATACCAAGGATGCTTTCTACTTCAGAAGAGAACTTTGAATCAGCAGCCTTGGAAGCAGTTGATTGAGAGTTACCTTCTTGGAACTTATTTCAGTATTGTTGAACTTTGCAGTTGGAAAAATTAAGTTGAGAGGTAGAGACTGTGCCACTGAGCGTGCTAGAATTTGTTGCACAGTAAAATTCTCGAGGTCGAAAATAAATAATTTGAGACAAAAAATATTACAACAATTAATTTTATTGATTTCAACACAAGTATTACAATCTCTATGAATCCTCCGATTCACCTTTTCAAATATAAATTTAAGGGCTTGAAGCTTGATTTGAATTTGAACTTGATTTGTTGATTTGAGGGATTTGATCTTGACTTGTGCTTGAATTCAAGGGCTTTTGAGCTTGTTCTTGAATATTGCGGTCTTGATCTTGAATATTGATGACTTGATCTAAATACTTGAGTTTTTTAGAGAAATTGCGGCATTTGATCCACGAGCTTTCTCTTACTACTTGTCAGAGATCTGGGGGGGGGTTCTTTTTTCTGAATAATGAGGCCCCTATTTATGGGCTTTTATTTTATAGGCCTGCTGTATCAGTTTGACATGTGACACGATCCTATTCGCTCCTTCACTTGACTTGACATGCCAGGTCATTTGACACATGACGCTTATGTGGGCCTTTAGAATATGACAATATCTTGGGCTTAGTAAGATGGACTCATTATTTGTAGCCCAAATTAATGGACTAGCTCAATAAAGATTGAACTTTATTTAAATCAATACATGTTTGGACTTAAATAATTAACCCAATTATATTAATCTGCAATATTTATTTGGGACTAATATATATTTGAATTAAATATAATCCGAATTTCATATGGATTTAATAAAAACAAATTTCATTGCTCACACATACTTGCATGTGTGACAAATTTTCCTTAGTATATCTCCAGTAAATACTGTTTGTTATGTAAGTGTTTGCTATTTTGAATTACAACTTTCGTTAGCTCACAATTTCATATCATATTATTGTTATATTGTATGTAGTTCGGGTACAAGAATCTGTATATAAGCAACACAAAGTTCAAAGCAAGTTCAAGTTCAAGACAAGAACTTATGAAGTTTCTTAACACCTTCAACACTAGATAATGAATAATCTATCTTAGAAGTGTGTTAATATTCAGAAAAAGATGAAATGGAAATTTAGACCAAGTTCCCCGACTTCATGGAGTGTTCTTAAGGAATAATTCCCCTCACTTTACCCGAGGTTATGGAATCTTTCTCCCAAGATAAAATGGCCTTCAATTTGAAAAAAAGTGGTACCTCAAATTGTCGAATTCTACGAACTCACTCAACAGTTTGATTGATCACATAGAATATTTAAAGACAAGAAGAGTTTGTGTCTTAGAAATTATTTTTCATGTCTAAACCTGTGGATGAAAGCAGGTTTATATAGCCATAACATGCCTCTTCTGAAAAGAGGCAATGGTTCTCTTAAAAAGGTGTAACCTTTCCTAAAAAATCATGTCTATTCATCCAAACAGTGTGTCTTTTCAGAACAGGCATGCCATTTTAGGAATCAGTGTGTCATTTCACCGAATGGTTGCATCTTTTCGAAGCATCAGTTCATAACATTACATCAGTTCAGTTCAAAATAGTGCATCAGTTCAGTTTGAAACATTGCAACAGTTCGCTATATAGATGCATATAAATGGAGGATAAAATACAGAAAAATTTCCTGTGTTTCTGTCATTTTTCCTTTGGTATATTCGGATTAGATTTTGATCAAATAAAGTTGTTCAAAAAGATAGATCTCATCGATCGATCATTTGCCAAATCTAAATCCGAAGCCGAAGTCGAGCCAAGCGAGCAACGATGACGGCGTCGTGAGGCACCACCCTGTTCTTGCCTAACTATCCATGTGGAGTAAGTATTATTTATTACAAACACTCCAAAGTTTGCTTCTCCCACCAATGTGGGAGATTTGATGAACTTTCCAATTTGGGAGTATACTTTCTAAATTAGTGTCTCCTTCCCTCCACTATTTTTTCTGTCTATTTTCCATTCATACTTCTTTCATACATATTGAACCCAATAATCCCCCACATGAATAGGGAATGACTATTTTTTCGTAAAAGTTTTACGGACAAGTATGTGATCATCAAGCAAAGACTGATTGCATCTGGATAAGTGGGTTTCCCTTTGAATATTCCGTAGTGAACATGCATCGGATGCACTCGGTCAATCGGTAGATTTGATATCTTTGAACCATCGAGCATTAATGTACACCTTGATAACACATGTCACACAACCAACCTTTTACCATTTATGGTTCTCACGATCAGTTTCATGTGAGCTTAGAGAATAGGCCTTTACTAACATTCTCCTTGAAACGGCTTTCACTTCGCCCTCACATAGGTGATTTCAATACGTTTAATCCTATAGATTAAACTATTTGGTCAAACCGCCAAATTTACATAATCATTAAAAAGACTTTTCACCTTAAGTCTTATCCTTGTTTACTAAACATTGTCTACATCATGATAATAGGTTGAGTAATTGATAATGTTGAACATGTAAGACACAACTTTTTTTGATCTCCTTGAACCTTGCTCTTGGGATCTCCAGTCTACTAGGTAGAGTTACCACCATGCTGACTTGTCCTAGGCTTTAAACCCATTCCCTTGGATGTCTTTTCCACTCCTTCTCCAGATAGGCCTTTTGTAAGTGGATCCGACATATTGTCCTTTGACTTTACACAGTAAACAATGATAATTCCACTACAGAGAAGTTTCCTAATGGTATTATGTCTTCATCGTATGTGATGAGATTTATCGTTGTACATCATGCTCCCTGCCCTACCTATTGCTGCTTGGCTATCACAGTGTATACATACTGGTGCCACTGGTTTGGGCCAATAAGGAATATCTTCCAAGAAATTCTGGAGCTATTCTGCTTTTTCACCAACTTTATCCAATGCGATAAATTCAGATTCATTGTAGAGCGAGCAATACAAGTCTGTTTGGATGATTTTCAAGAGACTACTCCACCACCGATAGTAAATATATATCCACTTATGAATTTTACTTCGTTCGATCTGGTAGTCAATTTGAATCACTATATCCTTCAAGTCCCGCAGGATATTTATTGTAATACAAGGCGTAGTCTTGAGTGTATTTAAGATACCCCAAAACTCTTTTCATTGCCATCCAATAAGTTTTGTTGGGATTATTTGTGTACCAACTCAATTTACTAATAATGCATGCTATATCTAGTCGTGTACAGTTCATTATATACATTAAATATCCCAATACTCTTGAGTACTCCAATTTTAAGTCACTTTCACATTCATTCTTTTGAAGTGCAAAACTTACATCCAAAGGAGTCTTGGCGATACCGAATTTCATATACTTGAATTTTTCAAGTACCTTTTCGATATAATAGGACTGTGACAATGCCAACCCTTATGGAGTTCTAAGGATTCTTATACCTAAGATAACATCCGCAACTCCAAGGTCTTTCATATCGAACTTGCTTTCGAGCATTCGTTTTGTTGTATTTATGTCTGAAATGTTTCTACTGATGATCAACATATCATCCATATATAAACAAACAATGACTCGGTATTCAGAATGTCTAAAATATAAACATATTTATCATATTCATTTATTTTGAATCCGTTCGCCAACATGGTATGGTCAAACTTCGCATACCATTGTTTTGGTGATTGCTTTAGTCCATACAATGACTTAATAAGTTTACACACCTTGTTTTTCTTTCCTGGAACCACAAAACCCTCAGGCTATTCCATGTATATTTCTTTCTTCAATTCTCCATTTAGGAAAGATGTTTTAACATCCATTTGATGGATTTCAAGACCATATACCGCATCCAAGGCAATTAATATTCGAATCGATGTAATCCTTGTTACTGGCGAGTATGTATCGAAGTAATCAATGGCTTCTTTTTGTTTAAAGCCTTTTACTACAAGTCTTGCCTTGTATTTGTCAATAGTACCATCCGCTTTCATCTTTCTTTTAAAGATCCATTTAGAACCTAAAGGTTTATTTCTGGGAGGAAGATCAACCAACTACTATGTATGGTTGCTTAAGATTGAATCAATCTCACTATTGACTGCCTCTTTCCAAAGGGATATGTTCAAAGATGCCATTGCTTTCTTAAATGTTTGAGGCTCATTTTATAAGAGAAATGTTACGAAATTCGATCCAAACGAAGTAGACATTCTTTGATGTGTACTACATCTTGGATTTTCTTCATTATGTACATTCTCACATGGTTCATTTCGAGGTTGTTTAGACCCCCCACTAGACTGTTTATGTCTAGTTTTATACGGATAAATGTTTTCAAAGGATTCAACATTGTCTGGTTCAATTACTGTATTTTCATTAATATCCGAATGTTCGGATTTATGAACCAAAAATCGACATGCTTAACTACTTTTAGCATATCCTACGAACATGTAGTCCAACGTCTTAGGTCCTATCTTAACCCTTTTAGGCATAGGACTTTTGGACCTTTGCTACAGACCCCCACGCTTTAAAATATTTCAAGTTGGGTTTTCTTCCTTTCCATTTTTCATAAGGAATTTATTGTGTCTTACTATGGGGAACTCTGTTGAGTATACGATTGGCTGCAAGGATAGCCTCCCCCCATAAATTTTATGATAAACCAGAACTTATAAGTAAGATATTCATCATTTCCTTCAAAGTTTGATTTTTCCTTTCCGTAATTTCATTAGATTGAGGTGAATACGGGGCCATAGTTTTTTGGACGACTCCCACATATCTGCGAAGGGAGATTCATATTCTATGCCCCTATCACATCTTATCATTTTTATCTTTTTATCTAACTGATTTTCAACATCAATTTTATATTGCCTAAACACATCTATTGCTTCATCCTTACTATTTAGCAAATAGACATAACAATATCTAGTGCAATCATCAATAAAAGTTATGAAATACTTTTTCCCACCAAGTGATGGTGATGACTTCATATCACAAATGTCAGTGTGTACTAATTCTAAGGTATTGGAATTTCTTTCAACAGACTTATAAGGATGCTTTGCATACTTTGAAAGCTGGAACCACAAAACCCTCAGGCTGTTTCATGTATATTTCTTCCTCCAATTCTCCATTTAGGAAAGCTGTTTTCACATCCATTTGATGGATTTCAAGACCAGATACCGCAACCATGGCAATTAAAATTCAAATTGATGTTATCCTTGTTACTGGCGAGTATGTATCGAAGTAATCAAGACCTTCTTTTTGTTTAAAGCCATTTACTACAAGTCTTTCCTTGTATTTGTCAATAGTACCATCCGCTTTCATCTTTCTTTTAAAGATCCATTTAGAACCTAAAGGTTTATTTCAGGAAAGAAGATCAACCAATTCCCATGTATGGTTGCTTAACATTGAATCAATCTCACTATTGTCTGCCTCTTTCTAAAAAGATGAGTCCAAAGATGCCATCGCTTCCTTAAATATTTGAGGCTCATTTTCTAAGATAAATGTTACAAAATTCGATCCAAACAAAGTAGATGTTCTTTGACGTGCACTACGTCTTAAATTTTCTTTATTATGTAAATTCTCACTTGGTTCATTTTGAGGTCGTTTAGATCCCCCACTAGACTGTTCATGTGTAGTTTTATACAGATAAATATTTTCAAAGAATTCAGCATTGTCTGATTTAATTACCGTATTTTCACTAATATCCGGATGTTCGGATTTATGAACCAAAAATCGACATGCTTTACTACTTTTAACATATCCTATGAACATGCAGTTCACCGTCTTAGGTCTTATCTTAACCCTTTTAGGCATATTAATTTGGACCTTTGCTAGACACTCCCATACTTTAAAATATTTAAAGTTGGGTTTCCTTCTTTTCTATTTTTCATAAGGAATTAATTATGTCTTACTATGGGGAACTCTGTTGAGTATACGATTGGCTGTAAGGATAGCCTCCCCCCATAAATTTTATGGTAAATCAGAACTTATAAGTAAGACATTCATCATTTCCTTCAAAGTTTGATTTTTCCTTTCCACAATTCCATTAGTTTGAGGTGAATACGGAGCCGTAGTTTGATGGACGATTCCATTCGCTACACATATTTCGGCGAAGGGAGATTCATATTCTCCGCCCCTATCACTTCTTATCATTTTTATCTTTCTATCTAATTGATTTTCAACTTTAATTTTATATTGCCTAAATGTATCTATTGCTTCATCCTTACTATTTAGCATATAGACATAACAATATGTAGTGCAATCGTCAATAAAAGTTATGAAATACTTTTTTACACCACGTGATGGTGTTGACTTCATATCACAAATGTCAGTGTGTACTAAGTCTAAGGGATTGGAATTCCTTTCAACAGACTTATAAGGATGCTTTGCATACTTTGATTCCACACATGTTTGACACTTAGATTTATTGCACTCAAAGTTCGGCAAAACTTCAAAGTAACTCAGTTTTCGTAGCATTTTGTAATTAAAATGGCCTACACGTTCATGCCATAAATCATAAGACTCAATCAAATAAGAAGAATTTGAACTTTTATTTATTTCAACATTCATTACATTCATCTTGTAAAGGCCCTCGGTGAGATAGCCTTTTCCTACATACATTTCTCCTTTGCTAATTACAATTTTTCCAGAAACGGTTACACATTTAAATCCGTTCTTGTCTAGAAGTGAAACAGAAATTAAATTCCTACGTAACTCTGGAACATACAAGACATTGTTAAGTGTCAAGACCTTTCCTGAAGTGATTTTCAAGCATATTTTTCCTGTTCTTTCTACCTTAGCAGTAGCGGTGTTAGCCATGTAGATCATTGTTTCTACTTGAGCCAGAGCGAATGACGAAAATAACTCTTTGTTGGCACATACATGGCAGGCACCAGAATCCATCCACCATTAGCTAGTATTTCTCACTAAGTAGTATTCTGAGAACATAGCACACAGATCATCGCATTTTTTGTTGGATTCAATCATATTTGCTTGATCCTTTTTCTTACCTTTCTTCGGGACGCGACAATCCGTGAACTTATGGCCAATCTTGCCACAGTTAAAGCATTTTCCCTTGAATTTCTTCTTAAGTTGATTGCTTCCTTGTTCAACTTTCTTCCTTTTTTTAGAATTGTTTTGGTCATCTTCCACAATATGTGCTCCATTAATTGCAGAATTCCCTTTTGACCTTCTCTCAGCAACCTTATTACCCTCTTCAATATGTAGTTGGACAATAAGATCTTCGACAGTCATCTCCTTGCGATTGTGCTTCAAGTAGTTTTTGAAGTTTTTCCGCATAGGTGGTAGCTTCTCAATGATCACTGCTACTTGAAATGCATCATTCACAATCAAACCTATAAAATAGTTTAAGTGAGTTCCAAGAACACTTTCAATTTGTTCAACTAAGGTATTTTTCAAAGATATACCTTCTGCTAAGAGATCGTGGATGATTACTTACAATTTCTGCACTTGAGAGACAACTGATTTGATATCTATCATTTTAAAATCCAGGAACCTTGCAACAAAGAATTTCTTAATTTTCACATCCTATGTCTTATATTTTCGTTCAAGTGCCCCCCACAATTCCTTATTTGTCTTAGTTCCATTGTAAACATTATAGAGGTCGTCTTGGAGATCGCTCTATATATAATTCCTGCAAAGGAAGTTCGAGTGTTTCCAAGCTTCTACAATCATGAAATGCTTTTTGTCCGAGGTTCCCTCGGGCACCTCAGGAGCATTCTCACTAGTGAACCTTTGAAGGCATAGAGTGGTGAGGTAAAAGAACAACTTTTGCTTCCATCGCTTAAAGTCAATGCCCGTAAATTTTCTGGGCTTCTCCGCAGGTGCCATTGGTTGCGGAATATTTTCTCGACTTGTTAAGGCAATACTGTTTCCCCCCACAGTCGTAGCCGCATCTTGCATTAGACTATTGTTAGTCATTTTTTCTGTCACCACAAGACAATAATATTTAGTATTTTCAGAATACTACTTATAAAGTTAAGCAACTTTAAACTCTTCTTCTTGTTTCTAGTTAACAATGAAGTTTTTATGACTTCTAATTGTCAACCGAGTGAATTTTAACTTGTGACGAAGATTTTATGTCTTCTAATCACTAGTTAAATTCAAACGGAGTAGAAAGCTTAAAGCTTTAATCTCCAAAAACAAGTAATACAGATTCTGAATTATTCCTTAAGATTGTTATATTGTATGTAGTTCTGGTACAAGAATCTGTATATAAGCAACACAAAGTTCAAAGCAAGGTCAAGTTCAAGACAAGAAGTTATGAAGTTTCTTAACACCTTCAACACCAGATTATGAATAATCTATCTTAGAAGTGTGTTAATATTCAGAAAAAGATGAAACAAAAATTTAGACCAAGTCCCCCGACTTCAAGAGGTGTTCTTAAGGAATAATTCCCCTCACTGTACCTGAGGTTATGGAATCTTCCTCCAATGGCCTTCAATCCAAAAAATAACGGTACCTCAAATTGTCGGATTTTACGAACTCACTCAACAGTTGGATTGATCACATAGAATATTTGAAGACAAGAAGAGTTTGTGTTTCAGAAATTATTTTTCATGTCTAAACCTGTGGATGAAAACAGACTTATATAGCCATAGCATGCCTCTTCTGAAAAGAGGCAATGGTTCTCTTATAAAGGTGTAACCTTTCCTGAAAAATTATGTCTATTCATCCAAACAGTGTGTCTTTTCCGAATAGACATGCCATTTCTTGAATCAGTTACTGAATGGTTGCATCTTTTCGAAGCATCAATTCAGTTCGAAACAGTGCATCAGTTCGGTTCAAAAGATGCAACCATTCAGTAAAATGACACACTGATTCAAGAAATGACATGTGTTCAGTTCGAAACAGTGCATCAGTTCAGTTCAAAACATTGCAATAGTTCGCGAAAGCCGAAGTTGAGCAAGCGACGACGACGACGGCGCGAGGCACCACTTTGTTCTTTCCTCACTATCCATGTGGAGTAAGTATTCTTTATTAAAAAAACACTCCAAAGTTCTCTTATTTAGTAAACTTTTTAATTTGATAGTACACTTTCTAAATTAGTATCTCTTTCCCTCCACTATTTTTTCTCTCCACTATTTTTTCTATTCATTTTCTATTCACACTTCTTCCATACATATTGAACCCAACAATCATTCAGTTGCTTTGGTATACTTTTAAATGCTGTTTCTCTGTTACAAAGAAATCATATAAGAAGCTTTTGCAGACTGTTTTGGTTTTTGGGACCCCAGATGTGTGTCTATAAGTCCTTTTTGAATTTGGTTTCGTTGTTGGATCTAGTTATGATGCTTGTATTTGCTGCTCCTTTCTCATCCAGATATTGTCTGTTAAGGGTGCTAGTTTCCATTTTCCTTGTGATTGTACTTGAGAAACCATAATTTCATTTCCTTCACATTGATCTTCAGATTGTTTAGGCAGAAGATTGGGACCAAAGCTCCTTGGGCGATCTGATGGTTCAGGGGTAAATAAACTTTCATCTACATTTCTAGTTACTGGTTTCTTGTCATCGTTTTCCAATTTTCTGTTGAGCGTTTAAGTTGAATGCCTTTCCCCTTTTTTCCCGAGAAGTTTAAGTGGGATACTTTTCCTTAGCCCAAGCCTTTGACATTTTTTCTGTTTCAGCAGAAACTTGTCAAGGATTTTGTTAAGATCCTCAATCAAGTGAACTCTGAGGAAGTACCTGCTGGATTGAAGCTCCTAGAGTCATATAGTCAACTGGTTTCTGAAATAAAAAACAATAAACACAGCACAAAAGAATTTGCTGGATTGAAGCTCTCTTTATTTGTGTACTATTTATTTCTAGCTGCGTTAATTCTGCATTTCCATTTTGCTTTATTGTTACTCTTGCCTTTTGTTTTGGGTATCATGCACACTCATGGGGGTTGGTTGAGTTACTTCTTTTCCCCACTTTGTTTTGGGCAAGGAAAAATACAGAAATATATGAATAGCAGAATGAACGCATGAGATTGAGTCATTAATGGCAAAGAACCCTTCCTCCTGTCTACGTAGCCTGTTTGTTTGAGGTCATCAATACTTTTTCTTCTCTGAATGTGGTCCTACTGTTATTTATTTTGCTGCACGTTTTCATTGTGATGTTTGCTATGCAATAAACTAGATGCTGCTGTTTTATGTTTGATGTATTGTAATTTATCAAAGACCCAAGAAAAAGAAGTTTGCTGTATGTTCCTTGGACTTGGGTGCGTGTGTCCAATACAGGTGCAGGTCTAGAGGTCAGATCGTACGTGATCTAAAATTTAAGATGCGGAGTATGTATACGGGGTAGGGGGTGTCGTGATTTTGGTTATTGTAGGCGTATAAAGGCGGAGGAGGTCAAAGAGGCTATTCGTAGGATGCGTAGGGGTAGGGCGATGGGGCTTGGCGAGATCTTAATGGATTTTTGGAAGTATACGGGTGGGGCAGGTTTAAGCTGGCTGACTGGTCTGTTTAATGGCATTTTCAGGACGACGAAGATGCCCGAGGCTTGTGAATGGAGTACGATTATTCCGTTATACAAGAATAAGGATGACATTTAGAGTTGCAACAAATACAGGGGTATTAAGTTGTTGAGTCACACTATGAAGATATTGGAGAGAGTGGTAGAGCGGAGGTTGAGGAGGATCGTGTCTATTTTGGAGAATCAGTTTGGTTTTACGCTTGGTCGCTCGACGACAGAGGCAATTCACCTTGTGCGGAGACTAATGGAGTTGTATAGGGAGAGGAAGAGGACTTACACATGGTGTTCATTGACCTGGAGAAGGCATATGACAAAGTCCCTAGGGAGGTCCTTTGGAGATGCATGGAGGCTAAAAGGGTTCCTGTGGCGTACATCAGATTGATTAAGGACATGTATGATGGAGCGAGGACTCAGGTGAGGACGGTGGGAGGAGATTCAGAGTATTTTCCTGTTTTGACAGGGTTGCACCAGGGATCTACTCTTAGCCCGTTTTTATTTGCATTGGTGATAAATGTTTTGACGCGGCGTATTCAAGGAAAGTTGCCTTGGTGTATGGTATTTGAGGACGATGTAGTTTTGATTAATGAGACTCGGTGTGTGTGTGTGAATAATAAGTTGGAGGTTTGGAGACAAAATCTGGAGTCTAAAGGGTTCAGGTTGAGTAGGACCAAGACGGAGTACTTGGAGTGCAAGTTCAGTGACCTGATGCTTGAGGACGAGGCGGTAGTGAAGATGGATTCCAAGGTTGTCTGTAAGAGGAATAGCTTTAAGTAACTTGGGTCGATGATTCAAGGGAATAGAGAGATTGACGAGGACGTCACTTATCGTATTGAAGCAGGGTGGGTGAAATGAAGGCTTGCCTCGGGAGTTTTGTGTGATAAGAAGGTGCCTTCTAAGCTTAAAGGTAAATTTTATAGAGTGGCAGTCCGTCCGGCCGTGCTTATGGAGCAGAGTGTTGGCCAGTTAAGAACTCTCATATCCAGAAGTTGTAGGTGACGGAAATGAGTATGTTGCGTTGGATGTGTGGGCTTACTAGGGGAGATAGGGTTAGGAATGAGACTATTCGGGAGAAGGTGGGTATGGCTTCGGTGGAGGACACGTAGTGAGAAGTGAGGTTGAGATGGTTTGAGCATATGATGAGGAGGGGCACTGATGCCCCAGTTCGTAGGTGTGGGAGGTTAGCTTCGGATGGTTTCAGGCGGGGTAGAGGTATGACGAAGAAATACCAGAGGGAGGTGATTAGAAGTGATATGGATTAGTTACAACTTAGTGAGGACATGACCCTAGATAAGAAGTTGTGGAAGACGCGAATCAGGTTAGAGGGCTAGTGTGGGTGGGTGGAGCGTAGCTAGTAAGATAGGAGTGCTTTGGTGGAGCGTTGCCAGTAGTCGTAGGAGGATGGGGGTGAGGGGTGTGCTCCCGGTTTGATAGTGTTGAGTACTACTTTGTAGGTGTTATTTTCTGTTATTCCATCTTGTTTCATGTTTTATTTCAACTTTGTTTACTGTCTTTGATCCTGAGTCGGAGGTCTATCGGAAAAAACCTCTCTACTTCTTCGGAGGTAGTGGTATGGACTGCGTACATGTTACCCTCCCCAGACCCCACTATGTGGGAATACACTAGGTATGTTGTTGTTGTTGTTGGGTCACGGATACGGGTGTGGGGATTCAGCTAAAAATAACTAAAATATCTAAAAATAGAGTTTTGTGTTACGAGACATTATGTGGAAAACTTACAAAGTATTCTGGGGAGAAAAGATATGTTGTTTTCTTCTGTTTCACCTTAGCTTTTGTTTCAAGTACAGAAATCATTATACCTGTCTCGAATTTCTCCGTCGATTTTGGTCAAAGTATCCAAAATCGGTTGACTAACCAGTATGGATCCCACACTCACGTCGTGTGGACACGGTGCGACACCGAAAGTGAAGAGACTGAACCATTTAGTGATATATTATTTACCACATAGTTGTGGTTCCTTTGATGCCTATGCATGCATTCAGATTCTGTGATGATCTGTATATAGCACTTATTAAACTTCCCTTTTACATTTTTCTTTTCATATGATGAATTCACTATTTTACAAATGGAGATATCTGAAAGGGAGATCAGGGAAGCAAAGTTTGCAGAGTTGACAAATAAACATTTTGCTGCAAGTGCAGTTCCAAAAGGCATTCACCGTCTTTCACTACGGTTGACTGATGAATACTTGAGCAATGCTCATGCACGCAAACAGTTACCTTCACCAGAACTACTCCCTTTGCTTTCTGACAACTCATTGCACCAGTTTGTACTGTTGACTGATAACATCCTAGCTGCATCAGTTGTCGTCAATTCTGCCGTGCAGTCATCTCTGAAGCCTGAAAAGATTGTTTTCCATGTCATTACTGATAAGAAAACATATGCAGGCATGCATTCATGGTTTGCACTGAATCCTGTCTCTCCTGCTATTGTGGAAGTTAAAGGTATTCATCAGTTTGAGTGGTTGACAAGAGAAAATGTTCCAGTTTTTGAAGCAGTTGAGAGCCATTATGGGATTCGAAAATATTACCATGGAAATCATATTGCAGGTGCCAATCTCAGTGATATTACTCCACACTCTTTTGCCTCAAAATTGCAGGCTAGAAGTCCAAAATACATATCCTTGCTAAATCATATCCGCATATATTTGCCAGAGTTAACACTTTTTCATATGGCATAAATTGTCTTCCGTTGCTCTAACTTATAATTTGGAAGGATGAAATTGTCTGGTCAAAATGGCTTGACAAGAGAGGGATAACCTAGGATGGACAAGGTTGGGTATTCAAGTCAATAATGGAGCAAAAGTGGGAACGGCTGCTGTTGAGCTCCTGCATAGGGGTATGGTACAGAGGGGAGGTTTTTTTATTTACCATATCAAAACAAAAAACAGCAAAATAAAAAGCAAAAATTAAACTGTTAAGTCTATAAGGCTTACCCTTTATCCCTCTCTGTGTCATATGCATCTATCCTGCAGCCTGTTGGATGGATAACACTGGTTTTAAATTTTTATTCATGACCCCTCAGGAATACAATTTCAGGATAAATATAGAGACAAATGATAGTTTTAATCATGCAAAATTATTGCTCAACCAAACTGCCTACTGTGGAATTGCTTCATCAATCTCAACCTAAATTTCAGTCAATTGTTGAGACTTCCTCTAGAATTTAGTATTTATACATTAGCAGTATGTAAACATTATCAACTTATTCATTATATACCCGTAAGCAGAGGCATATGGTTTTCCACTCCTTACCCAAATTGTATGTTTGCATATTGCTAAAGGTAACAGATTATTAAGCTCCACAATCATTTTCCATTTACTTGCCAATAGAATGGAAAAGCAAAGTCTTATGTTGCGCTTCTCATAGCATATCTGCTAACAATTTTCAAGCTTCCAGTCCTTATGAACAAAACCATTGCATCCCTTACTGTGTGTCAGTGTTTGTTAAAATACTTAAATTAGACCATGAAGAGCATATGTTAGCATTTATTCGCTCCTCATTTTCTTCTTCTTGTTCCGTCATTTAGAAAATGTCCCATAAAGACTGCAACTGTGTAGCCCCAAGTGCTTTTCATTTCAGCAAGAATCTCGCGTTATACAGAATATTTCTTCTGTTTAATTTTCTTCTCCTTCTTGCTTTTGGTTCGCTTTCAAATTTAGATTTCCCTATATTGCCACTTTATTTTTTCACATTTTTGCATCTCATCTTTCACGTGGTAGATATGTATGCTCTCTTGCCGGTACAAGCTTGAGATTTTTGTGTTGTATTTTGCAGCTCTTTCCAAACCTTGATAAAATGGTTTTCTTAGACGATGATGTTGTCGTTCATTGTGACCTGATGTCTAAGCGATTCAGAAATTACTTCAATTTTTCTCATCCTCGGATAGCAAAGAATTTGAACCCTGACGAGTGTGCATGGGCTTATGGATGAATATCTTTGATTCGCGTGCGTGGAGAAAGACAAATATAAGAGATAGTTATCATGCATGGCTTAAAGAGTTAATCAGATCTTCACGATTTCTTAACCTAATCTTTAAATATGTTAATTTTCTAAATTCCATGAGATTATAATTTTTATATCTTTCAAGAGCTGGAGATTACTTTTTGTTTGATCTTTCAAAAGCTGCAGTTATTCCTGGATTCCTGCCTATGTCTTCATATAATTTGTCTTCTTTTGTGGCTCAGTTAACTTTTTTTCTAATGACATGTTCATAGAGGAGACACAAGTACATTCTATTTCAGCATTTTTCCTTGTTATATGAGATAAGCTTTACGGTCTTGGTTTTAATGATTCGACACATCACAGATATTGTGATTAAGAAGTTTAAAAGTTCTAGAGGTCTTTATTGTCTAATTTTTTTGTCCATTGTTATTTCGACAAGGTATTAGCGTGGCATGGAATCTTTGCTTTACCTATTTTTGATTAATGGGATTGGTGTAGATTAGATGTTGGGTGACTAAATTGTGTTGTATTATGCCACTCAGGATTTATCTATTATTTTAATTCTGAAAATGTTTGAATAATTTGAACTACTTATAATTGCAATTCAACTTGAAATCATGTAATCTAGTCCTCAGCGTTTCCTCAATTTTCTGGTGAACAGAAATAAATAGGCTTTTGGTTTTAATTCTGAATCTTTTTGATCATTGTAGAATCTGAAGTCAAACTTGACAGTGAGGAAACTTGGAACACTGCCTCCTGCTTTGATTGCATTCAAAGGTCTTGTTCATCCAATTGACTCGTCATGGCACATGCTTGGTTTGGGCTATCAGAATAAGACCAAAGTTGAGAATGTGAAGAAGGCTGCTGTAATTCATTACAATGGACAGTCAAAAGTCTTGGCTTGAAATAGGCTTTGAGCATCTCCGTCCTTTTTGGACCAAGTATGTTAACAACACCAATGATTTTGTTACGAATTGCCACATATTGGAGTAGTTATACATAATGGTACTTTTTTGTATGATTTGAGACTTGAGAGATGTTATAGACAAGATCAGAGATTTCTTTTTATCAAGATTCTCCACTCACAGATCAGAAATTTCTTTTTATCAAGATTCTCCACTCACAGATGTTTGCTGTATGTTCCATGTCTTTACTGTAAACTGGTGATGTGATTCAGAGACATGAGTTGTTTCAACGTTTTCTGGTGCTACAGCTTTTGTGCTCTCTACGCCATGGTCTTTTCTCGTCAGTTTTACCTTTCAAATTGTGGAATTTACTTTGGATTGTTAATCTTTGGTTCTCATGTACCTCTCAAGTCCTAATCAATAGTTAGTGATGACATGGGAATATAGATTGATTGATTAGAATCAGTAGTTTCATCAAAAAAATACTTGAAACTCCACATTTTACGGCTCCATCATCTTTCTCAGTGAAATATGATATCCCCATTTTCCAGAAAGTAGCAGCACCCAATTTTAATGCAGGAGGAAAGAAAAACATGTAGTTGAACGCATAGGGTAGAACTGCCTAGCAGGATTTCATCATTCATTCTCTAATATCATTATTTCTTAATATATATATAACTTATTCGTGTTCTTCACTTTTATTTCATTTTAGTACGACGAGGACATGAAATGAGCTTTAAAAGAAGTGAGGGTTCATATAGTATATAGTCTAACCAAAGTAACACAGAAGAAGAGGAAAAAAATATGATCTCAACGGAAGGTTTAGATGTTACTTCTCCAACTAGAATTGGCTGAAATTTCAAGGTTGAAGGGAGCTATCATACTTGTATTGAAGCTATTGATGTCAATGATTTGACATGCTCCCATTTAGACCAGAGTAATACTTCCAAGTTTCACTTATATATCCTTTTTTTTTCCTTTTTGTATTAGTTCTCCCGTGTTGAATCCGCAATAATAAGAACAACGGTTCGGTCCTAAACAAGTGTAAAAACACGACCATTTGGTTGACAATAAGTTATCACGAGATTAATTATTCCGCATTAGTTATTCCACCATGTATATGAGATAACTTATTCTATTACTATAGTATAAATGATGGGATAAGTAGTTTGGTTGGGAAAAAGTTATCACGGGATTAGCTATTCCAAGATTAGTTATCCCATCATGTATATGAGATAACTTAGTAGCCATTTGGCCATGAAAATTACTTTTTTCCGGAGTTGGAGTTGAAGATGAAGTTGGAGTTGGAGTTGTGTTTGACCATGTCTTTTTGAAACATTTTTTTTTAGATTTTTGAAAAATCTTTTTTAAATATGATTTTATGTCCTCAACTTTTAAAAATTATCAAAATCACCCAACTACTAATTTATCTATTAACATACAACCAAATGTTGAGAAAATAATTTATATGTCTTCAATTGATAAAACAATTAACAACAAACTAATTATTATGATTGTTATTCTTCTAAAATTTGAATGAAAATATCACAAGCATGAGCTAAATAAGTTTATCTAACCATAATCGATTAAATAGGGAAAAATATATTTTGATAAATATGATTGATAGATATAAATATATTTTATACATTCTTAAATTTGTTGATGAAAATATTTAATTATTTTTACTTGAATTAATTATTTTATTGAATTTGGTCTTTTTAAAAAAATTATGGAATTTAGTTAATGCGAGGGGTTTGTATAAAAATTTAAAGATTGAGGTTATATGTAATAATAATGGAAGTTGAAATTGGAAGTGAAAAAAAGAGAAAACAACAAAAAGTTGTTTTCCATTTTCGAATTTTTTTTCAAAGTTTCATGGCCAAAAACCATAATTTCCAACTCCGAAATTTTTTTTTGGAAAAAAGAAAAAAATATCCATGGCCAAACGGGCCGTTATTCTATCACTATGATATAAATGATGCAACAACAACAACAACAATAGCATACCCAGTGTATTCCCACCTAGTGGGGTCTGGGGAGGGTAGAGTGTACGCAGACCATACCACTACCTCAAGAGAAGTAGAGAGGCTATTTCCGATAGACCCCCAACTTAGGATCGATAACAGTATAACAAATACAAAAAGTAAGCGCATATAAACTAGTGTGGTACACAAAACAAACTAACAGTATAACAAACACAAAAGATAAGTGTATAATAAACTAGTACGGGATGTTAAAAAGCCAACACCACTAGCCCCAAAAACTACAACCACAACACTACAAACCAGAAACTCTCCTATTACTACCTCTGTGCTCCCACCCCCTAACCCTCTTCCCTAATCTGCGTTCTCCACACTTTCCTATCAAGGGTCATGTTCTCTGTAAGCTGTAATAACTCCATATCATGCCTCATCACCTCCCTCCAATATTTCTTCGGTCTACCTCTAGACCGCCTAAAACCATCCATAGCCAGAGTCTCACACCTTCGCACTAGAGCATCAGAGCCCCTCCTCATCACATGCCCGAACCAACATAGCCTCACTTCTCGCAACTTATCCTCCACCAAGGCAACTCCCACATTCTCCCAAATAATCTCCTTCCTCACCCTATCTTTCCTGGTATGTCCACACATCCATCGCAATATTCACATTTCTGCTACCTTCACCTTTTGGATGTAGGAGTTATTAACTGGCCAACACTCCACTCCATACAACATAGCCGTCCAGACTACCACTCTATAGAACTTACCTTTAAGCTTCGGGGGCACCTTCTTATCACAAAGGACTCCCGAAGCGAGTCTCCACTTCAACCACCCTGTCTCAATACAATGGGTGACATCCTCGTCAATCTTACCATTACCCTGAATTATAGACCCAGATTCTTGAAACTCTCCCTCTTCTGGATGACCTGAGAGTCTAGCTTCACAACCACTCCATCTTCTTGCGATATATCCCTGAACTTACACTCCAAGTACTCCGTCTTAGTTCTACTTAACCGAAAACCTTTAGATTTAAGCATCTGTCTCCAAATCTCCAACTTATCATTAACTCCACTCTGAGTCTCATCAATCAGAACCACATCATCTGCAAATAACATACACCAAGGCACCTCCTCTTGAATATGTCGTGTCAAAACATCCATCACCAAGGCAAAAAGAAACGGGCTAAGAGTCGATCCTTGATGCAACCCTATTAAAACTGTGAAGTGCTCTGAATCTCCACCTACCGTCCTCACACGAGTCTTCGCACTATCATACATATCCTAAATTGACCTAGTGTACACCACGGGCACCCCTCTAGGCTCCAAGCACCTCCACAGAATCTCCCTAGGAACTCTGTCATATGTCTTCTCTAGATCAATAAACACCATGTGCAAGTCCTTCTTTCTCTTTCGAAACTGCTCCACTAATATCCTCACAAGGTGAATGGCCTCAGTGGTTGAGCGACCAGGCATGAAACCAAACTGATTCTCATAGATCATCACGATCCTCCTTATCCTCAACTCTCCCACCCTTTCCCAAACCTTCATAGTATGACTCAACAACTTAATACCTCTTTAATTGTTACAAATCTGAATGTCTCCCTTGTTCTTATACACTGGAATCATTGTGCTCCACCTCTACGCTTCAGACATCTTAGCAGCTCTAAAGATAATGTTAAACAACCTTGTCAACTACTCCAGACCTGCCCTGCTAGTGCTCTTTCAAAAATCTACTGGAATCTCGTCTGGCCCCGTCGCCCTACCCCGCCACATTCTACAAATAACTCCCTTGACCTTCTCAACCTCGATATGCCTACAATAGCTATAATCGCGACCCTCCTCAGATATCTCCAATTCTCCCAACACAGAACTTTTGTCCCCCTCGTCGTTCAAAAATTTGTGAAAATAGGACTGCCACTTTTCTCTAATGAGGGCATCCTCAACCAACACTATACCATCCTCTCCTTTGATGAACTTCACTTGGTTAAGATCACGAGCCCTCTGTGATGATAGGCGAATTTACGCGCCTATATCAATATATTTTGCCCATATTTTAGCCTAGTTTTGAGAACTAATTATCTATTTCATGCACTTTTAGTCCTTTTTCCTGTAAATGAGCTAACAAACATGATTAGGAAAGTTTCAGGTATAAATAATGCAAAATACAGCATTTTATGGCTTACTTGACGCAAAAGAAAGCTCACAAACGAAGTAGAAAGGAGCTGGACGCCTAAAGGACCAAATCTGCTGCATGGAAAATCTGTCCCGGGCTAAAACAGCATTTCTGAATACTTTGGGGACTGCATGGAAAATCTGTCCAGGACTAAAACAGCATTTCTGAAGACTTTGGGGACTTACAGACACAAAGCTGGATTTTGACAATGATACATTAACCTAGTACAATTGGGTTATGTATTTCATTAGTTTATTTGGATTAGGAGAATGTTACATTAACCTAGTACAAATGGGTTAAGTATTTCCTTAGTTTAGTAGGATTTGGTTATTTATTTCATTAGCATAGTAGGAGTAGGATAGGAGTATTATAAATACCCTATCATGCTAGAGATTTTAATCAAGTCCTCCCTTAGTGGAGAGGCAAGTCCTCCCTTAGTGGAGGCAACTCCTCTCTAAATTCAAGAAATTCATTCTTAAACTATTAATTCTCTTCCATCTCTCTCATCTTCCACCACAAACATTCAACTCTAAAATTCCACAACAAGAGAATCGTTACTTGCTACGGAATCACCAAAACCACACGCCAAACACCTACTATTCACGCCATCCACCATGCAAAACGTGATATCCTTCGCATTCATGGGTAACTAAATCTCTTAGTTGGGGTTATGGAAGCCGAATGAGTTACTATCTATTGCTATGAGCTTGTGAGTTCAAGACACGTATATTGCTTATATCATTATTCTCTTCATCTTAAATCTACATCCTTTGCGGTTCAAACACAAGAACACGCCATTCTAACATCTAACCTGTTCGAGAGAAAGGTTATTTGTCTAGAAAAGAAGACGCATAGACCAACGCCAGGCTAACATTTAACTTGTTCGAGAGAAAGGTTATTTGTCTGGAAAAGAGATAATGTCAAGGTAGTAGGACACCCTTTCCTATTAAAAAGCTAGTGCCGTACCTGGACTAACCTCTTGGAGAATTCGTACCGTTAGACACGCTTTAAGCTCGAGAGAGTTAAAGTGAAATAGTCCTTGTTTAGGTCGAGAGACGCTTGGATTTACCATCGACTACAATTCTCTATAAGCAATTGCATGTCAAGACTCTACACACTCATAGCCAATAGAGACGTATACCTCAGAAGGTGGACATACCCCAACGCTTCAATTCTCATTGTTTACAACCAACGTGACAATCTTTCTCTTTTTACTTTACTATTTTCAGCTTTTATTACTTTTGTTACTTATTACAATCCCCCCTTTTTTACGAGACTTGCACCAAAAGTCTATTAATTTTACTTACTTGTTGGCCAAGCTATTCTCTGTGGGATCGATACCCAACCCAGTTGGGTTCTATATTTGCTAACGACCGCTTTACACTCCTACGAGAGCTGTAGATTGAGCGTTATCAAAAATTGGCGCCGTTGCCGGGGAATACGAGTGTCAATCAAGTTCATGATAATTACTAGACCCTTTGGTCAAAGATTCTCGTACTTTTACTTTTATTTGTTGTTTTTGTTTTATTTAGGTTTATTCAGTGCATCAATGGAGGCACAACGTGAAATTGAAAGGATGACTGCTCAAGTGCATCAACAGAATATTAATAATCGTAGGCGAGCAACAAATCCTGACGATGAGGATCTGGGCGATGAAGAGCTACTAAACCCACGGCATACTGCTGAGATGGCGGCACCCATGCAGAGGAGAGATCGTCAAGCGCGATTGAGGCCTGATCGCCGAGTTATGCAAATTCCTTTTGATGACGAAGAGGACGATCTAGACGGACCTGGTTCCACAGGAGCTATTATTCTTCCTCCATTAGCACCCGGAGCAAAGTTCAATATCACTAGCGCCATGATTCAACTTTTACAACTCAAGGGATTATTTGGTGGACTAGCAGGCGATGATCCGAATATGCATCTGATCAACTTTATTTCTACATGCAAGTCATTCGACAATACTGGAGTTGGACAGAATGCAATTCGATTACGTCTATTTCCATTGTCTCTGTCTGGGGAGGCAACTATGTGGTTGAATGGGCTGACTCCTGATTCTATTACTAATTGGAGGCAATTGAAAGACGCTTTCCTAGAAAAATTCTTTCCGCTATCCAAAAAAGCACAATTGAGAGATGAAATCAGCAACTTTCGTCAGCTTCCCTTTGAAGCTCTCTACGAAACATGGGAGAGGTTCAAGACGAAGCTAATGCGATGCCCAAACCATCATATGACCAATGTCCACTTGATGGAGATATTATACAGAGCGTTGAATTCGGTGACTAAGCCAGTGGTTGATAATGCAGCAGGTGGATCATTTATGGACCTCACCTTTGTGCAAGCAAGCAATATGCTAGATCGGATGACGAAGCAAAGTAGAGCTTGGCATACTAGGGATTCTGAGGTAACAAGCCCCACTTTATCTTTTGGCATGACTGCAGAGCAGAGGCGAAGACAAGAAGATCGCGATCAAGATATGGCTCACATGAAGACGCAAATGGATCTTCTTACCAAGCATCTATTATCAGGGAAGACCGAAAAAGTTAAGGCCGTTAGACCACGTAGAAGAGATGAATCTGATTCTAAGGAAGAAGCCAACTACTTGAACAATCAAGGGGGTTTCCGAGGCAATGCCCAAGGAAACCAAGGTCGGAACTATTATAATGAATCTGGATACAAGGACCGTGATCATGGTAGTTGGAAGAATAATTCAGACAGGAGTGGTGTGTATATTCCTCCTAGAAATTATGAGGCTGAGGCGTCTGGTTCTGAAAAGATGTTTATGGAAGATATGATGGCCAAGCTGCTGAAAGGAGTAGAGGCAACCAATATGGGCGTAACCGAGGTGAAGAATGATTTGTCTTCAATGAATCAGTTGGTTAACTCACATTCCATTGCAATAAGACAACTAGAGCAGCAATTCAGTCAACTTTCAGCAGCACTCAACCAAAGAAAAGCTGGCACCTTACCTAGCGATGCTGTGCAAAACCCAAGGAATGATGGGTCATGCATGGCCATCACTACCAGAAGTGGTAAGGCGCTGGAAACTTCAGCAAAAGGCAAGAAAGTGGTTGACGAAGTTGTAC
This sequence comes from Capsicum baccatum var. pendulum, assembly GCA_030864225.1. Lineage (NCBI taxonomy): Eukaryota > Viridiplantae > Streptophyta > Magnoliopsida > Solanales > Solanaceae > Capsicum > Capsicum baccatum. The sequence continues at coordinate 104,076,155 of CM061551.1, forward strand.
GGTTTGATATATGCAAAACAATGAAGCAACCCAGCGATATGAATGAGTCATCTGTAGCTGATGTTCATTATGAGGATATGAAAGCATTATCTATAGAGAAACAACCTACTGTTGAGCCATTGTCTGCTGCGCCACTGAATGTTGAGCATGAGGATAATGAAGATTATGAAGAACTTATGGGTGATCTAACAGAAATAGGGTCTTATACTCCTAAGAAACCGGATTGTGATCTCAAGAATCAACCAACAGCGAAGACTCACTTTGACGAGCCACCAATGCTAGAATCGCAAGAGCTCCCCGATTATCTAAGGTATGTGTTCCTGGAAAGTAGAAATATACTTCCTGAGAGAGCAGATGATTTAAGTGAACAGCACGTAGAAGCTCTCATCTCTGCTCTGAGGAGATACAAGAGAGCTATGGGTTGGACTATTGATGATATAATTGGTGACTCTCCGGAGAAACGTATGAGCCATCTCGAAAAAGATCGCATGCCCACAGGTAAGCCTCATTGTCGTCTAAATCCTTTCAGAAAACGATCCATCACTTACCTCGACGAAGTCTGAGTACTCGAGGTAACTACGTCGAGCCACGACAATAAATAAGGCGCTATATGGGAGGCAACCCATCGTTTTATCATTTTATCGTTTTTTCTTTCATTCTAGTACTTGTTCTGTTTTATGAAAAATCCAAAAATAAGAGTCGTGCCACGACCAAAACTAAGGCGCTAGATGGGAGGCAACCCATCGTACTAATCGTTTTCGTTTGGTTTTGAGCAAAAATAGGTGCAAGAAGTATTCAACGAGGAGATTGATTTCAATTGACGATTTGGACGCATTGTATGGTAAAGTTGGTGAGTTAGGAATGGTGATGCATAAGGTTATGGATTGAGCCTTTTCCTTGTCAAAATAGGCATCGAGAAAGGCTAGGCCTTGGTAAAACTAGGCCACGAACGATGCACAACCTATCCTATAGCCTAAGGACTCGGAATCTAGTGTGCTATACACTATGCGCCGCCTATTCCTAGGTATGCTTTTGACTATGCGCCGCCTATGCTATGGCATTTGGTCTCAGTATCTCATGTGCCATAGACTATGCGGCGCATATGTCTAGAAATGCCATAAGATATGCGGCGCATATGTCCCATTATGCCATGGACAATGCGCCGCATATGCCATTGATATGCCAAGAGATATGCGCCGCATATGTGGTGATTTTGTCCCCAAATCCGATTGTAAATGGGTCATAACCCGACCCATACTCTTCCTATATAAAGGGGACATAGTTTTACAGCACAACCACATTAGAAAACACCCCAAAGGCGCCACATAACCTTCCAAATCTTCTCAAAATTTTCTTCTTTTGCTTTTCCAATTCACAACACCGTCTCCACAAGCTTCAAGCAAGTAAGTACTCTCTTATTCTTCATTTATTTATCGTAAGTACTACATTGCTATGCTTATTATAAATTGCTAAATCATATAAGATTGTTGGTGATGTTCATGTGTTTGAATTGTTGTTGCATAATCATGTGAGTGAACATATACGTAGGGAATTCTTGACTTATTTCCGACTTGAATTTGGTTTCAATAGCATTGTTATGATATTTGCTGAATAGATATGGCTATGAATATTGCTTAAGAGTATTGTTTGGATGCTTACATGATAGACTATCCCGACCATCGGGATAAGATTATAGTACCTATCGACTTAGGAGGTTGTGTTTGTTGTAAGAATAACGATTCCATGTGGTAACCCCTATGTCATAGTGTTGCTATATCTACCATGAAAGTAGTCTAATGGCTGCAAATAAGTGATACAATGCTGATTTTCTTGTTAGAATACAATCCTAAAACGTATGTCGACGAAATCTGAGTAAATCGACTACGTTCACCTCGCTGATTTGTGCAACAAAACTATGTGTGGGGTGGTACCCCTAGTACTTGCATATAGATTGTATCAAGTGAGATTGTGCTGCAACTAACATTATTTCTAGTCCCAGGTACAATGGCACCTAAAGCGAGACAAGGCAAGGAGAAGGCTACCACCTCCCTAAAGGGCAAAAAGAGAAGTCGCAAGGACCAAGGAGAACCCTCCTCACAGCAAATACCTCAACTCACGCTTGGAATTTAGTGGGATACTTATGAGGAACGTCTGAGGATGACAACTCTGATGATGATTCCAATGCAAAGGGGTATGACCCCAGACATAGAGGATAAGTCCGACCAACCAGGTTCCTCATATTTATTTTCCACTGAGGACAGTGTCCCGACTAAGTGTGGGGTGGCGGTATCGCATGCTATACTTCTTTGTTTGCACCTATGTTTGTTTACTTTGTTTATTTTAGTCCATTTTTTTAAAATCTTTCTAGCTTCGCATGAAATTATTTTGATAGGCAGCATGAGATTATAACAAGAGTATGTGCTACAATTGTGACTATTGAGACGTTTAGGCTCTAGTTGTGATTCATTATGTGATATTGTGTGATTCAATTCCTTCAATTGTTGGGACGAGAGTCTATATTACTTCCAAACAAGTCGACCATGTGCCTTGTGTGTGTGAGATAATAGTATATTCTATGTTTGTGGCTGATGCTAGAACTTGCCTGGTATGTATGCAAAGCGAAAATAAGGAGTGTAAGTTAGGATATGATTTAGGCATTTCTTTGGCAACCTATACATGTTTACCTTTGTCTTACCTACCCATGGACATCATCCCTAGTTAAACCCTTTTGAGCCTTTAGCCTATTTCTTTGACAACCTTGTATGTAAGCCTAATCCATTTTTTTCAAGACCGTAATTTGATCCAAATTCCTAAGTACTTTAAAGTGAAAAAGTCATGTGACAACATAAGAGGAAATTGGGTAAGTATGATGCTTTAAATTGTAAATGGTGCTTGAATGTGTTATGAAAAAGAAAGTGCTATCATAAGAGGTATGTTGTGAAAAGAAAAAGGAAAAGAAAGCTGAAAAGTGAGTTGCTCTTAAAACTGAAAAACAAAAGAGGAGAAAAAGGGTGGTAGAACAAAAGAAAGAAGAAAGGTTGAAAGAAAAAAGTGTCAACGATTCAAAGTGATTTATTAAAGTGCTTAGGAACTTAGTCACTATTTCTGGCCAAAATAGCTGATCCTACCCGTCCCTTAGCCTATATTACAACCATCAAAAGACCTACTTGATCCTAAGCTTAGCATTCTGACATTTAGTAGAGTACTACATTAAGGGCAAGCCTATGGTCATCAGTTGCTACATATGAATTCTTTGCGAGAGTGAGAGCAAGGATATGTTGATACCCATGTTTGAAAAATATGCTATACTTGTGAGTGATTATGGGTACTATATTGTGAGACACACATGGTTGATGAGCTTTGGATAGTTGTATATGATTCTATGTACCTTAACGTTTGCATGCGATTTGATCATCATCACTAGTCTACGCTAGAGGTTAAACTGTTTCTACTTATAATCGAAAAACTACTCTTTGTTGATAATTTTTGTGCTTGTCTTGAAGAAAGTTTTGTGTTGTTGCTGTAAAACCCTAAGTTGATGTTTAGAAGGACATGATATTTTGTTCGAGGACGAACAAAGCTCTAAGTGTGGGGTGTTGATGATAGGCGAATTTACGCGCCTATATCAATATATTTTGCCCATATTTTAGCCTAGTTTTGAGAACTAATTATCTATTTCATGCACTTTTAGTCCTTTTTCCTGTAAATGAGCTAACAAACATGATTAGGAAAGTTTCAGGTATAAATAATGCAAAATACAGCATTTTATGGCTTACTTGACGCAAAAGAAAGCTCACAAACGAAGTAGAAAGGAGCTGGACGCCTAAAGGACCAAATCTGCTGCATGGAAAATCTGTCCCGGGCTAAAACAGCATTTCTGAATACTTTGGGGACTGCATGGAAAATCTGTCCAGGACTAAAACAGCATTTCTGAAGACTTTGGGGACTTACAGACACAAAGCTGGATTTTGACAATGATACATTAACCTAGTACAATTGGGTTATGTATTTCATTAGTTTATTTGGATTAGGAGAATGTTACATTAACCTAGTACAAATGGGTTAAGTATTTCCTTAGTTTAGTAGGATTTGGTTATTTATTTCATTAGCATAGTAGGAGTAGGATAGGAGTATTATAAATACCCTATCATGCTAGAGATTTTAATCAAGTCCTCCCTTAGTGGAGAGGCAAGTCCTCCCTTAGTGGAGGCAACTCCTCTCTAAATTCAAGAAATTCATTCTTAAACTATTAATTTTCTTCCATCTCTCTCATCTTCCACCACAAACATTCAACTCTAAAATTCCACAACAAGAGAATCGTTACTTGCTACGGAATCACCAAAACCACACGCCAAACACCTACTATTCACGCCATCCACCATGCAAAACGTGATATCCTTCGCATTCATGGGTAACTAAATCTCTTAGTTGGGGTTATGGAAGCCGAATGAGTTACTATCTATTGCTATGAGCTTGTGAGTTCAAGACACGTATATTGCTTATATCATTATTCTCTTCATCTTAAATCTACATCCTTTGCGGTTCAAACACAAGAACACGCCATTCTAACATCTAACCTGTTCGAGAGAAAGGTTATTTGTCTAGAAAAGAAGACGCATAGACCAACGCCAGGCTAACATTTAACTTGTTCGAGAGAAAGGTTATTTGTCTGGAAAAGAGATAATGTCAAGGTAGTAGGACACCCTTTCCTATTAAAAAGCTAGTGCCGTACCTGGACTAACCTCTTGGAGAATTCGTACCGTTAGACACGCTTTAAGCTCGAGAGAGTTAAAGTGAAATAGTCCTTGTTTAGGTCGAGAGACGCTTGGATTTACCATCGACTACAATTCTCTATAAGCAATTGCATGTCAAGACTCTACACACTCATAGCCAATAGAGACGTATACCTCAGAAGGTGGACATACCCCAACGCTTCAATTCTCATTGTTTACAACCAACGTGACAATCTTTCTCTTTTTACTTTACTATTTTCAGCTTTTATTACTTTTGTTACTTATTACAATCCCCCCTTTTTTACGAGACTTGCACCAAAAGTCTATTAATTTTACTTACTTGTTGGCCAAGCTATTCTCTGTGGGATCGATACCCAACCCAGTTGGGTTCTATATTTGCTAACGACCGCTTTACACTCCTACGAGAGCTGTAGATTGAGCGTTATCACTCTGCTCCCTGGACTTGGCCATCCTATTCAACTTATTATCTCTGCCTTTCTCCTCCAAAACCGCATACAAACTCTCAAAAGCTACTGTCTTAGCTGTCGTAACTGCTAACTTAGCCTCTCTTCTAGCTACCTTATACTCCTTCTTATTCTTATGACTTTCCTCATCATCCTTGCTCCCAACCAACTTAGCATAAGCCACCTTCTTAGACTCCATCTTTCTCTTGACTTCTTCGTTCCACCACTAGTCTCCTAGATATTTGCCAGATCGACCTCTCCAGACACCCAACATGTCTCTAGCGGTCTTCCTAATGCAACTGGCAGTCGTCTCCCACATATTATCCACACCCCCTCTACTCTCCCAAGCCCCCTTACTCTTTAAATTCTCTTCCATCTCCAAAGTACTAGCCAAAGTCAAGCTACCCCACTTAATCCTGGGCCGTGCCTCCCCACTTCTCTTCTTTTGCCCTTATTGATAACCAAGTCCATCACCACCAACCTATGTTCAGTCGAGAGATTATCGCTAGGTATGACTTTACAGTCTTTACATAGCGCTCTATCCCCCTATCTAAGCAACAAAAAGTCTATCTGAGTCTTGATCACTGAACTACAAAACGTAATAACATGATCCTCCTTCTTCGAAAAGCTCGAATTTGATATTCACAACCCAAAAGCCCTAGAAAAATCCAGCAGGGAAAATCTTCCTTCATTCCGCTCACCAAAATCGAAACCGCTATGCACATTATCACACCCTCTCGACAAAGACCCAATATGCCCATTGAAATCCCCTCCCACGAAAAACTTCTCAATGTTTGGGATTTTCCTCACCACCTCATCTAAAACCAAACCTCCCAGAATTCCTTCTTATCCTCTTCGTCCAAACCTACTTGCAGGGCGTAGGCACTAATAACGTTCACCGAAGACCCTCTGATAACGCTCAATCTACAGCTCTCGTTTGAGTGTAAAGCGGTCGTTAGCAAATATAGAACCCAACCTGGGTTGGGTATCGATCCCACAGAGAATAGCTTGGCCAACAAGCAAGAGAAATTACTAGACTTTTAGTGCAAGTCTCGTAGGAAAGGGGGGGATTGTAGTATGTAACCAAAACAAGAATGTAAGAACTGAAAATAGCAAAATAAAGAGATGTCACGTGTGTTGTAAACAATGAGAATTGAGGCGTTGGGGTTATGTCCACCTTCTGAGGTATACGTCTCTATTGGCTATGAGTGTGTAGAGTCTTGACATGCAATTGCTTATAGAGAATTGTAGTCGATGGTAAATCCAAGCGTCTCTCGACCTAAACAAGGACTATTTCACTTTAACTCTCTCGAGCTTAAAGCGTGTCTAACGGTACGAATTCTCCAAGAAGTTAGTCCAGGTACGGCACTAGCTTTTTAATAGGAACGGGTGTCCTACTACCTTGACATTATCTCTTTTCCAGACAAATAACTTTTCTCTCGAACAAGTTAAATGTTAGCCTGGCGTTGGTCTATGCGTCTTCTTTTCTAGACAAATAACCTTTCTCTCGAACAGGTTAGATGTTAGAATGGCGTGTTCTTGTGTTTGAACCGCAAAGAATGTAGTTTAAGATGAAGAGCGTAATGATATAAGCAATATACTTGTCTTGAACTCACTAACTCACAGCTATAGATAGTAACTCATTCGGCTTCCATAACCCCAACTAAGAGGTTTAGTTACCCATGAATGCGAAGGGTATCACGTTTTGCATGGTGAATGGCGTGTAAAAGAGGTGTTTGGCGTGTGGTTTTGGTGATTCCTTAGCAAGTAACGATTCTCTTGTTGTGGAATTTAAGAGTTGAATGTTTGTGGTGGAAGATGAGAGGGATGGAAGAAAATTAATTGTTGAATTAAGTGAAGAATGTATTGAATGCGGAATGTCTCAAAATCTCTAGCATGATAGGGTATTTATAATACTCCTATCCTACTCCTACTAATCTAATGAAATAAATAACCAAATCCTAATATACTAATGAAATCCTTGACCCAAATGTACTAGGGTAAGGTTACAAAATTATAATCCAAATAGAATAATGAAACACATAACCTAATTGCACTAGGTTAATGTATTATGGCAAAGATCCAGCTTTGTGTCTGTAAGTCCCCAAAGTCTTCAGAAATGCTGTTTTAGCCCGGGACAGATTTTCCATGCAGCAGATTTAGTCCTTTAGGCGTCCAGCTCCTTTCCATCTCGTTTGTGAGCTTTCTTTTGCGTCAAGTAAGCCATAAATTGCTGTATTTTGCATCATTTATACCTGAAACTTTCCTAATCACATTTGTTAGCTCATTTACAGGAAAAAGGACTAAAAGTGTATGAAATAGATAATTAGTTCTCAAAACTAGGCTAAAATATGGGCAAAATATATTGATATAGGCGCGTAATTTCGCCTATCATCAACACCCCACACTTGAAGCTTTGTTCGTCCTCGAACAAAATATCATGTCCTTCTAAACATCAACTTAGGGTTTTTACAGAAACAACACAAAACATTCTTTCAAGACAAGCACAACAATTATCAACGAAGAGTAGCTTTCCGATTATAAGTAGAAACAATTTAACCTCAAGCATAGACTCGTGATGGTGATCAACTCGCATGCAAACGTTAAGGTGCATAGAATCATATACAACTATCCAAGACTCATCAACCATGTGTGTCTCACAATATAGTACCCATAATCACTCACAAGTATAGCATATTTTCAAACATGGGTATCAAAATATCCTTGCACTCACTCTCACAAAGAATTCATATGTAGCAACTGATGACCATAGGCTTGCCCTTAATGTAGTACTCTACTAAATGTCAGAATGCTAAGCTTAGGATCAAGTAGGTCTTTTGATGGTTGTAATGTAGGCTAAGGGACGGGTAGGATCAGCTATTTTGGCCAGAAATAGTGTCTAAGTTCCTAAGCACTTTAATACATCACATTGTATCATTGACACTTTTTTCTTTCAACCTTTCTTTATTTTATTCTTCCACCCTTGTTCTCATCTTTTGTTTTTCAATTTTAAGCACCACTCACTTTTCAGCTTTCTTTTCCTTTTTCTTTTCACAACATACCTCTTATGATAACACTTTCTTTTTCATAACACAATCAAGCACCATTACAATTTAAAGCATCATACTCACCCAATTTCCTCTTATGTTGTCACATGACTTTTTCACTTTAAAGCACTTAGGAATTTGGATCAAATTATGGTCTTGAAAAAATGGATTAGGCTTACATACAAGGCTGTCAAAGAAATAGGCTAAAGGCTCAAAAGGGTTTAACTAGGATAATGTACATGGGTAGGAAAAACTGAAGGTAAACATGTATAGGTTGCCAAAGAAATGCCTAAATCATCTCCTAAACTCACACTCCTTATTTTCGCTTTGCATACATACCGGGCAAGTTCTAGCATCAGCCACAAACATAGAATATACTATTAATCTCACACACACAAGGCACATGGTCGACTTGATTGGTAGTAATATAGACTCTCGACCCAACAAGTGAAGGAATTGAATCACACACTATCACATAATGAGTCACAACTAGAGCCTAAATGTCTCCATAGTCACAATTGTAGCACATACTCTTGTTCTAATCTCATGCTGCCTATCAAAATAATTTCGTGCGTAGCTAGAAAAAATTTTTACTCCTAAAAAACAAAAAAACGTCAAACGAAAAAAAATCACAAAAAAAATAAAAAATTTGGACTCAAAACAAAATAAACAAGAGCAAACATACAAACATAGCATGCAGATTCTGCCGACACCCCACACTTAGACTAGACACTGCCCTCAGTGGAAAATAAAGTCGAAGAACCTGATTAGTCGGACTCTTCCTCAATGTCGGGGGTCATACCCCCTTCGTCCGAATCATCGTAAGAGTCATCGTCAGAGTTCTCCTCAGCATCAGAATCAGGCAAGCGTCTATCATCATCAGTTGGCACGTCATCATCAAGAGGTTCCTCGAAATATACTCCCACTCCACACATCTCCCGGGCATGTCTGTTCATTGGGTAGTCGTGGTCCAGCTGTTGGAGCTCTTCAGCAGTTGGAATACGTCCACCACTCATCATAGTGAATCGTGTCATGCCATAGAGATGACGGAAGAAACTCTCATCACGAGCGTGTCTCTCCGCAGTGGTAAGGTTGACTCCATGCGTTGTTTCAGCATCTTTGACCTTGGTGAGGTCAACCTTCTTTGGGGTATGTGGGAGTTTGTGGTCAGCTGGTTCCTCTTCTATATCCTCCTTCCGCAACATTGCTGTCAACAAATTGCCGAATGTGAAATGGGACCTGCTGTGGAGTCTGGCTTTCCTCATGGTGGATCGAATGATTGCCCCAAAGTTGATAGGGACATTTGTCATCAATGCATAAACCAGACACACTCTATCTCTCGATATCTTTGTGTATTGCGTCCCAGGAATGAGGCATGAGTTGACAATGCGCATCCAGATTCTTGCTTCCCTATTTAGTGGAGCATAGGGGAATGTGTTGTGACGGCCTGTTTCCTTATGTCTGCCCCATCTCGCCATCGATCTGCTTCCACAAAGCGTGTGTCTTATAGCTCTGTAAGGAGGCCTGCTGTACAGCTCCTTGTATGGTGCAGTGTCGACCGAAGGTAGGCCTAGAAACGAGTTGATCCAATCCGCTGTAAGCTGTAACACTTGGCCCCGAATTTTGACTTCGTTGCCTGTTGTGTTTGGCGACCAGTTGGCATAAAACTCTCTTGTCAAGTCAAGATTGCACTCTCCCATGTCACGGAAGATGAAATCCAGCTTCAAAGCCATAATCTTAGCCAACATTTGCGGCTCCTTCTTTGCTAAGGTCTCCTTGTTGATTAAGTCGACGTGCACATATTTCTTTTCTTTGTTGCTGCTGTACCATGCCTTGGCTTCTTCCTCAAGAACCCATTTGATTCCGAACATTCTGCGTGGTAGGTGTGCGGAAGATGATTCGCCTTGGTCTTTTCGGCTTCTCTTTTTGTCCTTGCGGGTCGTGGTAGCCTTCTCCTTGCCTTGCCTTGCTTTTGGTGCCATTGAACCTGAGACTAGAAATAATGTTAGATGCAGCACAATCGCACTTTAGACAATCTATATGCAAGCATTAGGGGTACCACCCCACACTTAATCTTGTTAGCACAAATCAGTGAAGTGAAAGTGGTCGAGTACTCAGACTTCGTCGACATACGTCTTAGGATTGTATTCCGACAAGAAAATCAGCATGACATCACTTATGAACAGTCATTTGGACGTCTTTCATGGTGCATATAGCGATACTATAACATAGGAGTTACCACATGGAATTGCTATTCAAACAACCAACACTACCTCCTACGTCGATAGTCACTATAACCTTATCCCGATGGCCGGGATGGTGAATCATGCAAGCATCCACACAACACTTTCAAGCAATATTCATAGCCATATATGTTCAGCAAGTATCATAACAATGCCATTGAAACAAAATTCAAGTCGGAAACAAGTCAAGAATTTCATTCGTATTCATTCAATCACACGATTTTTGCAACAATTATCCAATCACATGAACATCACCACTAATCTCACATGATTTAGCATTTAATAATAAGCATAGTAAAGTAGTACTTACGATAAATAGATGAAGAATAAGAGAGCACTTACTTGCTTGAAGATTGTGGAGAAGTTGTTGTGGATTGGAAGAACAAAGGAAGAAAAATTTGAGAGGATTTGGGATGATATGCGGCGCCTTTAGGGTTGATTCTAATGTGTTTGTGAAATAAAAACAAGTCCCCTTTATATAGGAGGAGTATGGGTCGGGTTATGACCCATTTACAATCGGATTTGGGGACAAAATCACCCTATATGCGGCGCATATCCCTCGGCATATCACATGTATATGCGGCGCATTGTCCATGGCATAATGGGACATATGCGCCGCACATAGTATGGCATATCTAGGCATATGCGGCGCATATGATATGGCATTTGGTCTCAGTATCTCAAATGCCATAGCATAGGCGGCGCATAGTCAAAAGCACACCTAGGAATAGGCGGCGCATAGGGTATAGCACACTAGATTCCGAGTCCTTAGGCTATAGAATAGGTTGTGCATCGTTCGTGGCCTATTTTTACCAAGGCCTAGCCTTCCTCGGAGCCTATTATGACGTGAGAAAGGCTCAATTCATAGCCTTATGCATCACCATTCCTAACTTACCGACTTTACCATACAATGCGACCAAATCGTCAATTGAAATCAATCTCCTCGTTGCATACTTCTTACACCTATATTTGCTCAAACAAATGAAAACGATTAGTACGATGGGTTGCCTCCCACCAAGCGCCTTAGTTTTGGTCGTGGCACGACTCTTATTTTTGGATTTTCATTTATCAAAAAGAAAAAATACTAAAACGACAAAACGATAAAACAATAAAACGAAGGGTTGCCTCCCTTCTAGCGCCTTATTTATTGTCGTGGCTCGACGTAGTAATCTCGAGTACTTAGACTTCATCGAGATAAGTGATGGCCATGTCATTCATCGAGTCAAGAGGACCGATATATGGCTTAACACGTTGGCCATTCACCTTGAAGATAACACCCTCATTATTTTCCAATTCGACTACTCCAGACGAGTAGACGTGGGTGACTTTAAATGGACCAGACCACTTTGATTTTAACTTACCTGGGAAGAGCTTGAATCTGGAGTTAAAGAGTAGCACCATGTCACCTTTTTGGAAGTGTCGTCGAACAATCCGCTGATCGTGATACTTCTTCATCCGCTCCTTGTATAAATCTGATCTTTCATATGCATGGAGACGGAATTCATCTAGCTCGTTCAGCTGCTCCAACCTCAGGTTCTTCACATCATCCCAATTCAGATTCAAGTGCTTCAATGCCCATAATGCCTTGTATTCAAGCTCGATGGGTAGATGACAAGCCTTCCCATAAACTAGCTGATAAGGTGACATGCCAATGGGTGTCTTGAATGCAGTCCTATACGCCCATAGTGCATCATCTATCTTCCGAGACCAATCCTTCCGATTCGCATTGACCGTCTTGGCCAGGATTTGCTTGATCTCACGATTGGAAACCTCTACTTGTCCACTAGTTTGGGGATGATAAGGCGTAGCTACCTTGTGTTGCTTGACTCCATACTTGGCCAATACAGATTTGAATAGCTTGTTGCAGAAGTGAGATCCTCCATCACTTATGATAGTACGAGGTACCCCAAAGCGAGAGAAGATATTCTTCTTTAAGAACGCTACAACACGCTTTCCTTCGTTATCGGCCAATGCTACAGCTTCAACCCATTTCGACACATAATCCACAGCAACCAAGATGTACTTCATTCCAAACGAATTCACGAATGGTCCCATGAAATCAATACCCCATACATCAAAGAGTTCTACCTCCAGAATTGTGGACATGGGCATTTCATGGTGTTTTGAAATAGCACCTTGACGTTGGCATTGGTCACACCTTCTCACATAGTCGTGTGCATCTCTGAATATTGTAGGCCAATAATAACCACTTTGCAAGACTTTTCTTGCTGTTCGATTCCCTGCATGATGGCCTCCAACTTGCGAAGTGTGGCATGCTTCTAATATAGTGGGCACTTCTTCATGGGATATACATCGTCGAATGATACCATCCGCGCATCTTCGAAACAAATAAGGCTCATCCCAATAATAGTGCTGAACGTCATGCATAAACTTCCTCCTCTGGTGGTAAGATAAATTGGAAGGTAACACATTACTCACCACGAAATTTGCAAAGTCGGCATACCATGGTAAGTTCTCCATTGTTGTCGCTAGTATCTCCTCGTCAGGGAATGCATCACCAATCTGATTTTCTGATTGCGCCACATACTCATTCTCAAGTCTAGATAGGTGATCAGCAACTTGGTTCTCGCAACCTCTTCTATCTTTGACTTCGAAATCAAACTCTTGCAGCAGCAACACCCATCGAATCAGCCTTGGTTTTGCATCCTTCTTTGTCATTAGATACCTAAGAGCTGCATGGTCTGTATGAACGATCACTTTAGTACCTAATAGGTAGGCGCGGAACTTCTCAAACGCATACACAACCGCTAATAGCTCTTGTTCAGTGACGGTGTAGTTCCTTTGGGCTTCATTGAGGACCTTACTCGCATAGTAGATAGGATGAAATAATTTCTCCTTTCTCTGTCCAAGAACAGCACCAACGGCTACCCCACTAGCATCACACATGACTTCGAACGGGAGCGTCCAATCTGGTGTTACCATGATAGGGGCTTCAATGAGTTTTTCTTTAAGGCATTCAAATGCCTTTAAGCAATCATCATTAAAGTCAAACTTCGCATCTTTCTCCAATAGCTTGCATAATGGACTAGAAATTTTGGAGAAGTCTTTGATGAATCTTCGATAAAACCCAGCATGGCCAAGAAAACTACGAACTCCCTTCACCGAAATTGGAGGTGGTAGCTTCTCAATTACCTCTATTTTGGCGCGATCAACCTCTATCCCTCTTTCGGAGATCTTGTGCCCAAGAACAATTCCTTCTTTTACCATGAAGTGGCACTTCTCCCAATTCAGCACAAGGTTGAACTCTACACATCTTTGTAATGCCATGCTTAAATTCACCAAACATGCTTCGAAAGACTCCCCAACAACTGAAAAGTCGTCCATAAATACCTCCAAAGTGTCTTCTACCATATCAGAGAAAATAGACATCATACATCGCTGAAAGGTGGCTGGTGCATTACATAACCCGAATGGCATACGTTTGAAGGCAAACGTACCATATGGGCATGTAAACGTTGTCTTCTCTTGGTCTTCTGGTGCAATAAAAATCTGATTATAACCTGAATAACCATCAAGAAAGCAAAACCATCCTTTTCCCGCTAATCGATCTAGCATTTGGTCCATAAATGGCATGGGGAAGTGATCCTTGAGAGTCCAAGAATTCAGCTTGCGGTAGTCCATGCATACTCTCCATCCAGTGACGGGCCTGAGTGGAATAAGCTCATTCTTTGCATTCGCAACCACCGTCATACCTCCTTTCTTGGGAACACATTGTACTGGGCTTACCCATGTACTATCAGAAATAGGATACACAACTCCTGCGTCTAACCACTTGATAATCTCCTTCTTCACCACCTCTTGCATTGGTGGGTTTAGACGTCTTTGGTGTTCGATGGTGGGTGTGCACTTTTCTTGGAGCTGAATTTTATGAGTGCAAATCGCAGGTGGAATACCAAGGATATCCGCAATGGTCCATCCAATAGCTTTAATATACTTGCGTAAAATTGCAATAAGAGCTGCAACTTGTTGCTCACCTAAATCGGCTGCCACTATGACTGGAAGAGTGTTTCCGCTTCCTAAGAATGCATACTTCAAATGGCTTGGCAGCTCCTTTAATTCTAATGTGGGTGGTTCTTCAATAGATGGCTTAGCTGGTGGTGTGGGTCGATTCTTGAGATCAAGATCCAGCTTCTTAGGAGGACAGCGATATGCTCCTAATCCCGATAGAGCACAAATATCATCTTCAGAAATTTCAGCATCATCATCATCTTCTTCCATGAGCAAAACCTCTAAAGGATCATCAAGAATTTGCTCTTCAGCAAGTAACTCATCCTCGTCATCAACGACAACATCAGCCACAGAAAATACACTTAGATCTTTGGGTTGCTTCATTGATTTGCAAACATCAAAGCGCACCACTTCATCATTTATTCGGAATGAAAGCTCATTAGCTCTCAAATCTATGAGCACACTTCCCGTAGCAAGGAAAGGGCGTCCCAAGATTATGGGAACCTCTGAATCTGCTTCGCAATCCAAGATGACAAAGTCTGCTGGAAATATGAATGAAGATACCTTCACCAAGACATCGCATAGAATACCAACCGGTCGTTTTACCGACCTATCCGCCATAACAAGCTTCATATTAGTTGGTGTAGGATCTCCTAACCCCAACTTCTTGTAGATTGATAATGGCATCAAGTTGATGCTGGCTCCTAAGTCACATAATGCTTTAGCAAAGTCCAAAGATCCGACGGTGCAAGGAATAGTGAAAGCTCCGGGGTCGGCCTTCTTCTGAACTATGGATCGGGTAGCTATTGCACTACAATGATGCACATCTTCTTTCAGCTCATAGCTTGCTGCCCTCTTTTTAGTCAAAAGATCTTTCATAAACTTCGCATACCCAGGCATTTGTTCAAGTGCCTCTACCAATGGGACATTAATAGTTAGCTGCTTCAACATGGTCATAAATTTGCTGAACTTAGTGTCATCGGCCACCTTCTTCAACCTTTGTGGAAAAGGTGGTGGTGGGTATGGAAGTGTTCTTTCCATGGCTTTCTTCTCCTCTTGCTTCCGTTTATTATTTTTTTCAGGCTGCACGTCACTAGGCAACACGTCCTTGACGTTGGAAGTGGATATTGCGGCGTCTTCCCTAGTGGCGTCACTAGGCATGGCGTCCATGTCTGTTGTTCTGTCAACTACTTGCTTGCCTTCTGCTGAAGTTTCCAGCACCTTACCACTCCTCGTAGTGATGGCCATGCATGACCCATCAGTCCTTGGATTTTGCACCGTATCGCTAGGCAAGGTGCCGGCTTTTCTTTGGTTGAGTGCTGCTGAAAGTTGACTGAATTGCTGCTCTAGTTGCTTGATAGAAGTGGAATGAGAATCAACTAATTGCTTCATGGAGGCCAAATCGTCAATCACCTCCTTAACTCCCGCGCTCGTTGCTTCCACTCCTTTCAATAACTTAGCCATCATGTCTTCCATAGAATTAGATGTGGTGGTATCACGTCTACCAGGGGGAACGTACAAACCACTATTTTCATTATTTTTCTTCCAACTACCTTGGTCTTTACCTCCAGATTTATCATAATAGTTCCGACCTTGGTTTCCTTGGGCATTCCCACGGAAACCCCCCTGATTGTTCAAGTAGTTGGCCTCCTCTTCTGAATCAGATTCGTCTCTTCCTTTTGACGCAATAGATTTCACTTTTTCAGTCTTCCCTAATAGATGCTTTGTAAGAAGATCCATTTGGGTTTTCATGTGCGCCATATCTTGATCACGTTCTTCTTCTCTCCTTCTTTGATCTGCAGACATGCCAATAGATAAAGTGGGGCTTGCTACCTCAGAATCCCTGGTATGCCAAGCTCTACTTTGTTTCGTCATACGATCTAGCATGTTGCTTGCTTGACCAAAGGTGAGGTCCATAAAAGAACCTCCAGCTGCGTTGTCCACCACTGGTTTAGTTACTGAATTCAAGGCTCTATATAAGATCTCCATGAGGTGAACATTAGTCATGTGATGGTTTGGGCATCTCGCTAGCTTTGTCTTGAACCTCTCCCATGTTTCGTGAAGAGCTTCAGAGGGAAGCTGACGAAAGTTGCTGATTTCATCTCTCAATTGAGCCCTCTTGGATGGCGGAAAGAATCTTTCTAGGAAAGCGTCTCTCAATTGCCTCCAATTTGTAATAGAATCAGGAGTCAGCCCATTCAACCATAATGTTGCCTCCCCAGACAGAGACAATGGAAATAGACGTAATCGAATAGCATTCTGACCAACTCCAGGATTGTCAAAAGACTTGCATGTAGAAATAAAGTTGATGAGATGCATATTCGGATCATCGCCTGCTAGTCCACCAAATAATCCCTTGAGTTGCAATAACTGAATCATGGTGCTAGTGATGTTGAACTTGGCTCCGGGCGCTAATGGTGGTGGAATTATAGCTCCAGTGGCTCCGGCACCATCAAGATCATCATCATCATCGTCGAAAGCTGGTTGCAAAGGTTGGCGATCATATCTGTACCGAGCTTGTCGACCTCGTCTGTTGGCAGGTGTTGCCATTTCAGCGCCATGCCTTGGGTTGATCAACTCGTCATCTCCTAAATCTTCATCGTCAGGATTTGTTGCTCGTCCAGGATTATCAATGTTTTGTTGTTGGACTTGAGCAGCGGCAAGAGCAGCTAATCTTGCTTGCTCGTGTTGAGCAGTCATCCTGTCGATTTCCGCTTGTGCTTCCATTCTTCTAATTCGTTGCGGTTCCGGATTGATTGGTAATAACGGTTGACCAGAACTTCTAGTATGGGGCATGCACTAAAAGAAAAACCTGCAATAAACAAAAACAAAAACTAAACGTAAAAGTACGAGAATCTTTGACCAAAGGGTCTAGTAATTTTCACGAACTTGATTGACACTCGTATTCCCCGGCAACGGCGCCAATTTTTGATAACGCTCAATCTACAGCTCTCGTTTGAGTGTAAAGCGGTCGTTAGCAAATATAGAACCCAACCTGGGTTGGGTATCGATCCCACAGAGAATAGCTTGGTTAACAAGCAAGAGAAATTACTAGACTTTTAGTGCAAGTCTCGTAGGAAAGGGGGGGATTGTAGTATGTAACCAAAACAAGAATGTAAGAACTGAAAATAGCAAAATAAAGAGATGTCACGTGTGTTGTAAACAATGAGAATTGAGGCGTTGGGGTTATGTCCACCTTCTGAGGTATACGTCTCTATTGGCTATGAGTGTGTAGAGTCTTGACATGCAATTGCTTATAGAGAATTGTAGTCGATGGTAAATCCAAGCGTCTCTCGACCTAAACAAGGACTATTTCACTTTAACTCTCTCGAGCTTAAAGCGTGTCTAACGGTACGAATTCTCCAAGAAGTTAGTCCAGGTACGGCACTAGCTTTTTAATAGGAACGGGTGTCCTACTACCTTGACATTATCTCTTTTCCAGACAAATAACTTTTCTCTCGAACAAGTTAAATGTTAGCCTGGCGTTGGTCTATGCGTCTTCTTTTCTAGACAAATAACCTTTCTCTCGAACAGGTTAGATGTTAGAATGGCGTGTTCTTGTGTTTGAACCGCAAAGAATGTAGTTTAAGATGAAGAGCGTAATGATATAAGCAATATACTTGTCTTGAACTCACTAACTCACAGCTATAGATAGTAACTCATTCGGCTTCCATAACCCCAACTAAGAGGTTTAGTTACCCATGAATGCGAAGGGTATCACGTTTTGCATGGTGAATGGCGTGTAAAAGAGGTGTTTGGCGTGTGGTTTTGGTGATTCCTTAGCAAGTAACGATTCTCTTGTTGTGGAATTTAAGAGTTGAATGTTTGTGGTGGAAGATGAGAGGGATGGAAGAAAATTAATTGTTGAATTAAGTGAAGAATGTATTGAATGCGGAATGTCTCAAAATCTCTAGCATGATAGGGTATTTATAATACTCCTATCCTACTCCTACTAATCTAATGAAATAAATAACCAAATCCTAATATACTAATGAAATCCTTGACCCAAATGTACTAGGGTAAGGTTACAAAATTATAATCCAAATAGAATAATGAAACACATAACCTAATTGCACTAGGTTAATGTATTATGGCAAAGATCCAGCTTTGTGTCTGTAAGTCCCCAAAGTCTTCAGAAATGCTGTTTTAGCCCGGGACAGATTTTCCATGCAGCAGATTTAGTCCTTTAGGCGTCCAGCTCCTTTCCATCTCGTTTGTGAGCTTTCTTTTGCGTCAAGTAAGCCATAAATTGTTGTATTTTGCATCATTTATACCTGAAACTTTCCTAATCACATTTGTTAGCTCATTTACAGGAAAAAGGACTAAAAGTGTATGAAATAGATAATTAGTTCTCAAAACTAGGCTAAAATATGGGCAAAATATATTGATATAGGCGCGTAATTTCGCCTATCATCACCCTCCCATGACCAACTTAATAGACATCAGTCTATCACTAACTCTCTTTACCTCTACCACCTACTCCCTAAGATCTTCATCTACTAAGATACCTACCCCATTTCTATGTCTCACACTACCCGAGTACCACAACTTATATCCATCCACATCTCTCGCTTTAGTGCCAACCCATTTAGTTTCCTGGACACACGCTACACTAACCCTTCTCTTTCTAAGAATCTTCACCAGCTCTATAGACTTACCCTGCAAAGTACCGATGTTCCAAGACCCAACTCGCAACCTAGAAGCTCCCTTATCCCACCTAACCTTACTACCCCTAGCCCCTAACCCCAAACTCGATCCTAGACCCGATCCAGACCCAACCTAGACCCAACACCCCCAACCTTCAGCCAAACGCAAGATAAAATAATCCTGAATGTATTTATTCCAAAGAAAATGACTGTGTGTGTATATAGTGCGAGAGAAGGAAATTATATACTCTTTGCTTCAATTTTTCTTTGAAGCACGAATGATTTCATTAAAATTCCCGCCCACTGTCAAGGGCCCCTTTGTAGTCACGGTAAATACATTTTAAGTTGCATTTTTAATGTATTTATGCCTTTAATTAGTGTATTTTATGTAGCTGTTTAAATACAAAATCTAGGCATATATACATTTTAAGTTGTTTAACTTGCATAAACAAATTAAAAGCCCATGGACCACAAGTTGCACTATTCTATTTAAAAGGAAAATTGTATTTACAAGTATGGCTATGGCTAGGGGGCAGGTGTAATGACCTTGTCCACTTCGGGGCCGTTTGGTTTGCAAATAATCCCGGTATAAAATAATAGTTCTGGGATAAAACTTTTTATTCGTCGTTTGGTTGTAAATATTTGGCATAACTCATCTCGGGACTAATAATTAGTCCTGGGATAAGTTTTCCACCTAAATGGTGGGATAATAATCCCAAAATTATTTTTCTTTGGTATAAAATTATACAAGAAAAAAAATACCCTCTTGGGATTGTTATATATAATTAAATTATATTTAATTAAACATAATTAACATAATTTAATATAATATATTATAATTAAATATATTAACATAATATATATAATTAAACATAATTAACATATATATATTCATAATATTGTGCGTTTGGTTGTAATATATATATATATATATTATATATATATATATATTCATAAATAATAAATTATATTTAATTAACGTATAATATATTCATTAATTATGAATATAATATATTACGTAATATATAACGTAATTACGTAATATATAGCGTATAATATTATGAATATATATTCATTAATTATGTTTAATTATATATGTATTATGCTAATATATTTAATTATAATATATTATGTTAAATTATGTTAATTATGTTTAATTATATATAATTTAATTATATATAACATAATATATAACGTAATATATTCTCACACACACATAAATTATGTTTAATTAACGTATAAAATATTCATAAATAAATAAATTTTGAACAGTTTACCGTTCAAAATGGTTGTAAAATATATAAATTATGTTTATTTATATATTTTAATTTCTCTAAAAAATAATAAAAAATTTTAAGAATGAATATTTAAAGCTTAAAAAGAAATATATATATATATATATATATATATATATATATATATATATAAAGTTAAATAAGATGAAGGGTATTTTGGTAATCAATCAATTTATTCCTACAAATTATACCATGCATATTACTTTGAATACAACAAACCAAACACTCAATAAAAAATAATCCCAGCATAACTAATCTCAGTATAACTTATCCCAGCATAACTAATCCTGGTAAAACCTATTTTCAAACCAAATGACCCCTTCAATTACCTGTTCTAGTTAGCTTAGTTCAATTCAATATTTCATTTACTTGTGATTGATATCCATTTTTTCCCTTTATAAAAATCGAGAAAATTATTTGAAAATAATTGTCATTCGATTATTGTTCTTCGAATTTCAGAATTATTTTAGATTCATACTTCAATCCTGAGAGCAGGCATTGAAAAATACTTGTTCCAAGCTCTTTTGAAAGACTTTTGGCAGAATAGTCATCTTGAATCATCATATTTCTGACGATAGTCAGGGATTTGGAATGGAGCAACAATAATAGGGAATTCTCATAGTCTAATCGTTAGACAACAAAAAGTTTTAGTTCTATAAGGCCTAAATGCGATATATATATATATATATATATATATATATATATATATATATATATATATATATATTTCTTTTGATTAAAAGGATTCATACTAAATTAGAAATTAAGTAACGTTAATGCAAGAGTTTTGCAAAATAGCATGCTATTCTATAGAGTTTGAAGGGATAGGGAGGGTGTTAACAGTACGTAGTACATTATCAGTTACAATCCTTCTAGGGGAGGCAATTCCATGTTTGTCCGCTGCCAGAGCCTGGAGTGCATATAGTGGAGTGGATGTCAAAATGTGCAATTGATCAAAAGGGGTATCGTCAACTCTGGTACTTCTCGCTAGCATATCTGCAACACTAAATGCAAAATATTACTATAATAATAAAAGCTTTTAGTGATAATAAATATGCCTTTTAGCAATAATTATTTTTATCGATGATTAGTTAATTTCCATTGAATTCAATGTTGCTAAAAGTGTAGAAACAATAAAGATACCAACTATAGCCATTGAAAGGTGATAATTTTAGTGGTATTTATTCAGCGACAATATCAATTATCATTAAATCACATAGAAGTTGCATCTTACGTTGACATTAATAACACACCTTATTGTCGTATACAAATTGACAAATGATAATATGAAAAAATATTGTGCTTCGCAAAAATCACAATAAATAAAAAATAACAGTGAAGTCATTATTTTAATGTTAACATAAAGCCAAAAGTTACACCATGTGATTCCAAGAGCTAATTTCTTTTGAGTCTAACAATCAATTCATTAAATATCCAAAATACAAAATAACAATAACCTTATAATAGTAATATTTCTGTACTCTTGATAACAATAACATATAAGGTAATCCGTCAAAATTCTGAAATTCACTTGATAGCTCTTTGAGCTTTGTTAAACTCTCCTATTATGTACTTGTAACACCCAAAAACTCGAGCTAAGATTAGAATCATGCTTCAAATACATGTTGAATCAAAATTTATATTTTGATATTATCAGAAATGATTTAGACATGTATTCAGGCCACAACTAACTCCTAGCTCATAGCGAGTTGAAACCTTCCTTACCGATTGATTTCTTGAGTAAAATCAATCTATAATCAACTTCAAACGAGCATAAATCTTAGATTATGAGGATTTTTTGAGATCAAGACCCACTATTTCAACATTTCTTTCGTGTTGCTCGTTGACTGATTCGATTGAGCCTGTGGCTGTGGGGCATTCCATGATTGATTTGGTGGATAAGTTTGCCACTTCATGTTGTAGGCATTACCAAAATTAGGCCTTTGAGCATTGCCTACATACATCACAGATTCTGAATTTGAAGCACACATGGTAGCCGCATGACCACTATTTCTGCATACCTCACACCAACCTGCAGCTTGTTTGATAATATTGACTGTGGCTGCAGGTTGTGCTGCTCCCAACTTCATGCCGCTGAAATGAGTGTTGATCAAATTTTGTAAGGTAGATACCTGTGCTGGTAAGTCTGTGAATTGGTCCACCTATAATACTCCCACAATTTTTTTCGTGCACTTCTAAAATCTGAATGCCACTCTGGATTTCCTTGTCCTATACGGTTCAACAACGTGTACAACTCATTATAAGTCAATTCCAGCACTTGACCACCTGCGTCTGAATCTAGCAAAATCTTTGTATTGTGTTCAAGAGCTTCTACAAAAGTATGAACAAGTACCTTATTGGACTGTTGATGGTGTGGACACTCCCGAAGAAGAGCCTTGAATCATTCCCAAGCATGATAGAGGTTTTCATCAGGCTTCTATTTGAAGCTCACTATCTCACTACGAAGTCTCACAGTCTTGCTTGATGGAAAGAACCTGATGAGGAACTTCTTGGCTAAGTCATCCCAAGATATGATTGAATTGGCCAGCTTCATATTCAACCACCTTTTAGCTTCCCCCCAAAGGTAATGGGGAAATAGTGTCAGCCTCACATAATCTGGAGTCACCCCAGTAGGAGTGAATGTATAAGTAAGCTCAATGAAAGTCTGCAAGTGAACTTGTGGATCCTCGTATGAAAGCCCTTCAAATTATCCACTGCTGATAAGAAGCTGCACCATATTGTTTTTCAACTCAAAATTCCCCCTAGCTATCGGTCTTTGAATTGGGGAAGTCAAGTTCGTCGGAAGTGGGTCTGCCACTTCCCTAACTGTCCTTCGGGCTTCTTGTTCTTTGGCCATTGGAGCAATATTCTCTTGGTCTTCTTGGATTTGAGGAATTCTGGGGAGAAAGATTTCTTCTCTTCTGCGTTGGTGCAAGTCTTGCTCGGGTTCGGAGCTTGGTTCTACCAAATCTCGATCCCTTTCCATCTTATTAACCTAAGAACCTATTTCCTGTAATAGCAAAACCAAGACCAAGTGTAAAAACACCAAAAAAATCTAAAAGTAAAACTAAAATAAACAATTGACAAAATAACAAGTCCCCGGCAATGGCGCCAAAAACTTGACAGAGCCTAAGCACACACGCAAGTGTATGTGGTCTACCAAGTAATATAGTGGCCTTCAAGAAAGCCGAGTTATCGATCCCACAAAGACTAGATTTAGCAATGATGTGATTTCAGTTCACACTTTAGATTCAATTGATGTGAGAGTAACAAATAAAGAGTTTGGAAATTGTAAATTAAAACTAAACAATGCGGAAGGTAAAGGTCTTGAGACAATCAATAAGAGAAAACCCAGGGTTGAAGCACTCTAAACAATCATATTATCCTTTTGAATTTCATTTGCTAACTTTCTTATTTTGGTTGTTGATTCGTAGGGTTAATTGCGCGATTATGGTTTTCCAACCTCTAATCTATTACCTAAGTTGAACCTTACAACTACATCGTTGAGAGGGGATGTAATAGTTCACTTAAGCTCTTAACAAATATCATCCTGCATATGAATCAAGTAAGGTATCTAAGTACATCCCTGTCCTAGATACTAATTCAAGTTTCTTATTTTATAAAGAATCAAGAACCATAATCTGCTTATTTCCATGTTCTATCGCCCTATTCCCTCTCTCGAGTTCACAAGGTTGACAATGGATGTATTCTAAGGGTCACGAATCCTTAAAAATAGTTATAATAAGAATAAACAAACAACCAATATTGATAATCAAAGCAAACAAACTTAATCCATAGCAATAATAATCATGTTTTTGGATTCAACCCCGGAAAGAGGGCGTTTAGCCACGCATAGTCATAATCGCAATCACAATATTGTAATTAATGACTAAAAATATGTATGAACTAAATAAAAATAATAAAAATCTAATTATGAAGTTGTATCACCCCCTTAATCTCCAAAATATGTCCAAAGATGTGTAAAAATGTGATACAACATGTATATATAGCATAAGGGTAAGCCAAGTTCGTGTAAGAGTCAAATTAGCTTGAAACACCCAGGTGTGAAATGGAGGGTACACCGCACCCTCTATTAATATAGAATGGAGTGTGTGTCTCACCCTGTATTACACAGGACTAGAGCATGCGACGCATGCTAATAGCATGATGCTACTGGAATTTGTCCTCCGAATTTTGGTTAAGTATTGGTCCTTCCTCTTTTCATCCCTTGTCTTGTGATGTATTTCCAATGATTTTCAAGCCCCTATATAATCCATATATCATCCTATTAATCTTAAAAAATGATCCTAAAATAACACACCACCCTAATTAGAGGTACAAACAACACAACATCCATCACGATGAATAAAAAATAAGAGCTTAGACTAGGCAAATTTCCATGATCTTCCACTCAATGTTTTGACTCTTTCCTAGACTCAATTGAACTTTTTACACTTCTAAAATTTTTTTACACATATAATAACACATTTCAAACCATAAGGAACACATAGAACTCCATAGAATCCCACAATATAGACTAGACAAACAACTAGCTCAAACTAGGAACACTAGTTTTCTCTATTGAACTCTAATTGACTCTTTTAAGTATAACCTTGTTGGAAAACCCTTGTAACCATTATAAACACATGATTAAACACTTTGATACACAGTTATCTCATTATCAACCAATATATTATAGAATCATCCTTAAAACAAGGCTAAAAACACTATAATAGTGTTGCTAGAATGTATAAATACACCCAACATCACCCACCAAATAAAAGGTCTTTGAGAATTATTTCTAATGCATCCGATTTCTCATTAATCTAGTTTCAGAGCCAAGAGTTATTACTATTTTAGTAAAGTACCATCCAAAAGTGAGATACTACGAACAAACCCACGATGTAGGTAGAGGAGCAGTCTCTTGGAAGTCATGCAAATAGACATGTATTGCCTTCTCTACAATAAAATCTGAATTTATATCATTAGATAAAGCCAGTGAAAAAGCTAAATATCTTTGTAATTTCTTGGAAGATATTCCTTATTGGGCTAAACCTTTGGCACCAATAGATATACACTGTGATAGCCACGTTGTAATAGGTAGGACATGGAGTATGATGTATAATGGTAAATCTTGTCATATTAGACAGAGAAATAATACCATTAGAAAACTACTCTCTAGTGAAATTATCATGATTTACTATATGAAGTCAAAAGATGACCTATCAGATCTACTTACAAAAGGCCTAACTAGAGAGAGAGTTGAGAAATCATTGAAGAAAATGAATTTACGGCCTAGGACTAGTCATCATGGTGGTAACTCTACCTAACAGACTGGAGCTCCCAAGAGCTAGGTTCAAGGAGATCAAACAAAGTTGTGACTGATGGTTCAACATTATTAATATACTTAACATATTTTTATGATGAAGACGACATTCAGGAAACAAGGATAAGGATTATGATTTGAAGATTTTTAATGATTTTTAAGTTTATCAGGTTTGATCAAATAGTTTGATCTATAAAATTAAATATTTAGGAATCACCTATGTGAGGGTGAAGTGAAAGCCGCTCCAAAGAGAATGATAGTAAAGACATATTCTCTCAGCTCTCATGAAATCAAGAAGTGTTTATGGCTGAAACGAACAAAACCATAAGAGCCTTAGATGTTAAAAGGCTAGTTGTGTGACTTATGTTGTCTAGGTATACATTAAAGTTTGATGATTCAAAGATATTGGATCTACTAATTGACCGAGTGCCTCTGATGCAATTTCACTATGAAAAGTTTAAAGGGAAACTTACTTATCCAGATATAATTAGTATTTTCTTGTAAATTACACACTTATCCATATATTTTTTGATAAAATAGTCATTCCCCATTCATGTGGGGGATTGCTAGGTTTTAAAGAGGTGCGATAAAAAATGAATAGGTGTTGAAGAGGTCAATGAGTTGCCCTCTTACTTTGGGGCCTGGTCCCAAACAAATGATGCAGCAAAAAACTTAACAATACAACACATAAAATAAATAGACAAATAACAAAACAAATTTTGTGTGGAAACTCCTTGCTCAAGGTAGAAAAATCACGACCTAGCTCCAGGATTTCCAAAGCTTTACTAATATTCAAGCAACCTTGAATACAGACGCCGTGACTTCAAGGATTAAAACTCCTAATCCTTCTTCACATTTTAATAACTCTATTACAATGGAAAACAGTGCAATAACTCTATTGCACAATGACCCAACTACCTCTAACTGAATTAATAAGCTAACTCTAGCTTCTAAGTCACCTAGCTCTAGATTGTACTTTCGTCCAGCTGTACCACTTACCATTGAAAGTGACATGAATGCGATCAACCATTTCCCTAAGTAGTTACTTCTTTGTCATCACAAGATCTTTAGGAACCATGTCCCAAGGGATAATTTGTCAATCATCAAAACTATGGACTCAACAATTTCTTTCTTTTTGATGATGAAAAACCTATACATATTCCTCAAGCATTCACAATCTGTTCCCCCTGTCATGGATACCATCCTTATATATTCCCTCTGCCTGTTAGCACCTTAATATGTTTTAACTTTCCCCTGCTATGAGAAGAAATAATTAGAAAAAGTAAGAAAAATGATAGCACAAAGACACATTTTTTCATTAATCATAGGGGAATGTATCGTAAAATATTCAAAAGAAACAACGTTAATAATTAAAAACAGTAGTGCCAGCACAACAAGAATCAAAATTAAAAGGCTTAAAGGGACTAGACATGACTGATCTCAAGAGGGGAGCACAGATTAAGGACCGAGTTGGGGAGACACTCATGAAGAAGGAGGACGGAGAAGCATGGTCATTCTCTTATTTTTTGTAGCTTGATTCCTCAGGAGTTGTTGAGTCAGATCTTCAACCCTTGCCTCTAATTTCTGCCTTTATCATGCAGTTCCATATTTTCAGCACGTAGGTTCTCCATCGAACCTGGTCCCTCATTACTTCCTTTCATAGAGGTTGCCTTTAAAGCCGTAGTTTCTACATTCTTCCATGCCACAATGGATGCCATTTTATTTAAATATTGCCTTAATCTAATTTAAACATCAATCAGATCAGCATCTATGGATTTTGACTTTACACCACTCCTCTGAAGGATGCACTCGTTATCTTCCAAGGTTGTCACATTAAAAAATTATTTTGCAGAACCAACTTTTGTAAAGCCACACTGCATAGTAAAGTATGAAAAGTCTCTGTTTAGACGAAACCCATATGCCAACTCATGTATCCCATATTTGGTTGTCATCACTATGCTCATGTGCTCACTAACTATAACAGGAGGATTTACTTTCTGAAACCTGGACAAGGCCTCCATGAGGAACAGGTTAGGATTTGTCACTGTGGTTTTCTTCTTAGTTTGAGGAACGAGTGCCTTGTTAACCAATTCAAATAGAAGTTGGTATTCTCCCTTTAGGGCCTTTTTTCTCACATTCTTGATATTCATGTTGTTCAATTTTCCACAAATTTTAAAAAAATTCAGAACCTTTTTTATTTGTCAGGGACCTGGTCCCTTCAGTAGGTACACCCAAAATCTCAGCAACACCTTTTCATCAATGGAAATATTCACCCCATTTAATTAAGTGGTCAGATACAAAACATCATTAGAGAAAGTTAGATCTTTATAAAATATCTTAACTTACTTCTCATATAGATTAGGAACTAGTAACTCAAAGAGGTGTTTATAACTGTTAAATTTCACCCAATCTGCCAAATCAGCCATTCCTGGTATAACAACAACTTCAAGGTCAAAAACTAGACCTCCCAAAACCTCTTGGGTCTTGAGAATCTTTTATCTTGCATCACTTGATAACCTTTTCTCCTTTTATTTTGAAGTTGAGGCTTTTACAGAGGGATTAGTTCCTTTTGCAGAGACTCTAGGAGCTTGTGAGGTTTTGGCAGATTTTGAACTAGGACCTGGTCCCTTAGTGCTAGGAGCTTCTTCCCGTTTTCTTTTGTCTTTGCCAGTGGGCACTGGATTTTTCCTTCTTTGGGGAAGCAATAACACTATTTTTTACTTTGGCTCGTGTAGAAGCCACCCTCTTCTTCACATCATCACTAACCTCCTCCCCAGAATCATCCTAAAATATGTTGTCAAAATTAGTATCCTCACTATCATCAAAGTTACTCATAGTCTTCTCATCAGATTCCTCAATAGTCATAACTTTCTCGACTAGCGGCTCAACTATAGCCACTCTCTTCTTCTTCATGGTCCTTCTTTTCTTAGTATTACTTTTGTTGGCCACCAATTCCTATTTTATCAAGTTTTTTGAACTCAACCTGGTCCTATAAGATTTAAAAAGTTTAGATGGAGCTTTGGTAGTGGTAGAAGCTCCTTTTCTAGATATTTTCCATGACAAGGGCTGGTTGTCCTCACTATCAGTATCTTTTTTTTCATTTACTTTTGCACCAAACAAGTCAAGGATAGGGGGAAACACAAAGTTTTCATCCTCAGCATTTTCAGGGGGATCATTTTGCCTTCTTATGGATAGTGTTGCAAGTGTCATATCCCATTTAGGAGAACCAGGGCAGCCAGAGTCTCTAGGGGCCTCTTTACTCAAGGCAGTCAGAACCTGAATACCAATCTCCTCACTCATTACTAATATATTCAAGAAGATACCTTTTGAAGTTGGAAAATCCTCATCAATAAAGAAGATTCTAGTATTACTTGATGAATCACCCCTGTCCGGGGATTAAACTTTGAATAGAGAGAGGAAAACTAACTCGACAGGAATAGATTGGTATTTACCTTGTGGTGTTTTGTTAGAACCTTTTGTTTGGGTGATGATATTTCAGGATTAAGGATGGAAGAAGTATCTTAGTTGTTTTTTTTGAGGAGGAATCTACTGACGAACCCTTTTCTTTTTGAGATCTTGACTTGGTCATACCTTTGGGAAGAAGGGGTGGAGAAAATTTTACTATAGCAATGGGGTTCTGAGAGTCAGAATTAGAAGGAGGGGGTGCAACATCAATAACTTACAAGGAAGTGGGCTCCTCTTGAGGAAGAAATGGTGTAGATGGATTCAACATGATAACTTAGATTTTTGAGTTTTGGGAATTTTCAATGTTTGAGGAAAGAGGAAAGATGAAAGATGAGAAACAATTTGGGAACTGTTAAACTATAAATTGAAGGATTTTGAAATGAGTAGATGAGATATTAAAAGTATCTTAAATAGGAAGGGAGGGAATAATTTAGATTTATTAAAGTGGTGTGACTGATAAGATGTATCCGGTCAGATGGGTGCGTCCTTTGGACTTAAAATGGGGGTTACAACTTTTGATAATAGGTAGGAGACTGATATGGCACAAATGTCATTAATTTTCAAAATCCATCATTTGAAAATAAGGTGTGATACTAATTTGATGAGGGATCTGGTCCCCTACATAATTTTCTGAACATAATGAGCTTTGAGCTATCTCACACACCTTCTTGACATGGGTGTATATCTGCAGAAGATATGAGACTGAATTAGACATGTGTGACATCATCTTACATGAATACCTATTCATTAAGTCATAGCCATTTTAAAGGATTAAGAGGAACAACATGCATTTAACTTGGTCTCATCAATCCCAGCCTCATTCTATTCTTTTCAAACTATTACCTACCAAGTGCCTTAATAAATATGTCATCAATTTGATCTCGATAGTGCAAAACACCCTCTTGATCAATCTTTTTTCCACATTATCTTTGAAAAAAATGATGCCTGATGTTAGTGTGTTTGGTTCTTTTATGCTGAATAGAATTCTTGGCCATGTTGACTACACTTGTGTTGTCACAAAATAGAGGGACACAATCTGATAGAATACCAAAATCTTCAAGTTTCTGCTTGATCTAAAGTAACTGGGCACAACATGAAGCAGCTGCAACATATTCAACTTTAGCAGTTGAAAGAGCCACTGGGTTTTGTTTCTTAGTACCCTAGGAAATCAAGGACAATCCAAGAAAATAAGCCATTCCTGAAGTACTTTTCCTATCAACAAAATATCCAGTATAGTTAGCATCAATATACCCAACCAAGTCAAAATTATCACCAGCAGGATAGAAGAAGACCAGGTCGGGGGTTCCCTTGAGATATCTAAGAATTTTTTTTGCAGCTTTCAAGTGGGATTCCTTAGGACTTTCTTGGTACTAGAACATATGCCTTGTAACGGCCCGAGTCTGTACCCCAGATGCTATACGGTGCTTATAATCTCGGAGGAACACAAGCTAACCCATAACTGATATCTTCTACGAGCACTGAATAATAATTCTGAAATAAATATGGAATTAGGCTGAATTGCCATAAGGTTAAAATTTTTTAATACTGATAAATAATAACATCCGGTAAAAATATCTA
This sequence comes from Capsicum baccatum var. pendulum, assembly GCA_030864225.1. NCBI lineage: Eukaryota > Viridiplantae > Streptophyta > Magnoliopsida > Solanales > Solanaceae > Capsicum > Capsicum baccatum. The sequence continues at coordinate 104,106,921 of CM061551.1, forward strand.
AAAACTAAACACTGTCTAAACTGGTCTAGTCTGAAAGCCTCTAACTAAACTGTCTGAATATGGATTTGATGGGATAAGCCCCCAACTAACTCTGACTACTATTCTACGAATAATCTGGATTACTGAAATAAAAGCATGCCCTCGATAGATGAGGACTCACTACTAAATCTGCAACTACTTACTAGATCTGTCTAAGCACAGTCAGGAACCTAAGCGTTCGAACCTATGATATGAGACATCATAGCGCAAAGATAGAGTATACAGTCAGTACGTGGAATGTACTGGTATGCTAGATGAGGTAAGGCTGAATGCAAGGGTTCATATGCATAAACAGTAACTACCTGAATGATTTAGAGTAACAAAATATAAAAGTACATGGATAACTGATACTACTGAAATCACTGAGTATGCAATACTGTGGACATACATAGATATACATTGTAACTGAGATTTTTTGAAGCTGAGTACTGAGTTCTAATAATTGAGTAACTAATATCCAAGTTGCTGTTAACTGAATTACTAATACTGATTGATTATGTTTGACAATCCTAATTCTGTAAAACTGAACTGAATTCTAAACTGAGATTGAAACTAAAACTGTGGGAAGTAATCATCTAGCAGATATGCCCCAAATCTGAGATGATAGGGGTCCAACCTATGACCCCAGTTGAAAGGGTATTAGTACCGTGCCACAGGTACTAACAACTGCTGTGGAGTCAGTCCTAACTAACGGGTGACCCCTGAGATTAGTCCTAATCTAGTGGGTGATCCCTAAGTATGTAAGTCCAATCTATCGAGTGACATCTCATAACTAATGATGGATACGTAGTTTTGGAACTTAGGGATTCCTTCTAAGGACCCAGTCCTAACTAACGGGTAAGCCCCCATCCCTAGGCTCGCTCGGTGCTTAATCCAATTCCCAACTGAAAGATACTAAACTAATTATACTGATTTGGACTGGACTGATACTGATTTTTCCTAAGTTCTGTAACTGGCTTAGTTCTACTCAGTTCTGTAACTGACAGAGAGTAATACTGATAATGACATGACTGACACTGTTCTGTAACTGACACTGGCTCTAGATAAACAGCTAAATTATCGGGTATTAAATACCCCAGGACTCGATAACATAAAAAGTAAAGCAAAGCATAATCTTGAATAACATAACAATGTTCACTTGGTCATAATTCATTCATAGAGATATTTCATCAAACACTTGTAATGCATTAACTTGTACATGAATGGGGAGTACATGTTAGCATGCTATAATGGCATTATTTCATTCTCATAGACAGTTTATCAAACACCTGGGAAGCATACTTGTTTTACTAAATCATAAACACTTAGGGTAAACATGGTTATAACAATCAACATGCAAATTGAAGGGTTTATCATGAATATCATGTAAATCAACACATATAATGATTTATTTCATGAAGGCTTGTAATTTAATCATGGACTAAGACCCCACAATAACATGAACTTGAATTCAATTCAATTCAAACATGGAAGCTCATAATTCAGCAATCTTGCAATTTAAAAATTGATTCGTGGACTCTATGGGTGAAAGAAACCCATAGATGGACACCTAACATACCTTAGAAGATTCTTTCTTGAAGGTTCTTGAAGCAATTCTTAGGCTTGTTCTTGATTTTTTTGAACTAGAGTTTTTGCCTCTTTGAGAGAGAATGTTTTATTCTTGAGAGAAAGTGAGGAAATAATAAGGCAATAGGTTATTTAGGGGTTTAATTTTGTGTTTAGACTGATTAGGGTCGTGGAAAAATACCAAACTACCCCTAGGAATAACGGAAAATTCATCACTAAAAAATCCAATTTTGGGCCCTGGCGCGACGCGGCGCTATCGCGCCGTGTCATTGGAAAATAACAATTAGGAACTGGGGGCCTGGCGTGATGCTATGGAATTGCGGTGCCCTTTTATTATGAATTTTGGACTCAACGCAACGTGGTATAATCGCGTTGGAACACTGGAAAAGGATAATTTTTAACTGACCCAATAGCACAAGGCGCTAATATCGCGATGGAGCACTGGAAAGTGACAATTGCCATTTGGATTAGCTCCGCGATGCGCTGACGTTCCTGGTGGTACACTGTTTTACAAAAATGGCTCTAACTCTTTACTCGGCTATTGAATTTAGGCAAATTTTATTTCGTTGGAAAGCTAATTGAATTTCCTACACAAAGGCAGGCTCTAAACTAATTTTTTTTGAATATTTCAAAAATTTTATATGGGATTACTCATGTACTAAGACTTAAATTAAGCTAGGGAAATATGAGGTATTATAATATCTCCCCCATGGGACCATTTGTCCTCGAATGAGACTGGTTAAGGTGAGAAACACTAATAGACACTAATAGACTGGGTTTACACATTGAACATGCATTACTGAAGTATGACTGCATACTAAAATTCTTGACAAGCTGAGTTCCCCTACTGAACAAGCATATCTGATGCATGGAATACATGACTGAAGCTACTGATAAGCTAAGTTTTAATACTGAACATGGATGAATGGGAACACGAGAACATGATTGAGTCTAAAATATGATACATGAACTGAATATCATGAACTAAACTAAGCCCCTGAATACATGGCTTACAACTGAGATTGGAACTTGAGGTTCAACTTATGAGTACCTATTACTCCAAACTAGATTTTTTATGTGAAGAGAAATTGGAAGGTTGAGGATATGAAAGCTGAGGGTTTATAGTGCATCTCCCCCTTGGGATATTATGTCCCTCGAAGAATGCTGACTTCGCTGGGATTTTGAGGAAAAACTGAGACAATACGCAGGGTACCTACGAACTAAATCATGACTAAATATTTAGGATCTAAAACTGAGACATGATACATGAACTAGGCTGAACTCGTAACTACTAGGATGCACTATCTTGGAATAGTTATATTCACGAAACTTCAGATAGTACAACTAGGTGGAAAGATGGGGAAACCATACGAACTTGTCTGCCTGACTACTAAACTAAATTCCTGGCTGTATGGACTAACTCATCCTGAAAACTTATACTCAACTGGGACATTTCTTGACACTCTTTCTATAAGGTTCTACTGAATTTAGAGAGCAAGAAGATCTTGGAATAGTCTGAATAAGACATCTGAATAAGAAGCCACAAATGGCAAAAGTTCTGTAATATAGGCACTAATAACCCTACCTACTGAGGTTTGTGGAAAAGAATATTTACACCATGGATTTACCAAGAGGTCTAAACTAAAGATATACATGACATAGTCTAAATTTAACTGAACATTAGGAGCATAGCATAAGTCATAGGAACTGAGCATACTGTAAAGTATGAGTACATGAGTCATAAGCTGTATGACCTGAGTTGAAGTTTCTGTATTCATGGAACATGATTAGTTATACTAAGAGAATTGGAACTCCTAATACTAGGAACTGTAAGCATACCTAATTTTTGATAACGTGCTCGAATATGAGCTAGGATCATTGTAATGCTCTGAGAGTACACCCTGGGCGTCACACAGTGCTTACAGTCCCGAGGGACCACAAGATAACCCATGAGCTGGTACCTGTTGTGAGCATTGAATAATAACACAATAAATGCAGAAGAACAGCTGACTAGCCATAAGGTTTTATCAACTGAATTAGTACTGGAACATGAATTTGAAGAAAACAAATATTTGAATATGATAAAATACTAATAAAATGAATAACTAACTAACATGTCTGAAAGCCTCTAAACTTAACTGAATACGAGTTGATGAGATAGGCCCCAACTAACTCCAACTAACTACTAAATTGAAATCATGAAACAAAATAATCTATCCTCAAAATATAAGGAGTCATCTCTGCTACTGCTATGATCTTGAAAAGTCTAAGCACAATATGGGAACTGGGAGTTTGAACTTATGATATGATACATCATAGCGCAAAAGAGAGTATGCGATTAGTACTTTAAATGTACTGGTATGCTAAATGAGGTAAACTAATATGCATGGTTCATGAACATGGATAAATAATCACTTGAATATGTATGTATAACATAAGGTATTGAATAGAATGCATGAAATCTGAAGTTACTAAGAATATGTGAAATCTATAAATACTGCGGATGTATACCATGCATGTAACATGAACTGAATAAAATCTGTAAACTAAAATACTGAAATAATTGATATCTGTAAGCTTTGGTTAAACAACACTGAGACTGAGTGTCTGAATTGATTATTGGATTAAATTATAACTGAGACTATAGGAGGTATTATGTAATCGACATGCCGCGATCTGAGCTAATTGGGGTCCAACCTGTAACCCCAGTTGGAAGGGTGTTAGTACCATGCCATGGGTACTAATGCTATCTATGTGGATCCACTATACTGATATTGTCCTGAAGGACTAAGGGTGTCAAGCCTGAACTGACGGGTGACCCCTGTGAGATAGTCAAGCCTAAACTGATGGGTGACTTTTCATATCCTATGCTGGCTATGTAGTTCTGGGGCTTAGAAACTGCTACTAGTGACTCTACCTATCTGATGGGAAAGTCGCCATCCCTACACTTTCTCGGTGCTAAATCCTACTCCTAACTGAAAGATACTGAAACACTAGACTGTTCTGAGTTTAAATGACTATTCTGATAATGCTCATAACGTAATCTGAAGTTATTCTGAAGATACTAAAATGAGACTAAGGGAACAGATATGGTTTTTGGGTATTCAATACCCCCAGGACTCAAAAGCAAAAATAGTTAAAATTATACTTAATCTTAAAGGACATAACATGCAAGCCTTTATAAAATCTTCACTCTTGTAGGCATTTTATCAAACACTTGTAGTTCATAGTTTATTTAAATCATGGAAATATTATGGAACTTGTAGTAATAGCATGAATTCAACATGAATAACCTTAAATCATGATTTAATTCAATGGAAGATAACATTAAAATGTGGAGAATTGAATAAAAATAATAATTTCATTTATACATGGTGTAAAATCATTGTTCATGGAAATTCATGGATGAAATCATAATCTAAAATCAAAATAACTTGAAAGGATCATAATTTTTGCAATTTAAACCGGATACTTGGATCCATGGGTGGAAGGAAACCATGGATTAACATCTAACATACCTGGGTTGATGAATTTGAGAGGATTGATGGTGAGATTTCTTGATATTTGATCTTGTATTTGAGAGCTAGGGTTTTAATGGAGAGAAATTTGATGAACAATGAGTATATTTTGCTCAATTTTAAACTTAATCTTCTGTTTACACGATTTGGGGTCTTGATGAAAGACAAGATTTCCCTTGGGATTTAAAATCCCACAACTGGAAGACCAATTAAGGCCTCACCGCGATACGGTAAGTGGGTTATCGCGATACCACCGCGATGTGGTGGAATCACGATGACTCTCTGAATCGTGACAATTGTTGTTATAGGGTTTACTGCGATGTGGTGAAACCGTGGTGACCCTATAGAAATTGACAAATGCCAAAATAACCTTCATCGCAACACGATGAGATGCTCATTGCGATACTCACCGTGACGCGGCCTAATCGTGGTGAGCTATTGTTTTGCCAATTCGAATGCGGTCTAATCCCTATTCAAAAATCCCAAAACTTACCCAAAAGTAGATATTTTCCAACTTCTAAGTGATACAAGTACGTACTAAGTTTTGGAATGAGCTAGAAATGTTTGGGGTATTACAATATCTCTCCCTTGGGAAACATTCTTACTCGAATGAGACTGATGAAGATGAGATGCTGAAAAATGAGACTAAATTGATATATAAATGCAAGAATTATTGAATAAGTGGCTATATAAAGCTGAAACTTAGAGTGAAAAGAGATGATCTGAGGAAACTAGTTACCTTGAACTAAATCTGCAATGAAAAGAAGAAGGTACTTGGTCCGCATATCTGCTTCTGCTTCCCAAGTTGCTCTCTCAATGGATTGATTCCGCCAAAGAACTTTGACCAATGAAACTTCTTTGTTCCTTAGTCTATGAACTTGACGATCAAGAATTTTGACTGGAACTTCCTCATAGGAAAGGTTGTTCTGGACATCTACATTTTCTAAGGGGACAACTACCGCTGGGTCACCAATTTACTTTTTCAACAATGAAACATGGAACAATGGGTAAACTGAAGCTAGATCTGAAGGCAATTCAAGCTCATATGCTACCTTTTCGAAAAGGCTAAGAATTCTAAAAGGACCGATATATCGGGGACTAAGTTTCCCTTTCTTGCCGAACCTCTTCACTTTTTTTATGGGAGAGGTTTTCAAGTACACAAAATCACCAACCTTAACATCGGGATCCTTTTTCCTCACATCTTCATATGATTTCTATTGGCTCTGGGTTGCTCTAAGCCTTTCTCTGATCAACTGAACTTTCTCGAACGCATCAAACACCAAGTTAGACCCTACTATTGTGGCCTTACCCACTTCAAACCAACCAATTGGAGATCTACATCTCCTAATATAAAGAGCCTCAAATAGAGCCATCTGAATACTGGAATGATAACTATTATTATATGCGAATTCAATCAAGGGCAAGTGTTAGCCCAACTACCCTTAAAATTAACAACACAGGCTCTTAATATGTTTTGCAGAGTCTGAATGGTCCGTTCTGCTTGACCATATATCTGAGGGTGAAAGGCTATACTGAGGTGGACTTGGGTATCGAGGCCCATTTGGAATGCCTTCCAGAAGTGATAGGTAAACTGGGTACCTCTATCTGAGATGATAGATAAGGAAACACCGTGCAACCTAATCAACCCTTTGACCTAACCAGCTCTCTGAGATAAAGTTTGGCATAGTCCTCTGCTGAATAAGAGGTATGGATTGGCAAGAAATAAATTGATTTGGTCATCCTGTCTATGATAACCGAAATAGAATCATGCTGATGATGGGTATGAGGAAAACCTGTCACAAAGTCCATGTTCACTTCCTCCTATTTCAAAGTAGGAATACTAAACTCCTGCATGGACCCAGTAGGTTTCTGGTGATCAATCTTAACCTGTTGGCATGTAGAGCACTTAGCTACAAACTCTATAATGTCCTTCTTCATCCCACTCCACTAATATATTTCCCGCAAATCACGGTACATCTTAGTGGCCCCTAGATGAATCGAGTAACGCACACCATGCTCTTCTATAAGAATTTTTTGCCTTAAATCATCTACACCAGGCACACATAGTCGACCCTAACAATGCAATACACCACTCCCCCTCGGGAGAAAACCTCCACTTTCTGATCTCTGACTGATTCTTTCAAATTAACTAGACTGGGATTTCTATCCTGCTTTTCCTTTACTTCAGAAACTAGGGATGATTATGGACTACACTGCACCGATACACTACCTTCTGCTGAGTCGACTAAGTGGACACCTAGTCGGGCAAGCTGATGAACTTCCTGATCTAACTTCTTCTTACCATCCTCAACATTTGCAACACTACCCATAGACAATCTACTGAGAGCATCAACCACTACATTGGCGTTGCCCGAATAATACAGAACACTTATGTCATAATCTTTCAATAACTCTAATAACCTTCTCTGATGTAAATTCAAATCTTTCTGAGAGAAAACATAATGTAAGATTTTGTGATCTGTGAACACATCAACATGCACCCCATATAAATAATGCCTCTGAATCTTTAAGGCTAATACTATAGCTACTAGCTCAAGATCATAGGTAGGGTAATTCTTCTTATGAGGCTTAATCTGTATAGAGGCATAGGCTATGAACTTACCTCTCTGTATGAGGACACAACCCAAGCCTACTTTGGATGCATCACAGTATACAACAAACCCATCTAAACCATCTAGCGAAGTAGGAACTGGGCTGAGGTAAGTCGGGTTTTCAACTCTTGAAAACTCTTTTCACAGGAATTTGACCATTGAAACTTAACCTTATTTTGCGTCAATCTGGACATGGGGGATGTAATAGACAAAAACCCTTCAACAAACCAATGGTAATAGCCAGCCAAACCCAAGAAACTCCTGATATCTGATGGAGAGATGGGTTTGGGCCAGTTTCTCACCGCTTTGGTATTTTGAGGATCAACTCTAATGCCATCACCAGAAATTATATAGCCTAGGAAAGCTACTGATCTTAGACAGAATTCATAATTACTGAATTTACCAAACTACTGATGAGCCCTAAGAGTCTGCAACACTATTTAGAGATGGTTTGCATGATCAGTTTTGCTATGGGAGTAGACAAGAATGTCATCGATAAAGACTAGAACGAACATGTCCAAGTACTGCTTGAACACGTGATTCATTAAGTCCATGAAAGTTGTTGGCGAATTAGTAAGACCAAAGGACATGACTAGAAACTCGAAATGACCATACTGGGTTCAGAAAGCTATTTTTGGAATGTTACATTCCCTGACTCTGAGCTTATAATAGCCTGATCTAAGGTCTATCTTTGAAAAGTAGATGGAACCCTGAAGTTTGTCAAACAAGTAATCGATTCTAGGGAGTGGATATTTATTCTCGACTGTGACTTTGTTCAACTGACGATAGTCTATACACATTTTGAGAGAACCATCTTTCTTACGCTCGAATAGAACTGGTGCATCCCACAGGGAGATGTTGGGCCTGATGAATCCCTTATCTAGGAGATCTTTTAACTATTTTTTTTAACTCTTTGAGTTCTGCTGGAGCCATCCTGTATGGCAGAATATATATGGGCTGAGTATCTGGAAGAAGGTCTACTTCGAAGTCAATTTCTCTTTCGGGAGGAACTCTGGGAAGATCTTCAGGGAACATATATGGGAATTCCCAGACAACTTAAATTGACTCAAGGGTTGGAGTCTCTGAATTACATCTTTGACTGGAACAAGGATGGTAAATACACCCCTTAGATATCATCCTTCTCGTCTAAGGTACAAAATAAGCTGACCCCTAAGAGCTATAGTACTATCCCTCCATCCAAGGACTGGTTCATTTAGGAACTGAAAATGAACTATTCTATTTCTACAATCAACTGAGACATAGCATGAGTGGAGCCAATCCATGCGAAGAATGCCATCAAACTCTGTCATCTCTAACTTTACTAGGTCAACTGAAGTAACTTTCTGAGATATTGTGACAGAACTATTTATGTATACCTGCCAGGCTATAATGGAAACACCTACTGGGGTAGACACTGAAAAAGGCTCTGCTAGAGTTTCGGGACTGACTCCGAAGTTGATGGTTATATATGGAGTTATAAAAGAAAGAGAAGCTCTAGGGTCTTGTAAAGCATACACATGTAAATAAAAGACCTGCAATGTACCAGTAACTACGTCAGGAGAATTTTCCTGATCTTGTCAAGAATGAAGAGCATATAATCTATTTGGATAGTGACCACTAGTAGCACTGGAAGCAGCACCCTGTTGAATCGAGTGACTGCCTGGAACTAACAACTGATGGGACTAGCCCTGTTGGCACAAATCACTAACTTTTTGAACAACTACCCAACACGCCCGAACCTGGTGGTCTGTCTTGCCACACCCAAAGCACACATCACTGCCAACTCTACACTCACCCTGATGGTGTCTGCCAAATTTCTGGCATAAAGGATTTGTACAATCACTGTTAACACTGCCCTAGGATTTGGAGCCTCCTACCCTATCCTGAGGATTATTTCTGAATTTAGGTGCGGGGACACTGGCTGAATAGGGTGCTGGGGCTGAAGATCTCTGATAAAACTGAGGATGGTTACCACCTTCTGACCTTGGCTAGCTAAAATTAAAACTACCCATCCTAGCCCTCTTGCTCTCTCTCTCTCTTTCCTTAGTCTTCTGCTCCTCTATCTATTGAACATAGAACATCAGCCTAGACAAGTCTATTTCCCTAATCAGCATTGTGGTCCTACACTCCTTGACCACACTATCAGATACTCCAGACACAAATTTACTCATCTTGGACCTATTATTATCTACTAAATGAGGAACATATCTAGCTAACTTAGTTAGCTTAAGGGTGTACTCCTTCAAACTCATGCTACCCTACCTTAAGTTAATAAATTCTAACACCTTAGCCTCCCTTAACTCCAATTGGAAGAACCTGTCTAAGAATGATGTAGCAAACTCTTCCCATTCTACAGGCCCTACATCTGTGCCCCTATCTACTTTTTACTGCTTAAACCATGAATGGGCTACATTTTGCAACTGATTGCAACCAACTCAGAACTCTCACTAGATGTCACCCCTATAATATCTGTCACTTTCTAAACTATATCTAAGAATTCATATAGATCCTCTTCAGACTTGGATCCCGTGAACGAAGGAGGATTCATTCGAGTGAAGTCCTAAATCTTGGTTGTAGCAGTATTGTCCACTAGGTTTGCCTGAACAGTAGCAGTCCATTTATTCTGAGCTACTACCAAATTCGTAAGAGTGGTAAACACAGCTCTGAATTCTGCGTGAGAAACATGCTCATCCAGAGGATCTGCCTGAACGGGCAGAGGTACTGGCTGGTTTCTCGCTTTTCTTTTTTTGTTTTTTTAGTGGCATGTTTTGTAAATGGAAGGAGTGTTAGATTAGGCAGAGATTTTAACATGATTTCATGATCAGTCGCACAACATGAATACTGAAAAAAGGGAAACTTTTCTAAAACACATTGTAGCCTCTTTCCCATAAGTGTGGAGCGCTACACACCCTTGCATAAGCCTCTACTTGATGCAGTTTTCAGACTTCCTAGGATACTTTTAAATCTTAGGCTCTGATACCAAGCTTGTAAAACCCTAAGAGTACAATCTAAGCATCATGCGGTGCTTACAATCCTGAGGGACCACAAGATAACCCATAAGCTGATACCTGCTATAAGCATTGAATAATAACATAATAAATGCAGAAGAACAACTGACTAGCCATAAGGTTTTATCAACTGAATCAGTACTGAAACATGAATCTGAAGATAATAACTATAAAATACTGATAAACTGAATAACTAGATAATATGTTCAAAATCTTCTAAACTTAACAGAATATGAGTTGATGGGACAGGCCCCAACTAACTCTAACTAACTATTAAACTGATAGCATAAAACAAAATAATCTATCCTCAAAATATGAGGACTCACCACTGCTACTACTGTGAGCCTGAGAAGTCTAAGTGCAAGCCAAGGACTAGGCATCTGAACCTATGATATGATACATCATAGCGTAAAATAAAAAGTATGCGTCAATACTTTGAATGTACAAGTATGCTAAATGAGGTAGGCTAATATGCATGGTTCATGAACATGGATAAATAATCACTTGAATATGTATTTATAACATAATGTATTGAATATAATGCATGAAACCTGGAGTTACTAAGAATATGTGAAATCTGTAAATTCTTAGGATGTATAACCAAGAATGTAACATGAACTGAATAAAATTTGTAAACTAAAATACTGAAATAACTGAAATAATTGATATCTGTAAGCTTTGGTCAAACAACACTGAGACTGAGTGTCTGAATTGATTATTGGGTTAAACTATAGCTGAGACTGTAGGGGGTATTATGTAACTGACATGCCTCGATCTGAGCTAATCGGGGTCCAACCTGTAACCCCAGTTGGAAGGGTGTTAGTACCATGCCATGGGTACTAATGCTAGCTATGTGGATCCTCTATACTGATATTGTCCTGAAGGACTAAGGGTGTCAAGCCTGAACTGACGGGTGACCCCTGTGAGATAGTCAAGCCTAAATTGAAGGGTGACTTCTCATATCCTACACTGGCTATGTTGTTCAGAAGTTTAGGGACTTCTACTAGCGACTCTTACTATCTGATGGGGATGACTCCATCCCTACACTTGCTCGGTGCTAAATCCTACTCCCAACTGAAAGACACTGAAATACTAGACTTTTCTAAGTTTAACTGACTATTCTGATAATGGTCATAACATAATCTAAAGTTATTTTGAAGATACTGAAATGATACTAACTCAACAACTATGGTTTTTGGATATTCAATACCCCCAGGACTTAAAATAAAAAATAGCTAATATTATACTTAAGCTTAAAGGACATAACATGCAAGCCTCTATCAAAACTTCACTCTTGAAGGCATTTTATCAAACACTTGTAGTTCATAGTTCATTCAAATTATGGGAATGTTATGGGACTTCTAGTAATAGCATGAATTCAATATGAATGGCATTAAATCTTGATTTAATTCAATGAACGGTGATGATAGGCGAATTTACACGCCTATAGCACTAGACTTTGCCCATATTTTAGCCAAGTTTTGAGAACAAATTGTATATTTCATGCACTTTTAGTCCTTTTTCCTGTAAGTGAGCTAACGAACATGATTAGCAAGTTTTCAGGTATAAATGATGCAGATTTCAGCATTTTATGGATAACTTGACGCCGAAGGAAGCTTCACGAAAGAAGGAGAGCAGCGTTTGGGCACCTATGGACTGAAAGTGATGCATGAAAACCTGTCCCGGGCAAAAACAACATTTCTGAAAACTTTGGGGACCAGCAGTAACCTATTAGGAGTAGGATAATAATGCAGTAATTCATTAGGATTAGGATAATGATACATTAACCTAGTAGGATTGGGTTAAGTAATGCATTAGCTTAGTAGGAATAGGATAGGAGTATTACAAATACCCTATTTTGCTAGAGATTTTTATTATTCTCATTCTAGTTCTAAGTTTCATTCTACTTCTTATTCCACAACTTACAACTAGGATTATAATTCTTCCATTAATTCTACTTTTTATTCTTCTTCTATTCATCTATTTAACTCTTATTTTCCACAACAAGAGAAACGTTACTTTGCAAGGGAGTTCACGCCTAACGCCTACCACACTTTACTATACGAGATCTTTATTGTGGTATAATAACAATGTCGATTGTGATTTCCTTCATACTCATGGGTAACTAAACTTCTCTGTTGGGGTTATGGAAGCCGTATGAGATACTATCTATTGCTATGAGTTTGTGAATTCGTGACACGTATGCTGCTTATATCATTATTCTCTTCATCTTAATGCAAATTCTTGTGGTTGCAAACGCATAGAATACGCCAGTATAGCATTAACTTGTTCGAAAGAAAAGTTATATGTCTGGAAAAGAGATAATGTCAAGGTAATAGGGTCCCATCCCCTATTAAAAAGTTAGTGCCGTAACTGGATTAACCTCTTGGAAAATTTGTACCATTAGATACGCTTTAAGCTCGAAAGAGTTAAAGTGAAATAGTCCTTGTTTAGGTCGAAAGACACTTGGATTTACCATCAATATAATTCTCTATAAGCATATGCATGTCTGAATTTCGCACAACTCATAGCCAATAGAGACGTACAACTCATAAGGTGGACATAACCCCAACTTCTCAGTTCTCATTGTTTTACATCTTACCAAACATTCTTTCTTTTTACTTTGCTATTTTCCGTTTTTACTTTATTACTTTGTTTACATTATTTTGCACAATAAAATCCCCCTTTTTATGAGACTTGCACCAAAAAGTCTAGTAATCCTTGCTTACTTGTTGACCAAGCTATTCCCTGTGGGATCGATACCCAACCCAGTTGGGTTCTATATTTGACTACGACCGCTTTACACTCCTACGAGAGCTGTAGATTGAGCGTTATAAAAAATTAGTGCCGTTGCCGGGGAATACGAGTGTCAATTAAGTTTGTGATAATTAATAGACCCTTTGGTCAAAGATTCTCGTACTTTTACTTTTAGTTTTTGTTTTTGTTCTCTGCAGGTTTTTATTTAGTGCATGCCCCATACTCGAAGTTCTGGTCAACCGTTATTACCTATCAATCCTGAACCACAACGTATTGGCAGAATGGAGGCACAACAAGAAATTGAAAGAATGGCTGCTCAATAGGATCAGGCGAGATTAGCTGCTCTTGCCGCCGCTCAAGTACATCATCAAAATATTGATACCCCTGGGCGAGCAATAAATCCTGACGACGAGGACCTAGGTGATGACGAGTTGCTAAACCCTAGGCATGCCGTTGAGATCGCAACGCCTGCGAATAGAAGAGATCGTCAAGCTAGGTTTAGGCCTGAACGCCTAGTTATGCAACTAGCTTTTGACGATGATGATGATGATCTTGATGGAGCTGGAGCCACGGGAGCCATTATTCCTCCACCATTAGCACCCAGAGCCAAGTTCAACATCACAAGCACCATGATTCAGTTATTGCAACTCAAGGGATTATATTGTGGACTAGCAGGCGATGATCCGAATATGCATCTGATCAACTTTATTTCTACATGCAAGTCGTTTGACAATCTTGGCATTGGTCAGAATGCAATTCGATTACGCCTATTTCCGTTGTCTCTGTCTGGGGAGGAAACTCTATGGTTGAATGGGCTGACTCCTGATTCTATTACAAATTGGAGGCAATTGAGAGACGCTTTCCTAGAAAGATTCTTACCGCCATCCAAAAGAGCACAATTGAGAGATGAAATCAGCAAATTTCGGCAGCTTCCAACTGAAGCCCTTCATGAAACATGGGAGAGGTTCAAGACAAAGCTAACGAGGTGCCCAAACCATCACATGACTAATGTTCACCTAATGGAGATACTATACAGAGCCTTGAATTCAATAACTAAACCAGTGGTGGATAATGCGGCTGGAGGATCTTTTATGGTCCTCACCTTTGGTCAAGCAAGCAATATGCTAGATCGTATGATGAAGCAAAGTAGAGCTTGGCACACCAGGGATTCTGAGGTAGCAAGCCCCACTTTATCTATTGGCATGACTGCAGACCAAAGGAGAAGAGAAGAAGAATGTGATCAAGATATGGCGTACATGAAAACACAAGTGGATCTTCTTACAAAGCATTTATTATCAGGGAAGACCGAAAAAGTCAAAGCTATTGCGTCAAAAGGAAGAGACGAATCTGATTCGGAAGAAGAGGCCAACTACTTAAACAATCAGGGGGGTTTTCGAGGGAATATCCAAGGAAACCAAGGTCGGAACTATTATGATAAATCTGGAAACAAGGACCAAGGTAGTTGGAAGAACAAGAATGAAAAGAGTGGTTTGTATGTTTCCCCAGGAAGACGTGACACCACCACATCTAGTTCTGGAAATATGGAAGAGATGATGGCTAAACTATTGAAAGGAGTGGAAGCAACGAGCGCTGGAGTAACGGAGGTAATAAATGATTTGTCCTCTATGAAGCAAGTAGTTGATTCTCATTCCACTTCAATCAAGCAAATAGAGCAGCAATTGAGCCAATTTTCAGCAGCACTCAATCAAAGAAAGACTGGCACTTTACCTAGCGACACTGTGCAAAACCCAAGGAATGATGGGTCATGCATGGCTGTTACTACCCGAAGTGGTAAGGTGCTGGAAACTTCATCAAAAGGCAAGCAAGTGGTTGATGAAGTAGCGGACATTGATGATAATGCAAAAGGAGAGGAATCCACGGAAGCCACCCACGACGTCCATGACGTCACACCGAGCATGTTGCAGCCTGAAAAGGCTAAAAAATGGAAGCAATAGGAGAAGAAAGCCATGGAGAGAACAATTCCCTATCCACCACCACCTTTTCCTCAGAGATTGAAGAAGGTGGTGGATGATACAAAGTTCAGCAAATTCATGACTATGTTAAAGCAGCTGACCATTAATGTTCCATTGGTAGAGGAACTTGAACAAATGCCTGGGTATGCAAAATTTATGAAGGATCTTTTGACAAAGAAGCAGGCAGCCAGATATGAGTTGAAAGATGACGTTCATCACTGCAGCGCAATCACTACCCGATCACTAGTTCAGAAGAAGGCTGACCCTGGTGCTTTCACTATTCCTTGCACCGTTGGATCTTTGAATTTTGCCAAGGCATTATGTGATTTAGGAGACAGCATCAATTTGATGCCATTATCTATCTATAAAAATTTGGGGTTTAGAGATCCTACTCCAACCAATATGAGACTCGTAATGGCAGATAGGTCGGTAAAATGACCTTTTGGTATTCTATGTGATGTATTGGTAAAGGTTTCTTCATTCATCTTTCTGGCAGACTTTGTTATTTTGGATTGTGAGGCAGACTCAGAAGTCCCCATAATCTTGGGGCGCCCTTTTCTTGCTACGGGAAGTGTGCTTATTGATTTGAGAGCTAATGAGCTTTCATTCCAAATAAATGACGAAGTAGTTCGCTTTGATGTGTGCAAAGCAATGAAGCAACCCAAAGAGTTGAACGTATTCTCGGTGGCTGATGTTTACTTTGATGATGAGGAAGAATCACTTAAAGAAGAACAAATTATTGAAGACCCATTGGCGATTGTGCTCATGAAAGGAGAGAGTAAGGATGCTGAAAATTGTGAAGAAGCTATTTGTGCTCTATCAGGATTAGGGACATATCGTCATGCTCCCAAAAAGCTGGACCTTGATCTAAAAAATTGACCCACACCACCAGCTAAGCCATCTATTGAAGAGCCACCCACGTTAGAATTGAAGGAGCTGCCTAGTCATTTAAAGTATGCATTCTTAGGAAACGGAAACACACTTCCAGTCATTGTGGCAGCAGATTTGGGTGAGCAACAACTTGCAGCTCTCATTACTATTCTACCGAAGTATATAAGAGCCATTGGTTGGACCATTGCTGATATTATTGGTATTCCACCTGGGATTTGTACACACAAAATTCAGTTTGAAGAAAAATGCACACCCACCATTGAGCATCAAAGATTTCTCAATCCACCTATGCAAGAAGTGGTGAAGAAAGAAATTATTAAGTGGTTAGACGTAGGAGTTGTGTATCCAATCTCAGACAGTACATGGGTAAACCCGGTACAATGTGTTCCTAAGAAAGGAGGCATGACGGTGGTCGCGAATGAAAAGAATAAGCTTATTCCACTCAGACCCATCACCGGATGGAGAGTATGCATAGACTACCAAAAGCTGAATTCATGGACACTCAAAGATCACTTTCCAATGCCATTTATGGACCAAATGCTAGATCGATTAGTGGGGAAATGATGGTTTTGTTTCTTAGACGGTTATTCAGGCTATAATCAGATTTGCATTGCCCCCGAAGACCAAGAGAAGACAACATTCACATGTCCATATGGCATGTTTGCCTTCAAACATATGCTATTCGGGCTATGTAACGCACCAGCCACCTTTCAGCGTTGTATGATGTCAATTTTTTCTGATATGGTTGAAGATACTTTGGAGGTATTCATGGACGACTTTTTAGTTGTTGGCAAATCGTTTGAAGTATGCCTGGCAAACCTAAGTATGACGTTGCAAAGATGTGTAGAATTCAACCTAGTGCTGAATTGGGAAAAATGCCACTTTATGGTAAAAGAAGGAATCGTTCTTGGGCATAAAATCTCCGAAAGAGGAATTGAGGTTGATCGAGAAAAAATTGAAGTCATCGAGAATCTACCGTCCCCAATTTCAGTGAAGGGAGTTTGTAGTTTCCTCGGTCATGCAGGTTTCTATCGTCGGTTCATCAAAGACTTCTCCAAAATTGTGAGTCCATTGTGCAAACTCTTGGAGAAAGATGCAAAGTATGACTTCAATGAAGATTGTTTGAAGGCATTCGAATGCCTCAAAAGAAAACTCATTGAAGCCCCTATCATGGTAGCACCAGATTGGTTTCTACCGTTCGAAGTCATGTGTGATGCTAGTGGGGTTGCTGTTGGCGCTGTACTTGGCCAGAGGAAGGAGAAATTATTTCATCCTATCTACTATGCTACCAAGGTCCTAAACGAAGCCCAAAAGAGCTATACTATCACAGAACAAGAGCTCTTAGCAGTTGTGTATGCTTTTGAGAAGTTCCGGGCATATCTGTTGGGAACCAAAGTGATCGTTCATACAGACCATGCAGCTCTGAGGTATCTAATGACAAAGAAGGATGCAAAACCAAGACTAATTTGATGGGTTTTTCTGCTGCAAGAATTTGATTTTGAGGTTAAAGATAGAAGAAGTTGCGAGAACCAAGTGGCTGATCATCTATCTAGACTCGAGAACGAGCATGTGGCGCAGCCTGAAAACGAGATTGATGATGCATTCCTTGACGAGGATATCTTAGTGAAAATAATGGAAGGACTACCATGGTATGCCGACTTTGCAAACATTGTGGTGAGTAATGTGATACCTGCAAACTTATCTTACCATCAAAAGAGGAAGTTTATGCATGATGTAAAACACTACTTTTGGGATGATCCATATTTGTTTCGACGATGCGTGGATGGTGTTATCCGACAATGTATATCCCATTTAGAGGTGCCTGATATATTAGAAACATGTCACACTTCCCAAGTTGGGGGACATCACGCAGGTAATTGGACAGCAAGGAAGGTATTGCAAAGTGGATATTATTGGCCTTCTGCAACAAGCTATTCAAATCCGTGTTGGCAAAATATGGTGTCAAGCAACATAAGGTAGCCACACCTTATCACCCACAAACTAGTGGCCAGGTAGAGGTTTCCAACCGAGAGATCAACCAAATCCTTGCTAAAATGGTAAATTCTAATAGGAAACATTGGTCTTGGAAGTTGGATGATGCACTATAGGCTTATAGGATTGGATTCAAAACACCAATTGGCATGTCCCCGTACCAACTAGTTTATGGGAAAGCCTGTCACTTGCCCATTGAGCTTGAGCATAAGGGATTGTGGGATTTGAAACGATTAAATTTGAACTGGGATGATGCAATGAATCTGAGATTAGAGCAACTGAACGAGATGGATGAATTCCGTCTACATGCTTATGAAAGATCGAATCTCTACAAGGAGCGGATAAAAAAGTATCATGATCAGCGGATTGTTCGACGAAACTTTCAAAAGGATGATATGGTACTTCTCTTCAATTCCAGATTGAAGTTATTCCCAGGTAAGTTAAAGTCCAAGTGGTCTGGTCCATACAAAGTTAACCAAGTCTACTCGTCTGGAGTAGTTGAGTTGGAAGACACCAATGGTGTTGTCTTCAAGGTGAATGGCCAATGAGTAAAACCATATATCGGTCCTCTTGATTCGATAAACTATATGGCCATCACTTATCTCGACGAAGTCTAAGTACTCGAGATAGCCATGTCGTGCCGCGACAATAAATCAAGTGCTAGATGGGAGGTAACCCATCGTTTTTCATTTTTTGTCTTATTGCGTGTTTTCTTTTGATAAATAAAAATCCAAAAAAAAGAGTCGTGCCACGACCAAAACTAAGGCGCTTGATGGGAGGCAACCCATCGTTCTAATCATCTTTGTTGTTTTTGAGTATATGTAGGTGCAAAAAGGTGTAAAACGAGGAGGTTGATTTGGACGTATTGCATGTTAAAGGTGGTAAGTTAGGAATGAAGAAGGAAAAGGCTATGGATGAGCATTGCTCATGAAAATATAGGCATCAAACAAGGCCAGGCCTAGGTAAAGTTAGGCCACGAACAAGGAACGGCCTATACTATGGCCTAAGGTCTCGGAATCTAGGGTGCCATAGCATAGGTGATGATAGGCGAATTTACGTGCCTATATCAATATATTTTGCCCATATTTTAGCCTAGTTTTGAGAACTAATTATCTATTTCATGCACTTTTAGTCCTTTTTCCTGTAAATGAGCTAACAAACATGATTAGGAAAGTTTCAGGTATAAATGATGCAAAATACAACATTTTATGGCTTACTTGACGCAAAAGAAAGCTCACGAACGAAGTGGAAAGGAGCTGGACGCCTAAAGGACCAAATCTGCTGCATGGAAAATCTGTCCCGGGCTAAAACAACAATTCTGAAGACTTTGGGGACTTACAGACACAAAGCTGGATTTTTACAAAAATACATTAACCTAGTACAATTAGGTTATGTGTTTCACTATTCTATTTGGATTATGATATTGTAACCTTACCCTAGTACATTTGGGTCAAGGATTTCATTAGTATATTAGGATTTGGTTATTTATTTCATTAGCTTAGTAGGAGTAGGATAGGAGTATTATAAATACCCTATCATGCTAGAGATTTTTATGCATTCTTCCATCTTTTTATTCTTCACTTAATTCAACAATTAATTTTCTTCCATCTCTCTCATATTCCACTACAAACACTTCTAATCTACTCTTCTATTCATCTATTCCACAACAAGAGAATCGTTACTTGCTAAGGAATCAAACCACACGCCTATAACCTAATTCTCACGCCATCAACCATGCAAAACGTGATATCCTTCGCATTCATGGGTAACTAAACCTCTTAGTTGGGGTTATGGAAGCTGAATGAGTTACTATCTATAGATGTGAGTTTGTGAGTTCAAGACAAGTATATTGCTTATATCATTACGCTCTTTATCTTAATCTACATTCTTTGCGGTTGCAAATGCAAGAATACGCCAGTCTAACATTTAACTTGTTCGCGAGAAAGGTTATTTGTCTGGAAAAGAGATAATGTCAAGGTAGTAGGACACCCTTTCCTATTAAAAAGCTAGTGCCGTAACTGGACTAACCTCTTGGAGAATTCGTACCGTTAGACACGCTTTAAGCTCGCGAGAGTTAAAGTGAAATAGTCCTTGTTTAGGTCGCGAGACGCTTGGATTTACCATCGACTACAATTCTCTATAAGCAATTGCATGTCAAGACTCTACACACTCATAGCCAATAGAGACGTATACCTCAGAAGGTGGACATAACCCCAACGCTTCAATTCTCATTATTTCACAACCAACGAAATACTCTCTCTCTTTTACTTTGCTATTTTCAGCTTTTATTTTATTACTTTGGTTACTTATTACAATCCCCCCTTCTTACGAGACTTGCACCAAAAGTCTATTAATTTTGCTTACTTGTTGACCAAGCTATTCCCTGTGGGATCGACATCCAACCCAGGTTGGGTTCTATATTTGCTAACGACCGCTTTACACTCCTACGAGAGCTGTAGATTGAGCGTTATCAAAAATTGGCACCGTTGCCGGGGAGTACGAGTGTCAATCAAGTTCGTGATAATTACTAGACCCTTTGGTCAAAGATTCTCGTACTTTTACGTTTAGTTTTTTTGTTTTTGTTTATTGCAGGTTTTTCTTTTAGTGCATGCCCCATACTAGAAGTTCTGGTCAACCGTTATTACCAATCAATCCGAAACCACAACAAATTAGAAGAATGGAAGCACAAGCTGAAATCGATAGGATGGCTGCTCAACATGAGCAAGCAAGATTAGCTGCTCTTGCCGCTGCTCAAGTCCAACAACAAAACATTGATAATCCTGGGCGAGCAACAAATCCTAACGATGAAGATTTAGGTGATGACGAGTTACTAAACCCTAGGCGTGATGCTGAAATTATAACACCTGCCAACCGAAGAGGTCGACAAGCTCGGTATAGGTATGATCGTCAACCGTTGCAACCAGCTTTCGACGATGATGATGATGATCTTGATGGTGCCGGAGCCACTGGAGCTATAATTCCACCACCATTAGCGCCCGGAGCCAAGTTCAACATCACAAGCACCATGATTCAGTTATTGCAACTCAAGGGGTTATTTGGTGGACTAGCAGGCGATGATCCGAATATGCATCTCATCAACTTTATTTCTACATGCAAGTCTTTTGACAATCCTGGTGTTGGTCAGAATGCTATTCGATTACGTCTATTTCCATTGTCTCTGTCTGGGGAGACAACATTATGGTTGAATGGACTGACTCCTGATTCTATTACAAATTGGAGGCAATTGAGAGACGCTTTCCTAGAAAGATTCTTTCCGCCATCTAAAAGGGCTCAATTGAGAGATGAAATCAGCAACTTTCATCAGCTTCCCTCTGAAGCTCTTCACGAAACATGGGAGAGGTTCAAAACAAAGCTAACGAGATGCCCAAACCATCACATGACTAGTGTTCACCTCATGGAGATCTTGTATAGAGCCTTGAATTCAGTAACTAAACCAGTGGTGGACAACGCAGCTGGAGGTTCTTTTATGGACCTCACCTTTGGTCAAGCAAGCAATATGCTAGATCGTATGACGAAACAAAGTAGAGCTTGGCATACCAGGGATTCTGAGGTAGCAAGCCCCACTTTATCTATTGGCATGTCTGCAGACCAAAGAAGAAGAGAAGAAGAACGTGAGCAAGACATGGCGCACATGAAAACACAATTGGATCTTCTGACAAAGCACTTATTATCAGGGAAGACCGAAAAAGTGAAAGCTGTGGCGCTAAAAGGAAGAGACGAATCTGATTCGGAAGAGGAGGCCAACTACTTGAACAATCAGGGGGGTTTCCGTGGGAATGCCCAAGAAAACCATGGTCGGAACTATTATGATAAATCTGGAAGCAAAGACCAAGGTAGTTGGAAGAAAAATAATGAAAATAGTGGTTTGTACGTTCCCCCTGGTAGACGTGATACCACCACATCTAATTCTATGGAAGACATGATGACTAAGTTATTGAAAGGAGTGGAAGCAATGAGCGAGGGAGTTAAGGAGGTGATTGATGATTTGTCCTCCATGAAGCAACTAGTTGATTCTCATTCCACTTCTATCAAGCAAATAGAACAACAATTGAGCCAACTTTCAGCAGCATTCAATCAAAGAAAGACTGGCACCTTACCGAGCGATACTGTGCAAAACCCTAGGAATGATGGGTCATGCATGGCCATCACTACCAGAAGTGGTAAGGTGTTGGAAACTTCAGCAAAAGGCAAGCAAGTGGTTGACGTAGTAGGAGACATTGACGCCACACCTAGTGACGTTACAAGAGAAGAAGCCGCAACAACTACTTCAAACGTCAAGGATGTTTCCCCTAGTGACGTGCAGCCTGAAAAAAAATGATAAACGGAAGCAAGAGGAGAAGAAATCCATGGAGAGAACACTTCCATACCCACCACCACCTTTTCCACAAAGATTGAAGAAGGCAGCCGATGACACTAAGTTCAGCAAATTCATGACTATGCTCAAGCAGCTGACCATTAATGTCCCATTGGTAGAGGCACTTGAACAAATGCCTGGGTATGCGAAGTTTATGAAAGATCTTTTGACTAAGAAGAGGGCAGCAAGTTATGAGCTGAAAGATGATGTGCATCATTGTAGTGCAATTGCTACCCGATCGATAGTTCAGAAGAAGGCCGACCCCGGAGCTTTCACTATTCCTTGCACCGTCGGATCTTTGGACTTTGCTAAAGCATTGTGTGACTTAGGAGGCAGCATCAATGTCACGGCCCAAAATCCCATCGGGCTGGACTGGCACCCGAAGCCGAGAAGGCCCGGGAGAACCCGTTCAAATACCTGTACTTTCACTTACATGTCACCAAAAATTTGGGCAGCACTTCGCTGCATATAAAAGAGTCTAATTACCTGTATCAGCACAACACGCACAAATATATATATATAAATATATAATACTTGGCCATCGGGGCCACCCCATATATGAATATAACATTACTATATAAACTTCCATGACTTTACCCTTCCTTATGTCTACAAAGCCTCTAGGATATACATGACATAACTAGGGTCGGGACAAATCCCTGCCCACATATGACTCCTGTACAATAACAAAATATAAGGAACCGACTCGGAAAGCTCCGAAGTAAACTGGAGCTCACCAATAGTAGCTGTATGACCTGGCTCCTACTGGTGCGGTGTATGAGCTGAGGTACCTGTGCCTGCAGCATGAATGCAGGTCCCCCGTAAGGGACGTCAGTACGAGATATGTACTGAGTATGTAAAGATGTAAATAATCATATGTGATATGGGGGATCAAGAAAATCATACACATGTGAATAAATCATAATAGAAGTGAACCACACTTCATAAACACTTTTAGGATCATGAACATTATCATTAATCTGAATTAGGTTCTTGAATTCAAACACATTTGTGGAACGGTATACATTCGTTCATTTCATTCTTTACAATTCTTATTCGCCATTACCTCCTCCTCCCGAACCTCCAACCACCTAACAATAATCAATACTGTACTGTACTGTGACCATTAGGCTGCCCCCAGTACATATCAATTGGGATCGACCCATGCTAGGCTTATGCCCCTGGGATACCACCCACACGTATATCAAGTAACACATAAGAGATTTTTCCAGTAACTTAGTTCAAAAGCTTTTGAGATTATTACATTAGTGTTCATGCCAATATAGTACCTTTGGAACAATGATACATCAATAGGAATCAAGTAATAGACCTTCTATACAATAACGATATAATAAGGACTCATTGGTACATCAACAATATGTTTCAGAATCATCAATATCACAACAATGAAATAGGAGCCTCTTGGTATATCAATGAAACATTTTGACACTTTATAGAATGGAAACAACTTCATTGGTAATGTAGAACAATACATGTGTTTGGATAACCATCGGAATCTTACTTGATGGAACATTGGTGTTTTCATGCCAAAGAACATCGTTAGAGTATGCTTTACATACCTCGTTGTATATTCGGATACCAATTCAACACAACTTCCCGCCTTTACAAATCACTTATCTACAATGAAATATTTGGCATCTAGTATTAGCAACCCAACACCACAATTCTCTTCCATAATTCCATACAACCAATATTTGCAAAGCATTCCAAAAACCAACTTGAACAATAGGTTTATGTGTATATATATATATATAATCATCATTTCAATATCATATCATCAATACCACATCATCCCTTCACAATTCAACATAATCCAACCATGCACAAGAATGATCCAACATCATTTCCAATCATCTTTCAACAACAATCAAATAACATACTTCTTATGCTCACATGCATATATATATATATATATATACATATCCATATAAATAACACCAACATAATTTACATCCTTACCATAGAATGGCCCTTTGGGTTATGAAGTCCTGTTGGCACAAATAAGGGGTGCTTCTCTAAGCCCTTGAGACGATGAACACAACTACGGAATCAATTTGGACTTTCCACGGTTGAATCACAAGTAATTTGAAGGTCAAATTTGGCTAGGGTTTGTTCTCTCCTATGATTGATGATGGATATGAGTTTTTGAACTCATATACATGTACATATACACATATTTCCGTCCATAATATCATAAGAAATGACCAAAGTGCCTTTAAAATTTAAATAATGTCAAATATGTCCTCCGGTGGACCGTTTTGATAAGCTGAAGTAGATAGACCATAACTCTTTGCTCCGATATCGGATTTGGGTGAAATTGGTATCATTGGAAAGATAATTCAAAGGTCTTTCATTTCATATAAATTAGGCCACCCAGTTCGTCCTGTACAAGGAGTTATGATCGTTTGAAGTTGACCCTAAAAATCTGTTTTGAGAGGCTGAAGTAAAACGCGTATAACTCCTTACGCAGATATTGGATTTGGATGAAACCAATTTCATTAGAAAGAATACTCAAAGATATTTCTTTTGATATGTGGTAGCTCGCCCAGTTCATTATATTGAGGAAGTTATGATCGTTCAAATTTGACCCAAAAACTGGAAATTTTCCTGCAATTTTACTGTTCACATCCCGGCCACCGTTTTATAGTTTCGAACGTGCTCGCTTATATTCGAAACTTATCCGTTTTTGAAAATCTTTATATTTTCGGAAAGCTTATTCAATAACCTTCGTATGGAAACATCGACGGGCAAATTCCGGTATAAATAAGGTCGATTCCTATACACATATAATCAAACTATACACTTGAAACCATCTCAAAATAATCAATACTCATATATACCTAACTTAGGATCAATACATATACTCCAACACATATAACAATGGCTAATGCACGTAATTAAGTACGGGGTGTTACAATCAACTTGATGCCATTATCAATCTACAAGAAGTTGGGGTTAGGAGATCCTACACCAACTAATATGAGGCTTGTTATGGCGGATAGGTCGGTAAAACGACCGGTTGGTATTCTATGCGATGTCTTGGTAAAGATTTCTTCATTTATCTTTCCAGCAGACTTTGTCATCTTGGATTGTGAAGCAGATTCAGAGGTTCCCATAATCTTGGGATGCCCCTTCCTTGCTACGGGAAGTGTGCTCATAGATTTGAGAGCTAATGAGCTTTCATTCCGAATAAATGATGAAGTGGTGCGCTTTGATGTTTGCAAATCAATGAAGCAACCCAAAGACCTGAGTGTATTTTCTGTAGATGATGTTGTCTTTGATGATGAGAAAGAGTTACTTGCTGAGGAGCGAATTCTTGATGATCCTTTGGAGGTTTTGCTCATGAAAGGAGAGAATGATGATGCTGAAATTTCTGATGAAGATATTTGTGCTCTATCGGGATTAGGAACATATCGTTATACTCCTAAGAAGCTGGATCTTGATCTCAAGAATCGACCCACACCACCAGCTAAGCCATCTATTGAAGAGCCACCCACGTTAGAATTGAAGGAGCTGCCAAGCCATTTGAAGTACGCATTCTTAGGAAGCGGAAATACTCTTCCAGTCATAGTGGCAGCCGATTTGGGTGAGCAACAAGTTGCAGCTCTTATTGCAACTCTACGCAAGTATATTAGAGCTATTGGATGGACCATTGCGGATATCATTGGTATTCCACCTGGGATTTGCACTCATAAAATTCAGCTTCAAGAAAAGTGCACACCCACTATTGAACATCAAAGACGTCTAAACCCACTAATGCAAGAAGTGGTGAAGAAGGAGATTATCAAGTGGTTAGACGCAGGAGTCGTGTATCCTATTTCTGATAGTACATGGGTAAGCCCAGTACAATGTGTTCCCAAGAAAGGAGGTATGACGGTGGTTGCGAATGCAAAGAATGAGCTTATTCCACTCAGGCCCGTTACTGGATGGAGAGTATGTATGGACTACCGCAAGCTGAATTCTTGGACGCTCAAGGATCACTTCCCCATGCCATTTATGGATCAAATGCTAGATCGATTAGCGGGGAAAGGATGGTTTTGCTTCTTGGATGGTTATTCAGGTTATTATCAGATTTGTATTGCCCCCGAAGACCAAGAGAAGACAACGTTCACATGCCCATATGGTACGTTTGCCTTCAAACGTATGCCATTCGGGTTATGTAACGCACCAGCCACCTTTCAACGTTGTATGATGTCTATTTTCTCTGATATGGTAGAAGACACTTTGGAGGTATTTATGGATGACTTTTCAGTTATTGGTGAGTCTTTTGAAGCGTGTTTGGCAAACTTGAGCATGGCATTGCAAAGATGTGTAGAGTTCAACCTTGTGCTGAATTGGGAGAAGTGCCACTTCATGGTAAAAGAAGGAATCGTTCTTGGGCACAAGATCTCCGAAAAAGGAATAGAGGTTGATCACACCAAAATCGAGGTAATAGAGAAGCTACCGCCTCCAATTTCGGTGAAGGGAGTTCGTAGTTTTCTTGGCCATGCTGGGTTTTATCGTAGATTCATCAAAGACTTCTCCAAAATTTCTAGTCCATTGTGCAAACTATTGGAGAAAGATGCGAAGTTTGACTTCAATGATGATTGCTTAAAGGCATTCGAATGCCTCAAAGGAAAACTCATTGAAGCCCCTATCATGCTAGCACCAGATTGGACGCTCCCGTTTGAAGTCATGTGTGATGCTAGTGGTGTAGCCATTGGTGCTGTTCTTGGGTAGAGAAAGGAGAAATTGTTTCATCCTATCTATTATGCGAGTAAGGTCCTAAATGAAGCCCAAAGGAACTACACCATTACTGAACAAGAGCTCCTAGCGGTTGTGTATGCGTTTGAGAAGTTTCGTGCCTATCTACTGGGTACTAAGGTGATCGTTCATACAGACCATGCAGCTCTTAGGTATCTAATGACGAAGAAGGATGCAAAACCAAGGCTGATTCGATGGGTGTTGCTGCTACAAGAGTTTGATTTCGAAGTCAAAGATAGAAGGGGTTGCGAGAACCAAGTGGCTGATCACCTATCTAGACTTGAGACTGAGTATGTGGCGCAACCAGAAAATCAGATTGATGATGCGTTCCCTGACGAGGAGATACTAGCGACAACAATGGAGAAATTACCATGGTATGCCGACTTTGCAAATTTCGTGGTGAGTAATGTGTTACCTTCCAATTTATCTTACCACCAGAGGAGGAAGTTTATGCATGACGTTCAGCACTACTATTGGGATGAGGCTTATTTGTTTCGAAGATGCGCGGATGGTATCATTCGACGATGTATATCCCATGAAGAAGTGCCTACTATATTGGAAGCATGCCACACTTCGCAAGTTGGAGGACATCATGCAGGGAATCGAACGGCAAGGAAAGTCTTGCAAAGTGGTTATTATTGGCCTACAATATTCAAAGATGCATACGACTATGTGAGAAGGTGTGACCAATGCCAACGTCAAGGTGCTATTTCAAAACACCATGAAATGCCCATGTCGAAAATTCTGGAGGTAGAACTCTTTGATGTGTGGGGTATTGATTTCATGGGTCCATTCTTGAATTCGTTTGGAATGAAGTACATCTTGGTTGCTGTGGATTATGTATCGAAGTGGGTGGAAGCTGTAGCATTGGCCGACAACGAAGGAAAGCGTGTTGTAGCATTTTTAAAGAAGAATATCTTCTCTCGCTTTGGAGTACCTCGTACTATCATAAGTGATGGAGGATCTCACTTTTGCAACAAACTATTCAAATCTGTATTGGCCAAGTATGGAGTCAAGCAACACAAGGTAGCTACGCCTTATCATCCCCAAACCAGTGGACAAGTTGAGGTTTCCAACCGCGAGATCAAGCAAATCCTTGCCAAGACGGTTTGTGCGAATAGGAAGGACTGGTCTCGAAAGCTAGATGATGCACTATGGGCGTATAGGACTGCATTCAAGACACCCATTGGCATGTCACCTTATCAGATAGTTTATGGGACGGCTTGCCATTTACCCATCGAGCTTGAATACAAGGCATTGAAGCACTTGAATCTGAATTGGGATGATGTGAAGAACCTGAGGTTGGAGCAGCTGAACGAACTAGATGAATTTCGTCTCCATGAATATGAAAGATCGGATTTATACAAGGAGCGGATGAAGAAGTATCATGATCAGCGGATTGTTCGACGAAACTTCCAAAAAGGTGACATGGTACTGCTCTTTAACTCCAGACTCAAGCTCTTCCCAGGTAAGTTAAAATTGAAATGGTCTGGTCCATTTAAAGTCATCCAAGTCTACTCGTCTGGAGTAGTCGAATTGGAAGACAATGATGGTGTTATCTTCAAAGTGAATGGGCAACGTGTTAAGCCATATATAGGTCCTCTTGACTCGATGAATGACATGGCCATCACTTATCTCGATGAAGTCTAAGTACTCGAGATTACTACGTCGAGCCACGACAATAAATTAGGCGCTAGATGGGAGGCAACCTGTCGTTTTATTGTTTTGTCGTTTTATCGTTTTATCGTTTCGTCATTTTAGTATTTTTTCTTGATAAATGAAAAATCCAAAAATAAGAGTCGTTCCACGACCAAAACTAAGGCGCTTGGTGGGAGGCAACCCATCGTACTAATTATTTTCATTTGTTTTGAGCAAAAATAGGTGCAAGAAGTATTCAACGAGGAGATTGATTTCAATTGACGATTTGGACGCATTGTATGGTAAAGTCGGTAAGTTAGGAATGGTGATGCATAAGGCTATGAATTGAGCCTTTCTCACGTCATAATAGGCTTCGAGGAAGGCTAGGCCTTGGTAAAAATAGGCCACGAACGATGCACAACCTATTCTATAGCCTAAGGACTCGGAATCTAGTGTGCTATACACTATGCGCCGCCTATTCCTAGGTATGCTTTTGGCTATGCGCCGCCTATGCTATGGCATTTGAGATACTGAGACCAAATGCCACAGACTATGCGGCGCATATGTCTACAAATGCCATAGACTATGCGGCGCATATGTCCCATTATACCATGGACAATGCGCCGCATATGTCATTGATATGCCGAGAGATATGCGCCGCATATGTGGTGATCTTGTCCCCAAATCCAATTGTAAATGGGTCATAACCCGACCCATACTCTTCCTATATAAAGGGGACTTGGTTTTATAACACAACCACATTAGAAACAACCCTAAAGGCGCCGCATAACACTCCAAATCCTCTCAAAATTTTCTTCCTTTGTTCTTCCAATTCACAACAACTTCTCCACAATATTCAAGCAAGTAAGTACTCTCTTATTCTTCATCTATTTATCGTAAGTACTACGTTGCTATGCTTATTATAATTTGTTAAATCATGTGAGATTGGTGGTGATGTTCATGTGTTTGGATAATTGTTGCAATATCGTGTGATTGAATATATACGTAGGGAATTCTTGACTTGTTTCCTACTTGAATTTTGTTTCGATAGCATTGTTATGATAATTACTGAATTGATATGGCTATGAATATTGCTTAAGGTTGTTGTTTGGATGCTTACATGATAGACTATCCCGGCCATCGGGATAAGATTATAGTGCCTATCGACTTAGGAGGTTGTGCTTGTAGTAAGAATAACGATTCCATGTGGTAACCCCTATGTTGTAGTGTTGCTATATCCACCATGAAAGTAGTCCAATGGCTGCAAATAAGTGATTCAATGCTGATTTTCTTGTCGGAATACAATCCTAACACGTATGTCGACGAAATCTGAGTACTCGACCACTTTCACTTCACTGATTTGTGCTAACAAGACTAAGTGTGGGGTGGTACCCCTAGTGCTTGCATATAGATTGTATCATGTGAGATTGTTCTGCAACTAACATTATTTCTAGTCTCAGGTACAATGGCACCTAAAGCAAGGCAGGGCAAGGAAAAGGCTACCACATCCTAAAAGGACAAGAAGAGAAGTCGAAAAGACCAAGGAGAATCATCCTCAACGCACCTACCACGCAGAATGTTCGGAATAAAATGGGTTCTTGAGGAAGAAGCCAAAGCATGGTACAGCAGCAACAAAGAAAAGAAATATGTGCACGTCGACTTGATCAACAAGGAGACCTTAGCAAAGAAGGAGCCGCGAATGTTGGCTAAAATAATGGCTTTGAAGCTGGATTTCATATTTCGTGACATGGGAGAGTGCAATCTTGACTTAACAAGAGAGTTTTATGCCAACTAGTCGCCAAACACAACAGGCAACGAAGTCAAAATTCGAGGCCAAGTGTTACAGCTTACAGCGGATTGGATCAACTCTTTTCTTGGCCTACCTTCGGTCGACACTGCACCATACAAAGAGCTGTACAGCAGGCCTCCTTACAGAGCAATACGACACACGCTTTGTGGAAGCAGATCGATGGCAAGATGGGGCAGACATAAGGAAACAGGCCGTCACAACACCTTCCCCTATGCTCCACTAAATAGAGAAGCAAGAATCTGGATGCGCATTGTCAACTCATGCCTTATTCCTGGGACTCAATACACCAAGATATCGAGAGATAGAGTGTCTTTGGTCTATGCTTTGATGACAAATGTACCTATCAACTTTGGGGCAATCATTCGATCTACCATGAGGAAGGCCAGACTCCACAGAAGGTCCCATTTCACATTCGGCAATTTGTTGACAGCAATGTTGCGGAAGGAGGATATAGAAGAGGAACCAGCTGACTACAAACTCCCACATAACCCAAAGAAGGTTGACCTCACAAAGGTCAAAGATGCTGAAACAACTCATGGAGTCAACCTTACTACTGCGGAGAGACATGCTCGTGATGAGAGTTTCTTCCGTCATCTCTATGGCATGACACAATTCACTATGATGAGTGGTGGACGCATTCCAACTGCTGAAGAGCTCCAACAGCTGGACCACGACTACCCAATGAATAGGCATGCGCGGGAGATGTGTGGAGTGGGCGTATATTTTGAGGAACCTCTAGACGATGACGTGCCGACTGATGATGATAGACGCTTGCCTGATTCTGATAATGAGGAGAACTCTGACGATGACTCTTATGATGATTCAGACGAAGGGGGTATGACCCCCGACATTGATGAGGAGTCCGACTAACCAGGTTCTTCACATTTATTTTCCACTGAGGGCAGTGTCCCATCTAAGTGTGGGGTGGCAGAATCCGTATGCTATACTTCCTTGTTTGCACCTATGTTTGTATGTTTGTTTGTCTACTTGTTTTTGAGTCCATTTTTTTTGTTTTTTTTTCTCGTTTGACGTTTTTTGTTTTTTTTAGAGTAAAATTTTTCTAGCTTCGCATGAAATTATTTTGATAGGCAGCATGAGATTATAACAAGAGTATGTGCTACTATTGTGACTATTGAGACGTTTAGGCTCTAGTTGAGACTCATTATGTGATATTGTGTGATTCAATTCTTTCACTTGTTGGGTCGAGAGTCTATATTACTTCCAATCAAGTCGACCATGTGCCTTGTGTGTGTGAGATAATAGTATATTCTATGTGTGTGGCTGATGCTAGAACTTGCCTGGTTGTATGCAAAGCGAAAATAAGGAATGTAAGTTTAGGATATGATTTAGGCATTTCTTTGGCAACCTATATTTGTTTACCTTCAGTTTTACCTACCCATGTACATCATCCTAGTTAAACCCTTTTGAGCCTTTAGCCTATTTCTTTGACAACCTTGCATGTAAGCCTAATCCATTTTTTTCAAGACCAAATTTGATCCAAATTCCTAAGTGCTTTAAAGTGAAAAAGTCATGCGACAACATAAGAGGAAATTGGGTGAGTATGGTGCTTTAAATTGTAATGGTGCTTGAATGTGTTATGAAAAAGAAAGTGCTATCATAAGAGGTATGTTGTGAAAAGAAAAAGGAAAAGAAAGCTGAAAAGTGAGTTGTGCTTAAAATTGAAAAACAAAATAGGAGAACAAGGGTGGTAGAATAAAAGAGTGAAGAAAGGTTGAAAGAAAAAAGTGTCATTGATACAATGTGATGTATTAAAGCGCTTAGGAACCTAGTCACTATTCTTGGCCAAAATAGTCCTACCCGTCCCTTAGCCTACATTACAACCATCTAAAGACCTACTTGATCCTAATCTTAACATTCCGACATTTAGTAGAGTACTACATTAAGGGCAAGCTTATGGTCATTAGTTGCTACATATGAATTCTTTGTGAGAGTGAGAGCAAGGACATTTTGATATCCATGTTTGAAAAATATGCTATATTTGTGAGTGCTTATGGGTACTATATGGTGAGACACACATGGTTGATGAGTTTTGGATAGTTGTATATGATTCTATGTACCTTAATGTTTGCATGCGAGTTGATCACCATCATGAGTCTATGCTTGAGGTTAAATTGTTTCTACTTATAATCGGAAAGCTACTCTTTGTTGATAATTGTTGTGCTTGCCTTGATAAATGTTTTGTGTTGTTGTTGTAAAAACCTTAAGTCGATGCTTAGAAGGACATGATATTTTGTTCGAGGACGAACAAAGCTGCAAGTGTGGGGTGTTGATGATAGGCGAATTTACGTGCCTATATCAATATATTTTGCCCATATTTTAGCCTAGTTTTGAGAACTAATTATCTATTTCATGCACTTTTAGTCCTTTTTCCTGTAAATGAGCTAACAAACATGATTAGGAAAGTTTCAGGTATAAATGATGCAAAATACAGCATTTTATGGCTTACTTGACGCAAAAGAAAGCTCACGAACGAAGTGGAAAGGAGCTGGACGCCTAAAGGACCAAATCTGCTGCATGGAAAATCTGTCCCAGGCTAAAACAGCAATTCTGAAGACTTTGGGGACTTACAGACACAAAGCTGGATTTTTACAAAAATACATTAACCTAGTACAATTAGGTTATGTGTTTCACTATTCTATTTGGATTATGATATTGTAACCTTACCCTAGTACATTTGGGTCAAGGATTTCATTAGTATATTAGGATTTGGTTATTTATTTCATTAGCTTAGTAGGAGTAGGATAGGAGTATTATAAATACCCTATCATGCTAGAGATTTTTATGCATTCTTCCATCTTTTTATTCTTCACTTAATTCAACAATTAATTTTCTTCCATCTCTCTCATATTCCACTACAAACACTTCTAATCTACTCTTCTATTCATCTATTCCACAACAAGAGAATCGTTACTTGCTAAGGAATCAAACCACACGCCTATAACCTAATTCTCACGCCATCAACCATGCAAAACGTGATATCCTTCGCATTCATGGGTAACTAAACCTCTTAGTTGGGGTTATGGAAGCTGAATGAGTTACTATCTATAGCTGTGAGTTTGTGAGTTCAAGACAAGTATATTGCTTATATCATTACGCTCTTTATCTTAATCTACATTCTTTGCGGTTGCAAACGCATGAATACGCCAGTCTAACATTTAACTTATTCGCGAGAAAGGTTATTTGTCTGGAAAAGAGATAATGTCAAGGTAGTAGGACACCCTTTCCTATTACAAAGCTAGTGCCGTAACTGGACTAACCTCTTGGAGAATTCGTACCATTAGACACGCTTTAAGCTCGCGAGAGTTAAAGTGAAATAGTCCTTGTTTAGGTCGCGAGACGCTTGGATTTACCATCGACTACAATTATCTATAAGCAATTGCATGTCAAGACTCTACACACTCATAGCCAATAGAGACGTATACCTCAGAGGTGGACATAACCCCAACGCTTTAATTCTCATTGTTTCACAACCAATGAAATACTCTCTCTCTTTTACTTGGCTATTTTCAGCTTTTATTTTATTACTTTGGTTACTTATTACAATCCCCCCTTCTTACGAGACTTGCACCAAAAGTCTATTAATTTTGCTTACTTGTTGACCAAGCTATTCCCTGTGGGATCGACATCCAACCCAGGTTGGGTTCTATATTTGCTAACGACCGCTTTACACTCCTACGAGAGCTGTAGATTGAGCGTTATCAATAGGCGCCGCCCATGCCCAAGTATACCATAGCATAGGCGCCGCCTATGCTAAAGCCTTTTGTCTCTGAATCTCATATGCAAAGTGAAAGGCACCGCCTATTCCTAGGAATGACATGGCATAGGCGCCACCTATGCTAGACAATGCTTTGCAAAAGGCGCCGCCTATGCCAAGCATAGGCAAAGCTAAAGGCGCCGCCTATGGTCACTTCTTGTCTCCAAATCTGATTTTAAATGGGTCAAAACCCGACCCAACCTTTTCCTATAAATATGAGACTTAGTCTTGAACCAAACACACATTGGAAACCTAGCTTATGCGCCGGAATACTTACATGTTGGAATGCCTTGTTCATCGGAATAAGAATTATAGTTGCCTACCGACATAGGAGGTTATGATTATTATTAGATGCTATACCTTGATTCAATCCCTATGAAGTAGTCTTGATATATCAAACATGAAAGTATTGCCA
This sequence comes from Capsicum baccatum var. pendulum, assembly GCA_030864225.1. Lineage (NCBI taxonomy): Eukaryota > Viridiplantae > Streptophyta > Magnoliopsida > Solanales > Solanaceae > Capsicum > Capsicum baccatum. The sequence goes on from CM061551.1 coordinate 104,142,054, forward strand.
AGATTACAAGAAGTATGACTGCTCTGATTTTATTGTTGGAATATAGCACCTAAAACGTATGTCGATAAAGTCTGAATAATCGACCACTTTCACTTCACTAGTCTGTACCAACAAACTAAGTGTGGGGTGGTGCCACTACTGCTTGTTTATAGATTGTATCCATCGAGATGATGCTAACATGAACATTGTTTTAGTCTCAGGTACAATGGCACCCAAAGCAAGACAAGGCAAAGATAAGGCTACCACTTCCCACAAAGGCAAGAAAAGATGCATAAAAGAGCAAGGAGAATCATCCTCGATGCAATTACCACGTTGCATATTTGGAATAAAATGGGTTTTATAGGAGGAAGCAAAGGAATGGTATAGGAACAACAAAGAGAAGAAATATGTTCATGTGGACTTGACAAACAAGGAAAGCCTAGCAATGAAAGAGCCGCGCATGTTGGCCAAGATCATAGCGTTACATCTTGATTTCATCTTCCGAGACATGGGAGAATTAAATCTTGATTTAACAAGAGAATTCTATACAAACTGGTCACCGAAAACCACAGGAAGCGAGGTCAAGATTCGGGGCCAAGTTTTACAACTCAATGCGGATTTCTTCAACTCCTTTCTTGGCTTGCCTTCAGTCGATCCATCACCATTCAAAGAACTGTACAGTAGACCTCCATACAGAGCCATTCGACACACACTTTGTGGAACAAGATCCATGGCACGATGGAGCAGACATAAAGACACTAGTCGACACAACACCTTCCCATATGCTCCTTTGAATAGGGAAGCGAGGATATGGTTGCGCATAGTCAACTCTTGCCTAATTCCAGGGACCCAGTACACCAAGATAACATGAGATAGAGTGTTCTTGGTATACGCATTGATGATGAATATCCCTATCAATATTGGGGCAATCATTCGATCTATAATGCGGAAGGCTAGGCTATACAAGCGGTCCCATTTCAGCTTCGGCAATCTGTTGACTGCAATCTTGAGGAAGGAAGACATCGAAGAGGAACTGGCTGATCATAAACTCCCACACAACCCGAAGAAGGTTAACCTCATAAAGGTCAAAGATGCTGAATCAACACATAGCGTCAACCTTACTACGGCAGAGAGACATGCTCGGGATGAGAGTTTCTTTCGCCATCTTTATGGCATGACTCGGTTTACAATGATGAGCGGAGGTCGTGTTCCAACTGCTGCAGAGCTCCAACAGCTGGATCATGACTATCCAATAAATGTGCATGCAAGGGAGATGTGTGGAGTAGGTATATATTTTGAGGAACCTCTTGATGACGATGTGCCAACCGATGATGATCGACGAATGCCAGACTCCGACGTGGAGGAGAATTCTGATGACGACGACTCCTATGATGATTCCGATGAAGGGGGTATGACCCCCGAAATAGAGGAGGAGTTTGACTGACCAGGTTCTTTGTATTTATTTTCCACTGAGGGCAGTGTGTCCCGTCTAAGTGTGGGGTGGTGGTATTTGCATGCTATATTTCTCTATCCGCATTTGCATTTATGTTTGCTTTAGTTTTTCATTTTTTTTTAGTTAAATTTTTTTTACTTAGCTTCGCATGAAATTATTCTAATAGGCAGCATGAGATTATAACAAGAGTTTGTGCTAAAATCATGACTATTGAGACGTTTAGGCTCTAGTTGTGACTCACTATGTGATATTGTGTGGTTCAATTCCTTCATCTGTTGGGTCGAGAGTCTATACTACTCCCAATAAAGTCGACCATGTGCCTTGTGTGTGTGAGATAATAGTATATTCTGTGCTTGTGGCTGATGCTAGAACTTCCTGGTATGTATGTAAAGCGAAAATAAAGAGTGTAAGTCTAGGAGATGATTTAGGCATTTCTTTGGCAACCTGTACTTGTTTACCTTCTTTTTACCTAGCCATGGACATCATCCTAGATAACCCCCTTTGGGACTTTTAGCCTATTTTCTTTGACAACCTCATATGTAAGCCTAATTCATTTTTTCAAGACCATAATTTGATCCAAATTCCTAAGTGCTTTAAAAGTGTAAAGTCATGTGACAAAATAAGAGAAAATTGGGTGAGTATGATGCTTTAGAATGTAATGGTGCTTGAATTTGTTATGAAAAAGAAGTGCTATCATAAGAGGTATGTTATGAAAAGAAAAAGGAAAGAAAAAAATAAAACTGAAAAGTTAGTTATGTTCAAAATTGAAAAATAAAAGAGGAGAAAAGGGGTGGTAGAATAAAAGAAAGTAGAAAGGTTGTTTGAAAGAAACATGTTAATGATACAAGGTGATGTATTAAAGTGCTTAGGAACATAGTCACTATTTCTGGCCAAAATAGTCCTACCCGTCCCTTAGCCTACATTACAACCATCAAAAGACCTATTTGATCCTAAGCTTAGCATTCTGACATTTAGTGGAGCATTACACTAAGGGAAAGCCTATGGACATCAGTTGCAGCATATGAATTCTTTGTGAGAGCGAGAGCAAGGATACTTTTATAACCATGTTTGAAAAATGTGCTATACTTATGAGTGATTATGGGTAATATATTGTGAGACACACATGGTTGATGAGTTTTGGGTAGTTGTGTATGAGTCTTTGTGCCTTAACTTTTGAATATGAGTTGTCCACCATCACGAGTCTATGCTAGAGGTTAAATTGTTTCTACTAATGATCGGAAAACTACTCTTTGTTGATAATTGTTGTGCTTGTCTTGACGAATATTTTGTGTTGATACTGTGAAACCCTAAGTTGATGTTTAGACGGACATGATATTTTGTTCGAGGACGAACAAAGCTTCAAGTGTGGGGTGTTGATGATAGGCGAATTTACACACCTATAGCACTAGACTTTGCCTATATTTTAGCCAAGTTTTGAGAACAAATTGTATATTTCATGCACTTTTAGTCCTTTTTCCTGTAAGTGAGCTAACGAACATGATTAGCAAGTTTTCAGGTATAAATGATGCAGATTTCAGCATTTTATGGATAACTTGATGCCAAAGGAATCTTCACGAAAGAAGGAGAGCAGCGTTTGGGCGCGTATGGACTGAAAGTGATGCATGGAAAACCTGTCCCGGGCAAAAACAACATTTCTGAAGACTTTGGGGACCAGCAGTAACCTATTAGGAGTAGGATAATAATGCAGTAATTCATTAGGATTAGGATAATGATACATTAACCTAATAGGATTGGGTTAAGTAATGCATTAGCTTAGTAGGAATAGGATAGGAGTATTACAAATACCCTATTTTGCTAGAGATTTTTATTATTCTCATTCTAATTCTAAGTTTCATTCTACTTCTTATTCCACAGCTTACAACTCGGATTATAATTCTTCCATTAATTCTACTTTTTATTCTTCTTCTATTCATCTATTCAACTCTTATTTTCCATAACAAGGGAAACGTTACTTTGCAAGGGAGTTCACGCCTAACGCCTACCACACTTTACTATACGAGATCTTTATTGTGGTATAATAACAATGTCGATTGTGATTTCCTTCACACTCATGGGTAACTAAACTTCTCTGTTGGGGTTATGGAAGCCGTATGAGATACTATCTATTGCTATGCGTTTGTGAATTCGTGACACGTATGCTGCTTATATCATTATTCTCTTCATCTTAATGCAAATTCTTGTGGTTGCAAACGCATAGAATACGCCAGTATAGCATTAACTTGTTTGAAAGAAAAGTTATATGTCTGGAAAAGAGATAATGTCAAGGTAGTAGGGTCCCATCCCCTATTAAAAAGTTAGTGCCGTAACTGGATTAACCTCTTGGAGAATTTGTACCATTAGATACGCTTTAAGCTCGAAAGAGTTAAAGTGAAATAGTCCTTGTTTAGATCAAAAAACGCTTGGGTTTACCATCGAATACAATTCTCTATAAGCACATGCATGTCTGAATTCCGCACAACTCATAGCCAATCGAGACGTACAACTCATAAGGTGGACATAACCCCAACTTCCAATTCTCATTGTTTTACATCTTACCAAACATTCTTTCTTTTTACTTTGCTATTTTCCGTTTTTACTTTATTACTTTGTTTACATTATTTTGAACAATAAAATCCCTCTTTTTACGAGACTTGCACCAAAAAGTCTAGTAATCCTTGCTTACTTGTTGACCAAGCTATTCCCTGTGGGATCGATACCCAACCCGGTTGGGTTCTATATTTGACTACGATCGCTTTACACTCCTACGAGAGCTGTAGATTGAGCGTTATCAAACGGCAACATTAAAACATGAAGAATTGAATAACAATAATAATTTCATTTATATATGGTGTAAAATCATAGCTCATGGAGATTCATGGGTGAAATCATAATCAAAAATCCAAATAACTCTAAAGGATCATAATTTTTTTAATTTAATTCGGATACTTGGACTCCATGGGTGGAAGAAACCCATGGATGAACATCTAACATACCTGAGTTAATGAATTTGAGAGGATTGATGGCGATATTTCTTGAGATTTGATCTTGTATTTGAGAGCTAGGGTTTTAATGAAGAGAAATTTGATGAACAATGAGCATATTTTGCTCAATTTCAAGATTAAACTGTTGTTTACATAATTTAGGGTCTTGATGAAAGACAAGATTGCCCTTGAGATTTAAAATCCCGCAAATGGAATGCCGATTAAGGCCTCACTATGATGCAGTAAGTGGGTTATCATGATACCCACTTCGGCTCAGTGGAATTGCGGTGACTCTTTGGATCATGACAATTGTTGTTCTGGGGTTCACCGTGATGCGGTGCAATCGCGGTGACCCTCTGGAAATTGAAAAATGTCAAAATGGCCTTCATTGTGATGCAATGACATAATCATCACTATAGTCAAAGCGATGGATCCTAATTACGTGAGCTACTATTTTTCCAATTTGAATGCGGTTCAATCCCCATTCAAAAATATCAAAGCTTACCCAAAATAAGCTATTTTCTAGCTTACAAGTGTTACAAGTACGTAATAATGGTTGGACTGAGGTAAAAATGTTTAGCGTATTACAATCATAGAGCTGACATGTAAGGCATGAGTACTGATATTACTGACATTACTACTAAAATCTGAAAGCCTAACTTGGTTACTTGTTCTAACATCTCGCCCTTAGCTTTAATACATCATTCTAAAGCTGTGAACCACTTCATTAACAACTCTAAATTGAACTGTCACCATTTTACTCTGAATTCTGTGGTATACATTGAGGAGGGCTCTGCTAATATTTTGGGTCTGACACCGAAGTTGATGGCAATATAAGGGTTACAAAGAAAGTAAAGCCTTAGGATCTACCAAGGCATAAATATAAAGATGAAAGACTCATAACATACCCATAACTATATCACGAGAACTTCCCTGATCATGGCGAGATCGGAGTGCATAAAATCTGTTCTGGCGTTGGTCACCAGTGGTACTAGAAGTGGTACCCTGCTAGTTTGGGTGATCGGACTGAGCCGAAGGACGGTTGGACAAACCCTGTAAAATTGACCGAGGACAATCTCTAATTCTATGGCCTAACTTGCCATACCAAAAACATACACCACTGCCATCCCTACACACACCCTGATGATTTCTACCATATTTCTGGTAAGGTGGGTGGGTACGACTTCTTTTCATGCTACCCTGAAACTTATAGTTTGACGTGCTATCTCAACTATCATTTCTAAACTTTGGCACTGGAGCACTAGCTACAAAAGGATTTGGTGTTGAGAATTTCTGACGGAATTGGAAATGGTTACCACCCTCTAACCTTGTCCTGAAACCACTTGTTCTAACTCTCTTATTCTTTCTATCTTTCTTCCTATGCTTCCCCCCCTTTCTCTGCTGAGTATGAACCCTAAACCTAGATAGGAAAACAACCTATAGGTTGTTTTGATCAACTATTGAATTGGCTAAAGTCATGAAAATAGTTCTGAATTCGGAGTGGGAGACATTCTCGTCCAGGGGATTAGCCCAAACGGGATGAGGTGCTGACTGATTTCCAGTTCTTCTTCCGTTAGTCTTTTTAGGAGGGATGTTCTTTAACCAAAAAGAAAAAAAGGATTAGACTGAGAGTTTAACTTGAGCTTATTCTCACTCACACGACATGAACACTGAAAGATGGAAAACTTTTCCTAAAACATCTCATAACCTCCTGTTCATAAGTATGGCACGCTATACACCCATGTACAAGACTCTACTAGATGTGACTTTTAGCCTTCCTATGATACTGTTGAACCTTAGGCTCTGGTACTAAGTTTGTAATGCCCTGAGTCTGTACCCCAGACGCTACACGATGCTTACGATCCCGGAGGACCACAAGCTATCCTATGACTAATATCTGCTGTGAACACTAAATAATAATATTGAAATAAATATGGAATTAGGCTGAATTGCCATAAGGTTCAAAAATCTAAATACTGATAAATAATAACATTTGGTAAAAGCATCTGAAAACTAAATGCTGACTAAACTGGTCTAGTCTGAAAGCCTCTAACTGAACTGTCTGAATATGGAGTTGATGGGATAAGCCCCCAACTAAATCTGACTACTGATCTACTGATAAACTAGATTACTAAAATAAAAGCATGACCTCGATAAATGAGGACTCACTACTAAATCTGCAACTGTTGACTAGATTTGTCTAAGCACAATTAGGAATCTGAGTGTCCGAACCTATGATATGAGACATCATAGCACAAAGAAAGAGTATACAATCAGTATGTGGAATGTACTGGTATGCTAGAAGAGGTAAGGATGAATACAAGGGTTCGTATGCATGAACAGTAACTGACTGAATGATCTAGAGTAACTAAATATAAGAGTATATGAATCCTACTCCCAACTGAAAGACACAGAACTGATTATACTAAACTAGACTGGACTGACACTGAGTTTACTGAGTTTTCCTGTGTTCTATAACTGACTGAGTTCTAATGGGTTTTGTAACTGACTGAAGTACTACTGATCATGACATGACTGGCACTGTTCTATAAGTGATACTGGCTTTAGGTAAACAACTAAATTATTGGGTATTAAATACCCCCAGGACTCGATAACATGAAAAGTAAAGCAAAGAATAATCTTGAATAACATAACAATGTTCACTTGGTCATAATTCATTCATAGAGACATTTCATCAAACACTTGTAATGCATTAACTTGTACGTCTTTGGGGAATACATGTTAGCATGGTATGATGACATTATTTCATTCTCATAGACAATTTATCAAACACATGGGAAACATTCTCGTTTTACTAAATCATAAACACTTTGGGTAAACATGGTTATAACAATCAACTTGTAAATTGAAGGGTTTATCATGAATATCATGTAAATCAAAACATATAATGATTTATTTCATGAAGGCTAGTAATTTAATCATGGACTAAGACCCCACAATAATATGAACATGAATTCAATTCAATTCAAACATGAAAGTTCATAATTCAACAATCTTGTAATTTGAAAACGGATTCATGGACTCTATGGGTGAAAGGAACCATATATGAACACCTAACATACCTTAGAAGATTCTTTCTTGAAGGTTCTTGGAGGAATCTTAGTTTTTTTCTTGATTTTCTTGAACTAGGATTTTTGCCTCTTTGAGAGAGAATATTTTATTTTTGAGAGAAAGTGAGGAATAACGAGGCAATGGGTTATTCCCAAACTACCCTTGGGAATAAAGGAAAATTCTTCACTGAAAAACCCAATTTTGGGACCTGGCGTAATGCGGCGCTATCGTGCCGTGTCACTGGAAAATGTCAATTAGGAACTGGGGGCCTGGCGCGATGCAGTGCAATCATGGTGCCCCTTTGATTTTGAATTTCAGACTCAGTGCGATGCGGTAGAATCATGTTGGAACACTAGAAAAGGATAATTATGAACTGAGCCTATGGCGCGACACACCAATATCTCGATGGAGCACTGGAAAGTGACAATTTCCATTTGTCTTGGCTCCGTGACGTGCTGACTTTCCAGGTGGTACATTATCTTACAAAAATGGCTCTAATTCTTCATCCGGGTATCGGAGTTTGCCGAATTTTATATTGTTGGAAAGCTAATTGAATCTCCTACATACAGAAAGACTCTAAACTGAAAAATACTAAGTATTTCAAAAATTTTATATGGGATTACTCATGTACTAATACTTCAATTAAGCTAGGAAAATAAGGAGTATTACATGCCTACACTTAACACAATGTCAGATCTTCTAGTTGTTAAATAAAATAATGAGCCAATGATTCCTTTGTACATAGTCTCATTGATAGAGGGACTAGTTTTATCCAAGTTCAATTTTGAGAAAGTTCCAATAGGAGTATGAATAGGCTTTACATCCTCCATATGGAATCTTTTGAGCAGCTCATAAATATACTTTTATTGGCATATTTTAGTGTCAATTACTCTTTACTTAATTTGTAGCCCAAGGAATAAATTGATTTCTCCCATCATGCTCATATCAAAATTACTACTCATTAACTTAGAAAATTTTTCACATAAGGAACTGATTATAGCTTCAAATATGATGTCATCAACATAAACTTGAACTATGAGCAGGTTTCTTCCTCTAGCCTTCAGGAACATTATGTTGTAAATCTATCCCCTTTTGAAGCCATTTTCAAGCAAGAACTTTGAGAGCCTTTCATACCAAGCTCTAGGGACCTGCTTCAAACCATACAAAGATTTGTCCAATTTGAACACATGATTGGAAAAATCAATATCTTCAAAACCTAGAGCTTGCTTTACATACACTTCTTCTTTGTGAATACCATTTAGAAAGGCACTCTTCACATCCATCTAAAATATTTTGAACTCTATGTATGAGGCAAAGGAAATGAGAATTCGAATGACCTTAATTCTGGAAACTGGAGCAAATATTTCATTATAGTTTATGTCTTCTTCCTGGTTGTAGCCTTCACCACTAGCCTAGCCTTGTTTCTGATTGTATTACCATGCTTATCATTCTGGTTTCTATAAACCTACTGGGTCCCTATGATAATTTTATCTGAGGGTCATTGGACCAGGTGCCACACTTTACTTCTCTCCAATTGATGTAGCTTTTCCTGTATAACATTAATCCAATCTGAATCAATCAATGCTTCCTTCACATTCTTGGGCTTAACTTGAGAAAAAATGCTGATAAAGCACATAAATTTCTTGCTCTATTCCTTATTTACATACTCGAATCCAAAGAAGAGAGTAGGTTATCAAGAGGATGTGAGCACTGATGCTTCCAGCTAGACCTTTAAGGAGTGGGATGAATTGCACTGGGATCAGTTCCTGTAGAATTGTTACCCTCAGAAGACTGGTGATTTCTTGAGCTGGACTGAGGATCAGACTTTTCAGAAGAGGATTATGATAGACCAGTTTCTAATGATCTGTTGGATCTTCATCTTTATGACTTTAACCTGGTCCCTGAGAGTCTGTGTTATCCTTGTTTTTTTCTTCAGCATTGTCATCACTCTCACCTAACTTCTCTGGATCATTGAGATGGTTTTTTAAATCCGTATCACTCACTAAGAGTACTTTATTTACCAGTACTTCCAGCTTCATCAAACATAATATGAATGCTTTCCTCTTCACATTGTGTCCTTTTATTATAGATTCTATAAGCCTTGTTGGTAGATGGGTACCGAACAAAGACTCCTTCATCACTCCTTAGATCAAATTTTCCATGGTCATACTTACCATTATTTAGCACAAAGCATTTGTGTTGTCTCATGTTTTGATAATGACAAGATGATACTTAGAGGACCACATCCGTTACTTACTTTGCTCATACACAGTTATCACTACACACAGTTTTATCTGCTAGTGCAACAATTGTGCAGGTGGACAACATACCAAAATGGACACATGATCCAATCAAAATTTGGTCATATAATTCTTCACTACTATAAATACAAAAAGATGCTTCTTCTTCAATAGTTTTTACAATTTGAGTTTTCCTATGTGGCGGTAAAAACCCTCATAGCTCAAGGTTACATATCCATATTGCTCATAGTGTTGGTATTATTTAGTCAAGTCATATAATTGATTTACTCTGAAGATTGATACTAAAGTTTAAGTCTTACTTTTGAATCTCTTAGGTGGAGTTACATGAGTTTATGCCGGTTAGAGTTAGCTAGTTTTGAGAGTGATTTTAATAGAGTTGTCAAGAGGAAACTGTGATAGAGTTATTACAATTTACTAAACTTAAAGCTAAGTTTTTATGGAGCCTGTAATAATGATTTATTTTGATTATAGTGGAATTTGAGAGCCTGTGAGTGCAGGCCATGTTTTTCCTTCCTTGACCAAAGAGGTTTTCACATAAAAAGTGATTGTGTTCTTTATTTATAGTTTTTTCTTTCTGTGTTTCTGTGTGTTGCCATATATTATTTGCTAGGGACCTGGTTTCTCGATAGTAATTAGTCCCTGCATTTCAATACTTGGTATCAGAGTGAGGTCACTTTAAAAGGTTCACACCCAGAGTATTTTTATTATTATGACTGTACCGCCTAATCTGGAGGAAGGACAATTTACTACTAGGCCACACCATTTCAATGGTCAATATTATTGGTAGTGAAAACTAGAATATATGACTTCATTATGGTTTAAGACAGTGAGCTGATAGATGTGATACTCGATGGACCTCATGTTCCATTAAAAGAGGTAAAAGAAGGTGAGATAACCAGGATGATAGCTAAAACTAGAAGAGAGTATAGTGAAAAAGATCATAAGAAGACTGAAAAGAACTTTAAAGCTAAGAAGTTATGGGGTTTGAGGACAGGACTAGATAAATACAATAAAATCTCTGCATATGAAAATGCCAAAGAGATCTGGGATTTCTTAAGGACTACACATGAGGGGACAAGTCAAGTGAAGGACTCAAAGTTGGATATGTTAACTACTTAGTATGAAGCCTTCTCTAAGAAGGAGAGTCCATCCATCCAAATGATATACACTAGATTTACTGCAATTACAAATGAATTGAACTGCCTTGGTGAGGTAATTACACTTTATAAACAAGTGAGGAAGATTATGGGAGTTCTCCCTAAGTCATGGCAGAGTAAGGTTGATGTAATCACTGAGGCTAAAGATTTAAAAACTCTTACAATGAATGAATTGATTGAGAACTTGAAGCTATGAATTGAAAAAACAACAACAATAGGAGAAAAATAAGACAAAGAGGGAAAAGTCATTAGCTTTAAATAACTCAAAGTCTGAGTCAAGTGAGGAGGATGCTGATGTAGCTTTTCTTGCTAGAAAGATTGTCAGAGCTATGAAAAGAAGTGACAATGTCACGACCTAAAGCAGGGCCTAGCCATGATGGGTATTTCAAGTCCCACGTGGATCGGAGACCACCCCTTGCACCTAATCAAGTAAACGCAACATTTCCAATGTCGGATGAATTCCAAACATATAACAAGCTAGATTCAATAATAAATAATATTTCTATAATCAATATCCAACAACCCAGCCGAAATGATAGACCAATGCCACCCAAGTCCACAGTAATCCAACAAAGCCTTCTAAATAAGAACCAAAATTGAACATCAAAAAAGTGTCAGGACATGCCCCTGACTATAGCCAAAACAAGTCTAGACATTCTAAAACATAAGAGACCAAACATAAAATGTAGTCGATGTATGGAAGCTCACTACTTCAATGTCAACTCATGAGCTGATCCCGAATCTTAATTGCTAAGTAGGAGAAGTAGAAGTTTGGCCAGTTCCTGCATCGCGTGGGGATACAACGTACATAGATAGTTAGCAGTTGGAACGCTAACATGTAACTTAGGGATACGGGTAACATAATGCTATGGTCATCAATTCAAAATCATTTAAAATTCCATGCACATCATCCAATGCATTTATATATATATATATCATATATCGGGTTAGGGAACAAGGCATAACATGCAGTTTAAAATCTTAGTCTACATTGGGTAGCTCAACCGTCATAACATTCAAGTCACCCACAGGCTATATGAGCCCAATTGTCCCCCACTAGTAGGGCCCCAGTTCATGTGGCCGCACGAACTAGAGGGTAAACATATGCACTATGGGTGACTTAAACCTCCCTACATATTAAGGTGACACGAGCACCAAATCATATAATGAGATATAGGGGACTCGAACCTCCAAATCATATAATAATAATTATAGGGGGACTCAAACCACCCAGTCATATAGACCCCTTGCATCGACAATTGTGATTTTTAGTGTTGCTTTCTTGGACCTCCACTTTTACGACTCAGCTACACAACCCTCTTTAAAGCCCAATTAAAATAGATAACACACAATCCCATTCATTGAACCACGATACATATTTAGGCATACATTGTTGGTATAATCATACCAACTACACCTGTAAGGTAACATCAACATGCCAAAATAATTTCATTACTTGGGGAATTCACAACCCTTCTTGGTTCAATTATGGAAGAGCTTTTGAAAACACCAACCCTTAAGGTTCAATTTAACATCACAATGCAATAGTTCAAGAATAGTTAAATTCCTATATTTCTCATAACTAAAAAGGGAAAAGACATTATTTCCACCCCATACTATACAAGAAAAGTCAAAGCCACACCTAAACTATATAAGTGACCTATTACATACCTTAACTATATAAAAGTGATATTATTACCTTCCTACGATCCCATGCCCAAATTTAATGAGTAGAGTGCACTCCACTTGCCTTCTTGTGGTGCCACATGTCTAAAATTATTTTCCTATTTTATTAAAAAACTAACCCGACCCATTACTCTTTTAACCCATCTATTTAACCCATCCGACCCGACCCAACTCTCATATTTTATCCTAACCCTAACCCGATTAAATCACCCATCCAAATAAAAAGTCATCGTTTGAGAGAAAAAACCTAATAAAAGATTCACCTATATATTTTTTTAATTTTTTATGAAATTTAAACCTAATAGAAAAGATAAACAATACTTTTGCTGTGTTTTTCGTTTTTGACAAGGAATTTTTTTTTTATCTCTTCTCATCTGAAGTTGATTGGGTTGATTTCAATAGAGGTGGTACGATCTAAGGTAAAAACTAAAGGTTACATCATTTATGTAGGAACTATTTATTTTCAGTTTAAAGGTTAGCTTTCTTTGTTCCTAAATATAGTAGATCTAGGATTTATTTTCGTTCCTAAATTAGATCTAGGATTTTGTCGTCTTTAATTTGTCTAAATTGATTTGTTTTATTTCTATTTAGATGCTCAATATATGATAATATAACCCTTGACATTTATAATTGTTCGATTTTACTAGGGTTTTAACTAAGGTTATGAATTAGGGTTTTGAATTAGGGGTTTTGCCTATCTTTAATTTATCTTTAAAATTAATCTGTTATATTTTTTTATGTGCTTCAATCTGTAGGAATATGAGCTATGAGGTTCAATATGTGATAAATAACCTGGGGATCCCAAATAACCCGTGATACTTCTAATTGTTACATAAATTTAATATGTAAATAACCTGTGAGGTTCAATATGTAATTTTTTTATTTTTTGTGTGTTGTGTTTTTATATCTTTTTGATTTTTGTGTACTGTTACACTTATATCTATATTGTTTTTTTATGGTAAATGATTTCAAGTTTATAAAATGAGTTTTAAACTGATCACTTTGAGATTTTACCATAGTGGAGAACTTAATATAGGTAAAGTGAAGGAAAAAAAAAGGAAAAAGATATGAGGGTGGACAAGTTACTGAATTTTTAGATGTTGATGTAGATAGGCTGTCTTTATTTGAATTTAGGGATTATGTAAAGTATTTAGGGTATATTCCCAAATAGTGCTTACTATATGTTAGATTGCTTAAGTGTCCTAATTTAAAAGAAATTAGGTCAGACAAGGACACAATTGAGATTTCAAAGAAATTGGGTAATGGGCAAGTTTTGGAAGCTTTTGGGAGTCACATGGTTGCTAAACCTGAGTGGCCCCACTTTTGGAATTTACAAATGATGGGGAAGGACATGTGAAGGGTAAAATTGGTGTGTCTTTTAATAAAGACACTAAAAATGATATTGGGAGTGTTGACAGAGCATCTAAAAATATTAAAGATGCCCCTCCTTTTGACACACCTACTGCTCATACTTTTTCTCCTTTTATTGTCCAACCTACTGCTTATACTTCTCCTTTTTTTGTCTAACTAATTGCTCATATCTCTTCTTTTTCTACTAAACAACCTAATGCTCATGTCTCTTCTCCTTCTACTGATCAACCTACTGCTTATGTCTCTTCTCCTATAGTTGCTGCTCCTAGTAGTTCTACTACTGCTCATACTAATTCACATACTACTTCAGATGTAGAATCTATTGATGGAGGTGTAGATATTGGGAGTGATATGGATAAATATATGGATGAAGAGTTAAGAGATCTTAGAGAAGAAAAGATGAAAAGAAAACGAAGAAAGAGAGGAGAGAGACCAGTAATTCCTAAATGTATTATGTTAGGAACCAAAAAAAAAGGACTAAATATTAGATATGATGAATCTGTAGGTGGTGATAGAAATAGTTTAGAGGGTAAGTTAGCTGGTGATGAACCTTTTTACCCATCTGATGAAGCTGCCAGCTTTGAAACTAATTCAGATGATGTAACTGATGAAGAAGATGAAGTTGAACAAGTTGAACATAGAGATAAGGATAGAAGGAGGAAAAAGGGTAAGAGTTTTTCATATAGTTCAGACTATTAGAAAGTTGTGTGGGAGTTAGGACTTGTTTTTGAAAGTGTTAATAAATTTAGAGCTGCTGTTACTAAGTATGCTGTTGCTGAACATGTTGCAATTGAGAAATGTGTTAATAAACTTATAAGGGTAAGGGTTAGGTGTACAACTGGTTGTCCATGGATTCTTTATGCTATCATTGATTCTAGGTCCATGAAATTTATTGTATAGACCTACAATTCAATTCATAAGTGTGATCCTATCAATAGTAACAAACTTTGTAATACCAAGTTCTTAGCCAACCACTTCAATGAGAGGATAAAGGAACAATTGAATATTAGAATTTTTGAGTTTCAGCTGCTTATTAAGAAGGAACTAGATTTATATGTTGGAAGAACAGTGTGTAGGAGAGCAAAAACTAAGATGATTGTAGAACTGATGGGTGACTATAATCTAGAATTTGAGAAAATTTTAAATTATAGAGATGAGTTATTAAGATCAAATCCAGGTAGTACATGTGTAGTGAAGCTTTATGATGGAATATTTGAAGATGGTAGAAAATTGGTTCAAGGCTTCTACATATGTTTTGAGGCAATGAAGAAGTCCTTCCTAGCTGGTTGCAGGAAGTGCATTTGTTTGGATGGATGTTTTTTAAAAGGAGTGACAAAAGAGAAGTTATTAGTTGTTGTGTGTAAAGATGGTAACAATCAAATGTTACCGCTGGCATGAGCAGTGGTTCAGATTGAAAACAAGACCACTTGGAGTTGGTTTATCAGGATTGTAAAAGAAGATCTTCAGATAGAAGATGGGACAGATTTAACAGTGATAACAGACATGCAAAAGGTAAAGAATTGCTATTTTTATTTCTACTTTTGTTTCTGTTTATATTGTAACTATTTTTGTTTATGTTTATGTTGTAACTATTTCTATTTTTGTTTTTGTTATAAAGATTAGAAATTGTTGCAACTGAATATTTACCAACTGCTGAACATAGATGTGTGCAAGGCATGTCCTTGCAAATTGATCAAAAGATGCTATATGTAGAGGTATTGAGAAGAAAAAATGGTTTTGGAGGTGTGCCAGATCTACCGTTGAGGCTGAGCTTAGGGATAACATTAGTTATATAAAGATGTTGGAGGGGGGGAAGAAATACTAGATAAGTTGATGTATTTTAATCCAGAGAGATGAAGAAAGGTTTACTTTAGCTTTGGAACAAAGTGTGATGTTGTAGACAACAACATGGCAGAATGTTTTAATGGATGGATTTAGGAGCTAGGCACAAGACGATAATTACAATATTAGAGGAGATAAGGGTAAAAATAATGAAAAGAGTGGGATAGATGAGGGATTTTTGTGAAACTTAGATCAGTGACATTTCCCCAATGGATATGAAAGTACTAAATGATAATACAACAAGGTCTATGAAGTGCAACATAAAATGAACTTTTGATACACGGTATGAGGAGCTTGATAGAGGATATAGGCATATTGTGGATCTTTTTAGACAAAATTGTAGTTGTAGAGCATAGATGTTGAAGGGTATACCTTGTCCTCATGCAGTGTCTGCTCTTAACCATAAAAAACTAGATCTAGTAAACTACATCTCTCACTGGTACAATAGAGAAACTTACATGAACATATATAGTTTCTTCTTTCAACCAGATTTGAATATGAAGATATGGCCACAATCACAGAATATCTCTATTATTCCACCTCCTGTTAGAAAGATACCAGGTAGGCCTGGAAATAATAGGAAGAAAGAAGAAGGCGAAACCAAAAAGAAAACTAGAAAGTTATCCAAAAGGGGCATTGATATTTCATGTGGCACTTGCCATAGCAAGGGTCACAACAAAAGAAGATGTCCACCAGGTGCACCTGCTGCTGGAACTAATGTAAATCTTGGCCCAAGTTTATCTGTTGGTGCGGGCCCAAGTGCAGGTCCAAGTGCAGTCCTAAGTGCAACACCCACTGTTGGAAAATGGAGAGGTTCAACTGGAAGAGAAAGGGGTAGACCACCAAAGAATTCTATAGAAAAGGTATTTTATTTAATTTGATAGTGTTGTGAACTAATTATGCTTACCTTATACTAAATATCTTCTTTTCTTTATTTTTAGTGTGCTGGCAGACCAAGAGTGGTTTGAATGGGATTACTTCCCACACAAAGTGGATGCACAATTCTTATTATAAGTTTACTACTGCATTTACTATCTAAATTTTATTTACAATAATTTTATTTAGTAAAGTTAACACTTTCTTCATTTGAACAGTTGAGAATGCCAAGTGAGAGATTCAAAACTGCCAAGTATTTAGCATTTGTGACTGGAAATCTTGGATATAGACCAAAAAATGGCGTAAAATAGAAAGGAAAAAAAACTATGACCTCCAGGCAACTACAAGAAATGAGAGGAAAAAAATAAATGCAAACAAGGTCCAAGGCTGCACACTTGAGGCAAGAAAGCTCCAATGTTCAATCTCTATGATAAGTTATTGTAGACTACATTTAAGACTGCATTTACTTATGTGACTGCTTTTCCTTGTATAAAGTTTGGTTGTTATGATTGCATTTAAGACTATGTTTTTGACAATTCACTAATGTTGGCAGCTGGGACTGCTTTTTGTAACTGTAATTAGTTCATTGATATTGGTGACAACTTTGACTGCATTTTATAACTATAATTAGTTTAACAGTACTGATCTTTTTTTAAATGTATTTGGCAACAATATGTAATTGGCACTTATTTTTGGTTAATGATTATACAGTTGTAAGTTTATTGTTGCTGAAATTTGTGTTTATGCTTCTGCAGTAGTTGTGGCTGTATTTATTTATGTTAAATTTGTGTTGTGATGTTGTTGAAATTTGTGTTTGTGCTTGTGCAGCAGCTGTGACTGCATTTAGTGTTGTGATATTATATACAAATTCCAACACAAAGAACCACTGAAAACAAAGTCAAAACTGTCAAGTTCAACCTTACAATTTCATTACACAATAATTTAATTACACAACCTGGCAATTTTTTCAAAGGTAACACCTAATAATTGATACAAATTTTAGCACCTTAAAACATAACAAAAACAAAGAAACTTAGTTTAGGGCAGCCTTTTTGGAGCTCCTTTCAAGAACATGAATTGAACTAGAAAACTAACACCCCAAATACATACACAAATGAGAGTAGTCCATAGTTGTTTTCCCCTTTTCTTGGACTTAGCCAACTTAATCTTCCATTTCTTCTCATTTTCCTTCATCATCTTCAAATCATCCTGAAAATTATCCATTTGCAACTCTATTTTGTTCATGTCTATTTTGCTCTCCATAGATTTGGTTGTCCTAGTAGTCATGTCATCAACTATTTTGTGTTCATAAAATGCACAATTTATCGAAGATTCAACTCTTTCCTCAAGCTCCCCAATTCTTTCCAATAATTTAGGAATAATAAATTTCAATCGTTCATCAATAGAATCATCCTTCCAAAAACAAAATCGCATGATATAGCATTCTAAAATGAAACCAATTAGATTCATATACAATTAAAGATCAATGTTTGAAGAAAAAACTCACGTACCCCATAGTAAGGACAACTCCAATATTGTCTACCCAGATTTCTTGAGGTAGATAAATCATCAAAGGAAAAATATGTCCATGTTTGCATCAAACCTCGACCAACTCATGATCTTCTTCTTGCTTACAAAGTCAACTCAAACTTATCTTAGCCATTAAAGTACCTTGATTAAGAAAACAAGATTTAAGAGAGGTTGAACAACACTTGAGGGAAGAAAAAATTATGAAAATGCCAACAAAATTAAGACAAGATAATCATCAATATAGAAAGAAATCGAAGGATTAAAAAGATTTAGTTACAAATTCTTCAAACAAATACTCTTCAATTTTGATTTTGAGAGACAAATTTGGGAATTAGGGTTTCCTAGTTTTGAGCTCCAAATTGGTTTATAAATAAGAATAGATCCGTTGAAAATTAAATATGATGTACTTTTAGTCGTTTACTTTTGTTATTTAATAGGCGGGAGCGCCTAAAATAAGTGTAACATATGCACCTTAGAATAGGGGTCGCGGGGAGGTAATAATATCATTTTTATATAGTTAAGGTGTGTAATAGGTCACATATAATTTAGGTGTGGCTTTGACTTTTCTTGTATAGTATGGGGTGGAAATTATGCCTTTTCCCTAACTAAAAACAATTTCATACTATGGGATTAGGTCCATAACCACTTCAAAAGTCACAAGTTTGGAAAAAATCACAATTCTCAAGTTCACTCGCCATATTTAAAGCATGAGTAATGCACAATAAAACCATATTTAAAGCATGAGTAATGCACAATAAAACCATGGGAAAATAATTAGTTGACCATTTTCGTCAAAACCCCCAATCATGTCAAAATCCTTACTTTTAATCACATAAATAACCATGAACATTCATACAATAGAGATATTAAGTTTAAGGGTAGAGTCACATGCCTAAAATATCAAGTTTCACGGAGAGAATTTAACTCTAGAACCCTTAGATGACAAACTTGATGAAACCCTAGCTTGACTTGCTTAAGGGAATTTAGAGAGCCTTTAGTAGTGTTTGAGAAGTTACTTAGATTTGTTTCTGAGTGATAATGACACCATAAAGGGGTTATAAAATGTGGGTTTCAATTAGGATAAGAGGGGAAATATCCAGGATGCTCTTAACTTAAAAGCTGAAAAAGTGCTGCCATTGACTACGGGTCAACCATTGACTCATAGCCACTCCTTACGAATCATCACCACGAATCGTGACCAAGACAGATTCACCAAGAAACCCTACACTACTGACCTTATGACTCAGTGACATAACTCGTAATGGGACCCTATGACTCATAGGGTCCATTCATAGTCAACTGTAAGACCCCGCAAAATCCTAAGCTCAACTTAGTTTTTTAAGCTTACTAAGGGGTCCCAGACTTGAAAAATTCTAGCTAAGTATTCAGACTTAGTGTCATTTTGACCTTCGTAAGTTGAAAACTCTAGTTCACGATATCTATGACCTGAAAATATCAATCTTTTGGTTAATTCATGATCAGGAATGTCAGTAGGTATATCCGAATGAGTTTTATATTTTTTGGACCTCATTTGAACCACGTTTGGGGATCAAAAATAATGTATCAATGCAATCTCAGCATGGCGCGTCGGCCATTCATTGATCAATATTTTCCTTGGCTCTCAGTGGCAATTTCTAGTAAACTGACGTGGACTCGATACGGCGTGTTGGCTATTGCATCGATGCCAATGACGCGGTGCGTCGACAGTTCAGTTTTTAGTCATTAAAAAGCCGCGTCCTTAAGGGTATTTGGGTCTTTTCCCACTTCCTTCAGCCACCAAAACATGAGATTAAGCCCCTTTAGAGGCTAAATTCATTCATTATTCTCAAATTTCTCAAGAACAAAAATCCTAGGGGGATCAATTTCAAATCAAGAACTCAAGAAACCACTACCAATCTTTTAGAATTCAGGCACTAAGGTATGTGAAGTGTTCATCCAAGGGTATCCTTCCACCCTTCGAGTCGAAGAAACTCTTTTAAAATTTAAGTTAATTGATTTCATGGATTTCTTGTTGGATCTTGAATGTATTCATGATTATGATGTTAATGGTTATATAACTCCATGATTTGTCTCAAGTTTCATGCTAACTAGTTAATTGTGATTTGAACTTTGTAAACTTCATGTTAAATTCTTGAGTTGCAAGTTGAATGTATAATTCATGATAGTACTACATGTGTATTGATAGGTGAAATAACCATGCTTCTTAAGTGTTTGTCAAAATGCCTATGTGAATTGACTAGCCCAAGCATAACATGCTATTATGTGAATTTAATCTTGCACATGCCCAATGTATATCAACTGTTTGACAGAAATGCCTAAGTGAATGTATTGTTAGTAAGCTAGTACCATTCTTCCACTAAAGTCATACAGTGATTTTCTTTTCATGCTATTAAGTCCTGGGGGTATTTAAAGCCAGTGTGAGTTATAGAATAGTATTCAACCATGTCAGAATCAGTAAAATTCAGCCAATTATAGAACTCAGGGAAACTCAGTAGTACTCAATCAATTAACAGAATTTAGTAGTATTCCATCAGTCCATGGAACTCAGTTAACTCAGTTCAGTTTAGTTAAATGGTATGATTAGTAACAGTTCAGTACAACTTAGAACAGTTTAGAAATCAGTCCAGGGTCTATTCCATTAGGAGTAGGATTCAGCACCGAGTGAACCTAAGGATGGGGACTCACCTGCCAGTAGAGGGTGTGATCCTTAGAAGTAGTCCTTATGTTCCATAACTATGTAGCCAGCGTAAGTTGATACATCAACCTCCTAGTTGAGAGTTGATGAGGTGATCTACCTGCCAGTTGAGAGTACCACCATTCTCCTTCAAAGCACCTACCAGATGAGGGTGACTCAACTTTTCTTTACTCATGGCATAGTACTGACACCCTTCCAGTTAGGGTTATAGGTTGGACCCCAATCAATTCAGAGAGGCATGTCGGTTAGATGATTACTTCCTGCAATCTTAGTTTCAGTTTTAGTCTTAGAATAGAACTCAGTTCAGTTTTACAGATTTAGGACTGTCAAATATAGTCACTCAATTTAGTACGGAACTCGGTATTGTTCTACAGAATCAAGACTATCAGATACAGTCATTCAATAATTAGTAATTCAGTATCAGTATACTCAGATATCAGTTTATCAATATTCAGAGGTAGTATTCAGTATTATCACAATCTTAGTTACAATTTACGTATCCATACATGTACTCTTATTCAGTTATATTCATATTATTCAGTCAGTATTGTTCACGCCTATGAACCCATGCATTTCAACCTACCTCACTTATCATACCAGTACATTCAAAGTACTGACACATACTTTTCTCTTATGCTATGATGTTTTATATCAAAGGTTCAGATGCAGGGGCTCCTGAGCATCCTTAGCAGTTTAGAACTTTAGCAGTCAGAGTTAGTGGTGTGTCTTTATAGTTCTAGGACATAATTATTACTTTAGCATTTCATTTTATTTTAGTAGCCGGAGTTATTCGGGGACTTATCCCATCAACTCCATATTTCAGACAGTTTAGAGGCTTTTCAGATAGATGTTTTCAGTTTTGGTATCGTTATACCTATTTAGTTTTATTACAGTATTGAACCTTATGGAATATTTTCTACCTAATTTCTACATAAGTATAGTGTTATAATTCAGTTATTATAGCATCTACTAGTCATGGGTTAGCTTGAAGTCCTTTGAGATTATGAGCACTGTATTGCATCCGAGGTACAGACTCAGGACGTTACAAACTTGGTATCAGATCCAAGGTTCAATAGAGTCCTAGGAAGTTTGAAAGTTGCATCTAGTAGAGTCTTGTGCATGGGTGTGTATCGCACCATACTTATGGATAGGAGACTATAAGGAGTTTTAGGAAAAGTTTCCCTTCTTTCAGTATTCATGTCGTGCGGGTGAGCATGAGCTTCATTTAAAATCCCTATTTAATCCAAATTTCTCTT
Source organism: Capsicum baccatum var. pendulum (assembly GCA_030864225.1). Taxonomy (NCBI): domain Eukaryota; kingdom Viridiplantae; phylum Streptophyta; class Magnoliopsida; order Solanales; family Solanaceae; genus Capsicum; species Capsicum baccatum. The sequence goes on from CM061551.1 coordinate 104,164,213, forward strand.
TCATTTATAGAATATACCTCTAAAAAGGACTATGAGAAGAGGAATAGGAGACCATCCAGAACCCCAGCCCATCCTTCCAGATCTTCTGGATGAACATGTCTCCCACGCGAAGTTCAGAGCAGCTTTCACCACCCTAGCTCATTTTTTGGCAGCCTTGAATGAATGTCTAGCTGCTATTCTAGAAAACCTAGTGGCCAATTCTACTGCATCCAGGATTTGGGATTTCACCAGAATGAACCCTGCATCTTTTACTGGGTCTAAGTAAGATGAGGACCCTTAAGAGTTTCTTGATTAGGTGAAAAAAGTTACAGATATTATGGGAGTGACTGCTACTGAGAGCACTGAGTTATCCGCATATCAATTGTAGGATGTGGCCTACTCATGGTTCAAATAGTGGAAAATAGAAAGAGCTGTAGATGCAAGATCCATAGAATGGGAGGAGTTTGCCACAACTTTTTTGGATAGGTTCTTCCTATTGGAGTTGAAAGAAGTAAAGGTTTTGGAGTTTATAAATCTGAAGTAGGGCAACATGACAGTGAAAAAGTATTCTCTCAAGTTTACTCAATTAGTCAGATACACTCCTCATGTGGTAGAAGATAGTAGATCTAAGATGAGTAAGTACGTGTCTAGCATGTCTAATAGTGTGGTCAAAGAGTGTAGGATCACAATGTTAATTAAGGATATAGACATATCTAGGCTTGTGGTCCATGCTCAGCAGATAAATGAGGCTAAGAATAGATAGAAAGAGAGGGATAACAAGAAAGCGAGAACATGTAGTTTCAACTTTGCTCAGCCTAAGTCAGAGGGTGGGAATCATTCTCAGTTTTGCCCAAAATCCTTAGTTCTAGCTCCATCCTCAACCAGTGTTCCAGTGCCAAAATTTTGATATAGCTATAGAGATAGGGCACCAGGTCCTACAGCCCAGGGCAGTGTCAGCAGTGCCCGAACCAATCCCCTTTGTAAAAAATATAGCCAAAATCACCAGGGTGTCTATAGAACGGGTAGTAATGTGTGTTTTGGGTATGGCAAGCTAGGCCATAGAGTCAGAGATTGTCCCCAAATAGGTTCTCAAGGTTAGTATAACCATCCCCAGCTCAGTTTGGTCGCCCTAATTAGCAGGGTGCTGCTTCCAGTGTCATCAGTGGGCAGTGCCCAAACAGACTCTATGCTCTTCAGTCTCTACAGGATCAGGAAAGTTCTCTTGATATGGTCACTATTACGTTACAAGTTTTCCATTTACATATTTATGCTTTGCTAGATCTAGGATCTTCGTTGTCCTTTGTTACTCCGTATATAGCCATTGATGTTGGAGTCAGTCTTGATATTCTAGCAGAGCCTTTCTTAGTCTCTAATCAGTTGGTAAATCTATCATAGCCCGGTGGGTATACAGGAACTGTCTGGTTATGATATCTAAGAAAGTCACTTCAGCAGACTTAGTTGAATTAGAGATGACTGATTTTGATGTTATTCTCGGCATGGATTGGCTACATTCCTGCTATGCCTTAGTCGACTGTAGAAATATTTTTAGTTTCTAAATGAACCCATCCTTGAGAGGAGGGGTAGTACTTCAGCACTTAGAGGTTAGCTTATTTCTTACCTTCGGGTGAGAAAAATGATATCTAAGGGGTGTGTCTACCATCTCGTTCGAGTCCAGGACTCTAGTTCAGAAACCCCTACTCTTGATCAGTGTCAATAGCATGTGAATTCCCAGATGTATTTACCAAAGATCTTCTCGAAGTTCCTCCCAAAAAGGGAAATTAACTTTGGAATAGACCTTCTTCTAGACACTCAACCCATATCTATTCCGCCATACAGAATAGCTCTAGCAAAACTCAAGGAACTAAAAGAATATTTAAAAGATCTTCTAGATAAGGGATTTATCAGACCCAGTGTGTCCCCGTGAGGTGCACCAATTTTATTCATGCATAAGAAAGACGGTTCTCTCAGAATGTGTATTGACTGACATCAGCTAAATAAAGTCCCGGTCAAGAATAAGTATCCACTTCCCAAAATCGATGACTTATTTGACCAACTTCAGGGTGCTAGTTACTTTTCTAAGATAGACCTCAATCAGCCTATCATCAGCTCAGAGTCATAGAATGTGACATCCTAAAGATAGCTTTCAGAACTCATTATGGTCACTTTGAATTCTTAGTCATGTCCTTTGGTCTTACCAATGCCCCTATAGCCTTCATAGACTTGATGAACCGTGTGTTCAAGCAGTACTTGGACATGTTTGTCATAGTCTTCATAGATGACATTCTTGTCTACTCCCGCAGTAATCATGATCAAGCAGACCATCTCAAAATAGTATTACAGACTCTCAGAAACCATCAACTATTCTCCAAATTCAGCAAGTGCAAATTTTGGCTAAGGTCAGTAGCTTTCCTTGGCCATATCATTTTTGGTGATGGCATTAGAGTTGATCCCTAAAAGATTGAAGCAGTGAGAAACTGGCCTAGACCCATCTCTCTATTTGATATCTGGATTTTCTTAGGCTTGGCTGGCTATTATCGATGGTTTGTTGAGGGTTTTTCATCTATTGAATCCCCTATGTCCAGATTGACTCAGAAGAAATTCAAATTTCAGTGGTCAGATTCTTGTGAGAACAGTTTTCAGGAGTTGAAGACGAGACTTTCTATAGCTCTAATTTTGACCCTACCAGATGGTTCAGATGGGTTTTTGGTATATTGTGATGCCTCTAGAGTCGGTTTGAGGTGTGTTCTGATGTATAAAGGTAAGGTCATATCCTACACCTATAGACATCTTATTCCCCATGAAAAGAACTATCCTACTCATGATCTTGAGTTAGAAGTAGTAGTATTTGCCTTACAGATTTGGAGGCACTATTTATATGCTGTGAACGTTGATGTGTTCACAGACCATAAGAGCCTACATTATGTATTCTTTTATAAAGATTTAAACCTCTGTCAGAGAAGGTTGTTGGAGTTGTTGAAAGACTATGACATGAGTGTCCTGTATCATCCGAGTAAAGCTAATATAGTGGATGATTCTCTCAGTAGGATGTCTATGGGTTGTGTTGATCATGTGGAGGATGGTAAGAATAAATTAGCTTAAGAAGTTCATCAGCTTGCCCGACTAGGTGTTCGATTAGTCGATTCTTCAGAATGTAGTGTATGGGTGCAAAGTAGTTCAGAATCATCCCTAGTTTCTGAGCTAAAGGAAAAGTAGGATAGGGATCCCAGTCTAGCTAAGTTAAAGAAATCAGTCAGAGATCAGAATGTAGAGGTCTTCTCCCAAGAGGGAGATGGTGTGTTGTGTTACCAGGGTCGGCTATGTATGCTAGGTGTAGATGATTTGAGACAACGAATTCTTGCAAAAGTGCATGGTGCGCGCTACTCTATTCATCCAGGGGCTACTAAGATGTAAGGTGATTTGCGGGAGATATATTAGTGGAGTGGGATAAAGAGAGACATTGTAGAGTTTCTGGCTAAGTGCTCAACATGTCAGCATGTTAATATTGAGCATTAAAAGCCAAGTGAATTGATACAGGAGTTCAATATTCCCACCTGGAAGTGGGAAGAAGTGAACATGGACTTTTTGATGGGTTTGCCTCTAACTCGTCGCCAGCATGATTCTGTTTGGTTCATTGTAGATATGATGACCAAATCAGCTTATTTCCTACCATTCCATACATCTTATTTAGTCGAGGATAATGCCAAAAGCTATATTAGGGAGTTTATCAGATTGCATGGTGTTCCATTGTCCATTATCTCAGATAGAGGTACCTAGTTTACCTCTTATTTCTGGAAGGTATTTTAAAAGGATCTTGGTACCCGAGTTCACCTCAGTATAGCCTTTCATCCTCAGACAGATAGTTAAGTAAAAAGGACCATTTAGACTTTAGAAGATATGCTGCGAGCGTTTGCGATAGACTTTAAAGGTAGTTGGGATAACCACTTGCCTTTGATTGAATTAGCATATAACAACAGCTATCATTCCAGTATTCAGATAGCTACATTTGAGGTGCTTTATGGGAGAAGATGTAGATCTCCATTGGTTGGTTTGAAGTGGGTGAGGCTGTAGTGGTAGGGCTTGACTTGGTATTTGATACCTTAAAGAAAGTTCAGCTGATAAAGAAAAGGCTTAAGACAGCTCAGAGCCGACAAAAATCATACGAAGATATACGCAGAAAGGATCTTGATTTTGAGATTAGTGATTTTGTGTATTTGAAAATCTCTCCTATGAAAAAGGTAAAGAGGTTTGGTAAGAAGGGGAAACACAGTCCCCGATATGTCGGTCCTTACCAAATTCTCATCCATTTTGGAAAGGTAGCTTATGATCTTGAGTTTCCTTCAGACTTAGCTTCAGTGCATTCAGTGTTCCATGTCTCCTTGCTTAAGAAATGCATAGGTGACCTAGTAGTCGTAGTCCCTAAGAGGGCATAGATATTCAGAACAACCTCTCTTATGAAGAGACTCCCGTTGAAATCCTTGATTATCAGATTCATAGACTGAGGAACAAAGAAGTCCCTCTAGTCAAAGTTTGTTGGAGGAATTAGTCCGTTGAGGGAGCTACTTGGAAGGCAGAAGAAAATATGCAGACCAAGTATCCTCACCTCTTCTCTGTAAACTGAGACTCACCCCAATGTAATAGTTTTTCTTTGAATTACTCAGTCTCATTTTCAGATATAGCTACCAACTTGGTATCAATTAATGTTGCATACTCAGTCATGCATTCACAAATCAGTTCAGTCATGTACTCATGCATCAGACATGCATGTTCAGTAAATAAACTTAGCTTATCAGTAATCCCAATCATGCATTCATGAATCATGTTTAGCTATACACTCATGTATCAGCTATGCTTGTTTAGTATGATAATTTAGTATATCAATAATTTCAATCATAAAATCATGCTTCAGTTGTGCATGTTCAGTGTCTAAGTCCAGTCTATCAGTATTCTCAATTTAATCAGTCTCATTCGAGGATGAATGTTCCCAAGGGAGAGATATTGTAAGACCCCGTAAAATCCTAAGCTCAACTCAGTAATTTAAGCTTGCTAAAGGTTCCCATACTTAGAAAATTCTAGCTAAGTATTAAGACTTAGTGTCATTTTGGCCTTCGTAAGTTGGTAACTCTAGTTCACGACCTCTATGACCTTAAAATTTCAATCTTTAGATTAATTCATGATCAGAAATATTAGTAGATATTTTCGGACAAGTTTTGTATTTTTCGAACCTCGTTTGAACCATGTTTGGGAATTCAAAACATTGCATCGACACTATCTCTGAACGACGCGTCAGCCATCGCATCGATCAATATTTTCCTTGGATCTTAGTGGAAATTTCTAGTGAACTAATGCAGACTCGACATGATGCATTGGCTATCGCATCGATGCCAATGATGCGGTGCGTTAGTCTGCGCATCGACATTTTGATTTTCAGTTATTAAAAATTCACGTCCTTAGGGGTATTTGGGTCTTTTCCCATATCCTTTAACCTCCAAAATACGAGATTAAGACCCTTTAGAGGCTAAATTCATTCCTTATTCTCAAATTTCTCAAGAACAAAAACCCTAGGGGGATCAATTTCAAATCAAGAACTCAAGAAACCACCACCAATCTTTCAGAATTTAGGAACTAAGGTATGTGAAGTGTTCATCCAAGGGTATCCTTCCACCCTTGGAGTCGGATAAACTCTTTTAAAATTTAAGTTAATTGATTTCATGGATTTCTTGTTGGATCTTGAATGTATTCATGATTATGGTGTTAATGGTGATCTAACTCCATGATTTGTCCCAAGTTTTATGCAACCTAGTTAATTGTAAGTTGAACTTTGTGAACTTTATGTTAAACTCTTGAGTTGCAAGTTGAATGTATAATTCATGATAGTACTACATGTGTATTGATAGGTGAAATACCCATGATTCTCAAGTGTTTGTCAAAATGCCTATGTGAATTGATTAGCCAAAGCATAACATGCTATTATGTGAATTTAATCTTGCACATGCCCAATGTATTTCAAGTGTTTGACAGAAATGCCTAAGTGAATGTATTGTTAGTAAGATAGTACCATTCTGCCACTAAAGTCATGCACTAATTTTCTTTTCATGCTTATGAGTCCTAAGGGTATTTAATACCCGATAATTTAGCTATATACCTAGAGCCAGGTTTATTTACAGAATAGTATTTAGCCATGTCACGATCAGTAGAATTTAATCTATTACAGATTTCAGGGAAACTCAGTAGTACCTAGTCAGTTAACAGAATTCAGTAGTATTCCATCAGTCCATGGAACTCATTGAACTAGTTCAATTCAGTTAAACAGTATGATTAGTAACAGTTCAGTTTAGCTTAGAACAATTTTGAAATCAGTCCAAGGTTTATTCAGTTAGGGTAGGATTCAGCACTGAGTTAACCTAAGGATGGGGACTCACCTGCCAGTAGAGGGTGTTATCCTTAGAAGCAGTCCTTGTGTTCTAGAACTATGTAGCCAGCGTAGGTTGAGACATCTACCTTCCAGTTGAGGGTTGATGAGGTGATCTACCTGCCAGTTGAGGGTACCACCATTCTCGTTCATAGCACCTGCCCGATGAGGGTGACATAAATTTTCTTTACCCATGGAATGGTACTGACACCCTTCTAGCTGGGGTTACAGGTTGGACCCTAATCAGTCCAAAGAGGGGCATATTGGTTAGATGATTACTTCCCACAATCTTAATTTCAGTTCCAGTCTAAGAATAGAACTTAGTTCAGTTCTAGAAATTCAAGACTGTCAAATACAGTCACTCAGTTTAGTACAGAACTCAGTATAGTTCCAGAGAAATAAGACTGTCAGATACAGTCTTTTAGTTATCAGTAATTCAGTATTACTGTACTCAAATATCAGTTAATCAGTATTCAGACCCAGTATTTAGTGTTATCATGATCTCAGTTATAGTTTACATATCTATGCATGCACTCTCATTTAATTATATTCATGTTATTCAGTCAGTACTGTTCATGCCTATGAACCCATGCATTTCAGCCTACCTCACTTAGCATACCATTACATTCAAAGTATTGATGCATACTTTTCTCTTGTGCTATGATATTTTATATCATAGGTTCAGAAGCACGGGCTCCCAAGCACCCTTAGCAGTTCAAAACTTGAGCAGTCAGAGTTAGTGGTGAGTCCTCATAGTTCGAGGACATGATTATTATTTCAGCATTTCAGTTTATTTCAGTAGCTGGATTTAGTTGGGGATTTGTCCCATCAACTCCATATTTTAGACAGTTTAGAGGCTTTTCAAACTAGAGTATTTTCAGACAGATGTTTTCAGTTTTGGTATTGTTATACCGTACTTAGTTTTATTATAGTATTATACGTTATGACATATTTATCACCTAATTTATGTATAATTGAAGTATTATTATTCAGTTATTGCAGCAGGTACCAATCGTGGGTTAGATTGTGGTCCTTTGGGATTATGAGCACCGTGTAGCATCTGGGGTACAAACTCGGGGCATTACATCCACACAGAACCCATATTGGGGTATGAACTAGGCACCCTACAATTTACACTTAACGACTCATAACATATCCTTGTGGCTCTTAGTGATACACTCGCACTCAGAGAAGAATCTAGTCATAAACTTACTGATTTGGTTATGACTCATTCCAATGACCCGTCAGGACACCCTATGACTCGTAGGCCAATCGTAACCATGGCAATGAGTAAGAAATTCCAAGAATTTCCAAGGACCAAAAACCTATGGCATTACATACTCCCTTGTTAGGATAATTCATCCTCGAATGATAGGACAAGGCATTTATTAGCATGCCTTAAATCCATATTACACTATTCTTACCTTTGAAATAGAAAACTAAAACACCAAAGAATTTATAATTTTTACTTTAACAAAGACAAAAAATAAAATGTTAAGGAATTACGCATACCTCAAGCACGATTACCAGAAATAGGGAATAAGAATGGATACATGGACTTCATGTTTTGCTTGACTTCCCAAGTAGCTTCCTCAACCTTTTGGTTCCATCAAAGAACCTTCACCAAAGCCATGTCCTTAGTCCTCAATCAACAGACTTGCCGATCTAAGATTTCCACCGGAACTTCTTCATAGGACAAGGAATCTGAAATATATACCTTTCTAAAGAAAGAACCGTTGAAGGATCATCCATGCACTTTATCTACATCGAAACATAAAACATCGGGTGAACGGAGTCCAAATCAGAAGGCAACTCCAATTCATAGCTTCAAAACCAAGTAAGGACCGACATAACGGTGACTGAGCATCCTTGTCTTCCCAAATCACATCACTTCTTACATGGGAGATACCTTTAGGAAAACCTAATCTCCTACCTCAAATTCTAATTTTCTTTGTCTCACGTTAGTATAGGACTTTTTTGCAACTTTGGGCAGTCTTAAACCTATCCCAAATCATCTTCACCTTTTCTATCACTTGGAAAACCAACTCCGGGCCAAACATCTCAGCCTCACCAACTTCAAACCACCCGATAGGAGATCTACATCTCCTATAGTACAAGGCCTCAAAAGGATCCATACCAATGCTATAGTGATAACTATTGTTGTAAGCAAACTTTATGAGTGGCAAGTGGTCAACCCAACTACCACTATAGTTGATGTGCCATAGAAATATAGCACTTTCGATGCTTAAAATGAGGAAAGATACAAGTTTTAGAGGTTATTTTGTTAGCTATGATGACTTTTGGGTATGTTTTGTAGGAAATCATATTTCAGATTATAAGCTCGTGAAATGGTAAAAAAGATGTTTTTGGCTATTTTTGCAGCAATTATGAATATTTGGGATGTTTTCCATCTTGTTAGTGATCAAAGAATTTTTTAAAATCGAAGAAGAGATAAAAATATGATTTCCAGCATCTACTAAGTCAATATGTGGCCACATGTAGGACCTACAGACCGCATGTAGGCAAAGCAAGTACCAGAAGTCCAAAATTCAGAGAGCTGAACTTGTAAGAATTTTTGCTCTTGGTACCTGCGGTTTGTACCTATGACTTAGGCTAGGTTCGCAGGTACTACCTGTACCTGATGCTAATCGCAAGTACATACCACATGTTGCCACCAACACGATTTTCTCTTATTTCGTTTGGGCTTTGGTTTTATGGTTTCCTCATGTACTATAAATACCCTTTATGTATTTTTAGTAGGAGTAACACACTTTTGATATTTACAAACATATTTGATTCCAAGATCCAATTATGAACTTGGGATTATATTGTATTGACTTCAATTGATTAATTCAGTAACGATTGTGGCTTCTTACAATTTCAATCGTTGTGATTTTTTCTATGCTTTTAACTATGAATGATATTGATTTCTTCATAAGTATGAGAGGCTAAAAGCCATAGCTAGAGTTGTGGAAACCCTGGCAGACAGACGAAGTAAAAAAAGTGTGATTTTTGAATTGAATCATTACCCATGACATGGATTGCATTATCTTCATTATAATAGATTTCTGTAAGACCCCGCAAAGTTTTCTCGTAGTTTGAACCTTGAAATATATTGAATAAAGTGTAATTCAGGCCCTAAGAGATTAAGAAAAGACTTCCTAAGTGATTAATGTTTTAATATTGTGGAATTTTACTAAAAATGACTTCCTATAGTGTGGGAAATTGAGTTTGATTTCCAATGATATCAATTTCATCAAAATCCAATATCGGGGTGAGAAGTTATAGCCATTTTACTAAACGATGTTGGAATTGCCCGAGTTTGATGAATGATTCGATGAACCGTCAAGTCTGTGATGGACTATTGATCATCCCATCGAAACCATGGCAGTGACCCCTATTTCTGGCAAGCGTATGACAGCCAAAATGACAGATCGCTAAATTTTTTATGGACCGTCACTTTGACCGTCGCCCTAAGGTAGTGTGGCCTCATCCTGACCATAGATCGATGGTAAATCGATGGACCATCAAACTTTCGATGGACCGTCGATTAGACCATTGCATCAAGGCAGTACATTCAACTTTTTGCCTTCATTCGACGGACGATCCGACGGATCGTCAATTCGACCATCGCAGACCCCGATCAACAATTTTAAACCCGTTTTTAAAAGGATATTTAGGTATTTTCCCACCCTTTGAATCCCTTATATATAAACTAGGTGATCAGCTGGCTTCATTGTCTCATCTCTCATACTAAGGGGATAGGTTTTTCTTCTCCAAATCAAATCAAAACAAGAATTCTTCCCCTAGAAACCTAAGAACTCACCATAGATTGTGCTAGTGAGTGGAGGATTGAATCTCCCAAGTTCAAAGTCTTCAAGAACACTTTCTCAAGAGTGAGAAGAGAAAGCTTAGAGAAAAATTATTTGTCCAACTTCTTAATCTAAGCTATGTGGAGTTTTGAACAAGGGTAACCCTTTCACCCTTGTGCCCAAAAGGCTTATTTACATCATGATTTTTCCTGAAATCTATGAGGTTTTTCATGAATTTGAATTGGGGTTTTTCGCCCATTGTTATTGAATGCATTATCTTGATATTTACCATGAATTGAAAGTCAAATGGCATGATTTCCTGTATGTTTTCTTGAGAAATTATAGTTGGGTAATAACCCCATGATTTTACTCCTTGAGAAGCTAATATTTGCAATGTTTGAGATATCGAAGCATATGACTATATTGAGATTTTGAGATAAATTGCTGAAATTCCCAGTTTCCACATGGTTTATGAATCTATATGCTATATATTATGCTTTTGATGAGCTTTAACTTGAGATTGAACTATGGGCTAGTACGCCCTATTTGAGACTTGTGAATGTATGAACTCTTGGGTTATAAGCACCCATGATTTGAGCATTTTGAGATGATTGAGATATGAATTGACCTAATGGTTTGGGAGCTTTAAAATCCACTTCACTATATGAGATTTATTGATGTGATTACTGGGTTCGTGGTGAACCATGAGATTATTCTAAAAGCGGATTTTATAAGATGAGCACAGATAATCTAAAGGGAGTAGTATTTAGCACCGAGCGGGTAAGTCACTATGGTTTCTTACCCCAAAACTACATGCCACCGTAGGTTGGGCCTGAGGCTGAGATTATAATGATTATGATTGGGCCCGAGGCCAAGTTTTATTTAGTGATCACTAGACCTAGGTTATACTCCCTGGCAAGAGTGTGACACTCCTCTTTAATGTGGGATCTCATCCTTAGGAGGACAAAATGTTGGACTCCATGTAGCTCACATAGTTTATGTCGATTATGAGAAACTCCCTTTCCCTTTTCAACTTGAAATTAGCTACCTCTTTGCAAACTAAGGTATTTTCCCTCCTATGAACTATTTTTACTAAATTAGAGTATTTTTTGCCTTGAGATAGATAATTTCTCCTAAAGCTTGAAATGAGATATTTTCCTAACTTGCATGATATGCCTCTACGTATGTTCTAAATTATCATGTGGTCATATTTCTAGTATTTGAGTTTGAAGAGATATAAAATCTTAAACATTAAAAGTTGTTTTACCCACCATAGGATATATGCATGAGTTGATGGTACTGTCTAAAGTCCTTTTTGCCTTGAGTGTTAAGAATAAGAGAAGATTCCCGACTTTGAGGTTGAAGAACAATGACTCACGAGATTTACGTAATATGCCTCTTCTCATATAATTTATGAACTTTACATTTCATACATATTCAAGACATGTGAGTCATCTCATATTGCATACATAATTTGAATGAAGAAAATTGATACTGTTTTATATACATGCATTCACCCCTGCATACTCAGTAAATTCCCAAGTACTGATCCACATATATGTCTATGTGCTACATTGTCTCATAATGTAGGTTCAGGTGATCAGTCCCAGCCTCTCCCATGATCTCCGAGTACCTCGCGTACATTTTCTATAGTGGTGAGTCCTCTTGGTTTAAGGACCAATCTTTAGATATTCCAGTGACTGAAAGACTATGTTATTACCTTTAGTCTATCCCGAGCCAGTTAGGGGACTGTCCCATCGACTCTCTAGATTATGGATTTGTAGAGGCTTTGTCATACTATTTAGTAGATTATGATTTTGTTGGGATTTCATTATCATGACCATTTGGACCGTGTACCCCTTATTTCCCTTATTCCCTTCTATGAACATGGACGTGCTAGTGTTTGAATTTAAATTTTCTCCTTGAATTAAGGGTTATTAGCAGGAACCGGCTCTATGGGTTAGCTTGGGGCTACTTATAGTCCTAGGTACTATATGACATCTCGAGAGGCAATTTTGAGTCATTACAAAGTGGTATCAGAGCCAGGTTTCTAAGGAGTCCTAGGGAGTCTGACACACCGCATTGAGTAGAGTCTTGCTCATTGGTGTGTAGTGCGCCACATCTATGGGCTGCTACGAGACATTTTAGGAAAAGTTGTGTCTTTTTTTAAGATTCTATCGTGCCTTCGGTTGTCTCCTCCTTATCTTATGATCTGTGCTTCTCTATTTTTAGATAATTCCTCTCCGAAGGGTGAATGTTTGCAGGAACAATGATGAGCAACCCCCACCCATTGATCCTCTAAATGAGATGGTGTCCCATACTGAATTTAGGTCGGCCTTTTAGGTGTTGGCCCAAGCGATCACTGCTAATGTTCAGGCCAATAACTGAGACCCAACTTCAAATCAGTAGGGAGGCGATTTAGCTACAGCTAGAATTCATAACTTTCTATGGAAGAACCCACCTGAGTTCTATAGGTCGGGAACTGATGAGGACCCACAACTATACTTGGAGGAGGTAAGGAAGATCACTTACGTGATGCATGTCTCAGAAGAAGAAAGTGTTGATTTAGCATTTTACAGATTAAAAGACATTACTTATGATTAGGTTGTGTCATAGAGAAAGGTTAGAGATGAAGATGCTGCTCTTGTGACTTGGCAAGTATTCTAAGATATATTCTTAGACTAATTCTTTTCGCTTGAGATGAGGAAGGCCAAGATTGAGGAGTTCATGAACTTGAGGCAGGGCTCTATGATTGTTAAAAAGTACTGCTTGAAGTTTAGTCAGTTGGTCAAGTACGCTCCTGATTTGATCTCCAACTCCCGGGCTTGTATGAGTAAATTTGTGACTGATGTTTCTGGGTTGGTGCTAAAGGAGTGTCGGATCGTGATGTTGAATAGGGATATGGATCTAGCTAGGTTGATAATTCATGCCCAAAAGATAGAGGTGGATAAGCTTAGGAAGAGAGAAAGGATGAGGGGTAGCAAGAGGGCAAGATCTGACCAACATGAGTTTAGTCGACCTAGGTTCCATGGAGGGAACAACCCTCAGTTTCAAAGACATTCGTCAACTCCAGTGCCTTCATCAGCTAGCGCTCCCACGCCTAAAGGTAGGCCGGAGCAAGGGGTAGGCCTTTCATGTCTGGATCAAAGAACAATATTGGTAATCGGCCCCTTCATCCTTATTGTGCTAAATATGGTAGGAATCATCTTGAGAAGTGTTTTGGTGATGCAAGGGGTTGTTTTGGTTGTGGAAAGCAGGACCACAGACTTTGAGATTGCCCTCATGTCAGACAAGGGAATGAATATGCTCGACCTCCGACACCGGATACTAGTGCACCAACTCATATACCTTTTCCCTCCCCTATTCAGGGCGTTTCTACTAGCACTGCTAGCATTCAGTGCCAGAATAGATTCTATGCTTTGCCATCCAGTTGGGAGAAAGAGAAATCCCCTGATATTGTTACTGGTATGCTTTGAGTCTTTTGTCTTGATGTTTATGTGTTGTTGGACCCCGGGTCAAATCTCTCTTATGTGATCCCACTTGTGGCTGTGAATTTCAAAAGGGGCCCCAAAAGGATTCCCAAGCCTTTCCTAGTTTCTACACCAGTTAGAGAGTCAGTTGTTGCTATAAAAGTGCATAGAGATTGCCCTATCACTGTGATTCATAGAGTCATACTTGTGGATTGATAGAGTTAGACATATTAGATTTTGACCTTATTCTGGCTATAGATTGGCTTCATTCTTGCTATGCATCTACAGATTGTTGTACCTGCGTAGCTAAGTTTCAGTTTCCTGACAAACTAGTGTTTGAGTGGTCCGAGAGTTTGGTATCTCCCAAAAGTCATTTCATCTCCTACATCAAAGCCAGAAAGCTAATATCCAAAGGTTGCATCTATCACCTAGTTAGAGTCAAAGATACTCAGTCTGAAACTCCTACTATTCAGTTAGTCAATGTTGCTAATGAGTTCCCAGATGTCTTTCTGGAAGATCTCCAAGGGGTACCTCCCGATAGAGAGATAGAGTTCGGAGTTGATCTTCTTCCCGACATTCGGCCTATTTTTATTGCCATTACCGTCTGGCACTTGTCGATCTCAAAAAGCTAATAAAGCAACTCAAAGATCTTCTAGATAAAGGTTTCATTAGGCCTAACATTTCTCATTGGGGCACACCTGTTTTATTCGTGCGAAAGAAGGATGGATCCTTGCGTATGTGTATTAACTACCATCAACTGAATAAGGTCACAATTGGAAATAGGTATCATTTTCTAAGAATTGATAACCTGTTTGATCAGTTGCAAAGTGCAAGTTATTTTTCCAAGATAGACCGCTATCATCAACTTAAGGTTAGGAAGTGTGATATTCCAAAGACTACCTTCCAAACCCGCTATGATCACTTTAAGTTCCTACTCATGTCCTTCGGGCTAACTAGTGCCCCGGCTGCTTTTATGGACCTTATGAATCGAGTGTTCAAGTAATATCTTGATATGTTTGTCATCATCTTCATAGATGACATCCTTGTATATTCCTGTGATGATAATGAACATGCACAACACCTTAGAATTATCTTGCAAACTCTTAGAGACCATCAGTTATTTGTCAAATTTAGTAAGTATGAATTTTGGATAAGGTCTGTAGCCTTTCTAGGTCATGTTGTATCAACTGAGGGTATTAGAGTTGATCCCCAAAAGACCAAAGATGTTAGAAATTGGCCTAGACCTATCTCCCCATCCGACATTAAGAGTTTCTTGGGTCTAGCTGGGTATTACCATTATTTTGTTTGGGGTTTTTCTTCTCTTGCATCTCCTATGACCCGATTGACCTAAAAGAATGTTAAATTCTGGCGGTCCGAGTCCTGTGAGAAGAGTTTTCAGAAGCTGAAGACTCAGCTCACTTCAGCCCCTATGTTGATTTTTCCTGATGGTTCTGATGGTTTTGTGGTATATTGGGATACCTCTGGAGTTGGTTTGGGATATGTTTTGATGCAGAGAGGTAAGGTTATGTCCTATGCCTCTAGACAGTTGAAATCGCATGAAAAGAATCACCCGACCCATGACCTTGAGCTAGCTGTTGTGGTCTTTGCTTTGAAAATTTAGAGACACTATCTTTATGGTGTCCATGTGGATGTGTTTACTGATCATAAGAGCCTGCAGTATGTGTTCACCCAGAAGGAGTTGAATCTTAGGAAGAGGAGGTGGTTGGAGTTGTTGAAAGATTATTATATGAGTGTGTTGTATCACCCGAGCAACGCCAATGTAGTGGGGGACGCCCTTAGCAGATTGTCCATAGGTAGTATTGCGTATATAGGTGAAGGTAAGAAAGAGTTGGCTCGTGATGTTCACTATTTGGCTAGGTTGGGTGTTAGGTTTCTTGATTCAGCAGAGGAGAGTATATTGGTACAGAGTAGTTCTGACTCCTCTTTAGTCTCAGATGTGAAGGAGAAGCAGGATAGGGATCCTAGTTCAGTCAAACTGAAGGAGTCAGTTAAGGACCAAAAGGTTGACGTTTTCTCCCAAGGGAGAGATTGTGTGTTGAGTTTGCATGGTAGGTTGTGTGTACCGTGTGCTAATGATTTGAGGTAGAGGGTTTTTGCTGAAGTGCATGGCACACGTTATTCCATTCACCCCAGCACTACTAAAATGTACCGCAACTTGCGGGAAATCTATTCATGGAACGGTATGAAGAAGGACATAGCCGAGTTTGTAAGGAGGTGTACAACGTGTTAATACGTTAAGGTAGAGCACCAAAGAACTGGTGGCATGATGCAAGAGTTTAGTATACCCACTTGGAAGTGGGAAGCGGTGAATATAGACTTCGTGACCGGATTGCCTTTTTTACGTTATCATCATGACTCTATTTGGGTTGTTTTGGATAGGTTGACAAAGTCCGCACATTTCTTGCCCGTGCATACTTCTTATACGGATGAGGATTATGCTAGATTGTATATCCGGGAGTTGGTCAGGATGCATGGAGTCCCCTTGTCTATCATTTCGGATAGGGCTACCTAATTTACTGCTCAGTTTTGGAAGGTGTTTCAGCAGGGTCTTAGTACCCAAGTTCTCTTGAGTTTCACGTTTCTCCCGTAGATAGATGGTCAGGCTGAGAGGACCATTCAGACCCTAGAGGATATGTTGAGGGCGTGTTATCTTGATTTCAAAGGTAGTTGGGATGAGTATTTTTCATTGATTGAGCTTGCCTATAATAATAGTTTCCATGCTAGCATTGAGATGGCACCGTTTGAGGCCTTGTATGATAGGAGGTGTAGATTGCTGATAGGTTGGTTTGAAGTGGGTGAGGCAGCCACGATTTTACCCAATGCAGTGTTTAAAGCTATGGAGAAAGTTAAGTTGATTAGAGAAAGGTTAAATACGTCTCAAAGTCGTCAAAAGACTTATGCCGATGTTACAAGGAGAGATCTTGCGTTTGAGGTGGCTGATTTAGTGTACTTGAAGATTTCACCCTTGAAAGGGGTGAAAAGATTTGGTAAAAAGGGGAAGTTGAGTCCTCGTTATGTTGTCCTGTATAGAGTCTTGAGCCGTGTTGGCAAGGTAGCATATGAGGTTGAGTTGCCCTCAGAGTTGTCCTCCGTTCACCCTATCTTTCATGTCTCCATGCTCAAGAAGCATATTGGTGATTCTATTGTGGTTGATCCTTCAGAGAGTGTCAACATTTAGGATAGTCTTTCCTTTGATGAGATTCCCGTGGAGAGCCTAAATTTTCAAATTCGTAGACTTAGGAACAAAGAAGTTCCCTTGGTCAAGGTTTAATGGCGGAACCAATCTATTAAGGGTGCTACTTGGGAGGCGGAAGCATACATGCAAGCCAAATACCCACACCTCTTTTCTGCGAGTTTAGATTAATCCGAAGGTACTATTTTTTTTAATTCATCCCTTCTTTTCTCGAGTTTAACTATGCATCCATCCTTGTATGAGTTCTTGCAATATCCGGAGTGGTCATGAGTTTAGAGAGATCTGGAACCGTTAGGTAATTATTTCAGCTAGGTGTACTCTATTCTTATTGTATCCCTAGCAAAACTAGCAACATTCATGGACGAATGTTTCTAAGGGGGAGATAATGTAAGACCCTGAAAAGTTGCCTCGTAGTTTGAACCTTGGAACGTGCCAAATAATGTATAATTCAGGCCCTAAGAGATTAAGAAAAGACTTCCTAAGTGATTAGTGTTTTAATCTTGTGGAATTTTCCTAAAAATGACTTCATATAGTGTGGGAAATTGAGTTAGCTTTCCAATGATACCAATTTCGTCAAAATCCGATATCGGGGTGAGAAGTTACGGTAATTTTACTAAACGGTGTCAGAATTGCGCAGGTTGGATGGACGATTCGATGGACCGTCAAGTCTGCGATGGACCATCGATCATCCCGTCGAAACCAAGGTAGTGACCTCTATTTCTGGCCATCGAGCGACGGCCAAAATGACAGACCGCCAAATTTTCGACTGACCGTCACTTTGACCGTCGCTCTGAGACAATGTGGCCTCATCTTGACCATCGATCAATGTTCGAATCGACAGACCATCGTACTTTTGATGGACCATCGAATCAAGGTATTACATTCAACGTTTTTCCCTTATTCGACGGACGATCCGATGGACCATCGCAGACCCCGATCAGTAATTTTAAACCCATTTTAAAAGGGTATTTAGGTATTTTCCCACCCCTTTATATATAAACCAAGAGATCAGCTGACCTTATTGTCTCATCTCTCATACTAAGGGGCTAGGGTTTTCTCCTCTAAATCAAATCAAAACAAGAATTCTTCCCCAAGAAACCTAAGAACTCACCATAGATTGTGCTAGTGAGTGGAGGATTGAATCTCCCAAGTTCAAAGGCTTCAGGAACACTTTCTCAAGAGTGAGAAGAGGAAGTTTAGAGGAAGATTGTTTGTCCAACTTCTTAATCTAAGGTATGTGGGGTTTTGAACAAGGGTAACCCTTTCACCCCTATGCCCAAAAGGCTTATTTACATCGTGATTTTTCCTGAAATCTATTAGGTTTTACATGAATTTGAATTGGGGGTTTTCGCCCATTGTTATTGAATGCATTATCTTGATATTTTCCATGAATTGAGAGTCAAATGGCATGATTTCCTGCATGTTTTCTTGAGAAATTACAGATGGGTAATAACCCCATGATTTTACTCCTTGAGAAGCTAATATTTGCAATGTTTGAGATATCGAAGCATATGACTATATTGAGATTTTGAGATAAATTGCTGAAATTCCCAGATTTCCACATAGTTTATGAATCTATATGCTATATATTATGCTTTTGATGAGCTTTAACTTGAAATTGAGCTATGGGTTATTAAGCCCTATTTGAGACTTATGAATGTATGAACTCTTGTGCTATAAACACCCATGATTTGAGTATTTTGAGATGATTGAGAAATGAATTGACCTAATGGTCCGGGAGCTTTGATTTCCACTTCACTATATGAGATTTATCGATTTGATTATTGGGTTCGTGGTGAACCATGAGTTATTCTAAATACGGATTTTATGAGATAAGCGCAGATAATATAAAGCGAGTAGTATTTAGCACCGAACGGGTAAGTCAGTACAGTTTCTTACTCTAAAACTACGTGCCACCATAGTTTGGACCTGAGGCCAAGATTACGATGATTATGATTGGGCCGACGCTGAGTTTTATTTAGTGATCACTAGACCTAGGTTATACTCCTTGGTAAGAGTATGACGCTCCTCCCCAATGTGGGGTCTCTTCCTTAGGAGGACAAAACATTGGACTCCATGTAGCTCGCTTGGTTTATGTATTCTACGAGTACCTCCCTTGCCGTTTTCAACTTAAAATCAGCTACCTCTTTGCAAACTAAGGTATTTTCCCTCCTATGAACTATTTTCACTAAACTAGAGTACTTTTCCTTGAGATAGATGATTTCTCCTAAAGCTTGAAATGAGATAATTTCCTAACTTGCATGATATGCCTCTACGTATGCTCTAAAATCTCATGAGGTCATATTTCTAGTATTTAAGTTTGAAGAGATATAAAATCTTGAACATTAAAAGTTGTTTTACCCACCATGGGATATATGCATGAGTTGATGGTACGGTCTAAAGCCCTTTTTGCCTTGAGTATTGAGAATAAGAGAAGATTCCCGGTTTTGAGGTTGAAGAACGATGACTCATGAGATTTGTGTAATATGCCTTATCTTATATGATTTATGAACTTTATATTTCATACATATTCAAGCCATATGAGTCATCTCATATTGCATAAATGATTTGAATAAAGAAAATTGATACTATTTTTTATACATGTATTTACCCCCGCATACTCAGTACATTCCTAAGTTCTAATCCACATATATGTCTATGTGCTACATTGTCTCATAATGTAGGTTCAGGGTCTCAGTCGCAGCCTCGCCCATGATCTCCGAGTACCTCGCGTACATTTCCTACAGTAGTGAGTCCTATTGGTTCGAGGACCAATCTTCAGATATTCCAGTGACTGAAAGACTATGTTGTTACATTTAGTCCATCCCGATCCAGTTGGGGAACTGTCCTATCGACTCTCTAGATTATGGATTTATAGAGGCATTGTCAAACTATTTGGTAGATTGTGGTTTTGTTGGGATTTCTTTATCATGACCATTTGGACCGAGTACCCCTTCTTTCCTTTATTCCCTTCAATGAACATGGATGTGCTAGTGTTTGAATTCAAATTTTCTCCTTAAATTGAGGGTTATCAGCAGGAACCGGCTTTATAGGTTAGCTTGGGGCTACTTATAGTCCTATGCACCATGTGATGTCCCAGGAGGCAATTTTGGGTTGTTACAATTTCTTTGCTGTGGCAAACATTAAGATCCCGACTAGATTATTGGTACTTATTCCTAAAGAGGAGTAGTGACTAGGAAACGATAATGAAAATAGTAATTTGGAGTCATACTATCAATCCACGCTACTCGGTATTATCTAAGTAAGATTGTTAATTAACATCTAATAACTAGAGACTTAAAAAGTAATAGATAATTGGGATCAAGATAAGGGTTAGTAAGGCAACATCCTGAGACTCAAAAGGTAAAGGGTAAAATATGTCTACTCGTCCAAAAGACTGTAGATGGTACATAATTTAACGTTTCTGCATACAAGGTTTTGAGTTGGTTCAGCATAGCACGATAAGGCTACGAAGTTAAAAAACCAGAGGGAACACAATCCGAGTGTTCACCAATACTGATGACAACAAAAGTTAATAGTTGATCTTTGCTCGATATTTCTATTCAAAACCGCTATTTACTTTACAGTTCTTACCCATTGATTAGAATATCTAAAATACATGATTCCATGTATTACCTTGGGATTCCACCACAAGCTAGTTGAGTTACTATATTTTGATAGAGACCGTATCATAAAAACTTTAGCGCCGGTACTGGGGAATACACTGTTGAGTGATGAACTAAGGTCGTTATAATATTCAGGTGTTTCTTTTTGGTCGTAGTTGGTCATACACTGAGTGTATTCCTAGCACATAGAGTAGAGGAAATACCTTACTCCCACTGAATTCTAATCTAGAGAAGATCCTACAAATATCTAGTAGGATGTCTGAACTGAAAAGAGATGAACTTCCTAAAGGGGTTCATGATGTTGTACCTCCTTCTCCTCTTGAAGAAGTTCAGAATAATGTTGATTGATAGATTGGTGAGATTTTAGATCAAGCTGAGAATAAGAGAAGGGTATTCGAGGAAGCTCAACGCATAACTGGGGAAGTAGAGTTAGCTTAGATGAGACAGGTAGCATACCACCAAGCAGTACTCGGTGGAAACCAAAATAGAAATAGAGAAGGCTAACCTCAAGTGATCCCAACATATCAGTATATTTAGTCATATGAAGATGATGAATGTGATTTGGGATATGCTGAGCTAGAAGAGACTAGAGCTATCATTCCTCCTATTTCTCCCTTGATGTCAAGTTCAATATTTTAAGTTCTATGATTTATCCCTTATACTTAAAGGGTGTGTTTTCAGGGTTTCCTACAGACGATGAAAACATGCATCTAGCAAATTTTATTGGGATATGTATTTCATAGACCATACTAGGGATAGATCAGGAGGCATTGAGACTAAGGTTGTTTCCCTTTTTAGTTACTGTTGAAGCATCTTTATGGCTAGGGGAACTTCTAAAAAGTTTCATCACTACCGAAGTGAGTTACGTAGAAGATTATTGAACAAGTTCTTTCCTCCATCTAGGGTATTGCAGCTCAAGGATAGGATTTATAACTTTAGGTAGCTACAGTCAGAATCTATGTATGAGGCATGGTTTAGGTTTAAAAAGAAGCTTAGAATGGTGCCTAACCATCGAATTTTAGGGATAAACTTATTGGAGATCTTCTATAGAGCCATGACTATCAGTTCCAAAGATATGGCAGACACTATCTCCGGAGGAGCCTTTATAAGATTACGATGGGAGATGGCCTCAAGTATCATAGGTTAGATCTCATTAACTAACTGAGGGTGGAAAACTCAGGAGGTTGATATAGTTTTTGACATTTATGCCATTGAAGTTTATGGCGAGCGAAGAGTAGTTGAGGATGCTGTAGGTTAGGAAATTTCACTAGTAAGGATAGACATTAGTGAGTTGTCCAAGAAGTTTGCAATGATAAATTTTGAAAAGATTAATGTAGTAGAGGTGCAGAGTATAACTTTTAGGGTGCGCGAGTCTGACTTAGAAGAGCATGCAAAGTATGTGGATCGTTAATTAGTGGGTTTCCAATCCTAAGGGAAAGGGAATCAAGGTTGGAACTATGATGATAGAGATAAATATATTCCACCTGGCAGAAGAGATACAAAATCAAAAATAGAAGAGATGTTGCTAAGCTGATAAAGGGTCAAGAGAGTCAAGAAGCTTTCCTTACAGAACTAAAGGCCGATAATTCAGGATTGGCTCAGAAAGTTGAGTCACATGCAATTACTATCATGTAGTTGGAGCAGTAGTATAGGCAAATCTCTATTACTTTAGCTGAGAGATAGTCAGGAGCACTTCCTAGAGACAATGTGCCAAATCCAACAACACTAGTTCATTGTTTGGCTATTAACACGATGAGTGATTCCCAACCCGATGAGCATTTTTTTTCCACTACTAATGAGCCAAAAAAGAAAAATATTATTACAGATGATCCTCAAGATGAATTTGAGATGCTGACTTATAGAGATGATGATTTTAGAAGGGATGATGATGATGAATGGGTAGTAGGAGAGCTCCAAGTTATAGTGAAGTAGTTTAGCATAAATTTGATTATTTAGTAGAAAAAAGGGAGACCCAGGTGTTGTCAATATCCCATGTTCTATTGGGCCTTATGAGATTAATTAGGGTTTATGCAATAAACGAGCAGGAATAAATGTAATTCCATTGGTGATATACAAAGTGTTGGGGTTAGTCGAACTCAAACCTATATCTGTAAGGTTGTTGATGGTTGATTTATCTGTAAAGGATCTAATGGGTATTGTACGAAATGTATAAGTGAAGGTTGCATCAATCACATATCTAACAAATTTCATGATCTTATATTGTGAAGTGGATGCTCATTCTCCATTTATTATGGGTAGACATTTATTTTCCACTGGCTGAGTGATGATTGATATGGAACTAGAGGAGATAAATTTCAAATAGAATAATAAGCAAATAGTGTTGACCATATGTATGATAATTCAACAGCCTGATAATATGAGAGTGGTAGCATTGATTGATGTAGTAGAGAATGACGTAGTTGCAGCAGAAGTGCCTATTGAGGAGAGATTAGTGGTAAAATTATTAGCAGCAACGATTATGAACTTCGAGAGTGATAGGATAAAAGACTATGATGAGATGGTTAGTGCATTACATGACATAGGTTCTTACAAATATGCCCCTAAGAAGATAGATCTTAACTAGAAGAACAGAACCACACCTCCTACAAAACCATCAATTGAAGAACCACTGGTATTAGAATTAAAGGCCCTCCCACCTCATTTGCAGTATGCATTCTTTGGGGCCAACAATACTTTACCGGTAATTAATATAACAAATCTGGTAAGAGGGCAGGTGGAAGCTTTGATATTGGTGTTACAGAAGTTCAAGAGATATATTGGGTGGACCATTCTAAATACTGTAGGAATTCCCCCAGGTATATGCACACATACTATACAACTTGAGCCAGACAATATTCCAGTATTGAGCATCAGAGATGACTGAATCCTCATATGTAGGAGGTAGTGAAAAAAGACATAATCAAGTGGTTATATATTGGGGTGGTGTTTCCAATTACTGATAGCAATTGGGTGAGCTCGGTTTAATGCATGCCAAAGAAAGAAGGAATCACAGTGGTTCCAAATTAGAAGAATAAATTAGTACTAATAAGGCTAGTGACTAGTTAGAGAGTATGTATGGACTATAGAAACTTGAACAAGTGGACATAAAAAGACTACTTCCCTATTTTGTTCATGGATCAGATATTGGATAGATTAGCAGTCAAGGGTTGTTACTATTTTCTTGACAAGTATTCGGGTTACAATCAAATCATGTTTGCTCCTAAATACCAAAAAAAGGCTACTTTTACTTGCCCCTATGAGACCTTTGCATTTAAGCTAATTCCATTCAGATTGTGTAATGCGCCTGCCACTTTTCAGAGCTGTATGGTATCCATATTCTCCGACATGGTGAAAGACACTATTGAAGTATTTATGGATGACTTTTTAGTAGTTTGGGACTTATTCAATGGCTGCTTATCCTATTTGGCCAGTGCACTACAGAGATGTGAAAAGTACAACTTGGTACTCAATTGGAAAAAATGTCACTTCATGATAAAAGAAGGTATTATGCTAGGGCATAAACTCTCCATACATGGTATTGTGGTGGACAAGGAAAAGATTGAGGTGATTGAGAAGCTGCCACAACTAGCATCAGTTAGAGGCATACAGAGTTTTTTTGGGTCATGCAGGCTTTTATAGAAAGTTTATCAAGGAATTTTCTAAGTTGTTAGTTCTCTATGCAAACTTTTAGAAAAGGAGGTGAAATTTGTATTTGATGACAATTGTCTTAAGGCTTCAAATTCCTAAAGGAGCAATTAATTTCGGCATCCATCATTATGTCTCTTGATTGGTCTTCATCTTTTGAGGTAATGTGTAATGCAAGCGAAGTGGAATTGAGAGTTGTTCTAGGCCAAAGAAGAGAAAATATACTGCATCCCATCTACTATGCCAGCAAAGCTTTAAACCCCACACAAAAAATTACACAGTTACAGAGTAGGAGATGCTTGCGGTGGTTTTTGATTTTGAGAAAGTTTGATCTTATTTGATTGGGTACACTGACCATGCAACCTTAAGGTACTTAATGTCGAAGAAGGATTCCAAACCCAGATTGATCCCTTGGGTTCTTTTGCTGCAATAGTTTGATTTTGAAGTCAAGGATAGAAAAAGGAAAGAAAATCCAAGTTCTAGACCACTTATCTAGACTTGAGGAGGAGACCATATAGAATATAGGGGATAATATTAAGATAGATGATGTTTTTCCTGATGAGCAAGTATTGGCAGCATCTCATGATCTGATTCCCTAGTTTACAAATTTTACATACTTTTTGGCAAATGGTCTCATCCCAGAAGATCTATCCTTCCAGTAGTAATGGAGATTTATGCATGAGGTAAGAAAGTACTTTTGGGATGAGCTATATTTGTTCAGTTTCTGCACTGATGGTGTGATTTAGAGATGCATTCCATAGTTGGAGATGATAAGCATTCTGGAAACTTGTCATTCTTTGCTAGTCGGGGATCACCACAGTGGCATACGAACAACCCATAAAATCTTACAGTGTGGGTTTTACTGGCCTTTAATTTACAAGAATTCTCATGATTTTGCAAAATCTCGAGACCAGTGTCAGCATCAAGGCAATATTTCACAGTGCCAGGAACTCCCATGGCACCCATTTTGGAGTTAGAGTTATCTGATGTGAGGCGAATTGATTTCATGGTCCCGTTTGTGAGTTCCTATGACATGAGGTACATTTTGGTAGAAGTTGGCTATGTATCAAATTGGGTAGAGGCAATTTCTCTTTTAGACAATAATGGTAGGAGTGTCACTATCTTTATAAAGAGGATCATCTTTTCCAAACTTGACACTCCACATGCTATTATTAGTTATGATGGGTCGTACTTCTGCAACCTCTTGTTCAAAGCACTACTTAATAAATATTGTGTGACAACACCTTACCATCCTCAGATGAGTGGGCAAGTGGAAGTCTCTAATAAAGAGATAAAGTCTATATTGGCGAAGACTATGAATGCCAATAGGACTGACTAGTCTAAAAACCTAGATAATACATTAAGGGCCTACCAAACAGACTATAGAACCCCCATAGGTACCTCTTCATATCATCTGTGTATGGCAAAGCATGCTACTTGCAGGTTGAGCTTGAGAATAAGGCATTGTAGGCGTTGAAAAGTCTTAATATTTAATGACGAGATGCAACAAACTTGAGGTTGAGTAAGGTGAATGAGTTGGATGAATTCTGAATCTGGGCTTATAGGATCTTGGACATATACAAAGAAAAAATAAAGTTGTGCCATGAAAAAAAGATCAAGAAGAGAATATTCAAACTCGGTGATTTGGTCTTGTTGTATGATTTAAGACTACACTTATTTCCTGGCAAGTTAAAATCAAGATGGATTGGACCATTCACTGTGGTTAAGGTATTCCCATATGATTCTATTGTGATAAAATATGACGGTGATGTCCCATTTAAAGTGAACGAACAACGAGTGAAACACTACATAGAAAACCTTGAAAAAATCAGAGTTTATGCTGAAATGGACCTTGCCAAAGTCTGAGTAGCCAAGGGAATTAAGTCATGCTGCGATAATAAATTAGGCTATTCTTGTAAGCTAACCTAAGGTATTTTGTTGTTATATTTGTATACATGATTAACGTTAGATTTCCGCACCAATGGTACCACAGGTATATTTCTAACTCTCTTGTTTTGTAGAGGTTTGATGTATTGGGGACAATGCATGATTTTAAGTTGTTTGGCAGAGATGATTGTGGATCTTGATGTCCTCTTAGGGTTTTTGTTGTCATGCCTCTTTTTCTCGGAGTCTTGTTCCTAGTAGAGCTGGCATGTTTAGGCGTATTGTGTTTTATTTTGTGTTGTATTTTAGTTTAATTAGGAGATTTTTAAGTACTTAGCACAGTTTTCATGTTTTGACTAATCTTTGATACCTCTCTAAAATTTTTGTTTTAGAACTGTGTGAATATTATGGATCTTGTTATGGAATTAAGATTAGAGATATGACAATCACTTTAAACAATTGCATAAAGTTGATTGGTAGTAGTTGGTAATATTGACTCTGTGCTATGGTGAGTGAGATACTACCTAGTTCCCTTTGTATGTTGAATCAAAAACATGTCTAGTTAGTCTTGGATAGGTTGTAGGATAGTTGGGTAGGAAAGAATCATAGGCCATTTTTTATTTTAGTCCACTTTTAAGACAACTGATCTTCCATGTGTGAATTGTATCCCTTGATCCCAACTTTAAGCTTGAATGCCTATTTTTTTGTTACACCTTTCACCTTTATTTATATTACAATGAACCTATTTTGGCCTTATTCCTCCTTGGACATTATGCAACTCAACTCAGGAAAAACACTTAAGTTGAAGGTGGCTATAATAGAGGTGTGTAGTGTAAATTGGGTATAAAGAAGGGCAAAATAAGAGAAAAAGCTAGTAGGATTGGGTGTGGTAGAAAAACAAACAAAAAAAGAGAATTATTCTGAAAAGGAAAGAATAAAGGAGCCGCATCCAGCCTGAATGTGCATAAGAGAATAAAGAGAGAAAAAAATTAGCTAGCCAGTGAGACCCCAAGGTTACTGTAGTGCCAAGGAGGCTTAGTCACTTTAAAATTCCATATGTGCCATACCATCCCAACCTATATTACAAGCCAAGAAAAGTCCTATAATGATCCTAACTTGACCATATGAATGCTAAGGTAAAGAAAATAAGGGCAAGCCTATGGCATTTGACATGCATTGATTGAAACTCTTTTTTGAGTGTGAACATCTCTCTTGACTATCCCTGCATTGACATGCATGATTTTATATGAGTGAGTGGGATATTTTTATTGTAAGGGCTCTTGAGTCAAATTGCTAGCTATTTGCTTGTTTCGGGCAGTGTAACTTATATATATGAGTGGTTATCTGTTGCTAATGTGATTGTCATACCTTGATACCATTGTATCACATTAGTGTGTTTCAGGTTCCTTCACAGTTGGTTTTGAAAAATAGCATTGGGGAGGGTGGGGTGATGTTGTGTTGTGAGTTTAAGTGTTGACCAACTGCCTTGAATAGCTTAGTTTCTCTTAGTTAAGCGTCGTTTTTGTTTTTGTTATATTTTGTTGCCTGAGGACATGCAAATGTTCTAAGTTGAGGGTGTTGATATGATATAGAAATATACACTTTCGATGCTTTAAAATGAGGAAAAAATACAAGTTTCTGAGGTTATTTTGTTAGATATAATGCCTTTTAGGTATGTTTTGCAAGAAATCATGTTTCGAATGATAAGTTCATGAAAAAAGTGAAAAAGGTGTTTTTGGCTATTTTTGGAGAAATTATGGATATTCAGGATGTTTTTCAGCTTTTTCGTGATCAAAGCATGTTCGGAAAGTGAAAAGAAGCTGAAAAGATAACTCCCGACACCTACTAAGTCAACATATGGCTGCATGTAGGCAAAGAAAGTACTAGAAGTCTAAAATCCTGAGAGGTGAACTTGCAGGAATTTTTGCTCCCTGTACCTGTACTTTGTACCTTTGCCCAGGGCCTGGACTGCAGGTACTACCTGCGCCCGGTGCCAGACCGCAGGTACGGACCACATGTGGCCATCGATCTGATTTTATCCTATTTCGTTGGGCTTTGGTTATAGGGTTTCCTTATGTACTATAAATACCCTTTATGTATTTTTTAGTAGGAGTAACACACTTTTTATATTTACAAACATATTTCGATTCCAAGATCCGATTGTGACCTTGTGATTATATTGTATTGACTTCAGTTGATTAATTTAGTAATAGATATGGTTTTGTACAATTCTTATCCTTATTATTTCTTCTATGCTTTCAACTATGAATGGTATTGATTTCTTCACAAGTATGAGAGGCTAAATCCCATAGCTAGGGTTGTGGAAACCCTGGCAGATTGACAAAGTAGGGGAAGTATGATTGTTGAATTGAACTGATACCTATGGTATGAATTACATTATCTTTATTATATTAGATTTCTTAGCGGTGGTCAACATTAAGATCCCACCAAAATTATTGCTACTTACTCCAAAGAGGATTAGTGACTAGGAAAAGATAATGACAACAGATATTTGGAGTCTAACGGTTGATCCACACTACTAGGTATTATCTAAGTAAGATCATTTAATATCATCTAATAACTAGAGACTCAAAATGTAATTGGTAATTGGGATCAAGAGAAGAGTTAGTAAGGCGACATCCTGAGACTCAAAAGGTAAAGGGTGAAACTTGTCTACTCGTCCAAAATACTGAAGATAGTACATAACTTATCGATTCTGGATGCAAGGTATCAGGTTGGTTCAACATAGCACGATAAGTATTGGGAGTTAAGAAGATAGGGGAATACAATCCTAGTGTTCACCAATACTAATCACAACTAAAGTTGATAGTTTATCTTTGATCAATATTTCTATTCAAAAGCCCTATTTAGTTTCCAGTTCTTGCCTATTGATTACAATATCTAAAATACATGAGTCCATGTATTCCCTTGGGATTCGACCCCAACCTAGTTGGGTTACTATATTTTGACAGCAACCGTATCATCATCTGATAGGAGGTGTTGTTTGGACGTCATCAATAGTCAATTATACATGCCCAAAGCATATCTTCTAAAAATTGAATCGTCCTTTCCGCTTGCCCATCCGTCCGCAGGTGGAAAGCGGTGCTAAGGGTTACCTTAGTCTCCAAGCCCCTATGAAACAACCTCTAAAAGTGAGATGAGAACTGAGTACCTTAATCAGATATGATGGAAACTAGAGCGCCATGCAACTTCATGATCTCTTGAATGAACAAATTAGCATAATCCATAGAAGAGAAATTTTTCTTCACTGGCAAGAAGTGAGCAGACTTAGTCATCCTATCCATGATAACCCAAATCGAATCAAACTTCTAGCGAGACCATGGAAGACCAATAATAAAATCCATATTAATTATCTCCCATTTCCACACTAGAATCTCAATCTCTTGAGATAGCCCTCTAGGCCTCAAGTGTTCCACATTCACTTGCTGGCATACTATGCAGTTAGCCACAAAATTGGCCACATCCTGCTTTATATTATTCCACCATTAAATCTTATTAAGATCATGATAAATGTCATCAACCCAGGATGAATAGTATAACACACCTCATAATCTTTAGCAAAATTCTTTTCTGCAATCCATCAACATCGGGGATGCATAACCTACCTCGGTACCTTAAGATACCGTCGCTACTAATTTCAAAAACCATCATCTTTTGTCTACCTACATCACTCTTGATTTGTATCCAGATGGGATCCAATACTTGTTTCTCCTTCACCTCAGCTCCCGGAGATGACTTTTCCACCTCTTGAACAATCACTCCACCAATCTTGAAATCCAAGAGACAAACTTCCAGATTGGCCAAACGATTGATGTCCTTCACCAAGTCTCGCTTCTCCTCATCCACATGAGATAAGATTACCCTAGATAACCTGCTAAGAGCATAACAACCATGTTAGCTTTACCTAGATGGTAGTGAAGACTCATCATAATCCTTGACCAGCTTGATGTTGGGCATATTTACACGCCTAAACACCATGATTTACCTATGTTTTAGCTAAGTTTTGAGGATAAAATATATAATTCTTGCACTTTTAGTCCATTTTCCTTTAAGTGAGCTGCCCTACGTGATTAGCATGTTTTTCAGGTATTAATGATGAAGATTTCAGTACTTTATGGACTTGTGAGCAGCAAAGGAAAACTTCACATTAGAGGGAAGGCAACTTTTGGAAGCTTGTGGACTGAATGTGATGCATGGAAAATTTGTCCCGGGCAAAATCAATATTTCTAAATACTTAGGGATGCAGCAGTAATTTAGTAGACAAGGACATTATAAAAACCCTATTGCTGAATTTTTCAGCATGTTATTTTCATTATTCAGTTTTCAGATTCTGTAAGTTTTGGGAACAGAGAAAAAAATGCTAGGGCTACACCAACGGAGAGAGACAAAAACGTCAATCTCTTCTTTGACGTTAAAATCATCTCATCGCAAAGATTATTCTAGTTGTGGTATGATGATCATGTCTATGGTGATTTTCGTTATATTCATGAGTAGCTAAACTTCTCTGTTAGGGTTATGGAAACCTTGTAAGATACTATCTATTGCTATGAGTTTGTGAATTCTTGATGTGTATGCTACTTACATCATTACTCTCTTCATTTAAATTGAATTCTTATGGCTGCAAATGTAGGAATATGCCAGTATATCATTAACTTGTTCGAGAGAAAAGTTACATGTTTGGAAAAGAGAGTGTGACAAGAAAATAGGGTTTCCAACCCCTGTTTACATGTTAATGCCTTAACCGGATTAACTTTCTTGGAGAGTTTGTACCATTCGCTATACACTTTAGGCTCGAGAGAGCTAAAGCGAAATAATCCTTGATGGTTGAGAAACACTAGGATTTACCATTAGAATACGACTCTCTATAAGTGCATGCATATCTAAATTCCGCATTACTCATAGTTAATAGATACGTAGAAATTACAAGGTGGACATAACCCTAACTTATTATTCTCTGTGATTAAATCTTACTACACTTAGCATTCCAACGTTACTTTGATCTTGTTTGTTCACGCATAAATCAAACCCCCCTTTTCCTTGGAATTTTCGACCAAAAGTCTACTGATAATTGTAACACTTAGTCACCAAGTATTCCCTGTGGGATTCGACACCCAACCCAGTTGGGTTCTAGATTTGACAGTGACCGCTTACACTTTCTAACGAGAGCTGTAGTTTGGGCATTATCAAATTGTGGCACCGTTGTCGGGGAATACGGTTGTCAACTAAGTTCGTGATAGTTAATAGACCCTTTGGTCAAAGATTCTATAATTTTACTTTTTTTTTTTTTCAGGTTTGTTAAAGTGCATGCCAAATACATGAAGTTCTGGTCAGCCATTATTACACATAAATCCTGAACCACAACTTATTGGCAGAATGGATGCACAACGAGACATTGAAAGAAGGGCTGCTCAACAGGAGCAGGCTAGATTAGCTGCATTGGCAGCCGCTCAACTGCATCAATAGAATATTGATAACCCGTGTCAGGCAACAAATCCTGATGAAGAGGACCTGGGTGATGATGAGTTACTAAATCCACGGCATGCAGATGAGGTGGCAGCGCCTGTGAACAGAAGAGATCGTCAAGCTAGAATGAGACCTGAACGCCGAGCTGTGCAGGCTCCTTTTGATGATGATGAGGATGATCTGGATGGGCTGGTGCCACAGGAGCTATTATTCCTCTGCCTTTGGCACCCGGAGCCAAGTTCAATATCACTAGCACCATGATTCAGCTATTGCAACTCAAAAGGTTATTTGGTGGACTTGCCGGGGATGATCCGAATATGCATCTGATCAATTTTATCTCAACATGCAAGGCATTTGACAATCCAGGGGTCAGACAGAATACGATTCAGCTGCGCTTATTTCCATTGTCTCTATCTAGAGAGGCAACTGTATAGTTGAACGGGCTAACTCCTGACTCTATTACTAATTGGAGAAAACTGAAAGACGCTTTCTAGAAAGATTTTTTCCGCCATCCAAGAGAGCACAATTAAGAGATGAGATTAGTAATTTTCGATAGCTTCCAACTAAAGCTCTCCACGAAACATGGGAGAGGTTCAAGAAGAAGCTTATACGGTGCCCAAATCATCATATGACCAATATCCACTTGATGGAAATATTATATAGGGATTTGAACTCGGTGACTAAGCCAGTGGTTGATAATGCTGTGGGTGGGTCATTTATGGACCTTACTTTTATTGAGGCAAGTGATATGCTAGATCGTGTGACAAAGCAGAGTAGAGCTTGGCATACCAGGGATTCTGAGGTAGCAAGCTCTACTGTATCTGTTGGCATGACTGCAGAACAGAGGCGAAGAGAAGAGGAACGTGACCAGGATATGGCTCACATGAAAACACAGATGGACCTTCTTACCAAGCATTTATTATCAGGGAAGACAGAAAAGGTCAAAGCTATTGTGTCGCAGGGAAGAGATAATTCCGATTCTGAGGAGGAAGAAAATTACTTGAATAATAAGGGGGGTTTCTGAGGCAATACCCAAGGAAACCAAGGTCGAAACTATTGTGAAAAATCTGGATACAAGAATAAGACTGACAGGAGTGGTTTATATGTTCCTCCTGGAAATCGTGAAGCTGTCGCGTCAGGCTTTAAGAAGAAGTCCATGGAAGATATGATCGCTAAGCTATTGAAAGGAGTGGAGGCAACCAACATGGGCGTAACTGAGGTAAAAAACAATTTGTCCTCAATAAATTGATTGGTTGGCTCGCATTCCACTACAATAAAACAGCTGGAACAACAACTGAGTCAACTTTCAGCGGCATTAAATCAAAGGAAGGCTGGCACTTTACCTAGTGACACTATGCAAAATCCAAGGAATGATGGATCATGTATGGCACTTTACCTAGTGACACTGTGAAAAATATAGAAGAGAATGTTATTGAAGCAGATTATGACGATTCTGTAGAAGCTGAAAATCAGAATGGGAACGTTCATGACACTATATCTAGATGTCACCAGCCTGAAAAGATTGATAATCGGAAGCAAGATAAAAAAGAAGTGGTGGAGAAAACTCTTCCCCTTCCACCACCACCTTTTCCTCAGAGACAGAAGAAGAAAGCTGATGATACAAGGTTCAGTAAATTCTTGACTATGTTGAAGTAGCTGAGTATTAATATGCCTTTGGTGGAGGCACTAGAGCAGATGCCTGGGTACGCCAAATTCATGAAGGACCTTTTAATGAAGAAGCGGGCAGCAATCTATGAGCTGGCAGATAATGTTTATCATTGCAGTACAATTGCCACAAGGTCTTTAGTACAGAAGAAGGCAGATCCTGGTGCTTTCACTATTCTTTGCACGGTGGGATCTATGAATTTTGCTAAGGCATTGTGCGATTTGGGAGATAGCATCAATTTGATGGCGCTATCCATTTACAGAAAGTTAGGGTTGGGCGATCCTACACCAACCAATATACGGCTCGGGATGGCAGAAAGGTCGGTAAAACGACTTATTGGTATCCTATATGATGTACTGGTAAAGGTTTCTACCTTTATTTTTCCCGCAGACTTTGTTATTTTGGATTGCGAGGTGGATTATGAAGTTCCCATAATCTTGGGATGCCCTTTCCTCGCAACTGGAAGTGTGCTTATTGATCTAAGAGCTAATGAGCTGTTATTTCGGCTGAATGATGAAGTGGTCCATTTTGATGTATGCAAATCGATGAAGCAGCCCAGAGATATGAATGTGTTCTCTATAGCTGATGTTTATTATGAGGATGAGAAAGAATTATCTATAGAGAAGCAGCTTACTGTTGAGCCATTGTCTGCTGTGCTTTTGAATTTTGAGCATGAGGATGTAAAAGATTATGAAGAAACTATTTTTGCTCTAACAGGAATAGGGTCCTATTCTCATGCTCCTAAGAAGCTGGACCTTGATCTTAAGAATCGACCGTCACCACCAGCGAAACCATCCATTGAAGAGCCACCAGTGCTAGAATGAAAAAGCTCCCCAGTCATCTACAATATGCATTCTTGGGAAGTGGAAACACAATTCCGGTTATTGTTGTGGCTGATTTCGATGAACAGCAAGTAGAGACTCTCATCTCTATTCTGAAGAGGTACAAGAGAGCTATTGGTTGGACTATTGATGATATAATCGGTATCCCTCCTGGGATATGTATGCACAAGATCCAGCTCGAGGAAGATTACGTGCCCACTATTAAGCATCAGCGTCGTCTGAATCCATTCAGAAAACGATGGTCCATATATCTCGATGAAGTCTAAGTAATCGAGATAACTACGTCATGCCGCGAAAATAAATCCAGCGCTACATGGGAGGCAACCCATCATTTTTATTCATTTTGTTTTATTAGGAGTTTGTTTTTTTTAGATAAAAATCCAAAAAGAAGAGTCGAGCCACGACCAAAACTAAGGCGCTTGGTGGGAGGCAACCCATCCTTCGAATCATTTTTGTTGTTTTGGATTAAGTATAGGTGAAAGACGTATAAAGGAGGAGATTGGTCCCAAATTTTGATTTGAAAGTAAGCCATGCGAAAGGTGGTAAGTTAGGAATAATGGAGCAAAGGCTATCGGCTAGGCATTGCCTATGCTAATCTAAGAAACGAACAAGGCAATGCCTATGCCAATCTAGGCAATGGACAAGGCAATGCCTATGCCATTGCCTATGTTCACTGCCTCACATAGGCAATGGACAAGGCAAGTCCTATGCTAATCTAGGCAATGGACAAGGCAAGACCTATGCTAATCTAGGCAATGGACAAGGCAAGGCCTATGTCATTGCCTATGCTCACTGCCTCCCATAGGCAACAGAATAGGCGCCGCCTATGCCCAACTAGGCATTGACAAAGGCGTCGCCTATGTCCAACTAGGCATTGACAAAGGTGCCGCCTATGCTAAGCATAGGCAAAGCATTAGGCGCCTCCTACTTATGCCCTTTTGTCTCCTAATCCGATTTTACATGGATAAAACCCGACCCATGGCTTAGTCTATAAATAGAACTTCAACCTTAGAACAAAATGCATTTGTTTGCTCAATATAGGCGCTGCCCAAGTTTCCCCATTCTCTCAACGTTTTTCTTTTTGTTCATCTAATCTTGCAAGCTCATCTTCCGGATCCATCACTAAGTAAGTTATTCTTTTATATTCCGTGGTTGTTGCAATGCTATACGTATAATGATTTATTAGATTTTGAAGTGGTGTTTGGTGATAAAGAATATGGTTGGTTTGCTATGATGAATCTCGTCGCGTGAGAGGATAAGTGTGGGTGTTCTTGACTTTGTTCCGACGTATGTTTGATTGTTATACATTGTCATATTTTTATGGAATTGAAATTGTGAAGTTAATGCATAATATTCAATGTTGAAAGCTTGAATGTTTGCATGACTCGTTCATCGAGATACCGATCATGATTGACCACAAGCATAAGATGTTGTGATTATTTCTATGCAATAACATGATACGATCTCTATGTGGTGGTCTTGTTCAAAAAGTGCATTCATCCAAACATGAAAGTATAGTCAAGATTACATGAAAAAGAGTTGGAAAGGATAGCCAAGATTACATGAAAGTATGACTGTACTAAACATGTTGTTGGAACATATCGCCTAAATGTATGTCGAAGAAGTCTGAGTAATCGACATCACTCACTTAATTAGTCTGTGCAAACAAATTAAGTGTGGGGTGTGATATTAGGCGTATTTAAACGCCTAAATTACCTTAATGTACCCATATTTTAGCTAAGTTTTGAGGACAAAATATATAATTCATGCACGTTTAGTCCTTTTTCCTGTAAGTGAGATAACTAACGTGATTAGCAAGTTTTTAGGTATAAATAATGAAGATTTCAGCATTTTATGGATAACTTGATGCCAAAGGAAGCTTCACGAAAGAAGGAAGGCAGCTTGTGGAAGTCGATGGACTGAAAGTGACGCATGGAAATCCTGTCCCGGGCAAAAACAGTATTTCTAAAGACTTTGGGGATCAGCAGTAACTTATTAGGATTAGGATAATGATGCAGTAACCTAGTAGGATTAGGATAAGTAATGCAGTGGCTTAGTAGGAATAGGATATGGGTGTTATAAATACTCTATTTTGCTGAAAATTTTTATTATTCCCATCCATCCATCCACCCATCCATCAACCAAATTTCCGCCACCCTTATCCCTATTCCCCCTAGTTGATCCTTTCTCCTTTTCTTCACAAATTCATTGTTGACATTATTTTTCATCTATTCGACTTTTAATTTTTACAACAAGAGAAATGCTATTTGCGAGGAATTCACGTGAGATTCTTATTTTGGTATAATGATAAAGTCTATTGTGATTTCCATTGCACTCATGAGTAGCTAAATTTCTCTATTGGGGTTATGGAAGCTTTATGAGATACTATATATTGCTATGAGTTTGTGAATTCTTGACACGTATGCTACTTATATCATTACTCTCTTCATCTTAATCTAAATTCTTGTGGTTGCAAACATATAGAATATGCCAGTATAGCATTAACTTGTTCGAAAGAAAAGTTACATGTCTGGAAAAGAGATAATGTCAAGGAAATAGGGCACCAACCCCTGTTTAAAAGTTAGTGCCGTAACTGGATTAACCTCTTGGAGATTTTGTACCATTAGATACGCTTTAAGCTCGAAAGAGTTAAAGTGAAATAATCCTTGATGGTTGAAAGACGCCTGGATTTACCATAGAATACGAATCTCTATAAGCACATACATGTCTGAATTCCACATAACTCATAGTCAATAGATACGTATAACTCATAAGGTGGACATAACCCTAACTTCCGATTCTCATTGATTAAAATCTTACTAAATATTCTTTCTTTTTACTTTGCTATTTTCCATTCTTACGTTACTATTTTGATACTCTTAAATTCACGCTACACTCCCCCCTTTTTATGAAACTTTCACCAAAAGTCTACTAATCTTTGCTTATTTAGTGACCAAGTATTCCTTGTGGGATTCGACACCCAACCCAGTTGGGTTCTATATTTGACAACGACCGCTTACACTCTTACGAGAGCTGTAGTTTGAGCGTTATCAAAAATTGGTGCCGTTGCCGGGGAATACGGTTGTCTACTAAGTTTGTGATAATTACTAGACCCTTTAGTCAATGATTCTTGTACTTTACTTTTAGTTGTTATTTTTGTTTTCTGCAGGTTTTGTTCAGTGCATGCCCAATACTCAAAGTTCTGGTCAACCATTATTACTCATAAACCTTGAACCACAACGTATTGGCAGGATGGAGGCGCAATGTGACATTGAGAGAAGGGCTGCTCAACAGTAGCAGGCTAGATTAGCTGCGTTGGCCGCTGCTCAAGTGCATCAACAAAATATTAATAACCCTGGGCGAGCAGCAGATCCTGATGATGAGGACTTGGGTGATGATGAGTTACTAAACCCGAGGCGTGATGCTGAAGTTGTGACACCGGCAAACAGAAGAGATCGTCAAGCAAGATTTTGGCCTGAATGTCGAGCCGTGCAAATACCATTTGATGATGATGATGATGATGATGATCTTGATGGAGCTGGTGCCACAGGAGCTATTATTCCTCCGCCATTGGCACCCGGAGCCAAGTTTAATATCATTAGCACCATGATTCAGCTTTTGCAACTCAAGGGATTATTTGGTGGACTAGCAGGCGATGATCCGAATATGCATCTGATCAACTTTATCTCTACATGCAAGTCATTCGACAATCCAGGCGTTGGACAGAATGTTATTCATCTGTGTTTATTTCCATTGTCTCTATCTGGGGAGGCAACTCTGTGGTTGAACGGGCTGACTCCTGATTTTATTACAATTGGAGGCAATTGAAAGATGCTTTCCTAGAAAGATTCTTTCCGCCATCCAAGAAAGCACAGTTGAGAGATGAGATCAACAATTTTAGACAGTTTCCAACTGAAGCTCTCGACGAAACATGGAAGAGGTTCAAGAAGAAGCTTATGCGGTGCCCAAATCATCATATGACCAATGTCCACTTGATGGAGATATTATACAGAGCTTTGAATTCGGTAACTAAGCCAGTGGTTGATAATGCTGCAGGTGGGTCATTCATGGACCTTAATTTTAATGAAGCAAGTGGTATGCTAGATTGTATGACAAAGCAAAGTAGAGCTTGGCATACCAGGGATTCGGAGGTAGCAAGCTCTACTATATCTATTGGCATGACCGCAGAACAGAGTCGAAGAGAAGAGGAGAGTGACCAGGATATGGCTCACATAAAAACACAGATGGATCTTCTTACAAAGCATTTATTATCAGGGAAGACCAAAAAAGTCAAAGCGGTTGTGTCAAAAGGAAGAGAGGAATCCAATTCTGAAGAAGAAGCCAACTACTTGAATAATCAGGGGGGTTTCCGAGGCAATGCCCAAGGAAACCAAGGTCGGAACTATTATGATAATTCTGGAAACAAGGACCGTGATCAAAGTAGTTGGAAGAAGAAGACTGACATGAGTGGCGTGTATATTTCTCCTGGAAGACGTGAAGCCACTGCATCTGGTTCCGAAAATATGTCCATGGAAGATATGATGGCTAAGCTGTTGAAAGGAGTAGAGGCAACCAGCATGGGAGTAACAGAGGTAATCAGTGATTTGTCCTCAATGAAGCAATTAGTTGACTCGTATTCCGATTCAATAAAACAGCTAGAGCAATAATTGAGTCAATTATCTGCGGCATTCAACCAAAGAAAGGCTATAACGCTACCCAGCAAAACAGTGCAAAACCCAAGGAACGATGGAACATGCATGTCCATTACTACCAGGAGTGGTAAGGTGCTGGAAACTTCATCCAAAGGCACGCAAGTGATCAATGCAGAACTTGAAGGCACCAATAAAGCTACAGAGGACGTCAGTGACGTCACCCCGCCACGTCCACAGCCCGAAAAGATTGCCAATCTGAAGCAAGAGGAAAAGAAAGTCGTGGAGAAAACTATTCCCCTTCCACCACCACTTTTTCCTCAAAGACTAAAGAAGAGAGTTGATGATACCAAGTTCAATAAATTCATGTCAATGTTAAAACAACTGACCATTAATGTTCCATTGGTTGAGGCGCTGGAACAGATGCCTGGGTACGCTAAATTCATGAAGGACCTTTTAACAAAGAAGAGGGCAGTAAGCTATCAGCCGACAGATAATATTCATCATTTCAGTGCAATTGACACAAGGTCCTTAGTATAGAAGAAGGCAGACCCTAGTGTTTTCACTATTTCTTGCACGGTTGGATCAATGAATTTTGCTAAGGCATTGTGCGATTTGGGAGAAAGCATCAATTTGATGCCACTGTCCGTCTACAGAAAGTTGGGGTTGGGCGATCCTACACCAACCAATATGCGGCTCGTGATGGTAGATAGGTCGGTAAAATGACCTGTGGGTATATTGAATGATGTGTTGGTGAAGGTGTCTACCTTTATTTTTCCTGCAGACTTTGTGAGTTTGGATTGCAAGGTGGATTCTGAAGTTCCCATAATCTTGGGACGTCCTTTCCTTGCAACATAAAGTGTGCTTATTGACATGAGAGCTAATGAGCTATTATTTCGGTTGAATGACGAAGTGGTCTGTTTTGATGTAAGCAAAGAAATGAAGTAGCCCAGCGATATGAATGTGTTCTCTGTAGATGATGATTGTTATGAGGATGAGAAAAACTTATTTGTAGAGAAGCAGCATATTGATGAGCCATTTTCTGCTGCGCTGCTGAATGTTGCGCATAAGGACGATGAAGATTATAAAGAAACTATGTGTGCTCTAACAGAAATAGGGTCCTATTCTCATACTCCTAAACAGCCGAACCTTGATCTTAAGAATCAACCGTCACCAACAGCGAAGACTTCCATTGAAGAGCCACCAGTGCTAGAATCGAAAGAGCTCCCCAATTATCTAAGGTATGCGTTCTTGGGAAGTGGACATATATTTCCTGTGAGTGTGGCGGATGATTTAAGTGAACAACACGTAGAGGCTCTCATCTCTACTCTGAAGAGATACAATAGAGCTATGGGTTGTACTATTGATGATATAATTGGTATACCTCCTGGGATATGTATGCACAAAAGTCATATCAACGAAGATTGCATGCCTACAAGTAAGCATCAGAGTCGTCTGAATCCATTCAGAAAACGATGCACCATCTATCTCGATGAAGTCTAAGTAATCGAGATAGCTATGTCGTGCTGCAACAATAAATCAAGCGCTTGATGGGAGGCAACCCATCATTTTTAATTGTTTTTGTTTTCTTAGGATTTTGTCGAGCCACGACCAAAACTAAGGCACTTGATGGGAGGCAATCCATCGTTCTAATCATTTTTGTTGTTTTTGAGTAAATGTAGGTGCAAGAGGTGTAAAGGGGGAGATTGGTTTCAAATTTTGATTTGGAAGTATTGCATGTTGAAGGTGGTAAGTTAGGAATGAAGAAGCAAAAGTCTATGGGTTAGGCATTGCCTATGAAAATATAGGCAAAGAATAAGGCAAGGCCTATGTAAATCTAGGCCACGAACAAGGCATCAGATTCTAGAGTGCCATAGCATAGGTGCTGCCTATGCACAACAATGCCATAGCATAGGCGCCGTCTATGCAAAAGCCTTTTGTCTCTGAATCTAGTATGCCATGGCATAGGCGCCGCCTATGCCTAACAATGCCATAGCATAGGCGCCGCCAATGCTATGGCCTTCTACTCAACTAGGCAAAGCATTAGGCATGGCCTATGCTATGGCCTTCTGCTCAACTAGGCAAAGCTAAAGGCGCCGCCTTTGCCTCCCAAATCTCTCAAAACTTTTATTTTTGCTCTTTTAACTTTGTAAGAACATCTTCCGAGGCCATCAACCAAGTATGTACTTCTTTGCTCATCTTTTATATTACGTAAGTATTACAATACTACGCCTATAATAAGTTGTTAAATCTTGAAGTAGTGTTGGTGATTTGAATGTTGTTGATACAACTAAGTAAGTGAAAGAATATGTATGGATGCTCTTGACTTGTTTCCAACTTGTATTTGATTTTGATACACTGTCATACTTTTGTGAAATCGACATGGTCAAGATAATTGCATAATCTTGTAACTCGAAAGCTTACATGTTAAAATGACTTGTTCATTGAGATGAAAATCATGGGTGACTACAAACATGTGATGTTTTGATTATTTCTATGCCATAAATTGATACAATATCTATGTAGTAGTTTTGTTCAAAAGATGCATTAGTCCAAACACGAAAGCATTGTCAAGATTGCATAACTTTAAGTGTGGGGTGGTGCCACTATTGTCTGTTTGTCAATTGAATCTTCCAAGATGAAGCTAACATGACTCTATTGAGATCTTAGGTCGAATGGCATAAAAAGGACGACAAGGAAAAGAAAAAGCGCCCACCTCACAGAAAGGTAAGAAAAGAGGAAGAAAAGAGCAAGCTGAATCCTCTGTGCTTCAAATACCTTGACGCACTCTTGGAATCAAGTGGGGTACTTATGAGGAACTTCTGATGATGACGACTCTGATGATGATTCCGATGAAGGGGGTATGACCCCAGACATAGAGGAGGAGTCCGACTAACCAGGTTCTTCTTATTTATTTTCCACTGAGGGAAGTGTGTCCCGTCTAAGTGTGGGGTGCTGGTATTTGTATGCTATACTCCGTTATCTGCATTTGCTTATTTATGTTTGTTTGTTTGCTAATTTATGTTTGTTTGTTTTATTTTTTGTAGTTAAATTTTAGAATTTTTTATAAAAAAAAACTTTGCGTAAAATTGTTCTGATAGGCAGCATGGTATTGTGACAAGAGTTTGTGATAAAATCATTACTATTGAGACGTTTAGGCTCCAAGTGTGACTCACTATGTGATAATTGTGTGGTTTAATTCATTCATCTGTTGGGTCAAGAGTCTATACTGCTCCCAATAAAGTTGATCATGTGCCTTGTGTGTGTGAGATGATAGTATATTCTATGTTTGTGGCTGATGCTAGAACTTGCCTGGTGTATGTGTGAAGTGAAATAAAGAGTATGAGTTTAGGAGATGATTTAGTCGTTTCTTTAGCAACCTGTGATTGTTTACCTTCATTTTACCTACCCGTGGACATTATCCTAGTAAACCCCCTTTGAGCCTTTAGCCTATTTTCTTTGACAGCCTCATATGTAAGCCTAATCCATTTTTTTTCAAGACCATAATTTGATCCAAATTCCTAAGTGCTTTAAAGTGTAAAGTCATGTGACAAAATAAGAGGAAATTGGGTGAGTATGATGCCTTAGAATGTATTGGTGCTTGAATTTGTTATGAAAATGAATTGCTAACATAAGAGGTGTGTTATGAAAAGAAAAAGGAAAAGAAAACTAAAAAGTTAGTTATGTTCAAAATTGATAAACAAAAGAGGAGAGAAGGGGTGGTAGAATAAAACAAAGTAGAAAGGTTGTTTGAAAGAAAGTGTTAATGGCATAATGTGATGTATTAAAGCGCTTAGGAACATAGTCACTATTTCTGGCCAAAATAGTCCTACCCGTCCCTTAGCTTATATTACAACCTGCAAAAGACCTATTTGATCCTAAGCTTAGAATTCTGATATTTGGTGGAGCATTACACTAAGGGCAAGCCTATGGTCATCAGTTGCAACATATGAATTCTTTGTGAGAGTGAGAGCAAGGAAAATCTTATACCCATGTTTCGAAAAATGCAATACTTGTGAGCGATTATGGGTAATATCTTATGTGAGATACACATGGTTGATGAGTTTTGGGTAGTTTGTATGATTCTTTGTTCCTTAACTTTTGAAAACGAATTAACCATCATCACGAGTCAATGTTGGAGGTTGAATTGTTTCTAGAAGTGATCAGAAAACTACTCTTTGTTAATAATTGTCGTGCCTGTCTTGATGAATATTTTGTGTTGTTACTGTGAAACCCTAAGTAGATGTTTATATGGACATGATATTTTGTTTGAGGATGAACAAAGCTTTAAGTGTGAGGTGTTGATGTTAGGCGTATTTACATGCCTAAATTACCTTAATGTACCCATATTTTAGCTAAGTTTTGAGGACAAAATATATAATTCATGCACGTTTAGTCCTTTTTCCTGTAAGTGAGCTAACTAACGTGATTAGCACGTTTTCAGGTATAAATGATGAAAATTTCAGAATTTTATGGATAACTTGACGCCAAAGGAAGCTTCACGAAAGAAGGAAGGCAGCTTGTGGAAGTCGATGGACTGAAAGTGACGCATGGAAAACCTGTCCCGGGCAAAAACAGCATTTCTAAAGACTTTGGGGATCAGCAGTAACTTATTAGGATTAGGATAATGATGCAGTAACCTAGTAGGATTAGGATAAGTAATGCAGTAGCTTAGTAGGAATAGGATATGGGTGTTATAAATACCCTATTTTGCTGAAGATTTTTATTATTCCCATCCATCCACCCATCCATCAACCAAATTTCCGCCACCCTCATCCCTATTCCCCCTAGTCGATCCTTTCTCCTTTTCTTCACAAATTCATTGTTGACATTATTTTTCATCTATTCGACTTTTAATTTTTACAACAAGAGAAACGCTATTTGCAAGGAATTCACGTGAGATTCTTATTTTGGTATGATGATAAAGTCTATTGTGATTTCCATTGCACTCATGAGTAGCTAAACTTCTCTGTTGGGGTTATGAAAGCCTTATGAGATACTATCTATTTCTATGAGTTTGTGAATTCTTGGCACGTATGCTGCTTATATCATTACTCTCTTCATCTTAATCTAAATTCTTGTGGTTGCAAACATATAGAATACGCCAGTATAGCATTAACCTGTTCGAAGG
The DNA here is from genome assembly GCA_030864225.1 of Capsicum baccatum var. pendulum. NCBI lineage: Eukaryota > Viridiplantae > Streptophyta > Magnoliopsida > Solanales > Solanaceae > Capsicum > Capsicum baccatum. The sequence continues at coordinate 104,208,024 of CM061551.1, forward strand.
AAAAGTTATATGTCTGGAAAAGAGATAATGTCAAGGAAATAGGGCACCAACCCCTGTTTAAAAGTTAGTGTCATAAATGGATTAACCTCTTGGAGAGTTTGTACCATTAGATACGCTTTAAGCTCGAAAGAGTTAAAGTGAAATAATCCTCGATGGTCGAAAGACGCCTAGATTTACCATAGAATACGAATCTCTATAAGCGCATACATGTCTGAACTTCGCATAACTCATAGTCAATAGATACGTATAACTCATAAGGTGGACATAACCCTAACTTCCAATTCTCATTGATTAAAATCTTACTAAACATTCTTTCTTTTTACTCTGCTATTTTCCGTTCTTACATTACTATTTTGATACTCTTCAATTCACGCTACACTCCCCCCTTTTTATGAAACTTTCACCAAAAGTCTACTAATCTTTGCTTACTTAGTGACCAAGTATTCCCTGTGGGATTCGACACCCAACCGAGTTGGGTTCTATATTTGACAACGACCGCTTACACTCTTATGAGAGCTGTAGTTTGAGCGTTATCAGGGTGGTGCCATTACTATTTGTTTTTTGATTGAATCTTCCGAGATGAAGCTAACATGACTCTATTGTGATCTCAGGTAGAATGGCACCAAATGGACGACAAGGAAAAGAAAAAGTGTCCACCTCACAGAAAGGTCATAAAAAGGGAAGAAAAGAGCAAGCTGAGTCCTCCTCGCTGCAAATACCTCGAAGCACTTTTGGAATAAAGTGGGTCCTAGAGGATGAAGGAAAGGAGTGGTATAAGAACAACAAAGTGAAAAAATATGTTCACGTGGATTTGATGCAGAAGGAGAGTCTAGCAAAGAGAGAGCCCCACATTTTGGCTAAAATCATGGCGCTAAATCTTGATTTCATTTTTTGAGATATGGGGGAATGCAATATTGATCTAACGCGAGAGTTTTATGCCAATTGGTCCCCAAAGACTACCGAAAGTGAAGTAAAGATTCGGGGCAAGGTCTTGCAACTGAATACGGAGTTCTTCAACTCTTTTCTGGGTCTTCCATCTGTGGATCCAGCACCGCTCAAGGAGCTTTATCACATACCTCCCTACAGGGCAATCAGACACATGCTGTGCGGAACAAGGTCCATGGCCCGGTGGATTCATCACAAGGATAATGGTCGGCACAATACCTTCCCGTATCCTTCCTTGAACAGAGAAACTCGTATATGGTTGAGGATAGTCAACTCTTGCTTGATTCCTGGGACACAGTACACAAAGACTTGGTGTACGCTTTGATGACGAATATTCCCATCAACATTGGTGCGGTTATACGATCATCAATGCGCAAGGCTAGGCTGCACAAAAGGTCCCATTTTAGCTTTTGCAATTTGTTGACTGCGATCTTAAGGAAGGAGCACATTGAAGAGGAACCTGCAGATCATAAGCTTCCACAGAACCCGAAGAAGGTTGATCTCACGAAAGTTAAAGAGCCTGAAACTAGTCATGGCATCAACCTTACCACTGCAGAAAGACATGCTCGAGATAAAAGTTTCTTTTGCCATCTATATGGCATAACTCGATTTACCACGATAAGTGGGGGTCGTATTCCGACTGATGCAGAGCTCCAGCAGTTGGATTATGACTACTCGATGAATGAGAATACACGGGCCATGTGTGGAGTGGGGGTACATTTTGAGGAACCTCTCGATGATGACGTGCCAACTGACGATGATCACCAACTTCCAGACTCATATGTGGAGGACAAATCTGAGGATGAAGACTCTGATGACGATTCCGACGCAGGGGGTATGACCCCAGACATAGAAGAGGAGTCCGACTAATCAGGTTTTCCTTATTTATTTTCCACTGAGGGCAGTGTGTCCCATCTAAGTATGGGGTGCTGGTATTTGTATGTTGTATTGTACTTCCTTGCCTACATTTATTTTTGTTTGTTTTAATTAGTCGTAATTAGTTAGTTAAATTTTATATTTTTTAGATTTTGCATGAAATTGTTCTGATAGACGGCATGGTATTATGACAAGAGTTTGTGCTAAATCATTACTATTGAGACATTTAGGCTCTAAGTGTGACTCACTGTGTGATAATTGTGTGGTTTAATTCATTCATCTGTTGGGTCAAGAGTCTATAATGCTCCCAATTAAGTTGACCATGTGCCTTGTGTGTGTGAGGTTATAGTATATTCTGTGTTGTGACTGATGCTAGAACTTGCCTGGTGTGTGTGTAAAGCGGAATAAAGAGTGTGAGTTTAGGAGATGATTTAGGCATTTCTTTGGCAGCCTGTAATTGTGTACCTTCTTTTTACCTACCTTTGTACATTATCCTAGTGAACCCCCTTGGAGCCTTTAGCTATTTTCTTTGACAGCCTCATATGTAGCCTAATCCATTTTTTTCAAGACCATAATTTGATCCAAATTCCTAAGCGCTTTAAATTGTAGAGTCATGTGACAGAATAAGAGAAAAATGCTGAGAGTGATGCCTCAGAGTGTATTGGTACTTGAAATTGTTGTGAAAAAGAGTGGCTATCATACAGGTGCTTTATAAAAAATAAATAAATAAATAAATAAAATATAAAAAAAAGAAAAAAAAAGAAATAGAAAAATAAAAAGATAGTTGTGTTTATGATTGAATAACAAAATAGGTGTAAAAGGGATGGTAGATGAAAGAAAGGTAGAGGGGTTGTTAAAAGTTATTGTAAATGGCATAATGTGGTGTATTAAAGCGCTTAGGGAACATAGTTACTATTTCTGGCCAAAATAGTCCTACCTGTCCCTTAGCCTACATTACAACCTGTAAAGACCTATTTGATCCTAAGCTTAGCATTCTGATATTAGTGGAGCATTACACTAAGGGAAAGCCTATGGTCATCAGTTGCAATGTAAGAATTCTTTGTGAGAGTGAGAGCAAGGAGAATCTTATACCCATGCTTCGAAAAATGCAAAACTATGAGTGATTATGGGGGATATCTTGTGTGAGACACACATGGTTGATGATTGTTGGGTAGTTTTGTATGATTCTTTGTGGCTTAACTTGTGGATACGAATTAACCATCCTAATGAGTCTATGTTGGAGGTTGATTTGTTTCTAGTAATGATCAAGAAAACTACTCTTTGTTAGTAATTGTCGTGCATGTCTTGAGGATAAATTTTGTGTTGCTATTGTGAAATTCTGGTTAGGGATAAATTTTGTGTTGCTATTGTGAAATTCTAGTTAGGTGTTTGCATGGATGTTATATTTTTTTCGAGTACGAACAAATCTTTAAGTGTGGGGTGTTGATATTGGGCGTATTTACACGCCTAAACACCATGATTTACCCATGTTTTAGCTAAGTTTTGAGGATAAAATATATAATTCTTGAACTTTTAGTCCATTTTCCTTTAAGTGAGCTGACCTACGTGATTAGCATATTTTTCAGGTATTAATGATGAAGATTTCAGCACTTTATGGACTTTTGAGCAGCAAAGGAAAACTTCACATTAGAGGGAAGGCAGCTTTTGGAAGCTTGTGGACTGAATGTGATGCATGGAAAATTTGTCCCGGGCAAAATCAATATTTCTAAATACTTAGGGATGCAGCAGTAATTTAGTAGACAAGGACATTATAAAAACCCTATTGCTGAATTTTTCAGCATGTTGTTTTCATTATTCAGTTTTCAGATTCTGTAAGTTTTGGGGACAGAGAAAAAACGCTAGGGCTACACCAACGGAGAGAGACAAAAACGTCAATCTCTTATTTGACATTAAAATCATCCCATCGCGAAGATTATTCTAGTTGTGGTATGATGATCATGTCTATGGTGATTTTCGTTATATTCATGAGTAGCTAAACTTCTCTGTTAGGGTTATGGAAACCTTGTAAGATACTATCTATTGCTATGAGTTTGTGAATTCTTGATGTGTATGCTACTTACATCATTACTCTCTTCGTTTAAATTGAATTCTTACGGTTGCAAACGTAGGAATATGCCAGTATATCATTAACTTGTTCAAGATAAAATTTACATGTTTGGAAAAGAGAGTGTGACAAGAAAATAGGGTTTCCAACCCCTGTTTACACGTTAATGCCTTAACCGGATTAACTTTCTTGGAGAGTTTGTACCATTCGTTATACACTTTAGGCTCGAGAGAGCTAAAGAGAAATAGTCCTTGATGGTTGAGAAACACTAGGATTTACCATTAGAATACGACTCTCTATAAGTGCATGCATGTCTAAATTCCGCATTACTCATAGTTAATAGATACGTAGAAATTACAAGGTGGACATAACCCTAACTTATTATTCTCTGTGATTAAATCTTACTATACTTAGCATTCCAACGTTACTTTGATCTTGTTAGTTCACGCATAAATCAAACCCCCCTTTTCCTTGGAATTTTTGACCAAAAGTCTACCGATAATTGCAACACTTAGTCACCAAGTATTCCCTGTGGGATTAGACACCCAACCCAGTTGGGTTCTATATTTGACAGCGACCGCTTACACTTTCTAATGAGAGCTGTAGTTTGGGCGTTATCACAGCTCAATCCACCTCCTTTTCCTGATATTTAGCTCTTTCTACATGAAAACGTACTGCAGGCTCTTATGATCAGAATAAATATCAACATGAACCCTATACAAATAATGCCCCTAGATATTTAATGCAAACACCACTGCTAACAACAATAAGTCATGAGTTGGATGATTTTCCTCATGAACTTTCAGTTGTCTAGAAGCATAAACAACCATCTTTCCATGCTACATTAATACATAACCAAGTCCTACCCGAGATGCATCATACTAGACCATAAAACCATTTGTACCCTTGTGCAGGATCAAAATTGGATCCAAAGTCAAGTTATCCTTCAACTTTCTGAAACTTTCCTCACAAGAACCTCGCCTTTTTCTAAGTCAACTTGGTCAAAGGGGCAAGAATAGAAGAGAAGGTCTCCACAAACCTTCTATAATAACCGGCTAAACCCAAGAAACTCTGAATATCTGTTGGAGTCATGTGTCTAGGCCACTTCTTAACCACCACAACCTTTTATGGATCCACCATGATTCCCTCACTAGAAAGAACATGACCTGAATAAGTCACAACATTTAACCAGAACTCACATTTAGAGAAATTAGCATACAAATGTTGATCCTTTAGGGCCTGCAACATAAGGCAGAGGTGATCAACATGATATGCCTCACTTTTCGAATAATCAAAATATCATCAAGAAAGACATTGACATATAAGTCTAAGAACCGACAGAAAACCCGATTCATGAGATCCATATATGTTGTCGGAGTGTTGGTCAAGTCAAAAGACATCACCAAGAACTCAAAATGTATGTACCGAGTTTGGAAAGAAGTCTTAGAGACGTCTACTTCACTAATCTTTAGTTGGTGGTACCCGATCGATGATTGATCTTGGAGAAAAATTTAGCACCCTAAATCTGGTCAAACAAATAATCTGTCCTCGGAATAGGGTACTTATTCTTTACTCTCTTCTTATTCAATTGCCGGTAATACAAAGGGAACCATCCTTCTTACGCACGAACAAAATGGGTGCACCCCACGGGGACACACTAGGACGGATCCCTTGTCTAGAAGATCATTTAACTGCTCTTTGAGCTCCTTCAACTCAGTTGGAGCTATTCTATACGGAGGGATAGAGATAGAAAGAGTGTCCAAAACAAGATCAATCCCAAAATCAATCTCCCTATCTGGAGGAACAACATGAAGATTATTAGGAAAGATGTCAGTAAATTGATTTACCACTGGAACAGAATGTAAGGAAGAAATATCCTAGGTAGAATCTTTAACCTAGACCAAATGATAGAGACAGCCTTGGAAATTAATTTTTGGGCTCTAAGATACTTTTATGAACCTTCCCTCAGGCACTAGGGACCTACCTTCCCATTCAATAACCAATTCAATAGGGAGATTAAAGATGACCTTGCAGGTCCGATAATCTAAAGAAGCATAACATGAATGCAAATAATCCATCCCCAATATGACATTAAAATCAACCATGTCTAACTCTATCAGATCTACCAGATTTTCTCTATCATAACCATATAAACCCTATAGACTCTTCTGGCAACCACAGAGTCACCTACCAGGGTAGAAATAGAAAAGGGATTCGAAATGCATTCGAGATCGAAATTACAATGCATAGACATAAGTTAGGTCATATAAGAGAGAGTAGACCCAGGATCAAGAAAATAATACACATCACGAGAAAAGAGTTTTAACATACCAGTAATGACATCGGGGATGCCTTAAAATCCTAACGGATAGTGAAGGTATAAAGATGATTCCAACCGCCGTTGGAGACAATAACAGAAGTAAAACCCTTTGGCACGGGAGTTGATGCAGCAATAACAGGAATCTTTTTTCCCTAGAAGCAACCCTATAAAGACATATCTTTGTGTATGACCAATCTGACCATATGTAAAGCACTTGTTCCTCCCTTCTTCACAAACACCACGATACACCTGACCACAGAATCTACAAGAAAGATATAATGGAGCTGACTTAGCCCCTCTATCCAGAGGCTGGGCACTCTATGCCCTAATACCATCACTGCTCTACATACGATAATCACCCGATGACTTTGGATAGGGAGCATTAGCTGTAGAGTAGGAACCAAAATTATGCTACTTCTTCTTAGACCATTTTACTCTATCTCTACCACTTTGTTGCTGACCTCCACCCTAATTCAAGTAACAAAACTTCTTACCCTGCCTCTCCCCAATTTTAGCCTTCTTTTTCTTCTCTTGTTTGACTTTCTGCATATAAACCACAAGCCGAGAAATATCTCTGTCCTTGTTTAACAAGGCAACCTTACTCTCAAAAATAAAGTCTCGGGATAACCCAAAAGTGAACTTCCTTATCCTAGCCCTCACGCAAGGCACCAACTCTAGAGCATACCGAGATAACTGATGAAACTTCAAGGTATACTCCTTGACTAACATCTTGCCTTGCTTCAAGCTTACAAACTCCTCTACTTTCACCTCCCTCAAATTTTGAGAAAAGAAACTGTCCAAAAAACACTAAAGAAATCATCCCACAAAGAGGACTCAGCATAATCTTCCCTAGACTGGTCCCATTCCTCGTACCATTGATACACCATATCTTTCAATTGGTAAGAGGCGAACTCCATACCCTTCACATCAGTGGTATGCATCACACAGAAGATCTTTTCCTTCTCATCAATGAAATATTAAGGATCTTTCTCAAGAACCAGTGAAAACAGGAGGACTCAATATAATGAATTGGCCAACTCTAATATCCTTGGAGGATGGAGCAATAGAAATAACTCGTTCAGTCTAAGAGGCCACCAATTGGGTAAGCAAGTGAATCGGCTGGCGAAACCCAGTATTAGACACTCCAGCCTAGGTGCTTGAAGAGGGACAAGAGGAACTAGTGGAGCTCCATCAGGGCAATCAGAAGAAGTGAACCTCGATCGAGTGTGAGCTCCTAGAGTAGGATGAGCTCCATCCACATTGTCCTCAGACTGAACAGAAGAGTTCCCATGGATATCAGATCTTCTTGGAGGAATGATCTAAAAGGATAATAAACGGGAATTAGAGAGATTCAAGATCTTAGACTCTATAGCTCAAAATAAAATAACAAGAAAAGAAAACATTCCTAAATGCCTCATAGCCCCTCTCTTATAAGTGTGGCATGCTACACATCCATAAAATAGACTCTAATTGACATGGCTTTATTGGAAACACAATGACACTAAACCTAGGCTCTGATACTATCTTTTTCATGACTCGAACTAGGGCCTGACTGTGATGGGTATCTCAAGTCCCACATGGACCGGAGACCACCCCCTGCACCTAACTAAGTAAACGCAATATTTCCAATGTCAGATAAATTCCGAACGTGTAACAAGATAGATTTACGAATAAATAATATTTCTATGATTAATATCTAACAACCTACTTGAAATGACTGATCAACGCCACCTAAGTCCATAGTAATCTAACAAAGACTTCTAAGAAAGAACCAAAATTGAACATCAAAAAAAGTGTCGGGATATGCCTTTGACTATAGCCAAAACCAAGTCTAGACAATCTAAAACATAAGAGACCAAAACATGAAATATAGTCTTCCGATGTATGAAAGCTCACCACTTCAATATCAACTCATAAGTTGATCTGGAATCTTAATCACTGAGCAGGAGAAGTAGAGGTATGGACAGTTCCTGCATCGCGTGGAGATATAACATACATAGATGATTAGCGGTTGAAGCGCTAATATGTAACTCAGGGATACGGGGTAACATAATGCTATGATCAACAGTTGTAAATCATTCAAGATTCCATGCATATCATCCAATGTATATATATATCACATGACGGGATAGGGAACAAGGCTTAACATGCAGTATAAAATCTTAGTCTAGATTGTGCCGCTCAACCATCATAACATTCAAGGAATACACGAGCTATATGGGCCCAACTCTCCCCCAGCTGGTAGGGCGCAGTATATGTAGCGGGACAAACCAAAAGGTAAGAATATGCACTATTGGGGACTCGAACCTTCCTACATATCAAGGTGACACAAGCACCAAATCATGTAATAAGATATGAGGGACTCGAACCTCCCAATCGTATAATAATAATAATAAGGAGACTCGAACCACCCGGTCATATAGACCCTTCGTATCGACAACTGCAGTTTCTAGTGTTGGTTTTTGGACCTCCACTTTCATGACTCGATTACACAACTCTCTTTAAAGACCAATTAAACAGTTAACATACAATCTTATTCATTGAACCATGATACACATTTAGGCATACATTATTGGTATCATCATACCAACTGCATTTGCAATGTAACATCAACATGCCAAAATAATTTCATTACTTGGGGAATTCACAACCACCCTTGGTTTAATTATGTATGATCTTTTGAAAGTACCAACCCACAAGGTTCAATTTAACATCATAATGTAATAGATCAAGACTAGCTTAATTCTCATATTTCTCATAACTAAAAACAATTTTGTAATATAGGATTAGGGCCATAACACTTCAAAAGTCACAAGTTTGGGGAAATTCACAACTCCCAAGTTCATTCTCCATACCCATGCACCCACAAGTTCAAAACCATATTTAAAGCATGAGTAATTGGTACACTTCCTCAACATCGGCATGTGGAGAACTGGGTGAATGAAAATCAAACTAGGAGGACACTCTAACTCATATGCAACATTACCAACCCTCTTCAACACCAAGTATGGAAAAATATATCGAGGGCTGAGCTTACCTATCTTACCAATCTGCATCACTCCCTTCATGGGGGATACCTTTAAGAAACCCAATCACCAACACTATACTCCAACTCCTTTTTTCTCACATCTGCGTAGGACTTTTGGTGACTTTGGGCAGCTTTAAGTCTATCCCAAATCAACTCCACCTTCTCTATGGCATGGTGAACCAAATTTAGGACAAACATCTTTACCTCATCAACTTCAAAATACTTAATAGGAGATCTACACCTCCTACCATACAACACCTCAAATTGAGCTATCCCAATACTAGAGTGGTAGCTATTATTATACGTAAACTCTATAAGAGGAAAATGATCAACCCAATTACCATCATAGTCAATCACGCAAGCTCGAAGCATATCTTTCAATGTCTAAATAGTTCTTTCTTATTTCCCATCCGACAGTGAGTGGAAAGAAATACTTAGGCTCACCTTAGTTCCTAAACCTCTCTAAAATAAATGCCAAAACTATGATGAGAACTAAGTACCATGATTGGACATGATAGAAACAACCACCCCATGCAAATTTATAATCTTCCAAAGGAACAACTTCGCATAATCTGCTACCGAATAATTAGTCCTCACTGTCAAGAAATGAGTAGACTCATTCATTCTATCCACGATGACCCAAATTGAATCAAACTAATTCTGAGAACGAGAAAGACCAATAATGAAATCCATATTAATCACTTCCCACTTCCACACAAGCAACTCAATTTTTTGATACAACCCTCCGAGCCATAAGTGTTCAACCTTCACTTGTTGACACACCATGCATTTAACCATTAAACTGGCCACATCCTGCATCATATTGTTCCACCAATAAATCTACTTAAGATCATGATACATTTTTATTAAACCAGGATGAATGGAATAACACGACTCATGACCCTCAGCCATAATCCTTTATCGCAACCAATCTACATCGAGAACACATAACCTGCGTTGGTACCTCAAGATACCATCTCCACCAATCTCAAAAGCTACAACCTTTTGCTGACCCATATCTCTCTTAAGTTATATTTGACAGGATCCCATATGTGCTTCTCCTTTATTTCAGTACCAAGAAAGAACTGTGACACCTTTTGCACACATACACCCCCATTCTTAGAGTCCAAGAGACTAATTCCAAGGTTAACCAAACAACGAATATCTTTCACCAACTCCCACTTGTCCTCATCCACATAAGCTAGACTCTCAATTGATAACCTGCTAAGAGCATAAACAACCACATTAGCTTTACTTGGGTGGTAGTAAAAACTCATGTCATAATCTTTGAGCAACTCAGGCCACCTCCTCTGCCTGAGATTTAGCTCTTTTAGGGTGAGCACGTACTATAGGCTCTTATGATAAAATAAAATCAACTTGGACTCCATACAAATAGTGATGTCAAATCTTCAATGCGAACACTACAGCCAACAACTCTAAGTCATGAGTCAGACAATTCCTCTCATGAACTTTCAACTGCCTAGAAGCATAGGCCACCACCCTACCATGTTGTATCAATAATAAATTGAGAGACAAACTCCAAGGTTAGGTAAATGGTCAATATCTTTCACTAACTCCCATTTATCCTCATACACATGAGCTAGACTCCCTATGAATAACCTACTAAGAGCATCAATAACCACATTAGCTTTACTTGGGTGGTAGTGAGGACTCATGTCATAATCTTTGAGAAGCTCATGCCACCTCTTCTACTTGAGATTTAGCTCTTTCTAAGTGAATAAGTACTGCAGGATCTTATGATCAGATTAAATATCAACATGGACTCCATATAAATAGTGACATAAAATTTTCAATGTGAACACCATAGCTAAAAACTAGAAGTCATGAGTCGGATAATTCCTCCCATGAACTTTTAACTTCCTAGAATCATAGGTCACCACCCTTCCATGTTGCATCAACAGAAAACCAAGTCCCACATAAGACGCATCACAATAAACCTTGAATCCATCACTATCTTCAAGTAAGGTCAAAACTGGAGCTGAAGTCAACTTATATAGCTTTTGAAATATACCCTCACAAGCATCGAACCACGAGAAATTTACCTTCTTCTGCATCAACTTAGTCAGTGGGGTAGCTATAGTCGAGAAACACTCTACAAGTCCCTAATGGTAACCAGCTAAACCCAAAAATCTCTGAATATCGGTTAGAGTCATGGGCCTAGGCCACTTCTCTTAGAGCACACTAGAATATCATTAATAAATACTATGATGAAAAAATCCAAGAATTGATGGAAGACTCAATTCATGAGATCCATAAATACGGTCGGGGCATTAGTCAAACCAAACGACATCACCAGAAACTCAAAATGTCCATACTGGGTTTGAAAAGTAGTCTTAGGGATATACATCTCCCTAATTTTCAACTAATGGAACCCAAACCAAAGATCAATCTTAGAGAAGAATTTAGCATACTGAAGTTGATCAAAGAGATCATCAATCCTCAGAAGTGGATACTTATTATTTATGCTCACCTTATTCAATTGCCGATAATCAATAAATATTCGACGGGAACCATCCTTCTTACATACAAAAAAATAAGTACACCCATGAGCATACATTCGAACAGATAAAACCCGTGTCTAGAAGATCCTTTAGCTTCTCCTCAAGTTCCTTAACTCAGTTGGAGCCATTCTGTAAGGGGAGATAGAGATAGGACGACTGTTGGGAATAAGGTCAATCCCAAAATCAATCTCCTTAGCATGTTCAGATCGTTAGAAAAAACCTCGGGGACTTCATTAACCACGAGAATAGTTTATCAGGAAGGACCCTATGAGTTAGAATCTTTAACTCTAACCAAATGATAAAGACATCCCTTGGATGTAAACTTCTAGGATCTAAGATATGATATAAATCTTGCCTTAGGCACTAGAGGACCCCCTTCCCACTCAATGATTGGCTTATTTAGAAAATTAAAAATAACCTTATGGGTCTGACAATCTAGAGTAGCATAGCATGAATGCAATCAATCCATCCCAACTATGACATCAAAATCAATCATGTCTAACTCTATTAGATCTACCAAAGTTTCTTTGTCACCAACAGACACCACATAACTCCTGTAGACTCTCCTAGCTACCACAGTGTCACCCGCTGAGGTAGAAACAGAAAAGGGGTCTGAAATGCACTCAGGACCAAAAGCAAAATGCACAACCAAAAATGGGGTCACATAAGAGAGTGTAGACCCGGGATCAAACAAATAGTACACATCACAAGAAAAGAGTTGTAACTTACTAGTGATGACATAGGGAGATGCCTTAGAGTCCTGGTGGGTAGCAAGAGCATATAAGCAATTTTAGCCAGTGTCGATACTAGAAGCAGAAGCAGCACCCTTTGGGGAAAAAGCTGATGAAATGGGAAAAGGTATCTTATTTGTCCCAGAAGCAACTTTAGAAGGAAGATCCCTCTGCAGATGACTAGTCTGACCACATTTGAAGTACTTCTTCCTCCTTTCTTTGCTAAATCCATGGTGCATCTGATCACAGAATCTATAAAAAGGATATGATAGAGTAGAATGAGACCCACAAGCCTGGGACAGGGCACCCTATTCCTAAATACCATTATCACTCTGCACACGGCGATCACCTGACGGCTTTGGGTAGGGAACACTAGCTGTAGAGTATGAACTAAAAGATCCCCACTTATTCTTAGACCATTTCTTCAATCAATACCATTTTGTTGCTAATTTCCACCCTGATCCCAGTAGCAAAAATTCTTACTCTCCCGCTCCCCAAATTTAACCTGCATCTTTTTCTCTTGTTCGACTTGTTGCATGTAAACCACAAGCCAACAAATATTTGTATCCTTATTTAACAAGGCAACCTTAATTTCCAGAATTAAGTCTCAGGGTAACCCAGTAGCAAACTTCCTCATTCTAGCCCTTATGCTAGACACAAACTCCGAAGCATACCAGGATAACTGATGGAATTTCAAGGCATACTCTTTGACCGTCATTCTACCTTGCTTCAGATTAATAAATATTTCCGCTTTTGTCTCCCTCAACTCTTTAGGAAAAAAGCGGTCCAAAAAAGCACTAGAGAAACTATCCCACAGTGTAGATTTGACATTATCTCCCCTAGACTACTCTCATTCCTCATACCATTGGCATGCTATATCCTTCAGTTGATAGGCAGCAAATTCTACACCCTCCATATTTGAAGCATGCATCACAGGGAAGATGTTTTCTATCTCATCAATAAAATTTTGAGGATTTCTCTCAACTTTAGAACCAGTGAACACAGGAGGTCTTAACCTCAAAAACTGGCCAACCCTTGAGCCAACATATGAATAGACTGATGAAATTCTGCATTTGTTTTCTCAGCCTGAGAGGCTCGAGGAGGACTAGAGGGGACTAATGCAACTCCAGAAGGGCAATCAGGAACTGGACCCCTAGACTGGGTCTGTATCCAATAAACAAGGAATGTCCCATCAGTATTGTCCTCAAGTAGGACAGAGGAGTTTTCATGAGCTTTAAATCATTTGGGAGGCATGATTTGAAAAGCAAACACACGGGAATTAGAGAGATTCAGGACCTCAAACTCTATAGCTTAAAATAAGACAACAAGAAAGGGGAACATTCCTAAATTCCTTAGAGCCCCTCCCTTATAAGTGTGGTGCACTACAAACCCATAAAAGCGACTTTACTCGATATGGCTTTGTTGGAAACCCAACGACACTAAATCTAGGCTCTGATACCAATCTGACGTGACCCAAACCAGGTCCTGACTGTGTCGGGTATCTCAAGTCCCATGTGGATCGGAGATCACCACCTGTACCTAACCAACCCAAACACAACATACCCAAAAGTTGGATGAATTTTGAACATATAACAAGATAGTGAGCAATAGCTTAAGAAAAGTCTAATGCATATCTATAATTAACAACTAGCGACTGGCCAAACAACCAACTGACACCGCCCAGTAACTATAGTAGCCCAAACAAAGCCTTTTAAATAATGATCCAAAATTGAATATCAATAAATTCTCGGGACATGCCACCGACAATAGTAAAAAATAAGTCTATGACATAAGAAGAACAAAATAAGAAATATAAACTTTCGATGTGTGAGACCTTACAACTTTTATGTCAAATCACGAGATGATCCCAAATGCTAATCACTGAGTAGGAGAAGTAGAAGTGTGACCATTTCCTGCTTTGCATGGGATACAACGTCGTAGGGTCAATTCTTAGCCAACACAAAACCCAAATTGGGATTTATACTAGACAACCTACGATTACACCTAACAACTCATAACATATCCTTATGGCTCTTAGTGAGACACTAGTACTCAAAGCAGAACCAAGCCACCAACTTACTGGTTTGGTTATGACTTATCCCAATGAGTCATCAAGACACCCTACGACTCCAGGGATCAAGTCGTAACCAAGGTAATGAGCTCAAGGCTCAAGAAATTTCCAAGATCCAAAATTTTTGGGTGTTTTAATTCTCTCCCACTTAGATCATTCGTCCTCGAATGATGGGACAAAGCATTTACCAGCATGATTAGACCCCAAAATTATTACTATTCCCTTTAAGACAGAAAATTGTAATACCAAGGAATTTATAATCTTCCTTTAATAAAGACAGAAAATAGAGAAGTTAAGAACAACACGTACCTTAACCATGATTTTTTAGATCAGGGAATAGGAATGGATACTTGGACTTCATGTCCTCTTCGGCTTCCCAAGTAGCCTCTTCAACCTTGTGGTTCCTCTATAGAACCTTTACCAAAGCGATGTCCTTCATTCGTATCCGAGAACTTGCGGATCCAAAATTTCAATTTGCCCTTCCTCATAAGACAAGAAATTTGAAATACCAATATCCTTGATAGAAAAAATTAGCGACAGATCACCCATACACTTCCTCAACATCGACACATGGAACACCGTATGAATGGAACTCAAACTATGAGGCAAATCTAACTCATATACGACATTACCAACCCTCTTTAACACCAAGTACGGACCAATATATCGGGGGTTGAGCTTCCCCTTCTTACTAAAACACATCACTTTCTTCATGAGGGATACCTTTAAGCACACCCAATCACCAATACTAAACTCTAACTCCCGTTACCCCACATCTGCGTAGGACTTTTGGTGACTTTGGGCAACTTTAAGTCTATCCCAAATCATCTCCACCTTCTCCATAGCTTGGTGAACCGAATCCGGGCCAAACATCTCTGCATTACCAACTTCCAACCAGCCGATAGGAGATCTACACCTCCTATTATAGAACCCCTTAAACGAAGCCATCCCAATACTAAAGTGGTATCTATTATTATAAACAAACTCTATAAGAGGAAAATGATCGAACCAACTACCATCATAGTCAATCACGCAAGTTCAAAGAATATATTTTAATATATTAATAGTTCTTTTCGCTTGCCCATCCAATTGCAGGTGAAAAGCAGTACCAAGGCTCATCTTAGTTCCTAAACCTCTCTGAAATAAATGCTAAAACTGTGATGAGAACTGAGTACCATGATCCAACATGATAGAAACAGGTGCCCCATGCAACTTTATAATCTCTCGGAGTAACAACTTTGCATAATCCTCTACCGAATAATTAGTCCTCACTGGCAAGAAATGAGAAGACTTAGTCATCCTATCTGTGACGACTCAAATCGAATCAAATTGATTTTGAGATCGAGGAAGAAAGCTAACAAAATCCATATTAATCATTTTCCACTTCCACATGAGCAACTTGATTTCTTGATACAACCCTCCGGGTCACAAGTGCTCAACCTTAACTTGTTGACACTCCATACATTTAGCCATAAAATTGGCCATATCCTACTTCATATTGTTCCACCAATAAATCTCTATAAGATCATGATACATTTTCGTGGAACCAAGATGAATGGCATAATGCGACTTATGAGCCTTAGCCATAATCCTTTCTCGCAACCCATCTACATCAAGAACACATAACCTGCCTTGGTACCTCAAGATACCATCACCACCAACCTCAAAAGCTACAACCTTTTACTAACTCACATCTCCCCTAAGTTTTATAAAGACAAGAACCAATATGTTCTTCTCTTTAATTTCAGTAACAAGAGAGGACTGTGCAACCTTTTATACAAACACACCCCCATTCGTAGAGTCTAAGAGACGAATTCCAAGGTTTGGCAAATGGTGAATACTTTCACCAACTCTCGCTTGTCCTCATCCACATAAGCTAGACTCCCCATGAATAACCCGCTAAGAACATCAATAACCACATTAGCTTTACCTAGGTGGTAGTGAAGACACATGGCATAATCCTTGAGAAGCTCAAGTCACCTCCTCTACTTGAGATTTAGCTCTTTCTAAGTGAACAAGTACTGCAGGATCTTATGATCAGAATAAATATCAACATAGACTCCATACAAATAGTGACACCAAATCTTCAATGCGAACACCATAGACAAAAACTCTAAGTCATGAGTCGGATAATTCCTCTTATGAAATTTCAACTGCCTCGAACATAGGCCACCACCCTACTATGTTGTATAACACAAAACCAATTCCCATGTGGGACGCATCACAATAAACTATGAATCCATCACTACATTTTGGTAATGTCAAAATTAGAGCTGAAGTCAACTTATCTTTCAGTTTTTCAAAACTACTCTCACATGCATTAGACCACAAGAACTTTACCTTCTTTTGGGTCAACTTAGTCAACGAAAAAGCTATAGTTGAGAAACTTTCCACAAATCTCTTATAATAATCGGCTAATCCTAAAAAGCTCTAAAAATCAATTAGATTCATGGGCATAGGCCACTTCTTAACCACTGCAACTTTCTATGGATCCATCATAATTCCTTCACTAGAATGACATGACCTAGAAAAGTAACAACTTCTAACCAGAATTTGCACTTTGAAAACTTAGCATATAATTGTTGATCTTTCAAGGTCTGCAAAACAATGCAGAGATGATCGGTGTGATCTTTCCTACTCCTAGAGTACACTAGAATATCATTAATGAACACTATGATGAATAAATCTAAAAACTGGCATAACACCCAATTCATGACATCCATAAATACAGTTGGGGCATTGGTCAAACCATTACTAAAAACTCAAAATGTCTGTATCGGGTTCGGAAAGCATTCTTAGGAATATCTATCTTCCTAATTTTAAATGGATGGTACCCGAACTGAAGATCAATCTTGGAGAAGAATTTAGCACCCTAAAGCTGATCAAAGAGATCATTAATTCTCGAAAGTTGATACTTATTCCTTACGGTCACCTTATTCAATTATCGGTAATTAATACATATTCAAACGTAACCATCCTTTTTATGTATGAAAAAAATAGGTGCACCCCATGGGGACACACTAGGACAGATAAAACCCTTGTTTAGAAGACCCTTTAACTACTCCTTAAGTTTTTTCAACTCTATTGGAGCCATTCAGTAAGAGGGGATAGAGATAGGATGCATGTCCAAGATAAGGTCAATCCCAAAATCAATCTCCCTATTAGGAGAGATACCAGGAAGATCATCAGAAAAAAACACCGGGAATTCATTAATCACATGAACGAATTATATGGAAGGGCCCTCCAAGTTAGAATTATTAACCCAGACCAAATGACAAAGACATCCCTTGGAAATCAACTTCTGATATTTGAGATATGATATGAATCTTCCCTTAGGCGCTAGAGAACCCCCTTCCCACCCAATGATCGTCTCATTTAGAAAATTAAAGATGACCTTATGGGTTCAACAATCTAAAGAAGTATAGCATGAATGCAACCAATCCACCCACACCATGACATCAAAATCAATCATGTCTAACTCTATTAGATCTAACAAATTTTCTTGATAACCAACATACACCACACAAACCCTATAGAATCTCCTAGCAACCACAGTATTACCCACTAGGGTAGAAATAAAAAAGGGATCCAAAATACACTCAGGACCAAAACCAAATACACAGCCACAAATAGGGTCACATAAGAGAGTGTAGACCTGAGATCAAGAAAACATTACACATTATAAGAAAAGAGTTATAACATACCAGTGATGACATAAGGAGATGCCTCAGAGTCTAGGAAGGTAGAAAGAAAATACAAGCGATCTCAGTCAGTACCAATACTAGAAGCAGAAGTAGCACCTTTTAGTGTTGGAGATGATGAAGTGGCAACATGAATCTTATTCAGCCCAGAAACAACTTTAAAAGGACAATCCCTCTACAGATGACCATCCTGACCATATTTGAAGCACCTGTTCCTCCCTTCTTTATAAAACCCATAATGCATCTGACCAAAGAATCTACAAAGAGGATATAATGGAGTTGATTGAGCCACACTAGCCTAGGACTAGGCACCCTGTGTCTAAATACCATCATCATTCTGCACACGAAGATCACCTAATGGCTTCGGGTAAGGAACGCTAGTTGTAGAGTAGGAACCAAAATTGCTCCACTTCTTCTTAGACCATTTTCCTTCATCTCTACCACTTTATTGTTGATTTCCACCCTAATTCAAGTAGCAAAAGTTCTTACTCTCGCACTCCTCATATTCAACCTACTTTTTTTATCTTCTTTAACTTGTTGTATGTAAACCACTAGTTGAGAAATATCCATATCCTTATTTAACAAGGCAGCCTTACTTTCCAGAATCAAGTATCGGGATAGCCAAAAAGCAAACTTCCTTATTCTAGCCCTTATGCTAGACACCAACTTCGGAGCATCTCTGGGATAACTGATGAAATTTTAAGGCATACTCCTTGACCGTCATCCTACCTTTCTTCAGATTAATAAATTTTTTTGGTTTTACCTTCCTCAACTTCTGAGGAAAACACGATCTAGAAAAGCACTAGAGAAATTATCCTACAGTGCAGATTCAACATCGTCTCCGCTAGACTACTCTCATTTCTCATACCATTAGTATGCTACATCCTTTAGTTGATAGGCAACAAATTCTACACCCTTCACATTAGAAACACGCATCACAGGAAAGATTTTTTCCATCTTATCGATAAACTTTTGAGAATCTTTCCCAACTTTAGAACCAGTGAACACAGGAGGTCTTAACCTCATAAACTGGCCAACCCTTATGTCCTTAAAAGATGGAGTAGCAGAAGCTACGTGTTCAGATTGAGAAGATACCAACTGAGCCAATATATGAATAGACTAATGAAATTTTGCATTTATTTTCTCAGCCTAAAGAGGTCAAGGAGGAATAAAGGGGACTGATGGAAGTCCAGAAGGGCAAGTAGGAACTGGACCCCCAGACTGTGTCTGTATCCAATAAGCAAAGCATGCCCCATTAGTATTGTCCTCAAGTGGGATAGAGGAGTTTCCATGAGCTTTAGATCATTTGGGAGGTTGATCTTAAAAACAAACACATAGGAATTAGAGAGATTCAAAACCTCAAACTCTATAGCTTAAAATAAGACAACAAGAAAGGGGAATGTTCCTAAATGCCTCGTAGCCTCTCCCTTATAAGTGTGGTGTGCTACGAACCCATAAACGCGACTTTACTCGACATGGCTTGTTGGAAACCTAATGACACTCAATCTAGGCTCTGATACCAATCTGACGTAACTCAAACCAGGGCTATACCATGTCGGGTATCTCAAGTCCCACGTGGACCAGAGATCACCACCTATACCTAACCAACCCAAATACAACACACTGCAAAGTTGGATGAATTTTGAATATAAAACAAGATAGCGTACAATAGCTTAAAAAAGTCTAATGCATATCTATAATTGACAACTAGCGACCGGCCAAACAACCGACTGACACCTCCCAGAAACTATAGTAGCCCAAACAAAGCCTTCTAAATCTTAATAATAAGACAAAACATAAAATATAGACTTTTGATGTGTCAGAGCTTATAACATTAATGTCAACTCACGAGCTGATCTTAAATCTTAATCACTGAGTAGGAGGAGTAAAAGTGTGACCAATTTCTGCATCACGTGGGAATACAACATTCGAAGATGGTTATAGGGGTGAACACTAGAATATAACTCAGGGATAAATATAAAATAATGTCGTTAATTCAAATCAAGTCATCCAATTCACCATGACCATATACAAATACATATATACATATCATGTCAGGATAGGGAACAAGGTTTAGCATGCACTTAAAACTTTTTCCTGGATTGTATAACTCAACCATCATATAATAGTACTCACAAGATATATGGGCCCCATCTCTCACCCCTAGTCAAGCCCCAGCACGTGTAGCCATACGAATCGAAGAATAATCTCATATATATGAACATGGGGGACTCAAACCTCCCAACATATACAAAGGTGACTTAAGCACCCAATCATGTAATAATTTATGGAGGACTCGAACCTTCTTAATTATGAAATAATAATAAGGGGGACTTGAACCTCCCTGGTAGCTTTGACCCCCATTTGGCAAATGTGGTTTTCAGTGTCGGTCACCCGAACCTCCACTTCTACGACTCAGATACACAACCCTATTTATAGCCCAGTTAAAATATTTATCACACAATCCCACTCATGAACTACATACCATATTAAGGCATATATTATTGGTATCATCATACCAACTATACTTGCAAGGTAACAACTACATGCCAAAATAATTCCTATTAACTTGGGCAAAACAACTCCTTTTGCTTATTAATACAAGGTGGGGGACGCCGGCTCCCTTTGTTTATTAACTCGGAACATTGTGTTTCACATACCTCTTTATATCATGCAATAGTTCAAGACTAGTTCAATTTTACAATTTCCATCTTTCTCATAACTCAAAACTAATTTCAAACTATGGGTTGAGGTCAAAACCATTTCAAAAGTCACAAGTTTGGGAAAATCACTATTTATTAATTCATCCACCATACCCATGAACCCACAAGTTCAAATCTATTTAGAGAATGAATAATCATAATTAAATCATAGGATAATATTGTTCAACAGTAAGAATTCAAAACCCACAACCCTTGTGTTCAAAATCGAAGCAACTCCATGTGAATAATACTTTAATACAAATGATTTTTAATAAATTAACAATGAGGGAAGAGTTACATGCCTGAAATAGTAAGATGTACGGAGACAAATCACCTTTGAAAGGCCTAATTGATCAACCTCTTGAAAACCCTAAGTGTTTTTAACCTTACGGAGTTTCAGAGTGTTAAAAAGTTATTTTGATGTATTTATGAGAGCTAGTGATACCCTAAAAGGGTTATAAGATGTGGTTTTTAAGTTATGTACGAGGAGAAATATCTATAATGCCCTTAACTTAAACACTGAAAAAGGTAGCCTTTGACTACGAGTCAACCCTTGACTCGTAGCCTCTCTTTACCACATGTTACCACGATCTGTAACCAAGGCAGTGCCACCAAGGCACCCTACACTATTATCCTCATGACTCGATGACACCACTCATAATGGGACCCTATGACTCATTAGGTCCAATCGTAGTCAACACAAAACCCAAATTAGGACTTACACTGGACACCTTATGATTACACCTAATGACTCATAACATATCCTTACAACTCTTAGTGAGCCACGTATACTTAATGAAAAATCAAGCCACCAACTTACTGGTTTAGTTACAACTCATCCTAATGAGTTGTTAAGACACCCTACGACTCTGGGAGTCTAGTCGTAACCAAGGCAGTGAGCTAAAGGCTCAAGAAATTTCCAAGGGCCAAAAATCCAAGGTGTTTCAATAATGCACAACAAAACTATGGGAAAATAATTAATTGACCATTCATGTCAAAGCCCTTAATCATGTCAAAACCTTTACTTTTAATCACGTAAATAACCATGAACTTGAATACAATAGAGATATTAAGTTTAAGGGTAGAGTCACATGCCTGAAATATCAAGTTTCACGAAGAGAATTTATCTCTAGAACCCTTGGATGACCAACTTGATGAAACCTTAGCTTGACTTTCTTGAGGGAGTTTAGAGAGCCTTTTGGAGTGTTTGGTAAGTTACTTAGATTTATTTTTGAGTGCCAATGACAACCTAAGGGGGTTATAAGACATGGGTTTCAATTTGGATAAGAGGGGAAATGTCCAGGATACTCTTAACTTAAAATCTGAAAAAGTGCCGACATTGACTATGGGTCAACTATTGAATCGTAGCCACTCCTTATGAATCATTACCACAAGTCGTGACCAATACAAGACCACTAAGGTACCCAACACTACTGACCTTATTACTTAGTGATATGACTCATAATAGGACCCTACGACTCATACAGTCCAATCGTAGTCAACACAGAACCTAAATTGGGGTATACACTGGACAACCTACGATTTACACCAATGAATCATAACATATCCTTACGGATTTTAGTGATTCACTCATACTCAGATCAAAATATGGTAACAAACTTAATGATTTGGTTATGACTTATCCCAAAGACCCGTCAGGACACCCTATACTCATAAGCTAAGTCATAACCATGGCTGTGAGTGAAAATTCTAGGAATTTCCAACGATCAAAAGCTCGGGGCATTAAAGGAAAGTTTTAAAAAAAAAGAGTAGCCGCAGGCAAGCTAAACCTATTAAATAGGTTGGGTTAGCCCATTCCCACCCATTTAGCTCGGCCTATTTAGTGGGGCCAGCCTAATTGACTTGACCCAATCAGCCTATGGGCTATAAGGACACTGGTCCTAGGCCTGGGCTAGCCAAGTGGGTTGACCTAGTGGACTAGCCCAGTTAGAAAACCAGACTAGGCCCACTGGGTGATCGGACCGGACCAACCCAATTTCAACTTAATTTTTTTAAAAAAGTAGCCGTTGGTGGGCTGTTGGTCCAAATAGACCGTTCGAGGCCCAACGGCTATAATGTCGTTGGCCTACCAATAGGCATTTGTCCAATTCCGACTTAATATTTAAAAAAAATTAATTTAATTTTTTTTATAAATAACTCCAATTCAAAATTCATTTTTCACACAAATCTCAGTCTCTCTCAAATTTTCTAATTCTCCTAAAGTGCTAAATTTTAATTTTTAATTTTGCAATTACAAATAAAAGGGGAAGTTTCTAAAGTCGCAACTTTCGGATACTTCCAAAATTTGATATTGTCGTTCCATCTCTTACCTTTAATTTTTAACTAGTATACAAATTATTAAATAATTATTTTTATTATTTGTGTATATTTGAAATATTTTTTAGTTAATTTTTTAATATGGATAAAATAAGAAACCTCGGTAAAAGTGTCAAAATCTTATCCCGAAAGTGGTAGTAAAAAATGAATTGGTGGTGGTTTCGGTAGAGGTAGTTCAAGTAATAGATATACCTGTGTGCCTCTAGTATCGATTAGTCAACCTTTAAAGGAAGAAATAGGTGTAGGTGCTCACGATATGGACTATGCAGAAGCACAAAAAAATTATGGTATAGAAGAAGAAAATAAAGTAGATGCAGTTAATTTAGATGAAGATTATGATAATATTGGTGAGACACCCACAGTAAGAAATGCTAACGTTAGATCTGAATTGGTTAATCGTCCTCCCCGTACCCAAGAGCTCATAGAAGAACTAGTATTGCATGAGAATTTTTTATGAAAATAGAAGGAGAAAATTAAGGTACAATGCAATATTTGTAAAATTATGTATGAACATAAAATCGAAGGCAATAAAGGGGGTACGGGTTCGTTAATGAGATATTTAAGAGATAGACACGCTAGAGAGTTATTTATTACACAAGGTGGTGAGGCTGTTGGTGGACCAACACAAACTATTTTCAATCCAACAATAGATCAATTAACTAAAAATTATAATAAAATAAAGGACCGGGAAGAAATAGCGAAAATGATAGTTGTGGGTTGTTTGCCTTTCATTTTTGCTTCTTCTGATGCTTTTATTCATTATATTCAAGCAATTTATAATCTTATATTTAATGGTATTTCTAAATGTACTTATCGGGCTAATATTTTTAGACTCCATGCACAATATGTTTATTATTGTAATGACCCGAGACTACCCACTAGTCGTTACACGGTGCTTATAGCACCGAGAGACCACAAGCTAACCCATGAACTGGTACCTGCTGTGAGCACAAGATAATATAATCAAGAATGCAAGAGAATAGCTAAAGTGCCATAAGGTTTTAAATATGTAAATTGAAATTGAAAATAAATCTAGGAAAATAACTGTCTGAATCTGATAAAGTACTGATAAACTGAACAGCTAACTGACTGTAATACCTGAAAAGCCTCTAAGACTTACTGACTAAGAGTTGATGGGACAAGCCCCCAACTAACTCTACTAACTACTAAAATAAAGACATGAAATAAGATAGTCTGGACTCGGGTGATAAGGACTCACCACTGCTACTGTACTGTTAAGAATCTGAGAGACTAAGTGTGATCCGGGAACTGAGCGTCAGCATCAATGATATAAGACATCATAGCATAAAAGAAAGGTATACGATCAGTACTTTGAATGTACTGGTATGCTAAATGAGGTATGCTAACATGCAAGGTTTCATGAATAGAAGTAATGATCTATCTGAATATACATGTAAAGCATGGAATACCGAATAGAGAACATGTATTCTGTAGATCCTGAACATGCCTGAAAGTTTGTAAAATACTGAAAATACATGAAAATCTATAGATATTGAGGATGCATGACCAAGCATGTGACATAAACTGGATGAAATCTGCAAACTAAAATACTGAAAATAACTTAAATCTGTATGCTTTTGTAAAACAACACTAAGACTGAATAACTGAGTTGGGACTATGACTGAGACTATATCTGAGATCGTGGGAGGTATTATCTAACCGATATTCCCCAATTTGAGCTAATCGGGGTCCAACCTGTAACCCCAGTTGGAAGGGTGTTAATACCATGCCACGAGTACTAACGCTGCCTGTGTGGATCCACTAAACTGATATCATAGCCAAAGGACTCAAGGTATCAAGCCTGAACTGACGGGTGACCCCTGCGAGATAGCTAAGCCTAATCTGATGGGTGACTACTCATATCCTACACTGGATACGTAGTTCTGCAGTATAGGGATTGCTACTAATGATTCTGCCAATCTGACGGGGAAGTTTCTATCCCTACACTCGCTCGGTGCTAAATCCTATGCCCAACTGAATGACACTAAAATGCTAGCCTATTCTGAGTTTAACTAACTATTCTAATAATTCTCATAATATAATCAGAGGTTATTCTGAAGATACTCAGACCACATTAAGTAAATAGCTATGGTCTCGGGTATTCAATACCCCCAGGACTTAAAATAATAGTAGTATGACACTAAAACATTTAACGGCATAACATGAAGACTCTTATTTAAATCAATTGCTCTTGTAGGAATTTTATCAAAGACTTATAGTTCATGGTTTAAATTATTCATAAAATTACTAAAGGACTGGCATAATTGACATGAAATTATCATGGGAAAACACTAAGTCATGATTAAATTCAACAAATGATAACACTAAAATATGAGAAATCGAATAACAATAATAACTTCATTAAAATATGGTATTAAATCAAAGTTCGTGGAGATTAATGGATTAAATCATGATTTAAAATCAACTAACTTAAAAAGATCATAAATTTATAATTAAAAAGGTTACTTGAGCTCCATGGATGAAAGAAATCCATGGATAAACATCTAACATACCTGGAATAATGAATTTGGGAGGATTGACGGGGAGTTCTTGAGAAATTGCCTTGAATTTTTGAGCTAGGGTTCTTGTTTTTAAAAAAGGGATCTCAATTTTGAAGAAGAGTTGAATAATGATTGACTATTTAGGTCAATGGAGGCTAAATTCCATGTTTTAGGTTAATTAGAGTCGTGCAAGAAGACCCAATTACCGTTGAACAAATTTAAAAATGGAAGCTGAATACTCAAAATTGACAAACCCAATTTTTGGCCATGGCGCGATGCGCCACTATCGCGTCAACCCACTGGAAAGGGACAACTGGGACCTGGACAAACGTCACGATGTGGTACGATTATGGTAAAGCTTTGGATTCCATTTTGGCAACGTCCACGATGCGCCATGATCGTGGAGGCCCACTGGAAATTGACAAACATCATTTGGGTTGTCTACGTGAAGCGTCGAGGGTTAAAATGATGGTGTTTAATGACTGAAACCAAAAATCACCATAACTTCTTACCCGGTTATCGAATTTAAGAAAATTTTATATAGTTGGAAAGATAATTGAATTTCCCACGCAATGGCAGGCTCTACACTAAAAAATAATGAGCGTTTCAAAAATTTTATATACAAATTCTCGTGCACTAGGACATAGATTATGCTAGGGAAATATGGGGTGTTATAATATCTCCCCCTTGGGATCATTCATCCCTGAATGAAACTAGTTAAGCTTAGGAAAACTGTTGGACTAAGCTTACACACTGAATATGCATATATGATGCAAGGAATGTATGACTGAACTGATTAATGAATGTATGAATGACATGAATATGACGTAGAACTAAAACTGAGCATGATAGAGAAAAATCTTAAGAAGATTTGGTACCTTATTCTGAATTTGGATTCACGGAGAAGAGATAAGGGTACTTGGTTTACATATATGCCTCTATTTCCCAAGTGGCTCCCTCAATGGACTGATTCCGCCAAAGAACATTGACTAGTGAAACTTTTTTGTTCCTTAGTCTACGAACTTGATGATCAAGAATTTCGACTGGTACTTCTTCAAAAGAAAGACTATTCTAAATATCTACACTTTCTAAAGGAACAACTACAGCGGGATCACCAATACACTTTTTCAACAACGAGACATGGAACACTGGGTGTACTGAGGCTAAATCTGAAGGCAACTCAAGCTCGTAAGATACCTTTCCAAAATAATTGAGAATTCTGAAAGGATCGACATATCGGGGATTGAGTTTCCCTTTCTTTCTGAATCTCTTCACTCCCTTCATGGGAGATATTTTCAAGAACACAAGATCACCAACCTTAAACTCACGATCCTTTCTCCTCAAATCTGCATATAATTTCTGTTGGCTCTGGGCAACCTTAAGTCTTTCTCTGATCAACTGAACCTTTTCTAACGCATCAAACACCAAGTCAGGCCCTACTACTGTAGCCTCACCTACTTCAAACCAACTAATTTGAGATCTATATCTCCTACCATAGAGAGCCTTAAATGGATCCATACGAATACTGGAATGATAGTTGTTATTGTATGCAAACTCAATCAAAGGAAAATGGTCATCCCAACTACCCTTGAAATCAACAATGAAGGCTCTCAGTATATCCTTAAGAGTCTAAATGGTCCTTTCTGCTTGACCATCTGTCTGAGGGTGGAAGGCTATATGAGGTTGACTTAGGTACTAAGACCCTTTTGAAACGCTTTCCAGAAATAAGAGGTAAACTGGGTACCTCTGTCAGAGATGATAGATAAGGGAACACCATGCAACCTAACCAACTCTCTGAGATAGAGATTGGCATAGTCCTTGGCGGATTAAAAGGTATGGACTGGCAAGAAATAAGTTGATTTGGCCATCTTGTCCATGATAACCCAAATAGAGTCATGCTGACGATGGGTACGAGGGAAACCTGTCCCAAAGTCCATGTTCACTTTCTCCCATTTCTACATAGGAATACTGAACTCCTGCATGGACCCACTAGGCTTCTGGTGCTCAATCTTAACTTGCTAGCATGTAGACCACTTAGCTACAAACTCTGCAATATCTTTCTTTATCCCACTCCACCAATAGATCTCCTACAAATCGTGGTACATCTTAGTGGCCCTTGGATGAATAGAGTAACGTACACTATGTATTTCTTCAAGAATTTGTTGCCTCAACTCATCTACACCAGGCACACACAATCTACCCTGATAATGCAAAACACCATCTCCCCCTTGGGAGAAAACCTCCATTTTTTTTCTCTAACTAATTCTTTCAACTTAACTAGACTGGGATCTCTATCCTGCTTTTCTTTACCTCAGAAACTAAAAATGACTTTGAGCTACTCTGTATCCATACACTACCTTCTGCTGGATCGAGTAAATGGATAACTAATTGGGAAAGTTGATGGACTTTCTCAGCTAACTTCTTCTTACCATCCTCAACATGAGCTATACTACCCATAGATATTGTACTGAGAGCATCATCCACTACATTGGCCTTGCCTAGATGATGCAAAATGCTTATGTCATAATTCTTAAATAAATCTATCTTCTTTGATGCAAATTTAAATCTTTTTTAGAGAACACATACTGAAGGCTTTTGTGATCTGTGAACACATCTACATGCACCCTAAAAGAGTAATACCTCTAAATATTTAAGGCAAACACTACAGTTGCTAGCTCAGGATCATAAGTCGGATAATTCTTCTCATGAGGCTTAAGCTGCCTGGAGGCGTAGGCTATGACCTTAACTCTCTGCATGAGAACACAACCCAAATCTACTCTGGATACATCAAAGTACACGACAAAACCATCTTAACCATTTGGTAGAGTAAGAATGGGGGTTGAGGTGAGTCGAGTCTTCAACTCTTGAAAACTCTTATTGCGGGAATCTGATCACTGAAACTCAACTTTCTTCTGAGTCAATATAGATATGAGGATATAATAGAATAAAACCCTTCAACAACCAGATGGTAATAGCCAGATAAACCTAAGAAACTCCTAATATCTGATGGAGAGATGGGTCTAGTCCAGTTTCTCACCACTTCGTTCATTTGAGGATCAACTCTAATTCCATCACCAGAAATAATATGCCTAATAAAAGCTACTGATCTTAGCTAGAATTCACACTTACTGAATTTAGTGAACAACTGATGAGCTCTAAGAGTCCGAAGTACTACTTTGAGGTGGTCTGCATGCTCATTTTTGCTACAAGAGTAAACATGGATATCATCAATGAAGACTATGATGAACATGTCTAAGTACTGCTTGAACACTCGGTTCATCAAGTCCATGAAGGCTGTTGGGGCAATAGTGAGACCAAAGGACATGACTAGAAATTTGAAGTGACCATACCGAGTTCAAAAAGCTATTTTTGGAATATCACATTCTCTGACTTTAAGCTAATGATAGCCTGATCTGAGGTCTATCTTAGGAAAGTAACTGGCACCCTAAAGTTGGTCGAACAAGTCATCAATTCTAGGAAGTGGATATTTATTCTTGACTATGACCTTGTTCAACTGATGGGTGTCTATGCACATTCTGAGAGAACCGTCTTTCTTATGCATGAATAGAACAGGTGCTCCTCACGGAGAGATGTTGGGTCTGACAAATCCCTTCTCTAGGAGATCCTTTAACTGTTTTTTCAGTTCTTTGAGTTCAGCTGGAGCTAATCTGTATGATGAAATAGACATAGGCTGAGTATCTAAGAGAAGGTCTATTCCAAAGTTGAGTTCCCTTTTGGGAGAAACTCCGGAAAGATCTTCAGGAAACACATTTGAGAATTCTTTTACTACTGGGACAGACTCAAGAGTAGGAGTCTCTGAGTTAGAGTCTTTAACTCGCACAAGATGGTAAATACACCCCTTTGATATCATTTTTCTGGCTCTAACGTACAAAATCAACTGACCCCTAAAAGTTGTAGTACTACCCCTCCATTCAAGGACTGGTTCATTTGGAAATTGAAAATGAACTATTCTATTTCTACAATCAACTGAGGCATAGCATGAGTGGAGCCAATCCATGTCGAGAATAATGTCAAAATCCATCATATCTAACTCCACGAGATCAACTAAGGTAACTTTCTGAGATATTATGACCGGATAGTTCCTATATACCTGTCTGGCTACAATGGATACACCTACTGGGGTAGACACTGAAAAGGGCTCTGCTAGAGTTTTGGGACAGACTCTAAAATTAATAACTATATATAGAGTTACAAAATAAAGAGAAGTTGCAGGGTCTAGTAAGGCATATACATGTAAGTGAAAGACCTATAACATACCAGTAACCATGTTAGGAGAATTTCCTGATCTTGGCAGGAATGAAGAGCATATAATATGTTTGAACGCTAACCACTGGTAGCACTGGAAGTGGCACCCTGCTGAGTTGGGTGATTAAGTGGAATTGAAGACTGATGGGACTGGCCTTGTTGGCGCGCATCCCTACCTTTTTTAGCAACTACCCGCAACTCCCAAATCTGATGGCCTAGCTTGCCACATCCAAAGCACATATCACTACCCGCTCTACACTCACCCTGATGGTGTCTACCACAATTCTGACATAAAGGATTGGTACGAGCACTGCTAACACTAACCTGGGACTTAGAGCCTGGTGCCCTATCCCTATTGTTATTTCTGAATTTTGGTATTTAGGTACTGGCTAAAGAAGGTATTGGGGATGAAGACGTCTGATGAAACTGAGGACGGTTACCACCTTTGAACTTTGGTTGATTAAAAGTAAAACTACCTATCCTAGCTCTCTTATTTTCTCTCTCCCTCTCCTTAATCTTTTGCTCCTCCATCTATTGAGAATGGACCATCAGTCTAGACAAGTCCATCTTACTAATCAACATTGTAGTCCTACACTCCTTGACCACACTATCGGACACGTCAGACACAAACTTACTCATCTTGGACCTACTGTCAACCACCACATGAGGGCCATATCTAGCTAACTAAGTAAACTTGAGAGAATACTCCCTCACACTCATGTTGCCTTTCCTTAAATTAATAAATTCTAACACTTTGGCCTCCTTCAACTCTAATGGAAAGAACCTATCCAAGAAAGTCATGGAAAACTCTTCCTATTTAATAGGTCCTACATCAATACCTCTATTAAATTTCCACTTCTTAAACCAAGTATAGGATACATCTTGAAATTGATTTGCAACCAACTAACACTCTGACTAGACGTCACCCCCATAGCATCCGTGACCTTCTAAACCATATTTAAGAATTCATGTGGATCCTTTTTAGACTTGGATCCCATAAAAGAAGAAGGATTCATCTGGGTAAAATCCCAAATTCTAGTTGAAACAGTATTGGACACTGGGTTGGCCGAAACAACAGCTGGTCGTTTATTCTATGCTACTACAAAGTTTGATAGAGTAGTGAAAGCAACCCTGAATCTGCATAAGAGACATGCTCATCCAGAGGATCTTCCTGGACGGGCTAAGGGGCTGGCTGAGTTTCTGCTCTTCTTCCGTTCTTCTTGGGAGGTATGTTCTGTAAACGAAAAGAGAAAATGGATTAGACTGAGAGATTTTAACTCGAGCTCATACCCAATTGCACGACATGAAAACTAAAAGAAGGGAAACGTTTTTCCTAAATACCTTGTAGCATCTAGTCCATAAGTATGGTGTGCTACACACCCATGCAAAAGATTCTACTCGACGTTGCTTTCAGACTTCCTAGGACACTTTAAAACCTTAGGCTCTGATACCAAGTTTGTAATGACTCGAGACTACCCACTAGTCGTTACACAGTGCTTATAGTCTCAAGGGACCACAAGCTAACCCATGAGCTGGTACCTGCTATGAGCACAAGATAATATAATCATGAATGCGAAAGAATAACTAAAGTTCCATAAGTTTTTAAATATATAAATTTAAATTGAAATATAAATCTAGGAAAATGACTGTCTAAATCTGATAAAGTACTGATAAACTGAACAACTAACTGACAGTAATATCTGAAAAGCATCTAAGACTGACTGACTGAGAGTTGATAGGACTAGCCCCCAACTAACTCTACTAACTACTAAAATAAAAACATGAAATAAGATAGTTTGGACTCGGGTGATAAGGACTCACCACTGCTACTATAATGTTAAGAATCTGAGGGACTAAGTGTAATTCAAGAACTGAGCATCAGCACCAATGATATGAGACATCATAGCGTAAAATAAAGGTATACGATTAGTACTTTGAATGTACTGGTATGCTAAATGAGGTATGCTAACATGAAAGGTTTCATGAATACAAGTAATGATCTATCTGAATATACATGTAAAGCATGGAATACTAAAAAAAGAATACGAAATTTGTAGATCCTAAACATGCCTGAAAGTCTGTAAAATACTAAAAATACATGAAAATCTATAGATAATGAGGATGCATGACCAAGCATACGACATAAACTGGATGAAATCTGCAAACTGAAATACTGAAAATAACTTAAATTTGTATGCTTTGGTCAAACATCACTAAGACTGAATAACTGAGTTAGGACTGTGAAGAGTTGTATAATAAATGACTATTTAGGTCAATGGAGGCTAAATTTCATGTTTTAAGTTAATTAGGGCCATGGAAAAAGACCCAATTATCCTTGAAAAAATTTAAAAATGGAAGCTGAAAATTGAAAAACCCAATTTTTGGCCTTGGCGCGACGTACCACTATCGCGTCAGGCCACTGAAAAATGGATAACTGATACCTGGATAAACGTCGCGATGCGGTGCCATCATGGTAAAGCTTTGAATTACATTTTGGCCACCTCCGCAATGTGCTATGATCGCGGAGGCCCACTGCAAATTGACAAACGTCATTAGGGTTGCCTATGCGACGCGCTGAGGGTTAAAATGATGGTGTTTAGCGACTAAAACTTAAAATTACCATAACTTCTTACCCGGTTATCGGATTTGGGCAAATTTTGTATCGTTGGAAAGCTAATTGAATTTCCTACACAATAACAGAATCTAAACTAAAAAAATAATAAGCATTTTAGAAATTTTATATACGAATACTCATGCACTGGGACTTAGTTTATGCTAGGAAAATATGGAGTGTTACAATTATTTATCTACATTATTAAAAAATATTCAATGTAGAATTCCTCTAACTTTTGATCTTGGTCGTGCCGTTAGTATAAATTATTATTTAACCATTACTTGTCACTGGATAGATAGTAATTTTATTATGCAAAAATGTATTCTAACTTTTTTGTATGATGAAGATCGTAGACATACTGAAAAATTTATTTTGGAATCTATTACTAAAGTCACAGAATATTATGGTATTGAAAGAAATAATTTATGCATTGTTTTTGATAATGCATCTAACAACAAGGTTTCTATTGAGAAGTTAAAAGATGAACTTTCTCCGCCGTTACCTAAAATTTTCATGTTAAGTATGCTTGTTATATATATAATTTAATTGTAAAAGATGGTCTTGAATTTTTTAAGTTTTATCTTGAAAAGCTTTGGCTTGCTGTTGGCTTTATTTAAAGAAATAATCGAAGAGGTA
This sequence comes from Capsicum baccatum var. pendulum, assembly GCA_030864225.1. Classification (NCBI taxonomy): domain Eukaryota; kingdom Viridiplantae; phylum Streptophyta; class Magnoliopsida; order Solanales; family Solanaceae; genus Capsicum; species Capsicum baccatum. The sequence goes on from CM061551.1 coordinate 104,241,360, forward strand.
GAATGAAAGAATTTAAGGTTAAATGTTAAAAAATAAACTTAAATCGATATTAATGTCTGAAGAATGTGATACTTGATAGAATACTACTTATACTTATTTAAAAACTTGTCTTACTTATAAAGTTTCTATATAATGAATTTTAATCAATTTTGTGGTTCTTTTCCTAAGTGTATGGTTGTATGCTACATGATTCTGATTGGACTGCAATTAATGATCTTATTAAGTTTTTGAAAAGCTTTTATATAGCTACGGTTGAATTTTCGGTGCTTATTATCCTACTATTTGTAATATTTAGATTATTTAGCTGACATTTCTTGTTTGCTTAAAGAATATAAGGATAGAGAAGGTTACAAACAAGCTGTTGGTGCTATGTTTGCTAAATTTATAAAGTTTTTTATCCCGCTTTCCCCAATTTACTTGGTTGGTTCTGTACTAAATTCATTCATGAAATATAATACTATGTGCGACTTTAGTACTGTTATTTATAATTCCTTAGAGATAGAGCCTCAAGAAAAAACAGATTTGTTTACAACTATGAGTGAGACAAACATTTATATAGAAGCATTATATAACAATTATGCCAATTTATTTGATATAGCCATACCGACAAATATCACTCCAATTGTCGCTCCTCAAGCTCTCGAGGAGCCATCATCTTCTAAAAGGCCTGCACATAGTGGTTTTTCTATTGCTTTTATGATTTAAATATTTGGGATAGGGTTTTTCCATCAACAACATACAAAATAAATTATCGAAAAGAGCTTAGGTATTACTTTGACAATCGATAGAGGATCATAGAGCAAGAATAAAAACATTGGATTGGTGGAAGAATAATGAAAGACAATATCCTGTGCTTTCAAGATTAGCTAGAGATACATTGAATGTTCCAATATCAATCGTTGCATCGGGGAGCGCTTTTAGTCAGGGACGACAACAACTTGGAGACAACCAACACTTATTGGAAAGCAATGTTATGAATGTTCTAGTTTGTCTTAGAGATTGGATTAGAGTGGAATGAAGAAATCAAGGAATAGAGGTGGAGTCGAAAGACGAATAGAATATTGAAGAAATTCTAACTTCAAGGGAGAACTCAGCATAATCAAGTCTAATGCATGGTTTTACCCCCCATTGATTTTGATTATCCTATTGATTTTGATTATCCTATGGCAATTCCCGTTAATATTAACATGAACGAGTTGGAAAAACTGATGCGAAAATTGTATTTTTTTCATTCATGTAAATTATAAGTTTTGGATCATTTTTCAATCAATAAAATACAACATTCATTCACTCTTTACTTTGTAATTTTTTCATTTAAATTGAATTTCTTGTTTGAATTAAATACTTTTAATATGTTACTATCAAACTTTACACTAAGTAATTAACATAACAAACATATATACATATATATTCTACATATATACACAAGTGGTATTTAAAGTAGTATATATACATAGTGTATACATGTTGTATGTATATTGTTTCAAGTTGTATTTTAAGTAGTATATATTCTACATATATATCTATATATTTTCTATAGACTAAAACAATATATATTTAATGTGTATAAGTTTCTAAAGTAGTATAATATGTAATGTATAATATGTTACTTTTAATATATTACTATCAAATTTTACACTAAGTAATAGACATAACAAACATATATACACATAATGATAAAATAAATATCTTTCAAGTTCAAATACAATGAAAACATATAATGAATATATGTTCAAAACTCCAACTATTATTATATTAAGTAGCATACATTTTAATCTTGTATATGTGTTTCCTAAATAACTATAATATATAATGTATATATCTTTCAACTTTCAAGTGCTATTTAAAGTAGTATATATTCTACATATATGTGTATATATTTTTTATGTTTTCTAAAGTAATATATATTTAGCGTATATATGTTGTATGTATATTATGTAGAATAGTATATATATTGTATTGTACGTATATATGTGCATATATTTCATAAGGAATATAAACTAGTATCTATTTAAAGTATACATGCGTATGTGTTTTCTAAAGTAGTATATATTTAGTGTATATATATTGTATGTATATTATGTAGAATAGTATATATATTGTATTGTATGTACATATGTGCATATATTTCCTACAGAATCTAAACTAGTATCTATTTAAAGTATACACACGTATATGTTTTCTAAATTAGTATATATTTAGTGTACACAAGTTGTATGAATATTATGTAGAATAATATATAAATCATATTGTACGTATATATGTGTGTATATATGTTGTATGTATATTATGTAGAATAGTATATATATGTATTGTACGTATATATGTGCATATATTTCCTATAGAATCTAAACTAGTATCTATTTAAAGTATACACGCGTATATGTTTTCTAAAGTTGTATATATTTATTGTACATATGTTGTATGTATATTATGTAGAATAGTATATATATATATATATATATATATTATTGTGATCTTGGGCATATTTATATGCTCAAAGCACCAATATGCACCCAGATTTAGACTTAATTCGAGAACTTTTGTATGAATTCTTAAAGTATAATTCAGCTTTTATTCTATTCCATGCCTAATGGATATGATTAGTACTTTCAGGCTAAAAATCATGAAGAATTGTACGAATTTAGATACAATGATGATATGGAAGGGTTGAAGGAATACAAGGGAGTGAGAAAAATCTCAAAAAGGGAAGTTGGAAAGTAGGAATCCTCATTTGAATAGACTCCGCATTATGCTGACTAACAAAATAGCAATGATCGAATCCCAGTAGAGGTTCACAAAATCAACGCATCGCGGAGAGGCATAAATTCTCAATTGGCACTTTCCAGTACAGGTCCGCAAAACCACTGCGTCGTGGATTAGTCCCACTTATCAAATTGTGCGACCTGGAAGTTTAGTGCCTTGCGGAGGATAAATATTTCATAATTTTTCCAAATCCAGTAGCTCATTGTGATAGTGACGCGTTGCGGTGAGGGTGCATTTTACAAATTTCAAGGAATACTTGAGCTCCGCGATTGCCCAGATTTTAATGGAAAATAGCAATTGAAGGCATGGTGCGACGCGCTGTGTGGCAAAATCAGAAAGATTTTAAGTGTTTTGTCCTAGCTATAAAAGGAAAAACACAAGATAATTTTGGGAATTTTTTTTTGGCAAGGATAGCAGCGGTGGAAAACCAAAATTTTCTCTCTTTTAGGGTTCAAAAAAATATTCTTTTAAACTTCTTTACTTCAAGACTTGTTTTGGGTATGATTAATTACTTATTTTTGGATGATGAATTCAAACATGAGTAGCTAAACACCCTAAGTTTGCGAAAGTGGTAAGCATAAAGTAGATGCATGTTCAGATAATCCAGATTCAGTCAACTATGTGGGGAATGCAAATTGTCAGGGTTAACAAAATTTTGGCAGTACGTATAATCCAAATTGGAGGAACCACCCTAATTTCTCATAGGGTGGAAATTAGGTACAGAATGCAAATCAGTATGAGGGACCAGTGCAATCAAATCCATAGCCTGGCAGTACGTATAATCCAAACTGGAGGAACCACCCTAATTTCTAATGGGTGGAAATCGGGCACAAAATGCAAATCAGTATAAGGGACCAGTGCAATCAAATCCACAACCGACTCAGAATAATTAAGCAACTGGTCAGAATAGCAATGTAGAGGATTTGATTAAGCAGTTCATGGATCAACAAGCACAGTTTGCGACAGACATAAAGACTCAACAGGCACAGTTTGCAGCTGAGTTGAAGAGTCAACAATTGCTCACAAGAAATTTAGAGTTGCAGTTGGGTCAAATTGTAGGATCGCAGAATACAAGGCCTTAAGGAGCATTGCCTAGTGACACTGAGGCTAATCCTAAACAGGTGAATGCGGTTACAACAAGGAGTGGGCTGCAAACTAAGAGACGGTTCAGAAAAAGGATAATCCCGTAGTCACTGATGACAGTTTGAAAGAGAAGGCAGAATTGGAAGTCAAGAAAAAAGAGGGTAGCAAAGAAATTCGTATGGAGAAGAAGACTATCCCCTTACCCTTTCCTCAAAGGGAAAGGAAGCATCAAGAGAAAGCTAGTTATAAGAAGTTTCTAGATCTTCTGAAGCAAGTTCAAGTAAACCTTCCTCTTGTTGACATTCTACAGAGTATGCCAAAATATGCGAAATACTTAAAGGATATTGTTACCAATATGAATTGGTTGACTGAATATGCTATAGTTGCACTTACTCAAGAATGCACGTCTAAAATTCAAAATAAACTGCCCACGAAGTTGAAGGATCCAGGTAGTTTCACCCAGTAAATCACCATTGGTCAGACTATTTGTGCACGTGGATTATGTGACTTGGGTGCTAGCATAAATCTCATGCCCACACCATGGTACCGCAAGATGGTCTTGGGAGTCCCAAACCTACGACTATTGTGTTGCAGTTGGGGAATAGGTCACTATCTAGGCCAGATAGTATTTTTGAAGATGTGTTAGTGCAAGTAGGAACTTTAAACTTTTTCATGGATTTTATGATTCTTGACTTTGAGGTTGATCCAGTTGTTCCATTTATTTTGGGATGACCCTTGTTACCAATAGGACAGTCACTCATTGATGTGGCAGCTAGAAAAATGACAATGCGAGCACACGATAAAGTAGAGGATTTTAATATGTACAGAGTATTGAAATTGCCAGCCATATATGAGGAGTTGCCTTCTATATCGGTTATTGGTTTTGCTTTTGTCACGCCCCAAATCCTATTAAGGCGGACTGGCACCCGTTGCCGGTAAGGCTCGGGAGAACCAACCTGTAGCAATACATTACCTATGAACATTATAAGTTACTTTTATACTAAACATGCCCTCAAAAGATAAATGGGACTAGCAAGCCAAAAGATGTTGTATGACTAGGCCGTTGGAGCCACAATGTCTACGATACGATACATGACCATACTATACTTTACATAGTCTACAAAGCCTCTAGACAAGAAACATTATCTTATAAGGGTCGGGACAGGCCCCGCCTCATGATAAGATACTATACAATGCAAAAAGATATGATAAGACTCAAAGCCCCGAAGCAACCTGGAGCTCAGTGACTGCAGTTGATATCTTGTACTCTTACTGGGGAGGTTTATTAGCTTCTGCACCTGCAGCATGGAATGCAGGTCCCCCAACAGGGACGTCAGTACGAAATAATGTACTGAATATGTAAGGCAACATGTACTATATATGAGATAAAAGCTCAAATGAAACCATATACTGCTGTAGGGTAAAAGACCACCTTTATGAATATTGTAGAGTCATGCATCTTATAACAATTATGTTACTTTACTCTTATCACTTGTATAATCTGTGCACAGCATGTAATACAGATGACCAGCTGATCAGTGGTAAATCTATATCAGGATCGACCCATGCTAGGCTTTCCTTTCACCCCTGGGATACCCCCTGTAATACTGGGATTGACCCATTCTAGGTGATTCTTTCACCCCTGGGATACCACCCAACAGAAGCAACTGTATACATATATCTTCTTATTACTTTTGATATGAATCTTTGGTGGTCGTAACATTTGAGCTATAAGACTATAAGCATGACAAATGACAAGTATGTGACCATGTAACATCATATCACAATGAAAAGAGTGGGTTATACAATTAGTGAAACATATAGGACATAAACAACGTATGAACTTTATTTAGCTAAAAAGAAGACTCATATGTCATGGTATCCAATGTATGTATGCAGCACTGACAATGCTCGAATCTGGACACACAAATACATGTGAAAGAGTGGAGTGGTTATATCGAAGTTTGTAAAGATTTCTATGTGCCAATAAAGACTTTGGATTCCATGCCAAATAATAAGAGATCGAATAGCCTTACATACCTCGACATATCAACTTGTTTTTACCTCTAAATGACTTCTTTTCTTCCAAATATTTATCTACAATATCATGTTTTAAAGCTAGTATTAGCAGCTAATCAATGCATCTGGACAGCCCAATCTCACAAGACACAACACTTTGGCAACAAACGTATAACCATCGACTCAATGGTGTTATTCCGACTTTCTCAATCATAACTGTCTTCAACCAGTACACATTATCATATACATGATGTATACAGCTTATATTAGCTCTATAACATGCTGGCAGCAGTCCATAACTACAACACAGAACCATTTTACAAAACGCTCAACTAAGAAGCACAACCTCTCGTCGTCTCCCTACATTTCGTCGTTAACAATTCATACTTGTCCCAACTTTGAACCAGATGCTCCCAACATATATATACATCAAATAAACCTTAAAATAGTCACAAAATAGCTCAAAACACAGGGGGGAAACGTGAAATATCAGCCCCCTCATCAAAACAGTCCAATACCATTTTGGAAGCACATAAGATCATATAAGGATACTTGTTTCCAAAGAACTAGCAAAACAGTCCAGCAATCTTGGCAACCATATACACACTATAACATATTAATAACCTCAACATTATATCATATCAAATTCAAAAATCAGGGTAAGAATCGTTCCAAAGCCAAGAAAATCAAACAACAACTTTCAGGACACAAGCTGTCCAGAAATTCCTGCACAGTACACCAGCCAACTTATCTTGTTTTCCATGGAAAATTCATATCAAGTATATGGTTATTTTTACATACCTTAACTCCCAAGGTGTAGGTCTAATTCAAGAACTCAAAAGGTAGCCTTTGGTTGCCTTCCAAGGTGAAGAAATGCCAAGAGAAACTTAGAGAGAAAAGCTGAAATTTTTGGTCTCCTACTAGTTAACCTAAGGAGCTCGGTTTTGGTCCCTTTTTAAGGAGACCTTAGACCGACTTTCTCCTGATATTTGGAGCTGATTAACTCAAGTTGGTCAATGACTAATTTTCCCCTTTCACTTGGGCCTTTTGGATCTCTAAATCAATGGGCTTTAGTGGCCCATTTTCCTTAATCTTTCTTGCACTTTGTTTGGGCCTAATTTTGTTAGTAGTGAATGAATGTAGTTGGGTATATTATATAAAAATCTTGGGCTGAACATCTTGGCCCAATATAATGCTAAACCATTGGCTTTAATAGCCTCCCTAACTTGGGCTTCGTTTGTCACAAGACTTGGAAAGTTTCGGCGTTAAGCCTTGTCTTCGTTCCCCTTTCTTTTTACTAACGTCTAGACTTCAAGTGAGTTCACTTATGAATGAATTATTCTCCCTCATGTATATATATATATATATTTTTTAAGCCAACCACACAGGTGACTCACCTGCTAGCTTCCTAAGTTCCATAAGCACGTCAATGATTTTCTCCGTTTAAGGCCACAGTCGTATGTCATTTTATGTGAACATTACTAGTACATGTAAAATGTGGGGTGTTACAGCTTTAGATTGGCAGTTGTTGTTATCTGATGATCTATTAGAGCAAGCTTTGATGGGTTATGATCTGCACAGAAACATAGAAGCATTGGAATTAGTTTAGGTTATAAATTTGGTAGTGATTGAGACAAATAAAGTGCCATTCGAGTCTTTAAATTGGCCAATTGGTCCCTCAACCTGACCTTCAGTTGAAGAAGATCCTAACTTGGAGCTTAATGTTCTTTCTCCAAATTTACAATATGTTTTTCTCAGTGATCATGATACCTTGCCTGTTATTTTGTCTACAGGATTATCAGATGTACAGGTAAAGGAAGTTGTAGTTGTTTTAAAGAGGAGAAAGAAGATGATTGGCTGGAAGATATCTGATATTTTAGGAATCAATCCATCATTTTACATGCATAATATTTACATTGAAGAGGGTTAATACAAAGAGTGCAACAACAATGAAGGTTGAATCCTGTGATGAAGGAGCTGGTTACAAAAGAAGTGATCAAGTAGTTAGATAGTGGTATTGTCTACCCAATTTATGATAGTAAATGGGTGAGTCTGATATACTGTGTACCAAAGAAGGGAGGAATTACAGTAGTGACCAATGATGATAATGAGTTGACTTCCATACATACAGTGACCGGTTGGAGAATATGTATAGATTATCGGATGATGAATGAAGCGACTCGTAAAGATCATTATCCAATTCAATTCATTGACCAAATGTTGGATAGATTGGCGGGGCAAGAATATTATTGTTTTCTGGATGGGTACTCCAGCTATAATCATATAAGTATAGCACTGGAAGACCAAAAGAAGATCACTTTTACTTGTCCATATGGACATATGCATTCAAACGCATGCCATTCAGCTTATACAATACACCTGCTATATTTCAAAGATATATGATGGCTATATTTTTAGACATAGTGGAAGAATTTGCAGAGGTATTCATGGATGATTTGTCAGTGTATGGTAATTTGTTTGAGAAGTGCTTGCAGAATCTCAACAGAGTCCTAGTTCATTGTGAAGAAACAAACTTGGTGTTGAATTGGGAAAAGTGCAACTTTATGGTTAAGTAAGGAATTGTCTTAGGCCATAAAATGTCATACAAAGGACTCGAAGTGGAAAAATCAAAGGTTGAAGTGATTGAAAAGTTGCCTCATCCCATTACAGTCAAAGGAGTGCGGAGCTTTTTGGGACATACAGGGTTTTATAGATGATTCATTCAAGATTTCTCAAAGATTGCAAGCCCCATGTGTAAATTGTTAGAGAAAGAATCCAAGTTTGAGTTTGGGGCTGATTGCTATGAAACTTTTGAGAAGCTTAAGAAGAAATTGACGGAAGCACCTATTCTGGTTGCACCAGATTGGGAGTTATCTTTTGAGCTAATGTGTGATGCTAGTGACATTGTGGTAGGAGCAGTGTTAGGTCAGAGAAAATATAAGGTATTTCACTCTATTTACTATGCTAGCAAAGTGTTGAATGATGCTCAAGTTAATTACATGATACGAAGAAAGAGATGTTGGCAGTGGTATATGCATTTGATAAGTTTAGATCTTACTTTGTTAGTACAAAGGTCATTGTTCATACTGACCACACTACCATTAAGTATCTTGTGAACAAAAGGAATGAAATCCACGACTAATTAGGTGGATTCTTTTACTTCACAAATTTGATCTTGAGGTGCGAGATAGAAAGGAAGCTAAAAATCAAGTTGTTGATCACTTGTCATGGCTAGAAAATTGAGACCATAGTGTGGATAACTTTTTGAGTATTAAGGAAGAGTTTCCTGATGAGAAGTTGTTGTTATTAGATACAGTTGAGTCCCCATGGTATGCTAACATTGTGAACTTGATAGCTTGTGAGGTGTACCCTCCTGAGGCCACCACACAACAAATAAATAAATTACTCTATGCTTCTCGTGCTTATATTTGGGATGAACCGTACCTTTTCAAGCAGGGTCTAGATGGAGTTATTCATAGGTGTATTCCAGAGGATGAATTTTTAAAGGTGCTACAAGATGGCCACTCATCTCCATATGGTGGACATTATGGGGGTGAGAGGACTGTGAAAAGTATTGCAATCAAGTTTTTTTTGGCCTACTCTGTTTAGAGACGTTGTGGTTTTCGTAAAGAATTTTGATCAATGTCAATGGTTGGGTACCATATCTAGGCGTCATGAGATACCTCTCAACAATATTTTGGAAGTTGAAGTCTTTGATGTTTGGGGGATTGATTTCATGGGTCCATTCCCACCTTTAAAAGGTAATCTGTTCATTCTAATAGTAGTTGACTATGTATCTAAATGGGTGGATGATGCAAGAGTGGTGCTAAAAGTTGTGAAGAAAAACATATTTTCCAGATTTAGTATACCAAGAGCAATAATTAGTGACGAAGGTACGCATTTCATTAACACTTGGTTCAAGAATCTTCTTGCTAAATATGGTGTTAGGTACAAGGTTTCCACTACATATCATCCCCAAACTAGTGGAAAGGTTGAAGTGTCAAATCGGGAGATTAAGCAGATACTTCAAAAGATAGTGAATGAACAGAGAAAAGATTAGGCGGAGAAGCTAGATAATGCAGTTTGAGCCTATCGAACAGTGTAAGAGATGCCTATTGGGATGTATCCATATCGCTTGGTGTATGGTTAGGCATGTCATCTTCCTGTGGAGTTGGAACACTAAGTATATTGGGCAGTAAAGAAGCTGAAATTTGAGATAACTGCCGAGGGGGAAAGAAGGTTATTGTAACTGAATGAGCTTGATGAGTTTAGACTCCATGCTTACGAAAATGCCAAGCTATATAAGGAGAATACCAAAAGATGGCATAACAAGCAAATTCAAGATAGGGTATTTAAACCCGGACAGCTTCTGTTGTTGTTCAATTTATGACTTAAGTTATTTCTGGGTAAATTATGATTGAAATGGTCTGGACCATTTGAAGTGGTGCATATGACACCTCATGGAGCAGTGGAGTTGTGGCATAAAGAGAAGACTGAGAAGTTTCTTGTAAATGGACAGCTTGTAAAGCATTATTGGGCGGATTATCCGGATAAGCACAAGGAATCTATCACTTTTTCTAATGAGTGATGATGAGCTAAGTTGTACCACGACATAAAATAAGGTGCTATATGGGAGGTAACCCACACACTTATATTGTACTAGGTAGTTTAATTTTTAATTTGTAACATCAAAGCGAAAATAAAAATACAAAAAGATGAGTCGTGTCATGACCAAAACTAAGGCGCTGAGTGGGAGGCAACCCACTTTTACTTACAATATTTGTTGTTTTTGTTTGAGATTATAGGGAATTGCAAAGTGAGAATAAGAAAATTACCGCATTTGAGGAGAGCAATCAAGTTTGCAAAATAATATGTGTAAGTGGGGATCTTCTCAAGTAAGAAAATAGTAAGAAGTATACAAGGAAATCTAATTTTGAATAATGGCGCAATGCGAAACGGGTAGATTGATAATTGTCAAATTCCAGTAAGTATCCGCCATTTTCATCGCGACACAGAGAAATGTGATTTGATAATTGTCAAAATACTGTGACTTGGCGTGATATCACCACATCGCGGGGGATAGTAAAATGGTAATTGGCATTCTTCAGTAGGTCGACACGATCACACCATATTGCGGGGGGTGTTATAGTCAGGTATAAAATATTAAACTAAACCTAAACTGACCGGCCCCTCTATAAATTCCCCCTAAACCCTAAACCCTCTTATTTCTCCCTTAAGCATCACCCTCTCCCACTTCACTCCTACTAGTTTTCTCAAATTTTCCCTAACTTTCATACTTCTCTCAACCTTTAAGGCATTATGGAACCACAACCAGTCAAAGGCAAGGCAAAGACAGGTCTTTTTGCACCTGCTGGGAAGAGGAGCAGGCCATCTAAAAGTCAAATAACTGGGGTACGTAGGGCTCCACCACTTCAGTAGGGGCAGGTTCATAAATTTGGATTCAAAGCTATCCGTAAAGATGTGAAGTAGTAGAATTCCAAGCATACGGATGCCAAGTATATCCCAGAGGTGTATATTGATCGTGATAGTCTCATCAAAGAATGTCCATCCATGGTATGAAGAATTGAGATAATCAATATGAATTTTATCTTCCATCAGCCTATTGAGTGCAATTTGTATTTAGTTAGAGAGTTTTACGCCAATTGGAACCCCAGTCATCCTGATCATTTGTTGAAGGTTCGTGGGAAAGTAATGTGTTTCACTACTATTGATATTAATGAATTGTCGAGTATCCCAGAGGCAAACCTGAATTTATCGAGGCAGTTTATTGTTTCTCCTCTGTATGCGCATATCAGACATTTGTTGTGTGGTTAGCGATCCTCGGCTCGTTGGACTAGGCATCGTGTTACAAGTTTACACTCTTCCTTCGCTTATGCTTATATGAAAAAGGAAGCAAGGATATGGGGTTGTATTGTCTATTCATGCTTGATTCAAGGCAAGCATATGACGGAGGTTACTCGGGATAGGGTATGTTTGATCTATTCCCTGATGTGTCCTGATGTGGAGATAAATATGGGTAATGTGATTTTTTCTGCGATGAAGAAGGTGTGTACCCAGGTGGGGCACAGTTTTGGGTTTGGAGGTTTGGTTACTAGATTTTTTAGAAGGCACAGGGTCGATAAAGAGTAGCTAGATTATAAGACCGAGCTATTACTCGCCCTGTGGATATAACTACTAAAAGGAGCATATCTGGGGCAACTGGCCTAATTATGACCATGGTGGAGTGACAAATGAGGACTGCTAAGGTACTGGGCAGGATGTATGGTCTTATAATGATTCTGTCGATGATGAGAAGTAAACCAGCTACACCAGAGGAGCTCCATGTTGTAAAGCTAGATTACCCACTCGGGCACTATGCTAAGAATATTTTGCGGATTAGGCTAGATTTTGTTGATCCGGTTGATGACAACATACCAACTAATGAAGAACACAGGTACAGGGATTCAGATATCGAGTCAGATGAAGAAGACCAGTCAGATAATGGAGCAGACGATGATAGTGATGATATGGATGGGACTACTAATGACATGACTGCCATAGTTCCATTTAATTGACCAAGAAGTATACTTCCACCCTACCGTAGGCTTATTTGAAAGCACTTGGATAGTGCTTTATTTAAGTGTGGGTTGGTGGGTTTGTATTTTGCTATTTCATCTTCTTTCTTTTAAGTATGGCTGGTTGAATAATTTTTTTTATTTTTTGTTTTGTTGATCTTGTGAGTACTAGCTATTCGGAACACTGATCTATAATAGTTAGCAACTTTGTGGATTGCAATTTGCCCTCTTTGGCATTTATCGCATGTTGCCTTTAGTTTAAAGTATTATTTTTGCCCTAATTGTCAAGTTTTAGTTTCAAGTAGTTACTTTTGCCCTCTTTGGTAATTAGGAATAATCAGTCATAGTTAGTTGTCATCCCCTATGATAGATATATGGCGACCATCTTAAGGGGAGTGGTCGTAGGAAGTAAAGAATAATAGAGAACCTAATCACTATCTTAGAGGAGTGTGTGGACTGAGCCATCTCTGCAGTAATGTAAATTAAATTAAGTATAAATGAGCATAAGAGTATTGATTTGAGTACAAATAATTTTATCTTGATAAGTGAAATTTGATTTGTCGGCTTAATTCTGAATTCAAGATCAGGGACCTTAAGGACCCGATTAGATTTCGTGTATGCACTATGAGTGTGAGGATTTGTGTATATTCTACAGGAATAGAAATGACTAGAACTTGCCCGGCATGTTTATAAAGCGAAATAAAAGGTGTTGGGTGTAGGAAGTGATGAAGGCATTTCTTTGACAGTCGTGTTTCTAGACTAAATAGACCTACCTTGGTGCATAGTCTTAGTCATCCCTATTGAGCCTTTAGCCTCTTTCTTTGGGAGCCTGTTATGTAACCCTATCCTTTCTTTGATAAATCTTAATTTGATCCAAATAAGCTCCTTAGCATTTTAATATAAAACTAAGAGGAGATTAAGAGCATAAAAGAAGAGAAGGAAAAGGTAAAATTTAATGCCCCCAAGTAGTTATTTATGTTTAAAGATTCTGGGGTACAATTGGGAGTTAGTAAATAGAAATATTACAATAAACCTATTTTGGCCCTGGTCCAGTTGGATAATGTGCACCTTAACGAAGAATTTTCGCTTAAGTTAAGGGTGTCTATAATAGGGGTGCATAGCATGAAATTGGTATGAAAAAGAGAAGTATGTGGAAGGAATAACTAATACTCCCAACCTGGTTTAAGTAAATAAGCTAATTAAAAGAGGAGTTGAAAAATGAAAGAATGGGGAGAAAATAAAAGGATAAATTAGTGTTGGAGAGCAGAGTTAATTGATAGTTCTTGTAGTAAAACACTTAGGAGCAATAGTCACTATTTCCCCAAATAGTACCTACCTGTCTCCAAGCCTTTATTACAACCCAAAAAAGACCTAGTTGATCCTTCACCTAAATATCCGACTATTAGTGGAGTAGTACAATAAGGTTAAACTTAAGGTTCGTTCACTAGCATGTATAAATTCTTTGTTGAGAGCGAGTGATTTGATGTTGATACTCCCCTATTTTTGCATAGATATCAGTGTGAGTTAATATGCGGAAATTTTCTTGAGTGAGAATGCAGGCGGATGAAAGCCGGATTACTTATTGTGTTTCTTTGATTGAGTTTGCTGACATATTAGAAATTCATTATTGAGAAAGAAAAACTTGTAATAAATTGCCTCATATGCTAAAATTGTTTTGACATGCTGATGTAAGAATCACTATTGCAGAGTGTAAGTGCCCATTTAACCATTACTTTGAGATTGTGATGTAAAGAGGAAGTGATTGTGCTTTTGAATTAAAGTGTTTGAGGACGAACTAGGTTTTAAGTATGGGGTGGGGATCTTAGGCATATTTATATGCTCAAATCACCAATATGCACCCAGATTAGACTTAATTCGAGAACTTTTGTATGAATTCTTAAAGTATAATTCAGCTTTTATTCCATTTTGTGCCTAATGTATATGATTAATACTTTCAGGCTAAAAATCATGAAGAATTGTATGCATTTGGATACAATGATGATATGGAGGGATTGAAGGAATACAAGGGAGTGAAATAAAGCTCAAAAAAGGAAGTCGGAAAGTAGAAATCCTTATTTGAACAGACTCTGCATCGCGCTGACCAACAAAATAGCAATAGTCAAATTCCAGTGGAGGTTCGCAAAATCAATTCATCGTAGAGAGGCATAAATTCTCGCTTAGCACTTTTTAGTACAGGTCCGCGAAACCACCTCGTCGTGGAGAAATCCCACTTATCAAATTGTGTGACCTGGAAGTTTAGCGCATCGCGGAGGATAAATATTTCACAATTGACCAAATCCAATGGCTCATGGCGATAGTGACACGTCGCGGTGAGGGTGCATTTTACAAATTTCAAGGAACACTTGAGCTCCGGGATTGCCCAGATTTTAATGGGAAATAGCAATTAAAGGCATGGCGCGACGCGCCGTGTGGCAAAATTGGGAAGATTTTAAGTGTTTTTTCCTAGCTATAAAAGGAAAAATCCAAGATAATTTTGGAGATTTTTTTTGGCAAGGATAGCAGTGCTGGAAAGGCAGAAGTTTCTCTCTTTTAGGGTTCAAGAAAACATTCTTTTAAACTTCTTTACTTCAAGACTTGTTTTGGGTATGATTAATTACTTATTTTTGGATGATGAATTTAAACATGAGTAGATAAACACCCTAAGTTTGCACGAGTGGTGAGCATATAGCTGATGCGTGTTCAGTAAATCCAAATTCAGTCAATTATGTAGGCAATGCAAATCGTCAGAGTTAACAGAATTTTTGAAGTACGTATAATCCAAACTCGAGGAACCACCCTAATTTCTCATGGGGTGGAAATCAGGCACAGAATGCAAATCAGTATAAAGGACCAGTGTAATCAAATCCATAGCCAACACAAAATAATCAAGCAACTGCTAAGAATAGCAATGTGAAGGAGTTTATTAAGCAGTTCATGGCTCAACAAGCACAGTTTGCGGTAGACATAAAGACTCAGCAGGCATAGTTTGCAGCTGAGTTGAAGAGTCAACAATTGCTCATAAGAAATCTAGAGTTGTAGTTGGGTCAAATCATAGGATCGCAGAATATAAGGCCACAAGGAGAATTTCTTAGCGACACTAAGGCTAATCCTAAATAGGTTAATGCGGTTACAACAATGAGTGGGTTGCAAACTAAGGAGACGGTTTAGGAGATGGATAATCCCGTAGTCACTGATGACAGTTTGAAAGAAAAGGCAGAATTGGAAGTCAAGGAAAAAAAGGCAAGTGAATAAATTCATGTCGAGAAGAAGACTATCCTCTTACCCTTTCCTCAAAGGGCAAGGAAGCATCAAGAGGAAACTAGTTATAAGAAGTTTCTAGAGCTTCTAAATCAGGTTCAGGTAAACCTTCCTCTTGTTGACATTCTACAAAGTGTGCCGAAATATGCAAAATATTTAAAGAATATTATTGCCAATAAGAATCGGTTGACTGAATATGCTATTGTTGCACTTACTCAAGAATGCACATCTAAAATTCAAAATAAACTACCCACGGAGTTAAAGGATCCAGGTAGTTTCACCTTGCAAATTACCATTGGTCAAACTATTTGTGCATGTGGATTGTGTGACTTTGATGCTAGCATAAATCCCATGCCTACGTCATAGTATCGGAAGATGGGTTTTGGGAGTCCCAAATCCACGAATATTGTGTTGTAGTAGGCGGATAGGTCACTTGCTAGGCCAGATGGTATTATTAAAGATGTGTTGGTGCAAGTGGGATCTTTAATCTTTTCGGTGGATTTTGTGATTCTTGACTTTGAGGATGATCAAGTTGTTCCATTTATTTTAGGATGACCCTTCTTACCAATAGGACAGTCACTCATTAATGTGGCAGCTAGAAAAATGACAATGCGAGTACACAATAAGGTAAAGGTTTTTGATATGTACACAGCATTGAAACTGCCATCCATATATGCGGAGTTGTCTTCTATATTGGTTATTGATCTTGCTTCAGATTGGCAGCTGTTGTTGTCTGATTATCCATTAGAGCGAGCTTTGATGGGTTATTATCTGCATGGAGATGTGGAAGCATTGGAATTAGTCCAGGTTATGAATTTGGTAGTGATTGATACAAACAAAGTGTCATTCAAGCCTTTGAATAGGCCAATTGGTCCCTCAACTAGACCTTCAGTCAAAGAAGCTTCTAACTTAGAGCTTAATGTTCTTTCTCCGCATTTACAATATGTTTTTCTTGGTGATCAAGATACCTTGCCTATTATTTTATCTGCAGGATTATCAAATATACAGGTAAAGGAAGTTGTAGCTACTCTAAAGAAGAGAAGGAAGATGATTGGCTTGCAGATATCTGATGTTTTAGGAATCAATTAAGCATTTTGCATACACAATATTTTCATGGAATAAGGTTACAGACCTAGAGTATAGCAATAATGAAGGTTGAATCTTGTAATGAAGGAGGTGGTCAGGAAAGTAGTGACCAAGTGGTTAGATAGTGGTATTGTCTACCCAATTTTCAATAGCAAATGGGTGAGTCTGGTGCACTGTGTACCAAAGAAGGGAGGAATTATAGTAGTGACCAATGATGATAATGAGTTGATTCCCATACGTACAGTGACCGGTTGGAGAATATGTATAGATTATCGGATGTTGAATAAAGTGACTTGTAAAGATCACTATCCAATTCCCTTCATTGACCAAATGCTGGATAGATTGGTGGGGCAAGAATATTATTTTTTTCTAGATGGGTACTCCGGCTACAATCAGATAAGTATAGCACCGGAAGACCAAGAGAAGACCACTTTCACTTGTCCATATTGTACATATGCATTCAGACACATGTCATTCGGCCTATGCAATTCACCTGCTATATTTTAAAGATGTATGATGGATATATTTTAAGACATGGTGGCAGATTTGTGGAGGTATTCATGGATTATTTCTCAATATATGGTAATTCGTTTGAAAAGTGCTTGTAGAATCTCGATAGAGTCCTAGCTCATTGCGAAGAAAGAAACTTGGTGTTGAATTGGGAAAAGTGTCACTTTATGGTTAAGGAAGAAATTGTCTTAGGCCATAAAGTGTCATGCAAAGAACTCAAAGTGGACAAAGCAAAGGTTGAAGTGATTGAAAAGTTGCCTCATCCCATAACAGTCAAAGGAGTGCGGAGCTTTCTGGGATATGCAGGGTTTTATAGATGATTCATTTAATATTTCTCAAATATTGCAAGTCCCATGTGCAAATTTGTAAAGAAACAAGCCAAGTTTGAGTTTGGGGATGATTGCCATGAAGCTTTTGAGAAGCTTAAGAAGAAGTTGACGGAAGCACCTATTTTGGTCGCACCAGATTGGGAGTTACCTTTTGAGCTGATGTGTGATGCTAGTGACATTGCAGTGGGAGTAGTGTTAGGTCACAGAAAACATAAGGTAATTTTCTCTATTTACTATGCTAGTAAAGTGTTGAATGATGCTCAAGTTAATTACACGGTTATGGAGAAAGAGATGTTGGCAGTGGTATATGCATTTGATAAGTTTAGATCTTACTTAGTTGGTACAAAGGTCATTGTTCATATTGACCACACTGCCATTAAGTATCTTGTAAACAAAAAGGATGCAAAGCCACGACTGATTAGGTGGATTCTTTTAATTCAAGAATTTGATCTTGAGGTGCGAGATAGAAAGGGAGCTGAAAATCAAGTTGCTGATCACTTGTCACGGCTGGAAAATTGAGACCATATTTTGCATGACTTTTTGAGTATTCAGGAAGAGTTTCCTGATGAGAAGTTATTGTCATTAGATGCAGTTGAGTCCCCATGGTATGCTTACATTGTGAACTTGATCTCTTGTGAGGTGTACCCTCCTAAGGCCACCACACAACAAAGGAACAAATTACTCCATAATTCTCGTGTTTACATTTGGGACGCACCGTACCTTTTCAAGCAGGGTCCAGATGGAGTTATTTGTAAATGTATTCCAGAGGATGAATTTTTATAGGTGATACAATATTGCCACTTATCTCTATAAGGTGTATATCATGGGGGTGAGAGGGCTGCAATCAGGTTTTTTTTGGCCTACTTTGTTTAGAGACGTTGTGGTTTTTGTAAAGAATTTTGATCAATGTCAATGGTTGGGTACCATATCTAGGCGTCATGAGATGCATCTCAACAATATTTTGGAAGTTGAAGTCTTTGATGTTTGGGGGATTGATTTCATGGGTCCATTCCCACCTTCAAAAGGTAATCTATACATTCTAGTAGCAGTTGACTATGTATCTAAATGGGTGGAAGGTTTGGCGAGTCCGACAAATGATGCAAGAGTGGTGCTGAAATTTGTGATGAAAAATATAATTTCCAGATATGGTACACCAAGATAAATAATTAGTGACGGAGGTACTCACTATTCAGAACACTGGTCTATAATAGTTAGTAACTTTATGGATTGCAATTTGCCCTCTTTGGCATTTATCGCATATTGCTTTCAGTTTAAAGTATTATTTTATTGTTATTTTCGCCCTTATTGGCAAGTTTCAGTTTCAAGTAGTTACTTTTACCCTCTTTGGAAATAGAAATAAATAGTCATAGTTAGTTGTCATCCCCTAAGATAGATGGATAACAACTGTCTTAAGGGGAGTGGTTGTAGGAAGTAAAGAATAAACAAGAACCTAATCACTATCTTAGAGGAGTGTGTGGAATGGGCTATCTTCATAGTAATGTAAATTAAATTGAGTATAAATGAGCTTAAGAGTATAGATTTAAGTATAGATAATTTTATCTTGATAAGTTTAATTTCATGTATTGGCTTAATTCTGAATTCAAGATCAGGGACCTTAAGGCCCCGGTTAGATTCTGTGCATGCACTATGAGTTTAAGGAATTGTGTATATTCTACATAAATAGAAGTTTCACAACCCAAACCGAGGCCCTGTCTGTGACGGACATCCCGAACCATGAAGTTCCGAGAGCCCTTATAACTTGTAATCATATACACCATTCATATATATATAAATAGAAAATGCGGAAATTAAATCTGCTACGGATACATGGTCATATTATAGATTTAGTTTAACAATGAGGAATAAAATCCAACATTAACTAAACATCGTCTGAAACCTTCTACGAAATCTCTACTACATGAAAATCTGACATCTATCTAAAAATTAGATCAAGGCCCCCAGTAGACCCAAACTAAAATAAATGACATAATCTGAAAGGATAGGCCTTCTGGAACAAATAAGGCTCACCACTGCAAAATCTGATCTGTTGTCTGAATTATCTAATGCTTATTTAGACCCCTAGACTGAGCCTCAGAACATGAGAGGTAGGAGGATGGGGTCAATACAGATGTACTGGTACGCAAAGCAATCCAAAATAATACTTTCAAATAAATAAAATAGTAGAGAGCTAGTTATAAAATATCATGTATGATATGAATTCAAGACGCATAGGCATTTTTGATAAATCATAAAACTTTTTGTCAATGCAGTTTCTGATCTTTGTATTGCATCTGATTTAGGTGGCACACCCCTACAATTCTGATATTCCATGAGATGTATGGAATCCTCCGTTGACTCGGCGGGTAAGCCCCCAACCCGAGTATGCCACAAGGGTTGGAGTTTCTGATTCTGATACGCCACACAGCACTAGGTCAGCATAATATAACATACCTGGATTGACAAATTATAGTTTTGGGCAATAAGTTATCTGAACTCATGTCTTCTTCGGGGAATCACCTAAGCACTCTTTATGCCCAATTTTATCCTGTTCTGAATCATGCATTTTATTCTAGTTTCATCATATGAAAATCTGATTTCAACCATGTGTTATATTCTGTTCGGAATTACCATGGCATTATCTAAGTTGGTGTCATCACACCAAGACTTGCAAGTCCTATTTTCTGATCCATAATGTATCATGCATGATTCTTTCATGAAAACTCAATTCAAACCACTCAAACATGCAAATAGTTTAAGAGATTTCATGTTCCGAAACATAAATCAAAACTATGCAAGAATTCATCAAACATATGGTGGTCATGTGCTTTTGGCAAAATCATGCACTCTTTCATTATATGAATATTTTCACATTTATTAACATAACTGCCCTCTCTCTTTTGCAATCAAAATCATAATCCGAACATGACGTTATTCAAAACCTTTCATATCAAGCTTTTCGAAACACATTTGGAACAATCCATAGCATGTCATAAGTAAAGGAAAAATCATAACCAGAGAGGGATTTTACATGAATTATGCTCTCAATTCAATCATCAACCTTAAAACACATACATATATACTTATATCACTTTAAATCAATTTGGTGGAAGGTCTAAAGGCCAAAACAATATCATCAATGCTTCTAAAACATGAATATGTTCATAAGTCTAAACCCTTTTCCAAAAAATATTATTTCTATGCCCATGAGATTTTAGAAAAATCCTGCGTACCTTAAATTATAAGATCTGAAAGATGAAACCCGGATCTGGATAGATGAAACTTGGATATTGATCGGTTTCTTGAATATCTTCACTTAGGAAGATGAATTCTTGATCTTTGGAAGGGAAGAAAACTTGAATCTTGATTTGTTTCTTAGAGATCTTGAACTTAAGGATTGATTTTCTTGATTTCTTAATCTTGGAGGAAACCCTAGTTTCCATCTTGTTCTTGAGAGTAGAGAGGATTGAGATGTTGTAAAACGGATAATATATGGATTATAATTCTTAAGGTTCAATTTAAATTCGTGGAGAAAGTTTTTGGAGTGAGGGAAAGACCAAAATACCCCTACGAAATTACTTCTCAATTGCTGAAATTTTCAGCTGACGACCAAGGTTAAAAAGCCGTCAGATCTGTGATAGCCCATCAGCCCAGGTCGTCACCTAGAAGCTTAAATTTATGATTTTTTGCCTAAGGCTAACGACATTTTCTGATAAGGTGTCAGAAATGTCGTCAGAAATATGATAAGCCGTCAGATATGTCGTCAGACAGTTTCAAGGCTGATATGCCGGAGTAAAATAGGCATAACTTTTTTCTTCGATATCGTATTTGGGTGAAATTGATATCGTTCGAAAGATAATTCGAATAGATTTCATTTGATATATAGTAGGCCACCCAGTTAGTCATATCCAACGATCTATGATCGATTGAAGTTGACCCAAGTTTTAACGCTCACTAAAACTTGAACGATAGGAAAGCTTTCAACTAGTCCTTAAGTTAAGGGACCTTTATGATCTCGACTCATGCTTAACTAGATTCACACACTACATTAATGGTTAACACACAAAATTTGAATTGGATTTATGGCCTTTTGGAACATCTACACATAGGAATGATGGTTTATGTTCTAGCCCGAAAATGTGGGGTGTTACATTATCTCCCTCTTGGGATCATTCATTCCCGAATGATGGGTAGGAATGTTGAATTCTTTAAGGTATGGAATAACATGGACTTTTGAGCTAACTTGACTTTACTTGCTTCAAGGAGCTAATTCATGCTGAGAATTTTAGGATTCCCTTGAAATGTTCATGATCCGATCATACATATTGAAATTGGAAAGCGATGACTTATGCAAGTACGAATCATGAGACAACAAGACTTAGATCTTACTAGGATATTTATACTGCCTGATCTAAAATACTTGGAAAATTTTGAGATTATACGTTGAACTCTTATGCACCGAGTCATGAATAGATAGCAGAATCGGAAACATGATGCTTGTATTGAACTGAATTCGCAATTTACATGGATGGAATAGATTATATCTTGGGATGGTCATATGCATAAGACTTCGATTAGTAGGATCGAGTGAAAAGGTAGGAAACCACTGTACTTGTCTGCCCGACTGTTAAACTGAATTGTCTGTTATACAGGCTGAATTATACTAGAAACTTATACTTAACTGGAATATCTCTTCAACACTCTTTCTAAAGAAGTTGTAGTAGCACTAAGGAGCAAGGAATCTAGGGCCTGAGCTACATAAGACATTCAACTAAGGAATCACAGCAATGACATCACTCTATGGAATGAAATAGAGACATATGACTCATAAAATAGGATACAATTACCAGGACTTATCTAAAATAAGCATACAATGATCTTCCATCAACATGAAAAATTTACTCATCACCATAATCATCACATAAGGAGGAGTCACTAAAAGGTTAGAATATAATATCTTGAAGCACGAAAGGATATTATACGATACTTGACACTTAACTTAGGCCTGAGCAATAGCGAATCAACATCAGGGATTCATCAAAGTAAATCTGAATTGAGGGCATACATGGCTATAAGCTGAATTTTTTTGTCAATCATTAGGAGTATAGCATAAGTTACAGGAACTAAGCACGTTATAAAGCGTGAGTACATGAGTCATGAGCTGCATGACCTCAATTTGGATTTCATAGCATATGGAATGTGATTCCTACTACTGAATGAACTGGAAGTCCTCATTTTAGAACTGGAAGAGTATATGACACTCTATCATATGCATGAACATGAACTATGATCATGGAACCAAAATGCAAAGCATGAGTAGGTATTGGGATAACTGAAAAATACTGAGATAAGAATGGGTTGAGTCCCACCCTCACTTTCTAATGTTCTATATCATACTAGCATTACTATCAGAATCTAAGAGCCTGACCTGGTTATTTGATCTATCATCTCCCATTTAGCTTTAAGCCATTATCTTAAGTTTGATAGATCTCTTCTAGACTTTACACTGAACTACACTCATTTCACTCTGGGGTCTGGAAAACGACCATACACACATATCATAGAACTTAAATTGAATGACTACACCTGAAAGTGAAAAACCCACCGTTAATACTACCTTCTGAGATACACTTTATCTTTCTATAGCCATCAACAGTCATCATTTAATACTTGCACACTTACTAACTTCGGGTCTTCATAAGTATCCCTATAGTCGGAGTGTACACCCTCTAGTGCCTCAACTCTTATTTCTATTAGCTCAATCTTCAAAAACACCAACTTAGATTCTAATACTTAACATAGATATCACTAAGCCTTTGATAAACCATACTACTTCCGTCATTGCCTACCAACAGCGCGACTCCAAACTTATATCTCTCTACCATACGAATCAAGATAATATCATAAGGCTCAACACTATCAATCAAATCTCCTTAACTTGGCTATTTAGAACACCATATACCATCTACTAGTATTTCCCTACCTAGCAACTCAACAGTACTACTAGCCACGCGCAACATGTAATAGTCTTAGAAAATGTCGCAACTCCATATCACCTTGGTCATAATTCTACATCATATATACAACATCATACTCCATTACGAATCAAATAAACTTAACCTCTTGCATAGACCGTTCAAGCCTATTAGATCACTTTCATATAACTAGTATCATTAACCAAGAAATCATCACATCTACTTTCATGGACATCAACTGTTCAAACTTAATGTCTACTGCTAAACATGATTTACAACCCAACCTTACACATAATTCTCGCAAACCATACATCATTAATCTTAAGCCACTATTCTTACAACCACATTCAACATTAAATTCAAGCCTATAGTCTAACATCAATCATTTACCTCCAATGAAGAATGCAACACAATATACTAGTCCATCAAATTGCGATATTCCATCTAAATACCTAAAAAATCTACTACATACCTTCTCACAAGTAGTACTAGTTTACAACTACCAACGAAAAAAAGGTTAAAGGGGGGGGGGGGGGGTAAAGTCACATAGTAGACATGGCCAACCTTAATCTTATATTATAACCCCATACAATCTTATCTACTTATACGTCCTTCTCACATCAGACTTACTTACCCAAGCATACATTTAGAATACCTTCAGATTCCACAGACAACCATGAGTCTATAATTATAACTTGCTGGCCAATATAGTCATTTTCATACTTCAGGCAACCAACAATTCACCTTGACTAATAACTCCTTCTCTACCTTCTACTAAACTAACATACAATGACATATCACTTCATTACCAACTGATTATAGGCGAATTTACACGCCTAAAGTACTATATTTTACCCATTTTTTAGCTAAGTTTTGAGGACAAATTATATAATTCATGCACTTTTAGTCCTTTATCCTGTAAGTGAGCTAACAAATATGATTAGCAAGTTTTCAGGTATAAATGATGTAGAATTCAGCATTTTATGGATAACTTGACGCCAAAGAAAGCTTCACGAAAGAAGGAAGGGAAAGCTTACACGCCAAGGACCAAAAGTGGCGCATGGAAAATCTGTCCCGGGCAAAAACAACAATTCTGAAGACTTTGGGGACTAGCAGTAACTTAGTAGGATTAGGATAATGATACATTAACCTAGTAGGATTGGGTTAAGTAATGCAGTAGCTTAGTAGGAATAGGATGTGGGTGTTATAAATACCCTATTTTGCTAGAGATTTTTATTCATTCTCATTCTACTTCTTATTCCACAACTTACAACTCGGATTCTAATTCTTCCATTAATTCTACTTTTTATTCTTCTTCTATTCATCTAATCAATTCTTATTTTTCCACAACAAGAGAAACGTTACTTTGCAAGGGAGTTCACGCCTAACACCTACCACACTCTACTACACGAGATCTTTATTGTGGTACAATAACAATGTCGATTGTGATTTCCTTCGCACTCATGGGTAACTAAACTTCTCTGGGGTTATGGAAGCCATATGAGATACTATCTATTGCTATGAGTTTGTGAATTCGTGACACGTATGCTGCTTATATCATTATTCTCTTCATCTTAATCTAAATTCTTTGTGGTTGCAAACGTGTAGAATACACCAGTATAGCATTAACTTGTTCGAAAGAAAAGTTATAAGTCTGGTAAAGAGATAATGTCAAGGTAATAGGGTTCCATCCCCTATTAAAAAGTTAGTGTCGTAACTGGATTAACATCTTGGAGAATTTGTACCGTTAGATACGCTGTAAGCTCGAAAGAGTTACAGTGAAATAGTCCTTGTTTTGGTCGAAAGACGCTTGGATTTACCATCGAATACAATTCTCTGTAAGCACATGCATGTCTGAATTCCGCATAACTAATAGCCACTAGAGACGTGCAACTCATAAGGTGGACATAACCCCAACCTCTCAATTCTCATTGTTTCACATCTTACCAAACATTCTTACTTTTTACTTTGCTATTTTCCGTTTTTACTTTATTACTTTGGTTACATTACTTGCACGACAAAACTCCCTCCTTTTCATGAGACTTGCACTAAAAGTCTAGTAATCTTTGCTTACTTATTGACCAAGCTATTATACCCAACCCAGTTGGGTTATATATTTGACAACGACCGCTTTACACTCCTACGAGAGCTGTAGATTGAGCGTTATCACCAACTCAGTCTCATGCAAAAAAGATTCGGTAAAACATATATTCAATAAATCTCCCTTACCACTTTTCTTGCCATTATGCCTCTAAAACCACAATTCCAACCAACACAAGAACAACAAGATGAACAACAAGTTGCTAGTGAATCGAAATAGGCCTCACACGATTTCACTAGACTTTGATTTTTGTGTTTTGAACAAGGAAATGAGATGAATGACAAGGCAACTATGCTAGTGAATTGAAAGAGCCCCACACGGCTTCACTAGACTTTAATTTTCAACAACACAATGATAACAAGATTACAAGAGTTAGAAACTTGACACACAATAATCAATAATGATCTAAGAATACACATCTTACTCTATATAAATAAAAAATCTGAGTCAAATACTTCCCCCACAGACTACCATGCAATACGCACATGCTACTAGCTACCACATTAGCCTATCACTATAAAGGGGTAGATCATCCTTAAACATCGGTTATGCAACTAAAATATTTATTTACACAAAAGTTGCCCTCACTCTAACTTCTGACTTTATGACTTCACATCACCAGCTTCTTGGTCCAACATCACTACCAATAGGTCATGACACCAACACTTAAATTATACTACTACTCAGGTAGAAATACAGTTACAATATTCTTCTACACATCATCCTACCTTAAGATGACATCTGCAACATAAATTTTTGGAAAAGACTGAATACACTTAATACCGCAGGCTGAAAAGCACGATTTTATCAAGATCAAGGTTCACACTAGAATCAATACACCCTGAAGCACTAATGGACCCTACACAAGTCCTTGCACAATTTCAAAATGTTATATGGCTGAATTAGAAAGGACCATACCATTTAAACTCTAAACTTCTGCACTTGAATCACCTCAATAATGAGACATGTCTGAGAATATCATAGTAAGGAAAGAATGGGGATAACTTTTAATTTTGTATGGGCGACACCATAGCACAAATTAGATTATGAAAGAGGAGCATTCTAAATCCATAGCACGAACTAGAACATGAAGAAAGGGAGACATTCCTAAATGACTTGTAACCTCCTACCTATAAGTATGGCGCGCTACACACCCATAAATAAGACTCTACCCGACATGACTTCACAGACACCTTGGGACCATGAATCGTGCTCTGATACCAAGTTTTTCACGACCTGAACCAAGGCCCTGGCCGTGATGGATATCCTGAACCATGAAGGTCCGAGAGCCCTTCTAACTTGTAATCATATACACCATTCATATATATATAAATAGGAAATGTGGAAATAAAATCTGCTACGGAAACATGGCCATATTCTAGATTTAGTTTAATAATGAGGGATAAAATCCAATATTAACTAAACATCATCTGAAACCGTCAACGAAATCTCTACTACATGAAAATCTGACAACTATCTGAAAATTGGGACAAGGCCCCTAGTAAGCCAAAACTAAAATAAATGACATAATCTAAAAGGAAAAGCCATCTAGAATAGATAAGGCTCACCACTGTAAAATCTGATTGTTGTCTGAATTATCTACTACTTATTTAGACCCCTAGACTGAGCCTCAGAACCTGAGAGGTAGGGGCAAAGGGGTTAATAAAGATGTACTGATACGCAAAGAAATACAAAATAATGCTTTTATATAAATAAAATAGTTGAGATCTAGTCATAAAATATCATGTATGATATGAATTCAGGACACATGGGCATTTTTGATAAATCATAAAACTTTCTATCAATGCAATTTTTTATCTTTGTATTATTTCTGAGTTAGGTGGCACTCCCCTACAATTCTGATATTCCACAGGATGTATGGAATCGGCTATTGACTCGGCGGGAAAGCCCCCAACTCGAGTGTGCCACAAGGGTTGGATTTTCTGATTCTGATATGCCACACGGCACTAAGCCAGCATAATATAATATACCTAGATCGGCAAATCACGGTTTTGGGCAATAAGTTATCTAAACTCATGCCTTCTTCGGGGAACACCTAAGATCTTTATGCCTAATTTTATCCTATTCTGAATCATGTATTTTTTTCTACTTTCATCATATGAAAATCTGATTTCAACCATGTGTTCTATTCTTTTCGGAATTACTATGGCATTATCTGAGTTGATGTCCTCACACTAAGACTTCCAAGTCTTATTTTCTAAGTCATAATATATAATGCATGATTCTTTCATAAAAACTCAATTCAGACCACCCAAACATGCAAATAGTTTAAGAGATTTCATGTTCCGAAACATAAGTCAAAACTATACAAGAATTCCTCAAACATATGTTTGTCATGTGCTTTTGGCAAAATCATAAACTCTTTCGTTATATGAATATTTTCACATTGATCAGCATAACTACCCTCTCTCTTTTACAATCATAATCATAATCCAAAATAACGTTATTCAAAACCTTTCATATCAAGATTTTTTAAACACATTCAGAACAATCTATAGCATGCCATAAGTAAAGCAAAAATCATAACCATAGAGGAATTTTACATGAATCATGCTCTCAATTCAATTATCAACCTTAAACAAATACATATATACATATATCACTTTAAATCAATTTGGGAGAAGGCCTAAAGGGAAAAACAATATCATTAATGCTTCAAAAACATGAATATGTTCATAAGTCTGAAACCTTTTTCCTAAAAACATGATTTCTAAGCCCATGAGATTTTAGGAAAACCCCGCGTACCTTAAATTATAAGATTTGAAAGATGGAACTCGGATCTAGATAGATGAAACTCGGATCTTGATCCATTTCTGGAATATATTCACTTAGGAAGATGAATTCTTGATCTATAGAAGGGAAGGAAACTTGAATCTTGATTTGTTTCTTGGAGATCTTGAACTTAAGAATTAATTTTCTTGATTTCTTGATCTTTAAGGAAACCCTAGTTTTCATCTTGTTCTTGAGAGTAGAGAGGATTGAGATGTTGTAAAACTGATAATATATGGATTATAATGCTTAGGGTTTAATTTATATTCGTGGAGAAGATTTTTGGAGAGAGGGAAAGACCAAAATTCTCCTACGAAATCACTTCTCAGTTGCTAAAATTTTCAGCTGACGACCAAGGCTGATAAGCCGTCAGATCTGTGATAGCCTGTCAGCCTAGGTCATCACCTAGGAGCTAAAATTTATGATTTTCTGCCTAAGTGTGATGATATTTTTTGATAAGGCATCAGAAATGTCATCAGAAATTTGATAAGCCATCAGATATATCGTCAGACAGTTTCTAGGCTGATATGCTGGAGTAAAATGGGCATAACATTTTTCTCCAATATCAAATTTGGTGAAATTAGTATCTTTGGAAAGATAATTCAAAGATATTTAATTTGATATATAGTAGGCCACCCAGTTCGTCATACACAACGAGTTATGATCGATTGAAGTTGACCCCAGTTTTGACGCTCACTAAAACTTGAACAATAGGAAAGCTTTCAACTAGTCCTTGAGTTAAGGGACCTCTATGATCTCGACTCATGCTCAACTAGATTCCCACACAACATTAATATTTAACACATAAAATTTGAATTGGATTTATGGCCTTTTGGAACATCTACTCGTAGGAATGAAAGTTTATGTTCTAGCCCAAAAATATGGGGTATTACAAGAAATGACTATAACTTACCCAATGTGTTTATAAAGTTAAATAAAAGGTATTGAGTGTAGGAAGTGATGTAGGCATTTTTTTGACAGCCGTGTTTCTAGACTAAGTAGACCTACCTTGGTGCATAGTCTTAGTTAGCCCCGTTGAGCCTTTAGCCTCTTTCTTTGGTAGCCTATTATGTAACCCTATCCTTTCTTTGATGAATCTTAATTTGATCCAAATAATCTCCTGAGCATTTTAATATAAAACTAAGATGAGATTAAGAGCGTAAAAAGGGATGAAAAGGTAAAATTTATAGCCCCCAAGTAGTTGTTATTGATGTTTAAAGATTATGGGTGCAATTGGGAGTTAGTAAATAGAAATATTACAATAAACCTATTTTGGCCCTGGTCCAGTTGGATAATGTGCACCTTAACGAAGACTTTTTGCTTAAGTTAAGGGTGGATATAATTGGGGTGCGTAGCATGAAATTGGTATGAAACAGAGAAGTATGTGGAAGGAATAACTAATACTCCCAACCTGGTTTGAGTAAATAAGGTAATTGAAAGAGGAGTTTAAAAATGAAAGACTAGGGAGAAAATTGAAGGATAAATTGGTGTTAGAGAACAAAGTTAATTGATAGTTCTTGTACTAAAACGCTTAGGAGAAATAGTCACTATTTCCCCAAATAGTACTTACCTGTCTCCAAGCCTTTATTACAACCCGAAAAAGACCTAGTTGATCCTTCACTTAAACATCTGACTATTAGTGGAGTAGTACACTAAGGGCAAGCATATGGTTCATTCACTAGCATGTATGAATTCTTTGTTGAGAGCAAGTGATTTGATGTTGATACTCCCCTATTTTTGTATAGATATCAGTGTGAGTTAATATGGGAAAATTTTCTTGAGTGAGAATGCAGGCATTTGAAAAACGGATTACTTATTGTGTTTATTTGATTAAGTTTGCTGACATATTAGAAATTCATTATTGAGATAGAAAAACTTGTACTAAATTGCCTCGTATGCTAAAATTGTTTTGACATGCTGATGTAAGAATACATTATTGTAAAGTGTAAGTGCCCACTGCAACATGACTTTGAGATTGTGATGTAAAGAGGAAGTGATTATGCTTTTGAATTAAAGTGTTCGAGGACGAACAAGGTTTTAAGTGTGGGGTGGTGATCTTGGGAATATTTATATGCTCAAAGAACCAATATACACACAGCTTTAGACTTAATTCGAGAACTTTTGTATGAATTCTTAAAGTATAATTCTGCTTTCATTCTGTTTCATGCCTAATGGATATGATTAATACTTTCAGGCTAAAAATCATGAAGAATTGTATGCATTTGGATACAATGATGATATGGAGGGATTGAAGGAATACAAGGGAGTGAAATAAAGCTCAAAAAGGAAAGTTAGAAAGTAGGAATCCTTATTTGAATAGACTCTGTATCGTGCTAACCAACAAAATAGCAATGGTCGAATTCCAGTGGAGGTTTACAAAATCACCTCATCATGGAGAGGCATAAATTTTCACTTGGCACTCTCCAGTACAGGTCCGCAAAACCACCGCGTTGCAGAGAAGTCTCACTTATCAAATTGTGTGACCTGGAAGTTTAGCGCGTCGCAGAGGATAAATATTTTACAATTGTCCAAATCCAGTGGCTCATTGCAATAGTGACGCGTCGTGGTGAGGGTGCATTTTACAAATTTCAAGGAATACTTGAGCTCCGCGATTTTCTAGATTTTAATGGAAAATAGCAATTGAAGGCATGGCACGATGCGCTATGTGGTAAAATTGGGGAAATTTTAAGTGTTTTCTCCCAGCTATAAAAGAAAAAATCCAAGATAATTTTAGAGATTTTTTTGGAAAGGATAGCAGCGGCGGAAAAGCAGAACTTTCTCTCTTTTAGGGTTCAAAAAAACATTCTTTTAAACTTTTTTACTTCAAGACTTGTTTTGGGTATGATTAATTACTTTTATTTGGATGATGAATTCAAGCATGAGTAGCTAAACACCCTATTTTTGGGGCTGAGGCTAAGAACATGATTACTCTT
Source organism: Capsicum baccatum var. pendulum (assembly GCA_030864225.1). NCBI lineage: Eukaryota > Viridiplantae > Streptophyta > Magnoliopsida > Solanales > Solanaceae > Capsicum > Capsicum baccatum. The sequence continues at coordinate 104,272,782 of CM061551.1, forward strand.
TTATATTCTTATTCATAGTTTTTTTTAGATTATTATCTGGGTTGTTTTTAATTTCTTGAGCTTACTATTTTAATGATTGGCCATCATTAAAATAAATCTATATTTCTATGTGCATCCGGGAGGAGAATCGTAGGATAAAACGAAGAAATTAGGGAGCAAGGTTCTTATTCTTTTATGAAATAAGGGATTTGTATTAGCATCTAGGATAGGGATATACCTAGAAGCCTTGATTGGTTCACTTGCAAGAAAACAACTTTATGAATTTAGAAGAATTGTTGTATATCTACAGGAGTTGTAGCTACAACATTATTTGAGGTCGGGAGACCAAGATCAATGCATAAACCTTGCGAATTATCAACCCGATAAACAACTAGATTGTGATAAAAATAGAGAATTGTATTATTGTTCAAAATACTTCAACCCTGGAATCATCCTCATATTGATTACAACCGTTGTTTGCTTTGCTCTAGTCGTCACTAATTATTTCTTGTTTAATAATTTATATTTTTACTTATAAAATAAAAATCATCTTGATACTTTCAAGCACTTAATACCCAATTGTCTTAAACTAAAGATTGAATAAATCTCTAATTTATTGATCCTCGTGGGAACGATATCTGACTGTCTAAGTCGTTATACTACTTGTATGATCACGTACACTTGTGTATACGTAGAGGTGCAACATATTGTACGTATATATGTGCGTATATATATTGTATGTATATTATGTACAATAGTATATATATTGTATTGTACATATATATGTGCATATATTTCTTATAGAATCTAAACTAGTATCTATTCAAGTATACACACATATATGTTTTCTAAAGTAGTATATATTTAGTGTACATATGTTGTATGTATATTATGTAGAATAGTATATATATTGTATTATACGTATATATGTGCATATATATGTTGTATGTATATTATGTAGAATAGTATATATTTCGTATTGTACGTATATATGTGCATATATTTCCTATAGAATCTAAACTAGTATCTATTTAAAGTATACACTCGTATATGTTTTCTAAAGTGGTATATATTTAGTGTACATATGTTGTATGTATATTATGTAGAATAGTATATATATTGTATTGTATGTATATATGTGCATATATATGTTGTATGTATATTATGTAGAATAGTATATATTTTGTATTATACGTAAATATTTGCATATATTTCCTATAGAATCTAAACTAGTATCTATTTAATGTATACACGCGTATATATTTTCTAAAGTAGTATATATTTAGTGTATATATGTTGTATGTATATTATTTAATATTTTTAAAATGTATATAGGTGTGTATATATTGAAAAAATATGAAAATATGATTTTTTTTAAATTTGACCGGTCTGGACCGGATAATTCCTAAGTGTGCCAGTTTCAGTCCATTTGAGCACATTTAACTGTTTGGGCCTGGATCGAACTAGCCCGTTTACAATGACCCAGTACCGAAACCGGCCCAAAACTAGTAAATTTTCATGGGTTGATGCCGGTTTGACCCAGACCGGCCCACTTAATAGGTTTAAGGCAAGCTGGTATAGTTGAGGTCTGTTACAAATATTTGAAACCTGGACACTTCATCAAAGATTGTCCTCTACATAAAATGGACTACCTGGATTATCTGAAGCCAGGGGCAGGTAAAGCAAAAAAGGAAGGACCAAGTCCCTGAAAAATCAAGAAAGAAAGATCCAAATGACTATGTGGTGAAGAAGGCATTAACTATCTGGGGAGATTCCTCAAGTGAATCTGATAATACAAAAAAACTTGAAGATGCATCCATGCTGGTAGTATAAGACAATGAAAAAGAGGATGAGGTGACTCCTTTTAACATTAAGTAGAACTTAAATGATTACGCCCCTAAGAAGTTAAAGAAACTTGTAAATGCTTTGTAGATTTTGTATGTGAACTCACTACTGAGAAAGAGCTTCTTGAAGATAAGGTAGAAACTCAAGAACATGAAAAACTAGCTCTAACTATTCATCTGCATGAAATAAGAGAACATTCATTAAAATTAAAATCTAAAAACAATGATATGATAGAAAAAATGAGAGTATTAATCGAGTCTGATGGTAAAGGGAAATAGAAGGCTACCAAGTTACAAATTAAACTTGAACAAAATTTGAAATACTCTCAAAATCTTCATATGACTGCTCTTGAGAAGAATGATGAATTCGAAAGGGATCTGGTTAGAATAAAAAAAATCTTAACAAATCCCTAAAATGTACCACTTCCTCTCGGATTCTTACAAAATTAACAATTCAGGCTGTCAAAAATGGTATAGGTCTTAGATATTAATACAATAATTATTCTCTTAAGCCCCAAGGCAAATATGTCTCTGTTGTTAGCAAAAAGGTAAATAACTCTCTATGCACTCAATGTAGTAGAGATGGTCACAAAAAGGAACACTACTAGGAATGGATTAGAGTTAAAATGAATTCACTAGGCATGTTTAGAAGATGCAATAATTATCCAAGGGATCTATATCCTTGACAAACTTTAAGAAAAACAAACTACCTAGTTGGATAAAAAATGATGTGATAACTCCTCTTTCTTTTTTTAGAAACTCAAACTCAAGTGGGTTCCCAAATATAACAAATGAACTTTGTATGTAGGTGGAAGTAAGGTAAAGCAGTCAAGGATAGTTCATGGACAGTGGATGCTCTAAGCATATGACAAGAAGAACTGATTATTTTCTCTAACTCAAGGCATTCAAGAAGGAGTTGTCTCTTTTGGCAATGGCAATAAAGGTTATATTCATGGTATTGGAAAGATGGGAAAATACATAAATCATGTTATTGAGGATGTTTATTATGTAAATGGGTTGAAGTATAGTCTTCTAAGTGTGTCCCAAATTTGTGATAAAGGAAATAAAGCAAAGTTTTAATCTGATGGGTGCACTGTTTCTGACTTGAAAATTTAGAAAGTTATCCTCAAAGCTAAACGATGCAAGAACATGTACGTGGTTGATTTATACTCAGTGGTTGGTTGTGATATTACTTGTTTAAGTTCTCTAAGTGATAATGCTAACCTATGGCACAAAAGGATGGGACATGTAAGCTCTTCTCTACTCAACAAATTGGTCTCAAAGAATCTGGTTTAAAGTGTTCCAAAGATACAGTTCATAGATACCAAGGTTTATGATGCATATGTCAAATGAAAAAAAAAACAAATCATCCTTTAAACATAAAAAGCAGGTAAGCACCACAAAACCTCTATAATTGTTGTATTAAGATCTATGTCGAGCTGTTAAAGTCCAAAGTAGGGGAGGTAAGAGATATGTGTTTGTTGTTGTGGATGATTATTCCAAATTCACCTTTTCTATGTTCTTGAGAACCAAGGATAAAACTTATGAAGTAATGGTGGTCTTTTCCAAGCAAATTTATTTAAAACTAAATTGCAAATTAGCAGGATTCAAATCTAATAATAGAACTGAGTTTGAGAATACCAAAGTTGAAGAATATTGTGTTGAAAATAGCATTAGTCATAACTTCTCTGCTCTAAGAACTCCATATCAAAATGGAGTGGTTAAAAGGAAAAATAGGACTTTGATTAAAATTGCCAAGACTATGTTGATTGATGGAGATCTTCCCAACAGTTTTTGGGCGAAGCTGTAAATACTGCCTATTATGTTACCAATAGATGCTTGATTAGATCTATCTTAAACAAGACTCCATATGAACTTATTTTCAATAAAAGGCCAAAGACTAATTATTTCAAACCTTTTGGATACAAGTGCTTTCTTCTGAACAATGGAAAAAATGAGCTTAGTAAGTTTGATTCCAAGAGTGATGAAGATGTATTTGTAGGCTACTCCTCAACTAGTAAATCCTATATAGTCTTCAATAAAATGATCATGTGTGTGGAAGAAAATATGCATGTAATCATTAATGAATTAGTAAATTTGAAAAATATTACTAGAAGTAAAGATTCTGATATGGAGGAGCTTATTCCTATACAAAGGGATGGTACAACTGAAGTTGAGGTCAAAAACAAAATGATACAGTTGCTAGTGAAGAAAAAAGTGATGAATCAAATTCCAGTTTATGAATCTTGGTATAAATGAGGAACATCAAGAAGGACCTGATCAATGCTTCCAGGGACCTGGTCCTAGCAGAACTCAATTTAAAAGATCAAATTGGAAGAACACGTCTTCTCACTGCCTTGAAAATTTGACATCTTTATTAGAGTCGGGAATTCAAACAAGGGCTCAAGCCAAGAATTTTATGGCATTCTTAGCTTTTCTATCCCTAGTAGAGCCTAAAAATATAAAAGAAGCCCTTAAAGATGCGGACTGGATTAATGCAATAAAGGAAGAACTTCAGCAATTTGAAAAGAGCAAAGTCTGGTACCTAGTCCCCGGGCCTATTGACAGAACTATCATTGGGACAAAATGAGTGTACAAAACAAGATGGATGAACATGGCATTATCAACAGAAATAAAGTAAGCCTTATTGTATAAAGATATAATCAATAAGAAGGAATTAATTATGATGAGACCTTTGCTCCTGTTACAATGATGAAAGCAATTAGGATTCTTATTGCTTTGGCAGCCTATATGGGCTTCAAACTCTTCTAAATGGATGTTAAGATTGACTTTTTAAATAGTAATCTGAAGAAAGAAGTTTATGTCAAACAACCTCCAGGTTTTGAGAATGCTGATTTTCCATATCATGTGCTTAAGTTGGATAAAGCTCTCAATGGGTTGCAGCAAGCACCTAGAGCTTGGGATGAGAAACTGTCAAAGTTTCTTCTGGAAATGACTTTAAAAGAGGTAAAATTGACAACACTCTTTCTAAATTCAAAAGGGAGCAAATTGTTCATTGTGTAAATTTATATTGATGGTATAATCTTTGGACCAACCTCTGAATCTTTATCTGAAAAGTTTGCTAAATTAATGGGAAGTGAGATTGAAATAAGAATGATAGGTGAATTGAGCTTCTTCCTAGGATTGCAGCTTAAACAAACATCCTAGGGTACTATGATTTGTCAAGAAAACACATCAAGAAGTTGCTGAAGAAATACAATATAAGAGATGCCAAGCCAATTGATACTCCCATTAGCACTAGCTCAAATATGGATAATGATGAACCGGGTCCCTTAGTCAATGAGACCATGTATAGAGAGATTATTAGATCTTTGTTGTATCTCACTGCAAGAAGGTTTGATATTGTATTTAGTGTGGGCATGTGTGTTAGATTTTAGACATGTTCAAAGGAGTTTCATCTGAAAGCAACCAAGAGAATTCTTAAATAACTGAAGGGGATGGGGATCTGGTCTTGATCTATCCATCTGGAGATAGTTTTGATCTAGTGGGATATACTGTTGCTGACTATACTGGGTACTTGGTTGATAGAAAAAGTACCTCTGGAATGGCCCATTTCCTAGGTTCATCTCTAATTTCATGGGGGTCTAAGAAGCAAAATTCAGTTGCTTTATCAACTATTGAAGATGAATATGTGGTTGTAGCTTCTTGTTGTACTCGATTGTTATAAATAAAATAATAGTTGAAGGAATTTGGAATTTTCACTAACACTATTCCATTATTATGTGACAATACCAGTGCTCTAAATATGGCTAAGAACTGTGCAGCATAAAAGGATAAAGCATATTGATGTGAAGCATTATTTCCTAGGAGTCAATGTTGAAAAAGCGCCATTTGCATAAAATTTTGTAAAACTGAAGATTAGATAGTTGATATCTTCACAAAGGATCTTAACAAGGAGTAGTTTAGGAAGAATAGGCTGAGGCTAGGATCGATCAAGATGAATTAAGCTTTCTAGTGGGTTAATTTTATCATTTCTTGGCTATATGGTGAGTTATCTTGAAGGAGAACAGATGAGACAAACACTAATTAGAAGTTCCTTCAAGCAAGGGAGGGACCTGGTACCATTCCACAGGTTAGTATCATTCATGTGTGTCTTAAAAAATTACATAAATTTCTATCTGAAAATTCACGTCTTTTCTCTCCCCTGTATGAAAGTTGTCAAATCCCTCAAAAAGTGAAGAATTACACCTATTGGTACCAGACACATCATATGCCCTTTAATCCCAAACGTTGTAGATTTTCTTTCTTTTAAAAAAATAAAATCAAATCTCTTATTTATTCTCTTTTCAAATTTAGTCTGAAATCTCTCTCAAAAGAAATCTTTTCCTTCTTCCAAAACTGTCTTTCCTTACAAAAAATAGTCCTCCAAACTATCAATGGAAGATAATACTTTACCCTCAAGCCCCAATTAAAAGTGAAGTTTTTCAATCTCCTCCACCTAGTCTGAAACCCCTCACATTCTATCTTTTTCCTTATCAACTTCCATGGCTGAGTCCACCATGGAAGAAACCTCAGGAATTATTGAACCCAATTTTGAGAAAGCCATGATTGTTGATACTAGTGTAGGGTTTAGGTCACCAATAGAGATTGAATTTCCTCAACGCTCCCCTCAATTAGAAAACCCTGAAATAAATGCCCTTTCTAAAACTCAGAAAGAACCTCGTTCTCCTGCTTATTCTAACTCAAAACCCATCTTTGCACAACTCTTTAATGAATTCCAGTGAAAAAATCAAAACCCTTTAGTAGTGAGTTGTCAAGGGAAGATGGGGTTGCTAAAAATCTAATGTTGTTAGCTAAAGATCCTAGAAAAAGATCTGCATAGATGGATGAAACCATAAGTGATTGTCTTTTATTTACCTTATCAGCCAAAACTCATGATTTTTACTAAAAATATTGGCGCTTTTGTGCAACATCTTGTGGAATATGAGAAGGTAAATAAAGATGACTTGCCTTTAAGGTGGTCTGTACAGAGACGAAGGGGTAGTAAAGGAAAGGATAAAGTAAATGAAGCAACTAAAAAAGTGACCAAAATTTACTCAACAAGGAGTACAAAGAAAGAATTAATAGGAGATGCCATAAAGGCAAGTAAGTCTGTAACTACTAAAAAAAAGAGGTTGAAAGAGAGAACAATGATAGATAAAGAGAATATGGACGTGGTTGATATGGAAGAAGGTGAAGATGAAATTGATTCTGATGTTTTTGCAGCAATAGAAAAAAGGAGAAAAGAGGTTTGGGAAGGAATGAGGACCAAGTCCTCTCAAACAAAATCAAAGAGTGCAACTCCTAAGAAACACATTGTTGTGAAGAAGAAATAAGTGAGGTACATGGTCCCAAGAAAAGAAAAGTTGATGAATAAGAGGCTTAAAGTGGTACCAAAAGAAGAAAAGTGGATGATAAAGGGAAAGCTCTAACTAAAGAGTAGAGGAATGAGATTCTGAGATCTTAGAAAGTTCTAACAGGTAGAGTATTTGACTCTAGGATTTTTTAGAAACTTGAAATGGTGGAGTTAGTGGAATATGTAAGGCACCTAGGATGGTTTTGCTTTCTAGAGGAACCAGTTCCATCTATTTTTGAAAATGAGCTTAGGAAGTTCTACTATATAATGAAGTTTTCTGATAATGGGATGAGTTTATCAACATTGGTTTAAGAAAAAAGTTGAAATTGGGTAAAGAAATCTTGGGGAATATATTGAATGTTCCTATAGTTGGAGTGAGTACTATTTTGAAACAACAACCTTCAACAAAATTTATGTTAGAAGCCTCAAAGGTAGGGGAAACATCTATTGCTGGTATGAGAAAGAAATTTCTCAAGAGTGAATTTCAGTTGGTTTTTTGAGTTTGTGAACAAGGTATTCTTTCCCAAGTTATAAAAAAGAACAACAGCCTCAGTTGTTGATCTATTTTTGAATTTGTGCCTGAGTAAGTTAAAATTTATCAGTCTATTTGCATTGATGATAGAGCATATGTGAAAGGTTATCCATGTCGAGGAATGAAGACATGGCATGCCATATAAATATTTTATTAAGAGGATATTTGATCACTTTGGAGTAGTTAGTAAAAAGAAGAATCCTGGAACTACAAAATCGATGTTTACTCTGACAACTTTGATTAAGAATGAATGTGTAGAAGGCAAAGTTAGGACAGTGTCCTAGGTATCAGATTTACCTACTGCCCAGGTGATGATAGGCGAATTTACACGCCTATAGTGCTATATTTTACCCATATTTTAGCCTAGTTTTGAGAACAAATTATATATTTCATGCACTTTTAGTCCTTTTTCCTGTAAGTGAGCTAACGAACATGATTAGCAAAGTTTCAGGTATAAATGATGCAGAATTCAGCATTTTATGGATAACTTGACGCCAAAGAAAGCTTCACGAAAGGAGAAAAGGGAGTCTTGGACGCCTAAGGACCAAAAATGATGAATGGAAAATCTGTCCCAGGCTAAAATAGCATTTCTGAAGACTTTGGGACTAGCAGTAACTTAGTAGGATTAGGATAATGATACATTAACCTAGTACAATTGGGTTAAGTATTTCATTAGCTTAGTAGGATCAGGATAATGATACATTAACATAGTACAATTGGGTTAAGTATTTCATTAGCTTAGTAGGAATAGGATATGGGTATTATAAATACCCTATTTTGCTAGAGATTTTGATACATTCCTCCATTAGTTAAAATACATTCTACTTAACAACAACTCTCATCTTACCTTACAACTCTTCTAATCTTTCCATTAATTCTACTTCTTATTTTTCTTCTATTCATCTATTCTTAATTTCCGCAACAAGAGAAACGTTACTTGCAAGAAATCACGCCTAACGCCTACCACACTTGTGCTACACGAAATTCTTATTGTGGTATAATAACAATGTCAATTGTGATTTCCTTCGCACTCATGGGTAACTAAACTTCTCTGTTGGGGTTATGGAAGCCGAATAAGATACTATCTATTACTATGAGTTTGTGAGTTCGTGACACGTATGCTGCTTATAGCATTATTCTCTTTGTCTTAACTTAAATTCTTTGTGGTTGCAAACGCAAGAATACGCCAGTATAACATTTAACTTGTTCAAAAGAAAGGTTATCTGTCTGGAAAAGAGATAATGTCAAGGTAGTAGGGTCCCATCCCCTATTAAAAAGTTAGTGCCGTAACTGGATTAACCTCTTGGAGAATTCGTACCGTTAGATACGCTTTAAGCTCGAAAGAGTTAAAGTGAAATAATCCTCGAATAGGTTGAAAGACGCCTGGATTTACCATCGAATACAATTCTCTATAAGCACATGCATGTCGGAATTCAACACACTCATAGCCAATAGAGACGTATAACTCAGAAGGTGGACATAACCCCAACTCTTCAATTCTCATTGTTTTACAACCTGCTAAACATTCTTTCTTTTTACTTTGCTATTTTCAGTTTTTACTTTAATATTTTGGTTACACATTACAATCCCCCCTTTTACAAGACTTGCACTAAAAGTCTAGTAATCGTTGCTTACTTGTTGACCAATCTATTCCCTGTGGGATCGATACCCAACCCAGTTGGGTTCTATATTTGCTAACGACCGCTTTACACTCCTACGAGAGCTGTAGATTGAGCGTTATCAAAAATTGGCGCCGTTGCCGGGGAATACGAGTGTCAATTAAGCTTGTGATAATTACTAGACCCTTTGGTCAAAGATTCTCGTACTTTTAATTTCAGTTTTTGTTTTTGTTTACTGCAGGTTTTTCTTCAGTGCATGCCCCATACTAGAAGTTTTGGTCAACCGTTATTACCTATCAATCCTGAACCACAACGTATTGGCAGAATGGAAGCACAAGCAGAAATTAAAAGGATGGCTGCTCAACAGGAGCAGGCGAGATTATCTGCTCTTGCCGCCGCCCAAGTACACCAACAAAACATTGATAACCCTGGGCGAGCAACAAATCCTGACGATGAGGATTTAGGTGATGACGAGTTACTAAACCCAAGGCATGATGCTAAAATCGCAACACCTGCCAACAGAAGAGGTCGTCAAGCTCAGTTTAGGTATGATCGCCAACCCATGCAACCAGCTTCTGACGATGATGATGATGATCTTGATGGATCCGGAGCTACAGGAGCCATTATTCCTCCACCATTAGCGCCCGGAGCCAAGTTCAACATCACAAGCACCGTGATTCAGTTATTGTAACTCAAGGGATTATTTGGTGGACTAGCAGGCGATGATCCGAATATGCATCTCATCAACTTTATTTCTGCATGCAAGTCGTTTGACAATCCTGGTGTTGGTCAGAATGCAATTCAATTACGTCTATTTCCATTGTCTCTGTCTGGGGAGGCAACTCTATGGTTGAATGGGCTGACTCCTGATTCTATTACAAATTGGAGGCAATTGAGAGACGCTTTCCTAGAAAGATTCTTTCTGCCATCCAAAAGAGCACAATTGAGAGATGAAATCGGCAACTTTCGTCAGCTTCTAACTGAATCCCTTCATGAAACATGGGAGAGGTTCAAGACAAAGCTAGCGAGATGCCCAAACCATCACATGACTAATGTTCACCTAATGGAGATATTATATAGAGCCTTGAATTCAATAACTAAACCAGTGGTGGATAATGCGACTGGAGGATCTTTTATGGACCTCACCTTTGGTCAAGCAAGCAATATGCTAGATCGTATGACGAAGCAAAGTAGAGCTTGGCATACCAGGGATTCGGAGGTAGCAAGCCCCACGTTATCTATTGCAATGACTGCAGACCAAAGAAGAAGAGAAGAAGAACGTGATCAAGATATGGCGCACATGAAAACACAAATGGATCTTCTTACAAAGCATTTATTATCAGGGAAGACCGATAAAGTGAAAGCTATTACGTCAAAAGGAAGAGATGAATCTGATTCGGAGGAAGAGGCCAACTACTTGAACAATCAGGGGGGTTTCCGAGGTAATACCCAAGGAAACCAAGGTCGGAACTATTATGATAAATCTGGAAACAAGGACCAAGGTAGTTCGAGGAACAAGAATGAAAAGAGTGGTTTGTACGTTCCCCCTGGAAGACGTGACACCACCACATCTAGTTCTGGAAATATGGAAGACATGATGGCTAAAATCTTGATAAGAGTGGAAGCAGAGAGTGCGGGAGTAACGGAGGTAGTTAATGATGTGTCCTCTATGAAACAAATAGTTGATTCTCATTCCACTTCAATCAAGCAAATAGAGCAGCAATTGAGCCAACTTTCAGCAGCACTCAATCAAAGAAAGGCTGCCACTTTACCTAGCGATACTGTGCAAAACCCAAGGAATGATGGGTCATGCATGGCCATCACTACCCGAAGTGGTAAGGTACTGGAAACTTCAGCAAAAAGCAAGCAAGTGGTTGACGAAGTAGTGGACATTGATGATAAGGCGAAAGGAGAACTGCAACTAATCCTATCATCAACGACGTCAACCCCAACAATTTACAACCTGAAAAAGCTGAAAAATGGAAGAAAGAGGAGAAGAAAGCCATGGAGAGAACAATTCCATACCCACCACCACCTTTCCCTCAAAGATTGAAGAAGGTGGCGGATGACACGAAGTTCAGCAAATTCATGACTATGTTAAAGAAGCTGACCATTAATGTTCCATTGGTGGAGGCACTTGAATAAATGCCTGGGTATGCGAAATTTATGAAGGATCTTTTGACAAAAAAGCGGGCAGCAAGTTATGAGTTGAAAGATGATGCGCACAATTGCTACCCGATCAATAGTTCAAAAGAAGGCTGACCCCGGCGCTTTTACTATTCCTTGCACCGTTGGATCTTTAAATTTTGCCAAGGCATTATGTGATCTAAGAGCCAGCATCAATTTGATGCCACTATATATCTATAAGAAGTTGGGGTTGGGTGATCCTACTCCAACCAACATTAGGCTCGCAATGGCGGATAGGTCGGTAAAACGACCTGTTGGTATTCTATGTGATGTCTTGGTAAAGGTTTCTTCATTTATCTTTCCGGCAGACTTCATTATTTTAGATTGTGAGGCAGACTCAGAATTTCCCATAATCTTGGGCGTCCTTTCCTTGCTACGGGAAGCGTGTTTATTGATTTGAGAGCTAATGAGCTTTCGTTCTGAATAAATGACGAAGTAGTTCGCTTTGATGTTTGCAAATCAATGAAGCAACCCAAAGATCTGAGTGTATTTTTGGTGGCTGATGTTTTCTTTGATGATGAGAAAGAATTACTTGAAGAAGAGCAAATTATTGATGACCCTTTGGCGGTTGTGCTCATGAATGGAGAGAATGAGGATGCTGAAAATTGTAAAGAAGTTATTGGTGCTCTATCAGGATTAGGGACATATAGCTATGCTCCCAAGAAGCTGGACCTTGATCTCAAGAATCAACCCACACCACCAGCTAAGCCATCTATTGAAGAGCCACCCACATTAGAATTGAAGGAGCTGCCAAGACATTTAAAGTATGCATTCCTAGGAAGCGGAAACACACTTCCAGTCATTGTTGCAGCAGATTTGGGTGAGCAACAAGTTGCAGCTCTCATTGCTATTCTAAGGAAGTATATTAGAGCCATTGGATGGACCATTACGGATATTATTGGTATTCCACCTGGGATTTGTACACATAAAATTCAGCTTGAAGAGAATTGCACACCCACCATTGAGCATTAAAGACGTCTAAACCCACCTATGTAAGAAGTGGTGAAGAAAGAAATTATCAAGTGGTTAGACGCAGGGGTTGTGTATCCAATCTCTGATAGTACATGGGTAAGCCCAGTACAATGTGTTCCCAAGAAAGGAGGCATGACGGTGGTCGCGAATGCGAAGAATGAGCTTATTCCACTCAGACCCGTCACTGGATGGAGAGTATGCATGGACTACCGAAAGTTGAATTCTTGGACACTCAAAGATCACTTTCCAATGCCATTTATGGACCAAATGCTAGATCGATTAGCGGGGAAAGGATGGTTTTGCTTCTTAGACGGGTATTCAGGCAATAATCAGATTTGTATTGCACCCGAAGACCAAGAGAAGACAACGTTTACATGCCCATATGGTACGTTTGCCTTCAAACGTATGCCATTCAGGCTATGTAACGCACCAGCCACCTTTCAAAGTTGTATGATGTCAATTTTCTCTGATATGGTTGAAGACACTTTGGAGGTATTTATGGATGATTTTTCAGTTGTTGGTGAGACTTTTGAAGCATGCTTGGCAAACCTAAGTATGGTGTTGCAAAGATGTGTAGAATTCAACCTTGTGCTAAATTGGGAGAAGTGCCACTTCATGGTAAAAAAAGGAATCGTTCTTGGGCACAAAATCTCCGAAAGAGGAATTGAGGTTGATCGAGCAAAAATCGAAGTCATTGAGAATCTACCGCCTCCAATTTCGGTGAAGGGAGTTCGTAGTTTTCTCGGCCATGCAGGTTTCTATCGTCGGATCATCAAAGACTTCTCCAAAATTGCTAGTCCATTATGCAAACTCTTGGAGAAATATGCGAAGTTTGACTTCAATGAAGATTGCTTAAAGGCATTCGAATGCCTCAAAGGAAAACTCATTGAAGCCCCTATCATGGTAGCACCAGATTGGTCTCTCCCGTTCGAAGTCATGTGTGATGCTAGTGGTGTAGCCGTTGGAGCTGTGCTTGGTCAGAGAAAGCAGAAATTATTTCATCCTATCTACTATGTGAGTAAGGTCCTAAATGAAGCCCAAAGGAACTACACTATGACAGAACAAGAGCTTCTAGCGGTTGTGTATGCGTTTGAGAAGTTTCGTGCCTATCTATTGGGTACTAAGGTGATCGTTCATATAGACCATGCAGCTCTTAGGTATCTAATGACAAAGAAGGATGCAAAACCAAGATTAATTCGATGGGTATTGCTGCTGCAAGAGTTTGATTTCGAAGTTAAAGATAGAAGAGGTTGCGAGAACCAAGTGGCTGACCATCTATCTAGACTCGAGAACGAGCATGTGGCGCAGCCTGATATTGAGATTGAAGATGCATTCCCTGACGAGGAGATCCTAGCGACGATAACAGAAAAGTTACTATGGTATGCCGACTTTGCAAATTTTGTGGTGAGTAATGTAATACCTTCCAATTTATCATACCATCAAAAGAGGAAGTTTATGCATGACGTACAACAATACTATTGGGATGAGCCATATTTGTTTCGACGATGTGCGGATGGTATTATTCGACGATGTATATCCCATGTAGAGGTGCCTACTATATTGGAAGCATGCCACACTTCCTAAGTTGGAGGACATCACGCAGGCAATCGGACGGCAAGAAAAGTATTGCAAAGTGGATATTATTGGCCTTCAATATTTAGAGATGCCAACGACTTTGTTAGAAGATGCGACCAATGCCAAAGACAAGGTGCTATTTTGAAACACCATGAGATCCCCATGTCGAAAATTCTTGAGGTAGAACTCTTTGATGTGTGGGGCATTGATTTCATGGGTCCATTCGTGAATTTGTTTGGAATGAAGTACATCTTAGTTGCTGTAGATTATGTCTTGAAATGGTTTGAAGATGTAGCATTGGCCAACAACGAGGGAAAGCGTGTTGTAGCATTTTTAAAGAGGAATATATTCTCTCGCTTTGGAGTACCACGAACTATCATAAGCGATGGAGGATCTCACTTTTGCAACAAGCTATTCAAATCTGTGTTGGCCAAGTATGGTGTCAAGCAACATAAGGTAGCCACGCCTTATCACCCACAAACGAGTGGACAAGTAGAGGTTTCCAATCGGGAGATCAAGAAAATCCTTGCGAAGACGGTAAATGCTAATAGGAAGGATTGGTTTCGGAAGCTAGATGATGCACTATGGGCGTATAGGACTGTATTCAAAACACCCATCGGCATGTCCCCTTATCAACTAGTTTATGGGAAGGCTTGTCATTTACCCACTGATCTCGAACATAAGGCATTGTGGGCGTTGAAGCAATTGAATTTGAATTGGGATGATGCAATGAATCTGAGGTTGGAGCAGCTGAACGAATTAGATGAGTTCCGTCTCCATGCATATGAAAGGTCAGACCTATACAAGGAGCGGATAAAAAAGTATCATGATCAACGGATTGTTCGACGAAACTTCCAAAAGGATGATATGGTACTTCTCTTCAACTCTAGATTGAAGTTGTTCCCGGGTAAGTTAAAGTCTAAGTGGTCTGGTCCATACAAAGTTATCCAAGTCTACTCGTCTGGAGTAGTTGAATCGGAAGACAATAATGGTGTTGTCTTCAAGGTGAATGGTCAACGTGTTAAACCTTATATCGGTCCTCTTGACTCGATGAATTATATGGCCATCACTTATCTCGATGAAGTCTAAGTACTCGAGGTAACTATATCAAGCCACGACAATAAATAAGGCGCTAGATGGGAGGCAACCCATCGTTTATCGTTTATCGTTTATAGTTTATCATTTTGTATTTCTTCCATTCTAGTACTTGTTTTGCTTTTGATAAATGAAAATTCAAAAATAAGAGTCGTGCCACGACCAAAACTAAGGCGCTAGATGGGAGGCAACCCATCGTACTAATCGTTTTCATTGGTTTTGAGCAAATGTAGGTGCAAGAGGTATTCAACGAGGAGATTGGTTTCAAATGACGATTTGGACGTATTGCATGGTAAAGGTGGTAAGTTTGGAATTAAGATGCATAAGGCTATGGATTGAGCATTGCTCATGACAAAATAGGCATCGATCAAGGCTGGGCCTAGGTAAAACTAGGCCACGAACAAGGCAACGCCTATACTATAGCCTAAGGTCTCGGAATCTAGTGTGCAAAGGCATAGGCGCCGCCCATGCTCAAGTATGCTATAGCATAGGCGCCGCCTATGCTAAAGCATTTGGTCTCAGAATCTTATATGCCATGCTAAAGGCGATGCCTATGGTCACTAAAGGCATTGCACTAGGCGCCGCCTATGCTAGCAAATGCTTTGCATTAGGCGCCGCCTATACCATGCATAGGCAAAGCTAAAGGCGCCGCCTATGGTCACTTTTTGTCTCCAAAACCGATTTTAAATGGGTCAAAACCCGACCCATTCTTTTCCTATATAAAGGGGACTTAGTCTTGAAACATAAACACATTGGAAACTTGACCTAAGCGCCGCACATACTCTCCAAAACATCTCAAAATTTTTCTTTTTGCTCTCCCACTTCACAAGAACATCTCCAAAGGCTTCAAACACGTAAGTACTCTTTTATTCTTCATCTATTTTTCGTAAGTACTACGTTGGTATGTCTATTATGAATTGCTACATCTTGAAGAAATATTGGTGATGTTAATGTGTTTGAATTGATTGATACAAAACCATGCGAGTGAGCATATAAGTTAGGATGATCTTAAACTATTTCCGACTTGAATTTAATTTTGATGCATTGTTATACTAATTGCGGAATCACTATAGTAATGAACATTGCATAACCTTGTCACTTGAATACCTACATGTTAGAAGATCTCGTTCATCGGGATAAGACTTATAGTTGCCTACCGACATAGGAGGTTGTGATTATTGATAGAAACTATACCAGGATGTAATCCCTATGTAGTAGTCTTGTTATACCTAACATGAAAGTATTGCTAAGGTTGCAAGAAGTGATACATCTCTCATTTTCTTGTCGAAATATAGCGCCTAAAATGCATGTCGATGAAGTCTAAGTAATCGACTACTTTCACTTCACTAATTTGTATCAATAACCTAAGTGTGGGGTGGTACCCCTACTGCTTGTGTATAGATTGTATATATCGAGTTGATGCTAATAGGAACATTGTTTAAATCTCAGGTACAATGGCACCCAAAGCAAGACAAGATAAGGCTACTACTTCCCAAAAGGGCAAGAAAAGAGGTCGCAAGGACCAAGGAGAATCATCCTCAATGCAATTACCACGCCGCATGTTTGGAATAAAATGGGTTCTTGAGGAGGAAGCCAAGGAATGGTATAGGAACAACAAGGAAGGAAAATACGTTCATGTTGACTTGATCAACAAGGACAGCCTAGCAAAGAAGGAGCCGCACATGTTGGCGAAAATCATGGCACTAAATCTGGATTTCATCTTCCGCAACATGGGAGAATGAAATCTTGATTTAACAAGAGAATTTTATGTCAACTGGTCGCCGAAAATCACATGCAGCGAAGTCAAGATTCGGGGCCAAGTTCTACAGCTCAATGCGGATTTGATCAACTCCTTTCTTGTCTTACCTTCAGTCAATCCAGCACCATTCAAAGAGCTGTACAGCGGACCTCCTTATAGAGCAATGCGACACACTTTGTGGAAGTAGATCCATGGCAAGGTGGAGCAGACATAAAGACACCGGACGACACAACACCTTCCCCTATGCTCCTTTGAATAGGGAAGCAAGAATATGGTTGCGTATTGTCAACTCTTGCCTTATTCCTAGGACCCAGTACACCAAAATAATAAGAGATAGAGTGTGTTTGGTTTATACATTGATGACGAATGTCCCTATCAACATTGGGGCAATCATTCGTTCTACAATGTGAAAGGCCAGACTACACAAGCGGTCCCACTTCACCTTTGGCAACCTGTTGACAGCAATCTTGCGGAAGGAGAACATCGAAGAGGAACCAGCTGATCACAAACTCTCACATAACCCGAAGAAGGATGACCTCACAAAGGTCAAAGATGTTGAAACAACACATGGCGTCAACCTTACTACTGCGGAGAGACATGCTCGAGATGAGAGTTTCTTCCGTCATCTTTATGGCATGACACGGTTCACCATGATGAGCGGAGGTCGTGTTCCAACTGCTGTAGAGCTCCAACAGCTGGACCATGACTATCCAATGAATATGCATGTGAGGGAAATGTGTGGAGTAGGTACATACTTTGAGGAACCTCTTGATGATGATGTGCTGACCGGTGATGATCGACGCATGCCAGACTCCGACGTGGAGGAGAATTCTGATGACGATGACTCCTATGATGATTCCGACGAAGGGGGTATGACCCCCGACATAGAGGAGGAGTCCGACTGACCAGGTTCTTCGTATTTATTTTCCACTGAGGACAGTGTCCCGTTTAAGTGTAGGGTGGTGGTATTTTCATGCTTTTCTTCTCTATCCGCATTTGCATTTATTTATGTTTGTTTGCTTAGTTTGTTGTTTTTCAAAATTTGTTTTTTTTGTTTTTTTTAGTAGTAAAATTTTCTTACTTAGCTTCACATAAAATCATTCTAATAGGCAGCATGAGATTATAACAAGAGTTTGTGCTAACATTATGACTATTGAGACGTTTAGGCTCTAATTGTGACTCACTATGTGATATTGTGTGGTTCAATTCCTTCATCTGTTGGGGCAAGAGTCTATACTACTCCCAATAAAGTCGACCATGTGCCTTGTGTGTGTGAGATAATAGTATATTCTATGCTTGTGGCTGATGCTAGAACTTGCCTGGTATGTATGTAAAGCGAAAATAAAGAGTGCAAGTCTAGGAGATGATTTAGGCATTTCTTTGGCAACCTATACTTGTTTACCTTCTTTTTACCTACCCATGGACATTATCCTAGTTAACCCCTTTTGAGCCTTTAGACTATTTTCTTTGACAACCTCATATGTAAGCCTAATCCATTTTTTTTCAAGACCATAATTTGATCCAAATTCCTAAGTGCTTTAAAGTATAAAGTCATGTAACAAAATAAGAGGAAATTGGGTGAGTATGATGCTTTAGAATGTATTGGTGCTTGAATTTGTTATGAAAAAGAAAGTGCTATCATAAGAGGTATATTATGAAAAGAAAAAGGAAAGGAAAGCTGAAAAGTTGCTTAAAATTAAAAAACAAAAGAGGAGAAAAAGGGTGGTAGAATAAAAGAAAGTAGAAAGGTTGTTTGAAAGAAAAGTGTTAATGATACAATGTGATGTATTAAAGCTCTTAGGAATATAGTCACTATTTCTGGCCAAAATAGTCCTACCTGTCCCTTAGCCTACATTACAACCCGTAAAAGACCTAGTTGATCCTAAGCTTAGCATTCTGACATTTAGTGGAGCATTACACTAAGGGCAAGCCTATGGTCATCAGTTGCTGCATATGAATTCTTTGTGAGAGCGAGAGCAAGGATATTTCTATACCCATGTTTGAAAAATATGCTATACTTGTGAGTGATTATGGGTAATATATTGTGAGACACACATGGTTGATGAGTTTTGGGTAGTTGTGTATAACTCTATGTACCTTAACTTTTGAATATGAATTAACTACCATCACGAGTCTATGCTAGAGGTTAAATTGTTTCTACTAATGATCGGAAAACTACTCTTTGTTGATAATTGATGTGCTTGTCTTGATGAATATTTTGTGTTGATACTGTGAAACCCTAAGTTGATGTTTAGATGGGCATGATAGTTTGTTCGAGGACGAACCAAGCTTCAAGTGTGGGGTATTGATGATAGGCGAATTTACACGCCTATAGTGCTATATTTTACCCATATTTTAGCCTAGTTTTGAGAACAAATTATATATTTCATGCACTTTTAGTCCTTTTTCCTGTAAGTGAGCTAACGAACATGATTAGCAAAGTTTCAGGTATAAATGATGCAGAATTCAGCATTTTATGGATAACTTGACGCCAAAGAAAGCTTCACGAAAGGAGAAAAGGGAGTCTTGGACGCCTAAGGACCAAAAGTGATGAATGGAAAATCTGTCCCAGGCTAAAATAGCATTTCTGAAGACTTTGGGACTAGCAGTAACTTAGTAGGATTAGGATAATGATACATTAACCTAGTACAAATGGGTTAATTATTTCATTAGCTTAGTAGGATCAAGATAATGATACATTAACCTAGTACAATTGGGTTAAGTATTTCATTAGCTTAGTAGGAATAGGATATGGGTATTATAAATACCCTATTTTGCTAGAGATTTTGATACATTCCTCCATTAGTTAAAATACATTCTACTTAACAACAACTCTCATCTTACCTTACAACTCTTCTAATCTTTCCATTAATTCTACTTCTTATTTTTCTTCTATTCATCTATTCTTAATTTCCGCAACAAGAGAAACGTTACTTGCAAGAAATCACGCCTAACGCCTAACATACTTGTGCTACACGAAATTCTTATTGTGGTATAATAACAATGTCAATTGTGATTTCCTTCGCACTCATGGGTAACTAAACTTCTTTGTTGGGGTTATGGAAGCCGAATGAGATACTATCTATTACTATGAGTTTGTGAGTTCGTGACACATATGCTGCTTATATCATTATTCTCTTCGTCTTAACCTAAATTCTTTGTGGTTGCAAACGCAAGAATACGCCAGTATAACATTTAACTTATTCAAAAGAAAGGTTATCTGTCTGGAAAAGAGATAATGTCAAGGTAGTAGGGTCTCATCCCCTATTAAAAAGTTAGTTCCGTAACTGGATTAACCTCTTGGAGAATTCGTACCGTTAGATACGCTTTAAGCTCGAAAGAGTTAAAGTGAAATAATCCTCGAATAGGTCGAAAGACGCCTGGATTTACCATCGAATATAATTCTTTATAAGCACATGCATGTCGGAATTCAACACACTCATAGCCAATAGAGACGTATAACTCAGAAGGTGGACATAACCCCAACTCTTCAATTCTCATTGTTTTACAACCTGCTAAACATTCTTTCTTTTTACTTTGCTATTTTCAGTTTTCACTTTAATATTTTGGTTACACATTACAATCCCCCCTTTTACGAGACTTGCACTAAAAGTCTAGTAATCGTTGCTTACTTGTTGACCAAGCTATTCCCTGTGGGATCGATACCTAACCCAGTTGGGTTCTATATTTGCTAACGACCGCTTTACACTCCTACGAGAGCTGTAGATTGAGCGTTATCACCAGGAGAAGTTGAGCAAAGAGGTAGAGAATATGAGGATTATCTTGGTTGCTAAGGATGCAGAGATTTTGCATTTGAAGATGAGGAACGAATAATCTTCTATTGATGGACCAGGTGGTGCTGAAGCACAGAGAGCAGAAAATATGAAACTGAAGTCAAAGGTCATTGCACTCGCAGAAGAGGTTTAAGGATTAAATGTAGAGGTAAAATACCTTACCAAGAAGTTGTTAAACTCAAATATTGCAGAGATTGCAATGATGGAAATATTGCTTAAGTCCCTCTCTCCCAAACCTCCACCTTATTAAGTCCCCCTTTTTGGGGTTCTAAATATCCCTTATGTCAGTTTCACCTTGTTGTCTCTAGGGTTTTTTAGGTTCAAAACTTTAGGTTGATTTTTTTCTTTGTAAGGTAGTTACCCATTTTTAATGAATGAAATCATATTTAGTGTCTATCAACTGGTTCTCCTTTTTATAAGTTACTCATTCATGTTAGTATTGCCCCAGTGGCCATGAGTTAACCCAAATTGTGATTATTGCTATCTTGGTTCACTATTTTTTCTTTTTTATGATGCCAAAAGAGGGAATATTAAATTCACTAAGGCTGGGACCACGTACTAAGTACAGTTACTAAGCAATGTAGGAGTACTGCTGATAGAGGGAATAACTGTGTATTTGTTAAGAAGAGAGGCTGGTTGGAAGTGGTCTGATTGTCTGAATCTGTAAAAAGTGAGTGAAGGGATGTTTTTGATAAGGGGAAGGCTTGTTTATGTGTAGATTCAGTTTCTCTAAACTGAATGAATTTTGATGCCTTGTGAACATAGTTTGCCGTCATCAAAAGGGAGAAAATTATTGTCTAATATTTTGATGATGACAAAATGATACTCAGGGGACCAGGTCTGTTGCTACTTTGCTCATACACAGTTGTCATATTTTACATAGTTTTGTCCATTAGTGCAACAACTAGGCAGATGAACAGCATACCATAATGGACACCTAGTCCAATGAAAATTCAATCATACAATTCAATACTATTATAAATACAAAAAATATTTCTTGCAATCTGAGTTTTCCCGTGTGGCAGGAAAAAACCTCATAGCTTAAGTTTACATGTTCAAATTACTCATAGTGTTGGTATTCTTGAGTCAAGTACTATAATTGATTTACTCTGAAGATTAAGAGTAAATTTTTAGTCTTGCTTTTAAATTTTTTAGGTAGAGTTACCTAAGTTTGTGCTAATTAGAGTTAGCCAGTTTTGAGAGTGATTTTGACAGAGTTATCAAGAGGAAATTGTTATAGAGTTATTGTAATTTAGTGGAACTTAAAGTTAAGTTCTTATGGAGTCTGTAAATTTTGATTATAGTGGAGTTGGAGAGCTTGTGAGTGCAGGTCATGGTTTTCCTCCCTTGAGCAGGGAGGTTTTCACGTAAAATGTGATTTTGTTCTTTATTTATAGTTTTTTTCTTTTCGTGTTTCTATGTGTTGCCATCTATTTTCTGTTAGGGACCTGGTCTGATCTGATTCCAGTTGTTTTATCATTGTATTTCACTTGTACTTGTCTAGAAAAAGCTTTAAACACGGGAAATGTTTTTTCTTTAGATCTCAAGAAGAATGTCAAAGTGAACCTGGAATAGTCATCAACAATGACCAATTTTTACTTTCCTCCACTGCTAGCAACCTTTATAGGTCTACACAGATCCATGTGGAGAAGCTATAGAGGTCTGGAGGTGCTTGATTCTTTCTTTGGCTTGAAGGAGGACCCGGTTTGATTTTCCTTTGTACAGGAATCACTCATACTTTAGCTTAGGCAGTCCTCAAACCAAGTCTTTGTTGACCAACTTTTTTAGCAGAGAGCAACTAACATAGCCGAATGTTCTATGCCACAATTCAGCAGTATCTTCTTGACACTCAGGCATGATATGTTCCTGGTTTGCAAGACCCCAGATAAGTAACATACATATTTTTGTCCCTCTTTGCAATGAGCATCACTTCACCATATTTGAGACTTGTGATACTGCACTTATTTGACCTAAACTTTACTTTATTTCCTTTATCACAAATCTGAGCAACACTCGGCAAACTGAATTTGAGTCCATCCACAACGTGAACATCATCAATGGCTTAACTCAAACTATTCCCAACCTTTCCAATTCTAATAATGTACCCTTTGTTTCCATTATCAAAGGATACACTACCTCCTTCATAGGCCTTAAGTGAGAGAAGGTCTTTAATTCTTTCAATCATATGTTTTTAACAACTACTATCCATGATCCAGTGGTGGTTTATTCCTCTTTTTTTGCACTGCATTGAAAATCAGTTGTTAGCTTTGGGAACCCATTTCAGCTTGAGTTCCCAGTATGGTGATAAAGGGAAAATTAGGTTCTTCTTAGTCCATCTAGGCAAACTACCACCATTTTTTTTTGGATTTATAGACCTTTTTCAGACCTCTCATAGCAGTTAATCTTGAGGGATAAGACTCTTTGATATGGCCATTTTTTCCACAGTGAATGTACAAGAGATTATCTTTAACAGAGACATATTTTCTTAAAGGATTATAGGGTGCACTTGAGCTATGGTAACCAAGACCTCTTCTGTTGTTAGCTCCTTGAGTAATGATACTAGTCAAAACTTGAGATGAAGTGGTATATTTAAGGACCTTCTCAAGCTCAACTTTGATCTAGACTAGGTCCTTCTCAAGTTCAGAACTCCTTTCAAGAGCAGCAGTTAGATCAATATTTTTCTTGGCTAATTTTTCCTCCAACTCAAACTATATTTATGTTACCTTTCTCTTTTAGGTTGCACTTAGATATTTCACTAAGATTTCCAAATCAAAGATCATCTTTAAGGGAGAGAGATTTATAAGTTTCTTGAAGTTTAGACAGCTACTCAGTTAGTTCCACTTTTCCTTCTTTAAATTTATCAAATTTTTTGTTCAGAGACTCCTTATCTTTTGTGAACTCATAAATAGTATCTATAAGCACAGTAGAAAGAGAATTTAATTCTTTAAGAGAATAATTTTTTAGATTCTCTTTAATGTCCAGGAGAGTTATCTTGTCATCTTCATCATCATCTGACTTAGTCACCAAGACAAAAAGGGAGTCATAAATTTGGAAATCACCTTATATCACGATCATGAAAACATCTTCTTGCTATTCAAATACATCTAAATCACTAGACGAATCCCCCCTAATTAGCTAGAACCTGTTTCACCACTCTGTCAACTTCAGCCCTTCTACTGTACTTATTTGAGACTTGGTCTATCTTCTTCTCTCTTTCACCAGCCTACTTAACATACTGTTTGTATTCAGCCTTGTGCAAAGGACAGTCTTTGATATAGTGACCCAGCTGCCCACATTTGTGACAAGTGTCAGTAGCATTTCCATCCTTATTGTATATGTTGGATTCTCCCCTTCTAAAGACTGTACCTGTTCTTCTCATGACTTTGAGGAATCATTTGGTGATGTATGTTGTTTCCTTATCCTCAACACTGGTATCCTACTTTGTAGCTTTTAGCATTAGATTCTTCTCTTTTTTATGCTTAACTTTAGACTTGTCCTATTGCTTTTTAATCTCATAGGTCTTGAGATTTTCTATCAACTCATCCATAGTCATGGTTTTCAGATCACTAACTTCAGTAATAGCATCAACTTTGTTGTCCCATAACTTTGGTAAAATGCTTAGAATCTTACATACCTACTTAGATATTCATATGTCCTCACCTAACAGATCCCTAGCTTCAGTAGTAGGATAAACTTTGTTGTCCCATGACTTTAGTAAAATGCTCAGAATCTTACAAATCTGTTTGGATAGTCGTATGTCCTCACCCAAACAGTAAAGTTCATTGGTTATTTCAATAAAATTGGTGTGCATTTCTTGGATTATGTCTCCTTTCTTCATGCTATAAGCTTCGTATTGTGTAGTTAACATGTCAACCTTTGACTTTTTCACTTAACTAGTTCCCTCGTGTGCTGTTTAAAGGAAATCCTAGATTCCTTTAGTAGTTTCACACGCTGATACCACACACAATAAGTTTTTCACCTTAAAATTCTTCTCAATTTTCTTTCTATCTGCATTATTAAATTCCTTCCTAGTCATTCCTTTAGTGGTTTCACACGTTGATACCAAACACAATAAGTTTTTTGCCTTAAAATTCTTCTCAATCTTCTTTCTGTCTACAATATTAAATTCCTTCCTAGTCTTAGGAACATTATAAGTGACCTCACCATCTTTTACAGGCTTGGTGGGAACAAATGGACCATCTTCAATCACGTCCCACAACTCATAATCTTCTTCCATGGTAAAATCATATATTAATGTTTTCCACCACCCATAGTATTACCTATTAAATTTGGGTGATCGAGTGGTTGATTGGCCTTCTTTAAGATTTGGCGGGGCAACCATGTTGGAAGATCCTTCCAAGGTGTTAACTTTTTAGAAAGACCTGACTCTGATACCAAATAAAGAGATGAATGAGTTTCCCTCCTACTTTGGGACCTAGTGCCAAATAGACGTATGCAGCAAGAAACTTAAGATTTGGTGGGCAGCCATGTTGGAAGATCCTTCCAAGGTGTTAACCTTTTAGAAAGACCTGACTCTGATACTAAATAAAGAGATGAATGATTTTCCCTCCTACTTTGGGACCTAGTCCCAAACAGACATATGCAGCAAGAAATTAACAATGCAATATGTAAAATAAATAGACAAAGAACACAATAAATTTTACATGAAAACTCCTTGCTCAAGGGAGAAAAATCACGACCTGCCTCTAAGATTTCTAAAGCTCCACTAATATTCAAGCAACCTTAATACAGACTTCATGACTTAAATAATTAAAACTCCTAATCCTTCTTCACCTTGTAATAACTCTATTACAGTGGAAAACAATGTAATAACTCTATTGCACAATGACCCAACTACCTCTAACTAAATCAACAAGCTAACTCTAGATTCTAAGTCACCTAACTCTAGATGACACATTTGAGAGTTAGAACTAGAAAAACAAAGCACCTACTAGTGATAAACAAGATCAGTTGGCAATGTTTACAATAATAACTAACAAAGACTCAATTACAATAAGATCTTCAAACACTATGAGTGAACAAGCAGGTCCCTTATTGCGAGTGGGGCTTTGAATCTAAGAGTTTCAAGCAATCTTGATATTGTGATAGTATGGAAGCTTGAGTTTTCTTGTTGTTGAAGATGAGCATATATATAAGACAATAAAACCTAGGATGAATCTCATTGGATGTGACAAAATATGCACAGCCTTTCCACAAACTTTTTGTAAATTGTACTTTCGTCCAGCTATACGCTAACCACAAAAAGTGACGTGAATGCGATCAACCAGGTCCCTAAGTAGTTGCAGCTTTGTCATCACTAGATCTTCAAGAACCAGGTCCCAAGGGATAATTTGCCAATCGTCAAAATTAAGGACTTAACAAGTGTTTTTACTAAAAAAAAATCAGAGAAATGATGCAATTTGAATAGACACTTTTTCACGTTGGATGGTTATGACCTTTCTAATGAGTTGTGACTTTTCCAAAGAGTTGCACCTTTGTGAAGAGGTGCACCTTTTTGAACCATTGTTTATCTTCATGAAGCAACACCTTGATGACTATAAATACCTAATTTTTTACCTCAGGTACATACATGAAATTGATAACTATAAATAGCTGATCTTTTTTCACAGGTACATGCATGAAATTTTGAAGTAAAAATAATATTTTTTTTGAAAAACTCAAGTATGATTTGCTACCGTTGTGTGTATTCGTAGCCCGACAGAGTTTGAGGTACCGTTATTCTGTCGAAATGATTCATTTTATCTTGTGAGGAAATATTATATTACATTAGATACTTGAGGAAAATAATTTCCTTAAGGACATACCCTGCACTCGATGGACTTGAATCTTTTAATCCTCATCTTTTTCTAAATATTTGGTTTTGCTACTTTTAAAAAATAGTTAGAACTTTATTTTATCGATGTTCATAAGCTGAGTTGAACTTAGTGTTAAAGTTCAAAGTTGTGAATATAGAGTTGCAACTCCATTTGATTGTTCTTATGTTAGTTTAAAATTCTTATTGTAAAATATGGATTTTACTAAACCAGAAAAACAACTTATACAATATCTAAAATTTGTATAATATTATCAATTAATGCTCATCCTGTAAAATAATAAAATTTATTGAAATATGAAGAATGGTTGTTGATGGAGTTAATGGAAAATAGACATCTCAGTTAATTAAGTTGATCCCCTTGGGGTCAAAAATCAAAATCAAGTACCAGGAATCGATTAGCTTCACCCGCTACTTCTGCACTCATCTGATGTAAGTGACATCCAAATCATCTCTAGTTATGTTGAAATAGCTCCTAACTACATTCAAACTCACACATAGCTGCAATTGCAGCAGTTACCAAGCTAGCATGAAAGAAGAGAGAAGAGGGAGAAGAGGGAAATATTGATCTAAGATAAAATTTATGTATTAAGAGTTAGTTACAATGTGAGCTGATTGCATCTATTTATAGGCTCACATGCTCATCATATGAGCATCTAGAAGCTTCCTAACATCTCACTATCAAATCTCCAACTAACTCAACTTACTCTATGATCATCAGCTAACAATATCAAAATAAAACCAATGGAACAGTAACTACTATGCTAACCAACTATAAGTTTCAACACTCTTCCTCATGCTGCAGAGTGCAAAATATTGAGCACACTAAGTTGCTTAAAAGGTATGAGTGTTGATCATGACTCAAGCTCTTGGTGAGAATGTCTGCAACCTGTTGGCCAGTCTGCACATACATGGGTTGAACTAATCCTTCCTTGATCTTGTCTCCGATAAAGTGACAGTCTACCTTAATATGTTTGGTCCTATCGTGAAAAATGGGATTTACAGCCAGTTACATAGCTGACTTGCTATCGGAGAAAATGGTAATAGGCTTGGTGATTGGTACCCTTAGTTCTGCAAGTAACCCTGCTAACCATGTTACTTCTGCCAAGGTTGAGGCCATACTCCTATATTCTGCCTCAGCTGAGCTCCTGGAAACAGTGTGTTGTTTCTTAGATTTCCATGATATCAATGAACCACCAAATTGCACCATATAACCTGTGACAGACCTCCTAGTATTTGGGCATACAGCCCAATCTGAGTCACACAAACAAACCAACTCTGTAAAATGATGTTCCTTGAGCCAAATCCTTTGTCCTATAGTTCCTTTCAGATACCTTACCACTCTATTTGCAGCTTCCAGATGAGATCTCTTTGGCTGTTATGTGAATTGGCTTAGTTTCTGTACTGCATAGCTGATATCAGGCCTTGTTATGGTTGCATACATCAATTTTCCAACTAGCCTTTGATATAGTGGCACATCTCTTAATACAATATCTCCTTTAACACCTATTGTTTCATCTACTTCAACAGATGTTAACTTTATGTTAGTCTCCAATGGAGTGAAAGCTGGTCTAGCACCAGTAAGCCCTCTACCAAATATAAGTTCCAGAATGTATTTTCTCTGGTTTAAGATCACTCTATTTGGAGATCTTAGCACTTCAATGCCTAAGAAGTACTTAAGCTCACCTAAGTCTTTAAGCTTGAACTGCTAATGTAAAATACCTTTTGCTATATTTATCATCTCTAAATTGTCACCTGTTATCAGAAGATCATCTACATAAACCAGAATCACCACCATTCTTTCTGACCTCTTCAAAGTAAAAAATGAATAATCATAGCTACTCTAAGTAAATCCTGCATAGATTAGTGCTGAAGTAAGATTTATATTTTACTGTCTAGACGCTTGTTTAAGTCCGTATAGTGACTTGATCAATCTGCAAACTTTGTGCTTCCTTCCTTCTTTAAATCCATCTAGCATTTCCATGTACACCTCTTACTCTAAGTCACCTTGTAGGAAGGCATTGTAAATATCCATCTGGTATATGTACCATCCTTTTGATACTATCAAAGCAATAACACTCCTTACTGTAACTATTTTGGCTACTGGAGAGAAGGTGTCATAATAATCTAATCCTTCTAGTTGGCTATATCCCTTAGCTACCAACCTTGCTTTGAACCTCTCTACTTCACCTTGGCCTTATACTTCACTTTGTACACCCATTTTGAACCAATAATGTTCTTGTCTAGAGGCATATCAACTACCTCCCAAGTGTGGTTGTCTTCCAGGGCCTTAATTTCCTGCTTCATAGCTTCAATCCGCCTCTCATCTTTGTTGGCTTCATTATAGGATTGAGGTTCAGTTTCTGATGACAAACTGCACACAAATCTCTGATATTTGGTACTGGTCTTAGCAAAAGATAAATAATTTGCCAGAGTATACCTTATCCCCTTTCATACTCCTGGTAAGGTATAGTCCATCAACCAAGAAGGTTGTTTGATGGCTCTAGATGATCTCTTTGGAGAAACTTCTGTAGATGTTGATGGTGGCTCATCTATACTTGTTTCATTATGAGTAACCTCATCTTGGATTCTGTCATTTTCATGCATTGACATATCTTCATTGTGTGATTCATATGAGTGGTTAACATGATTTGTGTAAACATACATTTCTTTATCTATACCATCATGTATTATTTAACTTGGTTGAATAAAACCTGCAGGTGAATTTGAACTTGCCTTATCTGCAAAAGGGAATGAGTATTCTTTAAACACTATATCTCTTGTGACAAACAACTTGTTAGTGCACCAGTCCAAAAGTATATAGCCCTTCTGAGTAGTAGAATAGCCCATCGATATAACAACATTAGCTTTTTCAAAGAACTCATCACCCTTTGGTAGTACTGAAGCATAACACTTACATCCAATTACTCTCAGCTATGTCAAGGATAGAACTTTGCAGAATAGCATCTCATAGGGACTTTTCCCTCCAATAGATACAGATGGTAACCTATTAATAAGGTAGATAGCAGCCGTGACATTCAAACCCCAAATCCTAATAGGCATTTGGGACTAGAACCTGATAGCTCTTGCAACATTAAGTATCTGTCTATGCCTTCTTTCAACCACACCATTTTGTTGTGGTGTGTAGGTATAGCTACTTTGGTGTATCACTCCTAGGGACTAAAACAACTCTTTACACTTAGAGTTGATGAATTCTGTCACATTGTCTGATCTGAGTACCTTCACTTGAACACCAAACTAATTTTGAATCATAGTAAAACAATTATGGTAATAATATATTCAAACTTCAGCTGTAATAAATGCAACCATGTATATCTGCTATGATCATCAACAACAGTTAAGAAGTAGTATTTCTTATCAAAAGTAGACGTCTTATAAGGTCCGCAAAGATCCATATGTACAACATCAAAATATTTTGTAGCTCTAGAAGTACTAACAGGGAAGATAAATCTAGTCTGTTTTAGCCAGTGGACACACATGACACTTATTTATAGTATCTACATCACTATTGTGTCATATTATATTGAGAGTTCTTAATGCTTGAGAAGAGGGTGATAACGCTCAATCTACAGCTCTCGTAGGAGTGTAAAGCGGTCGTTGTCAAATATATAACCCAACTGGGTTGGGTATCGATCCCACAGGGAATAGCCGGTCAATAAGTAAGCAAAGATTATTAGACTTTTGGTGCAAGTCTCGTGAAAGGGGGGATTTTAATGTGCAAATAATGTAATCAAAATAGTAAAGTAGAAACAGAAAATAGCAAAGTAAAAAGAAAGAATGTTTAGTAAGATGTAAAACAATGAGAATTGAGAAGTTAGGGTTATGTCCACCTTATGAGTTATACGTCTCTAGTGGCTATGAGTTATGCGGAATTCAGACATGCATGTGCTTATAGAGAAATGTATTCTATGGTAAATCCAAGCGTCTTTCGACCTCAACAAGGACTATTTCACTTTAACTCTTTTGAGCTTAAAGCGTGTCTAACGGTACAAATTCTTCAAGAGGTTAATCCAGTTATGGCACTAACTTTTTAATAGGGGTTGGTGCCCTATTACCTTGTCATTCTCTCTTTTATAGTAATGTAAATTTTCTTTCGAACAAGTTAATGCTATACTGGCGTATTCTATATGTTTGCAACCACAAGAATTCAATTAAGATGAAGAGAGTAATGATATAAGCAGCATACGTATCAAGAATTCACAAAATCATAGCAATAGATAGTATCTCATACGACTTTCATAACCCCAACAGAGAAGTTTAGCTACTCATGATTGCAACGGAAAACACAATAGCAATTATCATCATACCAAAATAATCTCACGATAAGTCTAGGGGTAAGAATGGCGTGAATTCCTTGCTGAGTAACGTTTCTCTTGCTGTGGAAATTAAAAATTGAATAGATGAAGAGAATAAGAATTGAAAGTGTTGAAAAGATTAAAATTGTTCGGATAATAGAGGAATGAATTAGAAGTAGAATGAATAAAAATCTCTAGCAAAATAGGGTATTTATAACACCCATATCCTATTCCTACTAAGCTATTGCATTACTTAACCCACTCCTGCTGGGTTACTGCATCATTATCCTAATCCTAATAAATTACTGCATCATTATCCTAATCCTTATAGGTTACTGCTGATCCCCAAAGTCTTGGAAAATGTTGTTTTTGCCTGGGACAGGTTTTCCATGCGTCACTTTTGTTCCTTGGCGTCCAAGCTTTCCCTTCCTTCTTTCGTGAAGCTTCCTTTGGCGTCAAGTTATCCATAAAATGCTGAAATCTGCATCATTTATCCCTGAAAACTTGCTAATCACGTTTGTTAGCTCAATTACAGGAAAAGGGACTAAAAGTGCATGAATTATATATTTTGTACTCAAAACTTAGCTAAAATATGGGTCAAATATAGTACTTTAGGCGTGTGAATTCGCCTATCATCAACACCCCACACTTATAGCTTTGTTCGTCCTCGAACAAAATATCATGTCCATATAAACATCTACTTAGGGTTTCACAGTAACAACACAAAATAGTCATCAAGACAGGCATAGCAATCATTAACAAAGAGTAGTTTTCTGATTATTACTAGAAACAATTCAACCTCTAATATAGACTCGTGATGATGGTCAATTCGTATTCAAAACGTTAAGGCACAGACAATCATACACAACTACCCAAAACTCATCAGCCATGTGTGTATCACAATATATTACCCATAATCACTCACAAGTATAGTATAGTTATCGAACATGGGTATAAGATTATCCTTGCTCTCACTCTATCAAAGAATTCATATGTTGCAACTGATGACCATAGGCTTGCCCTTAGTGTAATGCTCCCCTAAATATCAGAATGCAAAGCTTAGGATCAAATAGGTCTTTTACGGGTTGTAATGTAGGCTAAGGGATGGGTAGGACTATTTTGGCCAGAAATAGTGACTAAGTTCCCTAAGTGCTTTAATACATCACAATATACCATTTATGTTTTCTTTCAAACAACTTTTTTGCTTTCTTTTAATCTACCTCCCTTTGTCACCTCTTTTGTTTTTCAATTTTTGAACATAACTAACTTTTTAGTTTTCTTTTCCTTTTTCTTTTCATAACATACCTCTTATGATAGCAATTCTTTTTCATAACGACTTCAAGCACCAATACATTCTAAAGCATCATACTTACCAAATTTCCTCTTATTTTGTCACATGACTTTACACTTTAAAGCACTTAGGAATTTGGATCAAATTATGGTCTTGAAAAAATGGATTAGGCTTACATATGAGGTTGTCAAAGAAAATAGGCTAAAGGCTCAAAGGGGGTTATCTAGGATGATGTCCGTAGGTAGATAAAATGAAGGTAAACAATCATAGGTTGCCAAAGAAATGCCTAAATCATCTCCTAAACTCACACTCTTTATTTCGCTTTACATACATACCAGGCAAGTTCTAGCATCAACCACAAACACAGAATATACTATCACCTCACACACACAAGGCACATGGTTGACTTTATTGGCAGCAGTATAGACTTTTGACCCAACGTATGAAGGAATTAAACCACACAATTATCACACAGTGAGTCACACTTAGAGCCTAAACGTCTCAATAGTAATGATTTTATCACAGACTCTTGTCATAATACCGTGCTGCCTATCAGAACAATTTTATGCAAAGTTTGTAACAAAAAAAAATTCCTAAAAAAATTAAAACAAACAAACATAAATAAGCAAAACACACATAAATAAGCAAATGCAGATAAGGAAGGTTAGCATGCAAATACCAGCACCCCACACTTAGACGGGACACACTGTCCTCAGTGGAAAATAAATAAGAAGAACCTGGTTAGTCGGACTCCTCCTCTATGTCTGGGGCCATACCCCCTTCATCGGAATCATCATTGGAGTCGTCGTCATCAGAATTCTCCTCCACGTCAGAGTCTGGCATTCTGCATTCATCATCGGTTGGCACATCGTCATCAAGAGGTTCCTCAAAGTACACACCTACTCCACACATTTGCCTTGCATGCTTATTCATTGGGTAGTCATAATCCAGCTGTTGGAGCTCTACAGCAGTTGGAACACGACCTCCGCTCATCATTGTAAATCGAGTCATGCCATAAAGATGGTGAAAGAAACTCTCATCCCGAGCATGTCTCTCAGCAGTAGTAAGGTTGACGCCATGTGTAGTTTCAGCATCTTTAACCTTTGTGAGGTCAACCTTCTTCGGGTTGTGTGGGAGTTTATGATCAGCAGGTTCCTCTTCGATGTCCTCCTTCCTCAATATTGCAGTCAACAGGTTGCCAAAACTGAAGTGGGACCTTTTGTGTAGCCTAGCTTTCCGCATTGTAGATCGAATAATTGCCCCAATGTTGATAGGGACATTCGTCATCAATGCATATACCAAGCACACTCTATATCGTGTTAACCTGGTGTATTGGGTCCCTGGAATTAGGCAAGAGTTGACAATGTGCAACCATATCCTTGCTTCCCTATTCAAAGGAGCATATGGGAAAGTGTTGTGCCGACCGGTGTCCTTGTGTCTACTCCATCATGCCATAGATTTTGTTCCACAAAGTGTGTGTCGAATGCCCTATACGGAGGTCTGCTGTACAACTCCTTGAGTGGTGACAGATCAACTGATGGCAAACCTAGAAAGGAGTTGAAGAAATCCGCATTTAGTTGTAAAACTTGGCCCCGAATCTTAACTTCATTCCCTGTGGTTTTCGGTGACCAGTTGGCATAGAATTCTCGTGTTAAATCGAGATTGCACTCTCCCATATCTCGGAAGATTAAATCAAGATGTAACTCCATTATATTGGCCAACATGCGTGGGTCTTTCTTTGCTAGGCTTTCCTTGTGTATCAGTTCTACATGAACATATTTTCTCTCTTTATTGTTCCTATACCACTCCTTTGCTTCCTCCTCGAGGACCCATTTAATTCCGAATATGCGGCGTGGTACTTGCATCGAGGATGATTCTCCTTGCTCTTTTCGTCCTCTTTTCTTGCCTTTTTGTGAAGTGTTTGCTTTATCTTTGCCTTGTCTTGCTTTGGGTGCCATTGTACCTGAGATTAAAACAATAGTCATGTTAGCTTCATCTCGGTGGATAAAATCAATAAACAAGCAGTAGTGGCACCACCCCACACTTATTTTGTTGGCACAAACTAGTGAAGTGAAAGTTTATCGATTATTCAGACTTCATCGATATACGTTTTAGGCGCTACATTCCAACAATTTAATCAGTGCAGTCATACTTCATGAAATCTTGGCAATACTTTCATGTTTGATATATCTTGTGAGCAAGACTACTTCATATAGATTGAATCAAGTTTTAGGAATAATCACAATTTCGTATGTTTGTAGTCAACCATGGTTTTCACCTTTATACACAAGTTATTCCAACATGTAAGATTTCTATTGACAAGATTATGCAATGTTCTTGACCATGTCAATTCCGCAAAAGTACGACAGTGCATCAAAATTAAATACAAGTTGGAAACAAGTCAAGATCATTCTTACGTATTCTTTCCCTCACTTAGTTGTATCACAATAAATTAATCACATTCAACTCACCAATACTACTTCAAGGTTTAACAATTCATAATAAGCATAGTAGTGTAGTACTTACGGAATATAAATGAAGAACAAAGAAGTACTTACTTGGTTGATGACCTTGGATGATGTTCTTGCAAAGTAAAAGAGCAAAAGGAAAATTTTTGAGAGGATTTGGAGAGGTAGGCGGCGCTTATGCTAAGTTTGCAATGTATTTTTGGTCTAAGACTAAGTCTCTTATTTATAGGAGAGTCTTGGGTCGGGTTTTGACCCATTTAAAATCGGATTTGGAGACAAGAAGTGACCATAGGCGGCGCCTAAAGCTTTGCCTATGCTTGGCATAGGCGGCGCCTTTTGCAAAGCATTGTTGAGCATAGGCGGCGCCATTGTTAGGCATAGGCAGCGCCTATGCCATGGCATTGTTAGGCATAGGCGGCGCCTTTTGCATAGCATATGAGATTCAGAGACAAAAGGCATTGGCATAGGCGGCGCCTATGCTATGGCATACTTGGGCATGGGTGGCGCCTATGCTATGGCACACTAGATTCCGAGAGCTTAGGCTATAGCATAGGCCTTGCCTTGTTCGTGGCCTAGTTTTACATAGGCCTAGCCTTGTTCGTTGCCTATATTTTCATAAGAAATGCCTAATCCATAGCCTTTTGCTTCTTCATTACTAACTTACCACCTTCAATATGCAATACGACCAAATCAAAATTTGGAACCAATCTCCTCGTTTACGTCTCTTGTACCTACACTTGCTCAAAAACAACAAACACGATTAGAACGATGGGTTGCCTCCCATCAAGCACCTTAGTTTTGGTCGTGGCTCGACAAAATCCTAGGAAAACAAAAACAACAAAAATAATTAAAAATGATGGGTTGCCTCCCATCAAGCGCTTGATTTATTGTCGCGGCACGACATAGCTATCTCGATTACTTAGACTTCATCGAGATAGATGGTGCATCGCTTTCTGAATGGATTCAGATGACTGTGATGCTTACTTGTAGGCATGCAATCTTCGTTGATATGACTCTTGTGCATACATATCCCAGGAGAGATACCAATTATATCATCAATAGTCCAACCCATGGCTCTCTTGTATCTCTTCAGAGCAGAGATGAGAGCCTCTACGTGTTGTTCACTTAAATCATCTGCCACACTTACCGGAAGTATATTTCCACTTTCCAAGAACACATACCTTAGATAATCGGGGAGCTCTTTCGATTCTAGCGTTGGTGGCTCTTCAATGGAAGTCTTCGCTATTGGTGACAGTTGATTCTTAAGATCAAGGTTCGGATGTTTAGGAGTATTAGAATAGGACCCTATTTCTCTTAGAGCACATATAGTTTCTTTATAATCTTCATCATCCTTATGCTCAACATTTAGTAGCGCAGCAGACAATGGCTCAACAGTAAGCTGTTTTGCTACAGATAATGCTTTCTTATCCTCATAATGAACATCATCTACAGAGAACACATTCATATCGCTGGGCTGCTTCATTGCTTTACATATATCAAAACGGACCACTTCGTCATTCAACCGAAATAAAAGCTCATTAGCTCTCATGTCAATAAGCACACTTCCTGTTGCAAGGAAAGGGCGTCCCAAGATTATGGGAACTTCAGAGTCCACCTCACAATCCAGAATAATGAAGTCTGCAGGAAAGATGAATGAAGAAACCTTCACCAACACATCATTCAAGATACCCACAGGTCGTTTTACCGACCTATCAGCCATCACGAGCCTCATATTGGTTGGTGTCGGATCGCCTAACCCCAACTTCCTGTAGACGGATAGTGGCATCAAATTGATGCTGGCTCCTAAATCGCATAATGCTTTGGCAAAATTCAAAGATCCAACGGTGCAAGGAATAGTGAAGGCACCGGGGTCAGCCTTCTTCTGAACTAGTGATCGGGTAGCGATTGCGCTGCAGTGATGAACAGTATCCTTCAACTCATAGCTTGCTGCTCGCTTCTTTGTCAAAAGATCCTTCATCAATTTCGCATACCCAGGCATTTGTTCTAGTGCCTCTACCAACGGAACATTAATGGTCAGCTGCTTTAACATATTCATAAATTTGCTGAACTTTGTATCATCCGCAATCTTCTTCAATCTTTGAGGAAAAGGTGGTGGTGGATAAGGAATTGTTTTCTCCACAGCTTTCTTCTCCTCTTGCTTCCGTTTTTCAGCCTTTTCAGGCTGCAACATACTCGGTGTGACGTCATGGACGTCATGGGTGGTTTCAACGGCAGCTTCTCCTTTTGCCTTATCATCGATGTCTGCTGCCTCATCAACCACTTGCTTGCCTTTGGATGAAGTTTCCAGTACCTTACCACTTCGGGTAGTAATAGCCATGCATGATCCATCATTCCTTGGATTTTGCACAGTGTCGCTAGGTAAGGTGCCAGCCTTTCTTTGATTGAGTGCTGCTGAAAGTTGGCTCAATTGCTGCTCTATTTGCTTGATTGAAGTGGAATGTGAGTCAACCAATTGCTTCATTGAGGACAAATCATTTATTACCTCCGTTACTCCCGCGCAGGTTGCTTCC
Organism: Capsicum baccatum var. pendulum; assembly: GCA_030864225.1. Taxonomy (NCBI): domain Eukaryota; kingdom Viridiplantae; phylum Streptophyta; class Magnoliopsida; order Solanales; family Solanaceae; genus Capsicum; species Capsicum baccatum. The sequence continues at coordinate 104,309,933 of CM061551.1, forward strand.
ACTCCTTTTAACAGTTTAGCCATCATATTTTCCATCTTTCCGGAACCAGATGTGGTGGTGTCACGTTTTCCTGGGGGAACGCATAAACCACTCTTTTCATTCTTATTCTTCCAACTACCTTGGTCCTTGTTTCCAGATTTATCATAGTAGTTCCGACCTTGGTTTGGGTATTACCTCGGAAACCCCCCTGATTGTTCAAGTAGTTGGCTTCTTCTTCTGAATCAGATTAGTCTCTTTCTTTTAACACAACAGCTTTGACTTTTTTGGTCTTCCCTGATAATAGATGCTTTGTAAGAAGATCCACTTGTGTTTTCATGTGCGCCATATCTTGATCACGTTCTTCTTCTCTTCTCCTTTGTTCAGCAGTCATGCCAATAGTTTTAGTAGGGCTTGCTACCTCAGAATCCCTGGTATGCCAAGCTCTACTTTGCTTCGTCATTCGATCTAGCATATTGCTTGCCTGCCCAAAGGTGAGGTCCATAAATGATCCTCCAGTCGCATTATCCACCACTGGTTTAGTTATTGAATTCAAGGCTCTGTATAGTATCTCCATTAGGTGGACATTGGTCATGTGATGGTTTGGGCACCTCATAAGTTTCATCTTGAACCTCTCCCATGTTTCATGAAGAGCTTTGGTTGGAAGCTGCCGAAAGTTGCTGATTTCATCTCTTAATTATGCTGTTTTGGATGGCGGAAAAATCTTTCTAGGAAAGCGTCTCTCAATTGCCTCCAATTTGTAATAGAATCAGGAGTCAGCCCATTCAACCATAGAGTTGCCTCCCCAGACAGAAACAATGGAAATAGGCGTAATCAAATTGCATTCTGACCAACGCCAGGATTGTCAAATCACTTGCATGTAGAAATAAAGTTGATGAGATGCATATTCGGATCACCGCCTGCTAGTCCACCAAATAATCCCTTGAGTTTCAATAACTGAATCATGGTGCTTGTGATGTTGAACTTGGCTCCGGGTGCCAATGGTGGAGGAATAATGGCTCATGTGGCTCCGGCTCCATCAAGATCATCATCATCATCGTCGAAAGCTGGTTGTACAGGTCGGCGTTCATGCCTAAACCTTGCTAGACGATCTCTTCTGTTGGCAGGTGTTGTGATCTCAGCAGTATGCCTTGGGTTTAGTAACTCGTCATCACCTAGGTCCTCGTCGTCAGGATTTATTGCTCGCCCGGAGTTATCAATATTTTGTTGATGCACTTGAGCGGCGGCTAGAGCAGCTAGTCTCGCCTGTTCCTATTGAGCAGCCATCCTTTCAATTTAGTGTTGTGCCTCCATTTTGCCAATACGTTGTGGTTCAGGATTGATAGGTAATAATGGTTGACCAGAACTTCGAGTATGGGGCATACACTGAATAAAAGCCTGCAGAGAACAAAAACAAAAACTAAAAGTAAAAGTACGAGAATCTTTGACCAAAGGGTCTAGTAATTATCACAAACTTAATTGACACTCGTATTCCCCGGCAACGGCGCCAATTTTTGATAACGCTCAATCTACAGCTCTCGTAGGAGTGTAAAGCGGTCATTGTCAAATATATAACCCAACTGGGTTGGGTATCGATCCCACAGGGAATAGCCGGTCAATAAGTAAGCAAAGATTATTAGACTTTTGGTGCAAGTCTCGTGAAAGGGGGGATTTTAATGTGCAAATAATGTAATCCAAATAGTAAAGTAGAAACAGAAAATAGCAAAGTAAAAAGAAAGAATGTTTAGTAAGATGTAAAACAATGAGAATTGAGAAGTTAGGGTTATGTCCACCTTATGAGTTATACGTCTCTATTGGCTATGAGTTATGCGGAATTCAAACATGCATGTGCTTATAGAGAATTGTATTCTATGGTAAATTCAAGCGTCTTTTGACCTCAACAAGGACTATTTCACTTTAACTCTTTCGAGCTTAAAGTGTGTCTAACGGTACATATTCTCCAAGAGGTTAATCCAGTTACGGCACTAACTTTTTAATAGGGGTTGGTGCCCTATTACCTTGACATTATCTCTTTTCCAGACATATAACTTTTCTTTCGAACAAGTTAATGTTATACTGGCGTTATTCTATGCGTTTGCAACCACAAGCATTTGCATTAAGATGAAAAGAATAATGATATAAGCAGCATACGTGTCGCGAATTCACAAACTCATAGCAATAGATAGTATCTGATACAACTTTCATAACCCCAACAGAGAAGTTTAGCTACTCATGATTGCAACGGAAAACACAATAGCAATTATCATCATACCAAAATAATCTCACGATAAGTCTAGGGGTAAGAATGGCGTGAATTCCTTGCTGAGTAACGTTTCTCTTGTTGTGGAAATTAAAAATTGAATAGATGAAGAGAATAAGAATTGAAAGTGTTGAAAAGATTAAAATTGTTCGGATAGTAGAGGAATGAATTAGAAGTAGAATGAATAAAAGCCTCTAGCAAAATAGGGTATTTATAACACCCATATCCTATTCCTACTAAGCTACTGCATTACTTAACCCAATCCTGCTGGGTTACTGCATCATTATCCTAATCCTAATAAATTACTGCATCATTATCCTAATCCTTATAGGTTACTGCTGATCCCCAAAGTCTTGGAAAATGTTGTTTTTGCCTGGGACAGGTTTTCCATGCGTCACTTTTGTTCCTTGGCGTCCAAGCTTTCCCTTCCTTCTTTCGTGAAGCTTCCTTTGGCGTCAAGTTATCCATAAAATGTTGAAATCTGCATCATTTATACCTGAAAACTTGTTAAACACGTTTGTTAACTCAATTACAGGAAAAGGGACTAAAAGTGCATGAATTATATATTTTGTCCCAAAACTTAGCTAAAATATGGGTCAAATATAGTACTTTAGGCGTGTCAATTCGCCTATCATCAGAGGGATGTCCCAGCCTCATATGCCACAACCTGCAGTTATGCACCTCTATTCCTGCAACTTGTTTCTGATAGGCTACATTATTAGAAGTTCCAGTTACTCAACATATACTCTTAAGGATGTATAGTCCTCCTCTTTCCTTACCAATCCCCTTCACCTTGCCACTGTGAAGGTCCTAAATCACAAAAAAGTCAGGGTAGAAAGTAAAAAAGCAAGATAGCTGCTTAGTCATTTTAGACACCGACAACAAATTCAGCTTAAAATCTGGGACATATAACACATCTCTTACAACCTCATCCTTAAGTACATGTGCTTCCATTACATGTGATATATCAACCTTAGCTTTAGTAGGTAAATTTACTTTATCACATATGGTGTTATTCATTTTGTGAAAGTTTAAAAAAAAACATCTTTGTGTGCTGCAACATGATGTGTGGCTCCAGAGTCTACTATTCACTCATGTGGAACACTATGACTAGAACAACAAGTAACAATACCTGTTATGTTAGCTTGTTCTGAGTCATGTGTCTTCTTGTTAATCAATGCCATGATTTATTTGTATTCTTCTTCTGAGAAACCTTGTGTCTTTGCTACAACAGCATTGTTGATATCTGTATTACCTTGGTTGTTGTATTGATCATTCAAGCATGAGTTGTCTGCCTTAGGTCCAAGGAAACTGTGAATTGATAACTGATTGTTGTTGTGACAGTAGCTGATTGCCCATATCCACCAGTTCTGCCTTAACCACTATAAAATAGTTGATTTGGTGTTCCCCTTGTCTTATAGGTATTTTTCTTCTTGTTCATCCAGTCATTAGGATATCCATGCAGCTTGTAACAATTCTCCCTTGTGTGACCAGGGAAATTACAGTAATCACACCTTTTATTCTTGTATCCTTGACTTCTATAACTTGTTGATGTTTGATTCCAGTTCTTATATCCTGCTTCTGCATTATTTCTGTGCATTTGAGTGGTAGCACAAGCAAGTTGTTAGATCTCATCTTCAATTATCATTGCATATACTTGATTTAGTGTAGGTGTTGTCTCATTCATCAATATTTGTCCCTTTGCTTGATCATAAGCATCATTTAAGCCACTCAAAAACTGTATGAGCCTCAACTGACATAAGTGCTCTGCATAATCCTTACACTTAGGACAATTACATGATGGAGTGGGAATAGCTGCATCAAGTTCACTCCATAAGTTTTTCAACTTAGTGAAGTATGTTGAGACTGAATCTGTGCCTTGGTCAAGGTTATTGATTTCCCTATGTAATTTATACAATCTTATGCGATTTACTTTATCAAACCTTTCCTTAAGATATTCCCATACCGCATAAGCATTTGTTGCATACACAATACCACTGAACAATTCAGCACTTACAGAACTCATCAACCATGAAAGAACCACTGCATTACATGTCTCCCATTAATCATACAGATCCTCTTTGTATATGTCCTTACTATAAGCTCTAGTTACAAAGCCATACTTCCTCTTTTCCAACAGTGCAATCTTCATAAATCTAGATCAAACTTCATAATTTTCTAAACCAGTCAATTTGATAGGGATTAATGCAGCTCCTGCTACTCTGATGCTCCTAGGAACAGAGGATCACTGGGATCGATCTTAGGTGTCATGTCTGATTTGCAAGCTATGACTAAATTGAAATCAAAATATCACAGGAACCTTGGAATCTATAACTTGCACGCAGAGATCTATGGCTCAGAAATGGAGATCGAAACTCCTCTAAGCTTACTAGGTTACAAACAGAAATCACATAATAGGAAACTCACTATATTGCAGTATATTCTCATTTAATTGTGGCTTCTTCAGATCTACAATCGCCTGCTTTGATACCATGTTGAAACAGCTCCTAACTACACTCAAACTCACACATAGTTGCCATTGCAACAGTTACCAAGCTCGCATGAAAAAAAAAGAGAAAAATATTGAGCTAAGATAAAATTTGTGTATTAAGAGTTAGTTACAATGTGAGCTGATTGCATCTATATATAGGCCCACATGCTCATCACATGATCATCTAGAAGCTTCCTAACAGCTCACTAACAACTCTCTAACTAACTCAACTTACTCTATGATCATCAGCTAACAATATCAAAATAAAACCAATAGAACAGTAACTACTATGCTAACCAACTATAAGTTTCAACAGTTTAGCTAGCTGGAATTTAAAATTATGTGATTTGGTACCATTCGATGAAAATTGATGTACCAGGAACCAAAAATTGGGATGATGAATGCAATCATGTTATCTTGGTTGATGAATTATGTTTCTAAACAGCTATTTGGCCGTATCATGTATGCTTCTATGATGTTGGGTGCAAATTCATCCACGAAATCTGGAATTACATGGGTTCTGAAAACTATGAGATTGAACTCATGAGAATCAAAGGTTTAAAAATAACTACAACTTGTACTGTGATATATGCAAATAGGCTCTTATAAGCTCGAAAGAAATCTTTTTGTTTGCATTTGGAACCCCCCCCCCCAAAAAAAAAGAAAGAAGAGAAGAGAACATGCATGAGTATAAGACTTGGTGACTCTAAAGTTATAGGAGACAGATCAAACAATCAGTGATCCCACAACTAGTATTATTGACATGCTGTGTCAATCTTAAATGCACTTACTCCGAAGAAATGATGGAAAAATAAAGAAAAAAAGGGAGAAAATATGCTCTTGCTTCAAACATTTGCTTTTCCTTCAAAGTAAAAACATCCAGTTGGACATTGGATTTTATTAATCAAATAACCATTAAGAAAATGGGTAAATAAATAGTTAGAAACAGAAGTACGACCATGTTATAAAAGCTCTTTATCACTAGCATTGTAATTGGTTCTATATGTATCTCTAGCTACACTCTTTATAGAAATTCTGTTTGCAAATCAAGAAAGTCTTAGTGCAAAAGGCGACTTAGTCTCTTGTAAGGAAATTACAGTTTCAAAAGCACCAATCAAAGCTTCAACCTTGCTCTTCTTGCTTTCAACAAGCTTCTTTGCGGTCTCCTCAATCACATTATTAAGCAAAATCTGAGCACCTTTTCTTCTCCGACACATCTTGATACCTCAAAGCAACTTTTTTCGAGTTAGGAATAGTACAACTTTCATTTCGATCAACTACCTTCCCCTTCTTAAATTTCAGTTTCATCGCTGAAGGATCATTATGGGCAGAAACACCTGCCATGCCCTTACTCAAGATCTTTTTCCAACTTTTTCCTATAGTTTCCACTTCAGCTATGTTCAATGCTTCTGTGTTACAAGATGTGTACTCAGTAACTTTTTTTTCTTGATCATTGGATAATGAAGGAGAATATGACTGAGAAAATAATTCAGGCAGTGATAATTGAAGCGATAACATGATGTTACCATAGCGTGCAGGATCTATAAGATTTTTCTTCATATCAATATTTTTAGACTTCAGCATCCAATTTGCTGGTTCCATCTTTCTGTATGTTGTACTGGTTCTTCAGAGAAGCCGCTGATGTTAAGTTTTTACTGTTCGTTGCCTCTATGATCAACTGTTTAATCAAGGAAGTGAATTTTGTGAGAAAATGCACCAGCTGGGGACTTCAAAGACTTCCTGATAGACGCTTCAGCTATCATCTTCTCTTTTCTAAAACGTATTTCTCGGTTTCTTCTGCCTACTCCGTCTACAGCTTCTAAAGGCCCAAGGGCTCCATATTTCAGCTCAGCTTCAAAAGAATGTTTCTTTCCATATTTACACTAGTTGTTAGGATTTTTGCCTTAATTTTCTTATAAAATTTAAGTTTTATTTTTTTTAGAAGGAATAATACCATAATTACTTTTAATTTCTTGAAAGAAAAATGTAAAATTTTTTCATATTTGACAAACTTCTTTTTGGAGCTCTATAAATAGAACACCCTCTTCTTTTACCAATTAGGGGAGATTTCTCCCAATAAGTTTTAGGTTTTTCAATTTTATTTTTAATATGTAGGTCGTTTGGCCAAACCATATTAATAATATGTCTTTTAGTATTATATTTTTCTTGTCATCTGATTTATCGTCTCTATGGTTTGCAAATGTTAAGCTTCCGCATGACGCTCTATCGATTTCGAACCCAACAAGTGGTATCAGAGCCTATGATTCAAAGATCCGATGGTTCGATTAAAGACAGCTTAAGATCAAAGTTGCAACCAACTTGATGATGATGAAGATTTTGTCATAAAAAAAGGTCAAGATACTACATGTGGAGAAAAAATTTCAAACAAATTTCAACAATCCTGTTTTTAATCCATATTTAAAACAAAATTAATTTTCACTCCATACTTGCTTTAACGTTTGGGCTCCTTTCAACTCGTGCATTTATTTTTAACGCATGAGCTTCACTTTTAACCTGTGTTCACTTTCAATGCACAAGACTTCATTTTCAATCTTATCAACCCGTGCTTTATTTTTAATGCATAGGGCTCTAATTTTAATCCATATCAATTTTTAATCATGTTAAGCAGCAGTGATATACGAAGAATATATGAAGAATAAAGATCATGCACAAGAAGAAGAAAGATCATGAATATTTTGCAGAAAATCAAGCCAAAATGAGGAGATTTGTTAGAATTTTTGCCCTGATTTTTTTATCAAATTTAATTTTTATTTTTCTTAGAAAGAATAATACCATAATTACTTTTAATTTTCTGAACGAAAAATATAAAATTTTTCCATATTTGACAAACTCTTTCTTGGAGGAAAAGTTTTGGATCTCTGTTAATAGAAAACCATCTCCTCTCATACCAATAACACAATAGCATCCACAATCTTCTCATACCAATAACAAAATACCATCCACAATGTAGTCTTTAAAGAGTCTTTGTTTAGGGGAGATTTCTCCCAATAAATTTTAGGTTTTTCAATTTTATTTTTAATACGTAGGCCGTTTGGCCAAACCATATTAATAATATGCCTTTTAGTATTTATATTTTTCTTGTCATCTGATTTGCCGTCTCTATGGTTTGCAAACGTTAAGCTTACGCTCTCTCGATTTTCAAACCCAACACTAGTCCTGACAAGAACCAGCAGAAGCTCTTAAATAATGACGGGGAATATCTTGACCTTTTGGTAGAGTTCCAGTGGATAGCCTTCTCGAAATATTTCCATTATTAGATGAATGCATAAATGGGTTGCGGTTATAGGAAACAACTCTGTGCTCTTTGGTCATACTGCTGATATCTAGTATTTTTTCCGAGTGAGTCTTTTTTAACAGGAGATACTGAGCTCACTGGTAAATTGGTGTTGTCCTCGATCTTCAGGCATAACTAATGTGATAAGAACTTTGAAATTCTAAAATCTTGGAAGCATGAACAAGGCAATGCACCAAGAAATATCCGTTAGATAATGGAGTAGAAGCATTTCTTTTCCCATAAAACAAATAATTTTGCAACTTCTTGATGCTATACTGTTGACAAATAAGTAAAGAAATTAGAACTACATTATAAAGTTTTTAGACCATTCCCATCTATTCAATTTTGGACCCATTGAATTCCATGACTGCTACTCCCTCCGTCCAAAAATAAGTATGTTTTCATTACCTATTTATTACTCCCTCCCTTTCGTATTAGATGAACCTTATAGATTTGATATACTTCCTCCGTTTCATTTTATTCATTCCAAATTTTTCAATTTGATATCTCATTTTACCTGTTCTATTTTACTTATCAAGACAAGCAAAAAAAAAATTCATTATACCCTTAGTGTAATTGATTACTCCTTATTATTAGCATTCTTGAAAAATATTGCAAAGAGGAATACCATTAAAAATACACCATTAAAAATATAAATAGTGCTTTGATATTAGTTGTCCATCAATATTGGAACTAACAACACGACACAATTAAGAGGGGCAAAATGGTAAAGTTACATTATCAATCATTGTTTTCTTAATAGTTGTGTCATCCCAATTTGGGACGAGTAAAATGGAATGGAGGGAGTACCTATTAAGAAACCAATAAATAGAAATGCATTTTACATATTTACTCTTATATGCCTTTAAAATTGAAATAATCAATCCAATGATTAAACATTAAAATTTGATAGATATTACTCCATCCAATGCATTACGTCTAGAACATTGAGTATTTATAATTAAAACTAGTAATAATTATTTAATTTTGGTTTTGAGAACTGAGATCATTTATGCATCATTCAATAATTTTGAAAACTGTGGATGTATTTAGTAGTCCTGTCAACGGTAAAATGAAAAACAAATGTATAAAATACTCTTAATTTTAAAACTTGGACAACTAAATGAAAACAAAAACTTTTAGAAAGAAAGTCAATTAATACAAAATGGGGAATAGATGTTTGTTAAAGAATTGAGCAATATTAAGAAGAAGAAGCTCTATGAGTAAGTAATTTATATTTCAGAAGAACCAGTACATGATCACATACAATCCAAAACGTTAAAAACAAGAAAAATAACAAGTTTGTTTTGAAATAGAGGATATAACTTCTATAAACTTGATGGATTTTACTTTACATATGTAACAAAACAAAGAAAGTTTAGTACACACCTCGTATTTCTCTTTGATGAATCAACAGCTAAAGGAGGAAACTTTAGAAGAGAATTCCACAAAGGATGTAGCAGAGACGTCATAAACAAAACACATATAAAAGGCAACAAATATTCATATTAAAACACTTGGAATAAATACATAACAAGCAAAACTAAAATATACCGTTTCATTTTATTACGATTTTTTTGTCTCAAAAGTTTTAAACAAAAAAACAAAAAGAGAAATAAGTTGCAAGGATTAAAAAAAAAGACCATCCACCTTTTGTCTCCTGATCATTTTTTAATAAACACATATCGTGGAAGCAACGACTTTAGACCTTGGGTTATAGCTGAGAGATTCAAATGATGACTATTTATTTAATTAAAACGAAATCTGATTTCATAATTTGGTAATTAGATTATAGCAGATTCGAGATGGGAATTTGGTGTTAGACAACTACACAAAGTACAACTCCTTGCTGTGTATGATAGTGATAAGTACCGATACATCCTAGTTTGCCGAATAGCTACCATATGTAGCATATTTGGATAGATGTAAAATAATCTATAGATAGAGATAAGAAAAGGAATAGGAGACATAATCAAGTTGGTCACTCATACAAAAGCTTCTCAAAGTTATTATGTTATTTTCCTCATTTAGAAATTCAAAGAATGACATGAAATAACCATGTTGCAAGTAGATATTAAGGGTCCGCTTTGAGATCTAATATGAAATAAGATTGATTTGAAGTTGAAATTTTTAATATATTCAATGAGAACGTATGAATGTCGTGACACCCCACCTTTCTAAGTAGATTAGCCTTATTGATAATGTTTTGGTCAAACCCATTGATAGCCCCTTAAACTTGTCCCTAAAATTCACTTAAGCCCCTAAATTAAGGTTTGTACCTATCAAACCCCTAAACCCCCTCCCCCCCCCCCCACAATTTTATTCCTATTGGGAAAATGTCAAGTGTGTGTAATACACACGCGATGATATGGGAAAAAGCGCTAATTAGAAACTGTCATGTGGCATTATGGTCCATTAATTATGAAAAATTAATTATAATTTTTAAAAAAAAAAGAAAAAAGGTTCCTTCAAATCCCCCCAACCCACCAGTCCCCTTCAACCCCCCATCACCACCACCCACGCCACCCCTTCCTTTCTCTTCTCCATTATTTACCAAAGATGATTTAAAAAAAAAAACACATACACACACGCTGGTACACCCGTTCCCCCCTCCTTTCACCCTTCCATTCTTCTTCTCCATTGTTCTGCAAGAAGGAAGCAGAACTTGAAAAAAAAAATCTCCACTTTCAGCAAGTTGCAGAACTTAAGAAAAAAAAAAGAGTTCTCGATACTTTGTCCATCAAGGATACCATTCCCCATTATATTGGATTTGAGTTATTTAAGTTCATAAACATGTAATTTTGAACCAATCTTGAAATTTTGAAGTTAATTTTCCGACGAGTCTCGCCGAAAAATGCATTCGAAAATGACTAAAGAAGATGATGACTGAGGTCGTGGTTTGTAAAGGAAGACGATGATGATGAAGGGTTGTGAAGAAGAAGATGAAGAGGAGGTGCGAAGAAGACGATGGGGGGCAGTGAAGAAGACGATGAAAGAGGGGAGTGTGCTTTTTATTTTTTTATTAAGAAATTATAATAATTAAAAATAATATTAATAAAATAATTTAAATATAAATTTTTTAATTAAAAAAAAGTAAAATATTATTTAATTTACTGTTCACGCGCCCAAGGAGAGTGTAACATACTCTCCTTGCCAACTCAGCATTTTGTGCCTGATAGGTACCAATTTTAGCACTTGAGGGGTCTGATAGGTACAGGCCTTAGTTTAGGGGTCTATGTGAATTTTCGAAACAACTTTGAGGTCCTATCGATGGGTTTGGCCTAATGTTTTTTATTCCAAATTGTATGTCCAAAACAAAATAAGAAAAGTATTACTTGTGGCAGGCATACAAGACATGTTTTTAACCTTTAATTAGTCAAACTCTTATTCAATGCATAATAATTTTTAAGAATTACACAAAATCACAACTTCAGTTTCACTTATTACAAAGAATCCCATTTTTTCAAATATATTACAAAAATCTCATTTTTTAAGCTAATAGATATACATAGCTTTCTATGTATATGTCAACCTTATTATGCATATGAATCAACATTATTATGTATGTATCGGCCTTGTCATATACAAAAGTTTCTATATATATGTCGGCCTTGTTATGTATATAAATCGGGAGAGAGAGTAAATAATTCTAATAAGGTTGAAGTTTATGCTATTTATACTAATAATTTACAATGTTGGGCTTCTACATACAACACCACAAATCTAACTCACAAGTTCAAACTCGGACCCTCTCAACAAGTGATAATATCAGAAATTATCCAAATTATACCAATATCAGTTACCGGACTTTCTTAGGGGTAATAAGCCCAAGAACTTCATCCCAAAGCCCAACACTTCCAACATCAGACAGCCAAATTACACTTGGACTACAAGCTGCTACTGTCCAATAACCAGCTTTAATTTCATCACTCAATTGATCTCTTTTCCATGCACAATACCCATCAAAGAACTTAAAATTATCCAGCCCAATTATACCCCTTTTCACCATTTCAGAAGCACAACCCACACTTTCCTTTGTACCATAATACAAACCCTTCATTGCTTCATCAAAAACCCCACTTTTCCCAAGCCCATCTTCACTTCCTTCATTTGGGCTCACCAAAAAAAGCCCCCCTTCTAATGGCCCACCAAAGTACAACGGCCTATTCACGAACGTACCGGACATGTCCAATGCCGATGATGTCATTTCCTTAATGGACATAAGTGAAGGCCTGTTGAGAATTAAGCCCGTTGGGATATGCCCCAATGACAACAAGAGAACTACAGTCCGCTCAAAAATCTGTTCTCCTTGTAGCTTCTCAGTGGCAATAAGCAAGCAACCTTTTTCTGGTTCGTGAATTGTGTGGGCCCATTTGCTACCAATTGTGACTGCCGGAGGTGGCGGAAGGTCGTCAACGGTGTCGGGATTGACGACGGAGGAATGATCTTCCAACCGGGAAGGTCGTTCTCCGGCAACTAATCTAGCTCGAAATGATCGCCAGTCCATTTTAACAATAGGTTTTTCTTCATCTTGAGGTGAAGGTGATGAGAATGGTGAGCTTGCTTGGCAACCTACAAGTACAACATTTTCTCAATATATATTGGTAAAGTTATTTTCTTGTCACCAGAAGATCACACGCCATGGAAACAGCCTCTAGCATAAATGCTAGTTAAGGCTTCCTATAACAGACCTTGTGTTCCAGCCCCTCACGGAACCACGCATAGAAAGATTTTTAGTGAATCAGGCTATCCTTTTAATATGTTTCTCAGAGAATACCATTTTTTGTAGCTTAATATGAAAATTGCTCAAAATTTTAGTGCAATACTTTGTTTCTTTGCATAGTTTTTCCCAAAAAGAAAAAAGTACTCACACAATTACTATTTGAAAAGTCAATAGAATTTTTGATTGATCACAATTGTTTCATGGCTTTTAAAATATTTTAAATTATGAATTATGGTGACATATAGTCATTTTTATGTAATTTCTAAAGATGTAAATTTTCATATTACAGGAGAGCCATTGAGATACAAAAGCAAGAGAACAAGAAACAGGGTACTTACATGTAACTGACAAAGGAGTGCCAATTTTTTTGAGCTGATGAAACTGACTAACAGATAACCTTTTTCTTGTAGAATAAGAAGTTCTTGATCCTAACAAAGGGAAGAGTTTCTCTGAGAAAGGCTTTGAAGTGACAAAGCAAGCTTCCATATTGGTTTGAGAATTTCTTGGTTTATTAGCCAAAAAGTGTTGCGCCAGATGCAAACTGATCTCTGATCACTTCTGTATTGGATAAGTGGATATAGTTAAAAGGGTTGATGTATAAAGAGAGAAATCATTGTGTGTTATATATGGAGAACGTGGTTAAATGTAGACCACGTGAAGTTTTTGAGCCAATCCAGTACGAGTAGGATGCTTTTTCACTGTTGTCATAGTGGTTTTCCTAATAGTACGGGCCAGTGGATATGGCTTTACACATAAGCAGAAATCCAACAGTTATAAGATTACACGTGTATTTATCAAGAAACTGTTTGGTTCTTATAAGTTAGAATTGGCTAAGGTTTGATCTGAAGAAATCTAGCGCACTTTTTTGAGTGATGTGTGGTGATTCTAGCCACAGACTCGGTATGACTTCTTGCTTCTTTAGCCCTTTTTTTCCTTTTGTCCTTCCATTATTTCTTTCTTGATTTGGTATTAAGTAATAAAAAATATCCATAATATTCTTTGATTGTTTGGTCAAAAAAAGTTTCTTTAAAAAAGTTCAGTGAAGATTTATTTGAAAATTTGATACTTATTGACTTATCTTCTTCAGTTTTTCCTCAATTTTCATTTGGTGATTCAACAAGTTTCCAGTAGAAGCAAAAAAAAACTACACTCTTCATCTCAAATTATCAGTTTCAAATTAAAATAGACACGTTAATTAAGAAAAATAATTAATAACATTTCTAATTTATCATAGTACCCCTATTAAATGATGCTTACATTTTAATTTGAAGAAAAAGTAATTAATGCAAAGGGTAAAACATGAAAAAAAAAATTATCTCTTCTTGATTAATGAAAAAACATAAATAAAATAAAATATTAAATTAGAAAATTTGGGACAAGTAATTTAAAATGGAGAGAGTAATAAAACAAGTTCCCACTAAAAGGGAATATCATAAATGCTAGTATATTATTTGGATTAAGTGCTACTGCATTACATGGAAGCTCAAAAGCTCCTCCAATATAAGTCATTACAACCTAAAAGATCTATTACACAAGCATAATGCTCTAATTTAGAAATAACCCCATAATCACTACTAAGCTTATCCTTCTCCACCAAATCGTGGAATAGTTGAGATTTCTTCACCTCTAACTAAGAATGTTGAGCTAGAACTTCAGAGAATGGAAACCTTCTGGTTAGGAGCGGTTTACTATGTCTTATTTGACGTGAATCTTGAATTAACCTTCGCAGTTGATACAGATCAAGGAAGTTAAGTCAGTGGATTCGGATTACCACAATGTCTACTATAACTTTATTAGTAGCAATTTGTGCGAATTTAATACTACATGTGTGTATTTAAAAAAAAAAAACAATTGAGCTATATACAGAGATCAAGATACAGTAACATCTACTTCTCTATGCAACATGCAGGTTTATCTTCACTTTCGATGCGGTACTCATGTTGGATTCTCCAAAATACACTATTTTTAGAGAATCCGATATGTATTCGTTGACATTCAAAGAATGACATGAAATAAATATGTTGTGAGTAGACATTAAGGGCCCGCTTGGATATCTGATATAAAATCAAGATTTTGAAATCAATTGATTTGAAGTTGAAATTTTATTGAATATATTCAATAGGAAAGTCTGAATGTCATGACACCCCACCTTTCTAAAGTACAACGGCTTGATAATATTTTTGATCCTAAATTGCATGTCCAAATCAGAATAGGATAAGTATTAATTGTGGCAAGCATACAAGTCAGGTCTTCAACCTTTAATTAGTCAAAAACTCATATTTAATTCATAAGAATTTACAATCTAACTCACAAGTTCAAACTCGTACCCTCTCTTTACAAGTGAGAATATCAGAAATTATCCAAATTATACCAATATCAGTTCACCTTACCAGACTTTCTTCGGGGTCATAAGCCCAAGAACTTCATCCCAAAGCCCAACACTTCCAACATCAGACAGCCCAATTACACTTGGACTACATGCTGCTACTGTCCAATAACCAGCTTTAATCTCATCCCTTAGTTGATCTCTTTTCCATGCACAATACCCATCGAAAAACCTAAAATTATCAACCCCAACTGCACCCCTTTTCACCATTTCAGAAGCACAACCCACACTTTCCTTTGTACCATAATACAAACCCTTCATTACTTCATCAAAAACTCCACTTTTCCCAAGCCCATCTTCACTTCCTTCATTTGGGCTCACCAAAAAAAGCCCTTCTTCTAATGGCCCACCAAAGAACAACGGCCTATTCGCGAACGTCCCGGGCATGTCCAACGCTGATGATCTCATTTCCTTAATGGACATAAGCGAAGGCCTATTGAGAATTAAGCCCGTTGGGATGAACCCCAATGACAACAAGAGAACTACAGTCCGCTCAAAAATATGATCTCCTTGTAGCTTCTCAGTGGCAATCAGCAAGCAGCCCTTTTCTGGTTCGTGAATTGTGTGGGCCCATTTGCTGCCAATTGTGACGGCCGGAGGTGGCGGAAGATCGTCGACGGTGTCGGGATTGACGACGGAAGAGGGATCTTCCGACCGGGAAGCTCGTTCTCCGGCAACTAATCTAGCTCGAAATGAACGCCAATCCCTTTCAGCAAAAGGTTTTCCTTCATCTTGAGGTGAAGGTGATGAGAATGGTGAGCTTGCTTGGCAACCTACAAGTACAACATTCTCTCAATATATGTTTCCCTTGAAGGGGAACTTCGAGTAATTGATAAAGTAGAAAATTGCTCAAAATTTTAGTGCAATACTTTGTTTCTTTGCTTAGTTTTCACCAAAAAGAAAAAGGTACTCACACAACTACCATTTGAAAAGTCCACAACTAGTATTTGAAAAGTCAGTAGGATTTTTGACTGATCACAATTGTTTCATGTCTTTTAAAATATTTTAAATTATCAATTCAATATATATAGTCTTTTTTATGTAATTTCTAAAGATGTAAATTTTCAAACAAACATTTGAAAATTTTTGAGTTGAATTTACACTAAAACGTAGATAGTTTAACCCTTGTACTTTGAATGGTATTACAGGATAGCCATTGAGATACAAAAGCAAGACAAGAAGAAACACGTACTCACATGTAACTGACAAAGGAGTGCCAACTTTTTTGAGCTGATGAAACTGACTAACAGATGACCTTCTTCTTGTAGAACAAGAAATTCTTGATCCTAACAAAGGGAAGAGTTTCTCTGAGAAGGGCTTTGAAGTGACAAAGCAAGCTTCCATATTGGTCTAGAAATTCTTGGTATATTAGCCAAAAAGTACTGCAGCAGATGCAAACTGATCAGTGTATATTGGATAAATGGATATAGGTAAAAGAGTTTATGTATAAAGAGAGAAATCATTCTGTGTTATATATGGAGAATGTAGTTAAATGTAGACCACATGAAGTTTTTTAGCCAATCCAATACAAGTAGGATGCTTTTTCACTGCTGTCATATTGGCTTTCCTAAAAGTTAGGGCTAGTGGATATGGCTTTACACATAAGCAGAAAAGCCAACAGTTATAAGATGACACGTGTATATATCAAGCAGTTGTTTGGTTCTTATAAGTTTGAGTTGGCTAAGGTTTGATCTGTAGAAATCTAGTGCACTTTTTTGAGTGATGTGTTGTGATTCTAGCCACAGACTTGTCAGTATGACTTCTTGCTTCTTTAGCCTTTTCTTCTTTTGTCCTTTCATTCTTTCTTGATTTGTAGTATTATGTTTTTTAAAAAATGGATAATATTGGAGAGTCTATCCAAAACAAATTATCTATGCTACAAAGGTAGAGATTATCCAAAACAATTTGTCTATACTGCAAAGGTAGAAATTAAATCTGCATATAATCCTATTTTTTTCACACCCCGCTTTGGGATTATACTAAGATGTTGTTTGGTTTCAATTGTATGGTCAAGAGGAGTTTGGAGAAAATTTAAGTTGAGATTTAGTTGAAAATATTCTGATACTTTTAGCCTTTCCTTCCTCAATTTTCTTCAAATCATTTGGTGATTCAACTAGTTACCACTCAAAGCAAAAACTGATTAAACATCTATCCCAAGTGGCTACATTAACTAAAAGGAAATATCAAATTGAATGTTATTATTTGGTTTTGGTGCTACATTACATGGAAGCTCAAAAGCTTCTCCAATATGAGCCATTACAACCTAAAAGATCAAGCATAATGCTCTAATTCAGAAATAATCCCATACTCACAAAATATACTTCTCCACCAAAAGAATATTACTCCATCACATAACTAGAAATGTCAAACTAGAACACCAGGAATGGAAAACCTTTTGGTTAAGAGTGGTTTACTCCCTTAGCGTCATATCTCATGTGAATCTTGAATTTCCCCTTGCAGTAGAAGCAGATCAAGGAAGTTAAGTCAGTGGGTTCGGAGTACCACGGCGTCCATTTTAATTTAGTGAGTTTAGTAGCAATTTGTTTAATACTACAATGTGTACTTTTTTGGAAAAAACAAAAAACAATTGAGCTATATACAAAGCTCAAGATACACTATGATCTACTCCCCTATGCCACATGCGGTTCTATCTTCA
Source organism: Capsicum baccatum var. pendulum (assembly GCA_030864225.1). NCBI lineage: Eukaryota > Viridiplantae > Streptophyta > Magnoliopsida > Solanales > Solanaceae > Capsicum > Capsicum baccatum. The sequence goes on from CM061551.1 coordinate 104,327,720, forward strand.
CTTCCAATGCTGCACTTGTGTCGGATTCTTCAAAAATACATTATTTTTGGAGAATTCGGCATGCACTCATTGACACATTTGAAGAGCCCGAGCAATATCAATGCGGGTATTAGTTAATATTATTCTGCACATGAATCTTCCTCAACTCTCGCAAGGGTAGGTATTTGGCCATGATCAACAAAATCAATCTTGTTCAGTCTAACACAACCAAGCACTTTCTCTGGCAGCTCCTCTGGCTTCTGTGCCTGTGGAATTTAGAGATTACACAATGAGCATAATATACCATTTATAAAGCCAAAAGTAAGCCAACCATCCTCAAAACAAATTAACATCATTTTTGCTTTCTGAAGAGAAATGAGGGAAATGACGAACCTGAACTGTTAGACCAAAATCAATTATTCCATGTCGTAAACGTTCTCTAAAAGCATCGAGCCCCTTTCTTGCTATGTAGCTGAAGCGATGAATGTCAAGATCAACTTCAAAATAATTTGGGCCCTATAATAAGCAGAGACCATGCACATTGAAAATATTATTGTGGTGTCAAAAACAGCAACAATGTTGCTAAACTAACTTACAAGCTGAAGTCATAATATAAAAGAATCACCTGATAAAAATTGTGTTGAGGGCGAGAAAGCACAGGCTTTTCATTGTAAGCGTTCATAAGCTTCCTTTCAGTAGCACTTGTAACAAGCTCATCTGGATTAACCAACCCAACCATAATCTTCAACCTCTCTCTGAACGGAACAATTGATTCTTTTGCAAAACCTTTCACCTTTTCCATGTCATCCTCGATGAATCTCTATCAAACAACAGAGTAGCACGTCTAAAGGAAAAGTAAATTGGGAAGTAAGGCATACCAAAATAACCATATCAGCAAAAGAAAGACTGCCCCCAGCTACGATTATTGTTTAAATAGGGAAAGGATCATATCAAGGTTCTTGCAGTATTAGTACGGCACCCAACTTTTTGTTAGAAGGTCAACGAGTTGTTATCCCTGAGCCCCAAATTTATCGTTTTGGCTGATTTTTCATGTTGATAACAAGAAGCAAGTTAAGATGCAGACATTGTCTTTTTAGTTAGGTAAGGAGCTGTTAACTCGATAGCTGGAAAATGTGAGAGAGGCATAAAAAGTTCGGATTGAGTTTGTGTATTTGACTCTTCAAGCATGATAGCTTTGTTCTTTTTAAAGAAAAGAGGTTAATCTATTTGTGATGGACAAAATAGAAAGTATCAATTAAAACAGGACGAAGGGAGTAATCGTCAATCAATAAAATTGCAAGATGGTAAAATTAACGACCTCCCTAGCCTAAACTTTCAGCTAACCACTGTCCAAACCGGGAACACGGAAATAACATACTCAACTTCAAGTAAAGTGGAAGGGAAAAAGGAAAAACAAAAGGCGAAGAAAATGTGTTGTTTTTGATTCATAAAATTGAAAAAGTACCTTGATGGAGTCCTGAAACTGGGGAGAGATGTCCTCCTCAAAACTTTCAGAAAGTTTGAAATATATTACAATGCTCAAGCCTTCTCCATCAGCATCACCAACGAACATTGGGGCAGGATAAGTGGGCAACTGACAAAGAAGAACTTTATTCATTAGAATAGAATGTTATATCAAATAAAAACTACTTTGGTTAACTGGGAAAGACTGTTCTAATACCTGAATGTTAACAATTAGTAATGGTGGTATTCTTCCATCTCCTTTTATGGAAGGAAGCTCAATGTGTTGTGCTATATGACTGATCTTTCTTGGGCAAACAAATAAGTCGACCCCAATTGGAGTATAAGGAGACACATTAGTAGCAGGGGCTTTCTTCTTATCTCTGCAGATTAAATGAAAAAAGAAACACGTTTAAAATCCATACAAAAGTCTAACAACAGTAATTAATTTCAAAAAAGATGGAAGTTAAGAGCGTACTTGAAATAACTATCACCACGGAGCTTAAAGTTTGAGGGCTCAATCTTTGACCAACTTCCTGCAATAGACTTTTCTTCTGTGCAACAAGGAACTGAAACCCCAGCCCTGGGGCGACGAAGAAACTTTCTTGAAGAACCTACAAGAATACCATTATGTTTAACGCATCATTAACTAATGCTTGCAATAGTTTTTCAACCTTTTCATTTTTACCACTTTAAATCAGGAAATCTAAACATGAAGGTATCGGCATCATGAACTCAGTAAGATTTAGCTACTACTTAGATTCGAAATAATGCGAACAAAAATGTCATGGAACAAATCCATATAATGGGATTCTCAAATTGGACTCGATTTTTGCTGAAAGTAAAATATAAAAATGGGGTGAGGTACTCACGAAATTCATTTTTTTCTTCTCCATCAACAGATGTCCTCTTCATAGAAAGCCTTATAATAGTTGACTTCCTTACTTGAGAATGTGGAGCTGAATTTGATCCATTTATGATTTTGTCATTGAAACTCAAGGTATTTACCAACTTCGGTAAAACAGACTTTAAAACTGTTTCCTGAGTTTTCTCCTGCATCTGAAGTATCTCCTTTTTAACACTTTTAAAGCTTGCATAGGCACGATCCAAGTTCTTCTTCTTCTTCTTGGTGCCAAAATCTTCACTCTTCCTTAGGGATGGAAGTTCGCAGTTTGGAGCACTTAACACCGCAAGTCCATTTCGATCCTGGACTCCATCTTTGCTCCAAACCTTACTGCCATCAATCTTGAGATATTTCCCGTGGTATTCATTGTACTTGAGTTTGCTATCCACAAAGCATGATGAAGTTTCATACTGAAGTACTTGTCCACTTGGAATGCTGGGCAAAATATCTAGAAAGAACGAAAAGAAATGGAATGAAAAAATCATGAGAAATACTTCTAAACTTAAGAAAGGATACTTCTATCAGCTAGTTTGCTAATTAAATATTGATTTCACAATGATAATGTTATCATTGTCCTATGAGCTTGTGATATTCTGGAAAAGCTATAGATTCATCTGCTAAAGAGCATATGATTAGTTATGAACCAATAATGTCTAATTCCAAAATTGTTTTGAAGGAAAACTTGGGTCGCTGAAGTGAAATATGCAAATATAGAAAAGATTAAGAATTTTGTGATTTCTTAATCTTTAGCAAAAAGAAAGGAACAAGAGTTGCCAACTTATCGAAGTTATCTGTTCCCACCTAAGCATAGGGCAACGAATAAGGTGGAATTCATTCTTTTCTTTTCTCAAGAATGACGGCCTTCTAAATCCATAGGTAGAAGAACTCATCAATAATAAGTACAACACCAAAGAAATTATCATTACCTCCATGAACACTACTAAAGTCATCATCTGAGTCGGACTCAAAAATGCTGTGCGAGTCAAACCATGCTTCTTCTTGGCAAACAACTGTAAGAATGTAAAATCTCTTATCATTTTCCTGATATACGCTTTCAGCATGATTTAATCAGGTAGGTTAACATGGAGCATAGGCATATCAAAGTACAAGGTTCAAATAGAAAAAGAGAGTGTACCATCAGCATCTATTTGACTATGCTGCCACTGCAACTGAGTGAGATGAAATGTAGAATTGGAGACCTCAGATGTTCTGCAGGTTGTAGTTGTATGAACAAACTCACTAACAGCAATATCCGTTACCCGTGCATCACTGTTTCTTTTCCTGGTTCCTATTAGACCTGAGTTTGTGTTCTTTCTGTGGTACTTTCTGTGACGACGATGGAGTTTCTTCCTTACCCTGATTGTGGTTGCTGGAGTTGATACACAACCACCCATTATTATTACTCAGCTCACAAATCTCACTGCTAATTCGTTCTGTACCATTTGCAGATGCAAATTCCAAGTGGAACTCAACAAGTTAAGTATACCTGGCACGGGAACACAGCATTTCAAAAATATGACAATTGACAATAACAACTTAGTGATAATCAGTCCAAGTCTACGCCACAGAAGTTACAATCACATGACTTACGTACAAATATGTGATTAGTACAATGACTTGAAATTTGATCCAATACATTATATGCTTTCACGATTACTGGATTACAAAAGGCTTACCTTAAAAGAGTACTAACATCTGGAACTAACACTACAATCTACAAATTGATCTTGATTTAGCAGTTCTCAAAACTTAAATACTAGAATAAAACTCAAAAAGATAGGGCAAAAGCTGTTTTTAACAGGCTTAAAAGCAGTGAACCTCAAAAGGCAGATGTGTAATAAGGAATCACCAAGAATATTACTGACAGAAAAACTACAAAAAACGCAAAGATGGCCAAGTACAAAGGAACTAATGAAACGAACTTTAATAATTTCATGTGATTGCACTTAAGAAAAAGAAACTGGAGACATAACTGAAAAGGTGAATAATAAGCTGCTTTTTCTTTCATTCTTTTCTTTTTCAAAAAAAAAATAGCATATATATTTTTTCTATGTCTTGTCTTTGAAATTGTTAATGATGAAAAAGGATGGAATGAAGATGACCATGTATTCACTTTGAGAGACTGAATTCGGACAAAACAATGTCAGATTAGTCATAAGAGAAAGTGAAGCAAAAATGGGTCCACATTAAAATCATATGACAAAGCAAACGAACAAAAGAATAACATCAAAATTGTTGTTGTTAGAAACAGAAAAAAGAGGAATAAAAATTAACAATGCAATGCATAGAAAAGCAGAAAAAGCCAAAATATGAAGAATGAAAACAAATAAAATACAACAAGATACTAATCAACAGGGCAAGAAATACCTAGGAAGATGGATGAAGACGTTAACAGAAGTTTAAAAAATATAAAGATTCGTTCTTTGAGAAAATAAAAAAATCAATCTAACCATGAAATTTCCCAAAGAAAGACCCATCTTTAAGCAGCAGAAAATACAGAGTAAAAAATACTCCAGCTCCATCTCCCAATTCTAAAGTAAATAATTAATGACAAAGCAGCAACAATAATTAGGTTCAAATTCCAGAGGAGACAAGAAAATACTAGCCCAATTTTTTTCGATATGTTTTAGCTACCTTGATGGACAGAGTTACTTATTACCTTTTTGTTGCTAGTGTAAAGTAACAAGTATATCTGAAATTAATCGAGGTGTGCAAAAGCTTGGTGGACATCATTTTAATTAAAAAAGAAAAACAACTATGTCTCAATCTCGAACAAGTTATACTAGCTATGCAAATTCTTTATATAAATGCTCTTTATCTGAACCCAGTTCCAGCAAAGATGCAGAAATGGGACATCATTTGTAAATTTTGGTAAACACCCACCATCAATATATATATAAACTATGTAGTACCTTTTTTCTTGTTGAATGAAAAAAAAAGAAAAGAACCATAATAATGATGATGGATAAATGTATGTCTCCCTCTCTTTGTTAAAGAAGCAGAGAGATGGAGAGGGAGAAAGAGCAAATGGATCCAATGAGTCGGATCCAAGCTCTTTTCCAGATATTTTATCCTTTTTGAAAAAGCTCTTTCTACATTTAGAATTTGTTTTTATGGATAAATTTTAGAACGTATCTGTTTTTATGGATTTGATTGAAAGAGAAAAACTGAGGGGGGGAATTCAGAGGAGGAAGGAGAAGGAGTAGAGAGGGACAAAAATGTCATTTTAATTTTAAAGTAAATGTGAGAGTGCGTGCGAGTATTTGTTTATTCATATTTATATTCGAAAGAGGGTTGGGCACAACAGAATCATTATTGCAAGACTCCGTCCATTTCTCTGCCCCACCAAACACTGTCCACCTATTATTACCCCCTATTCATTTCTTTGTTTAAATATACTGCACCCACTATCCTCACTCTTTCAAAATAATTGATATTTATTAGCTTGACATTTCATTTTAAAAAATATTTATTAAAAATTTAATTTATTAAATTATTTTAATTAAATATACTTTAAAAATATATTTTACATAGTTATTTAATTAAAAAAATATTAAATATATAATAAAATTCTTTTAATGTTATAAATAAAATAACTAAATTAAAATAAATAATTTTACTAAGTGGGCCAATCAAAACAAAAGAAAAGAGTAATACTCCTCCATCTCATTTTCTTTAGTGACCTCACTAGATTATTTATCTACTTATTCTATCTAATAGGAGTAATAAAGGGCAAAGGGCCAATGCAGTAGTGCAAAGAATGCATGTTGACCCGTTGCTTACTTTGACACTTTTTTATTGGTCTTTTTTTCTTCGTTTAATTTATTTGTTTTATTTTTAATTTAGTATATATTTTAAAAAATATTAAAAATTATAATAATTAAAAAATATAAAATATCTAATCGATTCTCAAAATTATATCAGTATCACTTAAATTTTAATAGAAGAAAAAATATTATAAATTACAATAACTAAAAACTTAGATTATTTTAAGAATATACTTCCTCCGTTTAAAAAAGAATTACCTACTTTCTTTTTTAATCGGTTTAAAAAAGAATGACCCCTTTTCCTTTTTTACAATACTTTAATTTCAACTTTCCATATGGCATATTTAGGACCACAAGATTAAAGGATATTTTGGTACATTTGACACAACTTTAATTTAAGGCCACAAGATTTAAAAGTTTCTTTATTTTCTTAAACTTTGTGCCTAATCAGAGTAGGTCATTTTTTTTAAAACGGAGGAAGTAATTGACTATCAATGCTATAAAATTTTGATTTAATCTGTTATATATTTCAAACAAATATGTGATAAAGTATTTGGCTGACTCTCGAAACTATATCAGTGTCACCTAAATTGAAATAGAAGAAAAAGTATTGTGATTAGGTCGACATGCCTGCTTGTGTTGCCTGCTTCAACCGTGTTTTACCATATCGCCCCTAATTAATTATTATAAGTTATTTAGATATTAGAAAATTAATAATATTTAATTGAAAAAAGTAAAATAGACACTTTAGCTTCTTCAACCGCAAATTTACTATATCACTCATAATTAATTATTATAAGTTATTTACGTATTAGAACATTAAATATATTTAATAAAAAAATAAAATATTCATTTATGACATATCTTCTTCAGTTGTTTCAACCATAATTTCACTATATCACCCCTAATTAATTATTATAAGGCATCTAAGTATATTAAACAATTAACAATATTTAACAAAAAGGTAAAATAGACATAAAATGATAACTTAACTCTTGATGTTTTGAATTAAGTAGGCGTCTTATATAAAGATCACATAAAAAAATTTCACAAGTATTTTTTTATAGTAATTTTGTTATATCACTTCTTATTAGTTATTATAAGTTATTTAAGACATGTCTGCTTCAATTGTGCTTTTACTATATCACTCCTAATTAATTATTATGATTGTCTAAGCATTAAAAAAAAAATATTTGATAAAAAGATAAAATAGACACAAAATGATATGTCAACATAAAAAATTTGATTGACTCTCAATAATATTAGTGCCACAATTATTATATTAGCGTCAGTTAAATTGGAATAGAAAAAAATTATTATAGATTTCAATAATTAAAAATTTAAATTATTTTAATAATTGACTATCTAAGAGAAAAAAAAAAACATATATCGGGCCCATGCTAGCACGGGCCGTCAGTATCTAGTTATTAAAATAAAAGTAGTTAAAACTTTTCTATTTTATCCATATAGTTATTACCTCCGTTTCAAAAAGAGTGATCTAGTTTGAGTTGGTACGGAGTTTAAAAAATAAAAAAAAATTAAATCTTGTGATCTTAAATTAAAGATATGTCAAATGTACCAAAATGTCCTTCAATCTTGTGGTCTTAAACATGTTATGTGGAAGGTTACAATTAAAAAGTTACTAAAAAGGAAATGAGCAGTGTCGGAGCTAGAATTTTCACTAAGGGGGTTCATAAGTGAATATAAAAACTAATCGAGGGATTCAATATCTAATATATATACATATAAAATAATTTTAACATTTATATATAGCATAATTTTTTGCCGAAGGGGGTTCGAACCCCTAACTTGAGTGTAGATTCGCCACTGGAAATGAGTTATACTTTTTTAAACAAATAAAAAAGAAAGTATGTCATTTTTTTTTAAATGGAAGAAGTAATATTTTTTAGAAGCTTATGCTATTCCATTAATATAAGTATATCTTTCATAAATAATTTTGATATACATCGATATAAATAAACGATTAATTAGTAAAATCTAACGATCTTAGTTATGATTTTTTAAATATCAAAGTTAAAGTGGCCAATTAAAATTGAATGAAGCGAGTATCATTATTCTTCTGTCTACGTTTACTTATTCAGGATTAATTTAATATGTTTCTTAAGTATAAGAAATAAAAAAATAATTTTACTATATTAATATTTAAATATAATATTTAATAAATTAAAAATAATTAGAAATATCAAAATCAGCAGAAACTAAATTATAAATTATTTCTTAATTTTTTAAATATAAAGATATACACATTATGAACAAATTAAAGTGAACTAAAGGGGTTTCATTTACTACAATTCTATCCACAAATTTGAAACAAGCTAAGTACAACCGACGTATTTACAAATTTGTTGGAATTTATAGCGTCATTTGTTGTTTTTCCGCACGTAGCTGACATCGATTCTTTCGGTCTAGAGTGAGTTCATTCGACGGAATGAATTACTCCCTTCGTTTTATAATTCTTTTTATTACTTCCTTTTTCTATTCATTTTGAAAAGAATAATATTTTTTTTATTAATAATTTTTTAATTTGAATTTTTACATAATTTAAATTATAAAATTAATATATATTTGAACATGTTTATTAATTTTAATTTAAACTCATAAAATTTTAAAAAACTTTATTAATTTCTTAAATTTTATATCAAATAAAAATTAAATAAATAAATTAAAACAAAAAAAGTACTTTAAGTTAGTCATAGTAATTATTACAAACAATAATGAAGTACTAAGCATTTTAATTAAACTATATATTAGTATCAATCGATACTTTATCAGTTATTCATTAAATAATAAATAATCACAAGTGATGGAGGCGGACAATTAAATAGGGGAAAGTTTAATATTTTTATTTCTTGGTTATAAGGATAATGAAATCTGATAAGTAAATTAATTAATAAAAGAAAAAAATATATTGTAGGATCGACTTAAGTTATACAGGGATGCACTAGTCAGCGAAATTCATTCAGTAGTCCTGTTCAGATGGATGAGACAATTTCCACTTGAAGCATGCTTCAAGTCTAGTTTTGAGACATTTACATGCTCTCTTTGTTTTCTGCTCCTCTTCTTCTAAAGCATTAAATAAATGAAAAGAGTGACCCTAGAAGAGGAGGCAATCTCTGATATTTTACTTATACTTTACTCTCAACTTTGAGTAGCACAAGCGTGAACAACAACCTTTTAATTATTAAACAAAATGTATAACTGCTCAAAATAATAAAAAAAATGATATTTATAGTGAGAAATGCAAAAATATATGATTATCATTGTCATTTGTATGATGATCAATCAAATCTTTTTTTCATAAATTTATATAGGATTTTTAGTTTCAAAATTTTTAGTTCTTGATAAATCTTTATACATACTAAGTGTGTTTTTAACACAACATAAAATTTTCGCTAAAATTGTTGCGTTACGGTAAATTTGCCTTATTTACGATGGTATTATTATAGGCAAATTCCAAATTCATTGAGAATAAATTCAAATTTTAATCATAGTACTTATGTATATTAATTTGAGTAAAATAATAACTTCATAAATGAATAAAACTATCTTAAATTCGATATGGCACTCCATATTATAGGCAATAATTTGACGAAGAAATAGGCGAGGTAATAGCTCCCCGTTGCCATTGACTCAGTGGGCACATGTACATTGTAGAGGGTGAATTCATTTTGTTCAGCCAACAAATAAAACCATGCATGTGCGTTAAGCCAGGCATGTTAAATACCCTAAATTTAAGGTAGTTATTCAACGTCAAATACATACGACTCCCTTCATTTTAATGTATTTGTCCAATTTTTATATGACAAAGTAAATCAGATTTAAATTTTTAAATTTTATAGTCTTAAATAAAAATATTTCAAATGTATTAAATTTTATGGGGGTCTTAATTATCGAACATGAGACTTCATCCAACTTCTCTAGCTAGTTTTTGTATTGCAATAATTACTCCTGCATCGATGATATTTAACTCCCATTTTATAATATAGGAAAAAATATGTAACGATCCGCTTTTTGATGAAAAATGTGAAATTTGTGAGTTTGAATGATTTGACTGTTTTACCCCCTCTTCGTAGTTGTATTATGGTATTTCTTGGGTATGGGGGTGATTGACATGGTTCTCAATGCATTTTCGTATCATTTATGCGATATTATGATTTTTTATGGCTTCGAGAGCCTTATTTTAGACTTATGTAGATATCTTTTTATCCGTGCGACGGATGGATAAATGAATTGCGTCAGCAACTCCGAAATATCAATTTTAGGCCAGATAGATCTTTGGTTCGGGTCCTGATGCACCCGAGCTCATTTCAACCTATTGGTCGGAAAGTTGAAAAATTAGAAATATGAGTGTGGGATCCACATTTGGTCGAAACGACCTCGGATGAAAAATCTAACTTCGCCAGCAAATTCGAAATGTCGATTTTAGGGTGGTAACATATTTGGTGTGATTTTATGGCTTTTAAATATCATGTTGACCCTCGGTTTAGAAAATTGTGATTTCGAGTTTCGGGGGTCAACTTTATGAAAATGATATTTTTTTTCAAAAATCTTATATCTCCATTGGGTCTGGAGCATCGAATCTAGTGTGGTTACATAGTTTATTTGCGTATATCGGACTCCGAACGAATTTCGGGCACCCCATCGAAATCTAAGTTGGACTTAAAGAAAGAAAGTGCAGTTTTTTTTTATGTATCAAAACAACTTTTTCCCTCCTTTTTGTCCATGTTGCTCATTTTTCATCTTGCCTCTTAAGAGTTAAACCCTAAAAGAGTGTGAGTCTCTTACGGGTTTAAGCTAAGAATTCACACTTTTCTTAGTAATTTCTTAATTAATTTTTCAAAATCTCAAAAATCTTAGGGCTTGATTTTAAACCCCAATTCCACTCCTTTTCAATTGAATAATATTTTAATCTTATAATTACTAGTTTTTTCATAAATCTATCCTTCAAAACAACTCCGATTCTTGATTTTAATCCGAAATTTTAAAGATTTTATTCGGTAAAGTTTAAACATGATTTTTCTTCGATTTGAACCTCATTTGTGACTCAATTTGACTTGGGTTTCAGATGTAGGTTCCTAAAAATGTGGAAAAAATATTTTTGAAGTAAAGTTACGATTTTGCCCTTCTTTTTTGAAAATTCATTTCGGAGGTTCATTTTGATCCGGACTAAAAATAATCAATATAGGTATCATTATTTTGTTTTGACGCGTAGATTCTATATTTTTTGGTTTTAGTTGATTTTGACATTGTACATGAAAATGAAGGTCATGAATTTGAAGTATAGTAGGCCGGTTTAGGCATTGGAGGTAGGTTATGGCTTAACTCTTTCAGACTGGGTTGGGTAGTAAATGATTGTACAAAATGCATGTTAAGGGTGATAACTAATCATGAAAAATAATTATCTATGTGTTATGCCCGTATGGGGGCCTATATGTGATGTAATTATCCAAATTAAGAGATTATGTATGTGTGTAACTATGTGGGGGCCTATGTGATATTGATAGCCCTGAATACATGTGAGTAATTGTATTGTGTTGTTGCAATGCCTAATGTGGTACCATTGGTGTATTGTGATTATTCATACTTGGTATATGAGACATGTGAAAATTCACGGATGAAATGAAAATAATGAGTAGATATTGGCTCACATGGTTGTTGAAATGTATCATTATGGTTGACTGCGGAAATATATGACGTGGTTGATTGTGAAAATACACATTGTGATTGGTTGTGAGCATTACATCCTCTATCATACTCATTCATGAAACATTGGTTCCACCATGGCAACACCTGAGTAACACTGACAACACTTTTTTAAAACCCTTTCCGAAGGATATGCCGGGGAGGAGATATTGTAATACCTTATAAAACTTTTTCTGAGGGATGTGCCAGAAAGAAGATATGAGATATGTGGATTTTGTATATAGGTTGATTGTAACGACCTGAAAATTTGATGAACTATGTAAAATTTATGATTTTATATGATTTGACTGTTTTACCCCTTTTCGTAGTTGCATTATGATATTTCTGGAGTATGGGAGTAATTGGCATGATTTTCTATGTATTTTGGTATCATTTATGCAATATTGTGGTTTTTGATGGCTTTAAGAGCCTTATTTTAGACTTATGTGGATATCTTTTGATCCGTGCGACGGATGACTGAACGGACTGCGCCAGCAACTCTGAAATATTGATTTTAGGCTGGGTAGACCTTTGATTCGGGTCTCGGTGCACCTGAGCTCATTTCGACCTATTGGTCAGAAAGTTGAAAAATTGAAAATATGGGTGTGGGACCCACATTTGAACGAAACAACCTCGGATGAAAAATCCGACTTCGTCAGCAGATCCAGAATATCGATCTTAGGGTAATAGCATGTTTGGTATGATTTTACGGCTTTTAAATCTCATTTTGATCTTCGGTTTGGAAAATTATAATTTCGGGTTTAGGGGGTCAACTTTCTGTTTTTTTTAAATCTGATATCGCCACCGCGTCTAAAACATCAAATTTAGTATGATTGCATAGTTCGTTTGTGTATATCGGACTCTAAATGAATCCTAGACATCCCATCGAAATTCGTTTCGACTTAAGAAGAAAAAAAACAACAGTTATATTACAGATTTTTTGCAATATAAACAACTTTTCACCCTTTTTTGGCCTATTTTGTTCATTTTTCATCTTGTCTCTTGAGAGCTAAACCCTAAATAGTTTGGGAGCTTAAAAGTGAAGCTTGTGAGATCTTGGGAAGCTAGATTAACATCTTTTTCTTGATTTTATTACGAATTTAAGGTAAGAATTCACCCATCTTCTCAGTAATTGCTTGATAAATTTTACAAAATCCCGAAAATCTTAGAGCATGATTTTAAACCCAAATTTCACTTCTTTCACTTGAATAAGTTTTTTATCTTATAATTACTAGTTTTTCTTCTATTTAACCTTCAAAACAACTCCGATTCTTGATTTTAACCCGAATTTCAAAGATTTTACCCGGTAAATCTCAAAAATGGTTTTCCTTTGATTTGAACTCCATTTTTTACGCGATTTAACTTGGGTTTTCAGCTGTAGGTTCCTAAAAATCTGGGAAACATATTTTTGAAGTAAAGTTTTGATTTTGCCTTTCTTTTTCGAAAACCCATTTTGGGGGTCTGTTTTGGCCCCGAACCAAAAGTAGTCAATATAAATGTCGTTGGTTTTGTATTGACACATAGATTTTATATTTAATATTTTTAGTAAAGTTTGAGATTGTTCGTAAAAAGTAAGATCATAGTTCTAGTGTAGCAAACCAATTTCGGCTTCGAGTTAGGTTATGACATAACTCTTCAGACTGGGCTGGATAGTAAATGATGGTATAAAATGCATGTTAAGGGTGGAAACTAATCATGAAAAATTGCTCTCTATGTTTTGTGCCCGTGTGGGGGCCTATTTGTGATGTAATTATCAAAATTGAGATATTATATGATATGTTTGACCGTGTGGGGTCCTATGTGATATTGATAGCCTTGAATACATGTGAATAATTGTATTGTGTTGTTTAATGTGGTACCATTGGTGTATTGTGATTATATTCATATTTTATTGGCATATGAGACATGTGAAAATTCATGCATGAAACGAAAATAATAAGTGGATATTGACTCATGTGGCTGTGGGAATGTACCATTGTGGTTGGTTGTAGAAACATATCATGTGATTGGTTGTGCAAATACTCATTGTGATTGGTTGTGAGCATTACATCTTCATATCATACTCATTTATGAAATATTGGTACCACCGTGGCAACATCTGAGTAACACTGACAACACCTTTTTAAAAAAATACGGTAACACCTTATAAAACCCTTTCTGAAGGATATGCCGGAAAGGACATATGAGATATGTGGATTGCATATGGGTTGACGAACCTTTCATGGGTCCTACGTCAGAAAGCTTTAGCTCCGTAGGTTATACAGGGATTGTGCGACGATCCCGAAGGTTGTGCGACGACCTCGTGCATCATCATCATCATCATCATCATATACATTGCACTTACTTTATTGTGTTTATGTTGTGTTGTATTGCCTTATTGACTTGTCATATATTTATTTGTCTTACCTTCCTTTACATGTATTTGATGAGCTTGTATCTACATGTTCTCTCTTGTTCTATTTATATGTGACATAATGTATATTTGTGTTTAATATCTTGGTGCGTTGTTGTAATATATGTGAGATATATTAGAACTGTTAGTGCAAGTGGTATGGGCTACCGTTGTGGGACATTTTCTAATTGCAGATGACGTACCCTTAGTGTATATTTTGTATGCTTTATTTACTACTTTTCTTGGTCGGCCTAAGATACCTACTGAGTACAAGTAAACCATATGCATGCCTACTGCGCCCTTTTGGTGCAGGTCTTAGCTCGAGTGCGCCTCAGCGTGATTGACTCAGGCGATTGTTGGAGCTTCCAAGGTAGCGGTTGGACATTCATGCGTTCGAAGTTCACCTCTATCTTTCTATAGTTGTTATGTCTTTATTAGTATTCGAGGATAGTTATTATTTCTTTGTGGTTATTTTTTTGATGCATTTGACTCTTAGATTATATTAGTAGTTTTTACTCTATTGACATCTGGTTTTGGGCATGATTGGCATTTTGGACAAGTTCTTTTCGCATTGTTATGATTACTTATATGGTTCGGTTTTATTCTAGAAGCCTTACCATGGGATATTTCTGTCTTTTTTTCTTTTCATATCAGTTTGGGTGATAGACTTACTTGTTAAGGTACGTCGCGACAAGTGCCATCATGACCCTCATTTTTGGGTCGTGACAAATTAGTATCAGAGCAGCCAGGTTTCATTGGTCTCAACGGTGTAAGAACGAAATGTCTAATAGAGTCTCGCGGATCAGTACATAGACATCTATATCTATCTTCGAGAGGATATAGGACGTCTTTAGGAAACTTCTCTCATTTTATTCTTTATCGTGTGAAATTCTTTCATACCTTGTGTTCTGAGTTGTGTTTCACTCTTTCTACGTAAATGGAGTTGCTTATGCCACTATTAGTTAAGAGATGCTGTGAGAAATTACTGGATATTATTTATCGGTTGTAGGCTTGTTGACGCTCCTGAGTTGTCATGGGACCAGTTTGTTGATGCCTTTCTGGAGAGATTTGTGCCTTTCAGTTTGAGAGATCATATGCGGGATGAGTTTGATCTTTTGGAGCAGGACTTCATGATAGTTGTTGAGTATGAGGCATGCTTCCATGCCCATTCCAGATATACCTTTGATAGTATTTCCATCGAGTTTGAGTAGATATGAAGTTTGTAAAGGGTTTGGATATCTCTCTTTAGTTGATTAAATCTCAGATGATTGTGATTAGGGATTCTTTTTAGAGTATTATGGATCATGCTAAGATTACAGAGGGTATTCTTAGTACATCTCAGGGAGGCGCCAAGAGGGTGCATCATTTTGGTAAGTTCAGGATTTAGAACTCTTAAGGCAGAGATTTTAAAGGTTCTCATGGATATCATTATAGGCCAGTGCAGGTGACTTTTTAGAGTTTAGTTGGTGGATCTTCTAGTTCAGCAGTTCAGGGTAACCGTTCGGGCTCAGTTGTACTTTCTTGTTAAGACTGGTCATAGAGATTGCTATGTGTATGATGAGGTTGGCCATGTGGCCAAGGACTGTTCTTGCCATACGTTTAGAACTATTCCTATTTCAGCTGTGAGAGGTAGGTATTCTACCAAAGGTGCAAGAGTTAGAGATGGTGGAGCCCGTGTTGGTGGTTGTAGGGCTACTCAGCCAGTTGGTAGTCACAGATAGTGTTATGCTATATCAGTCAGATCTGAAGCGGAGGCTTCAGATATTGGGATCTCAGGTACCGTTCCATTTGTTTCAGACCTGCATCTTATTATTTTATCCTGGATTGACTTTCTTCTATGTTTTTATATATTTTGCTTTGGGTTTTAATTCTGTTAAGGTGCCTCTTGCCATGAATATTTGTGTATCTACTCCAGTAGGTGATTCTTTAGTGGTGGATTGGGCGTACCGATCTTGTGTTGTGACTTTTGCCGGGTGTGAGACTTTGGTAGACTTGCTTGTGCTAGACATGGTTGATTTTGATGCTATTTTGGGTATAGATTGGTTGGCTCCTTCTTATGCCATCCTAAATCGTTTTGCGAAGACTGTGACTTTAGCTTCGTCGGGTGTGCCAAGGATAGCTTGGAAGGGTACACTTCATTCGGGTCCTAAGAGGGTCATATCTTATGTTCAGGATCGTAAATTGGTTGAGAGGGGATATTTATCTTACTTGGTCATATTCGTGACACTAGTGTTGTTTCACCTTCTTCCTTTGATTCTGTCCGTGTCGTCTGTGAGTTTATGGATATGTTTCCTACGGACTTGTCTGGTATACCTCTTAATTAATATATTGATTTTAGTATTAATGTTGAGCTGGGCACCAAACCCATTTCTATTCCTCCTTATAGGGAGACCCCAATATAGTTGAAGGAACAGAAGGATCAGTTGCAGGAGTTATTGGATGAGGGATTTATCCGACCTAGTATTTTGCCTTGGAGTGCGCTTGTCTTGTCTGTGAAGAAAAAGGATGGGTCTATATAGATGTGTATTGATTATTGGTAGTTAAATAAGGTGACGGTTAAGAATAAGTATCCTCTTCCTCACATCGATAATTTATTTGATCAGCTTCAGGGTGCGGCGGTGTTTTCAAAGATTGATTTGAGGTTTAGTTATCACCAGTTGAGGATTAGAGCTTCGGATATTTCGAAAATAGCTTTTTGGACTCGATATGGTCATTATGAGTTTTTGGTCATGTCTTTTGGGTTGACCAATTCCCCTGCCATATTCATTGAGTTGATGAACTGGTGTTTCGACTATATCTTGACTCCTTTGTTATGGTATTTATAGATGATATCTTGGTTTATTCCAAGAGTGGGGTTGAGCATGAGGAGTATTTGTAGATTATGCTTTAGAGATTGAGGGATAAGAAGTTGTATGCGAAGTTCTCTAAGGGTAAGTTTTGGTTGGAGTCTGTTTCTTTCTTGGGTCATGTGATGACCTAGAAAGGTATTATGGTTGATCCATTCAAGGTTACAGCGGTTCGTGACTGGGCTAGACCTACTTCGCCCATTGAGATTCAGAGTTTTGCTGGCTTAGCCGGGTATTATCGATGTTTTGTTGAGGGTTTTCCATCTATTGCAGCTTCATAGATCAAGTTGACCCAGAAGAAGATTTCTTTTCAGTAGTATGATATTGTGAGGCGAGCTTTCAAAAGCTCAAGGATTTGTTGATTTCAACTCCTATATTGGCTTTGTCCAAGGAGGGCGTGGGCTTTATTGTATTTTGTGATGCTTCAGGTGTTGGGTTAGGTGTTGTGTTGATACAGGAGGGCAAGGTAATTGTGTATGTGTCTCATCAAGATTGGAACCTCATGAGAGAAATTGTCCTACCCATGATTTAGAGTTATATGCAGTTGTGTTTGCCTTGAAGTTGTAGAGGCACCACTTGTAAGGAGTCCGTTGTGAGATCTTCTCAGATCATCGTATCCTTCTGTACTTCTTTACTAGCGAGATCTTCATATGAGGTAGTGTCGTTGCTTGAGTTGCTTAAGGATTATGACTTGACTATTCTCTACCATCTGGGAAAGGCTAATGTGGTTGTGTATGCCTTGAGCCAGATGTCGACTAGCATGGGTAACTTGGTGCATCTTTTGACCTAGAAGAGGCTTTTGGCCTTAGAGATTCAGTTTTTAGCTAACCAGATGGTTAGGCTTGATATTTCGACATTGGGGTATGTTTTGACATTTGTAGAGGCTAGATCTTCTTTGATGGAGCAGATTCAAGCTCATTAGTTTGATGATATTGGATTGAGGTTGATTCAAGATAAATTGTTGAGTGGGGAGGATAAGGAAGCCTCACTTGATTCAGATAGATTTTTGAGGATTGGGGGTTGAGTTTGTGTGAAGAGAGTGGTGATTGGATTAGGTTGATCTTGGAAGAGACCCATTGTTCAAGATATTCTATCCATCCAGATGTGACTAAGATATATGTGATTTAAGGCAGCACTACTGGTGGGGTGGTATGAGGCGAGATATAGGAGATTTTATGGCTTGTTGCCTATGTTGTCAGTAGGTGAAGGCTTAGCATATAAGGCCTGGTGGATTATTTCAGAGGTTACCCATTCCCAAGTGAAAGTGGGAACGGATCACTATGGACTTCTTGACTGGTTGGCCTCGTACATCTTATAGTTCTGATAGTGTTTGGGTCATCGTGGATTGATTGACCAGGTCAACTCATTTTATTCTGGTTTAGGTCTCATTCAGTGCTGAGAGGTTAGCCCCTATCGTCATTCATGAGATTGTACGTCTTTATGGTGTGCTGGTGTCCATTATTTTAGATCGAGGTCCTGTGTTCACATCTCACTTTTTGAAGTCTTTTTAGGATGAGTTGGGTACTTGGGTTGATCTTAGCATAGAGTTTTACCCCCAAACTGATGGCCAATCAGAGCAAACTACTCAGGTTTAAGAGGATATGCTCCGTGCATACGTGATGGATTCTGGTGGCCAGTAGGAGCAGTATTTGTCTTTAGCAGAGTTTGCATATAATAATAGCTTCCATTCCAGTATTGATATGGCTCCTTTTGACGCGTTGAATGGTAGGTGTGTCACTCTCCAATAGGTTGTTTTGATGTTTCAGAGGTGAGACCTCGAGGTACGGACTTGCTTCGTAAGTCTTTGGATAAGGTCAGGATCATTCAAGATTGACTTAGAGTGGCTCAGAGTAGACAGAAGTGTTATGCTGATTGTAGACTTCGTACATTGAGATTTGGTATTGGTGATCATGTTTTCCTTTGAGTTTCACCCATGAAAGGTGTGATGAGGTTTGGGAAGAGGGGCAAGCTTAGCCTCAGGTATATTGGTCCATTTGAGATTCTTTGGACTATTGGTGATGTGGATTATGAGTTGGCTTTGCCTCTTAATCTATCAACTGTTCATCCAGTTTTTTATGTTTCTATGCTTCTTTGTTATATTCTTGATGAGTCTCATGTCATTCGTTGGGAGTCAGTTCAGTTAGATGAGCGGTTGTCGTTTGTTGAGCAACCAATTTCCATTTTCGGCTAGGGATGTTAGGCGGTGACGCTCTAGAGTGATCCCTGTGGTTAAGGTCTAGTGGCGACATCAACCTGTAGATGAAGCTACTTGGGAGGTCGAGTCTAATATGCATAGTCCTTATCCCTAACTCTTTGTTGATTCAGGTATTTCTTTTGCCTTAGTTCGAGGACGAACTAGATTTTTAGTGGTGGATGATGTAACGACCTGAAAATTTGATGAAATATGTGAAATTTGTGATCTTGTGTAATTTAACTGTTTTACCCCTCCCCGTAGTTGTATTTTGATATTTATGGGGTGTGGGAGTGATTGACATAATTTTCGATGCATTTTGATATCATTTATGCGATATTGTGGTTTTTATGGCTTTGAGACCCTTATTTTGGACTTATGTGGAATTATGGTGTTTGCATTACGCGATAATGTTATTTTACATAGCTTTATCAACTTTTGCAATTATGTAGAGAAACATTATGTTGCTTCTATTAAGGTTGGATGCATTTATGGACTCAACAGCATATAGAATCGTTGATATTTAAGTATTATTTTCTTTTTTAAAAAAAGTTATGGTCTTAAAATTTTAAGGTACGCTATATGAACTTTCATTACTTCATTTAAATTCAATTCGTGTTATAATCTTATCAACTTTCACCATCCAAATTTTTTATCTCAATATTTTTGTTTGTCATTATAAGGCTTATTTGTTAAATTTATTACTATTTCGAAGTCCTGATTCAACAGATTACAAATTGTCTTTGACTAGATGAATATGCTATTTGGCATAAAAATCTCTTGAAAGCAAAAAGGAATTGAAAAATTACTATAGTATTAGAAATTATAAAGGAGGGTGACATTATAAGGTCAAAATTAAAGGGATTTCTCTGAAATCATCACTTAGTTTTAATAAGCTAAAAAGTTTTGTTTAAAAATATAATTGTTTTGTGCATGAAAATAATTTAGTATTATATTTCAAAAGTGATGTCCGGTTTATTGAATTTAAAAAGATGGTAAAAAATTATTTATAAATAAATCATCATGTGGTATTAATTTGTAAATCTGTAGGCAATCATTGTTTGATACCTTTTTAATAAGATAAAATCGTTTTTCACTTTTTTTATAATTTTAAAATTAATAGAAGTCATTGTTTAATTTATGTAAGAAATCAAAATATTTAACACTTTTAGATCAATTCAAATTTTATCTTATATAAAAAATAATTTTTAAACTTTTATTTAAGTTATATTTTTTGTATCAACTTTTATACTTTAAAAGTTATGTCCTGTTTATTATATTTAGAAAGATGGTAAAATACTATTTACATCTACCTCTATCTGCCATCTACAATCCACAATCTACATTTATATATACATCTACAATCTACAATATATTAAGAGTGTAAAGATCTTTAGAAATATGATTTGAATATTTTGCCTTTTATTAAAACTCTTTGCAATAGACAAAATCATCTTTTCACTTATTTTTTTCAATTATTATTTAATTATGTTTATGATATTGAGTTACGACTTTTAAATATAAAAAATTAAGAAATCCTAAAATACATGGCAAGAAAATAATATATCGTAAAACTCTTAGCATATGTGAAAAACATTTAATTGTATTGAACAATCACGTATACAACTGTACGGCCACAGGTCCATTGAGAATGAAATTAATGTTTTTCATAGATTTTTTTTAAAAGTTTAATTATGGAATGAAATTTTTATCCGAAGCTTTATTATTATTATTTATTAATCTATAATATTGATGTATAATTTATTTTATGATGTTGTTTAGTATCGTACTGTTTAGCTTAATATAAATGGTAAATGAACGTTCGGTCTATCGAAAATAATTTCTGTATCCAACTAAGGTAGTGATAAGGTGTCTATTTTTTCCTCATAGACTCTACATATGAGATTATATTAAAAATTATTTGAGATTAAAGGCATACTTATTGAATTATAATTTATGTAAGTTAACCTAGAGTTTGTTGAGTCCATATATGAGATTATATTGAAAATTATGTTGAGATTGATGGCATAGTACTATTAAATCATAGTTTTTGTAAGTTAACTGAGAGTCTATCGAAAATGATCTCTCTATACTATAAAGGTAGCGATAAGGTTTCTATTCCATCCTCCACAGACTCCACATATCAAATTATATTGAAAAATTATCTTTAAAATTGGAGGCATAACAATTAAATCATATTTTTTATAAGTTAGCGGAAGGTTTATCAAAAACAGTCTCTCTACTCTACAAAGATAGTGATAAGGCATGTATTCTATGCTTCACAGACTACACAAAAATTATCTTCAAAAGGCATGACGATTGAACCATAATTTTTGTAAGTTTGTCATGCATCTTTTTTCCTTTAGTGGTTTTACAAACAATAATTGTAATACCGTATTCAATTCTATATATCAACAACAATTTTTTTTAAATAATCATTTATTTATTTTCTAATATTTACAAATAGTCATGTCATTTATTTGTTTTTCTAATACTTAAGAACACTCATTTAATTAATTTCTCACATTAATAAATAATTATTTAATGATTTTCATAATATTTAAGACCTCGAAATCAACAACAATTATTTTTTAAAACAAATAATTTTATTTTTTATAAGATTTTATTAATTGACGTTAGATACACGTGCATAGCACGTATACTAAACTAGTACAAATTCAAATGGAAGGTTGTTTCCTTCTCCCATATAAATTCAAATTGAAGGTTGTTTTCTTCTCCCATATAAATTTAAATTGGAGGTTGTTTCCATCTTCTATACAAATTCAAATTGGAGGTTGTTTCCTTCTCCCGTACAAATTCAAATTGGAGGTTATTACCTTCTTCCATACAAATTCAAATTGGATGTTGTTTCCTTCTGCTAAACAAATGCAAATTGAAGGTTGTTTCCTTCTCCCATACAAATTCAAATTGGAGGTTGTTTTCTTCTCCTATACAAATTCAAATAGAATATTGCTTCCTTCTCCAATCTGAATTTAAATTGAAAGAGTTTAATTCTTGGTTAAGTAAAACGATAAAAGGTCTTCCAAAATCTATTTGAACTTGGATATCATGTATCACCAATGAGTCTTAAGTGTAGAGATTCATAAAAAAAATAAGAGAGTTTTTGAGAGGCAATATCAATATGGTTCAAATTTAAATTTTCTCAACTAAATAATGGGGTGTTCATATGTATGAAAATAGTTAAAGCACGAAAGAAACATGTTTAAATAATCATACTTCAAGGCTAGTCTCCAAAATATTAAATGTCTCGATAAGTTTTGAAGTAGGGGCATTTGTGGGCAATGAAATTTTATTAAATTTAAATTCATACGAAATTTGGATTATATTAAATTCAAAATATATTAGTTCCAAATACATATTGCGAATTAATATGATTGAATTAATTATTTAAATCCAAACATGTATGGATTTAACTAAAGTCTAATTTTTTGGGCTAGCCCATTAATTTAGGCTACAAATGATGAGCTCACTTTGCTAAACCCAAGATATTGTCATATTCTAAAGGCTCAAACAAGCATCACGTGTCGAATGACGTGGCATGCCAAGTCAGGTGAAGGAACCAATAGGACCATGCCACATGTCAAAATGATGCAGCAGGTCTAGTGAAATAAAAAGCCCATAAAAGGCGTCATATCACTTAAATCTGATTGGTTATGGGAAATTCACCTTCACCATGACTCTTTCCTCCCTTCAACTATAAATAAGGGTCTCATAATTTAGAAAAAAGGACCAACAACTCTAACAAGTAAGAGAAAACTCGTGGATCAAACACCACAATTTCTCTACAAAGCTCAAGCTAAAATACTCAAATTCTACAAAACTCAAATTCAGTTCATCAAAATTCAGGATCAAGACAAAATTCAAGGTTCATCAAAATTCAGGATCAAGACAAAATTCAAGGTTCAGGACTGCAAAATTCAGTTCATCAAATCCAATTCATCAAAATTCAAGATCAGGACTGCAAAATTCAATTCATCAAAATTCAAGATCAAGACAAAATTCAGGATCAAGACTGCAAAATTCAGTTCAAGACTACAAAATTCAGTTCATCAAGACAAAATTCAGGATCAAGACTGCAAAATTCAGTTCATCAAGATTCAAGATCAAAACTGCAAAATTCAAGAACAAGCTCAAAAGCCCTTGAATTCAAGTATATGTCAAGATCAAGTCCATCAAATCAATAATTCAAGATCAAGCTTGAAGCCCTTGAATTTA
Source organism: Capsicum baccatum var. pendulum (assembly GCA_030864225.1). Classification (NCBI taxonomy): domain Eukaryota; kingdom Viridiplantae; phylum Streptophyta; class Magnoliopsida; order Solanales; family Solanaceae; genus Capsicum; species Capsicum baccatum. The sequence continues at coordinate 104,351,199 of CM061551.1, forward strand.
AATTTGAAAAGGTAAATAAGAGGATTCATAGAGATTGTAACACTCACATTGAAATCATAAAATGATTGTTACAGTATTTTTCTTGTCTCGATTATTATTTTCAATCTCAAAAAATTTATTGTCCAATAGCATGATAGAATATCTTTTTTGCTTAAGTATCTCTAATTAATTAGCAATGTATGCTTTGGTATATGGTGACACGATGTTGCATTATCTTTCTGTAACCTTTTGCTTTTGCCTCTCCTAATTTACTTAATTAGAGCAATATAAACATCCTGATTCATTCTTAAAAGATTTGTGAAATAATTCTAGCGTTGGAAACATGCTTCTTTATATTCTCTAAAGTTTCATGATGTCAACCTAATTAAATTCCTTTAATTAATATAAGTTTGGTTAATCTGATCAGATGCCATAAAACTTGTAACCGTGCAAATATAAACTTTATGCATATGAAAGGTCTTTTTTTCTTTAACCAACGAAGATATATTGCTTCGAAGAAGTCAGAGATTTAAATGTTTCCCTAATTAATTATATTGGTCTTTTTGCAAATTAAAGGAAAATATTTCATATTTCTTGGACATGCAATTCTTCTTTAAATCTTCTTGTCCCTTGGATTCAAAAATCTTATTCAATCATTTAAGGATTGTAATTTTTAAAAAGTGAAATGATTAAAAAAATAAATAAATTAAAGTATCTCAATTTTTGAATCCATGTCTGAATTATCATGTGTACAAGTTTTCTTACCTGAACTATCACCAACTATTTAGAAAAATACGCCTAAACTATTCGTTTACTTTTAATTCCTACTTGAAAATTCAGGTGTGAAACTTAATTAATAGTTTAGGTCTATTTTGCTAAATAGTTGGTGATAGTTTAAATAAGAAACTAACATGATATAGTTTAAATATGAAACTAAATAAATAAAAAAAAGTACTTTAAATACTATGCTTTTCACCCTCCACTCTTAAAAAAACAAATAATATTTCTCTTGCTAAAAAAATTTCCGAATAGTTAGGCTTAATTGTTTTACATGGTCGAGGGAGTAAAGTACCCGAGAAAGAGAAATAGAGAGGACAAAGATTATCTATATTTATATATCTATATCTATACTATATTAAAAGTGTGAAGGATCTTAAAATGTTTTGAACTCTTTATCTTTCATTAAAAGACTCCGCGCAATAGACAAAATGGTAATTTCACTATTTTATAATTTTTTAAAACTTAAAATTCATTAAAAATTATTTATTAAACCTTTTCTTATTTAAATTATGTACCTAAAGTTTAGAACTTTAAAATCAATTAAATTTTTTACCTTAAATAAATCATTAAAAGATCAATGAATTGATAGCAAACTTTGTCGTACGTCTTTTTTTTTTGACAGTGTTCGAATTCAATTAAATTTTTAACCTTAAATAAATATTTAAAAAATTCAATTAATTGGTAGTACAACTTTTTCGTACGTTCTTTTATATTTTGGATAAAGTTTTGTTCACAATTAATTTTAGAAAAAATTACAGAAAGTAGCATACTTAACACTATAATTACAATAAATAGCAACATTTTTGTAATTTTACAGTTTATAGCAAGAGTAACATTATTTTACTCATTAACTAGACAAGTGCATGTTTTACTCTCACTGCTTTACATTTTACTATTTTCACTCCACTATTTCACCTCTCCCAAATATAGCCATATCTTTACCTCTTTTTTTTTTTTGTCATTTTTTTTATTTTCATTTTTTACTTCCACTTTATTTTCTCTCTTCTATTTCTCTTCTTTTTTTCCTTTTCCCCTTTTTTTTTCTTTTTTTTCTTTTTTCATGTTTGAAGATAATTATCTCCATAATCTTCAAGATTTCAAAATAAAACATCACTGTCTTTCACTCTCTTATATCTCTGCCTTTTTTTTTCTTGTTAGCTTTTTTTTCATCTTATTTTTTTATACTTTTATTTTTTTTTATTTCTTTTTCTTTTTCATTTTTTTCTTTCCACTTTATTTTCTCTCTTCTATTTCTCTTTAATTTCCTTTTTCGTATCTTTTTCTTTCTATTTTCGTTTTCTTTTTTTTTCTATTTTATTTTTTTCTTTTATTTTTACACTTCTATTTCTTTTTTTTTCTTTTTCACTTCTCTTTTTTTTTTTATATATTTTTGTTTTTTCCCATTTTTTTACTCTTCTATGTCTATGTTTTATTTTGAAAAGTCAAATATGTATATCATATACACATATTAAAAAAACATACAAAATACATAGCCATACAGATCTGAATATGTATTTACTGTACAAAACATACATGTATATCTGCATATGCATTTACAGAAATACATATCTCACTCATATATATATATATATACATACATACATACATATATATATATATATATATATATACATACATACATACATACATATATATATATATATATATATATATATATATATATATATATATATATATATATATATATATATATATATATATATATATATAAACTTATAGGACACAAAATCTCTATAACACAAAGGACAACTATATACATACACATATAGGTAATCAGAAAATACATCATACATATCTTAAACAGTAAAAAATACAAATAACTACATATGTTACCATCTAGAATGATATAGAACAGTTCAAAGACAAATCCAACACCGTACAAAAATACATATAGATATGCATTTATATATACAAAATACAAATACATGCACACACCCCCAAAAAATTTATAATACATTTGTGACATAATACATTTGTCTAATTGCGCTTGAACTACACATTTCTTCTTGTTCATGTAGACACCACAAATATTTTTATGACAAAAAATCATGTACTGCTCCTTTAATAGCATCGCCTTGATACGTTCTTCAATATCACTGGCTGTGTGACATTCTATATGTGGTGCAAATCTTGGAAGTACTCTTGCCATGAATATATGATCACGCAACACCTATAGAACAAAATAATGACATAAATTTATATTACATGTACTTTTCACAAAAATATAATACAATATACATAGTATGCATATGTTTTCTTTTACATAATATATATTACATTACAAAAAAATACATATAACTTTGCATATGTATTTACAAAATACATGCCTGATCCATATGTATATTATTATACAAAAAAAATATAAATATGACTCTGATATGTATTTACGAAATACGTATCATATTCATATTAAACAATAACAAACATAACTATACTATATATCTTCATATGTATTTGCAAAATACAAATGTGACTTATATAAAATAAGAATATACATATGGATCCGGTATATATCTTGTAAATACATGTGCAAAGCTATATGTATTTTATACGGTAATGAATTTATCTTTGAACTGTACATACTATGTCATTTTAGAGGGTAACATATGTACTTATTTGTTTTCTTTTACTGTTTAAGATATGTATTAGGTATTTTTTTATTAACTATATGTATATGTATATAATTTTCATTTTTGTTATAGAGATTTTGTGTCCTATATGTTTATATATACATGTGAGTCAGACATGTATTTCTGTAAATACATATGCAGCTATATATGTATGTTTTTTACCGTAAATACATATACAGATTTGTATGTCTATTTATTTTGTATATCTTTTGAATATGTATATATGATATAGATATTTGTCTTTTAAAAATAAAAGATAGAGATAGAATAGTAAAAAAAAATAGAAAAAATAAAAATTCAAAAAAAAAAAGAAGTGAAAAAGGAAAAAAAGAAGAAAGAGAAATAGAAACTAGAAATAAAAACTAGAAATAGAAATGTAAAAATAAAAGTGAAAAAATTTTTAAAAAAGAAGAAGAAGAAGAAAACGAAAAAAATATGAGAAGGGAGAAAAAAAGAAAATGGAAAAAGAAAAAAAAAACAAAAAAAGGAAAAAGGAAAAAAAAAAAGAGAAGTAGAAGAGAGAAAATAAAGTGGAAAGAAAAAATGAAAAAGAAAAAGAAATTAAAATAAAAAAAAAGATAAAATAAAATGAAAAAAAACTAACAAGAAAAAATAGTTAGAGATATAAGAGAATGATATTTTGAAATTTGATGATCATGGAAATAGTAATCTTCACATTTGAGTTTGGTTTGAAAAAGGAATCTACTAATTTAAATAAGAGTAATTTATGAAAATTTAATTAAATGGGATAATTATTCCTTATTTAACTCAACTAATTTGAGTAAAACAAGGGCAGTAAATCTTGTTGTATATGTATTTGTATAGCAACAGTTGACTTAAATACAAAATACAATTTGTTATTTTTCGTAATTATGAAACTTTTGCTATAAAAGTTACAATTAAGACTCTATAATTGCTATTTTTGGAATTTTTTCATAATTTTATCGATCACTTCTTTAATTTTTAGTTATTTAATCTAGGTAAGAATCACAATATTTAACACAAATTTACCTTATATTAAACAAATCCTATAATTCTATTTAAGTAATATTTGGATCAAAATTTACAAAAAACATGCATACCCTCTACTTGTACTTTTTCCTCTTACTTTGGTATTGATAATGAATTCTCTCCTATTATTTCTCAGGTTTCTGTTTCAGTTGAAAATTTTCGATCAGAAAATTGAAAGAAATAAGCATGTCGCTATCGAATGAAGTGGTCAAAAAAAATTAAAGGTTCTGCCGAATGAAGTGGTTTAAAAAATCAAAGGTTTATCTCCATTTTTCTTTCTTCTTTATTTAATTGTGACTTAGTTTTGATTATATTGTTTGATGATATTTTCAAATTTATTCATTAGTATTATAGTTGAATCTTTATATAAATTTATTATTAGTTGAGTTCGAAATATTATGTTATCATAAGTGTCGAATCTTAAAATCCATAACTTTTATTTGAATGATGAACCTATCAACTTTTTCATTCACGTCGATAAAAGTTGTTGCGTGCCACATAGATGACAAATTTTGAGTTTTCCTCTTATCGATGTGTATCCATGCAAGTTGCTAAGAGACTTAACTAGGAGTTCTTCTCTAAACCTAAGAAAAGAGAAGGTTCTGTTCCTACATAGATTCTCAATCAACATACGCGCGTACAATTGATAACGTGCAACGTACATTCGTATAAACTAGTTATTAAACAACAAGAGATAAATTTAAATTGGCTTGGTGGAGTAAGGAGTGGAAAAGTTAAAGAGTCAAAATTACAAGGTATTCGGAGAGAAAGTTAAAGTAAATTCATTATTGTAGAAAATGTGTAAATAATCATAACTCTAATTATCCGCGAGTTTGAATCCTATCGAGAAATTTTTGTTTCTTTTATGCGATCGAATTTTTTTTTTTTAAAATGACAGTCAAATATTAACGATGCATAGATAAGAGGCAAAAATTCACATATAGACACATTAGAATACCTATAACTAACTTCTTAGTCTAAGTTTCAATATTTGAAATTTATAGATAAAAACAGTTGATAGTTATATGAATATATATATATATATATATATATATATATATATATATATATATATATATATATATATATATATATATATATACAAAAAAAGAAGAGAAAGTTCATAACAGAAAATAGAGATAAAAAAGGAAATTTTAATGCAATAAATTTTCTTATTTTCTTTCAACATTTTACTTATTTCTCTAGTATAACAGATCATTAAAGCTTGTTTTATGGATTAATCAATCTGTCAAAATTGGTAAAATTTTAGTTTTATAAAATTTGAGATTTGCAGGAAAGATATTCAATACCAATTGATAACAGGTAATTTCTCTATTCAAAATCTGTTAAATAAATCTATAAAATATGATTTACGAAAATTCATTTTGGTTTGAATTTGTTTTCTGAAATCGACTAAATAATACGAATATGAATCCGTTTCAATTCATGAATTTTTGTAATTACGGGTCTTGTACAGTAAATTTTTAAAAATTAAAAACATTATTTGTGTAAGTTTTTTTGAATCTCTAATTATTTGCAATTTTATGATCTGTATTTTGTTAACAGAGTACATGCAAAAAAATGAAACAATTACCTATTGTTTTGAAGCATTCGAGAATATGAAATATTGATAATGATTATGAACAATACCAGCTAGACTCAATTGCAATTGAAGAAACTGAATAATATGACAATTTGCTTCAATTGATTGGTAAACAACTTTGCATTAACTTGAATTTGAAAATGGTGAAAAGAGAATATGAAGTTGGATGTAGCAGTAAAAGAATGGAGATACATAATGACATGGGGTGACAGTGTACGTAATGATACGGAAAGAAGAAAAAAAATTCGGAACTATCCATTATGCGGTTCTGTATTTGATAAATCTTTAAAAAATGATAACAAATATTCGAAGTTTGAAGGCGAGAGTTCTGATTTCGAACAAAATTTGAAGATCGACGCAAATGATGTTGACGATAAAAAGCGCAAAATTTACTTTTTGGCAAAAATTCATATATAGACACGTTAGAATACCCATAACTTAACTTCCTAGTCTAAGTTTTAATATTTACAATTTATAGAAAAAATAATTGGCAGTTATATGTATATATATTCAAAAAAGAAGAAAAAATTCATAACAGAAAATAGAGATAAAAAAAAGAAAATTTTAATGCAATAATTTTTTTGAATTTCCTCCAACTTCTTGCTTATTTCTCTTGTATAACAAAAATTAAAGCTTGTTTTATGCGTTAATCAATCTATCAAAATTGACAAAATTTTAGTTTTGTAAAATTTGAGATTTGCAGGAGAAGATATCTGACAACAATTGATAACAATTAATTTCTCTATTCAAAATTTGCTAAATAAATCTAAAAATAAGATTTATAAAAATTCCTTTTGATTTGAATTTATTTTCTGAAATCGACTAAATAATACGAATACGAATTCGTTTCAATACATGAATTTTCATAATTACTTGTCTTTTGTATACAATAAATTCAATTTGTGTTTTTTTACACAAATTGTTAAAAACTAAAAATTTGTGAAAATATTGATAATGAGTATGAACAATATCAGCTGGACTCAATTGCAATTGAAGAAACTAAAAAGTACGATGATTTGCTTTAATTTATTAGTAAGCAACTTTGTATTGACTTGAATTTGTGAAAATAGAATATAAAGTTGGCTGTAGCAGTAAAAGAATAGAGATACATAATGACATGGGGGTGACAATGTATGTATTAGTATGGAAAGAATTAAAAAAATTCGAAAACTTTCCATTATGCGTTTCTGTATTTGATAAATATTTAAAAAATGATAACGGATACTCCAAGTTTGAAGGCAAGAATTCTGATTTCGGAAAAAATTTGGACATGGATGCAAATGATGTTTGACGATAAAAAGAAAAAAATTTGACAAAAATCACATATAGACACATTAGAATACCTATAACTAACTTCCTAGTCTAATTTTAAATATTTACAATTTAAAGATAATAACAATTGACAGTTATATGTATATATATACAAAAAAGAAGAAAAAGTTCATAAAATAAAATAGAAACGATTTTTTTTAAAGCAATAAATTTTCTTAATCTCCTCCAACTTCCCACTTATTTTCTTGTATAATAGACCGTTAAGGCCTGTTTTATGCGTTAATCAATCTGTCAAAATTGCTAAAATTTTAATTTTGTAAAGATTTAAGATTTGCAGGAGAAGATATTCAACACCAATTGATAACATGTAATTTCTCTATTCAAAATATGTTAAATAAATCTATATACGATTTATGAAAATTCATTTTGATTTGAATTTATTTATGAAATCGACTAAATAATACAAATACGAATACGTTGCAATCCATGAATTTTGTAATTACAGGTCTTTTTGATAAAAAAAAATTCAATTTATGTTTTTCACACAAATTGTTAAAAGTTAAAAGCCTTATTTGTGTAAGTATTTTGAATCTCTAATTATTTGTAATTTTATGATCTATATTTTGTTAACAGAGTATATGCAAAAAATGAGACAACTATCTATTGCTTTGAAGCATTCAGGCGTATGAAATATTGATAATGATTATAAACAATACCAGTTGGACTCAATTGCAGTTGAAGAAATTGAGAAGTACAATAATTTGCTTCAATTGGTTGGTAAGTAACTTCATATTGACTTGAATTTGAAAATGGTAAAAATAGAATATGAAGTTGGTTGTAGCAGTAAAAGAATGGAGATACATAATGACATGCAGTGACGGTGTACGTAATGATATGGAAAGAAGAAAAAGAATTCAAAAACTATCCATTATGCATTTCTGTATTTGATAAAATCCTTGAAAGATGCTAACACATACTTGAAGTTTGAAGGCGAGAGTTCTGATTTTGGACAGAATTTGAACATCGATGCAAATGAGGTTGACAATAAAAAGCACAAAATTTTCTTTTTGGCTAAAATTCACATATAGACACATTAGAATACATATAACTAACTTCTTAGTCTAAGTTTCAATATTTACAATTTATAGATAAAAATAATTGACAGTTATATGCATATATATACAAAAAATAAGAAAAAGTTCATAACAGAAAATAAAGATAAATTATTTTTTTTAATGCAATAATTTTTTTTAATTTTCTCCAACTTCCCACTTATTTCTCATGTATAACAGATCATTAAAGTTGATTTTATGCGTTAATCAATCTGTCAAAATTGATTAAATTTTAGTTTTGTAAAATTTGAGATTTGCAAGAGAAGATATTCAACACCAATCGATAACATATAATTTCTCTATTCAAAATCTGCTAAATAAATATATAAAATACGATTTATGAAAATTCATTTTAGTTTGAATTTATTTTTTGAAATCGGTTAAATAATACTAATATGATTCCATTTCAATTCATGAATTTTCGTAATTGCGGGCCTTTTGTGTACAACAAATTCAATTTGTGTTTTACATACAAATTGTTAAAAGTTAAAAACCTTATTTGTGTAAGTTTTATTGAATCTCTAATTATTTGTAATTTTATCATCTATATTTTTATACAGAGTATATGCAAAAAAAAATGGGGCAATTACCTATTATTTTGAAGTATTCAAACATATGAAATTTGGATAATAAGTATGAACAATACCAGCTGGACTCAATTGCAATTGAAGAAACTGAAAAGTATGTTGATTTGGTTCAATTTATTGGTAAGCAACTTTGTATTGACTTGAATTTGAAAATGGTGAAAATAGAATATAAAGTTGGCTATAGTAGTAAAAGAATGGAGATACATAATGACATGGGGGTGATAGTGTATGCATTAGTATGGAAAGAAGAAAAAAATTTGAAAACTACCCATTATGCGTTTCTGTATTTGATAAATCCTTGAAAAATGATAACGTATACTCGAAGTTTGAAGGTGAGGGTTCTACTTTCGGACATAATTTGAACATGGATGCAAATGATGTTGGTGATAAAAAGGTAAAATTTTCCTATTTGGCAAAAAATCAAATCTAGACACATTAAAATACCTATAACTAACTTCCTAATCTAATTTTCAATTTATAGACAAACACAGTTTGCAGTTATATGTATATATATATATACATAAAAGAATAAAATGTTCATAACAGAAAATAGCGATAAAAAATAAATTTTAATGCAATAAATTTTCTTAATTTTCTCCTACTCTTCTCTTATTTCTTTTATACAACAGATCATTAAATTTTGTTTTATGCGTTAATCAATCTGTCAAAATTGATAAAATTTTAGTTTTGTAAAATTTGAGATTTGTAGGAGAAGATATTCAACACCAATTGATAACAGATAATTTCTCTACTCAACATATGCGTAATACCCCACATTTCTCTAGCTTAGTTTAGCTCTCAGTACATGAGTATTCCTATATAATTTTTTTTATAATACTTAGAATTCTTCAGTTTAACACCTGCCATTGCGTAGGAAATTCAGTCAGCTTTTCAATGATATAAAATTCGCCCAAATCCGATACCCGGGCGAAGAGTTAGAGCAATTTTTGTAAAACAGTGTGTCAAATGACACATCAACGCGTCGCGGAGACCAGCCAAATGACATTCATCAGTTTTCAGTGAAGCTCCACGATAACAGCGCGTCGCGCTAATGTTCCAGTTCACAATTTTTATTTTCCAGTAAGGGACCGCGATCCCACCCCGCCAAGGGCCATTTTCCCAATTGTCAATTTTTAGTGTGGCAACGCGATACCACCGCGTCTCGCCACAAGCCCATTTCACGTTCGTCACTTTTTAAACAGTATTAGCCCCATTCCAGTGGCTCACCGCGATGCTACCGATCGCGGTGGAGACCAAAATCGAGACTTTTCAGTGATGAAATTTTAATTATTCCTAGTAGTAATTTGATATTTTTCCACGGCCCTAATCAGTCTAAACACGAAATTAAACCCCTAACTAACCTATTACATCATTATTTACTTACTTTCTCTCAAGATTAAGTTATTCTTTCTCAAATTAACAAAATCCTAGCTTTAAGAAATCAAGAACAAATCCCAAGAAATCCTTCAAGAACTTTCAAGAAGTTAATTTCTCATGTATGTTAGGTGTTCATGTTAGGTTTCCTTTCACCCATGGAGTCCAAGAATCCTATTTAAACATATAAGTTTATACATTTATGATTTTCATGCTTGAAAGTGATTGTATTCATGATTCATGATATTAATTGAGTTTCAATCCATGATTTAAATACAAGTTTCATGATACTGAATATCATGTATGATGAATATGTGACTATCTTGATAAATCCTTGAATTTTACATGTTAGTATTATATCCATAATGTTCAAGTGTTGACTAATTTTATGTGAAATAATCATGATCCCCAAGTGTTTGATAAAATGCCTATGTCAATTGAATAGGGAAGTCATAACATTTTATTATGTGTTCCCATTCAGGTACAAGTTCATGTATCTCAAGTGTTTGACAAAATACCTAGGTGAATGTATTATTAATAAGTATCTAGTGTTATGCTTTTCAAGATCATGCCATGTTTTACTTTCCATGCTATCGAGTCCTGGGGGCATTCAATACATAAAAATCTAGCATTTTACCTAGAGCTAAACTAGTTACATAATAGTTTCAGTAATGTCACGAACAGTAGTATTCAGTTAGTTACAAAACTCAGTAAAACTCAGTAGAACTCAGTCTAGTTCATCTCAGTCTATTATTCAGTGTCATTCAGTTGGGAGTAGGATTCAACACCGAATGAACCCAAGAATGGGGGCTTACCTGCCAGTAGAGGGTGTGATCTTTAGAAATAGTCCTTGCATTCCAGAACTATGTAGCCAGCGTAGGTTGAGACATTAACCTTCTAGTTAAGGGTTGATGAGGTGTCTTACTTGCCAGTAGAGGGTACCGCCATTCTCATTCAGGGCACTTGCCAGATGTGAGTGACTATTCAGCTTGTCTTTACCTGTGGCATAGTACTGACACCCTTCCAACTAGGATTACAGGTTGGATCCCAATTATCTTATTTGGGGTATGTCGGTTAGATGATTACCTCCCACAATTTCAGTTTTAGTCTCAGTACAGAACTCAGTTTAGTTCTACAGAATCAGGACTGTCAGATACAGTCACTCAGTATCAGTAATTCAGTTATCAGTAATCTCAGATATCAGTTACTTAGTACCAAAAATTAGTACTCAGCTTTAGTAAAAGCTCAGATATGGTATACATATATATGAACAGTATTGCATACTCAGTATTTTACAGTAGTTTTAGTTACCCATGTATTCTTGTGCAGTTACTCTATATCATTCAGTCAGTTACTGTTCATGCATATGAACCCCTGCATTCAGCCTTACCTCATCTAACATACCAGTACATTCCACGTATTGACGTATATTTTCTATTTGTGCTATGATGTTTCATATCATAGGTTCGGATGCTCAAGTACCTAACCGCGCATAGGCAGATTCAGATAGCAGCAGTAGATTTAGTAGTGAGTCCTCTTCTATCGAGGATATGCTTTTATTTCCGTATTTTCATTAGCTTTAGTATTTCAGTAGTTGGAGTTAGTTGGGGGCTTGTTCTATCAACTCCACTTCCAGACAGTTCAGTTAGAGACTTTTCAGACTAGAATAGTTCAAACAGTATTCAATTTTCATATGGTACTATCAGTTCCTATTTCTCAGTATTCAGATTATGAACCTTATGGCAATTCAACCTATTTTTTTTGTATTACTTCAGTATTATTATTCAGTGCTCACAGCAGGTGCCAGTCATGGGTTAGCTTGTGGTCCTTTGAGGTCGTAAGCACCGTATGGCGTTGGGGTGCAGACTTGGGGTGTTACAATAAATTAAATAAATCTACAAAATACTATTTATGAAAATTCATTTTGGTTTGAATTTATTTTTGAAATCGACTAAATAATACAAACGTTTCAATTCATGAATTTTCGTAATTACGAGTCTTTTGGACACAACAAATTCAATTTATGTTTTTTCACAAAAATTGTTAAAAGTTAAAAATCTCATTTGTGTAAGTTTTTTTGAATCTCTAATTATTTGCAATTTTATGGTTTGTCTTTTGTTAATAGAGTATATGCAAAAAAAATGGGGCAATTACCTATTGTTTTGAAGCATTTAGGAGTATGGAATATTGATAATGATTATGAACAATACCAACTGTACTCAATTGCAATTGAAGAAACTAAGAATTACGATAATTTGCTTCAATTGATTGGTAAGCAACTTTGTATTAATTTGAATTTGAAAATGGTGAAAATAGAATATAAAGTTGATTGTAGTAGTAAAAGAATGGAGATACATAATTACATGAGGGTGACAGTGTACGTAATGATACGAAAAAAAGAAAAAGAAAAATTCTAAAACTATCAATTATGCATTTATGTATTTGATTAATTCTTGAAAAATAATAACGCATATTCGAAGTTTGAAGGCAAGAGTTCTGATTTCAGACATAGATGCAAATAATGTTGACGATAAAAAGGATAAAAAATTTTTTTGACAAAAAATCACATACAGACACATTAGAATACTAATAACTAACTTCGCAGTCTAGGTTTCTATATTTACAATTTATAGATAAAAACAGTTGACAATTATATGTATATATATACAGAAAAAAAGAAAAAGTTCATAATAGAAAATAGAGATAAAAAGAGAAAGTTTTAGTGCAATAAATTTTCTTAATTTACTCCAACTTACCACTTATTTCTCTTGTATAACAAATCATTAAAGCTTGTTTTATTCATTAATCAATCTGTCAAAATTGGTAAAATTTTATCGAGTGAGTTTTAAATTTTTTGAACGAGGTTTGAGTATTTTTTGGATGTTCAAACCAGTGAGTCAATGCGATACGGACACGACGCACTGCTTATTGCATTGGTGGGGGTGCAACGCGGCGCGTCGCCTGAGCGATGCGACGCATTACTGGCCAGGTTCAGTTTAATTAATTTTGGGTATGCGGGTATTTGAGTTATTTTTCCCTTACTTTCCCTCACCCATAACATGAGATTAAGGTCCCAAAAGAGAAAATCATTCATCTTTTCACAAACTCTCTCAAGAACAAAACCCTAACTTCTTTAAATCCAAGTTCAAGCTTCAAGAAATCACCAAGAACTCACAAAAATTCATCAGTTAAGGTATGTTAGATGTTCATTCATGGGTTCTTTTTACCCATGGAGTCTAAGAATCCGCTTTAAAGTTTAAAATCATGACATTTACATATTTTCATGAATTTTGAATTTTATATCATGTTTACATGTGTTTATGTTGAAATTAGCCTTTGACCCATTTGAAGGATGATATTTGCATGTTAAATCCTTAACCCATGATTTTTGTATTGAAATTATATTATTATGCCATGATTTAACTATTCACATGCTTTAACTTTATGGCTCCCAAGTGTTTGATGAAATGCCTAAGAGATGAATTTTTAACAATGACTACTTATTATGCCTTTGAAGCTTTAGTATGTTTCTAATGCTAATGTTATTGAGTCCTGGGGGTTATGAATACCCGAAAACTTAGTTGTTTACTTAGTCTCAGTATCTTCAGAATGGTTTTGGATATATTAGAGTATTATCAATTAGTCAGTTATCATATCAGTAAGCTCAATTTAGTCCAGTAATCATAGTCAGTCCAGTTGGGAGTAGGATTTAGCATCAAGCGAACCTGGGGATGGGGGCTCACCTGCCAGTTGAGAGAGTGACCTTTAGTAGCAGTCCCTATGTTTTAGAACGTGGTAGCCTATGTAGGCTGAGATGTTAACCTTCCAGTTGAGGGTTGGCATATATCTCACTAGAGCACCTGCCAGTAGAAGGTGACTCTTTAGTCTTTTGGGACTTCACTTTAGTGGATCCACACAACCAGTGTTAGTACCTATTGGACGGTATTGATACCCTTCCAATTGGGGTCACAGGTTGGACCCTAATTAGCTCATATTGGGGTATGTTGGTTAGATGATAGCTCCCACAGTTTCAGTCCAGTATCAGTTCGAAAGTCAGTTCAGGTTTGCTTGATCATAGCATATAGTTTATCAATTAAATCAGTGCTCAGATTTCAGTATTTCAATTTACAGACTATTCCAGTATCATATTATATTCTTGGTCATACATCCTCAAATTTTACAACTTTCATCATACCATGTATCAGTTATCTCATGCTATTCATTTAGTCAGTTATTATTTATGTACATGAGCCCATGCATATCAACCTAATCCCATCTAGCATACTAGTACATTCAAAGTGCTGACCGCATACTCGCTGACACCTAATTTTTGCCTTTCACGACTAAATTTAATTCTGGATTTTTTTAATTTTAAATAAAAGTGAAATATTTATTTCAAACGGATAAATTCTCTCTAAAATATTTATTTAGGTTAATTTTATCATTTAAGTGACGATTATACATTTTTGTATTCACATATACGAGATTGTATAAATTTTGTTACTTGAATGAATATTTTTATCAAAATTTGAGCTTTTATGGAGATAAGCTTGAAAATTAATTCGGACGGATAAAGTCTTGATTTAAATATAATTTACTCTAAAAAATAATTAATTTGGATAAATATATGTTTTATTTTATTAAATCAAGAAGTTTGGGATTAAAAGAAGTATTAATTCGTATCGAATTTCAATTTAATTTAGTCAATCTATTAGATTTGACCATAATTGCAATTCAATCTGCCAATTTATTTTTAATTTGATCAAAATTAAATAAATTTGACTAAATTAAATCCCAATTGGGGTTATATTTTAAATAACCCAAAAATTCTCAAAAAGCTTTCATAACTTCTACCCAATTCCCACAAAAAAATAATTTCAAATTTGTACTATATTATACAATTTTTTCCCTCAACTTTGTCCTTTCTCCAATTTTGAAATTCAAAAATTGTACTACATTGTACAATTTTTTCCTCAACTTTGTCCTTTTCTCAATTTTGAAATTCAAAAATTGTATTACATTGTACAATTTCCTCCCACCTTATCTTCTACCTCACCTTATCTTCAATTTTAAAATTTCAAGAACACCCTCTAATTACTTTCTTCCATATTGGTTGATTAATAGAATTGGATATTCATCCTTTCTTATAAATACTACCACTATTTTGGTAGAAAGAGAAAGTTTAAAAGAGAAAAAAAGTTTCAAGGTTGGAAAAAAAATTTTGAGCAAACAAGAGTTTTTATTTTAGTGAAAAAAATTTCTTTTCCACGAAATTCGTGGGCTAATCGAAGTTCTCAAGTTGAACGTTTTTCAGTGGTGATCAAGACTCCGAAAAAAGGCTGTTGTCCTATTTTACTGCCCCCCAAAAAGTAAACACACCTTTTTCCCCTTTTTAGTTTTATTATCGTTTTCTTCTTCATCTTTTTCTTCTTTGTAGTTCGTAGTTGTAATTTTATTTAGTGGGATTGTTTGTTGTAGACGGCCTTGAAGACCATAGGACATTGTGGAATTGATATTATGGTTATTTTCATGTTCATGGTATAAATATGAGCTAGCAATAGTTGTACGTGCCTTTTTGACTTTATTCTTTAGTTATTATAGACAAAGTTTTAATCTTTGCTTAAAAGATGTACTTATACTTTGTTTAAATTCATTGTTGACGGATACGTTTTTTTTTAGCATGTAAAGTTGTTTCCTTTATGTTGAAAAGAATAGTTAATATTGATTGTTTCTCTTTTTGACTTTATTCTTTGATTATTATAGATAAAGTTTCAATCTTTGCTTAAAAGATGTAATTACGCTTTGTTTAAATTCATTGTTAGCGAATATATTTGATTTTAGCATGTAAAATTATTTTCTTTATGTCAAAAAGCATAGTTACTATTGTTTGTTTTGCCTTAATAAAATAGTAATTGGTTAAGTCAAGAACTTGTCATTTGCTTGCTAATTATTTTAATGGATTTCAAAATCCTCATATGAGAGATGAAGTGCTAGCTATTTTTCATCCAAGATGTTTATTCCTTTTTTTGTTTTCGCATGTTGACTTGTCAAAATGATGAGAAAGTTTGGGCTTTTGTGGATAAATAGAATTATTTAGATATTTTTGAGTCATGCATAGTATGATTGTTGAACGATATTTCACTTTTAGAAATGCTAAACTTTTACTCTAATTTTCTTACTCCCATTGGATTGTTTATATGTGCTCTTTTTGTGTAAAGACTTGATTCGTGTATCTCTTTAATTCATAATATCAAAAGAAAATCAACGATGTCTTAGAAATATAAATCATAGGTTGTTACACGTTTTCCCCTAAAATGTTGGTTGTAAGTTAGATGTATGAATCTTCATTAATATCGCCTTAATTGAAATTTAAAGATTTCTTTTCTTGAAAAGTTAGCCTTTATTTTATTTTGTTATATGGATTAGTGTCTATGTTTGTTCAATTTTAGAAGTCATGGTTATTTTTCTTATTGCCTCATCCCTTTACTTTCCCAAGCTTATATTGTTTGTTCTCGCATTAATTCATTGATTATTTCCTTCTTCTTTTTACCTTTATTCATTCTTAATATGAACATAAATCATGAGGCATGTAAGTGGGTGTCTTTGCTTTGCATTTTATCTGTTGACTCTCATTCTTGTTATACGTGTGCAAACGTGCTTATTATTGTCATTCAAAAATTGGTTCTTGATATTTTCTTTTGCTTTGAAATATGTCACTTTTATGCCTTGAACGTATATTAATTTTTTAATCTTTTCTTTGCATGCAAAAAATGTCTTAAGTCCAAATGGACTCCTCTCCTCTTGCATTTCGTAATGGGCCAATAAGGCCCACCTCTTCGAGTCAAGCTCGAAATTTAAACCCAAGGTCGATTGTATGGCGTGCGGTTTCTAGAAGATAGACGAAGAAGGAAAATGAGTCAAAACCTATTGATAAGGTCACAGAGGCTTAAAAAGTCTCAGTTTTTATTATTATCTTCTTTTTATTTATTCATTCATTTGGGGCCTTGAAGCCAAAGTTGTATTTTAACACAGGTGAAGCCGATTCTGGGCCAATGGATCCGAAAAAATAGTTTAGAATAAGTTATGGGCCAAAACCCGATATCTAGATTAGGACAGGATTGATGGATTTGGGCTTACGAGCCTAAGTTTTATAATTCTCTCCTTTTCCCTTTACGTGGTTATGTAACACCCCATATTTTTCTAGCATAATCTAAGTCCCAGGGCATGAGTATTTGTATATAAAATTTCTAAAACACTCATTATTTGTTTAGTTCAGAGCCTGCCGTTGTGTAGGAAATTCTCCCAAATCCGATAACCAGGTAAGAAGTTATGGCGATTTTAAGTTTAAGTCGTTAAACACCATCATTTTAACCCTCAACACGTCGCGTAGGAAGCCCAAATGAAAATTGTTAATTTTCAGTGTGAATCAGCAATCATGGCGCGTCACGGTGCAGGCCAAATTCTCGTTTTTCAATTCTCAGTTGGTTTTTGCGATGTTGGCGCATCGCAGAGGTGGCCAAAATGGCATCCAAAACTTTACCGCGATGGCACCGCATCGCGAAGTTTGTCTAGGTCCTAGTTGTCCATTTTTTAGTGGCGCGTCGCGCCAAGGCCAAAAATTGAGTTTTTCAGTTTTCAACTTTCGTTTTTAAATTCGTCCAAGGGTAATTGGGTCTTCTTCTACGGCCCTAATTAACCTAAAATATGAAATTCAGCCTCAATTGACCTAAATAGTCATTCATTATTCACTTTCTCTCAAATTAAAATTCCCCTCTTTCAAGAAGAAGAAACCCTAGCTCTCAAGAATCAAGGTCAAATCTCAAGAACTTTCCATCAATCCTTCCAAATTCATCATCGCAGGTATGTTAGATGTTCATTCATGGATTCCTTTCATCCATGGAGATCAAGTAACCTTTTTAATTATAAAGTTATGATCTTTTAAAGTTATTTGATTTTAAATCATGATTTCATCCATTAATCTCCATGAACTTTGATTTAATACAATGTTTTAATGAAGTTATTGTTGTTATTCGATTCCTCATGTTTTAGTGTTATCATTTGTTGAATTTAATCATGACTTAGTGTTTTTTCATGATAATTTCATGTCAGTTAAGCCGGTTCTTTAGTAATTCTATGATTATTTTAAACTATGAACTATAAGTGTTTGATAAAATGCTTACAAGAGCAATTGATTTAATAAGAGTCTTCATGCTATGTCCTTCAATGTTTTAGTGTTATGCTACTACTATTGTTTTGAGTCCTGGGGGTATTGAATACCCGAAACCGTAGTTGTTTATTTAATGTTGTCTCAGTATCTTCAGAATAACTTCAGATTATATCATGAGCAATATCAGAACAGTCAGTTAAACTCAGAATAGTCTAGCATTTCAGTGTCATTCAGTTGGGAGTAGGATTTAGCACCGAGCGAGTGTAGGGATGGCGGCTTCCCCGTGTCACGCCCCAAAATCCCATCGAGCCGGACTGGCACCCGAAGCCGAGAAGGCCCAGGAGAACCCGTTCAAATACCTGTACTTTCACTTACATGTCAACAAAAATTTGGGCAGCACTTCGTTACATATAGAAGGGTCTAATTCCCTGTATCAGCACAACACGCACAAATATATATATATAATACTTGGCCGTCAGGGCCACCACATATACAAATATAACATCACTATATAAACTCCCATGACTTTACCCTTCCTTATGTCTACAAAGCCTCTAGGATATATACATGACATAACTAGGGTCGGGACAAACCCCCGCCCACACATGACTCCTGTACAATAACAAAACATAAGGAACCAACTCGGAAAGCTCCGAAGCAAACTGGAGCTCACCAACAATAGCTGTACGACCTGGATCCTATCTATGCTGTGAGTGAGCTGAAGCACCTGTGCCTGCAGCATGAAATACAGGTCCCCCGTGAGGGACGTCAGTACGAAATATGTACTGAGTATGTAAAGCTGTAAATAATCATATGTGATATGGGGGATCAAGAAAATCAGACGCAAATGAATAAATCATAATAGAAGTGAACCACACTTCATAAACACTTTTAGGATCATGCACATTATCATTAATCTGAATTGGGTTCTTGAATTCAAACACATTTGTGGAACGATATACATTCGTTCATTTCATTCTTTACAATTATCAATCGCCATTACCTCCTCTTCCCGAACCTCCAACCACCTAACAATAATCAATACTGTATCGTACTGTGACCATTAGGCTGCCCCAGTACATATCAACTGTGATTGACCCATGCTAGGCTTATGCCCCTGGGATACCACCCATAAACACATAAATAGGGATCGACCCATGCTAGGGTTATGCCCCTGGGATACCACCCACACGTATATCAAGTAACACACATAAGAGATCTTTCCAATAACTTAGTTCAAAAGCTTTTGAGATTATTACATTAGTGTTCATGCCAATATAGTACCTTTGGAACAACCATACATCAATAGGAATCAAGTAATAGACCTTCTATACAATAACGATGTAATAAGGACTCATTGGTATATCAACAATGTGTTTCAGAATCATCAATATCACAACAATGAAATAGGAGCCTTTTGGTATATCAATGAAACATTTGACACTTTATAGAATGGAAACAACTTCGTTGGTAATGTAGAACAATACATGTTTTTGGACAACCTCGGAATCTTACTTGATGGAACATTGGTGTTTTCATGCCAAAGAACATTGTTAGAGTATGCTTTACATACCTCGTTGTAGATTCGGACACCGATTCAACACAACTTCCCGCCTTTACAAATCACTTATCTACAATGAAATGTTTGGCATCTAGTATTAGCAACCCAACACCACAATTCTCTTCCATAATTCCATACAACCAATATTTGCATACATTCCAAAAACCAACTTGAACAATAGGTTTATGTGTGTATATATATATATATATATATATATATATATATATAGTCATCATTTCAATACCACATCATCACACCAAATCCCTTCACAATTCAACATAATCCAACCATGCACAAGAATAATCCAACATCATTTCCAATCATCTTTCAACAACAATCAAATAACATACTTCTTATGCTCACATGCATATATATACATATCCATATAAATAACACCAACATAATTTACATCCTTACCATAAATGGCCCTTTTGATTTCGAAGTCCTGTTGGCACAAATAAGAGGTGCTTCTCGAAGCCCTTGAGACGGTGAACACAACTACGGAATCAATTTGGATTTTCTACGGTTGAATCACAAGATAATTGGTGTTGAAATTAGGCTAGGGTTTCTTATTTTCAATAATTGGATGATGAATGATGGATATGAGGCTAAGTTTATGTATATAATGACCAATTTTCGTCCATGAGGGATGGAAAATGACCATATTGCCCTTAAAAATTTAAGTAAATCCGAATCTGTCCCTGGTGGACTGTTTTGACAGGCTAAAGTAAATCGGTCATAACTCTTTGCTCCGATATCGTATTTGGGTGAAATTGGTATAGTTGGATATATAATCCAAAGGTATTTCATTTCATATAAAGTAGGACACCCAGTTCGTCCTGTACAAGGAGTTATGATCATTTGAAGTTGACCCTAAAAAACTATTTTGAGAGGCTGAAGTAAAACGAGTATAACTCCTTACGCAGATGTTGGATTTGGATGAAACCAATTGCATTGGAAAGAAAACTCAAAGATCTTTCTTTTGATATGTCGCAGCTCTCCCAGTTCATTATATTGAGGGAGTTATAATTGTTCAAAGTCGACCCAAAAAACTGGCAGGCCTCAGTAGTTTGTGTGCAGGAAATTTTCCTGCACATTTACTGTTCACATATCCCGGCCACCGTTTTATAGTTTCGAACGTGCTCGATTATATCCGAAACTTATCCGTTTTTGGAAATATTTATATCGTTGGAAAGTTTATTCAATAAAATTCGTATGGAACCATCGACGGGCAAATTCCGGTATAAATAAAGTCGATTCCCATACACATATAATCAAACTATACACTTGAAACCATCTCAAAATAATCAATACTCAAACTCATATATACGTAACTTAGGATCAATATATATACTCCAACACATATAACCATGGCTAATACACGTAATTAAGTATGGGGTGTTATACCCCATCAGATAGGCAGAGTCATTAGTAGAAATACCTATACTCCAGAACTATGTAGCCAACATAGGATATGAATAGTCACCCGTTAGATTAGTCTTGACTATCTCGCAGAGGTCACCCGTCAGTTTAGGCTTGACATCCTTAGTCCTTTGGACATGATATCAGTTTAGTGGATCCACATAGCCAGCGTTAGTACTTGTGTCACGGTATTAACACTCTTCGAACTGGGGTTACAGGTTGGACCCCGATTAGCTCAAATTGCGGAATGTCGGTTAGATGATACCTCTCACAGTCTCATATATAGTCCCAGCTCAGTTATTCAATCTTAGTGTTGTTTGACCAAAGCATACAGATTTCAGTTATTTCAGTATTTCAATTTACAGATTTTACTCAGTTCATGTCATATGTTTGGTCATGCATCCTCAGTGTCTACAGATTTTCATGTATTTTTAGTATTTTACAGACTTTCATGCATGTTCAGTATCTATAAATTTCATGCTCTCTATTCAGTATTCCATGCTTTATATGTATATTCAGATAGATCATTACTCCTATTCGTAAAACCTTACATGTTAGCCCACCTCATTTAGCATATCAGTACATTCAAAGTACTGATCGCATACATTTCTTTTGCATTATGATGTCTCATATCATAGGTGTTGACGCTTAGTTCTCGGATCGTACTTAGTCCCTCGAATTATCAGCAGTACAGTAGCAGTGGCGAGTCCTCATCACCCGAGGACATGCTATCTTACTTCATGTCTTTATTTCAGTACTCAGTAGAGTTAGTTGGGGGTTTATCCCATCAACTCTCAGTCAATCAGTCTTAGAGGATTTTCAGACATTATAGTCAGTTAGTTGTTCAGTTTATCAGTACTTTGTCATATTCAGATAGTCGTTTTCCTAGATTTATATTTCAGTTTGAATTTAGATATTTAAAACTATATAGCACTTCAGTTATTCTTCCGCATTCATGATTATATTATTCAGTGCTCACAACAGGTACCAGCTCATGGGTTAGCTCATGGTCTCTCGGAACCGTAAGCACCGTGTAATGACTAGGGGGTAGTCTCGGGTCATTACAACTTATTTGCTATTTATTTTCTTAGACTTGGTTAAATTCCCTACTAAGTCGTCAAAAACTAATTTTAAACAAGTTTCGTCCTAAATCACTTTCTTTTCAAAAATCAACTTCTCTTTTTTCAATGTTAGTCAAAGTAGTTTTCAAATAGTTTGGATAACCGCAAGTTAGCGGATATTTTTGGTGCCTTAAAAACCTTCCTAAAATATTAATAAGAATCTCTTAACTGGAATTTTCTTAAAGGACTAAGTTTTTTTTTTTCTGTTATGAGACTTAGAATTTTATTTTAAAAAGTTTTCTTAATTTCTTTTCAAATAAATTAAGTGGCGACTCTGTAATTTCTTAGTTTGTTTTGAAATTTTCTTTAAAGTTTCAAAATAGTTTAAAAAGTTGAAATCAATAGTTTCCAATCTTTCGAGTTAAAAAGGGATAAAATACTCGTTTCTTTCTCTATGATGATCATATCATAGGTTTAGACACTCATGTTCCCGACCACACCTAAACCTCCCAACGCATCAGCAACAGTAGCAATGGTGAGTCCTCATATTTCGAGGACCGATTATGTTATTTCAGTAGTTAGTTGGAGTTAGTTTGGGCCTGTCCCATCAACTCTCATTCAATTAGTTTTAGAGGCTTTTGGACATTTCAGACAATCAGTTAGTTGTCAGTTTTATCAGTTAGTTTTTAGCATTTTTGCTTATGTTTCAGACTTGTGGATTTGAGTTTATTGTTTTCAGTATTGAAACCTTATGTCATACTTGGTCATTTCTGCATATGTTCGTTATCAGTATATTATTCAGTGCTCAGAGCAGGTACCAGCTCATGGGTTAGCTTGTGGTCTCTCAAAACTGTAATCACCGTGTGGCATCCAGGGTGTACTCCTGAGGCGTTACATTTCAATATTGCCTCTACCCAATAGGTCTACAGGGGATATACCAGATTATATATTAAGCAAAATTGTTCTGCCGTCACAATACAAATGTCCCTCCTGGAAGGCTAAAGAAAAGAGAAAGAGAAAAGTCCACTGGAGAATTTTACAGGACTAAGTCCACAAATTCATGGAGTGCTTGTAGATTTACCGGACACAATAGGTGTTCGTGTAGGAAAGTACCTTGAGTTGAATAGTTGTTTACATTTCAGTTAATTTATGTTTCTTTTATTTTTAATAATCCCCAAATCTAAATATAAATTATCAGTTATGATTTATGATTGATGTTAGTTCGAACTGCTGATTAATAACATGAGGTGTTTTTGTTAAATAAATTGTGTATTTATGAAGTTATTGCAGTTTTCAATCTATAAGTGCATTAATTTTAACTGTACATATAATTATATAAATATGTGTAATTATAATTGCAAATACAAATATACAATCATCAAATACATGTTCATATATACTTATATAAGATTTGTATCTATAAGCATATTACATGGATTCGTGTACGCGTTTGTGTATGTTATGATAATTTTTTTTTTTACTATTATACATTTATACCATTATATCATCAATTTACCATATTCTATGTATATGTATTTGTAGATGATTACATTTATATATATAAATGTAAGTACTTCTTTAGTCAGATTATTTCGCAAAATTTATATTACTTGATGGATATAAATAATTTATAATTTTATGTAATTATTTATATAGAATTCAATGACATATAATTATTTATGATATGTTCAAAATTTTTATGAATATATAAGCTGGATTATATATGTATAAATTGAGTTGTATGAAACAGATATGTATATACATTTATATGAATATAAATATATGTATCAAATGAATTGTATATATATTTATAAGTATACGTATATTACTACTTACTGTGGTTGACATACATATTTATATTTATATTATAATATGGATATGAATGTGTATATATGCAAATACATTTTTTTTGAAAAGCATATTTATATATATACCATTAGAGAGTACAATTGAATATATCATTAGAAATAGTTATATCTAACGTATATGATCATATAATTATCTCAATGTATATATGAAAGTGTATTTATTAAGCATATGATAATATAGGCATATAATGATAAGCATACATGTGTAAACAAAAGACAAATAATCAAATTCATATCCATGGCAAATGATAATAGAAAAAATATATACGTATTACATGTCACATATCTCAACACATTCATATGTCTTAACACAAACACAAAATGTTCCTATAGAATTCATTTGGAATAAAATGAGGAACATGATTTATCAAGCAAAAAGAACTGCGTTAATCATATTTGATTCATATTAGCTCCTACCAAAACACTGTATTAATCATTTTTAATTAATACAGTGACGAATATATGCATATGTCTAATACAAACACATAATCTTTCTGTAGAATTTCCTCATATCAGTAAAAATGAGGAACATAATTTATCAAATAAAAAAATTATATTTATCCTATTTGATTCATCTTATTTCATACCAAAACACTGTACATACGTAAAAACAGCTACAATAACATTGTACTATTTTAAAAAATGGATCCAAAGCACTGTACTGTTATAATAATCAGATTTAAAAACACCTTGCTATACCCAACATATTCAAAAACTAGTTTAATAATATCAATTATACTGTCCACGAAATAATGATAATATTGCCATTATCATAATTAAACTGTGGCCTCATTTGTTAGTCCTGACTCTCATCATCACTCACGGCACCATCTTCATTCTTTTGAGTCCCGTGATATCATAAAAGGGCAGTATAATGAGTGTGAAAAGCTTCAACATTAAACACTTCAAGTGGTATACATTTTTTCATGACTAAAATACTCTCCGTATGCAGCAACAAAGACTCTACAATTCCTGCGTATACATATTTTTGGGGAATAAGTAATAAAATGAATTGAAAAATATTTGGTTGTAATGATATAAACTAATAAAATTAAAAAATGTGAAATATCAACTTACAAGCTTCCCGATGACTATTATGGTAAATCATCTATGTATACCACATCTAGAAATAATTATTCTTCGTAATCAATGTACTTAAAATGAGAGGAGAAATCAATGTCTTTCTTTTTGTAGAAATCAGAATTTGTTAGATACATAGGTATCAATTTGAAAAATTTTCTCATCTCATACACAACAAATGCATTATGACGAGTAGACCTGTAAGAGTCATCCACGTATAGACATCTATTGTTGAATGACAGAACAACCAACACCCAAAATATTCTATCCATATTTATTGAAATAAATATATAATTCACAGTATGCTAAGGTACAGAAGCATGAAGTCTGAATTCACTGATGTATTCAATAATTGCCAACTCTTGACTTGCGAGATTATACTCTTTTATATTATCAGCATACTTGTCAAAAATATTCGATATTGTTGTATTGAACAAATAATTTATTGTACTGAATGTGTATTGACTGTTAGGTTCGTACTTTGCTTTCTTACGTAAGTTGTATAGGATCACAACAATGTGTTGTATATAAAGAAAATTATTATAATTGATATAGTGAGTTATTACGTAAATCATTCAAATTTATTAGTAATATATGATAAATATACTAACCGAGTCATTCAACAATTAATTAGGAAAGGAAAGCATGTAAAATCAGTTCATATCTTCAACAGATTCAGTACCGAAGAATATTTGTGGCTTGATGACTACTTTTTTGTTCAGATAATGATCTCCAAGGCGACTCCTATAAAGAAAAATTAATACTTCGTAAATATATGTACAGTAAACACATATATACAGATTATTAAAATAATTTAGGGACAAGATAACAAACTTCAAATCATATTTTTTTAGTGTTTTGTCATGAATCCAAGCCAAGAAACGACAATATAATTTCTCGTTCGGTGCTCCGGATATTGTATCAGATACAAATGAATGTTTTATGTAAAAAATTTTAAGTATTCGTGATGAACAACCTGAAAAAACATACATTGATGAAACAGCAATATAGAAAGTTTACCAAATAAAAAGAGATTTATAAAAAAATGCAATTTTATCTGATCTAAATCCGAAATCAGTCACGTAAGAAGATGTTTTTCATAGACCTAATTTCCGTATCTCCGCTGGTGGTACTAGTGTTTCTCTGGTAACTTTAGATTTGTATAGAGCTATAATCTATCTTTTAGTGTTCAAACTTGAAAGCAATTCATAATACTAAGATTTCGTTAGATCTTGATTGGGCTTGAATTGCTTAAATTCAAGAGGGTCGGCTATGTAACTAGGGGGCTGCAAACCATGTTCTGATGCTCATGAAGTGACTGATAATATCTCTCAAGACATCAATTATATTTAAATCCATATGAGAAGGGTGATCTTCTACACATTCAACCGTACATTCATCCACCTAAACAAACATAAATGTAATTATTTATAAAATTATAATAAATGAACAATAATCAAAATTTTATTGAGTTAAAAGTCCTTGGACTTTTAGTCGGCTCAATGAAATGATCTTTCATTTCAACTTCCTCATCAATCTCCTTCATGTTTTTCAAGTCATTAATTAGATTTTCTAATTGAATAGCAGAGGCAGATTGAACTTTGATATCCATTTTTGTATTCGAAATCTAATATATAAAAAGTCAATAAACAATCCACCACATAATATAATATATATGTAATATATATATATATATATATATGAAAAAATATGTTATGCATATTGGTAAGGAAAAAAACATATCTCCTAATTTGAAGAACATTATATGTAGTTATACTTATATGTGTACATGAATATGTATAAATTCATGATCAAATTTACATAAATTCAATTCAACAGCTAAAAAAATTGAAGTTATAAAACTATGATTTGTATTGAAGCAAATGAATCATCTATCAAGATAGCAATATAAATAAGAAAGGATTAGTTTCATATTAGCAAAATTAACCTCATCAAAAGAATTCTCAAAGTGATAATTCACGCTCTCAGCATGTGCATGAATAACAGAAACAAGTATAGATAATGCAGTAACCTTGACATCCATGCCACTCTAGTAACAAGAAAAATGTGTGCTAGCTTTTGCTATCCTCTTTTCAGACGCAACAATCTATATACATTTACTAAGTTGTAATTATACATATTTTCATATGCCAGTTTTTCAAATAAAAGTATAATTTGAAAAATGATATCTATTTCTGTATGGAAAACCTAATATGCAAAAGGTCAATAAACTATCTACCATATAATTTAGTATGTATATGCATAGTAAGCATGTTTCATTATGCATATATAACTATATGTATTTGATATGTTATGCATATATATGTTGAATACATATAGTTATACAAGATTTAAATATACATTACTTAAACAACATTATATGTGGTTAGACTAATTGTTGTACATGAATATATATAAATGCATAATTAAAATAACGTAACTTCGGTTCAATGGCTAAAAATCGATTTTAAGAAGCTATAGTTTGTATAAAAGAAAATAAATCATCTGTCAAGACAGCAAGATAAATATCAAATAATTGAGCTGCACTTTAGAAAAAGCTACCTCATCAAGGGGCTTCTCAAATTGAAGATTCACGCTCTCAGCATGTGCACGCATAACGGAAATATGTATAGATGTTACAGTAACCTTGACATCCATGTCACACTGGTAACAAGGAGAATGTATATTAACTTTTGCTAGATTATTTTCAGAGTCAACAATATATATATATATATATATATATATATATATATATATTTACAGAGTTGTAATTATAAGTATTTATAATATGTCATATTTAAAAATAGTAGCATAATTGAGATCAACGTGTGTGTGTATATGTGTATATATATATATTACTGTACATATATATATATATATATATATATATATATATATATATATATACACATTTAGAAGATAATTACTATACATATGAATATAACATCAGTACATAAATATTTATCTTTGAATTCTTGCTACAGCATGGAGTACAATGCACTTTAGTAATTAGGGATTCTCGTTCATCGTCAAGAGATGACTTCTTGATGAAATACTAATATCTAGTGACATATCATTGTTTATGTTATGTACTACATTATGTATCATCTATTCTAACTAATATTTGTATACTTCATATCTTTTCATGAGCATCTTTACTTTTGATAGCATCCATGGTCATCTGATGGTTACCATTTATCAAATCATGCAAACTCTGCAATTCTAGCTACACCTGTAATTCAAATTAAAAGTTTCAGTAGTGATCCAATAATTTATTGATGATTAAAATAGATTTACATAATTCTCCAATGCATCAACTTTCTGGTTGAGAATATTCATATCATCAGGCAACATTGTTCTCTTAACTTCTGCTTTAGACATAGGTGGAGCAGTATTTGGTGATAGAATCTGATCTCCTACTTTCTTTCTACTTAACGTGTTTGTTTTATTAATATAACGCGTTGGTGTCCTAGAGTCTGCCACATTTGAAATAATCTTTGGAGGACTCTTGATGGAGATTGACGCACTTGATGAAATTCGCTTTTGCTTTTCTTATGGGTGATTCCGAGACAACTAGTTTTGCTTTTCCTTTATGAACAATTGAAATTTGGGAAAACTCTTGAAAGTCATCGTTAGAATTGACAACGTAATTGATGAAAGATTCCTTGACTGTAACATCATTAATTTTTGGAGGAAGTTGAAAAGTTGCAATTTCACTTGCGGATGCCTTAATGTTTTGAAAAATAATTTAAAAAACATGATTAAATAATTAATTTTGTATTCGTATATATTAATAACTAAAAAATATTAAACAACTTGTTTGATATGGTATGCGCTCATATGAATATCAAACAACAAGTCAAATATACTCTTTTTGCCGTAAAAGCATGACTTATAAATAGTCCAACTAGTGAATAACTGAAATAAAATTATACAGGTACATGGACTAATGGGCATATTTAATCGACACAAACATGATAGGATACAACAAGAGAATGTTATATTGTTATATTGTTTACTTATCCATTTCTATAAATTACAACAATAATGGATAAGTTCTTGGGAGGTCTCTTTCCGATAGTCCCAGGAGAATAATTGACTCATTTGAAAGACTTTCTTATAAGTAGGTATTTAAAGTAATAAAAAGATTAATAATCAGCTGTGCTACAGATTACGACAGAGTTAGGTTTACAATTTATTTTTATCAGTACAACTGACATAATAACTGGACTGAAACAAAGTATAAATATTTGTATATATCACTAAGTACAAAACTTAAACAATAAATATTATATTTAAAGCTACTAGGAAGTGACATTTACCTTCTTGCACATAAATATGTTCCGCAAATGCCATTTGTATCGTGGACGGTCTTTTATAGTATGCCAATTAAGCAACCTAGAAATTCGATCACAAATTCTTTTAGCAAGTCGCTTATAAATATTTGAACAACATTCAATCCATACTTGCATAATGTATGGCCTGCCATGGAGTTGGTAGTACTGTCCATTGGAGGTTAACTTTCTAAAAATGGCTTTGGCAAATTCTTCAAATGCTTCTTTATCCCAATAGTAATTCATGTACCGTCATTGATCGACCACACCAAAATAAAGTCTAGGTACTCGAATCGTGAGCATCTCATCAGACATAATAAATTGATAAATGAAATAAAAAATGACAATCTTTAAAGCACCATCATCGTTCTGACCCCATACTTTGTCCTCAAAATCCTGAAATAATATTGCTTTGTAAGGTTCTTCTTCACCATCAAATATTTTTTAAATAATCTATTTAGTACACTTGTGTCAAATACAATGTCGGTCTTAAGAACAACACAGTTTAGACCAAATACAATTGCAAACTCCCTTAATGTAAATCTTAACATGTATTCATTAAATCGCATTATTAGAGCATCAGTTGAACTGATTTCCAACTCAAAGGACATAGTGTACCAAAATATTTGCGAATAAACCCATGAATCTGACATGGGTGTGTACTGAGCAAAGCATGTATGCATAAATATTCTAAGTTGTAGTCCTGATAGCTTGTCACGACTCGAGACTACCCCTAGTCGTAACACGGTACTTAGAACCACAAGTGATCCCAAGCTAACCCATGTACTGGCATGATACTTGAGAAACTAATTTATAATGTAAATAAAAGCTAAATTTGCTGAGCGAAAACATACTCATGAGATAATCTAAATAAATATAATACTAATAAAGTTTACAACCTGATAAATTTGAAGAAAGAACGTGAATTAAATTTCATGACTCCGACTGACTATATATGAAGCCTCTACTATACTGACTATTGCCTCCAACTACCACTAATCAATACATTTGAATAATTAAAATACAACACATAAACTACAATGGATTGAAGTCCCCAAAATAAGAGAACTCATCACACGTTGACTGAATGCTGAGAACTGTCTGACCTGGAGTGTTGTAATGCCCCAAATCTGGTACCCGAAATACTACACGATAATTATGACCCCGAAGGATCTCAAGCTAACCCATGACTGATATCTATACCTGTATACTACATAATATACCAAAAAATGTGGAAACATGAACTGAATGGCCATAAGGCTCAAAACTAAATGAACATCTGATAAACAATATCTGAAAATGGTATAACAATACCAAAGCAAATCTAAAATAACTGTTTAACATGCCATAGTTTGAAAGCCTCTAAACTGTCTGAATAAGGAGTTGATGGGACATGTCCACAACTAACTCCGACTACTGAAATAAACTGAAAACTAAATTAGTAATGAAATCATCATGTCCACGAAAGATAAGGACTCACTGCTAACTCTGATTACTGAACTGGGATGCTATTGGTTCTCTGGAGCTCATGCTTCTAAACCTATGGCATAAGACACCATAGCGTAAATCCGTCAGTACTTTGAATGTACTGGTATGCAAGTGAGGTAGGCTGAATACAATAGGTTTATATGCATGAACAATACTAACTAACAGACTAACATGAATGTGAGAATACACACATGTATACGTAACTGTAAATGAGATCGTGCTAGGACAGAATACTGAGTTCTGACTACTAAGTCTACTAATTTTGATATCTGAGTCACTGATGAGTAAGAAAGATTGATATTGTATTACTGAATACTGAGGGGCTAATACTATGTTACTGATAAATGAATAACTATTTCTGTAAGTTCTGATTATGAAGAACTGGTCTGGTTAATTGTATCTGACAGTCCTAAAGCTGAATAATAATAACATAAATTCGGATAACTGATATAACTGATAACATGAGTTCTAAGAACTGATATAATTGATAACATGAGTGACTATATCTGACAGTGCTGAATCTGATGGAACTATCTGAGTTTCGTTCTATATCTGAGTTGACTGTATTTGATAGTCCTAGATTTCTGTAAAGCTGAACTGAGTTCTATTACTGAGACTGAATCTGTAATTGAGACTGTAGGAAGTAGTTATCTAACTAACATGCCCCTAATATGCCAATATAGCTGAGTTGGGGTCCAATCTGTAACCTCAATTGGAAGGGTGTCAATACCGCGCCATTGGTAAGAAAAAGTTGTGGGCGACCCTCATCTGATAGTGTCCTCAAAATAGAATGGTGGGGCCCTTATCTAACAACGCTTATCCACCTCATCAACCCTCATCGAATAGTGTTGATGTTTCAACCTATGTTGGCTATATAGTTCTAGAATGTAAGGATGACTTTTAAGAATCACACCCTCATCTGATAGTGTGTGTTCCCATCCTTGGGTTCACTCGGTGCTAATTCCTACTCCCATCTGAATAGACTCTGAACATGATTTACTAAACTAATACTAATGGTATTGTTTAGCTGATCTAAACTAAACTGAATTTACTGAGTTTCGTTGACTGACGGAATGTACTGAGTTCTTAGGACTGACTGATAATACTGAAGTTACTGAGATTGACTGGGAACACTGAGGTTATTGAGATTACTCAGTACTGAGATTTTTGAGATTTTTGGGTTTTCCAGAGTCACATGACTGACTGAGTTCTATTGATCATATCTTGACTGAGAGTATCGTGAAAACATGACATGACTCTAGGCACACAACTAAATTATCGGGTATAAGTACCCCCAGGACTCGATGGAAAGAAACTGACATAGCATGACTTACGTGAACACATGACCGACAACACAATTCATAATTCATATATTGAAGCACTTCATCAAACATGTGATATGCATAAACTTGTACAAACATGGGGATTTCATAATATCATGCTAGTTGAGAACTTTTCCTTTATATCGGCATTTAATCAAACACATGATAGGCATAATATATGTAGGAACATTATTCAACAATTACACACCATGATTCAACATCTAATTTCATCATCCTAGGGTTTAATCATAGGTTCAAATGAATATACATCTATACAAATCAATTCCACATAACATTAAACACCCAACATGGATTTGAATTCAATTGATCATTCTCAAAATAAACAAAATAAACCCAACATGAAGTTCAAAAAGAAAATCTAAAATCTTTACTTTAGAAAAGAGATTCTTGGGCTTCATGGACGAAAGGAGTCCATGAATGAACACTATACATACCTTAGTTCATGATTTCGTGAAGATTGACGGAGAGATTCTTGAATTTGAGTCTTGGATTTGAATTCCCAATTGGAAACCTTAGCTTGTTCTTGCGAGAAAATTGAGAGAAACCCTATATTTTGGATAAAATATGGCTGAATCACATGTTATAGGGTTTATAAAGGGTTGAGAAATTGACCCTTTTAACCTTTGGATGCGTATTTTATTTTTGAGAAAATTTTCTGATTTGGCAGGATGGTGCAACGCGGCGCTATCGTGTCGTGTCACTGGAAATTGCCAAATGGGAACTGGGCTGACGGCGCAATGCGGTAAAATTGTGTTGCAATACTGGATGGGACCTGAAATTTCACCGCGACGCGGTGGTATCGCATTGAGATACTGGAAAAAGGACGATTCTAAATTTAAACCCTGGCGCGATGCGCTATAATCGCAAAGGCTCACTGGATTTTGACGATAGCCATTTTGACCTACTCTGTGACACACTGATGGCTCAGGTGATACATTATCTCACTAAAAAGGCTCTAACTCTTCGCCCAGGTGTCGGATTTGGGCGAATTTGGTATCGATGGAAAACTTATTGAATCTTGAAAATACCACATGTATAAAAGTGGATTTATCTTTGAAACAAGTCCTTAATGTTTCTGGGATGAATTTAAGCTAGGTAGAAGTACGGGGTATTACAAGTGTGGACTACATCTGGTAACTACATTATGAAAGAATGTAGCCACGAATGCATATATGTGGTCAGTACATTGGAATGTACTGAGTATACAGAGACAAGCACTAATCATGAAAATATTTAAAATATGCTTTAAAACTGAGGTTATAACTTATTTGTTGAAACATACATTTAAAACATGACTATACAAGAAAAACTGTAAGTCATTGTGAGATTTATCAGTCATGAACTGAAAACAATCTTGTAAGTTGGAATATAGTAAAACATAAATACTGTATGTAAATCTCATGTAAAGCTGAATAGACTGTAAATCCATACTGACGATCATGTATGGATACAAAGCATGAAAACATGAACCTGTAAAACTGCAACACCCCGAGTCTGTGCCTCGAATGCTACACAGTGCTTACGACCTAGAAGAGCCACAAGCTAACCCATGAGTGATATCTGCTAAGAGCACTGATTAATAATACTAAAAATAATATGGAAAAATAGGTTGAATTGCCATAAGGTTCAAAATATGAATACTGATAAAGAATATCAACTATAATAATAATCTGCAAAACTAAATACTGTCTGATAGTCTAGTCTGAAAAGCCTTTAACCAAACTATCTGAAAGCAGAGTTAATGGGACAAGCACCCAACTAACTCCAACTACTAAAATATAGAAATAAAACATATCCTCGATAGATGAGGACTCACTACTAAATCTAAAACTGCTGGCTGAATCTAAATCTGTCTATGCACGGTCAGGAACTTAAGCATCCGAATCTATGATATGAGACATCATAGCATAATAAAAGAGTATGTGTCAGTACATGAAATGTACTGGTATGCTAGATGAGGTAAGGCTGAATGCAAGGGTTCATGAGCATGAACAGTAATTGACTGATTGATATAGAATAACTGATTATGAGTACACATAAATCTGAAACTACTGTAAATGTTGAGTATGCAATACTATGCATATGCATGTATATTGTATCTAAGCATTTACTGAAGCTGAATACTGTGTTCTGATAACTTAATAACTAATATCTGATATTACTAATAACTGAGTTACTGATATTGATTGATTATGCCTGACAGTCATGATTCTGTAGAACTAAATTGAGTTCTATATTGAGATAAAAACTGAAACTATGGGAAGTAATCATCTAACCAACATGCCTCTTTTTTGAATAGATTTGGGGTCCAACCTGTAATCTCAATTGAAAGAGTGTCAGTACCGTGCCACGGGTAAAGACAATTAAAGAGTTACCCTCATCTGGCAGGTACTCTAATAAGAATGGTGGTACCCTCAACTGGCAGGTTAAAACACCTCATTAACCCTCAACTGGCAGGTTGATTTCTCAACCTACGCAGGCTACATAGTTCTAGAACGTAAGGACTACTTCTAAGGATCATACCCTCTACTAGCAGGTGATCCCCCATCCTTGGGTTCACTCGGTGTTGAATCCTACTTCTAACTGAATGGATCTCATTACTATCCTGAGCTGATCTAGACTGATACTGAGTTTTAATGAGTTCTGTAACTGCCTGAGTACTTGCTATTTTGGGACATGACTGAGATTATTCTGTAACTACTATATCTTTAGGTAAACAGCTAGATTGTCAGGTATTAGATACCCCCAAGACTCAATAGCATTAAAAGTAAAGCATAGCATGATCTTGAAACAATGCCCACTTGTTCATAATTCATTCATGGAGACATTTTATCAAACACTTGTAGGGCATAAACTTGTACATATGCTAGCATGCCATGATTTCACCATTTAATTCAAATAGACATTCCATAAAACACATGGGGAGCACAACTTAATGCATATAATCATGGACAGCATATAAAAATCGTAATCGTAACACTCAAACTTGCTAATTCAACGATTATAACATGGGAATTGCACAATTCAATATACATGCTACTTTAATTTCATAGAATCTACCATTAATCATGAATTTAATCTCAATTAGTGTCACGAACATGAATACCATCCAATTTCAAGCAAGTAAATCATGAATCAATAATCTTGTAGTTTTAAAAATAGAATCTTGGACTCTATGGGTGTAAGAAAACTATAGATAAACACCCAATATACCTAGGAAAAAGAGTTCTTCGAGAAATTCTTGAGCTTTGTTCTTGTTTTCTTGAAAACTAGGGTTTGCTAATTGAGAGGGCAAGCTTTTAATCATGAGAAAAGTGAGTAAATAATGATATAATAGGTTATTTAGGGGTTTAATTTCATGTTAAAGGCTGATTTAGGTCATGAAAAAAATACCCAATTACCCCTGAAAAAGATTTTAAAATTGTCACTGAAAACTCCCGATTTGGGCCCTTGGCACGACGAGGTGCTATCGCGCTGTGTCACTGAAAATTGACGATTGCAAACTGGGTCATTAACACAATGCGGTGGAATTACGGTACCCCTTTGTATTCAAATTTCACCCTTGGCGTGATGCGCCATGATCGTGGAGTCACACTGGAAAGTGACAATTGGGAAATTGGCTGGTAGCGGGATGCGGTGGGATAGCGATAACTCACTGATTTTAACAATTTCCATTTGCACCCTCTCCGCGATGTGGTAAAGTACCAGCTGGTACACTGTTTTACTAAAAATAGTATAACTCTTCATCCGGGTATCAAATTTTGGTGAATTTTATATCGTTGGAATGTTGACTGAATTTCCTACTCAATGGTAAGCTCTAAACTGAAAAATACTGAGTCTTTCAAAAATTTATATATGAATACTCATGTACTAAGAGTTAAATTAAGCTAGGGAAATATGGAGTATTACAATATCTCCCCCTTGGGAACATTCATCCTCAAATGAGACTGATTAAGCTGAGAAACCCTGATAGACTGGGTCTACACACTGAACATGCATATCTAATGCATGAAATACATGACTAAAACTACTAATAAGCAGAAATTTCATACTAAACATGCATATATGATGCATGAATACATGGATGAACTGATTCGTGAATGCATGATTGAATATGCAATGATAAAGAATACCAGGTTTATAACTGTAACTGAACATAGAATTGAGCAAAGCTAAGAAAGACTGTTACCTTAAGTTGAATTTGAATTTGTGGAGAAGAGGTGAGGATACTTGGTCCGCATATCTGCTTCTGCTTCCCAAGTAGATCCCTCAACGGACTGATTCCGCCAAAGATCTTTAAACAAGGGAACTTTTTTGTTCCTCAGTCTGCGAATCTGATGATCGAGGATCTGGACTGGAACCTCCTCGAAAGAGAGATCATTCTAAATATCTATGCCCTCTAAGAGAACTATGACTTCTAGGTCACCGATGGATTTCCTTAGAAAGGAGATATGGAAAACTGGGTGTACTAAAGCTAGATCTGAAGGCAACTCAAGCTCGTAAGCTACCTTTATGAATCAGCTAAGGATTCCTTAAGGACCGACATATCGGAGACTGAGTTTTCCCATCTTGCCGAACCTCTTCACCTCTTTCATAAGAGAGATTTTCAAGAACACAAAATCACCGATCTCAAACTCGAGACTTTTCACCTCACGTCTGCATACGATTTATGTCGGCTCTGGGCTGCCCTAAGCCTTTCTATGATCAACTGAACCTTCTCTAAGGTATCAAATAATAAGTCCAGCCCTACAACTGCAGCTTCACCTACCTCGAACCAACCAGTTGGAGATCTACATATCCTACTATAGAGATCCTCAAATAAAGCCATCTAAATATTGGAATGGTAGTTATTATTATATGCGAATTCAATCAAAGGCAAATGATCATCCCAACTGCCTTTAAAATCAATCACGCATGCTCTTACCATATTTTCTAGAATATGAATGGTCCTTTCTGCTTGAACATCTGTCTGAGGGTGAAAGGCTGTTATGAGGTGAATTTGGGTACCAAGAACCTTTTGGAATGATTTCCAGAAGTAAGAGGTAAACTGGGTATCTCTATTTGAGATAGTATACACTGGGACTCCATGTAACCTGACCAACTCTATGATATAGAGTTTAGCATAGTCCTTGGCTAAATAGGAATCATGAACTGGAAGGAAATGAGCAAATTTGGTCATCCTGTCTATGATAACTTAAATCTAATCATGTTGATGACGAGTACAAGGTAAACCTGTCACAAAGTCCATGTTCACTTTTTCCCATTTCCATGTAGGAATACTGAACTCCTGTATGGACCCATTATACTTCTGGTACTAAATCTTAACCTGCTGATGATAGGCGTATTTACACGCCTAAAGCACCTTAATTTACCCATATTTTAGCTAAGTTTTGAGGACAAAATATATAATTCCTGCACTTTTAGTCCTTTTTCCTGTAAGTGAGCTAACCAACGTGATTAGCAAGTTTTCAGGTATAAATGATGAAGATTTCAGCATTTTGTGGACTGTTGATCGCCAAAGGAAACTTCACGTAAGAAGGAAGGCAGCTTTTGGAAGCCTATGGACTAAAAGTGATGCATGGAGAACTTGTCTTGGGAAAAAACAACATTTCTAAAGACTTGGGGGATCAACAGTAACTTAGTAGGATTAGGACAAGTATGCAGTAACCCAGTAGGACTAGGACAAGGATAAAAACCCTATTTCAATAGGACTAGGATATGGATGTTATATAAACCCTATTTTGCTGAAACTTTTCAGCATTCTCTTCTTATTCCCCCTTCTAATAAATTCTTATTCACTCATTAATTAATTCAAGTCTTTTTCATTCAACGTTTGATCCTAATTCACGTTACACTTTCTGACAAAGAAAACACGACCCTTGTGACCAACGTAAGATCATGATGATGTTTATTGTGATCTCCGTTGCACTCATGAGTAGCTAAACTTCTCAGTTGGGGTTATGGAAGCCTTATGAGATACTATCTATTGCTATGAGTTTGTGAATTCTTGACACGTATGCTGCTTATATCATTACTCTCTTCATCTTAATTTAAATTCTTGTGGTTGCAAACATATAGAATACGCCAGTAGAGCATTAACTTGTTCGAAAGAAAAGTTACATGTCTGGAAAAGAGATAATGTCAAGGCAATAGGGCACCAACCCCTGTTAAAAAGTTAGTGTCGTAACTGGATTAACCTCTTGGAGAATTTGTACCATTAGATACACTTTAAGCTTGAAAGAGTTAAAGTGAAATAGTCCTTGATGGTCGAAAGACGCCTGGATTTACTCTAGAATACGATTCTCTATAAGCGCATGCATGTCTGAATTCCGCATAACTCATAGTCAATAGATACGTAGAACTCATAAGGTGGACATAACCCTAACTTACAATTCTCATTGATTAAAATCTTACTAAACATTCCTTTTTTACTTTGCTATTTTGATACTTTTACTTCACGCATAAAATCCCCCCTTTTTCGTAGAATTTTCGACCAATAGTCTAATAATAGTTGCAATACTTAGTGACCAAGTATTCCCTGTGGGATTCGACACCCAACCCAGTTGGGTTCTATATTTGACAACGACCGCTTACACTCTTACGAGAGCTGCAGTTTGAGCGTTATCAAATTAAGTGTGGGGTGGCGCCACTATTGTCTGTTTGTCGATTGAATCTTCTGAGATAAAGCTAACATGACTCTATTAGGATCTCAGGTAGAATGGCCTCAAAAGGACAACAAGGAAAACAAAAAGCGCCCATCTCACAGAAAGGTAAGAAAAGAGGAAGAAAAGAGCAAGTTGAATCCTCCTCGCTACAAATACCTCGACTCACTTTCGGCATCAAGTGGGGTACAATTTAAGGCAACTCTGAGGATGACGACTCTGATGATGATTCCGATGCAGGGGGTATGACCCCAGACATAGAGGATGAGTCCGACTAACCAGGTTCTTCTTATTTATTTTCCACTGAGGGCAGTGTGTCCTGTCTAAGTGTGGGGTGCTGGTATTTGTATGCTATACTTCCTTATCTACATTTGCATTCATTTATGTTTGTTTGTTTTGATTTTTTTAGTAGTAAATTTTTTTTACTTTGCATGAAATTGTTCTAATAGGCAGCATGGTATGATAACAAGAGTCTGTGATAAAATCATTACTATTGAGACGTTTAGGCTCTAATTGTGACTCACTATGTGATAATTGTGTGGTTCAATTCCTTCATCTGTTGGGTCAAGAGTCTATACTACTCCCAATAAAGTCGACCATGTGCCTTGTGTGTGTGAGATGATAGTATATTCTATGTTTGTGGCTGATGCTAGAACTTGCGTGGTATGTATGTAAAGCAAAATAAAGAGTGTGAGTTTAGGAGATGATTTAGGCATTTCTTTGGCAACCTGTGATTGTTTACCTTCATTTTATCTACCCATGGACATCATCCTAGATAACCCCTTTTGAGCCTTCAGCCTATTTTCTTTGACAGCCTCATATGTAAGCCTAATCCATTTTTTTCAAGACCATAATTTGATCCAAATTCCTAAGTGCTTCAAAATTGTAAATTCATGTGACAACATAAGAGGAAATTGGGTAAGAGTAGTGCCTTAAAGTGAATTGGTACTTGAATTCGTTATGAAAAAGAATGGTTATCATAGAGGTGTGTTAAAAAAAAAAAGAAGAGAGAAAAATGAAAAGGAAAATAAAAAGTTAATTCTGTTCAAAATTGAATAACAAAAGAGGTGAGAAGGGGTGGTAGATTAAAAAA
The DNA here is from genome assembly GCA_030864225.1 of Capsicum baccatum var. pendulum. Lineage (NCBI taxonomy): Eukaryota > Viridiplantae > Streptophyta > Magnoliopsida > Solanales > Solanaceae > Capsicum > Capsicum baccatum. The sequence goes on from CM061551.1 coordinate 104,391,647, forward strand.
AAGTAGAAAGGTTGTGTTAATGGCATAATGTGATGTATTAAAGCGCTTACGAACATAGTCACTATTTCTGGCCAAAATAGTCCTACCCGTCCCTTAGCCTACATTACAACCTATAAAAGACCTATTTGATCCTAAGCTTAGCATTCTGATATTAGTGGAGCATTACACTAAGGGCAAACCTATGGTCATCAGTTGCAACATATGAATTCTTTGTGAGAGTGAGAGCAAGGAAAATCTTATACCCATGTTTCAAAAAAAATGCAATACTTGTGAGTGATTATGGGTAACATCTTATGTGAGACACACATGGTTGATGAGTTTTGGGTAGCTATGTATGATTCTTTGTGCCTTAACTTTTGAATACAAATTAACCACCATCACGAGTCTATATTAGAGGTTGAATTGTCTCTAGTAGTGATTAGAAAACTACTCTTTGTCAATAATTGCTATGCCTGTCTTGATGAATATTTTGTGTGTTACTGTGAAACCCTAAGTAGATGTTTATATGGACATGATATTTTGTTCGAGGATGAACAAAGCTTTAAGTGTGGGGTGTTGATGATAGGAATATTTACACACCTAAATCACCTTAATTTACCCATATTTTTGCTAAGTTTTGAGGACAAAATATATAATTCCTGCACTTTTAGTCCTTTTTCCTGTAAGTGAGCTAACCAACGTGATTAGCAAGTTTTCAGGTATAAATTATGAAGATTTCAGTATTTTGTGGACTGTTGAACGCCAAAGGAAACTTCACGTAAGAAGGAAGGCAGCTTTTGGAAGCCTATGGACTAAAAGTGATGCATGAAGAACTTGTCCCGGGCAAAAACAGCATTTCTAAAGACTTAGGGGATCAGCAGTAACTTAGTAGGATTAGGACAAGTATGCAGTAACCCAGTAGGACTAGGACAAGGATAAAAACCCTATTTCAATAGGACTAGGATATGGATGTTATATAAACCCTATTTTGCTGAAACTTGTCAGCATTCTCTTCTTATTCCCCCTTCTATTCCTTCCCATTCTAATAAATTCTTATTCACTCATTAATTAATTCAAGTCTTTTTCATTCAACGTTTGATCCTAATTCACGTTACACTTTCTGACAAAGAAAGCACGGCCCTTGTGACCAACGTGAGATCATGATGATGTTTATCGTGATCTCCGTTGCACTCATGAGTAGCTAAACTTCTCTGTTGGGGTTATGGAAGCCTTATGAGATACTATCTATTGCTATGAGTTTGTGAATTCTTGACACGTATGTTTCTTATATCATTACTCTCTTTATCTTAATTTAAATTCTTGTGGTTGCAAACATATAGAATACGCCAGTAGAGTATTAACTTGTTCGAAAGAAAAGTTACATGTCTGGAAAAGAGATAATGTCAAGGTAATAGGGCACCAACCCCTGTTAAAAAGTTAGTGCCGTAACTGGATTAACCTCTTGGAGAATTTGTACCATTAGATACGCTTTAAGCTTGAAAGAGTTAAAGTGAAATAGTCCTTGATGGTCGAAAGACGCCTGGATTTACCATAGAATATGATTCTCTATAAGCGCATGCATGTCTGAATTCCGCATAACTCATAGTCAATAGATACGTATAACTCATAAGGTGGACATAACCCTAACTCTCAATTCTCATTGATCAAAACCAACCAAGCAATCCGCTTTACTCTTCTATTTTCCGTTCTTACGTTACTATTTTGATACTCTTAAATTCACGCTACAATCCCCCTTTTTTTTACGAAACTTTCACCAAAAGTCTAATAATCTTCGCTTACTTAGTGACCAAGTATTCCCTGTGGGATTCGACACCCAACCCAGTTGTGTTCTATATTTGACAACGATCGCTTACACTCTTACGAGAGTTGTAGTTTGAGTGTTATCACCTCCTGACACGTAGAGCACTTAGCTATAAACTTTGTAATATCCATCTTCATCCCACTCTACCAATAGATATCCCGTAAATTGCAGTACATCTTAGTGGCCCCCGGATAAATAGAGTAAAGTGCACCATCCACTTCTGCAAGAATTTGTGCCTTAAGTCATCTACACCTGGCACGCATAGCTGACTCTGGAAACATAACACATCATCTCCCCCTTAGGAGAAAACCTCTACTTTCTGATCTCTGACTGACTCTTTCAACTTGATTAGACTAGGATCTCTGTTCTGCTTTTCCTTTACTTCAGAAACTAGAGATGATTCTGAACTATTCTGCACCCACACACTGCCCTCTGCTGAATCAACTAAGTGGACACCTAGTCGGGTAAGTGTAGACACGTGATTTTTGATCCTCCCTAAATTTTAACTTGTTTATCGATATTAAATATTTATATTTATATTTAATCATATATTATTTTGACTATTATTTTATGTTTAAAATAATTAAATGAAGTTAATTTTAGGATATTATTTTATTTTATTTTATTTTATTTTTTATTTTTAAATATATATATAATACAAAAAATAAAAAAAAATATATAGTTTTGTACCATCTTAATTATATATATATATATATATATATATATATATTTTGGACTGTTATTGTATTTTTTTTGAAATATAAAAATCAATTAATTATTATTATTATTATTTTATTTTTTTTACTATCATCTATTTATTTATTTATATATTATTTTTCGTTATTAAAATAAAAATTAAAAAAAAAAAGGGGGGGGGGGGGGGGGGGGGAATCTTAAAACCTACCCTAAGCCCCCACATTCCCCATTTTTCCTCAACCTCCCCACGTTCCCATACCATACACACACGTCCACTTCAACTTCCCACAACAACACAACACTACACATGCACAATATATATTACAAGAACATTACAGGGGAAGCAGAGGAGGGAACTGAAAAAAAAAACACACACACACGGAACACTATTTTTGGAGAAGAAAAGGAAATACTTAGAAACTTTGAAAAGAAGAAATCAAAAGAAAATTAAGGGTCAAACTGAAAGGGAAAAGAGAAAAGAAGAGTTAGAGTTTGAGTTTTGGGGTCTCGTTCGAGTTTTCAGTGACGTCGTTTGTGCTTCTTTTTAATTAGTTCATCATACAGGTTCTATTCGACTTTATTATTTATCCCGTAAACTTTATTATGTACTAGCATGAATGAAAATATTCATTGAATATATATATATATATATATATATATATATTTGTACTGTGATGTGGATATAAAATACTGTGTGTAACTATATCTAATTAAAATTTGAAACGAAAAAATAGAGAAAAGAAAAATCTTTACATTCATACTATATTCATCACATAGTTAATTTCACAGATACCTTACATTTTTTTTTTATGTATCCGTAAATATACATAATACATGTACACGATTCTCACTACGTGCACAAACATAGAAAAACCAATCGATAAAATTAAAATATATATAGAAAATCAGTAAAAAAAAAAAAAAATGACAAAGGACAACGAGAGTGAGAGAAGAGGGATCGAAAGTTGAACGAAGAAGGAAGAGTTCATAGTTTTGAATTTTCCGGGGAGAAACTCGCCGGAAACTGAACGAGAACCAACCAAAACACCATCACCACCGGGACATCATTACTGGCAAAGCTATGGCCGATGGTATACAGTCGTCGTCGCCGCCATCTCTCTTTCCCTTTCGTCGTTGGCACTTCTCTGGCCAATCCATCGCGGATCCGGCGAGATTCTCAGATCTGCCTCCCTCTCTCTCCTTTCCAGCCGCCGACGATCTCCCTTTCCCTTCCCCGTGCCACTCCGATCTCCTTTCTCCCCTTCCCTGCTCTATTCTGACGCCATATTCGCCTGTGGAACGACAGTTTCGTCGAGCCGATATCCCCTTTCCTTTCCCACCATCGATAACACCGTTAATGGCGAAGCCATGGATGGTGGTATACAGTCACCAGCCAACGCTATTCCTTTTCATGACGTCCGGTAAAAAATGGTTTTACTACTAATATTTTTATAGTTTTGTTTGTTTAAATTCACATCCCTGTATACATACAAATATATATAATAGTAGTAATTATTAAATAAAAATATAATAATGATTCATGTAATTGCTCAGTACGTCATTTTATCATTCTTATTTAATTATTTTGTTTGTTTGTTGTTACGTATATCCATATACATTTTAAACAATTATTTCGTTTATTATAAAAAATAATGATAAATTAATAGAATAGGATTTGATTGGCTAATAATAAAATAGATAAGATTAATTTATTATTAGTTTGTAAATGACAAATCAATTTGTTTTTTTTTATTTATTTTTATCACATTTTATGAATCATAACAATTATTTATTAAATCATTTAGTTGTCTTAATATTATTCATGAATATTATTAAATTTTAAATATTTGAGAATCATTTAGTTATTTTAATATTATTCATGAATATTAATAGATAAATTGAGACAAGTTTATAAAAACAAATCAATGTTTTAATGTTAGGTAAATTTTTGGTATATTTATAATATTTATCTCGATTAAGAATGCGGTGTACGCATCTTTCTGAGACCTTTAAAAATAATTCGAGGATGCAATACATCTTAAAATTAATTTTCACCAGTTTAATATAAGTGTCTTAAATAATCTTAGTATAATAAAAATGAGCAAATTTAGGCCTTAACACAATTTATTAAAATAATTTAAGTTAAGATAAGTCAATAAAAGCGACCGTGTTAGAACCACGGGATTCGAGGGGTGCCTCACACCTTCCCCTCGATCAACAGAATTCCTTACCCATTTTCTGTTTTCGCAGACCAAATAAGAGTCATTTCCTTTTGATTAGGGATTCAAGAAAAAAGGTGACTTGGAACACCAAAATTCAATTCCAAGTGGCGACTCTGTGAATTATTTAATCCCTATTCAATATCGTCACTTTAATTGGAAAAACCCTTCGACTCGGCTCTCGAGCGAAAAAAGGGGTGTGACATCTCTGGCGACTCTGCTGGGGATTAACTAGAATTCGAGCTTTAGATATTGACTTTTACTTGCTTTAATTATGTTAATATTGTGTTTGTTTGTTGGCCTTATGTTCTACTTGTTGCTCATTTACTGCTTTGATATTATTTGAACTGTATTATATATTGTCTTCTCTCGCGTACCCCCTCTGAGTCTCTGAAATAGGATAGAGGGAATGCAGCATATGCATCCCACCTTCTTTTTGAGATAACCGAAGTGTCAAGGCACCTGGTGAAGGATATAGTCACACATGTTAGGCGGGGTTCAGATCGACAACGAAGGCGGTGTTCCCTGCTACCGACCAAGTTGTCCCTCCCCGGATCGAGTGTCCGCTCGGGTAAGCCAGTCTAGACACCTATCCCTATTAGGCATAAACTTAGAAGAACTGAAAACTCAGAATCTGGTTATCCCTATTAGGTACCGCTTTATTTGCATCATATGCATTTGAATTAGCGGGACTCGGCACAGGGGTCGGGTCTGTCTAGGACAGGTGACCTAATTTATAAAGACCAACATGTGCATCCTACGTGCTCTTTGATATTTGTTTGGAAGGCTATTTATGTGTTGACCGGCTTTAGGCAATTTTAAAATACGAGAGATTAATTTATTCTCAAATTTAGTTGATCATTTTTGAAAGGAAAAATTTATTTTTAAAATAAAGAAATTCTTTAGATATATGGCAACACAAATTTTACAATCTTTATGAACTACGAGGGTCTGATTCTCACATCTTAGTGAGATACGTAGGAAGTCCTTCTCAGGATACGACCTTATCTTTTTTTAAAAAAAAATTGTTCATAGATTTATTGGAAAATATTTTGAAAATATGATTATTTTCCTAATTATTTTTCTAATTTTCAAGTCCAATTTTTATATATTTTAACAGCCCTGAATCTTTAGGGATCATGAGGCTAAGAAAATAAATAAATAATAATAATAACAATAAAATAAAAATATATTTCAACAGTCCAGAATCTTTAGGGATCGTGAGGCTAAGTTTTTACAAATATATATATATATATATATATATATATATATATATATATATATATATATATATATATATCAATTTTAACAAGTCCTGAATCTTTAGGGTCGTGAGACTGAAAATTTTATATAATTTCATACATAAAACGGTCATTCTATTTTTCTTTATTTCTGAGTCCTTTTATTTTATTTTTGTACTTAGGGAATATTGTCTTCAAACGTATAGATAAAATAGTCTAGAAGTCTGTTATAGCAAAGTTTTTTTTGATAGAGTCAATTTAAATTAAAAAAAAAAAACAATTTTGTTAAATTCCACCCGAACTACGTAAGATCTGATTCATGTCCTGACATGATACGTAGGCAACCCTCCAAAGGGTTCGATCATAATTTTTGAAAATATGCCTAGAAAAGCCGGGATGAAACACAAAGCTTCCATGATAGGTTGGGAAACGCATATAGAAACATGACATATAACGTGGCATTATAATGTGTTAAATATATAACACTCACCCGTTTGCTACTTGATCACAGAAAAGATAAAATAGTTGGTGGTTGGTTTGTGGTTTAAACTGGCATCGCATCCGTATAACACCAGATACAAGGGTAAAAGAAGAATGACTCGCAGAGAAGATATTGGGTCTGATAGTGAAGAAGAGCAGAATCAGTTGATTTCGCAGGAATTAACATCAATGGAAGAAATAAAGTCATTAAAACAACAGATGGCGGAGATGTACAAAGCTTGGTTGAATGGACAAGCTCCTCCTTCTTCAATCCCTGGACTTTCAACTTCAAATGATCCAAATTCTGACCCAGCTCAAACTAGTGATCCATTTTACCCACCAGGATTTGGCCCATTTGCTAATATGCCTGGAGTTGCTGGTACTTCTACCATGCATCCACCAAATCCATCTGTCGCAAATAACCCACTTTTTGCTTCTGTAGCGCCAGCTACTGCGGGTATTCCACTGACAATACCAAAGAATATGGGAAAACCAAATCATGATATGTTATATCCTCCTGAAATGACTTTCAAGTCACAAAATCCATATTATCAAGTTCATCAACGTGATACTCCTATCGTGATTGAGAAGATTGCTAAGAATGAGGAACAGGAGGAGATGGCTAGAAAAGTTAGAAGTCTGGAACAAAGTATGAGAAATATGCAATGAGTAGGTGGACCCAAAAGTGTTTCATACAAGGATTTATGTATGTTTCCTGATGTCCATTTACCGATAGGGTTCAAAATGCCAAAATTTGACAAATATGAAGGACACGGCGATCCTGTAGCTCATTTGAAAAAGTTTTGCAATCAATTAAGGGGAGCAGGAGGAAAAGAAGAATTATTGATGGCGTACTTTGGAGAAAGCCTTACAGGGATAGCTTCTGAATGGTTCATTGACCAAGACATTTCCCGTTGGCACGTGTGGGACGACATGGCTCGAGATTTCGTTCAATAATTTCAGTATAACATTGAGATAGTGCCAAATCGCACTACGCTTGCCAACATGAGAAAAAAGATGACTGAAAGTTTTTGAGAATATGCCGTCAGATGGAGAGAGCAGGCTTCAAGAGTTAGACCATCGATAAAAGAATCCGAAATGATTGATATTTTTCTGCAAGCACAAGAACTTGATTATTTCCATCATTTGCTTTCTACTATCGGAAGCACATTTGCAGAAGTTATCAAAGTTGGAGAGATGGTAGAAAACGGAATCAAATCAGGAAAGATCATCAGCCAGGCCACTTTGAAAGCAACAACACAGGCAATTCAAAGTGGTACAGGAAGTTTTGGGGGAAAGAAAAGAAAAGAGGATGTAGCAACGGTCATGACTGGTCCACCACAAAATTGGAGAGGTGCGCGTCAACCATATGCACAGAATCCATTATATTTTGTTCCATCTCCCCAATATCCTATTTACAATACACAACCATATGCTCAAGGTCCTTCTTACCCGCAGTGGCGTGCACCAGCAATCCAAAATCGTCCAATGGCCCCGCAAGTTCAAAGAGGCCCTCCGAGGTCTAATTTTTGGCCTAGAGCAGAATTCAAAAGGGATAACATGGTAAAAGATAATTTCAATCCTATTGGAATATCTTACACCAGTTTATTTCATAGGCTGAGAAAATTGAATGTTCTAAACCCAATTGAGAGAAGGATCCTGAATCCTCCCCCGAAGAATTTGGACTATTCTAGAAGATGTGAATACTGTTCTGATGCCCCAGGGCACGACACAGAGAAATGTTGGCATCTGAAAAGAGCCATTCAAGAGTTGATTGATACCCAACAGATTATGCTAGAAAGTCCAGGCACTCCAAATGTCAATCAAAATCCGCTACCAGATCATAATGAAACAAACATGCTCGATGTGATACTTAGTGGTGAAGATGTTACGATTCCCTTTAAGCCGATCATTAAAATTAAAACTGATTCGAAAAAATCGGTAAATGCTGTAGATTTAACGAAAGAAAAGCTTGCAGAAGCAGAGGTGGTGATAGCAAAACCCGAATCATCGAATAATCCCTTGGCAATGGGGAAAGAGATTTCAGAAAATATTGGGTCAAGTCAAATAAAGCCGTAACTCATTATTCCTGGAAGATCCAATAAGCCTCTTTTAATCATAAAAGGATCTCCTGTAGCTCCTATTGTTATCAAACCAGTGTCACAGCTGCCTATGGTCGATACCAAGGTAGCCCCTTGGAATTATGATCGCGTTGTGGTGATGCACAAAGGGAAAGAAGTGACTGAAGAGGTAGATGAAGTAGGGGGATTAACTCGATCTGGAAGATGTTATGCTCCAGTAGAGTTAAGAAAGAATAAACAAGGTGGTGAAGAACGAATGACAGTCAAGAAGCCTGTCACTGATGAAGAAGCTGAAGAATTCTTAAAGAAAATGAAATTGCCAGAATATTCTGTTATAGAACAGTTGAAAAAGACACCAACACAGATTTCTTTGTTATCTTTATTGATACATTCAGAATAACACCGCAAGGCTGTAATGAAGATTCTTAATGAAGTATGTGTTCCTAGTGAGATTAGAGTAAATCAGCTGGAAAAAGTTGTTGGAAGGATCCTTGAAGCAAATAAAATTACTTTTTCAGACGATGAATTGCCTATAGAAGGTACGATGCATAACAAAGGTCTGTACATTTCTGTGAAATGCGAACATTCCATCATTACTCGAGTGTTAATTGATGGAGGATCAGGCGCTAACATTTGTCCTATGTCAACTTCACAAAAGTTGAATGTTAATGGGGAATGAATCCGATCTAACAATGTGTGCGTCAAAGGTTTTGAAGGATCAAAAACTGATGCCATTGGTGAAATAGAACTCATATTGACAATTGGGCCTGTGGATTTCGCTATGGATTTTCAAGTGCTGAACATTGATGCTTCATATAATATGTTATTGGGAAGGCCATGGATTCATAGGGCTAAAGCAGTCGCATTAACGTTGCATCAAGTGGTCAAATTCGAATGTGACAGGCAAGAGATAGTGGTTCATGGTGAAGGAGACTTATCAATGTATAAAGACTACTCTGTTTCTTCCATCGAAGCAAATACTGCCAATGTGTTAATTCATCAAGCTTCTGAGGTAGTGGCTATTGAGTATATCCTCGAGGGGAATCTCATCGCAAGACCACAATTGTCCTCTGCATCTATTATGGTAGTGAATGAAATGTTGAAGCATGGCTTCGAACCAGGAAAAGGTCTAGGGATGTTTTTGCAAGGCATAGTTCATCCCGTAAACCTCTATGAGAACTTTGGTACTTTTGGTCTGGGATATGAGCCTACTGCTGAAGATATAAAGAACGCTAAAAAGCGTAAGAAAGAGTCGTGGTCACTTGCCAAGCCTATACCGCCACTTTATGAGTCTTTCATCAAATCTAGTGTTGTTGGATCCTCCAAGTTACCTGCTGCAGAATCAATGAATGATGATGATACAGAGTTGATTGATCTTTTTCAAAATATGTTCATTGAAGCTGATATGGTTGAAATTGGGGAGGGTACCAGCAATACAGATGTGCAGTTTATCGGCTCTGATGTCCAGCTCAACAATTGGGAGGCCACTCCTCTCCCTATTATGAAGGAGTCTCGGTAGTTTGTTTGTTTTTTCTTACAATCTTAGTAGCTTGTTTTTCTTTCTGAATAATTTTAGGATCGTAATTCATACCTTTACTTTGGTATTTTAGGTTAAAACTCTTTCTAGCTTTGCGTTTAATAAAGTATAGTCTCCTTTTGTTTTATTTTGGGGTCTGATGTTTATTTATTTATTTTCTATCATACAGTTCTTTCTATGACGATTCTAATGATATGACATGCATGACGAATTGGCAACCAGATTTAAAAAACCAATCTAATTTTGAAATAATGAATAAGGAGGTTGAATACGATGAAGGAGAAGCATTTGAGGATATAAGCAAAGATTTCAAACAGTTTGAGAATAAGACAAATCCCAATTTGGAAGAAACTGAGGCGATCAATTTAGGAGATCTTGAAAATATTAGGGAGACTAAGATAAGTGTACATGTTCAACCACAACAAAAGAAAGCTATAATTGAAGCTTTGCATGAGTATAAGGACATCTTTGCGTGGTCTTATGATGATATGCCCGGTTTAAGTACTGATTTGGTAGTTCACAAGTTGCCAATTGATCCTGCTTTTCCTCCTGTCAAGCAAAAGTTAAGAAAATTCAAAACTGACATGAGTGTAAAAATTAAAGAGGAAATCACGAAGCTACTTGAGGCTAAAGTCATTCGAGTGGCCCAGTATCCTATTTGGTTGGCAAATATTGTCCCTATTCCAAAGAAAAATGGCAAAGTTCGGATGTGTGTTGATTATCGCGATTTAAACAAAGCAAGTCCGAAAGATAATTTTCCACTTCCTAATATTCATATTTTATTGGACAATTGTGCCAAACATGATCTTGCTTCTTTTATGGATTGCTATGCGGGGTATCACCAGATCATTATGGATCCAGAAGATGCGGAAAAGACATCATTTATTACTCCATGGGGAACATATTGTTATAGAGTTATGCCTTTTGGATTAAAGAATGCTGGGGCAACTTACATGAGGGCAATGACCACAATGTTTCATGACATGATGCACAAAGAAATTGAAGTTTATGTGGATGACGTGATCATTAAGTCAAGAGAGCAATCCGATCATATCAAAGATTTGAGAAAATTCTTTGAAAGGCTTCGGAGGTATGATCTCAAACTTAATCCAGCAAAATGTGTATTTAGAGTTCCGTCAGGAAAACTTTTGGGTTTTATAGTCAGTCGACGTGGCATTGAGTTAGATCCTTCAAAAATAAAAGCTATCCAAGATTTACCTCCACCGAAAAATAAAACGGAGGTGATGAGTTTACTTGGAAGGTTGAATTATATCAGTAGATTCATTGCTCAGTTTACGACAACTTGCGAGCCAATATTCAAGTTGTTGAAGAAGAATGTTAAAGTTGAATGGACTGAAGAATGTCAAGAGGCATTTGATAGAGTTAAGAGACACTTGTCGAATCCGCCTGTTTTGGTTCCTCCAGAGCCAGGCCGACCCTTGATATTGTACATGTCTCTTTTAGATAATTCTTTTGGCTGTGTATTGGGTAAACATGATGTCACAGGAAGAAAAGAACAAGTCATCTACTACCTCAGCAAAAAGTTTACCATTTATGAGGCTAAGTACACTCTGCTTGAGAAAACGTGCTGCGCCTTAACTTGGGTAGCTCAAAAGATGAAACATTACTTGTCATCTTATACTACTTACCTCATCTCTTGTATGGATCCTTTAAAGTACATTTTTCAGAAGCCTATGCCCACAGGCAGACTCGCGAAATGGCAGATGTTGCTCATGGAGTTTGATATTGTTTATGTGACACGAACTGTAATGAAAGCTCAAGCCTTGGCGGATCATTTGGCTGAAAATCCTATTGATGAAGAGTATGAGCCATTGAAGACTTATTTTCCAAATGAAGAGGTATTGTATGCTGATGAGTTTGTTTCAGAAGATTGTCATTCAGGTTGGAAGTTGTTCTTTGATGGAGCTGCTAATATAAAAGGAGTGGGGATAGGAGCGGTTCTTATTTCTGAATCAGGACAATACTATCCCATAACAGCCCAACTTCGATTCTACTGTACCAATAATATGGCAGAATACGAAGCTTGCATTCTGGGATTGAGATTAGCCATGGACATGGGGGTCCAAGAATTGTTGGTATTAGGAGATTCAGATTTATTAGCCACCAAATCCAAGGAGATTGGGAGACTCGTGATTCGAAACTCCTACCATATAGAAGTTGTTTGCAAGATCTTTGTCAACGATTTGTATTAGTAAAGTTCAAACACATTCACAGAGCTCATAATGAGATTGCTGATGCTTTGGCGACCTTATCTTCGATGCTTCAACATCCCGATAAAATTTATATTGATCCTTTGCATATACAGATTCATGATCAATATGCATATTGTAATGTAGTTGAAGAAGAATTTGATGGGGAACCTTGGTTCTATGATATCAAAGAATATATTCAGACTGGGAAGTATCCTGTACATGCTGATGGTAATCAAAAGAGAACCATTCGACGTTTGTCTAGTGGATTTTTCTTAAGTGGAGGAATCTTGTATAAGAGGACTCCTGATTTGGGACTTTTGAGGTGTGTAAATGCTAAAGAAGCTTCAAAAATCATGACTGAAGTACATTCTGGGATTTGTGGACCACACATGAGTGGGTATGTTTTGGCAAAGAAAATACTCCGAGCAGGTTATTATTGGATCACCATGGAGCGAGATTCCATCAATTTCGTTCGTAAATGTCATGAATGCCAGGTACATGGAGACTTGATACATTCCCCTCCATCTGAGTTGCATACAATGACTGCTCCATGGCCTTTTATGGCTTGGGGAATGGACGTAATTGGATCAATTGAACCAAAGGCCTCGAATGGACATAGGTTCATCTTAGTAGCCATTGATTATTTCACGAAATGGGTAGAAACAGTGACTTTCAAGTCAGTGACCAAGAAAGTTGTGGTTGATTTTATTCACTCCAACATCATTTGTCGTTTTGGCATTCCAAAGATAATTGTCACGGATAATGCCGCGAATCTCAATAGCCATCTGATGCAAGAACTGTGCCAGCAATTTAAGATTATGCATCGAAATTCGACACCCTGATCGTCCAAAGGCGAATGGAGCTGTGGAAGCTGCCAACAAGAACTTAAAGAAAATACTCCGTAAGATGGTGCAAGGTTCCCGACAATGGCATGAAAAGTTACCTTTTGCTTTGTTGGGTTATCGTACTACAGTTCGAACTTCAATTGGTGCAACTCCTTACTTGTTAGTGTATGGAACTGAAGCAGTTATACCTACAGAGATTGAGATTCCATCTCTTCGAGTAGTTGTGGAAGCTGAAATTGATGAAGAACAATGGGTCAAAACTCGTTTGGAGCAAGTAAGCTTGATTGATGAAAAAAGATTGGCGTCAGTATGTCATGGACAACTATATCAGAAGAGAATGGCACGAGCATATAATAAAAAGGTGCGTCACAGACATTTCGAAGTTGGTCAGTTAGTATTAAGACGCATCCTTCCTCATCAGATTGAAACCAAAGGAAAATTTTCTCCTAATTGGCATGGGCCATTCATGGTAAAGAAAGTGTTACCTAATGGCGCGTTATATCTGACTGATGTAGAAGGAAAAATGGAAGGAATGTCGGTCAATGCTGATGCAGTTAAAAGATATTATGTATGATATTCATGTACAATTATGTTATATATGTTTTGTACTTGTATTTTTAAAGATTGAAATGATGAAGGCATTTTATTCTACTATCTGAATAATATATAAACCTTTGCTTACTCCTTTGAGCTTTTATTTTTCTTCGAACCCCTCTTTTGGAATCAAATTTAAAAAAAAAAAAAAGAATGATGTTCCATGAACTACGTTTGACCTGATTCTTGCTATGACAAGATACGTAGGCAGCCCTACTCCGGGGTTCGGTCTAACCAGAGGAAAATTCAAATGACCCAGAATGAAATGAAACTGGGACAAAAATTTATTTTCTTAAAAGGATAGATTCCAAAAGTTGTATGTTTCACCCAATGTTATATAAATTTTTTTTTGAGCCTCATGCCTACCTTTCTTTCTAACCCTATCCAAAAGCCAAGTTACAACCAAAGAAAGACCTTCGGATTAATCTTTGAGAATGTCAAGGCTAAACATATTATGAGTTCATGATATTTCATATTTTGGGTGATGTTTATTAAAAAAATAAAAAAAAAAGTGAAAAAAAAAATAAAAGAAAAGAAGAAATGAGAGAGTCTTATTGGTGAAAACCCTTTCGGGCATCATAAGACGACTGTGAGCCGATACGAAAATGAAAAAGAGATAGGCTCATTGGCGAAAACCCATTGAGGTGCCACAAGCTTAAAAAAGGTTGTTATCAAGAAGGAACAAATTCAAGATTGACTTAATTTCAAGCTCAATATGTGGACAAAAGTTGTAATGATTGGTATGGGTAGATCTGGTTGTTTTATTCAAAATGCATGTCATAATCACCAGAATCGACTTCCACATTCAGATAAGTTTTCTCCTTGTTTTAAAAATAAAAAATAAAAAAATCTATTTTCTTTTTATTTTGTTTTATTTTTGATTTTTGTGTCTTTGTTATCAAACAAAAATTTTTGTTATCTTTTGAGTCAATTCACGTCAGGTCAAGTGAGAAAAGACTCCAAACTCGCTACCAACTCCTTTAAGGGTACAAAGCAAGACAAAAGGTCGATGTACAGAGACAACATTTCAAAGTAAAAGTAAAGTACTCAAGATGATTCTGATTTGACCATTTTAAAACTTGAGGAAATTTAAGGGATGTATTGGAAGCTAAACTCAGAAGCATCATACAACAGAAATATGATTTGAGTTGAGGATCTCAGTAGTCAGAATTCAGAGTTAGAGGTATAACAATTCAACGAATATTATCATGGATTGGAAAAGAGTTGAGCCTGACAAGTGCGAGAGTAGCCACTTCAAAAGCCAAATGCCACAAATTAACCACCATATGTTTTAAAACTCACAATCTTTCTTTGTTGGGAGCAGAGATGAAATGATTATTTTCAGATAAAGGATGCAATTTCACACTTTATTCAATACAAGAAGCATGATTACAACATCCGATACTGGATCTCGGTCATGATAAACTTTATTCTTTGCGAGATATATTAAGATCCAGTAACACATAAATTTTTTCAGTACAAACTGGGGCAAAATTTTATGTGTGTTGTATGAAATTTATTTTATGCTCAGGACCCTCCTGAAGAATGGGAATTTATTTTATGCTCAAGACCCTCCTGAAGAATGGGATGTTATTTTTCTGTTTCACTATTTGCTTTGAGTCCAGGAGCCCGCCTGAAGAACAGGGTGAAAAATTGTAAGTCAGGAACCTGCTTGAAGAACAGGGTCAATAAGTTGCAAGTTCAGGAGCCCGCCTGAAGAACAGGGTGAAGAAGTTGTAAGTCAGGAGCCCGCCTGAAGAACAGGGTGAAGAAAAGAAAGTTCAGGAGCCCGCCTGAAGAACAGGGTGAAGAAAAAGAAAGTCCAGGAGCCTGCCTGAAGAACAGGGTGAAGAATTGTAAGTCTAGGAGCCCGCCTGAAGAACAGGGTGAAGAATTTGTAAGTCAGGAGCCCGCCTGAAGAACAGGGTGAAGAAATTATAAATCCAGGAGCCCACCTGAAGAACAGGGTGAAAAAGTTGCAAGTCAGGAGCCCGCCTGAAGAACAGGGTGAAGAATTGTAAGTCCAGGAGCCCGCCTGAAAAATAGGGTGAAGAAAAAGAAAGTTCAGGAGCCCGCCTAAAGAACAGGGTGAAGAAATTATAAATCCAGGAGCCCGCCTGAAGAACAGGGTGAAGAAAAAGAAAGTTCAGGAGCCCGCCTGAAGAACAGGGTGAAGAAATTATAAATCCAGGAGCCCGCCTGAAGAACAGGGTGAAGAAATTATAAATCCAGGAGCCCGCCTGAAGAACAGAGTGAAGAAAAAGAAAGTTCAGGAGCCCGCCTGAAGAACAGGGTGAAGAAATTATAAATTCAGGAGCCCGCTTGAAGAACAGGGTGAAGAAAAAGAAAGTTCAGGAGCCCGCCTGAAGAATAGGGTAAATTTTCAAGTTCAAGTCATGAAGATTTGAATCAAGAGATTGCAATTTTTACTTGTATTTTTTCAGTTTTGATTTTATTAGTCAGTTGAATGTAAAAGCAGAAGTCGTCAACCGGAAACTCGACGGAATCTCACTCGACTTTAGCTTTCTCTTTCACCAAATTACCTTTTGAACTACTCATGACCTGATTCCCTTATAACCCGGGATAGGTAGGATGTCCAAAAACAGGACTCGGTCATATTTATCTTTTTATTCTTATTTTTACCTTCCAAATAATTGGAGGGTCAAAAATCATATCTTGTCTACTTCTTTGTATGAAAACTCTTTGAGATTTCACACAAAGAGGGGCAAAAATGTAGACACGTGATTTTTGATCCTCCCTAAATTTTAACTTGTTTATCGATATTAAATATTTATATTTATATTTATATTTAATCATATATTATTTTGACTATTATTTTATGTTTAAAATAATTAAATGAAGTTAATTTTAGGATATTATTTTATTTTATTTTATTTTATTTTTTATTTTTAAATATATATATAATACAAAAAATTAAAAAAATATATATAGTTTTGTACTATCTTAATTTTATATATATATATATATATTTGGACTGTTATTGTATTTTTTTTTGAAATATAAAAATCAATTAATTATTATTATTATTATTTTATTTTTTTTACTATCATCTATTTATTTATTTATATATTATTTTTCGTTATTAAAATAAAAATTTTTTTTAAAAAAAAAAAAGGGGGGGGGGGGGGGGGGAATCTTAAAACCTACCCTAAGCCCCCACATTCCCCATTTTCCCTCAACCTCCCCACGTCCACTTCAACTTTCCACAATAACACAACACTACACATGCACAATATATATTACAAGAACATTACAGGGGAAGCAGAGGAGGGAACTGAAAAAAAAAAAACACACACACGGAACACTATTTTTGGAGAAGAAAAGGAAATACTTAGAAACTTTGAAAAGAAGAAATCAAAAGAAAATTAAGGGTGAAACTGAAAGGGAAAAGAGAAAAGAAGAGTTAGAGTTTGAGTTTTGGGGTCTCGTTCGAGTTTTCAGTGACGTCGTTTGTGCTTCTTTTTAGTTAGTTCATCATACAGGTTCTATTCGACTTTATTATTTATCCCGTAAACTTTATTATGTACTAGCATGAATGAAAATATTCATTGAATATATATATATATATATATATATATATATATATATATATATATTTGTACTGTGATGTGGATATAAAATACT
Organism: Capsicum baccatum var. pendulum; assembly: GCA_030864225.1. Lineage (NCBI taxonomy): Eukaryota > Viridiplantae > Streptophyta > Magnoliopsida > Solanales > Solanaceae > Capsicum > Capsicum baccatum. Next base: position 104,408,999 of record CM061551.1, read on the forward strand.
GTGTGTAACTATATCTAATTAAAATTTGAAACGAAAAAATAGAGAAAAGAAAAATCTTTACATTCATACTATATTCATCACATAGTTAATTTCATAGATACCTTACATTTTTTTTTATGTATCCGTAAATATACATAATACATGTACACGATTCTCACTACGTGCACAAACATAGAAAAACCAATCGATAAAATTAAAATATATATAGAAAATCAGTAAAAAAAAAAAAAAGGACAAAGGACAACGAGAGTGAGAGAAGAGGGATCGAAAGTTGAACGAAGAAGGAAGAGTTCATAGTTTTGAATTTTCCGGGGAGAAACTCGCCGGAAACTGAACGAGAACCAACCAAAACACCATCACCACCGGGACATCATTACTGGCAAAGCTATGGCCGATGGTATACAGTCGTCGTCGCCGCCATCTCTCTTTCCCTTTCGTCGTTGGCACTTCTCTGGCCAATCCATCGCGGATCCGGCGAGATTCTCAGATCTGCCTCCCTCTCTCTCCTTTCCAGCCGCCGACGATCTCCCTTTCCCTTCCCCGTGCCACTCCGATCTCCTTTCTCCCCTTCCCTGCTCTATTCTGACGCCATATTCGCCTGTGGAACGACAGTTTCGTCGAGCCGATATCCCCTTTCCTTTCCCACCATCGATAACACCGTTAATGGCGAAGCCATGGATGGTGGTATACAGTCACCAGCCAACGCTATTCCTTTTCATGACGTCCGGTAAAAAATGGTTTTACTACTAATATTTTTATAGTTTTGTTTGTTTAAATTCACATCCCTGTATACATACAAATATATATAATAGTAGTAATTATTAAATAAAAATATAATAATGATTCATGTAATTGCTCAGTACGTCATTTTATCATTCTTATTTAATTATTTTGTTTGTTTGTTGTTACGTATATCCATATACATTTTAAACAATTATTTCGTTTATTATAAAAAATAATGATAACTTAATAGAATAGGATTTGATTGGCTAATAATAAAATAGATAAGATTAATTTATTATTAGTTTGTAAATGACAAATCAATTTGTTTTTTTTTATTTATTTTTATCACATTTTATGAATCATAACAATTATTTATTAAATCATTTAGTTGTCTTAATATTATTCATGAATATTATTAAATTTTAAATATTTGAGAATCATTTAGTTATTTTAATATTATTCATGAATATTAATAGATAAATTGAGACAAGTTTATAAAAACAAATCAATGTTTTAATGTTAGGTAAATTTTTGGTATATTTATAATATTTATCTCGATTAAGAATGCGGTGTACGCATCTTTCTGAGACCTTTAAAAATAATTCGAGGATGCAATACATCTTAAAATTAATTTTCACCAGTTTAATATAAGTGTCTTAAATAATCTTAGTATAATAAAAATGAGCAAATTTAGGCCTTAACACAATTTATTAAAATAATTTAAGTTAAGATAAGTCAATAAAAGCGACCGTGTTAGAACCACGGGATTCGAGGGGTGCCTCACACCTTCCCCTCGATCAACAGAATTCCTTACCCATTTTCTGTTTTTGCAGACCAAATAAGAGTCATTTCCTTTTGATTAGGGATTCAAGAAAAAAGGTGACTTGGAACACCAAAATTCAATTCCAAGTGGCGACTCTGTGAATTATTTAATCCCTATTCAATATCGTCACTTTAATTGGAAAAACCCTTCGACGCGGCTCTCGAGCGAAAAAGGGGGTGTGACTGTAAGCTGATGAACTTCCTGAGCTAACTTCTTCTTAACACTCTCAACATGAGCAACACTACCCATAGAAAACCTACTAAGAGCATCATCCACTACATTGGCCTTGCTCAGATGGTACAGAACACTCATGTCATAATCTTTTAACAACTCTAATCATCTTCTCTGGCGCAAATTCAAATCTTTCTGAGAGAACACATACTGCAAGTTTTTGTGATCTGTGAACACATTAACATAAATCCTATACAAATAATGACTCCAAATCTTTAAGGCAAACACTGCAGCTGCTAACTCAAGATCATGGGTAGGGTAATTTTTCTCATGGGGCTTAAGCTATCTAGAGACGTAGGCTATGACCTTACCTCTCTGCACAAGGAAACAACCTAAACCAACTTTGGATGCATCATAGTACACAATAAACCCATCTGAACCATCTAGTAATGTTAGGATTGAGGCTGTAGTGAGCCGAGTCTTCAACTCCTGAAAACTTTTCTCACATAAATATGACCACTGTAACTTGACTTTCTTTTAAGTCAATCTGGACATGGGGGATACAATAGACGAAAACCCTTCAACAAATCAATGGTAATAGATTGCTATACCCAAAAAACTCCTGATATCTGATGGAGAAATGGGGCTAGGCCATTTTCTAACTGCTTTGGTCTTTTGAGGATCAACTCTAATGCTATCACCAAAAATAATATGATCAAGGAATACTACTGACCTTAGCCAAAATTTGCACTTATTGAATTTGGCAAATAACTCATGGGCTCTGAGAGTCTGAAGTACGATTCTGAGGTGATCTGCATAATCATTCTTGCTATGAGAATAAACAAGAATGTCATTGATGAAGACTCTAATGAACACGTCCAAGTGATGCTTGAACACGCAATTCATTATATCCATAAAGGCTGTTGAGGAAATTGTGAGACCAAAGGACATGGCTAGAAACTCAAAGTGACCATACCGAGTTCAAAAAGCTATTTTTGGAATGTCACATTCTCTGACTCTGAGATGATGATAGCCTGATCTGAGGTCTATCTTATAAAAGTAACTGGCGCCCTGAAGTTGGTAAAATAAGTCATTGATTCTGGGAAGTGGATATTTATTCTTGACTATGACTTTGTTCAACTGACGGTAGTCTATACACATTCTGAGAGAACCATCTTTCTTACGCATGAATAAGACTGGTGCACCCCACGGGGAAATGCCGGTTCTGATGAACCCCTTATCTAAAAGGTCTTTTAACTGCTCTTTTAACTCTTTGAGTTTGGCTGGAGCCATTCTGTATGGCGGAATAGATATAGGCTGAGTATCTGGAAGAAGGTCTATTCCGAAGTCAATTTCCCTTTCAGGAGGAACTCTAAGAAAATCTTCAAGAAATACATCTGAGAATTCATTCACTACTGAAACTGACTCAGGACTGGGAGTTTTGAACTAGAGTCCTTGACTCGCACAAGATGATAAAAAAATCCCTTGGATATCATTTTTCTCGCTCTAAGGTATAAAATTAACTGACCTTTAAGTGTTGTAGTACTACCCTTCATTCAAGGACTGGTTCATTTGGAAACTGAAAATGAACAATTCTATTTCTACAATCAACTGAGGCATAGCACGAATGAAGCTAATCTATGCCAAGAATGACATCGAAATCCATCATCTTTAAATCTACTAAGTCTACTGAAGTGAATTTCTAAGATATCATAACCAGACAGCTCCTGTATACCCATCGGGCTATGATAGACTGACCTACTAGGGTAGAGACTGAGAAAGGCTCTACTGGGATTTCTGGTCTGACTTTGAAATTGACTGCTATGTAAGGAGTTACAAAAGATAGAGAATCTCCTGGATCTAAAAGGCATAAATATGTAAATGAATAATCTGTAACATACCAGTGATCATATTAGGAGAACTTTCCTGATCTTGTCTGGACTGAAGTGCATAAAGCCTATTTGGGCATTGCCCACTAGTGGCACTAGAAGTTCATTCTGCTGATTCGGGTGATCGGATTGAGCTGAAGGATGAATATACTAACCTTGAGAACCTAACTGAAGACAATCTCTAATTCTGTGTCCTGACTTGCCATGCCTGAAACAAACATCACTGTCAGCTCTACAGACACCCTGATGGTTTTTGCCATATTTCTGGCAAAGAGGATTTGTTCGAGTATTGCTGACACTGCCCTGAGATTTAAAGCCTAGCTCCCTATCCTTGTTATCATTTTTGAACTTAGGGACTGGAGCATTGGCTGAGGACGGAGCTGGAACTGAAGACTTAGGACGGAACTGGGAATGGTTACCGCCTTCTGACTTAGGCTGGGTGAAATTGAAGCTACTTATTCTAGCTCTCTTATTCTCTCTCTCTTTCTCCTTATTCTTAGCCTCTTCTATCTACTGGGCATAGACCATGAGCCTGGATAGGTCCATCTCCTTAATTAACATTGCAGTTCTGCACTCCTTAACTACACTCTCTGATACTCTAGATACGAACTTACTCATTCTGGACCTATTGTCTGCTACTACATGGGGATCATACCTAGTTAACTGAGTAAAATTAAGGGAATAATCTTTCACACTCATGCTACCTTGAATGATATTGATGAACTCTAACACATTGTCTTCTCTCAGCTCTAGGGGAAAGAATCTATCTAGGAAAGTAGTAGCAAACTCTTCCTCCTCTATGGGCTCTACATCTGTGCCCATGTCTACCTTCTACTGCTTAAACCATGTATGAGCTACATCTTGTAGCTGATACATAGCTAACTCAGCACTCTTACCGAAAATCACTCCCATAATATCTGTGACTTTCTGAACCTGATCAAGAAACTATTGTGGATCCTCTTCTAACTTGGTTCCTGAGAATAGGGGAGTATTCATTTGGGTGAAGTCCCAAATCCTGGATTTAGCAGTATTAGAAACTGGGTTGTCCTGAACAACAGTTGGCCATTAATTCTGAGCTGCTACAGAATTGGCTAGAGTGGTAACACAACTCTAAATTCTTCAGGGGAGACATGCTCATCTAGGGGATCTGCCTGAACGGGCTGAGGTGTTGACTGGTTTCTTGTTCTTTTTCTGTTGGTCTTCTTGGAAGGCATGTTATGTGAAAAGAAGGAAGGATTAGATTGAGGGTATAACTTGAGCTCATGCTTACACGCACGACATGAATATTGAAAAAAGGGAAACTTTTCCTAAAACGTCTCATAGCCTCTTGTCCATAAGTGTGGCGCGCTACACACTCATGTACAAGACTCTACTAGACGTGGATTTCAGACTCCCTAGGACTCTATTGAACCTTAGGCTCTAATATCAAGTTTGTAACGTCCTAAGTCTGTACCCCATATGCTACATGGTGCTTACGACCCCGAAGGACCACAAGCAAATCCATGACTGATATTTGCTGTGAGCGTTGAATAATAATACTAAAAATAATGTGGAGAAATAGGTTGAATTACCATAGGGTTAGAAATCTGAATACTGATAAAGAATATCAACTGTAATAATAATTTACAAAACTGAATACTATCTGATAGTCTAGTTTGAAAAGACTCTAACCGAACTGTCTGAAAGCGAAGTTGATGGGACAAGCCTCCAACTAACTCTGACTACTGAAATATAGAAAAAAAATATATCCTCGATAGATGAGGACTCACTACTAAATCTAAAACTGTTGGCTAAATCTGAATCTGTCTATGCACAGTCAGGAACCTGAGCGTCCGAACCTATGATATGAGACATCATAGCATAAAGAAAGAGTATGTGTCAACACGTGGACTGTACTGGTATGCTAGATGAGGTAAGGCTGAATATAAGGGTTCATGTGTATGAACAGTAACTGACTGAATGATATAGAATAACTAATTATGAGTACATAGAAATTTGAAACTACTGTAAATACTGAGTATGCAATACTGTGCATATACATGTAAATTGTATCTAAGCTTTTATTGAAACTGAGTACTGAGTTCTGATAACTAAATAACTGATATCTGAGATTACTAATAACTGAGTTACTGATACTAATTGACTGTGTCTGACAATGCTTATTCTGTAGAACTAAACTGAGTTCTATATTGAGACTAAAACTAAAACTGTGGGAAGTAATCATCTAACCGACATGCCTCTTTTCTAAATAAATTTGGGGTCCAACCTGTAACCCTATCTGGAAGGGTGTCGTACTATGACATGGATAAAGACAACTGAAGAGTTACCCTCATCTAGCAGGTACTCTAATGAGAATGGTGTTACCCTCAACAGGCAGGTTAAAATACCTCATCAACCCTCAACTGGCAGGTTGATGTCTCAACCTATGCTGGCTACATAGTTATGGAATGCAAGTACTACTTTTAAGGATCACACCCTCTACTACCAGGTGATCCCCCATCCTTGGATTCACTCGGTGCTGAATCATACGCCCAACTGAATGAAACTGATTACTATACTGAGTTGATCTAGACTGATACTGAGTTTCAGTAAGTTCTGTAACTACTTGAGTACTTACTATTTTGAGACATGACTGAGACAATTCTGTAACTACTGTACTTTAGGTAAATAGCTAGAATGTCGGGTATTACATACCCCAAGACTCAATAGCTTGAAAATTAAAGCACAACATGATCTTGAAAAGCATAACAATGTCCACTTGTTCACAATTAATTCATAGAGATATTTTATCAAACACTTGTAGGGCATAAACTTGTACATATGCTAGCATGTCATTATTTCACCATTTAATTCACATGGACATTCCATCAAACACATGGGGAGCACAACTTAATGCATATAATCATGGAAAATATATAAACATAGTAACCACAACATCCAAACTTTCTATTTCAAGGATTACAACATGGGAATTGCACAATTCAATAGACATGCTACTTCAATTTCATGGAATCTATCATTAATCATGGATTTAATCTCAATTAATGTCATGAACATGAATGCAATCCAATTTCAAGCATGTAAATCATGAATCAATATTCTTTTAGTTTTAAAAATGGATTCTTGGACACCATGGGTGAAAGGAACCCATAGATGAACACCCAACATACCTGGAAAGAAGAGTTCTTGAAGGTTCTTGGAGGAATTCTTGAGTTTTGTTCTTGTTTTCTTGAAAACTAGGGTTAGCTAATTGAGAGAGAATGCTTTTAATCTTGAGAAAGGTGAGTAAATAATGATATAATAGGTTATTTAGGGGTTTAATTTCATGTTAAAGGATGATTTGGGTCATGGAAAAATACCCAATTACCCCTGAAAAAGATTTAAAAATCATCATAAAAAACTCTCAATTTTGGCCTTTGGCGCTAAGCAGCGCTATCGTGCCGTGTCACTAGAAATTGATAATTGTGAACTGGGTCATCAACGCAATGCGGTGGAATTGCGGTACCCCTTTGTATGCGAATTTCACCCTTGGTGCAATGCGCCATGATCGCGGAGTCACACTGGAAAGTGACAATTGAGAAATTGGCTGGTGATGCAATGGGATCGCGATGGCTCACTAGATTTTGACAACTGCCATTTGCACCCTCTCCGAGATGAGGTGAAGTATTAGGTGGTACACTGTTTTACTAAAAATGCTATAACTCTTCGTCCGGGTATCGGATTTGGGCAAATTTTATATCAATAGAAAGATGACTGAATTTCCTACATAATGGTAAGCTCTAAACTTAAACATACTGAGTATTTCAAAATTTTATACATGAATACTTATGTATTGAGAGTTAAATTAAGCTAGATAAATATGGGGTATTACAAAAATTGAGAATGCAAGACCAAGTATAGCATGTACTGACATGATCTGAATAACTAAATAATATGTAAAACTGATCGAATAATTATTGATATCTGATTACTTGGTCAAGCAATCCTAAACTTAAATAGACCGCTAAGTGAAACTTTGGGATCTATCATGTAACCGACATGCCCCAATCTGAGCCATTGGGGTCTAACCTGTAACCCCAGTTGGAAAGGTGTCAGTACCTTACCACGGGTACTAACACATGGTTGTATGGATCCACCGATCCATTGTCCTAAAGGACCAGGGTGTCAAGCCTAAATTGGCGGGTGACCTTTGAGAGTAAGTCAAACCTAAATTAACGGGTGACCCCTCATTCCCTACACTGGCTACGTAGTTCTGGAACTTAGGGACTGCTTCTAATGATTCTGCCTAAATTGATGGGGGAACCTCCATCCCTATATTCACTCGGTCCTAAATCCTACTCCCATATGAGCTGACACTGGTGTTATTAATGATTTAACATGACATGGTACTGTACTGATAAGTGCTCAGCATGAACATGGTAGTCTGAATATAGTAATACAAAATCATGACCTATCTGACTTGTAACTTGAAAACAAAGACATGTATAAACTGATAGGTATCGAGTGTTCACAACACTACAATATTGAATGATCAGAAAATACGTAACAACGCTAAAAACAGTGGTATAACATCATAGTTGAAAGACCCACGAAATAATACATTTCAATAATTGAGTGAAATACATGAACTTAAACATGCAGATGAGTTAAACTTGAGAAAACAACTATTCATAAGATTTAATGAATAACTTGAAGATTTGACATGAAATCACTTGAATAGAACATCAGTAATTGAAATTTTAATCATAAAATAAACTAGTTTAAATGGGAACACCTATTGACATGGCTTGAATTCAAATTACTAAGAAATACATGGATTAAGTTCATAAGTTGCATGATAATTTCATAAAATAGGATAAAATTCATACTTTAAACTAAAAAGGGGGGTTTTGGGCTCAATAGGTGAAAGGAACCTATTGATCAATACCCCACATACCTCAATTGTTAAATTCTTAAAGAAACCTTGAACGTGAAAACATGACCACTTAAATTCTTGATTTCTTGAAGGGGGAAACTTGAATTTAGAGGCTTGAGAGATGACTTAATGAGAAAACCCTAATCTTGATGTTCTTGAGAATATAGAGGATTAAGGGTGTTTAAAACTGATTAATAATGGATAATAACTCTTATTTGATGATTTAAAGTAGTGGGGGGTGGGGTTTGAGGTAATAAAAAAACCAAAATACCCATAGGGAAACTAGATAAAAATTGTAGGATTTTTTAGTTAATGCCTTAGTTGATAGCTTATCTACTAGTTGATGGCTTATCAACTTATTCATCAACCAATAGATGGATTTAGAAACTTTTTGATTAAGGTTGACGATGGGGGTGATAGCTCGTCACTTAGTTAACGTCTTATCACCTTAAGTTGTCACTTTGAAGCTGGATTGGTTAAGGCTGGCGATAAGGTTGATAGCTCATCACTTTATAGATGGATTATCACTTCAAGTCGTCACCTTGTAGCTAGATTTGGTCATATTCTATTTACGGATGATGACAATGTTGATATCTCATCACTTAGTTGATGGCTTATCACCTCAAGTCATCACCTTGTTGACAAACGGACACTTTAAAGTAAAATGAGCATAACTTTCTACACCAATATCAAATTATGGTTAAACTAGATGCGTTAGAAATACGACTCGAAGATCTTTCATTTGATACATAGTAGGACACCTGAATTGTTATATTCTAGGAGATACAATTGTTTAACGTGGACCCTAGTTGGAGAATTTGTTAAAACTCTATTGATAAGAAAATCCTCAATGACCTTGATTTGCATAGAAAACACTTTATACACAAGGTAAATGATCATGACACATACATTTATATCCAAATCTTTTGATGAGAGCTTACACACATAGGAATGATGGTTCAAAGTCTTGTCCGAAAATGTAGGGTGTTACATTATCTCCCCCTTGGAATCATTCGTCCTCGAATGATGGATAGGAACTTGTTGAAGTCTTAGAATTATGGAATAATGTACACATGAAATGTCTAGTAATGAAGGATATAAATGGGAATAAATATTTATAACTTATATCATGAAACTAATTTCTGAGTTGACTTGACTTTATTGACGATAAGGAGCTGATTCATGCTAAGAGTTTAGAGCTCACTTGAAATGTTCATGGTACAATCATACATATAGAATTACAAAGTGATAACTGATGCAATAAAATTCCAAGAGTTACTAAGGATAGAATAAGGTATGTAACTTCTTATTAGGGATTGTCCCTCAACAAAACACGTATAGAAATAAAAAAAAGGGTTTCATGGCATCACTCAGTACATTATGTAAGCATGAATCATGAGATAACAAGACCAAGGTCGTACAAGGGGTATCACAATGTTTGAGCTGGAATACTTGGAAAATTGAGATTATACATTGAACACTTATGAACTGAATCATGACTAAATAGCTGAATCTGAAACATAATGCATGGACTGAACTAAATTCACAACTTACATATATGTGGAAAAATTACCTCATGGAATAACCATATTCATGAAACTTTGGAAAGTAAGACTAGATGGCAAGATGGAAAACCATAGGAACTTGTTTATTTGACTGCTAAACTGAATTGCTGGCTAAGAAGTTCTAATAACATTAGGGAGCAAAGAATTTTAGGTAAGATCTGAATAAGGTAATGCAACATTGCTACAACTCTATAGCATGAAATATAGGCCTATAAAACATAAGCTAGGATAGAATCACTTTGCCTTAGGCAATATAACTGCCAACTTTCAAGCTTAGCCACACTTCTCAAATACTCCCTCAACTACTTATCCTCTTAATGACTATGCTCATTGATTCAAATTATAATTCTCACATGGGCATTGATAACTCCATATACTAAAGTCTGAGCTGAACTAAATTCTCTCACCATGTTCAAGCCTACTCAAAATCACAAGGTATAACATATGACACCATAGTACTAGTGTAAACCACAGATTCAATATTTTATGTGCTTTCAGAGCTCTCATCTCAAGAATATTACATAAGGAGAGGTCACTGAAAGGTTTGAACATGAGGACCTGAAGCAGAAAAGAATTACTTTGACACTTAACTGAGGATTGATGAATAAAGTATCAATGTTATGAATTCATAAAATCATAGTTGAAAGATCCAAGAAATAAGACATTTCAATAATTGAGTGAAATACATGAACTTGAACATGCAGATGATTTAAGCTTTAGAGACCAACATATTCACATAATTTAATTCATAACTTGAAGATTTGACATGGAAATACTTGAATAGAATATGAGTAATTGAAATTTGAGACATGAAATAAATTAGTCTATATGGGAACACTTGTTAACATGGGTTGAATTCAAATTACTAATCAATACATGGATTAAGTTTATAAGTTGCATGGATAATTTCATAAAATAGGATAAAATTCATACTTTAAACCAACAAGAGGGTTTTTGGGTTCATTGGGTGAAAGGAACCCATTGACAAATATCTCACATACCTCAATGGTTAAATTCTTGAAGAAACCTTAAACTTGAAAACATGAACTCTTGAATTCTTGATTTCTTGAAGGAAGAAACTTGAATTTGAGTTTTGAGAGATGACTTGAAGAGAAAATCCTAATCTGGATGTTCTTGAGAATGGAAAGGAATAAGGGCATTTAAAACTAATTAGTAATGGCTAATAACTCTTATTTGATGATTTTAAGTTATGGGGAGTAAGGTTTGAGGTGAGAAAAAGACCAAAATATCCCTAGGGAAACTAAATAAAAATTGTAGGATTTTTCAGTTGATGTCTTAGTTTATAGCTTATCAACTAGTTGATGGCTTATCAACTAGTTGAGGGCTTATCAACTTAGTCATCAACCCATAGATGAACTTGGATACTTGCTGATTAAGGTTGACGACGAGGATGATATCTCTTCATTTAGTTGATGGTTTATCACCTTAAGTCATCATCTTGTAGCTGGATCGGTTAAGGTTGACGACGAGGTTGATAGCTCGCCACGTAGTTAACGGATTATAACCTCAAGTCGTCACCTTGTAGCTGGATTTGGTCACGATCTATTTAAGGCTGACAACGAGGTTGATAGCTAGTCACTTAGTTGACGGCTTATCATCTCAAGTCGTCACCTTGTTGACATGCGGACACTCTGAAGTAAAATAAGCATAACTTTCCACTCCGATATCGAATTAAGGTGAAACTAGATGCATTGGAAAGACGACTCAAAGATATTTCATTTGATATATAGTATGATGCCTGAATCTGTATATTCTAGGAGATACACTCATTTAAGGTGGACCCTATTTGGAGAATCCATTAAAATTCTATCAATAGAAAAGTCCTCAACTCGTCTTTGCTTTAAGTGCTTCCTATAACCATGATTCGTATCGAAAAATATTTTATACACAAGGTAAATGATCATGACACATATATTCATATCCAAATCTTTTAATGAAAGTTTACACATGTAGGAATGACGGTTCAAAGTCTTGCCTAAAAATACGAGGTGTTACATAGGGTCTGTTTTAAGGTATCCATGTGACACGCTACATGTGGGGACTCCTTAGAAAGATTAGTGATTACAAATATGTTATCCTGTTGAATTAATAATTTACAAATTTCTTATACTATGTATATAATGTCTTATCCCTAAACTAGGTATACATAAATACATATTATAACACATAAAAATGTATATCATTCTAAACTGTACATATGTATATGCATTATTTTAAATTATATGTACTGATCAAGTCATATCATTCTAAACTGTATATATGTATATTCATTTTAAACTGTATATATGTATATGCAATATTCTAAACTATATACATATTTGAATATGTATATACGTATATACAAGTAATTTGAAATTTCCTTAAATGTATAATATATCCAACATTATGACATTATATATGTATATTGAACAAAAATTTGGTTTGATGAAAATGCAAAACTACCTTATAATCATTCTCAACATCATTGCTCCCCCTTTTGGATTGACATAACTAAGAACATTTTGCCCTTTCATCCTTGCTAGTAGATCCAACATCCTTTCTTTTCTTTTTTTTTGATAAATTTGTACCTACCATTGGTATTTTAGAAGTGTCCCTTAAATCATGTTTTGACAGTAGATGTACCATGCTATTATGAATATTAACATGGTTATTATTTTTTTTAATTCATGATTCTACTCTCGACTTGTTCACTTTCAACTCTGCTGAAAAACCTGCATTTTCACTATCTAATTAATGAACACCCAAATCAAACAATGGAGTGTCGCAATCAATCACAACTACATGTTCAATACCTCTTGTCAATCTCCTATAAGGATATTTTTTCATCCATTTGAAAAACAAGTAATTGATTACTTGAAAACCTAATAGACAATGCAAAATAGATGAAGTTTGAAGAAATTTAACAGCCTACTTAGATAATATATATATAAAAAATCAAATAGAAATTAAATCTATATATCAAAAATACTAAATATTAGCACAAAATCATCAATAGATATCCCAAAGCAGATTTCACCAAAAAAAACTCTTCATAGCAAAACCACAACTGATATTTAGGAGATTTGACTGATTTAGAGAGAAAAATAAGGAGAAAAAAATAAATAAATCTATTGATATATCTTCAAGAATTGTGTAATTGATGTTACCGCAAAAGTAGCCAATAGATGAGAGAGACAATAAAGGAATTATCAAAAATAAATACATGAGAGAGTTATTTTGGTTGTATACAATGTTTATTATATTTTAATATAGGGCCTCACAAAATATGTTTTTAAACTAACAAATAGCTATGTATGTTAATTTTTTAAGTTTTAACCATACCATGTAATTAATAAATTATTTTGTCTATAATATGTAATTTGTCAAGACCAAAATATTGATAGGTCATAATGGCAGTTGTCTCAGCGAACCTTGACAAATAAACCTCTCACCAAAAATAATACATGTAGAAATGACAGAAATCCGCCCAAGGTAAGGCTTCTAGAACGAAGCCGACCCGTAAAGATATAATAAAAGCAGGAAGAATAAAATCAACACATGCAGCCATAACTTTTAAAACCTGGTCTCAACAGTATAAGAACTATAAATACAGTTATGGAGTCAAATACATCAGGTAAAAACAACAAAGGAAAATATTTGTCTCCGAACACTATTAAAAACATAACTAGTACAAAAAGATAGGGGCAAACTTCGGACGTATGAAAATCAAACCGCTACCTTGAGAAATCTGAAAGCGCCCGAAATCAACCAGTTTGAGATGCACCCGAACCTAAAGCTGCACCGAAAGGGTGAAATAGGAGTGGGTATGATCCACTTGTACTTAGTAGGTATTATAGGCCGATCGAGAAAAGTAGAAAATAAAGAATACAAAATACACACTAAGGGTACGTCACATGCAATCAGAAAATATCTCACAACGGTAGCCCACAATGCTTGCACTAGCAGTTTTAATATATCACATATATTATAACAACACACCAAGATAGAACACAAGTATGCAATATGCCACATATAGGTAAAACAAGGGAGAACAAGTAGATACAAGATCATCAAATACAAGTAAAGGAAGGTAAGACAAATACATGATGACAAGTTAATATGGCAATACAACACAACATAAACACAATAAAGTAAGTGCAATGTATATGATGTTGTTGTTGCTGCTGATGATGATGATACACAAGGTCGTTGCACAACCTCCAGTATTGTCGCTCAATCCCCATATACATCTACGGAGCTAAAGCTTTCCAGTGTAGGACCCACGGGGGTTCGTCAACATCATGACCCAAAAATGAGGATCATGATGGCACTTGTCGTAGTGTACCTTGACAAGTAAGCCTATCACCCAAACTAATACAAAAAGAAGAAAAGACAGAAATATCCTATGGTAAGGCTTCTAAAATGAAGCCGAACCATATAAGTAATCATAACAATACGGAAAAAACTTATCCAAAAAGCCAATCATGCCCAAAACCAGGTGTCAATAGTGTAAGAACTACTAATACAATCCAAGAGTAAAATGCATCAGAAAAATAACCACAAAGGAATAACAACTATCTCCGAATACTAATAAAGAAATAAAACTATCAAAAGACAGAGGTGAACTTCAGATGCATGAATATCCAACCACTACCTTGGAATCTCCAACAATTACCCGAGTCAATCACGCTGAGGCGCACTCGAGCTAAGACCTGCACCAAAAGGGCACAGTAGGCATGAGTACGGTCCACTTGTACTCAGTAGGTATCTTAGGCCGACCAAGCAAAGTAGTAAATAAAGCATATAAAATATACACTAAGGGCGCGTCACCTGCAATCAGAAAATATCCCACAACGGTAACCCACACCACTTGCACTAATAGTTCTAATATATCTCACATATATTACAACAACACACCAAGATATTGAACACAAGTATACATTATGTCACATACAAATAGAACAAGAGAGAACATGTAGATACAAAATTATCAAATACAAGGAAGGTAAGACAAATACATAGATTACAAGTCAATAAAGCAATACAACACAACATAAACATAATAAAGTAAGTGCAATATATATGATGATGATGATGATGTATGAGGTCGTCACACAATCTTCGGGATCATCGCACAATCTACGTATACACCTACGGGACTAAATCTTCCCGACGTAGGATCCATGGGGGGTCCGTCAACCCATATGCAATCCATATATCTCATATCTCCTTTCCGACATATCCATCGGAAAGGGTTTTATAAGGTGTTACAATATTTTCTTAAAAAGGTGTTGCCAGTATTTCTCAGATGTTGCCACGGTGGTACCAATGTTTCATAAATGAGTATGATATGAAGAAATAATGCTCACAACCAATCACAATGAGTATTTCCACAACCAATCACATGATATGATTCCACAACTAACCATAATGATACATTCCCACAACCACATGAGTCAATATCCACTTATTATTTTCGTTTCATCTATAAATTTTCACGTCTCATATGCCAATAAAATGTGAATATAATTGATGATAGGCGAATTTACGCGCCTATATCAATATATTTTGCCCATATTTTAGCCTAGTTTTGAGAACTAATTATCTATTTCATGCACTTTTAGTCCTTTTTCCTGTAAATGAGCTAACAAACATGATTAGGAAAGTTTCAGGTATAAATGATGCAAAATACAGCATTTTATGGCTTACTTGACGCAAAAGAAAGCTCACAAACGAAGTGGAAAGGAGCTGGACGCCTAAAGGACCAAATCTGCTGCATGGAAAATCTGTCCCGGGCTAAAACAGCATTTCTGAATACTTTGGGGACTGCATGGAAAATCTGTCCAGGACTAAAACAGCATTTCTGAAGACTTTGGGGACTTACAAACACAAAGCTGGATTTTGACAATGATACATTAACCTAGTACAATTGGGTTATGTATTTCATTAGTTTATTTGGATTAGGAGAATGTTACATTAACCTAGTACAAATGGGTTAAGTATTTCCTTAGTTTAGTAGGATTTGGTTATTTATTTCATTAGCATAGTAGGAGTAGGATAGGAGTATTATAAATACCCTATCATGCTAGAGATTTTAATCAAGTCCTCCCTTAGTGGAGGCAACTCCTCCCTTCATTCAAGAAATTCATTCTTAAACTATTAATTTTCTTCCATCTTTCTCATCTTCCACTACAAACACTTCTAATCTATTCTTCTATTCTTAAATTCCACAACAAGAGAATCGTTACTTGCTACGGAATCACCAAAACCACACGCCAAACACCTACTATTCACGCCATTCACCATGCAAAACGTGATATCCTTCGCATTCATGGGTAACTAAACCTCTTAGTTGGGGTTATGGAAGCCGAATGAGTTACTATCTACAGCTATGAGTTTGTGAGTTCAAGACAAGTATATTGCTTATATCATTATTCTCTTCATCTTAAATCTACATCCTTTGCGGTTCAAACACAAGAACACGCCATTCTAACATCTAACCTGTTCGAGAGAAAGGTTATTTGTCTAGAAAAGAAGACGCATAGACCAACGCCAGTCTAACATTTAACTTGTTCGAGAGAAAGGTTATTTGTCTGGAAAAGAGATAATGTCAAGGTAGTAGGACAACCTTTCCTATTAAAAAGCTAGTGCCGTAACTGGACTAACCTCTTGGAGAATTTGTACCGCTAGACACACTTTAAGCTCGAGAGAGTTAAAGTGAAATAGTCCTTGTTTAGGTCGAGAGACGCTTGGATTTACCATCGACTACAATTCTCTATAAGCAATTGCATGTCAAGACTCTACACACTCATAGCCAATAGAGACGTATACCTCAGAAGGTGGACATACCCCAACGCTTCAATTCTCATTGTTTACAACCAACGTGACAATCTTTCTCTTTTTACTTTATTATTTTCAGCTTTTATTTCATTACTTTGGTTACTTATTACAATCCCCCCTTCTTACGAGACTTGCACCAAAAGTCTATTAATTTTGCGTACTTGTTGACCAAGCTATTCCCTGTGGGATCGACACCCAACCCAGGTTGGGTTCTATATTTGCTAACGACCGCTTTACACTCCTACGAGAGCTGTAGATTGAGCGTTATCAAAAATTGGCGCCGTTGCCGGGGAATACGAGTGTCAATCAAGTTCGTGATAATTACTAGACCCTTTGGTCAAAGATTCTCGTACTTTTACTTTTAGTTGTTGTTTTTGTTTTATTTAGGTTTATTCAGTGCATCAATGGAGGCACAACGTGAAATTGAAAGGATGGCTGCTCAAGTGCATCAACAAAATATTGATAACCGTAGGCGAGCAACAAATCCTGACGATGAGGATGATCTGGATGGACCTGGTGCCACCGGAGCTATTATTCTTCCGCCATTAGCACCTGGAGCAAAGTTCAATATCACTAGCGCCATGATTCAGCTTTTGCAACTCAAGGGATTATTTGGTGGACTAGCAGGCGATGATCCGAATATGCACCTGATCAACTTTATTTCTACATGCAAGTCATTCGACAATCCTGGAGTTGGACAGAATGCAATTCGATTACGTCTATTTCCATTGTCTCTGTCTGGGGAGGCAACTATGTGGTTGAACGGGCTGACTCCTGATTCTATTACTAATTGGAGGCAATTGAAAGACGCTTTCCTAGAAAGATTCTTTCCGCCATCCAAAAGAGCACAGTTGAGAGATGAGATCATCAATTTTCGACAGCTTCCAACTGAAGCTCTCTACGAAACATGGGAGAGGTTCAAGACGAAGCTAATGCGATGCCCAAACCATCATATGACCAATGTCCACTTGATGGAGATATTATACAGAGCCTTGAATTCAGTGACTAAGCTAGTGGTTGATAATGCGGCGGGAGGATCTTTTATAGACCTCACCTTTGGGCAGGCAAGCCATATGCTAGATCGGATGACAAAGCAAAGTAGAGCTTGGCATACCAGGGATTCTGAGGTAACAAGCCCCACTTTATCTTTTGGCATGACTGCAGAGCAGAGGCGAAGACAAGAGGATCGTGACCAAGACATGGCTCACATGAAAATGCAGATGGATCTTCTTACCAAGCACTTATTATCAGGGAAGACCGAAAAAGTGAAAGCTGTAGCGCTAAAAGGAAGAGACGAATCTGATTCTGAAGCGGAGGCCGACTACTTGAACAATCAGAGGGGTTTCCGTGGGAATGCCCAAGGAAACCAAGGTCGGAACTATTATAATGAATCTGGATACAAGGACCGTGATCATGGTAGTTGGAAGAATAATTCAGACAGGAGTGGTGTGTATATTCCTCCTAGAAATTATGAGGCTGAGGCGTCTGGTTCTGAAAAGATGTCTATGGAAGATATGATGGCCAAGCTGCTGAAAGGAGTAGAGGCAACCAATATGGGCGTAACCGAGGTGAAGAATGATTTGTCTTCAATGAATCAGTTGGTTAACTCACATTCCATTGCAATAAGACAACTAGAGCAGCAATTCAGTCAACTTTCAGCAGCACTCAACCAAAGAAAAGCCGGCACCTTACCTAGCGATGCTGTGCAAAACCCAAGGAATGATGGGTCATGCATGGCCATCACTACCAGAAGTGGTAAGGCGCTGGAAACTTCAGCAAAAGGCAAGAAAGTGGTTGACGAAGTTGTACGGTTTGATATATGCAAAACAATGAAGCAGCCCAGCGATATGAATGAGTCATCTGTAGCTGATGTTCATTATGAGGATATGAAAGCATTATCTATAGAGAAACAACCTACTGTTGAGCCATTGTCTGCTGCGCCACTGAATGTTGAGCATGAGGATAATGAAGATTATGAAGAACTTATGGGTGATCTAACAGAAATAGAGTCTTATACTCCTAAGAAACCGGATTGTGATCTCAAGAATCAACCAACAGCGAAGACTCACTTTGACGAGCCACCAATGCTAGAATCGCAAGAGCTTCCCGATTATCTAAAGTATGTGTTCTTGGAAAGTAGAACTATACTTCCGGAAAGAGCAGATGATTTAAGTGAACAGCACGTAGAAGCTCTCATCTCTGCTCTGAGGAGATACAAGAGAGCTATGGGTTGGACTATTGATGATATAATTGGTGACTCTCCAGAGAAACGTATGAGCCATCTCGAAAAAGATCGCATGACCACAGGTAAGCCTCATTGTCGTCTAAATCCTTTTAGAAAACGATCCATCACTTATCTCGACGAAGTCTAAGTACTCGAGACTACTACGTCGAGCCACGACAATAAATAAGGCGCTAGATGGGAGGCAACCCATCGTTTTATCGTTTTATCGTTTTATCGTTTCGTCGTTTTAATTTTTTTCTTTTTGATAAATGAAAATCCAAAAATAAGAGTCGTGCCATGACCAAAAATAAGGCGCTTGGTGGGAGGCAACCCATCGTACTAATCGTTTTTATTGTGTTTTGAGCAAATATAGGTGCAAGAAAGATGCAACGAGGAGATTGATTTCAATTGACGATTTGGTCACATTGTATGGTAAAGTCGGTAAGTTAGGAATGGTGATGCATAAGGATATGAATTAAGCCTTTCTCACGTCATAATAGTCTTCGAGGAAGGCTAGGCCTTGGTAAAAATAGGCCACGAACGATGCACAACCTATTCTATAGCCTAAGGACTCGGAATCTAGTGTGCAATACACTATGCGCCGCCTATTCCTAGGTGTGCGTTTGACTATGCGCCGCCTATGCTATGGCATTTGAGATACTGAGACCAAATGCCATACCATATGCGCCGCATATGCCTAGATATGCCATACCATGTGCGGCGCATATGTCCCATTATGCCATGGACAATGCGCCGCATATACATGTGTTATGCCGAGGGATATGTGCCGCATATAGGGTGATTTTGTCCCCAAATCCGATTGTAAATGGGTCATAACCCGACCCATACTCTTCCTATATAAAGGGGACATAGTTTTACAACACAACCACATTAGAAAACACCCTAAAGGCGCCACATAACCTTCCAAATCTTCTCAAAATTTTCTTCCTTTGTTCTTCCAATCCACAACAACTTCTCCACAATCTTCAAGCAAGTAAGTGCTCTCTTATTCTCCACCTATTTATCGTAAGTACTACGTTGCTATGCTTATTATAAATTGCTAAATCATATAAGATTGTTGGTGATGTTCATGTGTTCGAATTGTTGTTGCATAATCATGTGAGTGAACATATACGTAGGGAATTCTTGACTTATTTCCGACTTGAATTTGGTTTCAATAGCATTGTTATGATATTTGCTGAATTGATATGGCTATGAATATTGCTTAAGAGTGTTGTTTGGATGCTTACATGTTAGACTATCCCGGCCATCGGGATGAGATTATAGTACCTATCGATTTAGGAGGTTGTGCTTATTGAAAGAATAACTATTCCATGTGGTTACCCCTATGTAGTAGTGTTGTTATATCTAACATGAAAGTAGTCCAATGGCTGCAAGTAAGTGATGCATTGCTGATTTTCTTGTCGGAATACAATCCTAAAACGTATGTCGATGAATTCTGAGTAATCGATCACTTTCACCTCACTAGTTGGTGCCAACAACCTAAGTGTGGGGTGGTACCCCTACTGTCTATGTATAGATTGTATCCATTGAGATTGTGCTACCATTAACACTATTTCAAGTCTCAGGTACAATGGCACCTAAAGAGAGACAAGGCAAGGAAGAAGGCTACCACTTCCCAAAAGGGCAAGAAAAGAGGCCGCAAGGAGCAAGGAGAACCCTCCTCGCTGCAAACACCTCGACTCACGCTTGGAATTAAGTGGGATACTTATGCGGAACTTATGAGGATGATGACTCTTATGATGATCCCAACGCAAGGGGTATGACCCCAGACATAGAGGAGGAGTCCGACTGACCAGGTTCCTCGTATTTATTTTCCACTGAGGATAGTGTCCTGTCTAAGTGTGGGGTGGCATTGCATGCTATACTTCTCTGTTTGCACCTATGTTTGTTTGGTTACTTTGTTTATTTGAGTTCGTTTTTTTTTTTGTTTGTTTCGTTTGACATTTTTTTTTAAGTTTTTTTAGGAGTAAAATTTTTCTAGCTTTGCATGAAATTATTTTGATAGGCAGCATGAGATTATAACAAGAGTATGTGTTACAATTGTGACTATTGAGACGATTAGGCTCTAGTTGTGACTCATTATGTGATATTGTGTGATTCAATTCCTTCACTTGTTGGGTCGAGAGTCTATATTACTTCCAATCAAGTCGACCATGTGCCTTGTGTGTGTGAGATAATAGTATATTCTATGTGTGTGGCTGATGCTAGAACCTGCCTGGTATGTATGCAAAGCGAAAATAAGGAGTGTAAGTTAGGATATGATTTAGGCATTTCTTTGGCAACCTATATTTGTTTACCATCAGTTTTACCTACCCATGGACATCATCCTAGTTAAACCCTTTTGAGCCTTTAGCCTATTTCTTTGACAACCTTGTATGTAAGCCTAATCCATTTCTTTCAAGACCGTAATTTGATCCAAATTCCTAAGTGCTTTAAAGTGAAAAAGTCATGTGACAACATAAGAGGAAATTGGTTGAGTATGATGCTTTAAATTGTAATGGTGCTTGAATGTGTTATGAAAAAGAAAGTGCTATCATAAGAAGTATGTTGTGAAAAGAAAAAGGAAAAGAAAGCTGAAAAGTGAGTTGCTCTTAAAACTGAAAAACAAAAGAGGAGAAAAAGGGTGGTAGAACAAAAGAAAGAAGAAAGGTTGAAAGAAAAAAGTGTCAATGATACAAAGTGATGTATTAAAGCGCTTAGGAACTTAGTCACTATTTCTGGCCAAAATAGCTGATCCTACCCGTCCCTTAGCCTACATTACAACCATCAAAAGACCTACTTGATCCTAATCTTAACATTCCGACATTTAGTGGAGTACTACATTAAGGGCAAGCCTATGGTCATCAGTTGCTACATATGAATTCTTTGTGAGAGTGAGTGCAAGGATATTTTGATACCCATGTTTGAAAATATGCTATACTTGTGAGTGATTATGGGTACTATATTGTGAGACACACATGGTTGATGAGCTTTGGATAGTTGTATATGATTCTATGTACCTTAACGTTTGCATGCGAGTTGATCACCATCACGAGTCTATGCTAGAGGTTAAATGGTTTCTACTAATGATCGGAAAACTACTCTTTGTTGATAGTTGTTGTGCTTGTCTTGAAGAATGTTTTGTGTTGCGGCTGTAAAAACCCTAAGTTGATGTTAGAAGGACATGATATGTTGTTCGAGGACGAACAAAGCTCTAAGTGTGGGGTGTTGATGATAGGCGAATTTACGCGCCTATATCAATATATTTTGCCCATATTTTAGCCTAGTTTTGAGAACTAATTATCTATTTCATGCACTTTTAGTCCTTTTTCCTGTAAATGAGCTAACAAACATGATTAGGAAAGTTTCAGGTATAAATGATGCAAAATACAGCATTTTATGGCTTACTTGACGCAAAAGAAAGCTCACAAACGAAGTGGAAAGGAGCTGGACGCCTAAAGGCTACCACCTCCCTAAAGGGCAAAAAGAGAAGTCGCAAGGACCAAGGAGAACCCTCCTCACAGCAAATACCTCAACTCACGCTTGGAATTAAGTGGGATACTTATGAGGAACGTCTGAGGATGACAACTCTGATGATGATTCCAATGAAAAGGGTATAACCCCAGACATAGAGAATAAGTCCGACCAACCAGGTTCCTCGTATTTATTTTCCACTGAGGACAGTGTCCCGACTAAGTGTGGGGTGGTGGTATTGCATGCTATACTTCTCTATTCGCATCTATGTTTGTTTGCTTTTGTTTCATTTTTGTTTCGTTGTGTTTTTTTTTAGGAGTAAAATTTTTCTAGCTTCGCATGAAATTATTTTGATAGGCAGCATGAGATTATAACAAGAGTATGTATTACAATTGTGACTATTGAGACGTTTAGGCTCTAGTTGTGACTCATTATGTGATATTATGTGACTCAATTCCTTCACTTGTTGGGTCAAGAGTCTATATTACTTCCAATCAAGTCGACCATGTGCCTTGTGTGTGTGAGATTAATAAGTATATTCTATGTATGTGGCTGATGCTAGAACTTGCCTGGTATGTATGCAAAGCGAAAATAAGGAATGTAAGTTTAGGATATGATTTAGGCATTTCTTTGGCAACCTATACATGTTTACCCTCAGTTTTTCCTACCCATGTAAATCATCCTAGTAAACCCTTTTGAGCCTTTAGCCTATTTCTTTGACAACCTTGTATGTAAGACTAATCCATTTTCTTTCAAGACCGTAATTTGATCCAAATTCCTAAGTGCTTTAAAGTGAAAAAGTCATGTGACAACATAAGAGGAAATTGGGTGAGTATGATGCTTTAAATTGTAAGGGTGCTTGAATATTTTATGAAAAAGAAAGGGCTATCATAAGAGGTATGTTGTGAAAAGAAAAAGGACAAGAAAGCTGAAAAGTGAGTTGTGCTTAAAATTGAAAAACAAAAGATGATAACAAGGGTGGAAAAATAAAATAAAGAAAGGTTGAAAGAAAAAAGTGTCAATGATACAATGTGATGTATTAAAGTGCTTAGGAACCTAGTCACTATTCTTGGCCAAAATAGTCCTACCCGTCCCTTAGCCTACATTACAACCATCTAAAGACCTACTTGATCCTAATCTTAACCTTCCGACATTTAGTAGAGTACTACATTAAAGGCAAGCTTATGGTCATTAGTTGCTACATATGAATTCTTTGTGAGAGTGAGAGCAAGGACACTTTGATACCCATGTTTGAAAAATATGCTATATTTGTGAGTGATTATGGGTACTATATTGTGAGACACACATGGTTGATGAGTTTTGGATAGTTGTATATGATTCTATGTACCTTAACGTTTGCATGCGAGTTGATCACCATCACGAGTCTATGCTTGAGGTTAAATTGTTTCTACTTATGATCAGAAAGCTACTCTTTGTTGATAATTGTTGTGCTTGTCTTGAAGAATGTTTTGTGTTGTTGCTGTAAAACCCTAAGTTGATGTTTAGAAGGACATGATATTTTGTTCGAGGACGAACAAAGCTACAAGTGTGGGGTGTTGATGATAGGCGAATTTACGCGCCTATATCAATATATTTTGCCCATATTTTAGCCTAGTTTTGAGAACAAATTATATATTTCATGCACTTTTAGTCCTTTTTCCTATAAATGAGCTAACAAACATGATTAGGAAAGTTTCAGGTATAAATGATGCAAAATACAGCATTTTATGGCTTACTTGACGCAAAAGAAAGCTCACAAACGAAGTAGAAAGGAGCTGGACGCCTAAAGGACCAAATCTGCTGCATGGAAAATCTGTCCCGGGCTAAAACAGCATTTCTGAAGACTTTGGAGACTTACAGACACAAAGCTGGATTTTGACAATGATACATTAACCTAGTACAATTGGGTTATGTATTTCATTAGTTTATTTGGATTAGGAGAATGTTACATTAACCTAGTACAAATGGGTTAAGTATTTCCTTAGTTTAGTAGGATTTGGTTATTTATTTCATTAGCATAGTAGGAGTAGGATAGGAGTATTATAAATACCCTATCATGCTAGAGATTTTAATCAAGTCCTCCCTTAGTGGAGGCAACTCCTCTCTAAATTCAAGAAATTCATTCTTAAACTATTAATTTTCTTCCATCTCTCTCATCTTCCACCACAAACACTTCTAATCTATTCTTCTATTCTTAAATTCCACAACAAGAGAATCGTTACTTGCTAAGGAATCACCAAAACCACACGCCTAACACCTCTTTTACACGCCATCCACCATGCAAAACGTGATATCCTTTGCATTCATGGGTAACTAAATCTCTTAGTTGGGGTTATGGAAGCCGAATGAGTTACTATCTATTGCTATGAGCTTGTGAGTTCAAGACACGTATATTGCTTATATCATTATTCTCTTCATCTTAAATCTATATCCTTTGCGGTTCAAACACAAGAACACGCCATTCTAACATCTAACCTGTTCGAGAGAAAGGTTATTTGTCTAGAAAAGAAGACGCATAGACCAACGCCAGTCTAACATTTAACTTGTTCGAGAGAAAGGTTATTTGTCTGGAAAAGAGATAATGTCAAGGTAGTAGGACACCCTTTCCTATTAAAAAGCTAGTGCCGTAACTGGACTAACCTCTTGGAGAATTCGTACCGTTAGACACGCTTTAAGCTCGAGAGAGTTAAAGTGAAATAGTCCTTGTTTAGGTCGAGAGACGCTTGGATTTACCATCGACTACAATTCTCTATAAGCAATTGCATGACAAGACTCTACACACTCATAGCCAATAGAGACGTATACCTCAGAAGGTGGACATAACCCCAACGCTTCAACTCTCTTTGTTTACAACTCACGTAACATTCTTTACTTTATTATTTTCAGTTTTTGTTTACATTACTTGCAAAACAATACTCCCCCCTTTTACGAGACTTGCACCAAAAGTCTAGTAATTTTGCTTACTTGTTGGCCAAGCTATTCCCTGTGGGATCGACACCCAACCCAGGTTGGGTTCTATATTTGCTAACGACCGCTTTACACTCCCACGAGAGCTGTAGATTGAGCGTTATCAAAAATGATTAGGAAAGTTTGTAAATGAGCTAACAAACATGATTAGGAAAGTTTCAGGTATAAATGATGCAAAATACAGCATTTTATGGCTTACTTGACGCAAAAGAAAGCTCACAAACGAAGTGGAAAGGAGCTGGACGCCTAAAGGACCAAATCTGCTGCATGGAAAATCTGTCCCGGGCTAAAACAGCATTTCTGAATACTTTGGGGAGTGCATGGAAAATCTGTCCAGGACTAAAACAGCATTTCTGAAGACTTTGGGGACTTACAAACACAAAGCTGGATTTTGACAATGATACATTAACCTAGTACAATTGGGTTATGTATTTCATTAGTTTATTTGGATTAGGAGAATGTTACATTAACCTAGTACAAATGGGTTAAGTATTTCCTTAGTTTAGTAGGATTTGGTTATTTATTTCATTAGCATAGTAGGAGTAGGATAGGAGTATTATAAATACCCTATCATGCTAGAGATTTTAATCAAGTCCTCCCTTAGTGGAGGCAACTCCTCCCTTCATTCAAGAAATTCATTCTTAAACTATTAATTTTCTTCCATCTTTCTCATCTTCCACTACAAACACTTCTAATCTATTCTTCTATTCTTAAATTCCACAACAAGAGAATCGTTACTTGCTACGGAATCACCAAAACCACACGCCAAACACCTACTATTCACGCCATTCACCATGCAAAACGTGATATCCTTCGCATTCATGGGTAACTAAACCTCTTAGTTGGGGTTATGGAAGCCGAATGAGTTACTATCTACAGCTATGAGTTTGTGAGTTCAAGACAAGTATATTGCTTATATCATTATTCTCTTCATCTTAAATCTACATCCTTTGCGGTTCAAACACAAGAACACGCCATTCTAACATCTAACCTGTTCGAGAGAAAGGTTATTTGTCTAGAAAAGAAGACGCATAGACCAACGCCAGTCTAACATTTAACTTGTTCGAGAGAAAGGTTATTTGTCTGGAAAAGAGATAATGTCAAGGTAGTAGGACAACCTTTCCTATTAAAAAGCTAGTGCCGTAACTGGACTAACCTCTTGGAGAATTTGTACCGCTAGACACACTTTAAGCTCGAGAGAGTTAAAGTGAAATAGTCCTTGTTTAGGTCGAGAGACGCTTGGATTTACCATCGACTACAATTCTCTATAAGCAATTGCATGTCAAGACTCTACACACTCATAGCCAATAGAGACGTATACCTCAGAAGGTGGACATACCCCAACGCTTCAATTCTCATTGTTTACAACCAACGTGACAATCTTTCTCTTTTTACTTTATTATTTTCAGCTTTTATTTCATTACTTTGGTTACTTATTACAATCCCCCCTTCTTACGAGACTTGCACCAAAAGTCTATTAATTTTGCGTACTTGTTGACCAAGCTATTCCCTGTGGGATCGACACCCAACCCAGGTTGGGTTCTATATTTGCTAACGACCGCTTTACACTCCTACGAGAGCTGTAGATTGAGCGTTATCAATAATCACAATACACCAATGGTACCACATTAAACAACATAATACAATTATTCACATGTATTCAAGGCTATCAATATCACATAGGACCCCACATGGTCAAACATATCACATAATATCTCAATTTCGACAATTACATCACATATAACCCCCCACACGGGCACAACATATAGACAACCATTTTTCATGATTAGTTTTCACCCTTAACATGCATTTTGTATCATCATTTACTACCAAGCTCAGTCTGAAGAGTTAAGCCATAACCTACCTTGAAGCCGAAACCAGTTTGCTACACTTGAACCCACGACCTTAATTTTCATGAATAATTTTGAACCCCACTAAAAACATCAAATATGAAACCTACGCATCAATATAAAACCAACGACACCCAATTGATTACTTTTGGTTCGGGGTCAAAACGGACCCCCAAAATGAGTTTCCGAAAAAGAAGGGAAAAATCGAAACTTTACTTCAAAAACATATTTTCCATATTTTTAGGAACCTACATCTGAAAACCCAAGTTAAATCGAGTCAAAAACGGAGTTTAAATTGAAGAAAAACTATTTTTGAGCTTTACGGGGTAAAATCTTTGAAATCCGAGTTAAAATCAAGAATCGGAGTTGTTTTGAAGGTTAAATTGATGAAAAATAGTAATTATAAGATAAAAAAAAATCAAGTGAAAGAAGTGAAATTTGGGTTTAAAATCATGCTCTAAGATTTTAGGGGTTTTGAGAAATTTATCAAGAAATTACTAAGAAGAGGGGTGAATTCTTACCTTAAATTCGTAACAAAATCAAGAAAAAGATGTTAATCTAGCTTCCCAAGCTCTCACAGACTTCTCTTTTAATCTCCCAAACTATTAGGGTTTAACTCTCAAGAGGCAAGATGAAAAATACACAAAATAGGCCAAAAAGGGGTGAAAAAGCTGTTTATATTAGAGAAAATCTGAAATATAACTGCTGATTTTTTTTTCTTCTTAAGTCGAAACGGATTTCGATGGGGTGCTTGGGATTCAATCGAAGTCTGATATACACAAACGAACTATGCAACCATACTAAATTCGATGTTTCAAACGCGATGGAGATATTAGATTTGCAAAAAAACATTGTTTTCATGAAGTTGACCCCCCGAAACCCGATATTATAATTTTCCATACCGAGGGTCGAAATGAGATTTAAAAACGTAAAATCTTACTAAATATGCTAACACCCTAAAATCGATATTTTGGATCTTTTGGAAAAGTCGGATTTTTCGTCTGAGGTCATTTCGATCAAATGTGGGTCCCACACTCATATTTCCAATTTTTCAACTTTCCGACCAATAGGTCGAAATGAGCTAGGGTGCACCGGACCCGAACCAAAGGTCTACCTAGCCTAAAATCGATATTTTGGAGTTGCTGGCATAGTCTGTTTGGCCATCCGTCATACGGATCAAAAGATATCCACAATCCATAAAAAGTAAAGCATTGTATCGGTATCAGACGTGACATGTTCTTGAAGCTTTGTAAAGGAAAATAAATAGAAGAATGAATCAAATTGTGACCTTGAGTCAAGGGCCTTGACCTGTTCTTAATATGTGTAGGACTGATCAATAATAATTTGAGCACTTGACTATTTTTTTGGTATTTAATTCTTTCAGTTTTATGATGTAGTATCCTGAAGCTATTTTTTCGGTCCATACTATAATATTAAACATAATCTTTTATTCAAAGCATGGCCTAAAATTCATAAATTGCATGTATACTATAACAAAATAATATGATAATAGAAATATACCATGTTATCAATAATTAATCGGATTCTCTAGCAAATCAACCTCACACAAATCCAAGATTAAAAAAGAAAAAAAGAATCAACAAATCCAACCCCCTCCCCCCCCCCCCCCCCCCCAGACACACACAAAAGAAAAAAAAACTAAGCTAACACAAAGTATTCAAAGCATATGCACCTGATTGAAAATAACATTAACGTAAAGAACAAGAACAACCGAGGGAGCGTTGATGTCGTAAAAATAGTAGAAGAAGATGTGTAGGTTTCTAATAAAATATACTTAAATAGAATTGTAGAATTTTTTTTTTTATATAAGATGAAATTTTAATTAAGGTAAAATTCTAATTAATTTAGAAGTATTAAATATGATAATTCCTTATTTAAATCAAATAAGGACTTTAAATTAATTTTAAATTCAATAAATAAATAGAAATTATTGGAGTAAAAAAGGTAAACAGTCGATTTTGTCTAAAGCGGAGTGTTTTAATGAAGGGCAAAAAGTTTGATTCACTTTTCTAAGGATCTTCACATTTTTAATATATTATTATAGATATAGATTATAGATTATAGATAGATTATAGATATAGATTAGATATGGAAGCTCTTCTATTTTGAATTTATATTGAAGAAGAAAACAACCTACAATTTGAATTTATATTGGAGAAG
Organism: Capsicum baccatum var. pendulum; assembly: GCA_030864225.1. Lineage (NCBI taxonomy): Eukaryota > Viridiplantae > Streptophyta > Magnoliopsida > Solanales > Solanaceae > Capsicum > Capsicum baccatum. The sequence continues at coordinate 104,438,624 of CM061551.1, forward strand.
GAAACAACCTCCAATTTGAATTTGTATTGGAGAAGGAAACATCTATCCTACAACTCTATAAATTTGTATTGGAGAACATCTATCCTACAACTCTATAAAAGGACATAGTTTTCCCACCTTCTCAATATCAATTTTCGATTTTCAAGTCATCAATAATATTGATGTAATTTCTATCAATTTTTGGATTTTCAAGTCATTAATAATATTGATGTAATTTCTTTCCCTACTACTTTTCTATTATTTTCATCACTTTTTTCAGCACAAAATGTTAGTGGTAGAAAATTCATATCTCATTGTAGGAATATCGAAATCATAAGCCGTTTGATATTCCAGAAACTATACTTTGAGATCTACAACATATTCAAAATTTAACTTTAAATTCCTTTAATATAATTCTCGATAATTTTTTAAGTTAGCCCTAAATTTTACCATGCTGAAAATTTAGATCAGCACATCTTTACTAAAACTTTCATATCTTGAAGTAGGAATGATGAAATCACAAGATGCTTGATTCTTGTGAAACTAGACACAAATATCTATAACATGTTCAAAATTTATTATTTAATACAATCTAGATATTTTCAGGTGTTATCCCAAAATCAACATTAAATTTGATGCACCAGCAGTTTCAGATTCGCGCGATGACACCAAAAAATTCGTATCTCAATGTGGGAGTATTAAATCATAATCCGCTTGGTTCTATAGATGGCAGAAATATGCATATATAATATATTCAAGATTTAGATTTTAATACTTCTTGAATTATTTTATATGAATTTGTGAAGTCGGTCCTATATTTTGTTTGGTAGAGGATTTCAGATTTGCATCGCCTCACCAAATAATTTATATCTTGATGTGGGACCACCACCATCAAAGAGCATCTTGATTGCTGCAAACTATATTCTGGGGGATTAACTCTCATCAAATCGTCTTGTCTTAATCCAAGTTGATGATATACGACTTTCAAAGTCATAATGCTCTGACATGTAACATCTCTTCTATTTGTGTTTTTTACTTTCTTTCTTGTTTTTCTCTTTTTTGTAGGGTTGGAGTAAATAGAAATATGTAAAAGTCGTCTTAAGGTGCGAGAGTTTAACTTCGTCTCTGTCACCTTAAGACCCGACCAATTTTTCTTGAAGACGGTGGCCATCGGCTTAAGGTGCGAGAGTTTAACTTTGCCTCCATCACTTTAAGACCCGAACAATTTTGCTTGAAGATAGCGGCCATCAGATTAAGGTGCGAGAGTTTAACTTCGCCTCTATCACCTTAAGACCCGACCAATTTTGCTTGAAGACGACGTTCATCGGCTTAAGTTGCAAGAGTTTAACTTCGACTCCGTCACCTTAAGACCTGACCAATTTTGGTTGAAGATGGCGGCCATCGGCTTAAGGTGCGAGATTTTAACTTTGCCTCTGTCGCCTTAAGACCCAAACAATTTTTCTTCAAGATGCAATGGTTTTCTTTAAGCATGGGCCCTTTCATCGATGCACTTATGCAATGGTCTTCTTTAAGTATTTGCCTTTTCACTGATACACTTATGTGATGGCATTCCTTAAGTATGGGCCTTTTCATTGATGCACTTATGCAACGATCTTGTTTAAGTATGGTCTTTTTCATCGATGCACTTATGCAATGGTCTTCTTTAAGTATGAGACCTTTCACTGCAATGATCTTCTTTAAGTATGGGCACTTTCACTAATACAATTATGCAATGATCTTCTTTAATTATAGGCCTTTTAACCAATACACTTATGAAATGGTCTTTTTTAAGTATGGACCCTTTTCAATGTCAGCTTACGGTGCAATAGTTTAACTTCGCCTCCGTCACCTTGAGAGTTGACAAGTTCAGCTTCAAGTATAATCCCGTAACAAATCCGTTCAAATACCAGCTTAAGGTGCAAAGGGTCAAATCTTGTCTGTCTTAAGGCATGGAAATTTTGAGATCCTCTTAAGGATAAACCCTAGAAAGGCCAACTTAAGGTGCAAAGGGACAAATCTTGTCCATCTTAAGGCATGAAAATTTTAAGATCCTTTTAAGGATAGACCAGCTTAAGGTGCAAAGGAACAAATTTGTCCACCTTAAGGCATGAAAATTTTGAGATCATTTTGAGGATAAATCCGTGAGAGGCCATCTTAAGGTACAAAGGGACAAATATTTTCCACCTTAAGATATGAAAATTTTGAGAACCTTTTAAGGATGAACTTGTGAGAAACCAGTTTAAGGTGCAAAGGGACAAATCTTGTCCACCTTAAGGCATGAAAACTTTTTTATATCTTCTTAAAGATAAATCCATAAAAAGACCAGCTTAAGGTGCAAAGGGACAAATCTTTTCCACTTTAAGACTTGAAAATTTTGGGATTCTTTGAAGACTAATTCCACGAAAGAGACCAGCTTAAGGTGCAAATGGACAGATCTTATCCATCTTAAGGCATGAAAGTTTTGGAGATTCTTTTAAGGATAAACCCGTAAGAGGCCAGCTTAGGGTGCAAAGGGAAAAATCTTGTCCACCTTAAGACATTAAAACTTTTTTATATCTTCTTAAAGATAAATCCATAAAGAGACCAGCTTAAGGCGCAAAGGGACAAATCTTTTCCACCTTAAGACATAGAACTTTTAGAGGCCTTGATTTAAAGACTTGGTGATTTTGTTAACTTTTACTCCTAAATTTGGCGTTTAGAGCGGTTCAACTTCCAAATTTAGGGAGTTTGGAGACTTCATCTTATGTGAACGAAGCTCATATTTCATTAGAGTTTGCCCTTATTGAGCCAGCAATAATTGGAGTGAGTCCAAGATTTAATTAGAATATTTTCTTACTTGGTATCCATATGGCGGATACTGCAGGAACATATTTTTTTGACACTCATGCAACTGAACTCAGGATAAGATTCCAAGTACCTATGTACCTCAGTGAAGAGGATCAAGTCACAACGTAGTTCCGGATGAGTATTTTTTTTTGGAGTCCTAACTTTTGCCTAGGTGCAGCGCCTTTCGAGGTTTTCAACCTAGCGGACTTTTTTTGAAGACGTGCAGTTTATACTCTTCCGGGCCAGGAGTGAACATGCAGTTTATACTCGTACCTTAAGGAGTGGACATCTTCCTTCAAGGATAGTACTTTTTCAAGAACTTGGCATTGATAGGGCTAATCTTCTCACTATCTGTATCCACAAATTTGTAAACACCATTTAAATATATCTCTTGTACGACATGATCCATACCACTTTAGGGTAAATTTGCCCCCAACCTTACGAGAACAAGATAGATGGGCTTGGTAACATTTAAGATGTCTCTTGGTAACATCAAGCAAACTCTTTTGCTGAAAGAACAAGATAGACGGGCTTGGTAACATTTAAGATTTTTTTGAGCCTCTAGTCTCTTCTCATCAAGAGCTTCTAACTTTGCAAGACGCAACTTAGAATTTTATTCATCGATGAGCCCTTCTTGAATAGCCAGTCTTAAAGAAGGTATTTGGCGCTTAAGTGGCAAGGCTGCTTCAACTCTAAAAGCAATGAATTGTTTCTTCCTCTCCCAGGCATCGCATGAGTACCCCTTCAAATGGTCTTTTGTACAGCGTATCTTTATAGTAAAGAAAGCGAGATGCACGACGATGGATGTTAGTCCTTCTTGTTGGATCTTCTGGAAGTATTCCATAACACAAAAAGTCATTGAGAGGTTATCACCAATTTTTCTTTACAGCTTCAGACACGGCGATGAGGTGCTAAACTTTATTTTCTACATCTCCACCCTCACTTAGAAATAGTACTACCCATTTTTGGTGGATAGTAACTCGTGTCTGATTCGGCAGAGTTAGGGTTGAGGCCAAAGCAACTAAGACATCAGCTTGCTTATTTTCTTTTCTTGGTACATGTTGGAGTGTCACTTCTCCAAGCCATCCTATTAACTTTCGTGCATATTCATGATATGGTATTAGGTCAGGCTTTCTGAATTTATAGCTTCCCAAAAGCTATTAACCACCAATTGGGAGTCACCAAAGACTTGTAATTGTAGTTTCTTCATGTCGACAACCATCTCGAGTTCGAGTATTAGCGTTTGATATTCAGCAACATTATTAGAGGAATTATTTTTTCAAGGTAAAAAAGTATGGGATGACCTCTCCTTGTGGAGTGACAAACACCACACCAGCACCAGCTCCATCTCGATGTGCGGCACCATCAAAATACATCTTTCATGGGGATCTAACTTCAACAACCATTACATCTTCATCAGGAAACTCATCGGTCAGTTCCTAATCATCGGGTATCGTGTGTTCTTCCAAGAAATCCACCAATACTTATCCTTTTACAACCTTTTGGGGGATGTACACGATCTCAATCTATTGAAATTAGAGGTACCACCTTGATATTCGGTCACTACTAACTGGTTTTGACATTACAAACTTGATGGGATTTGCTCTAGACATAAGACGAATGACATAAACTTAAAAGTAGTGTTTTATCTTTTAAATTGAGAAAGCTAATGCCAAACACAACTTTTCGATTGGAGAATAATTCAGCTCATTTTGTGTCATCATTCTGCTTAGATGGTAAATGGAGTTTTCCTTGCCTTCACTATTTTCTTCTGCTAGTAGTGCTCCAACTGACCTTTCTTGTGTCGAGATATACAGTATCAATGATTTTTTGGGTATAGGTGCCACAATAATAGGAGGCTTCATCAAGTATGATTTGATACTTTTGAAGGACTTACTATAAGTTTGGTCCTATTCGAAGGAAGTGTCCTTCTTCATGAGACGGCTAAATGGTTGACATTTTTCAGCTAAGTTTGATATGAACATCCTTAAATATGTTAGCCTTCTTTGAAGGATTTTTTAACTCATGAATGTTTCGAGGCTCGGGCATCTTCAAAGTCGTATTGACCTTGGCCTGATCAATTTCAATTCCTCGGTGTTGTACAATAAAGCCAAGGAACTTTCCAGAAGTAACTCCAAAGGCATGTTTGAATGGATTCATCCTAAGTTGATATCCTTAAAGCAACTCAAATACTATTCTTAGGTCTTTAAAGTGGTTGTCCCTCTTTCTTGACTTTACCACTAAGTCATTCACATAACACTCAACATTTTTATGGAGTAGGCAACTAAAGATGTTTTTCATGGCTTTTTGATAAGTGGCACCAGCATTCTTCAAACCAAAAGGCATCACCTTGTAGCAATAAATACCTTTGGGCGTATGAAATGTAGTTAGCTCTTCATTTTTTGGAGCCATGCGAATTTGGTTATAGATGGATGAACCATCCATGAAGGACATTGCCTCATAACTAATGGTGGAATCAATCATTAATTCTGGTATGGGAATTGGAAAATCATCTTTAGGACATGTATTGTTGAGATCCTAAAAGTCGACATAAACTCGAATTTGTCCATTCTTCTTTCATATTAGAACAATACTTGAAATCCATGTGGGGTATTTAACTTCTCGAATAAAAACAACTTTGATGAGTTTATTGACCTCATTTTAGATCAATGAAACCAACTCTGTCCTAAAATGCCTTTGGGCTTGCTTAACTGGATGAGCATCATTCTTGACCACCAACTGATGGACTGCTACTTTTGGATCTAAGCCAGGCATTTCCTTATAACTCCAAGACAAGACATCCATATATTCTTTGAATATATCTATATAAGTGATTTCCTCCTCTATTTCTAGAAACACACTCAGGTAAGTTGGTCTTGGGTCTTCATTGGTTCCAAAATTAACTTTTTTTAAAGGATCTATTGTGGCTTTCACTCATTCTTCAAGTTATGATGGGGCATGTCCAATATCTTCCTCCTCTTGCAGATCATTATCACTGATGGATATGTGGTAACACTAGAAAATATCTTTCATCTATTCGTCAACCTTCATTTGAGATAAGATATCATTCTCATTTTGGGTTGTAATAGGATATAAAGAGCCAATACTTTCTTCGTCTTCCTCACGCTTCTTGGTATAAACCATAGTATGAGCCTTAGCTTTTAACACCTCATTGCATGAAACCACCAGTGTCATCTACCATCTCATTCTAGAAGGAATCAAATTTTGGAAATCCTTCTGGATCTTAGGTGAAGAGTGTATTATCGTACTTCGGTGACTTCTCCGACGTTTGTTACTTCTCTTGATATTTAGTGGACACAACCTCTCAAAAACATAATTTCTTATAGTTGGTCTCCCAATCGATCAAAGACAAAAGACTTTTTGTTGGATGCAGTAGACTTCTCTTCTATAGTGATGTAGTTACTAACTGCCCTTCTTATGGAGATGCAAATTGGAGGTGGTTGTGTGTATCCTAGGCTTTCATGTGACTGCTTGGTTGTACCTTCCAATAAAAGTTTTTCCATCCTTGATGGCTCATCAAGATTATATCCATCCTTTACAAATAGCTTGTATGCATTTGGATCGAAGACCCCTTTTGTATGCTTCATAGGGAGTGTTACCTCTTGTGGTGTATTTTAAGCCACACATTCTCCCAGTATCCCTGAGGATGGGTTCATTGCGTCAATATTATTGATAGGTAGAGTTAGCCCTCCTAGCACATTATCTTTGGCATCAGATGAATGATCCTTTTCTTTCTTTACCTTTGATACATAACGAAGAACAAGAGTTGCCTTTTTTTATAGGTGTGACGCTTTCTTTATTCAAAGTGGAGAGAGGCTTCTTGGTGACGGCTTTTTTGACAGTCGCCACGACCTTCTTGGATGCAAGACCATCTAATCTTTGTGGATTTTCTTTTGTTTTATTTAGAATTATATATTCTGAATAATTTCTAACTAAAGATTCTTTAATTTTTTTAAAAGCTGCTCTATTTTTAAATGGTCTTCTCATAATTAATTTAATAAATATACATAACTAACTAACTAACTCATATCCTATTGCTGTACTTTTTAAATTACTGGGCTATGATACCATTTGTAGGGGGGTGCGGATTGGTTTATTATTTTATCCCGTAGTAACTGCAGAGTTACAAATTTCTGTATAATAATTTATCCTATCTGTACTGTAGTATATATCTAATTCTAGATTTTCTATGTTATTTATTATCTTGTGTTGTTCTTCTTGTAGTGAGTTTTTTAAATTATATAAACTATCATATGTACTTTTTTCTAAATTTTCTAAGGTTTCTTCTATCCATATTAACTTTTCTTTTAGATTTTCCATTATTTTTCTAATTCGGTTTCTATAATTAATTTCATTATTTAGATTATCTTGGTTTTCTCTAGTTTTTCTAATATATTCTAACATCCTTGATCTGAATAATATCCTTCTGGGTAAATTTCTTTGTATAACTGTTCTAGCCAATTTATGGTTTCAATTTCGTAGTCTATTACTTTTTATAATATTATTTTCTTAATATCTACAATTTCTATATCTTTAAGTATATATAAGATTAAAACTTTAAGATAGTCTAAATGATCTATTTTCTAAAATTGATATTTTATAGTTGTTTGTTTTAGCCTTGTAGTTTTTGCATATTTTTATTAAGAGATTTATTTTTATTTTCCATGTATTTGTCTATATTTATTTTCATCCGTTTTTCTAGTAACTGTATATTTCACATATCTTTTTCTAAAAATTCTACGTAATTTATCATGATAAGTATTGAAATAGATGAATCAAATGACTGAAGAAGATATAAAAATAATAACAAAGGAAGAATATTTAAATGATGAAGGAACGGAACAAAAAATAATATTTAACAGTAACATATTTGATGAAATAAAAGGAAAAGAATTAGATTTAAGTGTAGAAAAAATATTTAAAATACCAACAATAAAAAATATTTTTACTAGGAAAAAAGATGAATATTATGTAGTATGACAAAAAGAACATGTAATAGACTGTAGATATGCAAAAGGTAAAGCTAGTATACCACTAGTAACGAAAAGAATAATTAATAAAGAGATAAATGATATAAAAAGTAAAGGAGATCCAATAAAATATGTACACCTTGGAGGTACAAAAATATTAATAAAAGCATGTTTTAGAGAAGGAATAGATACACCAATAGAATTATATTTAGCAGATGATAGAATTATAAAACCTATAGAAGAAAGAATAATAACTGCCGTAAAAGGAATAGAATTAACTCCAGGAAGTAAAATATTTACAGCAAGATGCAAAAATTTATATGTATTAACGACAAAACATAAAATAATAGGAAAAAATAAGATTAACAAGATACGAATAGAAAGACCATTTGAACAAATTGTAAAAACAATAGATTATAATGATTATAGCTATAGAGACATAGATACAGAAGAAAATTTAGAAATAGTAAATGATAGAATAAGTACAACAAAAAGAATAGCTGATGAAAAACCAGAATCATCAAGCTCGTCAAAAAGAACAAGTTATGAAACAAATTCAATAAGCAATTTAAACCAATATTACATAACAGGAAAAATAAATGAAAAAGAATACTTAATACTCTTAAATACAGGACAAGAAGAAAATTACATAGCAAAATACCTAGTAAAAAATGAAGAAATAAAAACCGATAATGATATGTGCCCAGATCTACCAAGAAGTTTAATAAATAATAAAAATATAGCAGAAAAAGAAATAATAATAGGAGTTAGAAAAATAAAAATAGAATTTGAAGTAAAAGAAAAAATACAAAAAGCAGATATAATATTAGGAATAAAATGGTTAGAACAAGTAAAACCATATAATATAGAACATACACAATTAACCTTAACATATAACAAAGAAAAATTATTCTTAAAAAGAGCCTTAACATAAAATGAAAATATATGTACTAATGAAGATAGTAGTAGAAGGATATTATAGTAGATATTATACGCCTATGATAGATACAGGAGCAGAAGCTAATTTATGTAGATACAATTGCTTACCAGAAAGTAAATGGGATAAATTAAAAACACCAATAATAGTTAAAAGATTTAATAATGAAGGAAGCTTAATTACTTATAAAGCTAGGAATGTAAAAGTACAAATATGGGATAAGATATTAACAATAGAAGAAATTTATAATTATGAACTAACGTCAAAAGATATACTTTTAGGAATGCCATTTTTAGATAAATTACACCCACATATAATAACTAGGAACGATTGGTGGTTTACAACACCATGTAAACAAAAAGTAAGAGCAAAAAGAGTTAATAATAAAATAAGAAAGAAAACTGATTGGATAAAAGGAAGTGAAAAAATTACACAAAAATTAGAAAATATAAAAAGCACTGAAGATACAATAGAACTAGTAGTTTTTTCGATAAATAAAACAGAAATAACTATATTTTCAATAAATAAGATAGAAATAGTTAAGGAAAAATTAGAACAATTATATAGTGAAGATCCATTAAAAGGATGGGAAAAACATAAAACTACCATAAAAATTGAATTAATAGATAAAAACAGTATAATAACCCAAAAACCATTAACCTGTAATTTTGACGATTTAAAAGAATTTAAAATGCATATAGATGAATTATTAGAAAAACAATATATACAAAAAAGTAATAGTAAACATAATAGTCCAGCATTTATAGTAAATAAACATAGTGAACAAAAAAGAGGAAAAAGTAGAATGGTTATTGATTATAGAAATTTAAATGCAAAAACTATAACATATAATTATCCAATACCAAATAAGATATTAAAAATAAGACAAATACAAGGATATAATTATTTTAGCAAATTCGATTGTAAATCAGGATTTTACCATATAAAGTTAGAAGAAGAATCTAAAGAATTAACTGCATTTACGGTACCACAAGGATTTTATGAATGGAATGTATTACCATTTGGATATAAAAATGCACCAGGTAGATATCAAAATTTTATGGATAATTATTTTAAACAATTATCTAATTGTATAGTATACATAGATAATATATTATTATATACAAAAACTAAAGAAGAACATATAAAATTATTGGAACAGTTTACAGATATAATAGAAAAATCAGGAATAAGTCTAAGTGAAAAGAAAGCTGAAATTATGAAAAAACAGATAGAATTTCTAGGAATACAAATAGATAAAAGTGGAGTAAAAATGCAACAACATATAGTACAAAAAATAATAAATTCAAAAGAAGAATTAGATACAAAAAAGAAATTACAATCACTTTTAGGATTAGTAAACCAAGTAAGAGAATATATTCCAAAATTAGCAGAAAACTTAAAACCACTACAGAAAAAATTAAAAAAGGATATAGAATATAACTATAATGAAGAAGATAAAAAACAAGTTCAAAAAATAAAATTACTTTGTAAAGAATTACCAAAATTACAATTTCCAGATGAAAATAGAAAATTTATATACATAGTAGAAGCAGATGCTAGTGAGTATAGTTATGGAGGAGTACTTAAATATCGATATGAAGCAGAAAAAATAGAACACCATTGTAGATACTACTCAGGTACGTTCAATGAGACAGAAATAAAATGGAAAATAAATAGAAAAGAATTATGTTCATTATATAAATGTTTGTTAGCATTTGAACCATATATTGTATAACAAATTTATTGTACGAACAGATAATACACAGGTACGCTGGTGGCTAACAAAGAAAATACAAAACTCAGTTACAACGAAAGAGATTCGGAGACTAGTTTTAAACATACTAAATTTTACATTTATAATTGAAGTGATCAGTACTAACAAAAATGTTATTGCAGATTACATATCAAGACAAAGCTACACAGACTGAAATTATAGAAGAAGATACTCTAGAAAAAATACTCAACACCCTAACTACGCTTTCATTGAAAGTGGACAGTATGGGTACTGAGATAGAAAAGCTAAAGACTAATGAAGATAAACTGAAGTCTATAGCTATAAATCAGCTAACTCAGCAGTGTGCAGAGCTATGTCGATCGGAAGACAATAAAATTCCAGAGCTAGAAGGAGACGTTGGGACACTCCATAAAACCCATAACATTTATCAATCTACTTCTGCAGGTACAAGCAAAGGAGTTAGTCGACCAAGATACCAGAACATAAACATGAATAAAATATTTGAAAAACCATTTACACCAAAAACATAAAAAGACCATTTATTCATACCCCCACAAATTACCACATACCGAGATAGCCTAAACCAAGACAAAAAAATTTATAATTATACAACCCAGAAATATATAGAAAACATCTATAGAGTACAAACTTTTCTAAACCATAACCCAAGAGCTACAAATATCAAAGAACCAAACATCAACTATATAACCCAAAAATTACAAGGATATAACAAGCTAATCGCACTACCGAAAACTAACCCAAGCTTAGTAAAAACCTGTTTTGACTACGGACTACTAAACACCATATACACCCAAGACGGAGAAGAATTGACAGCCATGGAAGAATTATACAAGATATTCACTACCTATAAAAGAATAACAAAAGTCACTCTATTTTATATAAAGTGTTATACTGCACCCACAGAGATATTACATGACGAGATAAAACCAGTTATACAAGTCGTAAAGATAGGACTAACTAGAGATATGATTATACCAGAAGATATTGCGCAGCAACCGGAGATACCTAGAATCGAGATACCCGAGTTCTACACAAATAAACGACTTATTGGACTAGCTACGATTATACAAGAACTAGCAAATAATTATACTAACGGAAACCCAATATGGAGCTACTATTCGAGAGATCGTCAAATGATTTACTCAAATTCAAAAAAGCTACGACCAATAGATATGGAGGATGTTAGACAATGGATAATGACGCTACTCAACCCAGAGAAACAATCTACCGCAAGAGCTATTAAAAAGGATTTATTTCAGACGGACTACTAACAAGATATTGTAAAATAATTGGACATAAATATCCAGACCACCAATGTTCAAGGTGTAATGGAGAAGATAATATTATTCCAGAAGTACATCTAGAATAAAAAATCACGAAGATAAGATGACAGCTGAAAGATAAGATAAGAAGCAATAATGGAGATATAACAGATACGACAAAATCAACGGAGACAAGATATTCATTGTATAGATTTTATTTACGTAAATTATTGTAAGTTACTATTTTGGTGAAGACTTTTTATAGCCTAGGTAAATAGCCTTTTGATAGCCTTTAGGACTTTTGAGTCTTTTTTGTTTTTTAGCTTTTTTGTTTTTATCTTTTGTTCAGAAAACATGTAAAGTATAATGTAAAGTTCATTCTATAAATAAAGAAAGCAGAAGGCATTGCAAGACAAGCCTTCTCACGTTGAAGCAAATACTCTCTCCATTCCATAACAAATATTTTGCCCAGTTAATTAAAAACATACATACTTCAATGGAAAAAGCTATGGAGAAACAAACTTCATAAATATCAAAGCTACCCGAACAGGTATATCTATTTATGATTATGAATAGCTAAATTCATAGTTCCTAACAATCATGATATGATAAAATAAATTCATATTAGTTACTTTATAGTAGAATTATTCGAAGAATAATATGTTAAGAAGTTTATTAGCAAAGTGAAAACGGAGAAAAATCTCTAAGAACTATGCCATCCTAAAGGTGAAACCAATGAGGCAAGAAGCCATGGCGGGGAGTAACCAGAGTAGAGGCGTTGTTTAAGGGAAAAAGTATCCAAATTACCATGCTAATAGTGACCGAAGAACATGTTATTTAAGAATAATCTAGTATATAGTAATCTGAGATGACTGTATTTTGTTATGTACATGGTTGAAGGGAATATTTTGAAAAAAGCAATTTTATGAAAATAAATGATAATTTATCTGATGTGATGATAGATAAATTTAAGATACTTATTTTGTATGCACTTAGAGATATTAAAGTAGCAGATATAAGAAAAATTATATTAGAAAAAGCATTTGGTGAATATTACATGGCTAGAGTAAATTATATACCATGCCTACCTAACTACTCTTATAAATACTTATCATGATAAATTACGTAGAATTTTTAGAAAAAGATATGTGAAATATACAGTTACTAAAAAAACGGATGAAAACAAATATAGATAAATACATGGAAAATAAAAATAAATCTCTTAATAAAAATATGCAAAAACTACTAAGGCCAAAACAAACAACTATAAAATATCAATTTTAGAAAATAGATCATTTAGACTATCTTAAAGTTTTAATCTTATATATACTTAAAGATATAGAAATTATAGATATTAAGAAAATAATATTAGAAAAAGTAATAGACTACGAAATTGAAACCATAAATTGGTTAGAACAGTTATACGAAGAAATTTACCCAGAAGGATATTATTCAGATCAAGGATGTTAGAATATATTAGAAAAACTAGAGAAAACCAAGATAATCTAAATAATGAAATTAATTATAGAAACCGAATTAGAAAAATAATGGAAAATCTAAAAGAAAATTTAATATGGATAGAAAAAACCTTAGAAAATTTAGAAAAAAATACATGTGATAGTTTATATAATTTAAAAAACTCACTACGAGAAGAACAACACAAGATAATAAATAACATAGAAAATCTAGAATTAGATATATACTACAGTACAGATAGCATAAATTATTATACAGAAATTTGTAACTCTGCAGTTACTACGGGATAAAATAATAAACCAAATAAATCAATGGATACATCTTACGAAAGGAATAAATTATTAAAAAATATTGAAACAAAATCTAAGAAATATCCACGCACAAAAAAGAATAGATTCATTAGATATATAATAAATCTATTTTATAATATAGTTATCCGCACCCCCTACAAATGGTATCAGAGCCCAGTAATTTAAAAAGTACAGCAGTAGGATATGAGTTAGTTAGTTATGTTATGTTATGTTAGTTAGTTATGTATATTTATTAAATTAATTATGAGAAGACCATTTAAAAATAGAGCAGCTTTTAGAAAAATTAAAAAATCTTTAGTTAGAAATTATTCAGAATATATAAGTCTAAATAAAACAAAAGAAAATCCACAAAGATTAGCCTACCTAATTACAGTAATATCTAGTATTGAAGCAAAATTAATAATCCATTTAAAATCTAGGAGAATAAGACACATACCACCTAATTATGATAAAATTAGATTTAGTTATCCACCAAGATATTATAAAAATGATTTAAATGAATAAAGAGCAAAAATACAAAGAATTAAAATAATTTATTTCTGAAAAACGTAAAGAATTAAAAATAAGAATAGAAAGACTACATTATAATATATTTGCCGGAGTTAGTAAAAACTCAATAAATACACAAAAAGATGAAATATTAAAATTAGAATCACAAATAGATAGTTTAGAATATATATATCAACATGAACTATTCACAATAAAATGAACAAAGAAGAATTTATAATAGATGAAAAAATATACGAATATTACGAAGGATTAAAAATAAAAATAGTATTTTCTAATCTAGGAAGGAGATATAAAAAATAGGAGAACATTTATATCTAATGTTAGAAAAAGAAGAATTAAAATTAGAAGATAAATTGACAGCAATGGTAAGAATAGAAAAAGAGAATGAAGAAATAGACAGAAAAAAGGAAATAGAAAAAATTAAACAACAAACTACGGAAGAAATACGAAAAATAGAAGAAACTAAAAATAGTAGAGTTGCTGAATTGGAAAAAGAACTACAAATGTTAAAAGATCTATATGAACAAAGACAAAAAGAAAAAGAAGAAAAAGATAGAGAACAAAAATTACTAAACGAGATAAATCAATTTAAGGAAAAATTAGAAATAAATAATATAGACGTTGAAGAGACAGATAATTATGATTCAGAAAATAGTGAAACATATACAGAAATATTAACAAATATAAAAAATTTAGAAATCAATGAAAAACAAGAAATAATTAATGAAGAAAACTTAGAAAATACCAACGCAGAAATAAATACTCTTGATAAAAAAGAAGATAAAAATATAATACCTAAAACAACAGAAATAAGAAAACCTATATATTATAAAAGTAAATTTAAAAAATATAATGAATATGACAAATGGACACCAAAACAGATAGTTAATAAAAATTATAACTTTTTAGACCTAGACTGTGTAATAGATACAAGGAAAACAATACAATTATGGATAGGATATATGATAAAACAATTATTAGATAATAATATAAACATAACAGATGCACCAGAATATATAGAAAGAACACTAATAGGATCGGTAAAACTATGATTTTCAAATTTAACTGAAAATAGCAAGAAAGTATTAAGAGGTAATAAACCTATAGAAGGAACATCATCAACAACAACTAAACTAACACCTATAGAATTATTAAAAAAATATGCAACAGCTATAAAAGATGAATTTGGTAGTATGACAACAATAGAAGAAGAACAAGATGAAGAAAAAGATACAAATAGGAATTTAATGTTAAAATTAGCAATATGTAATATGTGTTATATAGACGAATATACTTGCGCATTTAAAGAATATTATTATAAAGGAGCATATAGTATAGACGAAAGTAAAGAAAAAGAAAATTATATTTTAATAAATATTTAGGTTAGGACTATTATTTTTTGTTATAATATTTTGATAGAGTAGTTCTTATATTTTTTTTTTCAATTTTAGAAGTCCTTTTTAAGGTTTATACATATATTTTATTTGAGTAGTAAAATTTTGTGATCGTAGTTTTGTTATTGGGTAATTTTATGTTTTTTTTATTTCAAATTTCTATTTATATTACATTTAAATTTTATTGATCATAAATAACAAATCATCTTTTTATGTTTGTAGATAGTTTTATTTTTGGATCTCTAATACAACACATTGGTTTAATTTTCAGGTTTTAAATTTTGTTTTCTATTACGTTGGTTTATTGATCAAGAATAACGAAACATCTTTTTTCATGTTTGTATATAGTAACTTTCATTATTGATTCTACAACGTGACTTTGTTGTTTCTCGGGTTTAAATTTTCTTTTCTATTATATTGAGTTTATTGATCAGGAATAACAAGCTTTCGTTATTGAGTAACTTTGTGGTTTCTCCTCAAATAATAAGTTTATAATTTTTTTGTGTAGATGTTAGGTTTAATTGTATTGTTTTAATATATTTATTATCATATTATTTTGATTGTAGTTTGTAGGTAGTAGATAAATGTTGGTCGGCTTTGAATTTTTTTTTCTAGATAAAGGTTATGTTTAATTGTATTGTTCTGATATTTTTACTTTGTAATTTTCTTTTTTCATGTAAAGGTTAGGTTTGATTGTATTCTTTTGATATCTCTATCATCATATTATGTTGTTGTAGTTGACAGGTAGTAGATGAATGTCGATCGACTTTGAGTAATATTTTTCAAAGGTTAAGTTTAATTGTATTGTTTTGATATCTCTATCATCGTATTGTTTTATTGTAGTTTACAAGTGGTAGATAAATTTCAATTCGCTTTGAGAATTGTTTATTGTAAATGTTAGGTTTAATTAAATAAATTTTTCATCGTTATATGTTCAAAAGATGTTGAATTTAATTATTATATTCTTCTTTATTATTTAAATAAATATCCTATTCAGTGTAACGTTTTAACTCATTAAAATGATGTACACGCGCGAGGCGCATATACCTAAACTAGTATATATATATATTCTTTTTTTTCTTTCGCTTTTCATTTTCCTTTGTCTTTTCTTTTTCTCTCCTCCATAACTTCCTTGATTTAAATTAGAGATGATGGGGTGGGTCTCACTGTTGGGGGGTGGGGTAAACTCTTGTCGTTGTTTTCAGTTTTTCGACAAATTTAAAAGGTTCATCGGCATGCCAAGTTTATGGCAACATGGATTCTATAGCTGTAATTTTTCCCCAAAATGGTAAACCATCTCAACCATTTTCGCAAATTGTATTTTAGCTATTGCACTAATTGTAAAATAATTGTTAATTTTGCTCTTTCGATGAAATGAAAGATGACCCATTTCGCATTTGTGTTGAAACAATTGTTAATTTTGCCATTTTGATGGAATTGGAGATAGACCCATTTGGGAGAGTGGGTGTTGAAATAATGATTAATTGAGTTAATTTTTATGAAATTGCGGATGATCTATTTGGTGTGTGTGTGGAGCAGCCATGGTGTTTTTGTTGAAGAGAAGAAACAAGAAAGAAAGAAGAGAGAAGAGAAGAAGCAACCATGGTGTTAAAGAAAGAAAAGAGAAAGAAGACAATCGAAAAAATAAATAAAAAATATTAAAAATTAAGAATTTAAAAAATTAAAAAATTAAGAGGTTAAAACATCTTCATCTCTCAAAGAGAGTGCACTACACCTTCTGTGCCACCTCAGCATTTAGGGGGGGAATAAATTCATTTTAAAATAGTTCAGGGGGTAATAAGACCCCCGAAAAGAAAAGGTGTGTAGTTGGAATTTGGGGTAAAGGTTGGGGTTTTTTTGGCCATTTTCTCATTATATCATAATAATTCATACTACTCCTTTTGTTTTAATTACTTTATCTTACCTTTTTAGTCCGTTTAAAAAAAAAATAAAATTTTCAACAATCATTTAATTCTAATCTTTCATACGATATGTTTAAAACCTATTTAACACTAGCATGTTAAAAAAATATTTTGATATATTTTATATATTTTTAATTTAAGATAATAAAATTTAAAAAGCTTTTTTACTTTTTAAATTATGTGCCAAGTTGAAAACTAAATAAATAAATTAAAACGAAAGGAATGAAACAATTAATTAAGAAAAAGGAGAAATAACACAAACATACATCTTAACTTATTATATTTACACAAATCTTCATCCTTACAAAGTAATTATAAAATGGCCAACTTATTATGTATCTTCGTTTGATATATCAAGAGCTAATTATGTATCTCGATCGATCCAAAATTTTAAAAAATTATCAAGAGCTATTATGTATCTTTGCAGAAAAAAATGTATCTTCATTAGATATATTATGTATCTCTGTTTTATCCTTTTCGAATTTCATTTGGCGAGAAAATGATTTTGACCTTCTTAAAACTATTTCAAAAGATTCAAGAAAATTTTGAAATAATTTTGAGAAATTCACAGAGTTGCCACTTGATTTTTATAGAAAAATCAAGAAAAAACTTCAAAGAGATTTCAAAGATTTTAAAAAAGAAATAAATCTTTGAAATAAGAGAAACTGGTTAAGGGTTCAATTAACGCCCAAAGAAGATTTTTAAGGCACTTAGGAGCGTCCGTTTAAAATGGTTTACCAAAAATAACTTATTTGACTAACTAAAAGTGTCTAATTTGCAAAAAAATTAATTTTATAGAAATATTACCTTTAAATATTTTTAAAGACTTAAAATGACATTTATTCAACTAAGCGAGAATTGGTCCTACTTAATCTTGAGAAAATTTTTCGTAAAGAGGGTGAGCTAAACTCGTTTTCTTCATAAATTATTCTTTCAAATAAAGGGGAGAAAGAAAGTAAATTTTGATAAAAAAAATATCCGTCTTTGAAGAAAATACTAATTTAAATAAATTATAAACCTTGACTAATTAGAGAAAATATTTTTATCTTTCGCAAAGGAAATTGACTTTAGGTTGTTGAAATTGTTTTTTAACTTAAATGAACTACTTTAACATATTGATAAAATAAAATGTCATTTTAATTTTTTAAAAGTTCATTCTAAGGAAAAACATAAAGAAAGATATACTTTTAGTAATTTTGAATATTACGCTATAAAATAAAATATGCAAAGCAAAAAATACTGAGACAAAAAAAATAACAATTCAAAGGAAATTTATAAAGGTCAACCAAAATAATAATTTAATACAAGCACACAATCAAATATTTGAACTAGATTGAATGAGCCAAAAGTGATAGAGATTTGATGAGAACTGGCCGTCTCATCATCGAAGAAAATCTTCTTCGCTTTTGCCAATCGCATGACTTTGTCCTAAAAGACAAAGCACTTTTCCAGAGGGCGACTCACAAGCCTATAGTACTTGCAATAATTCGGGTCATTGGTCTTTCCAGCTTCATCGGGTCGCTTCATCTCTGGGAGTTCAATAAGCCTATGCTTAGGGGTGGCAAAGGGCGGATTGGATTGAATTGGATTGAATTTGAATGAATTAAATATGGATCGAGCATAAATGGTTTGGATTACAATCCGCCCATATAAATATGGGTAAATATGGATTTGGTCAAATATGGATTGGGTAAAAATGGTTTCAACCCACTTTAACTCCTAAAGTCAAAAACTTAAAACTTCTGTATCATATCAACTTGACTTTTTTTTCGTTTATTTTTTCTCTCTCTCTTCTATATGTAGCCTTTAGTTTTATTTTTTTATTTTTTTATTTTTTTTCTCTCTTATATCTCTACCCTTTGCTTCTCTTTCTTTTTCTTTTCCTTTTTAGTTTTTTTTTTCTTTCTATTTTCCTATTTTGTTTTATTTTTACTTCTTTCTCATTTTTTTCTTTTTGGGTTGTATTTTATGTCTTATATTATTTTTATTTTCGAAGAACATGGTTAAATCGAGTACAAATTATGGATGATGACTAAAATATCATAACCACTTAGTATATTTGTATTTATCATCATTTTTTTTCTTTTTCCTTTTCTCCTTTTTTATTTTTTTTTCTTTTTGATTTTTTTGTATTTTTTTTCAATTCTTTATTTACGCTTTTTTTCTCTCTTCTATATCTAACTTCTACCTCTCTTTCTTCTTCTTTTTTGTGTTTTTTTTTCTATTTTTTTTTATGATAACGAAATTACCCTAAGCGCATATTGATTTATATTCGTCCAACATTTATAATTTGCGTAAGTACACTCAAGTGGACTCCACCTAATGGACAGATACAGAGATAGTATCCTAAAAGATCTTGGAATTACATTCGTCAAACCAAATATCATTAGCAGTCGCAAGAAGTAAACAAATCAAGGTTTCTATGTACTTCCTACCTTGCCTGACCCTAAACTCTTATACAAATATAAATGTTACATTTGTATCATATGATACATGTTTATACAACTTGAACCATACACATACTAATGATACTTGTTTATATACAAATATAAATGATAAATTTGATATACAAATACTAATGACACATTTGCATTGAATGATAAATTGTGTATTTATATAATTTTAGTCTCGAGAAAATATAATTAATTCATACACTTATTTGTATATAAATACAAATGATCAATTGTACAAATTGACAACTAAGCTATTCAAATACAAATAATAAAATTATTTTAAATATATAGTACGATACAAATAAATTTAAAATAAAAAAAATTAAAATATAAAATACAATGAAAAAATATAAAAAAGAAAAAAAATGGCAAAAATGACGAACCAAGAATGAAAAGGGAAAAACGGAAATACACAAAAAAGAATGTGAAGAAAAAAGAAATAAAATTGATGAAATAGAAGAAAGAAAAGAGGGTAAGAAACGAGTAAAAAATAAGTCGAAAAAAATAAAAAAAATGAAAAATAAAAAAAATTAAATTAAAGGAAAAAAGATAGAAAAAATAGTAAATTAAAGGAAAAAGAAAGAAAAAAAAACTGAAAAAGAAAAAAAAAGAAATAAAAGATAGAAAAAAATAATAATAAAGGAGTGAGACTATGGATTATATTTAATTGATAAGACATGCTATAAATTGTATAGGCTAAATTGAATAATTAGAAGCTTAAATTAATTAACCCATGTAGGTCTCAAGCGAATATGAATGATCAAATAAGAATGAGAAAGGGGAAAACGAAAAATAATAAAGAAAAAAAAATAGATGAAAACATGAGAAAGAAAAAATTAAATTATAAGAAACGAAAGCAAAAAAGTAAATTAAAGGAAAAAAGAAAGAAAAACAAAAAAAAAGAAGAAGAAGAAAAGAAATGAGAAAAGAAAAAAAATGAAATTTTAAACATAGGTGGGTGATCTCTGTGTTTAAATGGGTACCCATATTTTACCCATTTTGTCCATATTTGTATGACCTTTTAAAATGAGTTGAAGTCCATATTTACCCATTTGAAATATGAGTGATCCAATTCAATAAATATGGGTTAAATGAAATCTTTTCATAAATATGGACTGAAATTGTCAGCCCTACCCATGCTCAAGGAGTTCATTGAAGATCTCAGCAACATCAGAATTAAGGAAGGGATATTCCTTTTCTTGCATCTCTTTTAAAGTTAACTTCTGATTTGAATGTGCTCTAGAAGTCATCTTCACACTTTGTTTCTTGCTCACCTTTTTGGTGACCTTCACATGAGACACGCCAATATTCATGGATTCCTTGTTATCACTGTAGACACCTAATTTTGGCCCTTTCAAAAGTTGAATTTCACTATTTATTCCGTCTTACCATGCTCCCTCAATCATAAGATAATCCCCATTAAAAGCTAAATAAACAAATTCATAATCATTTTTTGATACCTCACTCTAACCAATTTAATCTCATCCTAACCACCCTAACTAACCTACCCCACATACCCTCACCCCTCACAAACTCACGTATTTTTCTCTCTTTTAACAGATTCACAATGGAGACTCACCTCACGGAATATACTCACACACCGCACAAAATAACAAAGACATTTACACTCTAAAAACCCATAGATACACCTCACTCACCTCAACGATAGAGAGAAGACCTCACTGGAGAATTCTTTTCTTCTCCATAGAGCCTCACACATAATATTCACACAACACACAGCTATACCACACCCAATCAGAAATCGGAGAAGACGGAGAGAGGTCGAGAGTTGATCGAAAAACAGTGAAGGTAAAAGAAGAATGGGATTTAGGAGAAAAGGAGAGAATAGAAATGGTGAGAAATCGAGAAGGGCTAACGGAAAATCGGGCTGCCGTTGAGTTTTTTGGTGAATTTATCACCGGAATCAGCTACTATCCATCGAATTCAGGCACCGTCGATCCGAAATCCATCCCTCAATGCCGAAAACTCTGAACCAGAATCTGAACTAGCCCAAAATTGGCCTGTTTGGGTTGATTCTGGTGATAAATTGCGTACGTGTTTTGGGGCTTTCTAATTTTTGCTTCGGGTTCCGTGTTTATTGTCGTGGATTTGTGTTCGAATCAAATTTTCAGATTTTGCGGTTAATTTGGTACCGAATTGGATTTTCTTCATTTTTGAGGTTTGGATCAAAGTTCTCGATATGGATGTCATTTTGTTTAATTGAGTAATATATTGAAAGCGACATTAAGGTCTATTTCTTATCTCATTCTTAATTAATCCTAATTGCTTAATACTTTGTGTGCTAAACTCATGGTGTGTCAATTTTATTTGCGTTGATTTTGATATATTTTTGTATCAATGTGATTAATTGTTGATGTCGATTGATTGGTTGTGTGAATTGGGTAATCAAAGGAGTTGGGCTCAATTTGGGGGATAAGTCTTAATTTTAGGATGATATTGAAAGTTGACTAATTCATAATTTCATTTGAAATATTTAATTCATTAGTTTGGATAATTTTATTGAACTCGATAGTATCATGGTTTAGGCTGAGAATTGATAGGCAAATGGTAGGTTTAGGTAGGTAAATTTAGAACTTGTGGATTATGGAACGTTTGAAATATTTGTTGAATGATTTTGTTTACCGCATTTGGATCAATTGTATTTATTAGCCGGGAAATGCCCCAAGATCATTTGTATTTATTTACCGGGAAATACCCCGACGTATTATGCTGGCGGAAGATGATCGTGATCAAGGCCCAAAGCATCGGATAAAGCATAGTGTAGGATAGATATAATAGTTTAGGATTTACATTTCCGCATTTTTCTAATTTTGGGACTGTATAATTTGGACTGAACATTATTTTGGTTTTGAATTTTGTCGGATTTGCTTGTTTGCTTGTTTTATGTATTTTGTTGATCTATTCACTCCATAGCGTCAAACTAGCCGATATATTCCACGAAGCAACCATGGTCGAGTCATGAGATCAAGGGATGCCTGACACCAGACTTATGCCAAGTGGCGACTCTGAGTTTAAATGTAAAAGAATTCTTTTCAAAATAAATTTTCATTCTTTGTCCCTCAATAATAAAAACCCTTTTGAAACTTAAAATCAATATCTTTTTGGTAAAAAAAAAAGGGTGTGACAGCTCTGGCGACTCTGCTGGGGATTTTTAAGAATTCGAGCTTATATTTTTTGAGTTGTATCGACTTGGTTTGACACTATAGGTATATAGACATTTGTTTGTGTTATTATTTTATCATTGTTGAGTGCCTATGTTCTATGTGTTTACAATTTTTCTCTTATGTGTTATCGTTTTATATCTGACATCATATACATTACCTCGAGTCATTCTTTCGCAACAAGTTTCGGAGTACACATCGTGTACACTAACTCTAGTTGAATCACCCTTATTTTAGGAGGGGAGCCATCGGATCTATAGAGTAGGTGGAAAACAATTGCAACCGCTATCGACCATATGCTCCCCCGAACGGCCTTGTTAGTGGACCCCAGCCTAAGTCAGCCTTTAGGTCATGCTTATCTGCATCATATTGAGACCTAGCGGGAACCATTTGATCCTTTGTAGGAGACTCACCTCTAAGGCATCCCTACGTGCTAATTTTTGCATTTTTTAGGGTAATAGGGCCATTCAACGGATTGATTTGGGGAAAAACATGTCCTAGAATTAAAGAAAAGTGTGTTAGGTAAGAAAAAATTTGAAAGAAAAGAAAATTTTGTCAAAAGAGTCTCGTAGTTTTTATGAGTTTTTATAGCTTTTGTTTTCTACAATCAAAATTTTAAAAAGATTTTTTCTTTACCTTTTGCACGTAATTTTTCAAAAATCAAAACTTCAAAAAATATTTTCCTTTAGTTTCTTTAGCATGCATTCGTAATTTGAAAATAAAAAAAATTTAGTAGGAGCTTTTTATACAAGAAAATTTTTAAAAAGATGGTAGAATTTTTGTACATATCATATAATGAAAATACCAAAAAGATTTCCTTTTTTTCATAGTTGTTGGTATCAGTTTTATGTGAAGGGTTACACCGAAAATCCATGTAGATTTTATTAATGTTTTTTATCGTCTATCTTTGGTTATGTCTCTTAAGTCAACGTTCAGTTTGTTATTTAGTCCTTAACTGTCCAATCTGGATGAACTACGCACACATGATTCTCCTCTCTCGGGAGTGAGATACGTAGGCAGCCCTTCTAGGGTTCGGTGATCTTATTTAAAAAAATCTAAAAAGATTTTCTTCACTCTTCATTGAGAGTACGTGTTTCATATATATCTTCAAAGGAAAATTATAAAATAAATTTTCCTTTAATAGGTTCAAGTTTCATTTTCGTATGAAAGTCAAAATCGAAAACCCAAAAAGATTTTCTTTGGTAATTATAGGTTTGGTTTTACAGGGTTTTAAAGCTGAAAAATTCAAAGAGATTTTCGTCCATTCTTTTGATAATTTGTTATTTTCTTTTCTTCTTAAAGTTTCAAGAAAAAAAAGAAAAAAAGTTTGATTGGCCATGCTAAAACTTTACGAACTACACACACCCGATTCTACTCTGTCGGGAGTGAGATACGTAGGTTCCCTTCTAGGGTTTGGTAATCTTTTCCAAAGAAAACGAAAAAAAAAAGATTTTGAGAAAGTGTTGAACTCTAACGCATTTGTTATCTCTTGTTCAGTTAGTTTAAGGTGGTTGGTTTATGGCATTCTGGTTAGTCCTCTACATAACATCAAGTCTAAGGAAGAGTTAGTCATATCCAACAAGGATATAGAGAGTGACATAATGGATCAAAAAAAGTCAGGAAAATGAGAGTTTAAAGCAAGAGATTTTGAGAATAAGGCAACAAATGATGGAAATACATCGAGCTTGGGCTAGTGGGTTGCCTTTTCCTTCATTTCCCGCTATTGATCCTACAAATACCGTGAGTTTTCCACCAAAATTGCAAAGTTAGTTTTATAGTGTTGTTGACGCACCACAACATGCCTTAGAATTTATTCCTCAACTACATCCCAATACTTCCATGACTCTTTCTCTAGCTCCCCAGCATAAGCCTACTACATTCAGAACACCACATGTCGTCTGTGATTTTGTTGCTCAATCCTTTACAGAGGCTTCCATTGTAATACCCTAAATATTTCTAGCTAAGTCCAATCCTTAGTATGTACTTGTAACACTTAGAAGCTGGAAAATAGCTTGTTTCAGGTCAGTTTCAAGATTTTCGAACGGGGATTAGACCGCATTCGAATTGGAAAAAAATAGCTCACCGCGATTAGGCTGCGTCGCGGTGAGTATCACAATGAACATGTCATTGCGACGCGATGAAGGACATTTTGGCATTTGTTATTTTCCAGAGGGTTACCGCGGTTGCACCCTATCGCGGTGAATCCTAAAACAACAATTGTCACGATCCAGAGAATCACCGCAATTCCACTGTGTTGCGGTGGGTATCACGATGACAAACTCACCATGTCGCGGTGAGGCCTTAATCGGCATTCCTATTGCGGGATTTTAAATTTCAAAGGCAATCTTGTCTTTCATCAAGCCCCCAAACCGTGTAAACAGAAGATTAATCTTAAAATTAAGCAAAATATGCTCATTGTTCATCAAATTTCTCTCCATTAAAACCCTAGCTCTCAAATACAAGATCAAATTTCAAGAAATCTCGCCATCAATCTTCTCAAATTCATTAACCCCGGTATGTTAAATGTTCATCCATGGGTTCCTTCCACCCCTGGAGTCCAAGTATCCAATTTAAATTGTAAAATTATGATCTTTTCAAGTTATCTTGATTTTAAAATTAGGATTAAACCATGAATTTCCATGAATCTTGTTCTATACCATGTTTTAGCAAAATTGATATCTATTACTACACTTCATATGTTTAAATATTGTTGTCCACTGATTTAAATTCATGATTTATGGTAATGGTGTTGAAATTGTGCTTCACTACAAGTTTTGGTATCATTCTCATGCTTAATATACACCATGCATATCAAGTGTTTGATAAAATGCTTACAAGAATAAATTTTTAATAAAAGCCTTCATGTTATGTCCTCCAAGCTTTAGTGTCGTTTTACTATTAATGTTTTAAGTCATGGGGGTATTGAATACCCAAAAACCATAGCTGTTTACTTAGTCTCATTTCAGTATCTTCTGAATAACTTCAGATTATATTATGAGCATTACTAGATCGGTCAGTTAAATTCAGAACAGTTTAGCATCCAATGTCATTCAGTTGGGAGTAGGACTTAGCACCGAGCGAGTGTAGGGATGAGGCTTCCCCGTTAGATAGGCAGAGTCATTATTAGCAATCCATATACTCCAAAACTATGTAGCCAGCATAGGATATGAGAAGTCACCGGTCAGTTTAAGCTTGACAATCTCGTAGGGGTCACCCGTCAAATTAGGCTTGACACCCTTAGTCCTTCGAGGCCATATAGTAAACCAGTTTAGTGGATCCACATAGACAGCGTTAGTACCCGTGTCACTGTACTAATACCCTTCCAACTGGAGTTACAGGTTGGACCCCGATTAGCTCAGATCGGGGCATGTCGGTTAGATGATACCTCCCACAGTCTCAGATACAGTTTTAGTCCAATAATCAGTTCAGACACTCAGTCTCAGTGTTGGTTGACCAAATCTTACAAATATTAGTTATTTTAGTACTCAGTTTACAGATTTTATTCAATTTATGTTACATACATGGTCATACATCCTCAGTATTATAGATTTCACATATGTTTAGTAACTCCAAATTTCATGCATTCTATTCAATACCTTATGTTATACATACATATTCAGATGATTATTTATCCATGTTCATGAAATCATGCATATTATCCTACCTATTTTAGCATACTAGTACATTCAAAGTACTGATCGCATGTTTTTTCTTTTGCGCTATAATGTGTCATATCATAGGTTCGGACGCCTAGTTCCCAGATTGTGCTTAGACTTCTCAAGCTCACAACAGTAGCAGTGGTAAGTCCTCATATTTTGAGGATAAATTATTTTATTTCATGCTTTCAGTTTAGTAGTTGGTTGGAGTTAGTTGGGATCTGTCCCATCAACTCGTATTCAGTTAAGTTTAGAGGCTTTCGGACATATAAGTTAGTTATTCAGTTTATCAGTATTTTATCAGATTCAAATAGTTGTTTTCTTTAGATTCATGTTTTAGTACTGATTCAGTTGATAAAACCTTATGGCTAGTAAGTTGTTCTTACACATTTATTATGTTATTATTCAGTGCTCATAGCAGGTACCAGCTCATGGGTTAGCTTGTGGTCCTTCGGGACTGTAAGCACCGTGTGATGCCCAGGGTGTACTCTCGGGGCATTATAAACTTGGTATCAGAGCTTAAGATTTTAAAGTTTCCTAGGAAGTCTGAAAGAAGTGTCAAGTAGAGTCTTGTGCATGGGTGTGTAGCGCACCACACTTATGGGCAAAAAGCTACAAGGTGTTTAGGAAAAGTTTTCCTTCTTTAAGTATTTATATCGTGCAATTGAGCATGAGCTCATGTTAAAATCTCTGTCTAATCTAATCTTTCTTCCATTTATAGAATATGCCTCCTAAAAAGAACAACGAAAAAAGAGCGAAAAAACAGCCAGTACCTCCACCCGTTCAGGCAGATCCTCCGGACGAACATGTCTCTCACGTAGAATTCATAGTTGTGTTCACCACTCTAACTAATTATATAGCAACTCAGAATAAACGACCAGCTGTTGTTCAGGATAACCTAGTGGCCAATACTACCGCAACCAAGATTCGGGACTTCACCTGAATGAATCCTCCTTCCTTCATGGGATCTAAGTTTGAAGAGGATCCACAAGAATTCTTAGATATGGTTCAGAAGGTGACAGATATTATGGGGATGACATCTAATGAGAGTGCTAAGTTGGCCATATATTATTTGCAAGATGTAGCTCATTTATGGTTTAAGCAGTGAAAAATAAATAGGGGCAAAGATGCAGGCTTGTAGAATGGGAAATGTTTGCTACATCACTCTTAGACAGGTTCTTCCTATTGGAGTTAAGGGAGGCCAAGGTGTTAGAATTTATTAACTTGGGGTAGGGCTGCATAAGCATGAAGGAGTATTCCCTCAAGTTTACTCATTTAGATAGATATGTTCCTCATGTAGTAGCTAATAGCAGGTCTAAGATGAGCAAGTTTATGTCTGGAGTATCTGATAGTGTGGTCAAGGAGTGTAGGACCGCAATGCTGATTAGGGAAATGAACTTGTCTAGGCTGATGGTCCATGCTCAACAGATAGAGAAACAGAAGACTAAAGAAATAGAGAGGGAGAGCAAGAGGGCTAGGATAGGTAGTTTTAATTTCAACCAGCCAAGGTCAGAAGGTGGTAACCGTCCTTAGTTTCATTAGAGATCTTCAGCCCCAACAACCTCTTCAGCCAGTGCCCCCGTACCAAATTCATACACGATCCTCGGGATAGGGCAGCAGGATCTACATCCCAGGGCAGTGTTAACAGCGTCCGTACAAATTCTCTATGTCAGAAATGTAGTAGACACCATTAGGGTGAGTGTAGAACTGGCAGGGATGCATGTTTTGGGTGTGGCAAGCCAGGCCACCGGGTTCGAAAGTGTCGGGTGGTTTCTCAGAAAGATAGGGATTTATGCCAACAGGACCAATCCCATCAGTCGCCAGTTCCAGCCGGTCGCTCAACCTAGCAGGGTGCTACTTCCAGTGCTACCTCTGGTAAGCGTCCAAACAAATTGTATGCTCTTCAGTCCCGACAAGATCAAGAAAATTCTCCTGGCGTAGTTACTGGTACGTTGCAGGCTTTTCATTTACATGTTTATGCTTTACTAGACCCTAAAGCTTCTCTTTCTTTTGTAACTCCATATAGAGCCATCAACTTCGGAGCTAGTCTTGAAACTCTAGCAGAGCTTTTTTCAGTGTCTACCCAAGTAGGTGTTTCCATTGTATCCCAACAAGTATATAGGAACTGTCCGGTCATAATATCTCAGAAAGTTACTTCAGTTGACCTCATGGAGTTAGAGATGACAAATTTTGACATCATTCTCAGCATGGATTGGATCCACTCATGCTATAGCTCAGTTGATTGTAGAAACAAAATAGTTCATTTTTCAATTCCCAAATAAACCAGTCCTTGAATGGAGGGGTAGTACTACAACTCTTAAGGGTTAGCTTATTTCGTACCTTAGAGCGAGAAGGATGATATCCAAGGGGTGTATTTACCATCTTATTCGAGTCAAAGACTCTAATTCAAAGACTCCAACCCTTGAGTTAGTTTAAGTAGTTATGGAATTCCCAGATGTGTTCCCTGAAGATTTTCCCGGAGTTCCTCCCAAAAGGAAAATCAACTTCGGAATAGACCTTCTTTAAGATACTCAACCCATATCTATTCCACCATACAGGATGGCTCCAGCAGAAGTCAAGGAGTTAGAAGATCTCCTGGATAAGGGATTTATCAGGCCCAACGTCTCTCCGTAGGGCGCACCAGTTCTATTCATTCGTAAAAAAGATGGTTCTCTCAGAATGTGTACAGACTACCGTCAGTTAAATAAAGTCATAGTCAAGAATAAATATCCACTCCCTAGAATCGATGACTTATTTGACCAACTTCAGGGTTCCAGCTACTTTTCAAATATAGACCTTAGATCAGGCTATCATTAGCTCAGAGTTAGGGAATGCGACGTTCCAAAAATAGCTTTTTGAACTCGGTATGGTCACTTCAAGTTTATAGTCATGTACTTTCGTCTTAATAATACTCCAGCAGCTTTCATGGACTTAATAAATCGTGTGTTCAAGCAGTACTTGGACATGTTTTTTATAGTCTTCATCAATGACATTCTTGTCTACTCCCGTAGTGAAAATGATCATGCAAACCATTTTTGAATAGTGTTGTAGACTCTTAGGGATCATCAGTTTTTCACTAAATTCAGTAAGTATGAATTCTAGCTAAGATCAGTAGGTTTTCTTGGCTATATTATTTTCGGCGATAGCATTAGAGTTGATCCTCAAAAGACCGAAGCGGTGAGAAACTGGCCCAGACCCATCTCTCCATTAGACATCAAGAGTTTCTTGGGTTTGGATGGCTATTACCATTGGTTTGTTGAAAGGTTTTCATCTATTGCATCCCCCATGTCCAGATTGATGCAGAACAAAGGTTAAGTTTCAGTGGTCAGATTCCTGTGAGAAGAGTTTTCAGGAGTTGAAGACTTGACTCACGTCAGCCCTAGTTCTTACTTTGCCAGATGGTTTAGATAGGTTTGTTATGTACTGTTATGCATCCAGAGTAGGTTTGGGTTTTGTCATCATGTAGAGAGGTAAGGTCATAGCTATGCCTCTAGATAGCTTAAGCCTCATGAAAAGAATTACCCTACCCATGATCTTGAGCTAGCAGCTGTAGTGTTTACCTTAAATATTTGGAGGCACTACTTGTATGGGGTGTATGTTGATGTGTTCACAAATCACAAAAGATTTCAGTATGTTTTCTCTCAGAAAGAATTGAATTTCCATTAGAAGAGGTGGTTAGAGTTATTGAAAGATTATGACATAAGTGTTCTGTATCATCTGATC
Source organism: Capsicum baccatum var. pendulum (assembly GCA_030864225.1). Taxonomy (NCBI): domain Eukaryota; kingdom Viridiplantae; phylum Streptophyta; class Magnoliopsida; order Solanales; family Solanaceae; genus Capsicum; species Capsicum baccatum. The sequence goes on from CM061551.1 coordinate 104,469,005, forward strand.
AAGGCCAATGTAGTGTCTGATGCTCTCAGTGGATTTTCTATGGGTAGTGTGGCTCATGTTGAGGATGATAATAAGAAGCTAGCTCAGTAAGTTCATCAGCTTGCCCGACTAGGTGTCCGCTTAGTCAACTCAGCAGAATGTAGTGTATAGGTGCAGAGTAGTTCAGAATCATCCCTAGTTTCTGAAGTGAAGGAAAAGTAGGATAGATATGCCAGTCTAGTTAAGTTGAAATAATCAGTCAGAGATCAAAAAATGGAGGTTTTCTCCTGAGGGGGAGATGGTGTGTTGCGTTGTCAAGGTAGACTGTGTGTCTGGTGTAGATAATTTGAGGCAACGAATTTTTGTAGAATCGCATGGTTCACGTTACTCGATTCATCCAGGGGACACTAAGATGTACCGTTCTTTGTAGGAGATCTATTGGTGGAGTGGGATGAAGAGGGACATTGTAGAATCTGTAGCTAAGTTCTCTACATGCCAGCAGGTTAAGATTGAGCACCAGAAACCTAATGGGTCCATGCAGGAGTTCAGTATTCCCATTTGGAAGTGGGACAAAGTAAGCATGGACTTTATGATAGGTTTGGGTCGTACCCGTCATCAACATGATTCTATTTGGGTTATCGTAGATAAGATGACCAAATCAACTCATTTTTTGCCAGTCCATACCTCTTATTTAACCGAGGACTATACCAAACTCTATCTCAAAGAGTTGGTTAGGTTGCACGGTGTTTCCTTATCTATCATCTCAGATAGAGGTACCCAGTTTACCTCTCACTTATGGAAGGCATTCCAAAAGGGCCTTGGTACCCAAGTCCACCTCAGTACACCCTTCTACCCTTAGACAGATGGCCAACAGAATAAACCATTCAGACTCTGGAAGACATGGTAAGATCCTGTGTTGTTGATTTTAAAGGTAGTTGGGATGACCACTTGTCCTTGATTGAATTTGCATATAATAACAGTTATCATTCCAGTATTCAGATAGCTCCGTTAGAGGCTCTTTATGGTAGGAGACTTAGATCTCTGATTGGTTGGTTTAAAGTGGGTGAGGCCGCAGTAGTAGGGCCTGACTTGGTGTTTGATGCATTTGAGAATGTTCAGTTAATCAGAGAAAGGTTAGGGCAGCCCAGAGCTGGCAGAAATCATATTCGGACATGAGGAGAAAAGATCTCGAGTTTGAGGTTAGTGATTTCGTGTATTTCAAAATTTCTCCCATGAAGGGAGTGAAGAGGTTTGGCAATAAAGGGAAACTTAGTCCCCGATATGTCCGTCCTTTCAGAATTCTCAGTCGTTTTAGAAAGGTAGCGTATGAGCTTAAATTTCCTTCAAATCTAACTTCAGTGCACCCAGTGTTCCATGTTTCATTGTTGAAAAAGTGTATTAGTGACCCAGCGGTAGTTGTCCCCTTAAAAAATGTGGATGTCTAGAACAGCCGTTCCTATGAGGAAGTTCCAGTCAAAATTCTTGATTGTGAAGTTCGTAGACTAAGGAAAAAAGAAGTTCCCTTGGTCAAAGTTCTTTGACAGAATCAATCCGTTGAGGGAGCAACTTGGGAAGCAGAAGCAGATATACGGACCAAGTACCCTCATCTTTTCACTGCAGATTCAGTTCAAGGTAACTAGTTTCCTCAAATCATCTTTTTTTGTTCCAAGTTTTAGCATTATATAGCCATTCATTTGATAGTTCTTGCATTTATATATCAGTTTATTCATGCTTTCAGTTGTGCATGCCAGATATAGACTCAGTTTTTAGCATCTCAGCTTCATTAGTCTCATTCGGGGATGAATGCTCCTAAGGGGGAGATATTGTAATACCCCAAACATTTTTAGCTCAGTCCAACCCTTAGTACATACTTGTAACACTTAGAAGCTGGAAAATAGCTTGTTTCGGGTAAGTTTCAGGATTTTCGAACGGGGATTGGACCGCATTCGAATTGACAAAATAGTAGCGCACCACGATTAGGCTGCGTCGTGGTGATTATCGCGATAAGCATGTAATCGTGACATGATGAAGGCCATTTCAAAATTGTCAATTTCCAGAGGGTCACTGAGGTTGCACCCCATCGCAGTGAACCCCAAAACAATAATTGTCATGATCCAGAGAGTCACCGCGATTCCACCTCGTTGCGGTGGGTATTGCGATAACACACTCACCGCATTGCGGTGAGGACTTAATCGGCGTTTTAGTTATGGGATTTTAAATTCCAAGGGCAATCTTGTATTTCATCAAGCCCCCAAACCGTGTAAACAGAAGATTAATCTTGAAATTGAGCAAAATATGCTCATTGTTCATCAAATTTCTCTCAATTAAAACCCTAGCACTCAAATACAATATCAAATCTCAAGAAATCTCGCCATCAATCCTCTCAAATTCATCAACCCAGGTATGTTAAATGTTCATCCATGGGTTCCTTCCACCCCTGGAGTCCAAGTATCCAATTTAAATTGTAAAATTATGATCTTTTCAAGTTATCTTGATTTTAAAATTATGATTAAAGCATGAATTTCCATGAATCTTGTTCTATACCATGTTTTAGCAAAATTGATGTCTATTACTACACTCCATATGTTTAAATATTGCTATCCACTGATTTAAATTCATGATTTGTGGTAATGGTGTTGAAATTATGTTTCACTATAAGTTTTGGTCTCATTCTCATGCTTAATGTACACCATGCATATCAAGTGTTTGATAAAATGCTTACAAGAATAAATAGTTAATAAAAGCCTTCATGCTATGTCCTTCAAGCTTTAGTGTCCTCCGTGTTTATTGTCGTGGATTTGTGTTCGAATCAAATTTTCAGATTTTGCGGTTAATTTGGTACCGAATTGGATTTTCTTCATTTTTGAGGTTCGGATCAAAGTTCTCGATGTGGATGTCATTTTGTTTAATTGAGTAATATATTGAAAGCGACATTAAGGTCTATTTCTTATCTCATTCTTAATTAATCCTAATTGCTTAATACTTTGTGTGCTAAACTCATGGTGTGTCAATTTTATTTGCGTTGATTTTGATATATTTTTGTATCAATGTGATTGATTGTTGATATCGATTGATTGGTTGTGTGAATTGGGTAATCAAAGAAGTTGGGCTCAATTTGGGGGATAAGTCTTAATTTTAGGATGATATTGAAAGTTGGCTAATTCGTAATTTCATTTGAAATATTTAATTCATTAGTTTGGATAATTTTATTGAACTCGATAGTATCATGGTTTGGGCTGAGAATTGATAGGCAAATGGTAGGTTCAGGTAGGTAAATTTAGAACTTGTGGATTGTGGAACGTTTGAAATATTTGTTGAATGATTTTGTTTACTGCATTTGGATCAATTGTATTTATTAGCCGGGAAATGCCCCAAGATCATTTGTATTTATTTACCGGGAAATTCCCCGACGTATTATGCTGGTGGAAGATGATCGTGATCAAGGCCCAAAGCATCGGATAAAGCATAGTGTAGGATAGATATAATAGTTTAGGATTTACATTTCCGCATTTTTCTAATTTTGGGACTGTATAATTTGGACTGAACATTATTTTGGTTTTGAATTTTGTCGGATTTGCTTGTTTGCTTGTTTGCTTGTTTGCTTGTTTTATGTATTTTGTTGATCTATTCACTCCATAGCGTCAAACTAGCCGATATATTCCACGAAGCAACCATGGTCGAGTCATGAGATCAAGGGATGCCTGACACCAGACTTATGCCAAGTGGCGACTCTGAGTTTAAATGTAAAAGAATCCTTTTCAAAATAAATTTTCATTCTTTGTCCGTCAATAATAAAAACCCTTTTGAAACTTAAAATCAATATCTTTTTGGTAAAAAAAAAAGGGTGTGACAGCTTTGGCGACTCTGCTGGGGATTTTTAAGAATTCGAGCTTATATTTTTTGAGTTGTATCGACTTGGTTTGACACTATAGGTATATAGACAATTGTTTGTGTTATTATTTTATCATTGTTGAGTGCCTATGTTCTATGTGTTTACAATTTTTCTCTTATGTGTTACCGTTTTATATCTGACATTATATACATTACCTCGAGTCATTCTTTCGCAACAAGTTTCGGAGTACACATCGTGTACACTAACTCTAGTTGAATCACCCTTATTTTAGGAGGGGAGCCATCGGATCTATAGAGTAGGTGGAAAACAATTGCAACCGCTATCGACCATATGCTCCCCCGAACGGCCTTGTTAGTGGACCCCAGCCTAAGTCAGCCTTTAGGTCATGCTTATCTGCATCATATTGAGACCTAGAGGGAACCATTTGATCCTTTGTAGGAGACTCACCTCTAAGGCATCCCTACGTGCTAATTTTTGCATTTTTTAGGGTAATAGGGCCATTCAACGGATTGATTTGGGGAAAAACATGTCCTAGAATTAAAAAAAAGTGTGTTAGGTAAGAAAAAATTTGAAAGAAAAGAAAAGTTTGTCAAAAGAGTCTCGTAGTTTTTAAGAGTTTTTATAGCTTTTGTTTTCTACAATCAAAATTTTAAAAAGATTTTTTCTTTAACTTTTGCACGTAATTTTTCAAAAATCAAAACTTCAAAAAATATTTTCCTTTAGTTTCTTTAGCATGCATTCGTAATTTGAAAATTTTGAAAATAAAAAAAATTTAGTAGGAGCTTTTTATACAAGAAAATTTTTAAAAAGATGGTAGAATTTTTGTACATATCATATAACGAAAATACCAAAAAGATTTCCTTTTTTTCATAGTTGTTGGTATCAGTTTTATGTGAAGGGTTAAACCGAAAATCCATGTAGATTTTATTAATGTTTTTTATCGTCTGTCTTTGGTTATGTCTCTTAAGTCAACGTTCAGTTTGTTATTTAGTCCTTAACTGTCCAATCTGGATGAACTACGCACACATGATTCTCCTCTCTCGGGAGTGAGATACGTAGGCAGCCCTTCTAGGGTTCGGTGATCTTATTTAAAAAAATCTAAAAAGATTTTCTTCACTCTTCATTGAGAGTACGTGTCTCATATACATCTTCAAAGGAAAATTATAAAATAAATTTTCCTTTAATAGGTTCAAGTTTCATTTTCGTATGAAAGTCAAAATCGAAAACCCAAATAGATTTTCTTTGGTAATTATAGGTTTCGTTTTACAGGGTTTTAAAGCTGAAAAATTCAAAGAGATTTTTGTCCATTCTTTTGATAATTTGTTATTTTCTTTTCTTCTTAAAGTTTCAAGAAAAAAAAGAAAAAACGTTTGATCGACCATGCTAAAACTTTACGAACTACACACACCCGATTCTACTCTGTCGGGAGTGAGATACGTAGGTGCCCTTCTAGGGTTTGGTAATCTTTTCCAAAGAAAACGAAAAAAAAAAAAAGATTTTGAGAAAGTGTTGAACTCTAACGCATTTGTTATCTCTTGTTCAGTTAGTTTAAGGTGGTTGGTTTATGGCATTCTGGTTAGTCCTCTACATAACATCAAGTCTAAGGAAGAGTTAGTCATATCCAACAAGGATATAGAGAGTGACATAATGGATCAAAAAAAGTCAGGAAAATGAGAGTTTAAAGCAAGAGATTTTGAGAATAAGTCAACAAATGATGGAAATACACCGAGCTTGGGCTAGTGGGTTGCCTTTTCCTTCATTTCCCGCTATTGATCCTACAAATACCGTGAGTTTTCCACCAAAATTGCAAAGTTAGTTTTATAGTGTTGTTGACGCACCACAACATGCCTTAGAATTTATTCCTCAACTACATCCCAATACTTCCATGACTCTTTCTCTAGCTCCCCAGCATAAGCCTACTACATTCAGAACACCACATGTCGTCTGTGATTTTGTTGCTCAATCCTTTACTGAGGCTTCCATTGTAATACCCCAAATATTTCTAGCTAATTCCAATCCTTAGTATGTACTTGTAACACTTAGAAGCTGGAAAATAGCTTGTTTCAGGTCAGTTTCAAGATTTTCGAACGGGGATTGGACCGCATTCGAATTGGAAAAAAATAGCTCACCGCGATTAGGCTGCGTCGCGGTGAGTATCGCAATGAGCATGTCATTGCGACGCGATGAAGGCCATTTTGGCATTTGTTAATTTCCAGAGGGTTACCGCGGTTGCACCCTATCGCGGTGAATCCTAAAACAACAATTGTCACGATCCAGAGAATCACCGCAATTCCACTGTGTTGCGGTGGGTATCACGATGACAAACTCACCATGTCGCGGTGAGGCCTTAATCGGCATTCCTATTGCGGGATTTTAAATTTCAAAGGCAATCTTGTCTTTCATCAAGCCCCCAAACCGTGTAAACAGAAGATTAATCTTAAAATTAAGCAAAATATGCTCATTGTTCATCAAATTTCTCTCCATTAAAACCCTAGCTCTCAAATACAAGATCAAATTTCAAGAAATCTCGCCATCAATCCTCTCAAATTCATTAACCCCGATATGTTAAATGTTCATCCATGGGTTCCTTCCACCCCTGGAGTCCAAGTATCCAATTTAAATTGTAAAATTATGATCTTTTCAAGTTATCTTGATTTTAAAATTAGGATTAAACCATGAATTTCCATGAATCTTGTTCTATACCATGTTTTAGCAAAATTGATGTCTATTACTACACTTCATATGTTTAAATATTGTTGTCCACTGATTTAAATTCATGATTTATGGTAATGGTGTTGAAATTGTGCTTCACTACAAGTTTTGGTATCATTCTCATGCTTAATATACACCATGCATATCAAGTGTTTGATAAAATGCTTACAAGAATAAATTTTTAATAAAAGCCTTCATGCTATGTCCTCCAAGCTTTAGTGTCGTTTTACTATTAATGCTTTAAGTCATGGGGGTATTGAATACCCAAAAACCATAGTTGTTTACTTAGTCTCATTTCAGTATCTTCAGAATAACTTCAGATTATATTATGAGCATTACTAGATCAGTCAGTTAAACTCAGAACAGTTTAGCATCCAGTGTCATTCAGTTGGGAGTAGGACTTAGCACCGAGCGAGTGTAGGGATGAGGCTTCCCCGTTAGATAGGCAGAGTCATTATTAGCAATCCATATACTCCAAAACTATGTAGCCAGCATAGGATATGAGAAGTCACCGGTCAGTTTAGGATAATGAAATCTTTCTTTATCATAATCTTTGTGTAGGATAATTTTTGTTCTAGTTTTTATTTTGATTTTAGGAGCCCACCTGGAGAACAGGGTGATGAAATTACAAGTCCGGAGCCCTCCTTGAGAACTGGTGATGAAATTAAAAGTCAGGAGCCCACCAGGAGAATAGGGTGATAAAATTATAAGACAGGAGCCCGCCTAAAGAATAGGGTGATGGAATTGAAAGTCAGGAGCCCACCTAAACAATAGGGTGATGAAATTGCAAGTCAGGAGCCCACCTGAAGAATAAGATGATAAAATTGTAAGTCAGGGGCCCGCCTGAAGAATAGGGTGATAAAAACTGAAAGTCAAGAGTCTGCCTGAAAGAATAAGGTCATAAAATTGAAGGTCAGGAGCCCGCCTGAAAATGGTGTGATGAAATTGAAAGTCAGGAGCCTGACTAAAAAATGGGGTGATGACATTGAAAGTCAGGAGCCCTCCTGAAGAACTGGGTGATAAAATTGAAAGTCAGGAGCCCGCCTGAAGAACAGGGTGATGAAATTGAAAGTCAGGAGACCACCTGAAGAACAGGGTGATAAAATTGCAAGTCAGGAGCCCGCCTGAAGAATAGGGTGATGAAATTAAAAGTCAGGAGACTGCTTAAAGAATAAGGTGATAAAATAGAAAGTCAAGAGTCTGCCTGAAGAATAGGGTGATGAAATTGAAAGTTAAAAGCCCGCCTGAAGAATAGGGTGATGAGATGGCAAGTCAGGAGCCTGCCTAAAGAACAGGGAGATGAAATGGCAAGTCAGGAACCCACCTGAAGAATAGGGTGATGAAATTGAAATTCAGGAGTCTGCCTGGAGAACAGGGTGATAAAATTGCAAATCAGGAGCTCGCTTAGAGAATAGTGTATAAGATTGCAAGTCGAGAGCCCGCCTAGAGAATGGGGTGATGAAATTGTAAGTTAGGGGCCCGCCTGAAGAATAGGGTAATAAAATTGAAAGTCAGGAGCCCACCTGAAGAATAGGGTAATGAAATTGCAAGTCAGGGGCCCACCTGGAGATCAGGGTGATAAAATTGAAAGTCAAGCAACAAGGTGAAGAAATTGTAAGTCAGGATCCCGCTTGAAGAATAGGGTGAAGATTTTTAAATTCAAGATCAAGGTTCGGAAAAACCACTGACAGAATATTGTCAGTTTGTGAGTTTAGCTCCAACATCAAATTTTGTATGGAGAAAGAATCTATTCTCAAATTCAACCCAAAGAAGATCAGATCTTTTGTCAATTTGAAAGCATCAGAAACTCAAGTTAAGAGTCCAAAAGAAGCTGCATAGATAGGACTTTTGTAAATCAGTTATCTTTTTAACTTGTAATTTTATTTTTGATGTAATGACAGAGCCGCAGACCGAAACCTCGATAGGGCCTCACTTGAATCTCCAACTCGGTATGGTCCTTCTCCTTCCGACCCTTCAAAATACTAATGACTCGATCCCCTCATAATCTGGGTAAGTAGAATATCCAAAATCAAGAATCGATTGTGTTCCTTCCTTTGGTTTCCTTCCTTTGAATAATGGTTGGATCAAAATTCAGTCTTATTTTCTGCTTCTTTGTTTGAAAACACTTTGTGTTTACATCCAAAGAGGGCATGATGCAGACACTTAATTTTGGCCCTCCTGAAAGCTGAATTTCACTATTTACCCTGTCTTATTATGCACCATCAATCATGTGATAATGCCCCTACTAAAAGCCAAATAAACAAATTCATAACCATTTTTTGACACCTCACCTTAACTAATTTAATCTTATCCTAACCACCCTAACTATCTTACCCTACATACCCTCAGAAACTCATATTTTTTCTCTTTTTTAACAGATTCACAATGGAGACTCACACACCGCACAAAACAACAAAGACATTCATACTCTCAACACCTATAGATACACCTCATGCACCTCAACAATAGAGAGAAGACCTCACTGGAAAATTCTTTTCTTCTCCATAGAACCTCACACACAATATTCATACAACACACAACTACACCACACCCAATCAAAAATTAAAAAAGATAGAGAGAGATCAGAGAGTTGATCAGAAAATAGTGAAGGCAAAAAAAGAGTGAGATTAAAGAGATAAAGAGAGAATAGAAACGGTGAGAAATCAAGAAGGGCGAATGGAAAATCGGGATGGCATTGAGTTTTTCGACGAATTTCTCGCTGAAATCAACTACTATTCATTGAATTCAGGCACCGTCGATCCGAAATCTATCTCTAGCTGCTAAAAACTTTGAACCATCATCTGAACTAGCTCAAAGTTGGCTTGTTTGGGTTGATTCCGGCTAGAAATTGCATACGGGTTTTTGGGATTTGTAATCTTTGCTTCAGGTTATGTGTTTCCTGTCGTGGATTTATGTTCGAATTAAATCTCCAAATTTTACGGTTAATTTGGTACCGAGTTAGATTTTGTTCGTTGTTGAGGTCCGGATCAAAGTTTTCCATGCGGATACCAATTTGTTTAATTGAGTAATGTATTAAAAGGGACATTAAAGTCTATTTCTCATCTCATTCTCAATTAATCCTAATTACTTGATACTTTGTGTGCTAAACTCATGGTGTATCAATTTGGTTTGCGTTGATTTCGATATATTTTTGTATCATCGTGGTTGATTGTTGATATCGATTGATCGGTTGTATGAATTGGGTAATCAAAGGAGTAGGGCTCAATTTGGAGGATAAATCTTAATTTTAGGATGATATTAAAAGTTGGCTAATTCATAATTTTATTTGAAATATTTAATTCGTTAGTTTGAATAATTTTGTCGAACTCGATAGTATCATGGTTTAGGCCAAAAATTAATAGGCAAATAGTAGGTTCAGGTAGGCAAATTTAGAACTTGTGGATTGTGGAACGTTTGGAATATTTGTTGAATGATTTTTTTACCACATTTGAATCAATTGTATTCATTTAGCCGGGGAATGCCCCGAGGCTATTTGTATTTATTCACCGGGGAATGCTCCGACGTATTATGTTGGTGAAAGATGATCATGATCAAGGTCTGAAGCATCGGGTAAAGCATAGTGTAGGATAGGTAGAATAGTTTAGGATTTACATTTTTGCATTTTTTTAATTTTGGGACTGTATAATTCAGATTGGACATTATTTTGGTTTAGAATTTCGTCTGATTTTCTTGTTTGCTTGTTTTATGTGTTTTGTTGGTCTATTCACTTCATAGCGTTAAACTAGTCGACATACTCCAGGAAGCGACTTTGGTCAAACCATGGGATCGAAGGGTACCTAACACCTTTCCCTCGATCAATAAAATTCCTTAGCCGGAATCTCTGTTCGTGGATCAATTTTGAAAGAGTCAAATGTGATTTTGAAAAGGAATTTTCAAAGGTGACTTGACACACCAGACTTATGCTAAGTGGCTACTCTAAGTTTAAATGTAAAAGAATCCTTTTCGAAATAAATTTTCATTCTTTGTCACTCAATAATAAAAACCCTTTTGAAACTTAAAATCAATATCTTTTTGGTAAAAAGGGGTGTGACAATAACTTTTGGGGATAAACTTTCCCCATCTTTTGGTTTCTTATTTATCCTTTCCCCTTCGAGGATCATGGATAGGCGTTACTCTCATTTCAGCAGAAGGCATGCTCAACTCTATGTTGTGAGCACGAGTAGCCAACTCTTCAAAGGATTTAGCCTTAATGCCTTGCAAGATGTAGAGAAGCTCCCAGTGCATTCCTTGGATGCGCATTTCTATTCTAGAGTTTTCAATAAGCCTGTCTTTGCAGTTTAGGCTCGCATTTCTCCATCGATTGATGAATTCAATGACTGGATCATCCTTTATTTGTCGAGTATTCGTGAGTCTACCATGATCACTGTGTGCCTCGTGCTATAAAAGCAATTTAGAAACTCATGCTTCAATTGCTCCCAACTATCGATGGAGTTAGTCTCAAGGTCCATGTACTAATCAAAGGTGTTTCCTTTTAGGAAATAAATAAATTATTTAACAAGATAGTCAGTGTAAGTTCTAACATTATTACATGTCTCAACAAAGTGAGGGACATGTTGTTTTGGGTTCCCTTTACCCACAAATTATTGAAATTTGAGGGGTTGATAGCCGACATACATTTTGAGGCTATCAATTAATGCAGTGTAAGGCTTGGCATATGTCAGGGAAGACTTGGTGACAAAATCATACTTATCTTTGAGAGTCCCTTCAATAAAATATTTCAACTGATCAATTAGGATCATTCCCTCAGAAGAAACTTGTACCTCCTTAGTTGGTGGCGTTTGTTTTCTAGGATGCTCTGTCTCGTGACCTTCTGGAGCTTTCCCAGGTGCATGGCTAGACTCTGCGTCTATTAATCCATCCATTCTGTCCGCCAAATTATCAATTCATGCGTCTTGATTCTACACATACTTAGTAAAACCTTCAATCACCTTCGTCAAGTTTGCAAGTTGCTCCTCGACAGAAGAGGCATCAGTCACCCTTATTTGCATAATTACTGGAGATGTTGGAGAGTAATACGGATTATCGCGTAAGTTAATCTTCAAAGTGCTCAGCTTATGCAGTGTAGTCGGAGATGATGAGTTGGTTGAACGATCATCATTCTTTGCGCCAGAGTATTTGGAACCAGAATGATCAAGTAGAGATGGAGTCTTCTTAAGTGACTCTGTCACATTGCTTCCTCCTTCTAAAGCAGTTGCATGGGATCACCCTCCTTTTGGGCTTGAAGATCCAAAACTTAGAGTTGTCGCGGATGACACTTGGCATGTTTGTTGTCTTAACAAGCTAGCCTTGCTCCCCGTGACAGCTCCTAAGCTTCCAAAAGTAACGCCAAGGATGCTCTCTACTTCGGTAGAGAATCTGGAATCAACAGCCTTGGAAGCAGTTGATTGAGAATTGACCTTATTGGAAGTTATTTCATTGTTCTTGAACTTTGAAGTTGGAAAAGTTGAGATGAGAGGTAAAGATTGTCCCACTGGGCGTTCCAGAATTTGTTGGACAATAAAATTCTCGAGATCGAAAATAATAATCGAGACAAGAAAAATATTGTAACAATCATTTTATTGATTTCAATGTGAGTGTTACAATCTCTTTGAATTCTCTGATTCGTCTTTTCAAATATAAATCCAAGGACTTAAAGTTTGATCTTGAATTTGAACTTAATGTGTTGATTTGATGAACTTGATCTTGACTTGTGCTTGAATTCAAGGATTTTTGAGTTTGTTCTTGAATTTTGCAGTCTTGATCTTGAATCTTGATGAACTGGATTTGAGTGCTTGAGCTTTGTAGAGAAATTATGGTGTTTGATCCACGAGCTTTCTCTTGCTTCTTAATAGAGTTGTTGGTCTTTTTTTCTGAATTATGAGACCCCTATTTATAGTTGTAGGGAGGAACGAGTCATGGTTAAGGCAATTTTCCTTAACCACTCAGATTTAAGTGACATGACACTTTTTATGGGCTTTTTATTTCACTAGGTCTGCTGCATCATTTTGAGATGTGACATGGTCCTATTGGCTCCTTCAGCTGACTTGGCATACCATGTCATTCAATACGTGGTGCTTGTTTGGGCCTCTAAAATTTGATAATATCTTGGGCTTAACAAAGTGAGTTCATCATTTGTAGCCCAAATCAATGGGCTAGCCCAAAAAATTAGACTTCAATTAAATCCATACATATTTGGACTTAAATAATTAATTCAATTATATTAATCCACAATATTTATTTGGGACTAATATATTTTGAATTTAATATAATCCGAATTTCATATGGATTTTAAATTTAACAAAATTTAATTGTCCACACATGCTTTTCACTTGGAGGTGCAATGTCAGTGAGAGAAATATGTAAGAAATTGGGCAAAATTTTCAGAAATAACATACTTATCCCCTTAATTATGAGTTTCATAGCAACAGTTTCATAATTATTTAAAATAGCAAGTTGTATTTTGTATTTTTGCAAACTGCTGCTACAAAAATGCAAATACATATGATTTTTACTGCCCTTATGATCGATATGTATTTTGTATTTTTTCAAACTGTTGCTACAAAAATACAAATACATACAAATACATATGCTACAAAATGTAATTTGATAAAAGTGTTGTTATTTTTTGTAATTTAATACTTAAGTATACTACTTAGGAAAGAAATTCGACACAAATCGACCTTATGGAGAAAGATAACTAATATTTTATAGTAGCTAATATTCCACTTATTATCACCCGGTATATTTACCCAAAGTATATTTATCCAAACTAATTTGAGTGTTTAAAGATTAATGCAAAAATATTTATTACATAATTATGGTAGTTTAATTTACTTGTCATTTTGATATAAAATTAATCGAGATACGTAAACATTTAGTGAACACCACTTTAATAAAAAATAAAAAATAACTACATCTCAATCTCCAACACCTTATACTAGCTCTATGCAAATTGTTTTTATAAATGTTTACAAGACTCCGTCCATTTCTCTGCCCCACCAAACGCTGTCCACCGATTATTACCCCCTATTCATTTCTTTATTTGCCAAAAATATTGCTTCCTCTGTTTTATATTAATTGTCATATCATGAAATTTAATTATTTCAAAATACTTATTGATTTATAAATCAAAAGAAAATTAATTAATTTTTTATTATTTTACTCTTATAATTAACTCTTTTTAAACGTATAAACAAAGTCTCAAACATTTTCATTAAGAATAAATAGTGCTCCTTAAAAAAATTATGCTTATTTATAATATTTTTTAGAGAGTATGTAAAAGAGAAAATGAACATACGGGACGACCAATTACTCCGTATGTTATTTTGACTTGTCACACCTTTAAAAAGTAATAAATAAATAATTCTATTATATCACCTTTTAATTATAATAACTTTAATATTTGAGAAATATATTTAAAATAATTATCAATAATAAGAGTACGTAAGTTAAGAATTAAGTTGTAAATTTCTGTTAATTTTAAAATTAAACAAATAAATATAAATATTTATTTTTAATATATATTATAAGTAGACAAATACAAATAGACCCAAAAAAAAAAAAGGAAAAGAAAAGTTCACTTCATTTATTACACCTGTATTATCCACGAGCCCACAACTAAAATATGCCTACTTTTAATAAGATGACTAAAATAGAGTTAATTCCTCAAAATGTCATTGAACTTGTGTAAATATCCCACTAAAGTAACTTTTATTTTTTTTAGGACAATATTATCACTGAACTATGCACTTTTTTTTTTTATTATAAGGTAAAACTAAGAAATTGTTAAGGAAATGTTTGAAGAACCACAAGGAAAGTGAACTTAGATGTAATTACATAATCCAATTCTCAATTAGGAATAGAGAATTGGGTGCAATTACGTGATGTAATTACAAAGTTACATATTATTTTTCTTTTAAATAAAATTTAATATCTTTTTCTTGTAAATTTCTTTTTATTTCTATTATTTTAATCTTTTTTTATTTTTACTTTTTTTCATTTTACATTATTTATCTTTCATCTCTTTTCTTCTCATTTTCCAACTTTACTTCTTATGATTCAATGTAATTACTCATATTTTTTTCTTTATTTAGCGCATTATTGAATTTTTATAATTTTTATTCTAGTATTTGAATTAAAATAGTATTTTATTATTGAATGAGATTATAGACTTATGTGTTTTTCGTTCTTCTGAATTATATTTACTCGTCAGAATTTTATACAAGAGTATTATGTTTTTCTCTTGGATTTTGAATTTATGTTTCGGTTTATTTGTTTTAGTATTATAGACATGCTCTTTCATATTGCATGTCGCTGCAAATTGTCTAATAACATATAATTTCAATTTTTCTATTGCTTTCCAAATATGTCCTTAACTATTTTTTAGTTTCACCTTATTTTGGAAAGATTTACATAGTTTAATGACAATATTTTCCTAAAAAAATTGAAAAATTAACTCGACAATTTGAAGTGACATGCAATATAAAATAACAAGTCTATAGTACTAAAACAAATAAATTGAAACATTAAACAAAACACAAATTGAAAATTCAAGAAAAAAAATACAATACTCTTATATAAAATTCCAACGAGTAAATAATTCAAAAGAAAGGAAAAACACATAAGTCATCTCATTCAATAATGAAATACTACTTTAATTCAAACACTAGAATAAAAATGCAATAATGCACTAAATGAAGAAAAAAGTACGAGTAATTATATTGAATCATAAGAAGTAAAGGTTGGAAAATGAGAAGAAAAGAGATGAAAGATAAATAATGTGAAATGAAAAAAAAAAAGAAAAAAAGAAAAAAGAAATTAAAATAATAGAAATAAAATTAAAAGAAATTAAAATTAAAAAAAGAAATAAAATATAACTTTGTAATTACATCACGTAATTGCACCTAATTTTCTATTCCTAATTGAGAATTGGACTATGTAATTTCATCTAATTTCACTTACCTTATGGTTCTCCAAACATATCCTTAACAATTTCTTAGTTTTACCTTATAATGGAAAGAAGTGCATAGTTCAGTGACAATATTATCCTAAAAGAAACAAAAGTTACTTTAGTAGGATGTTTACACAAGTTCAATGACATTTTAAGGAATTAACTCGACCAAAATATGTCATAAAAGTGAAAAGTGACAGAAATATGCTCTGTGCACAAAATAAGTGAACAATATTTTTTTTTAATGGCGTAGAACAAATGTCGTGTAAAAAATGCACAATTCATTAATTTTCAGTTTTGGCACAAAAAAATGCACAATCCATTAATTTTTAGATTGTATACAAAAAAAAGTGCACAATCCATTAATTTTCAGATTGTGCACAAAAAATGGCAGAATACATTATTTTTAGATTGTGCACAAAAGAAATACACAATCCACTATTTTTAGATTGTGCACAAAAAAAAAAATACACAATCCATTAATTTTCAGATTTGTGCAAAAGAAATGCACAATTCATAATTATACAAAATATGTTAGTATTATTGTAAAGCCGTTGATCAAATACTGCATTAATTATATAGTTTTCTTAAAATTATTTTAATGTGGAGAAATAATGTACTATTTCACGTGAGAATTAATTATCTCATAATAATTCGTGCTACTCCTTATCTTACTTTTTTTAGTTCGTTTAAAAGAAAAAAAAATTCTGACAATCATTTAATTCTTATCTTTCATACGATATGTTTAAGGCCTATTTAATATTAGCATGTTAAACAATATTTTGATATATTTTATATATTTTTAATTTAAGATAATAAAATTTGAAAAGCTTTTTTACTTTTAAAATTATGTGCCAAGTTAAAAAATAAATAAATAAATTAAAATGAAAGGAATGAAACAATTAAGTAAGAAAAAGGAGAAATAACACAAACATACATCTTAACTTATTATATTTACACAAATTTCCACCCTTACAAAGTAATTACAAAAAGGCCAACGTATTATGTATTTTCGTTGGATATATCGAGAGCTAATTATGTATCTCGATTGATCCAAGATTGAAAAAAAATATCAGGAGCTAATTATGTATCTTTATAGAAAAAATGTATCTTTGTTAGATGTATTATGAATTTATATTTTATCCTTTTCGAATTTCATTTGGCGAGAAAATGATTTTGACCTTCTTAAAACTATTTCAAAAGATCCAAGAAAATTTTGAAATAATTTTGAGAAATTCACAGAGTCGCCACTTGATTTTTTATAGAAAAATCAAGAAAAAACTTCAAAGAGATTTCAAAGATTTAAAAACAGAAATAAATCTTTGAAATAAGAGAAACTGGGTAACGGTTTAGTTAACGCCCAAAGAAGATTTTTAAGGTACTTAGGAGCATCCGTTTAAAATAGTTTACCATAAATATTTTTTTATTACTTTTTTTTCCCATCCAGTGCCTGCATTGGAGCCCGGACTAATCCGAATCGCGCGTTGTAGGGCCCATTAAAGTGGCAGCGGTCCTAACGAATTTTCTCCATACCCAGGGTCGAACCCTCGACCTCTGATTAAGGGTGTAGTAGCCCCCATCCAATGCACCACAATCTATGTTGGTTACCAAAAATAACTTATTTGACTAACTAAAAGTGTCTAATTTGCAAAAAAAGTTAATTTCATAGAAATATTACCTTTAACTATTTTTTGAAGACTTAAAACTACATTTATTCAACTAAGCGAGAATTGATCCTACTTAATCTTGAGGAAATTTTTCGTAAAGAGGATTGAGCTAAACCCGCTTTCTTCATAAATTATTCTTTCAAATAAAAGGGAGAAGGAAAGTGATTTTTGATTAAAAAAAATATCTTTCTTTGAAGAAAAATATCAATTTAAACAAATTACGAACCTTGACTAATTTATAAAAATATTTTTATCTTTCGCAAAGGAAATTGACTTTAGGTCATTGAGAATTTTTTTAAACTTAAATGAACTACTTTAACATATCGATAAAATAAAATGCCATTTTAATTTTTTAAAAGTTCATTCTAAGAAAAAACATAAAGAAAGATATACTTTTATTAATTTCAAATAGTACGCTATAAAATAAAATACGCAAAGAAAAAATACAAAGACAAAAAAAATAACAATTTAAAGAAAATTTATAAAGGTTAACCAAATTAATAATTTAACTAAAAATTACACAAATACACAATTTATGTTTTCAATATTACAAAAAATCTCAATTCCCTAAACATATTACAAAAATCCCAACATATACACAGAATGCAATGTATATGTCGGCTATGTTATGTATATTAATAGGGAGAGAGAGTAAAATAATTAAAAAAGTGGGAGAGAGTGTCATTACATCCAAAAGCGTTGGTATTTACATTCTTTAATTTAATACAAGCACATAATCAAATAGGATTTACAAGAAAATGAATAAGAAGAATTAAAATTTGGGCCCTTTCCAATTCTGGCCAGTTTTTGGCCCATTCCTTATGGACTTTTGGTCCATTTTTGCACTTGCATACCAGCTGTATACTAACTGTATATCAGCCTCATTTTATTGCGTTTTGTGTATATCACTGCATATACAATGTATATACTGCTTATTTCCCCTCCACTTTTCATCGTAAATCGTGTGATAATGTGCAACTGCTGCTTCCGATGTATATTCACTGTATATCAGAGCAGATTAGTCCCGTTTTGGACTTCGGCATGATGTTTCGACTCAAGCAGCATAGGCCTCTTTTGCCCATTAGAATACGTGAGGAAAATGGAGTCATATGGACTCACATTCATGTCACATGCATCAAATAAAAGATAAGAATTAACAAGTGTCTACTAATAATAAAACAAGCAAAATATTAAACCAAATGTCAACTTGCAGAAGCTATAACAATCGCACACTTAAGGTATAAATCATATATAATTTAACACCATCTATAAGTCACAGCAATACAACGCAACCTAAACTACCCATAACCAAAAACTCTAAGATCCTAAACCAATACTACTACCTCCTTACCTATAACCTGCAATCCCTATACATACCAAACACATACGCACGACAGGGAAAAGAAGAAGATTAACAACAACTACCACTACCTAGATAATACTCCCTCACTACCAAAACATACCATAATACTAATAAACAAAAAAAAAAACACTATATATACTCCCTCATGATCCCAGCAACACAAAACAACAACTAAATACTCCCTCACAACCCCTTTCCAGCTACCAAATTCCCTCACGTCCCTTTTTGAGGTTTCTCAAAGGTTTCAAGTTATTAGATCAAAATACTCATTCGATAATTTCATTTTAAGCGAATCGAAACATTAGTATTTTCCTATAGCGACTATAACTAAAGAAATGAGCAAATCCCAAATTTGTAAAGTAAAACTAACTAGAACATCACTTAAAACATCAAAGTTAAAAAGGTGTCAAAGTTCAGATAAGTTAACAATACAATCAAAACAAAATAAAAAATGACATGAGCGCGGAATAGGACGTAATGAACACAATCAGGTATGCGTTTAAGCCATTATGAAGAGCAATCAAAAACGACAATTGTTAAAGTGATAAAGAGATCATTTTTTATCATTAATTGTAAGTATAGAAACCATGATAATTTACTAAGAATCTTCACTCCAAACAGAATAAGATAGGGCAGAATTAAATGTTTGTTTTATATGGACTTTTGGAATTGAAAGCATGTAAGCATATACTCCAATTCTAGTTCTGATTTTTAAGAGGAAAAAGATCTATTCTAAGAGCATGTTACTCATAATCCATTAAATGGTGCATTCACAGAATTCCATACATATCACGTAGACTTGTATTAACAAAGCATAAAATTTTACTGATATAAATATTTGGTTGAGTGAACAGAAAAAAACAATCATGTTACTATGAAAATATCTTGACACAACCTACTGTCATTCAAATTCACGACTTGTTCGTATCTGTTTTAAAGAGTTGAATCACAATAATCGATATAATCTTTTAAGGAATCAACTAACCTCGAAACAAGCAGCGTAACTTTCAACTAACCACAAAACAAAACCAGTCATGAGAAATCAAACGCATAACCACCAACTTGTCAAAATAATTTTAAGAAATCCGAAGTTTCTACAGCACATAATTCCGCCACTATGCTACTTGAGCGAAGAAGAACAAATAATTAGGGAATTTAAAAGAGAATGGTGTGTTTACCTTTTTTCGAGTAGAGAACGGGAATTATGAGTCAGTCACGATGGAATTTCACAACTTGCAAAAATTTAGACGATTTCAATGAATTTAGGCGAATTTCACCGTGAACTTCTTGGTTACGTGAGATTAGAGGAGTGCTCTTCCAAAATCCACATTTTCCCCCCCAAAAAGTCCTTCTCCTCCCTTCTATCCCCCACTATCTATTTATAGAAGTAGATTGGGAGAATTTACTAGGGTTTTGGATTTGAAATTAATGGATTTCAAATCCAAATTTGAGCTGATTTTTGAAATTCACAGTAAGACGAAAACCATTAATGGTCCTTGTACTCAGAAGTCAGTGGATGGATGAAAAGAAAACGTTGGCTTGGTTAGTCAAAGAAGGTGAATTAATTTTTTCCCCAAATTGGTGAACCACAAACTGAAAAGTTGAAATCCCTCCTATGCGAGATGGCAAAATAGTAACTTGGCCATCTGAGGTTTTGCCGTTGGTTGACCGTCATTGTTGCTGCTGTATGTGGTATGCCGTTGTCCGCTGTTAACGTTGGTATTGCTTGGAAATTGCGGGTTTGGTGCTTATGGTGTTGTACACGGGTTTTGCTGTTGCATTTTCTTGGAATGGTTGAGCACCGTTATTGAACGTTGTTGTTACAGTTGTTGAGGTTGTTTTGGCGTTGTATTGTACGTTGATGTGTTATTGGAAGTAGTAGTAATTTGTACGGGTAAAGGGGTATAAAGGGTGGATTGGTTTGGGTCGGGCGGATCGGTTCTTGGAGGTGGGCCGGCTGAGGTTTAAAGGAGAAGGCTGGGTTTGTTTTTATGTCGGCTGATGCTGCTGATGTTATTGTTTTGGGCCTGGTGACCCAATTTAGGAAATTGGAAAGGGGGGTTGGGTAAAATGGTAGATTAGGTTATTTCAAAACCAGTCACATGTTAGAATTTTAGATCCAGGAGCATAATTATAACCATTATGGCCAAATTGATTTTAATTGCAAATAAATTTAATTAATTGACTAAATTGAATCAAAATTTTTAATGAATTAACAACTAATTTAATTCCGAGTTTCTTGATTTACTAAAATCAAACAAATATTTTTCAAATAGATTATTTTTTAGAAGAATAAATTATATTTAGACCAAAGTTTATCCATTAACTAATTTTTGAGATGTTTCTTCATTAAAAGTTAATTTTTGATAAAATAATAATTTAAGTAACCAAATTTATACGATCTCATATACGAGAATACGAAAAAATATAATTTGTTTCTTAAATGACCAATTTTACGCAAATAAATATTTTAGAAAGAATTATCCAATAAAATAAATATTTCAATTTTATTTATAACTGAAGAAACTCAGAATTAAACTTAGCTGTGGAAGGTAAAAATTAGGTGTCAACAACTGTCCCCTCCCTTTGTTTAGGATGGATACAAGTAACCCTGAACAAAGTGAGTTTGACGTTCTTAATTTTTGTCCGACCACAAATTCATTTCTCGAAACGGGGTGGATCTTCGCATGAGTTTTGTGGAGTTATGGTCAAACCTCGGTATCGAATTTCCTACATATCTCAGGTTATATGAGATTCAGGCTACTTGTAGTTTATAAAGCTTGATTTTGAGCATGATTTTTAGTGAATTCTATAGTTATTCTGACTTTTGAATTTTTGGTAAAATCAGAAAGCTGAGGAATAAGCGAGTTGAGGAAAGGTTGGAATGTAGTCGAGTTTTCAAAAAAGAGCCCAGCCTACATATTCCTGAAACCCAGGAAATCAGACTGCCTGTAGTTCGACTTGATCGGTGTAAAAGACAGTCTCTTAGTTAAGAAAAACCTTTGGTTTGGAAGGAGTGACAAATGCACCGAGTTATGGAAAGAGGCTTTCATTTATCTCAATCATGAATGTGGGTCCCCTTTACACCTGCAACTGAGAGCTACATGTACATAATTTTCAAAGCTCGAGGTGCATTGTCACTTGATCTTCAAAGAAGAGAAAGACTACCTTTGGTGCGAGTTTAGAAATGCCCCTGAAATCGAAAATATCCCAAAATAGCCACATGCCTTCTGATAGGGATGTGGTTTGATGATGGTGCAAGTCGTCCTTCAGCTCATGTCCCAGTTCGCTTCTAAGAAAGAGGTCCACGTTGTGCTGCGTTCTTTTGGAGTCGTCCACACCTGTGATTTTGATTTGAGAATTTCATCCTTTTTAGATGCTCTAGACAATAACTCAAGCAAATGGTTAGTTGTAAATATAGCATTACACTAACATAAATTGGTGCAAACATGTTTGAACATGCTATGCTGAGATAATTAAACCAATTCGCAGAACCACTTTGAACGGAACAACGGTCCAACACATCTCATTGAAACGCGGACGACATATTTTTAATGTAATATGCCACTTTGAACGAAGTGACGGTCCGACATATCTCATTGAAAGGCGGATGACCTATCTTGAATGTAATATGCCACTTTGAACAAGGTGACGACCCAATGTGTTTCATTAAAAATGTAACGTGTCACTTGAATGGAAGTGACGACCCAATGTGTCTCATCGAAAGACGGACGACCAATATTGAATATAATATGCCACTTTGAATAGAGTGACAGTCCAATGTGTCTCGTTGAAAGGAGAAAGACCTATCTTGAATGTAACATGCCACTTTGAATAAGGTGACTATCCAACGTGTCTCATTGAAAGACGAACGACCTATATTGAATGTAACGTGCCACTTTGAACGAGGTGACAACCCAACGTGTCTCATTGAAAGGTGGACGACCTATTTTGAATGTAATATGGCAACTTTGAATGAGGTGACGGGCCAACGAGTCTCATTGAAAGGTGGACGACCGATCTGGAATATAACAGGTCACTTTAAATGGCGTGACGACCCAAATATAATAAGATATGTCCTTTAGAAAGGGTGGTTGAACAAAATAAGATGTGTCCTTTTGAAAGGGTGGATGACCCAAATATACTAAGATGTGTCACCGTGAATAAAATAACGATTCATTATGTCCTCTTGAAAGGATGAACGGCCAAATTATCATAAGGTGGATGACCCAAATAAGATACGCCATTTTGAAAGGTGGATGGACCAAATATAATAAGAAAAGATAGAGGTTGATTCGTTGAAATTCATCCTTTGAATCAGGAGTCCTTTAAAGAACTTGTGCATGTCCTGAGCTTTTGGATTAAATCCTCAAACTTTGAGAGGATACTTTTACATTATTTCTTAGAGGCAAACTCGCATAACGTCACTTGTATAAATCAACAACACTCATTAATAATACAACAATTTGTTATAACTAAGTCAGGAGTATAACAGAAGATAGAGTTTAAAGATAAAGATGAAGTTGTTTGACTCATGATGATTTAGAGATAGTAGTTGGATAATATCTCCATATCTTCGTCGTTATGCCCGATTATTTTTATAAAATTATAGGAGGTGTTAGAGATCATAATGAAGTAATAAAATCATAAATCAAAAGGAAGATGAGGAAGAGAGGTTATCCGATTTATTGTGGCAAGGGTACAGTGGGTCTGATAATGTCCTTTGCCATGCTACACATTTTCAACTTTGTGACTTAACTGTTCCCGCATCTAAATAAAAAAATTTAGTTTTGAAATAATGACTGTGTTGGTATTACCTTGCTTTCCTGATGCACCTTGTTGATCATTGATTTGCAAACTTTTCTGATCTTTAGTGGAATTTTTTAAGATCCCCCTCAAAAATTCTGCCCCGATCTATAATATATAACTCCCAAACTCTCTCATAACTTGTGAAATTTACTTAATATGAAATTTTTGAGGCCTCAAAAATTGTGCCCCAGTCTAAAATGCAAAAGATTTGAGTTGTTTTTGACGTAGAGTACTTTAAGCATAGAGAACTTCAAAACTTGTGCCCCGATCTCAGTAACATCTGATTTTCAACTTTGTAGCCAATGTCAAGTTTTGTGAAAATTTTGTGACCTTCTAAAAAATTTCTGCCCCAGTTACATGCTTCAATGTCATCTTTATTTAACTTGGGAAAGGTTCCTTTCAATAACTTTTCGAGATCTTCTCAAAAATATTATCATAGTTTCTATGAAAGTTTTACGGAAAATATGACCGAGCAAGTGTGGCACCTACGCATTCTATTAAGGTAGGAAATATAGTTCCAACATAAAATGAGAAAAGATAAATCTTCTATGGGGTTGACCAAAGCCGACATAGGCTACCTACGTATTCCTTTTTGGGGAAATTCAGGTCAGACATAGTTCATAGATATAATAAAAAAATAAAGAATTTTAAGGGGTTGACCGAAGACGACATAGGCGCCTATGTATCCCATTCTCAAAAATTCATGTCAAACATAATTCATACATACAAAAGGGGTATTTGATACTTTTGATAATGTGACCGAAGCCAATACAGGCCGCCTATGTATTCCACAAGGGAAATCAGGTCGAACGTAGTTCATTACAGCTAACAGAGTGTGATTACTAGGAAATCAAATCATAAAGTGCGATTAAAAGGAAATCAAACCACAAAGTACGATTACAAAAAAATTAAGCAACATAGTGCAATTATAAGGAAATGAAATGAGAAAGTACGATTGTAAGAAAAGAAAATAACAACTTTCAAATACAGGATAAAAGGATGCTAAAAATGTGCCTTTTAAGAAAAATTCATGCTTCTTATGATTGATGGTGCTAATGACTACTTCTTGTGATTGGGCAATGGATTGTTGTTAACATTAGCTGGAACTTCTTCAAGCGTTATCTTGTCAAATAGATCCTGAATTTTGTGCTTGAGAGTGATACATTTTTTTGTATCATGTCCAAAACTCCAGAGTGGTAAAAACATTGCTTGTTTGCATCATACCAATTAGCAGAAGCATTCACAGGCTTTGCTTCCACTGGAAGAAGTAGTTTTTCTTCTTTCAACCTTTCAAAAAGTTGAGTAAGAGATTCTGCCAACGACATAAAAATTCTGGGGGGCTTCTTTTCCTGATTGGCAAGAGGAATATTATTTTGATAGTTTTGTGGTGAAGGTTGAGGAGGATATGTCACTTGTGCATTGAAGATTAGATAGTGAGCATATCGAGCATTGAGTTGACATCGAGGAGGTTACTTATAATTGAAAGAATTTTTTTGAGTCATCACTCCTATTACTTCTTTTTCTTTCCACTTCTGAAAGCGTCAATCTAGAAGCCCTTATAAGTGGATTGCAGTTCTGTCAAATTTATTATTCTTGCTATCTTGAGGCCATCCTCAATCATTCCCCAATCTTGATAATTTCAGTAAACGTCTTTCTAACCATTTGTACCATGCGATCGAAATATTCTGGATTTAGTGCATGAATAAAGTAACTGATCATTTTTGCTTCTTCCATAGGAGGATGTACCTTGGTCGCTTCTTCTCTCCCGCGTATGGCATATTCGCAAAAACTCTCATTCGATTTTGCCTTAACTTTGTGATAGAGATTCTGTCAGGAATGATATCGACATGAAACTTGTAGTGATGCACAAAAGCATTTATCAGGTCATTCTAAGTGCACCACTTAGTCACATATTGTTTAGCATACTATTCTAGAGCCTTTTCATTCAAACTTTGACTAAATAGCTCAACTCGTATTCCTTCATTTTTGCCCACGCCAACTAATTTTTCACAATAAGTCTTCAAATAAAAGAAGAAATTTTTGGACCCATCAAGTTTTTCAAACTTTGGGATCTTATAACCAGGAGGCAACTCATTCACAGGAAATGCACACAACTTTTCACACTTTAATTATTCCCAAGCCCCCGATGATTCCTCATTACATCTTTCAAAGCCTTGAGCTTTCTGTTCACTGTCTCATCAGTGTACATTCTTGGTCATTTTCTGTTTCAACATAATGATTAGCATCTAAGCAGTATAACCCTTGAGTTACTGTTATTGGTAGGGCAGTAACATAGATATACACTGGCGGAGCATGATGTGACAAGGATATGTTTTGAACATTTGGAGCAGCGAATGCATACACAAAAGAGGCATTCTAAGAAACATGAGCAAAATGACCTTCTTGATCAATGCCTTCTGACGTTGGAGGGGGTGGAGATGGTTAGGGTTAGATTTATTTTTTTCTAAATTATTTTTTATTGATAAATAATATGATATTTAAATTATTTAAGGGTAATATGATTTAGCATGCTGGAACGAGATATGTCAATATAAAATAATTAAAAATATTATTTTAATATTATTATGCATCGTACGAATACACATACTAGTATATATATATATATATGCAAAACTAAAAGTATCAGAAGAAGCCAAGTGGCAAAAAAATAGAAAGTCATATGGCAATTTTTAGAACAAAACTTGATAGTATTGTAATAAAAATTTTAAACTAAAGAATTTTTGAATTGCATTATCCTTTTTTTTTTTTAAAATAAAAGATTTTTATTTTCTTAAAAATAAAAACTCTTAGTTAAAGAGTTCTAATAGACTTTTTACTATTTCAAACTTATCTCTTATAAATTTTAAAATGTTATAAAATATATTTGAATATAACTTATTTAAATATTAAATGAAACATAAAAATATAATATTAATAATAATAATAATGCAGATAAACGACAACAACAATAATCTATATCTATAATGTCTATATATATATATATATATAATATTAAAAGTGTGAAGACCCTTCAAATATGATTTAAACTTTTTGTTCTTTATTAAAAGTTTCCGCAATAAATAAAATTATTTTTCACTTTTTTTTAATAATTATTTATAAATTAATATTTGATCATTCTCCTACTACTTAGGCTTCAAATTCAACTATTTTTTGGTTATTAAAAAAATCATTTAGAATTTGAAATCAACTAAACTTTTAAGTTTTGATTCTTTCCTTATTTAAAGTCATAATTTAATATTTGAAGTAAAAAATTATATTAAGTATGGGAGATTTTAGTACCCAAGCAAACAAGGAACACTAGATGACTTGTGGCTTGAAGTATATTTATTATTTCTCACAACAAAAATAGAAATTGCTATACTAATTTTCACTATCATTAAAAACGACAGAATTCCATTGGAAAAAAATTATACTAACTAGCTTCTTTTTCTTTGCAGCTTTTAGGGCAAAAAAAATATAATGAATCTGTTAAACAGATTGAAATTCAAGTATATATATTACTTTCTTTAACTCTTTCATGAAGTTACATAACAATATTACATGTTTTCACAGGTTACTCTATTTATTCGGCACCTTTTTTGAATTATTTTTATTGATAAATGGAGGTTTTAGAATAGAAAACTTTGGATACGAGTATGTGAATCAACATGTTAGATGTATTATTTGGATATGCTTTATTTTAAGCAAGAGATTTATTGGAGAGAGTCTTTCTATCTCTACGATAGCGGGTAAGATGTACACTTTATCCCTCTTCAAACCACACTTATGAGATTACATTGAATATGTTATTGTTGATGGTAGAGGTGGTATTCAAAAGTATAACCTGTCATGTTCGTCTTTTTTTTTTTTTTGAATTATTCTTTTTAGGTCAATCATGTATAGGACTAGGAGTAATTATAGAATTGTGATAGCATAAAATGGTACATTTATGATCAAACTATGAAGTTAAAAATTATAACAGGTAACTAATTATAAAGGTGATATATTTGCGTTATAGTGCAAATTTATGGGTAAAAATGCATTAAAATTGTATATATGAATTCATTCATATAAAGTATAACGAATTTAATATTTAAGAATTTTAGAGATTGAATCTATAGATCAAAATCCTAAATTTGTGTATGCTACTTGGAGTCTGAAGAGTCCTAGAAAACATATTAGAGGAATATGCTACTGTATAGTGTTGTTATGGGTACGTAATTTAATTTTTTGTGGTTCTCCCAGAAGTAATTTTTCTATTCTTGAGTAGCGGTAAGGTCTATCATTTCAAAATCCTACTTTGTGGGATTGCATTAGATATGTTGTTATTGTTGTTTAGGATATCAATCTTGGATTCAAAAATCTATATGAAGTAACATTATATTCTACAAACGAAAGGAGTATTTACAATAGCATGAAGGTTGTTAACAAAATAAAGGTACTAAAAAGTTGTGATTTTAGCTGTCGAAGAGGAAATAATTTATTTTATCCTTGTTATATTTATGTTATATTTAAAAATTTTATACTTAATAATATAATTTTACACATTTATTATTGATGCTATATATACGTGCAAAACACTTACTCTAAACTAGTAATAATAATAATAACAATTAATAAATGGTATACTTGCCATAGATAAAGTGACAAAAAAAATAAATTTTACATGAGGATAAAATGGTTGAAAATTATGTTGGCTATTTTGAATTGTAGCACAACTATTGACTTAATAATTAGTGGATTAAGTTTAAAATTTGAAATCAAATTCACCTTCAATTTTGACTGCAACTTTTACATTTGAAATCTGAAGATAACTAACTTCTCTATTTTAACGAAAAATGAGTGAACTATGAATATTGATGGTAACTTCTCTATAAGATTAATTTTTTTAGAAAATTATAAGAAATTTTAAGAAATGTTATGAAATATAAAACAAAGAACAAGAAGAATGGGGAGAGAAGAGAGGAGACTTCTTTATTTCTCATGGGGAATTCTTGAGGGTTAATTACAATGAAGAAAACCCCCTTTATTTATAAGGGAAAACTAACCTTGATATTTCTAACTTTTCCGTAAATAAACATTCACTATATATATGATAAACTAGACATTCACTATGTATGATAATATATTTATAACACTTCCCCTTGAATGTCTAATTGATAGATAATGTGCCTCGATAAAACCTTACTAGAAAAACCCAGTGGAAAAAAATTATTGAAGAAAAAAGAGTACACATCTCTAACAATACACATATTGGCTGCCTCATTAAAAACCTTACAAGAAAAATCTAGAGGGCCAAAGCCTCGTAAGGGAAAAAGAGTACAACGCGTATTAACTCCGCCTAATGAGAACATCCTTGGGCCTTTTCATCCCGATCTTGTTCACCATCTTGTTGAAAGTTGCAATTAGAGGAGACTTGGTGAATAAATCAACCATATTGTCACTTGAACGAATCTGTTGCATGTTAATGTCACCATTCTTTTGTAGCTCGTGTGTATAGAAAAACTTTGACGAAATGTGCTTCGTTCTATCTCCTTGAGTCCCCCCTTAAGTTATGTTGTGCATGCTGCATTATCCTCATACAAAATCATGGGTACTTCATCACATTTCAAACCATATTTTTCGCAAATAAGATGTATCGTGGACCTCAACCACACACACTTGTCTTGCTTTATGAATAACTATTATCTCAGCATGGTTCGATGAAGTGGCTACGATAAACTGCTTTGTATATCTTCAAGATATGGTAGTACCTCCACATATGAACACATAACTTATTTGAGACCGAGCTTTATACGGGTCAGATAAGTACTCAACATCATCATAACCAACAAGATCGGGACTACAATCTTTTAGAATAAGCTCATATGTTTGATCTCATTCTGATGTCTCCTAGTAGAAACAGAACTATACCTTGTTAACAAATTAATCAAAAAGTCTATACCAGACCTTGTAGTATTTGCAAGATACATGAGTGCACCAATTGCACTAAGATATGGTACTTCATAATCAATCCGAATTGATATATTTCTTATTTCAGCAAATAATCAATTGCTTTTAAAACTCTCTAAGAGTTTCAATACATTTTCAAGCTATAAGCTTATACAATTATAAGGATTATAAATAAGCTTTCCAGAAACTTTTATATGCTTCAAACATTTTGAATCCTTAAAAAAGCTTTCATATAAATTTTGTCAAGTGACAATATTCAACATTTTATGAGTGACATATTGAAGTGTCTGGACTACAAATCAAATAAGTGTTATGCTTACCGACATGCATCCTTTTATATCACTTGATAAATATTTCTACGTTATCATGCTTAAATAAACGTAGAATTTGGATTCTCGTAATTTTTCACAATATTGCGCCAATATTGTATCAAAGATACTGATGGTATATCATTTTGTATTGATTCATAGTGTGACATAATATTTTGAGATCTCATCACTTTATTATTTTCAGGTACTTGAACCTTTCATAAGGTTTCATGAAGTGTTATATTGTAGACTCTTCAAGAGCACATTGCCTTCTTATTATGATTATTTGTTCTTTATCCTTTTTAAGGATTATTTTATTTAGCACCGATTGGTCTACCACGTTTCACGCACACATAGACTTTGTCCTTTAGGGACACAAAATAGGAGCATTTGCAGCTTAATATGAGATGCTTTTGGCATTTGACTTGAATTATCTTTTGAATGAGGATCTAATGATAATTCCTAACATATTTTCTTATAGTCCCCACCTCATGTTAGGAAAACTAACTTACATCATTCATCTTCTTTGAAGAATCAATCTGTGTACATTATGTTATATTCATTAATCGTATACCGCACATCTAAATTATTAGATGGACAACGTGTAGTTCCTGACTCAGAAACAACTTTAAGAGGAAATTAATCATATTAGTTTGATGCATACAAGTATTTTTGTGTATAATATTTCAAACCAACATATGAAGTTTTGTTCTCATTAACGATGATTCAGCTATTTATCGAAGGTATTCAATACTAAATCAACATTAACAAGATGAATTGTCCTGATTACATAATTTGAAAATTATGCTCTTAACTCAATTTATATTGAGCAAACAACTTTATGAATGCCAAACTGCAGGTTAACAATAAATATGCTCTTAACTCAATTTATATTAAGCAAACAACTTTATGAATGTCAAACAACAGGTTAATAATAAGCTCACATGTGATCATCTTATATTATGCATCTTAATAGATCACATGACAGGTAAACCGACCATATTCACCTTTTATACTTTTCAGATTTTGAGCAATCAAATCCCAACATTAGTTGGTCCAACCAACTTATCATGAGAACAAGCAACCCTAAAAGTTAATGAAGAATTTTCTAATTCTTCAATATTTGTTTAATACTCAGTATGCACATCTTTGGGATGCTGCAATTGTTAATGTCAAGTTATGAACTTTTATTCTAGCAAACTCTAAGTTTACCATGACATGCACCTTTTACTTTAGTAAATTTCAAATTTACTATTACATGAATAAATTTCAAATTTACTACTTTAGAAATAGATTTCAAAATAGCCCTTCTCAATTATTCAGCATCTTTAGGAGGTGAGTTGTGATATCATCACAATCAAGTGAACGTTTGCATTAATACGCTTCTCATTCCCCAGGAATGGAATATAATCGTGCCTTAAGCCTATCAAATTATGATAGCTTATAGCATCTTTTAAAATTATTGCTAATTCAGGAATAAATCGAGGCATACATAGAGTTGTAGAGAAATTTTCTCTAACATATCTTATAGTCATAATAAGCGTGTGAATATGTTATCACTTTTGATGATTATTATCATATTGTCTCTTTATGCTTATATTCGTTATTCAATCATTTGTCTTCTTACAGACATATTATGCACTACTACTACCATATTTTCAGAGAATGAAGAATATTTAATGGGACATGTATCATTTTTTTGGTTTAATTTTATATTTTATTAATAATTAGCACTTGATGGACCAACCCACCATACAACAAAAAATAGCTTATTCCTATTCACTTAACCCGGCCTAACTCGATAACCATTTATTAACAAATACATATTGTAGGGTTTCCAAAAAAGAACTAGTTTCCTAATCCTAAACTTGTGTCCGCCTCCTTCAACCTTGGTGCTTCTTTTCTCAAGTTCGAGATTCATCCTGTTGATGCTTTGAGTGATTAATACTGTACCCCCTTCTGGATGCTCTCCCCCTTCTATCAGCTCGCATAAGTAAGTACTGATAATCCTTTTATTTTGCTCTTTACAATTTCTCATTCCAGCTGAATAATTGTATTTCTTTTGCTGCAGCTGCATTCTTCAGTAGATAGGAAGAATTGAATGTTTTTGTTCAGCTAAGAGGGATTCGGTCTTTTGAGTAAAGCTGTAACAGCCGAGTATGTTGTTCTCTTTTTATCTTCCTTTGTTGTTTCTAGATCTACTTGACTTGACTTTACTCTCTTTTGCTTATAATCCAAAGATGTGGAAGGGATGAAGAAAATGAGTTGCTTGGACCCACGATTGCTTGGCTATCCATCTCCTTCTCAGGTTTATGATGCTCTATCTGACCCATCGACTCCCCATATTGCTGATCCTTCTTTGTGTTGGCTGTAATGGTTTAGAAATAGTACATGCACTGTTATGGATGCTACTAACTCCTATATATAAATTGCATGTAAGCTATTCAATTTGAATTTCTTTCTCCTCTTTATCCCTTGACTTGTATGATCCTCAAGTATGGACTTTGCCATTTGTCACTGTTTAGGATAACTTTTTCTCTGCTCTGTAACTATTGGTAATTTGTAATGGTAAATGCACCTGTATCTATGGCCAAATTTGCTAGTTAATCTGCTAATTGGTTACCCTCCCTGAATATGTGCTGATACTGTACTTGCTTATTTTGCATGAATTTGTGAATTTGTTTAGCTGTGTGTGCTATATTCCATAGGCAAGGCCATTCACCCGTTATCGAGTCCATCTAAATGATGATCTTATTGTGCCGAGATTGTGTACCATGCTTAGCTGCATAGAAGATTGCATAAGTCTCTGCTTGCATACTATTAGCATAATAATGTGGTTCTCTTTTAGCAAATAAGACATCTCCATTCTCATCCCTCAAACAAAATGCATATGAGCTTCCTCTATCTTCCCCTCTAACTGCTCCATCCGTGTTGTACTTCACCCATCCCTCCTCTGGTGCCTTCCATAAGACTTTAATAGCCTTAACTTTCATTTTTAACTTACCCATTTCCTTAATTATATTTGGCCATTCATTTGGAAATTCCGAATTTGGCTTTCTGACCTTCAACAACATTCTCAGGTTCCGTGTAACATTGTATAGTATCATTAAACCTAAAGTTTCCTTGTTTTCATGTTTCTTACTATTCCTTCTCCTCCACAGCTCCCATAGTATAATGCTAGGCATAGAAAAGCAGTATGAACAATATAATGAGACATGTATCATGACTTTTCACAAACACTGATTATTTTGCCTTAGCTATTATAATATTATCAATATGGTGTATTGAGATTCAAAATCAATATCTTATCCATATAAAAAGGTGTCTTAGGCTATAACTCGATGGGACTTGAACCCAACATCTTATCATCATGGTGCATTGGAACTTTTAACCTAATGTCTTACCCTCTTAATGAGATATTTAAATTCATCATCATATCTTTTAACAACATTGTTCTTCATGAACAAATTTAAAGCATAAGTGATTCCAAACCAATTATTTTTCCTCAAATTCAATAATAATTATATCATTAGTAGCAAAAGATACATAAGGAATTACTAATCTTGAAATTACCATAAGATTTATAATCTCACCTTGTTTGGCAGAGTCTTGTGCTAGTAACGTGTTATGAAATATAAAACAAAGAACAGGAAGAATGGAGAGAGAAAGGAGAAGATACTTCTTTATTTCTCATGAGGAATTCTTGAGGGGTTAATTACAATGAAGAAAACCCCCTTTATTTACAGGAAAAAACTAATCTTGAGGTTTCTAACTTTTTCATAAATAGACATTCACTATATATGATAAAGTAGATATTCACTATATATGGTAATATATTTATAACAAAAAATACTTTTTCAGAAATTTTTTAGAGCGCAAGAGTCCAAACGTGTGTGTGAGTATCGGGAGTAAACTACAAGATAATAATTATTTTAAAATTTAAAATATAAATTTGAAAGTTAATCCGATCAATATATCTAATTGCAACTCATTAGTATATCCAACTTTGTATTAATTTTTTGAAAAATTTGATTTTTAAAATACAAACAATTAGAAAGAAAGAAGGAAAAACTATATGAAAAAAATAAACTTATGGAATAAGATGAAATAGCAAGGATAAGAAAGAGTAGCAAACTCATCTTCTTTTATTCTATTATTGTTTATAATCATATGTAGATTTGAATTGGTATCATTGATTTCAAATATTTATAAAGTTATAAGGAAACATAAATTGTATTTAAAAAAGAAGAGTAATAAACTGATCTTTTCTAAAAAAGAAATTGATATTTGAATTTAAATAAAATTTCAATTGGAACGAGATTTTATCTCCTTAACTTTTTTTTATATATACTCCTAAAATGATAAATAATGTTAAGCTCCCTCTTTTCTTAACAATTTGTCATTAGCTTTATAGTTTTATTCGTGAATTTATTTACTTAATTTTACATATTTAATTCTTCATTTAGATTTTTATTTTTTTTAATGTTTTCAATTCTTATATGCAGATGAGTGATGATCATATTACATACTAATTATTTTTTACTATGTCCAAGGCTGAATACAAGTAAGCAATATTCTTCATTCTGATTTTGTTTGTTTGATTTTTGATAAAAATAAATACATTTGATTACGCAAATGAAAAATAAAATCTCTTTTTATTGAATTTTCCAATCAATCATTTAGCGTTTGAAATGCTAACTTTTGTTACCTTTTCATATTATAAGTTTTTTGAATTTGAAGCATAAGAAACAAAATAACATAAAAAATTAAGTTTTAATTCTCACCATAAACATATACGTAAATTATAAATTCGATCAAACTTAATTTTATTTGTTTATGACAAAATGGTTCGATAGATTCTTGTACTATGTTCATTTTGTAATGTGGATACTCTTACTTACATGTTTGTCATCAAAATCCTTGAACCCATTAAAAAATAATATTTTAAAACCTTTGACCGTTGACTAGACCTATGTGACATTAAAATGGCAGACTAGGACGACACGCGTGCAGGCGCGTGCCTAGGGTACGAGTGGAGGTCAATTTTATATTAAAATAATTTAAAAAAATTAAAAATAATATTAAAATAAAAAAATTAAAAAAGGCCTTTTTTTCATTGCATCTTTTTTAATTTAAAAATAAATTAATAAATTTAAATAAAAAATAAAAATCCCCCCTTTCCCCAACCCCCTCCCCTCGTCCAGCCACCCCCTACTCC
Organism: Capsicum baccatum var. pendulum; assembly: GCA_030864225.1. Lineage (NCBI taxonomy): Eukaryota > Viridiplantae > Streptophyta > Magnoliopsida > Solanales > Solanaceae > Capsicum > Capsicum baccatum. Next base: position 104,503,816 of record CM061551.1, read on the forward strand.
ACCCTTCAGCTCCTCTCTCCCAACCCCCATCCAGCCACCCCCACCCCACCCTCACACCGTCCAACCACCCCTACCCCATCCTTCACCCTTGTCCCCCCGTTCAACCACCCATCCCCCCGTACAGCCCCCTTCCCCTGTTCCAGCCAACCCTACCCCCAGCCTCCTTTCCCCAATACAACCACCCCCACCCCACCCTTCACCCTCATTCAGCCTCCCCCCTGTCCATCCACCCCCACCCCACCACTGTCCAGCCCCTCCTCCCCCCAGCCCAGCCCAGCCCCGTCTAGCACCCCCATCTCTCACGTTTTATTTTATTTTTTAATTTTTCCTCTCAATTCAAATCTTTTCATTTTTTTTTGAATTAAAATTTAAATTTGAAATCTTTTCATATTTTTTGGGATTAAAATTAAAATCTAAATTGAAAGTGAGTGATAGTTAGGGGTGTACATAGGTCGGGTTGGTTCGGTTTGTATTAAAAAAAACAAACCAAACATGTCGGTTTATTAAGACTATAAACCAAATCAAACCAACATAAAATTGGTTTTTTCGGTTTAGGTTTTAGTTGTTTTTTTTTTGGTTTTTTTTTCCAGTTTTTTTAATAATATTTAGTTTTTATAATTATATTGTGATCGAAGATTAGATCAAATATATTTTCACTCATGTGCTAATGAAAAACCATAATTATGAAAAAATGAGGAGCGAAAAACTCTCTTGAAACTAAAAAGTGAGATGAAGAATGAAAAGTTTAGGTTTTAAGTTTACAACTTAAATGCCCAAATCTAAATATATATCTACATCTACTTTCAAATTATTGAAAATTACTAAAACTAGTTGAAAAAGTATTTAAAAGATAGATTATAATTAATATTTTATGTATAAAAAAGTTTGAATATTATATCTATACTATATTAAAAGTGTGAAGGGCCTTAAAAATGACGTTTGGACGTTTTGCCCTTCATTAGAAGCCTCTGCAATAGATAAAAATGTCTTTTTACTATTTTCCTCAGTTTATTATTTAATTAGATTAAAGACTCCTAAAATATATGAAAAGAATTTAATAACTCCTAAAATATATAGAAAGAATCATGATAAAGTAAAAACTTCTAGTACTTCATTATTTAAAATTATAAAGAAGAATAAGTAGAATATTATGAATAAAATTGTAGGACAAGTCAAAATTAAAAAAAGAAGAAATCGTTGTGCACATAAAAAAAGGAGGCGGAAAAATTTATATTTAATTATATGATTTATAAAAGGAAAACTTGATAAATAAAATAAATCTAATTTATAGTTTGATAACACCCCGTATTCAAGTACGTGTATTGGCGTATTCAAGTACGTGTATTGGTCTTATTTATATGGAATTAATTCTTTTATTTTATTTATAACAGAATTTGCCCGTCGATGGTTCCATCGAAGGTTATTGAATAAGATTTCCAACGATATAAAGATTTCCAAAAATGGATAGGTTTCGGATATAATCGAGCACGTTCGAAACTATAAAATGGTGACCGAGATATTTGGAAATAGTAAATATGCAGGAAAATTTCCTGCACACAAATTACTAAGGCCAGCCGAATTTTTGGGTCAATTTCGAATGATCATAACTCCCCTAATATAATGAAATGGGAGAGCTGCGACCTATGAAAAGAAAAATCTTTGAGTCTTCTTTCCAATGCAATTGGTCTCATCCAAATCCAACGTCTGAGTAAGGAGTTATACTCGTTTTACTTCAGCCTATCAAAATAGTTTTTTAGGGTCAACTTCAAACGACCATAACTCCTTGTACAGGACGAACTGGGTGGCCTACTTTATATGAAATGAAAAACCTTTGAATTATACTTCCAACGATACCAATTTCACCCAAATCTGATATCGGAGCAAAGAGTTATGGTCGATCTACTTTAGCTTATCAAAACAGTCCACCAAAGGACAAATTTGACATTATTTAAATTTTAAAGGCATTATGGTCATTTTCTATTATATTATGGACGGTAATATGTGTATATATACATGTATATGAGTTCAAAAACTCATTTTCATCATCAATCATTGAGAAAGAACAAACCCTAGCCAAATTTGACCTTTAAATTACTTTTGATTCAACCGTAGAAATTTCAAAGTAATTCGATAACTGTGTTTGTCATCTCGAGAGCTTCGAACGGCACCTATTATTTGTGCAAACAGGATTGCAAAATCAAGAGGTGAAATTTAAGGTATGAATATTGTTTGCCTTTGTTCTTTTCCATATGTATATGTGTGATAGAGGATTATATGTATTGGTTGTTATTGAAAGGTGATAGAAATAGGGTTATGGACTATTTTGCATGGTTTGGTTGTATTGAATTATGGAAGGTGGATATGGTAATTGAGTTATGGAAGGTGGATATGGTGATATACTATTGAATTGATGATTATTTATGTCTATGGCTCAATTTGGTTTAATGGATTGGTCGGAAGGATAAATGAATCCAAACTTGATATTGGAGGATGTTGTATGAATATGCATGACATGTGAATGTAATTGGAGTATAAGAGGGTTAAAGTGACACCCTTTATGGTGTAATTAAGTCTTACTACTTAACCACTAGTTTGGTGAATTCGAATAATTGAATTGTGACGTTTGGTTGCTAATACTAGATTGCTATATATGTTCATTGTAGATAAGTAATTCAAAAAGACGGGAAGTCCATTTGGGAGTAGTATTGAAGGTTGACAGTCAGGTATGTAAAGCATACTCTATACCATATCTTTGGCATGAAAGTGAACAATTGTTTTATTAAGAAAGTTTCCAAAGTTATTCAATAACATGTGATCCATAATGGTTTTGTATGATGTCCTACGTTACCAATGAACTTGTTTCCACCCTACAAGATGTCAAGACATTCCAATACTTACTTTTCTTCCAAATCTTACATGTTTATTGCACTAATGAATGTTAGAAGGTATCCGGTTACTCAAACAAGATCCATGTGCTATTAATGACTCCAAAATGTTTCATTGATATACCAATAAGTTCCTACTTTATTTTTATGGTATTGATGACTCCAAAACACTTCATTGATGTGCCAATGAGTTCTTACTTCATTGTTATTGCATTGATGGTCTATTTATATGTCTCTTATTGATGTATCATTGTTTCAAAGTATCAAAAATGCGGTGGCGATCGAAATAACAATCTTAAAGATTAATTGAACTAAGTGATGGAAGTTCTATCTTATCGGGTGGTATCCCAGGGGCATAAGCCTATCATGAGTCGATCCCTATTTATATGTTTATGGGTGGTATCCCAGGGGCATAAGCTTATCATGGGTCGATCCCAGTTGATATGTACTGGAGGCAGCCTAATGGTCATAGTACAGTACAGTAATGATTACAAAGATGATAAGAACGAAGGTAAAGTGATTGAATAAATACAATGTACAGGTTGTCACAAGTTCTAATAAGTGTGGTCCACTCGTATTACGATTTATTCACTTGTTTCTGATTCTTATTGAGCTCCTACATCATATGTGATTATCTACAGCTTTACATACTCAGTACATATTTTGTACTGACATCCCCAATGGGGGACCTGCATTTTATGCTGCAGGCACAGGTACCTCAACTCATACACTGCAAAAGTAGGAGCCAGGATATCCAGCTACTTTTGGTGAGCTCCAGTTTGCTTCGGGGCTTTTCGTGTCATATCCAGTCACTTTTGGTATTATATAGAAGTTATTTATATGGCGGGGTGTGTCCCGACCTTAGTTAAACTCTATGTATTGTCTAGAGGCTTTGTAGACCTAAGGTACAGTCAAGGTGGTGTTTTGTTAATAGACATGATGGCTCCAACGACCAAGTATTTTATATCATATATATGTGTGCTCGAGCTTATACAGGTGATTATTTTCTTTTATATACGACATGATGCTGTTCGAATTTTGGGTTGTTATAGAGGTATGCATGGGAAGTATAAGGTTATGAGCTAGTTCTCCCGGGCCTCCTCGGTTACGGGTGCCAGTCCGCCCCAATAGGATTTGAGACATGACAAAAATGGTATCAGCTAAGTTTGTCCTAGTGAGTCTACAAAGCCGTGTCTACGTAGAGTCTTGTTTATCAGTGTGTCGTGCACCACATCTATAAACAGGTGGTTATGGACATTTAGGAATTGTTTCTTTTCTTTATGTCTTAGATCGTGCAATAGAGCCTATATTGTATATGAAGTCATAGTTGACCACTGAATCCGTTTGTTTCTCTTATTATAGTAATGATGCCGGTTACTAGAAGCAAGAATACCGGTAAGCAAGTAGATGTGGCTACCGGAGAGGGGATTAGTAAGTCACCCACTATACCAGCTAATCAAAGTGAGGCTCCAGCTGAGCATGCATCAGAAACTTCTTCCACTCCGAAAGAAATAAGGGGGAGGAGAACTATATCCCCAGAGCCACCTATTAATGCTGCTGATCAAGATCTTAGAAATGCAGTGCAACTTTTGACTCGTATAGTTGCTGGGCAAGATCAAGGGCAAGCCATTCCTACCACGGGTCCTAGTGGTACAGATAGGGTGGATAGCTTTCGAACACAGGATTTTCTTAAGATGGATCCTCCCACTTTTATTGGATCAGACCTTAACGAGGACCCACAGGACTTTATTGATCAAATTCAAAGGGCCTTAGATGTTATGCATATAACGGGTAGAGAGACAATGGAGTTAGTGGCGTATAGATTTAAAGGGGAGACTATATATTGGTACGAGGACTGGAAATGATATAGGGGTATTGATGCACCCCAGCTACTTGGAAAGAGTTCAAAGAGGCATTTGTTGATCATTATCTTCCATTTGAGATTTATCAGGCCCGTGCAAATCAGTTTTTAAATCTTCGTCAGGGGAATATGAGTGTGAGGGAGTACAGTCTCTGATTTAATTCCTTGTCAAGATATGCTCCTAATGTTGTAGCTACTATGGATGACAGAGTTCATCAATATGTGGATAGGCTGGATCCATATCTGGTTAGAGATTGTACTATTGCCGCTTTGAACAAAGATATGGACATAGTGAGGATCCAAGCTTTTGCACAGAAAATGGAAGATCAGAGGCAGAGGAGAAAAACACAGGAATTAGAAAGAAAATATTCTAAGAAGGCCAGATCTACAGGGCAATTCATGGCATCCCAAGGAGGGTTCAGACCACAGTTTTCTACTAGACCACCTAGGCAATTATCTTCTTATTCTGCAGCTAGTGCCCTACCACAGTTCCAAAGGTCCAGAGAAAATCAATTTGGGCACAGAAGTGAGAGTCAGAGTTTGAGGAAAGTGGGGTACCAAGGGCAAGGGAATATGAGCCAATAGAGACCTCCTCGAGAGCCATGCAATAAATGTGAAAGGTATCATTTGGGCGCATGTCGGTTAGGGACCAATGTTTACTTTTGGTGTGGTATGTCGGGGCATATCATGAGAGAATGCCTACGAAGGGGCATAAGGGGGTATGGCACAACCTACGGGGTCATTTGTTGCATCATCATCATCGATGCCTTATTCAGGAAGGGGTGCACAACCAATGGGTCGTGTTAGAGATGATAGAGGAGCCATGAGTTCTGGCGGGGCTCAAAATCGTACGTATGCTCTAGCGGATCAACAGAATTTAGAGGCTTCCCCAGTTGTGGTTACGAGTACGTTATCTATCTTTTCATTCGATCTATATGCCTTAATTGATCCCGATTCTACATTATCTTATGTTACTCCATTGGTTGCTGAAAAGTTTGAAAGAATACCCGAATTGTTAGTTAAGCCATTTGAAGTGTCCACACCGGTTGGGGAATCTATTGTAGCTAGAAGGGTTTACTAAAATTGCATAGTAACTATTTATGGTCGTGATACGATGGCTGATCTTGTGGAGCTAGAAATGGTAGATTTTGATGTTATAATGGGTATGGACTAGTTGGCGTCTTGTTATGCCACAATTGATTGCTGCACGAAAAAAGTATATTTCCATTTTCCAAATGAATCAGTCCTTGAATTAAAAGGTGAAATTGACGCACCAAGAGGTAGATTTATTTCTTATTTTAAGGCAAGAAGAATGATTTCCAAGGGATATATATATCATTTAGTTAGAGTAAGGGATATAGAAGCGGAGCCACCAACTCTTCATGCTGTTCCGGTGGTAAATGAATTTTCTGATGTATTTCCTGAAGATCTTTTAGGTTTGCCTCCTGAACGAGAAGTAGAGTTTGGTATTGATGTAATACCAAGAACCCAACCAATTTCCATTCCTCTGTATAGAATGGCCCCAACAGAATTACGAGAATTGAAAGAGCAATTGAAAGATTAGCTAGAGAAGGGATTCATAAGGCCTAGTATGTCCCCCTGGGGAGCACCAGTGTTATTTGTGCACAAAAAGGATGGCTCGCTGAGGATGTGTATTGATTATCGGGAATTGAATAAGGTGACTATTAAGAAAAAATATCCTCTCCCAAGAATTGATGATTTATTTGATCAGTTACAGGGCGCCAAGTGCTTTTCTAAGATTGATTTGAGGTCAGGTTACCACCAAGTGAGGGTCAAAAGAGAAGGATATACCCAAGACAGCTTTTTGAACACGGTATGGTCATTATGAGTTTCTAGTTATGTCATTTGGGATAACAAATGCACCCGCAGCTTTTATGGATTTGATGAATAGGGTGTTTAAGCCATTCCTGGATGTATTTGTGATAGTTTTTATAGATGATATTCTAGTTTATTCTAGATCAGAAGAGGACCATGCCAGTCACTTACGACAGACATTGCAGACTCTTCATGATTGTAAGCTTTATGCAAAGTTCTCTAAATGTGAGTTTTGGTTAAAGTCGGTGGCATTTTTGGGTCATATTGTATCTAGTGAAGGGATAAAGGTTGATGCTCAAAAGATAGAAGCTGTGAAGAACTGGCCAAGGCCCACAATGCCTACAGAGATTCGTAGTTTTCTTGGGTTGGCCAATTATTATAGAAGGTTTGTTGAAGGATTTTCTTCCCTTTCAGCACCCTTAACCAAGCTAACCCATAAAGCATCCAAATTCCAATGGAATGATGCCTGTGAGAAGAGTTTTCAAGATTTAAAGAACAAGTTGATTTCTACACCCATGTTGGTACTTCCAGAAGGCACCAAAGGGTATACAGTGTATTATGATGCTTCCAGAATTGGTTTAGGATGTGTATTGATTCAACATGGTAAGGTAATAGCATATGCTTCTAGACAATTGTATCCACATGGGAAAAATTATCCTACACACGATCTTGAGCTGGCAGCAGTTATTTTTGCTTTAAAGATATGGCGCCACTACTTATATGGGGTTCATGTTGATATATATACTGACCATAAGAGCTTGAAATATATTTTTAATCAGAAGGATCTAAATTTAAGGCAGCGGAGATGGCTTGAACTATTAAAGGATTACAAATTCCAATGGAATGATGCCTGTGAGAAGAGTTTTCAAGATTTAAAGAACAAGTTGATTTCTACACCCATGTTGGTACTTCCAGAAGGCACCAAAGGGTATACAGTGTATTATGATGCTTCCAGAATTGGTTTAGGATGTGTATTGATGCAACATGGTAAGGTAATAGCATATGCTTTTAGACAATTGTAGCCACATGAGAAAAATTATCCTACACACGATCTTGAGCTGGCAGCAGTTATTTTTGCTTTACAGATATGGCGCCACTACTTATATGGGGTTCATGTTGATATATATACTGACCATAAGAGCTTGCAATATATTTTTAATCAGAAGGATCTAAATTTAAGGCAGCGGAGATGGCTTGAACTATTAAAGGATTACAATGTTGATATCTTGTACTATCCAGGGAAGGAAAATGTGGTAGCTGATGCGTTAAGTTGTAAGGCTATGATGGAGCCTATAGAAAGGCTAGGGATGATTAAAGATCTTCACCAGTTAACTAGTTTGGGAGTTCGCCTTCTTGAAACTCCGGATAAAGAGCTTATTGTACATAATGCTGTGGAATCTTCATTTGTAGCTGAAGTGAAAGAGAAGCAATATGCAGATCCTATTTTATTATAGCTTAAGTAGAACGTTCAAAGTGGTGTGACCAAGGCATTTGAGCTTACGCGAGAAGGAGTACTTCAGTGACAAAACCGATTATGTGTGCCAGATGTAGACGGGCTAAAAAAGAAGATTATGAAAGAGGCACATTGTTTAAGGTATTCCATTCATCCAGGATCAACCAAAATGTATCAGGATTTGAAAGATATGTATTGGTGGAATGACATGAAGAAGAGCATTGCAGAATTTGTAGCTGAATGTCCAAATTGTCAAAGAGTTAAAGTTGAGCACCAAAAACCCGGAGGTTATATGCAATGCATTGATCTTCCAATCTGGAAGTGGGACATGATCAACATGGATTTCATTATTGGTTTGCCTCGTATATCCCGGAAGTTTGATTCTATATGGCTGATTGTTGATAGGCTTACCAAATCCGCTCATTTCCTACCAGTTAGGACCACTTACACAGTTGAAGAGTATGCAAAGTTGTACATTAAAGAGATAGTCTGATTACATAGAGTGCTAATCTCTATTATATCAGATTGGGGAACTCAATTTACTGCAAACTTTTGGAAGTCTTCTCAGAGGTGTTTGGGAACACAAGTGAAGTTGAGTACAACTTTTTACCCTCTAATAGATGGACAAGCAGACCGTACCATCCAAATACTTGAAGATATGCTACGAGCTTGTGTAATAGATTTTAGGGGCAACTGGGATGATCATTTACCTCTTATTGAGTTTGCCTACAATAATAACTATCATTCAAGTATCAAAATGGCACTATATGAAGCTTTATATGGAAGGAAGTGTAGATCACCAATAGGATGGTTTGAAGTGGGTGAAACTCTTTTGTTCGGACCGGATCTTGTTTATCAAGCCATAGAGAAGGTTAAAGTAATTCAGCAACAACTGAAAATAGCCCAAAGTTGACACAAGTCATATGTGGATAGTAGAAGGAGAGGGCTAGAGTTTTCTATAGGTGATTGGGTATTTTTGAAGGTATCACTAATGAAAAGGGTAATGAGATTTGGTAAGAAAGGGAAGTTGAGTCCACATTATATAAGCCCGTATAATATCACTCGAAGGTTTGGACAAGTTGCATATGAATTAGAGCTACCCCAAGATCTCTTATCATTACATCTGGTATTTCATGTGTCAATGCTTCGAAAGTGCATCGGAGATCCATCACATATCACTTCTACTGAGGATGTGCAAGTTGCGGAAGATATTACCTATGAGGAAGTACCTATTGCTATTCTAGATCGCCAAGTTAAGAAGATGAGAAATAAAGAGATAGCATCTGTGAAAGTACGTTGGAGAAATCGTCAAAGGAAAGAGATTACATGGGAAGCTGAGGAAGAAATAAAATCTAAGTACCCTCATTTGTTCAAATATTAAGAGGAAGTTCAAGAAACAAAGTTAGAACATTAACAAGTAAGTTTTTTTTTATATATGCATAGTATTTATGTGATGATGTGAATATTAATGATGGACTTGAACTTGTTTCGGTTGAATAACTACACTAACTTTTGAGGACGAATGTCCTAAAGGGGGAAAGGATGTAACACCCCGTATTCAAGTACGTGTATTGGCGTATTCAAGTACGTGTATTAGTCTTATTTATATGGAATTAATTTTTTTATTTTATTTATACCAAAATTTGCTCGTCGATGATTCCATGCGAAGGTTATTGAATAAGATTTCCAATGATATAAAGATTTCCAAAAACGGATAGGTTTCAGATATAATTGAGCACGTTCAAAACTATAAAATGGTGGCCGGGATATTTGGGAATAGTAAATGTGCAGGAAAATTTCCTGCACACAAACTACTGAGGCCAGCCGAATTTTTGGGTCAATTTTGAATGATTATAACTCCCTTAATATAATGAACTGGGAGAGCTGCGACCTAGGAAAAGAAATATCTTTGAGTCTTATTTCCAATGAAATTGGTTTCATCCAAATCAAACGTCTGATTAAGGAGTTATACTCGTTTTACTTCAGCCTATCAAAACAGATTTTTAGGGTCAACTTCAAACGACCATAACTTCTTGTACAGGACGAACTGGGTGGCCTACTTTATATGAAATGAAAGCCCTTTGAATTATCCTTCGAAATATACCAATTTCACCCAAATTCGATATCGGAGAAAAGAGTTATGGTCGATCTACTTTAGCTTATCAAAACAGTCCACCAAAGGACAAATTTGACATTATTTAAATTTTAAAGGCATTTTGGTCATTTACTATTATATTATAGACGGGAATATGTGTATATATACATGTATATGAGTTCAAAAACTCATTTTCATCATCAATCATTGAGAAAGAACAAACCCTAGCCAAATTTGACCTTTAAATTACTTTTGATTCAACCGTAGAAATTCTAAAGTAATTTGATAACTGCATTTGTCATCTTCAGAGCTTCAAACGGCACCTATTATTTGTGCAAATAGGATTTCATAATTAAAAGGTTAAATCTAAGGTATGAATATTGTTTGCCTTTGTTCTTTTCCATATGTATATGTGTGATAGAGGATTATATGTATTGGTTGTTATTGAAAGGTGATGGAAATAGGGTTATGGACTATTTTGCATGGTTTGATTGTATTAAATTGTGGAAGGTGGATATGGTAATTGAGTTATGTAAGGTGGATATGGTGTTATACTATTGAATTGATGATTATTTATGTCTATGGCTCAATTTGGTTTAATAGATTGGTCGGAAGGATAAATGAATCCAAACTTGATATTGGAGGATGTTGTATGAATATGAATGACATGTGAATGTAATTGGAGTATAAGAGGGTTAAAGTGACACCCTTTATGGTGTAATTAAGGCTTACTACTTAGCCACTAGTTTGGTGAATTCAAATAATTGAATTGTCACGTTTGGTTGCTAATACTAGATTGCTATATATGTTTATTGTAGATAAGTAATTCAAAAAGATGGGAAGTCCATTTGGGAGTAGTATTGAAGGTTGACAGTCAGGTATGTAAAGCATACTCTATACCATATCTTTGGCATGAAAGTGAACAATTGTTCTATTAAGAAAGTTTCCAAAGTTATTCAATAACATGTGATCCATAATGGTTTTGTATGATGTCCTACGTTACCAATGAACTTGTTTCCACCCTAAAAGATGTCAAGACATTCCAATACTTACTTTTCTTCCAAATCTTACATGTTTATTGCACTAATGAATGTCAGAAGGTATCCGGTTACTCAAAGAAGATCCATGTGCTATTAATGACTCCAAAATGTTTCATTGATATACCAATAAGTTCCTACTTTATTTTTATGGCATTGATGACTCCAAAACACTTCATTGATGTGCCAATGAGTTCTTACTTCATTTTTATTGCATTGATGGTCTATTTATATGTCTCTTATTGATGTATCATTGTTTCAAAGTATCAAAAATGCGGTGGCGATCGAAATAACAATCTTAAAGATTAATTGAACTAAGTGATGGAAGTTCTATCTTATCGGGTGGTATCCCAGGGGCATAAGTCTATCATGGATCGATCCCTATTTATGTGTTTATGGGTGGTATCCCAGGGGCATAAGCTTATCATGGGTCGATCCCAGTTGATATGTACTTGAGGCAGCCTAATGGTCATAGTACAGTATAGTAATGATTACAAAGATGATAAGAACGAAGGTAAAGTGATTGAATAAATACAATGTACAGGTTGTCACAAGTTCTAATAAGTGTGGTCCACTCGTATTACGATTTATTCACTTGTTTCTGATTCTTATTGAGCTCCTACATCATATGTGATTATCTACAGCTTTACATACTCAGTACATATTTTGTACTGACATCCCCAATGGGGGACCTGCATTTTATGCTGCAGGCACAGGTACCTCAACTCATACACTGCAAAAGTAGGAGCCAGGATATTCAGCTGCTTTTGGTGAGCTCCAGTTTGCTTCGGGGCTTTTCGTGTCATATCCAGTCACTTTTTGTATTGTATAGAAGTTAGTTATATGGCGGGGTATATCCCGACCTTAGTTAAACTCTGTGTATTGTCTAGAGGCTTTGTAGACCTAATGTACAGTCAAGGTGGTGTTTTGTTAATAGACGTGATGGCTCCAACGGCCAAGTATTGTATATACATATATATGTGTGCTCAAGCTTATACAGGTGATTATTTCCTTTTATATGCGACATGATGCTGTCCGAATTTTGGGTTGTCATAGAGGTATGCATGGGAAGTATAAGGTTATGAGCTGGTTCTCCCGGGCCTCCTCGGTTACCGGTGCCATTCCGCTTCAATTGGATTTGAGGTGTGACAAGTTGCTACGCATGAGTTTTAGGATTTAATAAGGGATAATACTCACGAAAATGCCTGAATTTTGATCAGATTTTCAGTTGAGCATACTGAACTTTGCGGGGGTCCTATTACCCCCCTAGACTTTTTTTTCTATATTTTAATGGCATATATCAGCCCACTTGGATCATTGCATGTAATTCACGCGCATTGGGCACGTGAAAGTGTTAAAAAATCGTTAAAAATCCTTTTTTTTTTTGGTCAAACAGCCCCTCAATTTTCTAATTTTTATAAATTGAATGTTTTTTAATTTATTTTTCATTTATATCTTCTTCCTCTTCTCTCTTTTTTCTTTCTTCTCTTCAATCTTCAATGGTGCTCCAGTGGTGTTCCATTGTTGACTTGGAATTGAATTGATTACAATTTCATCACACACACACACCAAATAAGTTATCTTCAACACACTCAATTTAATTACATCAATTTGACTCAATTTCAATACACACACCAAATGGGTCTTCTTCAATTCTATCAAAATAGCAAAATTAAACCATCATTGTCATCATCAACCAACCCACTATTGGTGTTAGAAGGAAATTTGTCGGCACAATCTTGATAGTAATTGAAATTTCGAATTCTCAAGAAATCCGTGAAGATGATTTTCTCAAATTATGAGTTTTTTATTCATTTTTTAGAATGATGCATTTTGAAGTTTCTTGTAGTTGACAATAGGAAGTTTCTGAGTTTTTGGTTATACTGGGATGTTGGATGCCAATGTTTTGGTTGTAATGGTGTTGTTTTGAAATGTTGGATGCTAATGCTTTAGCCTATTATTGGGTTTGTGCTGCTACTGAAATGTCTGTTGCTACTTCAATTTTGAATTCTTATTTAGTATTTGTTACATTTTGGATATTTTGTCATAAATCTAAGTTGTTTTGCTTTATCTTTAAACAAAAAAATCTACACTTTCCTTGTTGAAAATTTTGATCTTGTTTTTGAGTCATTCTTGTTTGAGTTATTGATGAAGATGGGCAGATGGTACATATGTGATCAAAATATTGCTAATTTTTTGAGGATTTAGATGAATAAAAATGGAAAAGAAAATAAGAATGGAGAATGAAAAAGAAATTAAATAAAAACTAATTTTAAATAAAAATACACGTGTCAATATGTCATTGGTGCGTGTAATTCTGTTTCTACTTCAAAACTGGGTATAGCATTTTGGGTGGGGATTAATTCCACTTTAAAAAAGTCCAGGGGGTAATAGGACCCCCGCAAAGTTCAGTATGCTCAACTGGAAATCTGATCAAAGTTTAGGTATTTTCGTGAGTATTATCCCATTTAATAACATATATTTGTTGATTTTGATTATTTAATCTAGGTAATATTTAGTACTTCTAAAAATAGAATTTTGCCTAATATAAAAAATATTCTTTATAATTCTATTTAAGTAATATTTTGGATCAAAATTTATACGAAATAAATTCTTATATTGTACTTTTGTTTTTTATTTTAGTTTTGATTCACGTATTTTCTTACTATCATTGTCATCATCCCTTTTACCTTTATTTATTTCTTTTAAATCATACCTTTAAAGATTATATATGAAGAATAATAATCAACAATTGAAATTGATTCTCTCTTTTGATAATTTCTTGTGTTTCTCTTTTAGTTGAAAGTTTATGATCGAAAAATTGGATAAGTATGTTGCCGCCGAATGAAGTTGTCAAAAATCAAAGGTTTATTGCTTTTTTTTTCTTTTATTTCTTTGCATAATCGTGACATAATTTTGATTATCGTGACATAAAAAGGGCTCCAATCCCATTTTTTTTAAGAAAAAATATCAAGGTCACGAATTAGGATAGGAGGTTAAATTCTTTTTTATTTATGAGTCATGTTTTTTGTAATATCGTAATTTTTATGTACAATTCAACCACTATAGAAATCCATATTATTTGTAAGTGAGACATATTAATTGTTATTACGTTAAAGCAAATTGTAATACTAATTTATGAGAATAACATAAAAAAGGCGTCTATGAAATTTCAAAGAACAAAATAAAATCGAAGCAAAAAAGTTGTTTGTAGTATAGTCATTTTCACCAATATCACATTATGCATAGTACCCTCATCTATCGAAGGTTGGGTTTGATTGAGTTGGTCTTAGTTTATATGTGAATGTCTTGATTGCTTGTAATCACATGTGGATATTTGATCTTCATAATCTAAATTTAAAGATTTGATGATATGGAGCCACATACAAATGTAGATGTAGGAATTCGACTAAATATAATTCAAATAACTACTTAAAAAATCTGACTATATAGATTCGAGATGTGAACACAAAAATTCGACTGATATTTATGTAAAGAGGAGGATCCGAACGCTTATATGTAAAAGACCGTTACTCAACATTCTTCATCACAAAATTTTAAGGTATTATTCTCTCAATTATTTTTGCCTTCGACAATATTGCATTTTTTTCTCTAGGAATATTTCTTTTATCATCTTTTGTGCATGTAATTGATAAGGTTTTAATTTTACTATTGTGTCCAATTTTAGTTCTTTTTTGGCATAAGATTTGTAAGCAAGCAATGTTATTATAATTAGATATCTTTGTAAAAATTTATAATCAACTCTATTTGAGTATATTACTATTTAATTTTTTATAATAAAGTTATATATAAATATCTATACAAGCTTTCGCAATAGACACAATCATCTAATTTTAAATAATCAAAGGTTACACGTGTGAGACAAGTGCGTTTAAACTAATATATATATATATATATATATTATGTCGGTTCGATTCGGGTTCGGTTTGACTTTTTTTGGGTCAACACCAAACCAAATCAAGAATGGTCGATTTTTTTTTCTAACGCCAAACCAATCAAACCAAACCATAAGTCAGTTTTTTTCTCGGTTTGATTTGGTTCGTCGGTTTGGTTTGACTTGACTTGACGGTTTGGTCTGTACACCTCTAGTGATAGTGGATATTGAAAATTTAGTGAATTTCAAGAATAAGCTTGAAAAATCTTAAAGTTTTTGTGAATTTGTTAAAGATATTCAAATTTAAAAATCAGAAATTCATTATGTTTGTATATATGAATTTATAGTTAAGAATTTAAATTAGTAGGAGAAGAATTTTAATTATTTGAAATGAATTTGATATTTAATTTGTGAGCAAAAATAAAAACATGATTATTTAAAAATTTCTACAATTTATAATTTTTTTTATTTAATTAAATTTATTTTTAATATTTAATTTCTTATGTAAAATTTTAAAAATGACATGGAATTTAATGTAATAACTGAAAATAACGTGAAAGCTGACATGACAGTTGACGTTGGGCGAGTGTGTTACACTCACCAAAAAAGTGTTTAAAGTGTTGTTTTATTTATTTAATATGCATCATAGCTAAGCTGAGTTAGATTACATAAAAGGAGATAGTTCGACATTACAAAAGCAACTATTTGAATAGTCCTACAAATAAACAATGAAGGAACTGTCCATTCTTCAAAAAAAGGGTGCGATTTCATCTTTCTACCCTCCTTTGCTAGCATATGCGCAGCTTTGTGGGTCATTCTCCTTTGCTAGATTTGGTTGATGTAGCTTTTGCTTATGTTGAAGTATGTTATTTTAGTAATTTTTAAAATTATTTTGACTGCAGAAATAATTTCAACATATATAATGATAAGGATGATCGAAGAGAGGTTAATCTCATTTTAATGATATATTGGTAAAAATATTAACAACATAATATCTTTAAATTGTGAATAGTATAGTAAAAAAATATAAAACTGTTATAAATGTATTTACATTATATTGAATGTGTATCAAGATCTAATAAGATCTAGTTGATATCTATCAGGATTTGATGTATTTGTCTTTTAGTGTGAAACTAGGAGCAAATTCCCCCTATAAATAGAAGGGCTTCCTTCATTGTAAATCATCCTTCAGGAGAAGAAATAAAAATTACTCTATATTCTCTCTCTATTCTCTCTACTCTTCTTCTTTGTTCTTTCTTGTTTTATAACACGTTATCAGCACGAGACTCTGCCAAACAAGGTGAGATTATAAATCTGAAGGATTCAAGGTTAGTAATTCTTTATGTTATCTTTCTTTTGCTATTACTAATATAATTATTATTAGATTTGAGAAAAAATAATTGGTTTGAAACCATTTATACTTTAAATTTATTCTTCAAGAACAATATTATCAAAAAAGATGATAATATGTTGGGTTCAAGTCCCATCGATTCATGCCTAAGACGCTTTTTATGGATAAGATGTTGAGTTTGAATCTTAATACACCATATTGATGATATTATGATGGCTAAGGCAAAATAATGGGTGTTTAATGAAAAGTCATGAAATTCGACCCATTGAATATGCTCCATTCCATGAAGTGAATGTGGTAGCAATATATAATAAGTCTGAAATATGACAGCTTACTTCATTCTTGAGGTGTATGTGGTAGCAGTGCATAATATGTCTGAAAAAAGGCAAGTGATTGAATGCATGAATATACGCGTGGAGGGACATTATGATAATGATCATAAAATGATGATATTTTCACACGCTTATATGATTATAAGATATACTAGAGAAAAATTCTCTACATCATATGTATGCCTCGATTTGCTTTTGAAATAGCAAAATCTTGAAAGAGGTTATAAGCTATCATAATTTGATAGGCTTAAGGCACGATTATATTCCATTTCTGGGGAATGTGAAGATTATTAATGCAAACGTGCACTTGATTGTGATTGTATCACAACTCACCTCCGAAAGAGGTTGAATAATTTTGAAATCTACTTCTGAAGTAGTAAATCTGAAATTTATTCATATAATAGTAAATCTAAAATTTACTAAAGTAAAAACACATATCATGGTAAACTTGGAGTTTACTAGATTAAAAGTTCATAAGTTGACATGAACGATTGTGATATCTCGAAGATGTGCCTACTGAGTATTGAACATATATTGATGAATTAGAAAATTCTTCATGAACTTTAATGTTGCTTGTTCTCATGATAAGTTGGTTGGACCAACTAATTTTGAAATTGGATCCCTCAAAATCTGAAAAGAATGAAAGGTGAATAAGGGTCCGTTCACCTATCATGTGATATGTTGAAAAAATGCATCAATAAGATGATCACATTTACATTTATGGTCAACCTACGTTTGACATTCATAAAGTTACTTGTTCAATATAAATTGAGCATAACTTTCAGATTGTGTAATCAAGATAATTCATCTTGATGATGATGGTTTAGCATTGAATGCCTTTTTATAAATAGTTGAACCATTACTAATGAGAACAAAGTTTCATGTATTGATATGAAATATGAAATATGATATATTGCATACAATTGCACTTGTATGCATTAGACCAATATATTATGATTATTTCTTCCCTCTCAATTGGTTCAAGGTCAGAAACCAACTATTTTATCTAATAGTTTTGATGTGCGGTATACGATTAATAAATATACCATGATGCACAAAGATGGATTCCTCAAAGAAGATGGAGGATGTATGTTAGTTTTTCTAACATAAGGGGGAGATTATAAGAAGCTATGAAATATGTTAGGAATTATCATCAGATCCTCATTCAAAAGATAATTCAAGTCAAATGCCGAAAGCATCTCATATTTAGCTGTAAGTGCTCCTATTTTGTGTCCTTAAAGAATAAAGTCTATGCATGCGTGAAACATGATAGATCAATCGGTTTCAAATAAAATAATCCTTGAAAAGGATAAGGAACAAATAATCATGATAAGAAGACAATGTGCTTTTGAAGAGCCTACGACATAACACTTCATGAAACCTTATGAGAGGTTTAGGTACCTGAAAATAATGAAGTGATGAGATCTCAAAATGCTATGTCGCATTGTGAACCGATACAAAATAAGAAATCGTCGATGATATCTTTGATACAATATTGACGCAATATTGTAAAAGATTATGAGGATTTGAATTCTACGTTAATTTAAGTATCGTGACGTAGAAATATTTATCAAGTGGCCTGAAAGGATACATTTTGGTAAGCGTAAAACTTATTTGATTTGCAGTCCAGACACTTGAAGATGTCACACTTGACATGTGGGATATTGTTACTTGACAAACATCCATATGAAAATCCCTAATGGATACAAAATGCTTGAAGCATATAAAGTTTCTGGAAAACTTTTTATTATCTTCATAAGATATAATTTGATGATTTGAGTATCATTGAAACTCTTGGAGAGTTTTCAAAAGCAATAGAGTATTTACTTAAATGAGAAACATGCAAAAATTGAATAAGTATCCATTCCGACCTCAAGAAAATAATGAGGAATTCCTTGGTTATGAAGTACCATATCTTAGTGCAATTGATGCACTAATGTATCTTGCAAATACTACAAGGTCTGATATAACCTTTTTAGTTGATTTATTAGCAAGTTTGCAGTCTCGATCTTATTGGTCATTCTGATTTTGGGTACTTATCTGACCTACATAAAGCTCAGTCTCAAATAAGCTATGTGTTCATATGTGGTGGTACTGCAATATCTTGGAGATATACAAAGCAGCCTATCATAGCCACTTCATCGAATCATGCTGAGATAATAGTTATCCATGAAGTAATCCGAGAATGTGTATGGTTGAGGTCCATGATACATCTCATTCAAGAAAAATGTGGTGTGAAATATGACAATCTAC
Organism: Capsicum baccatum var. pendulum; assembly: GCA_030864225.1. Taxonomy (NCBI): domain Eukaryota; kingdom Viridiplantae; phylum Streptophyta; class Magnoliopsida; order Solanales; family Solanaceae; genus Capsicum; species Capsicum baccatum. The sequence continues at coordinate 104,522,814 of CM061551.1, forward strand.
CCATATTTTATACGGAGATAATGCATCATGCATATCACATCTTAATGGAGGATTCATAAAAGGAGATAGAACAAAGCACACTTCATCAAAGCTTTTTAACATACATGAGCTACAAAAGAATGGCGATATCAACGTGCAACAAATTCATTTAAGTGAAAATATGGCTGATTTATTCACCAATTCTTCTCCAATTACAACTTTTAAGAAGATGGTTCACAAGATCAGGATGCAAAGGTTCAAGGATGTTCTTATTAGGGGGAGTTAATACGCGTTGTACTCTTTTTTTTGTACGAGGTTTTGTCCCACTGGGTTTTCCTTGTAAGGTTTTTAATGAGGCAGCCAATATGTGTATTGTTAGAAATGTGTACTCTTTTTTCTTCACTAGATTTTTTTCCTACTGGGTTTTTTCTAGTAAGGTTTTAACGAGGCACATTATCTATCTAGACATTCAAGGGGAGTGTTATAAATGTATTTACATTATATTGAATGTCTATCAAGATCTAGTTGATGTCTATCAGGATTTGATGTACTTGTCTTTTTGCGTGAAACTAGGAGCAAATTCCCCCTATAAATAGAAGGGCTTCCTTCATTGTAAATCATCCCTCAAGAGAAGAAATAAGAATTACTCTCTGTTCTCTCTACTCTTCTTCTTTATTCTTTCTTGTTTTATAACAAAAACATATTTTTCTTAATAGATGGTTAGAGTGGGGGGATTGGGGTAGGAGAAGGAGGGTGGGGTATATATATGTGTGTGTGTGTGTGTGTGTAGGGCAATAATAAAGGGCAATAAGCAGGCACGTCTTCGACATGCCTGCTTCAATCGTAATTTTATTATATCATCCCTAACTAATGAGTGTAAGACATTTAAGAATAAAAAAATTAATAATATTTAATTAAAAATAAAATAAAAATAAAATAATAAATTAACTCTTGATGTTTTGTGCTACCTTCTTTAACTGCTTCAATCATAATTTTACTATATCACCACTGATTAATTTTTATAAGTCATCTAAGCATTAAAAAATTAATAATATTTAATAAAAAAATGAATTAAATGTAAAATATTAAATTAATTTTTGATGTTTTAAATTAACTCGATGTCTTATATGAGATCTATTTAAATTTTTTTCACAAGTATTTTTTTATAGTAATTTTGTTATATCACTTCTAATTAGTTGTTATAGGTTATTGAAGATATGTCTGCTTCGATGTTTCAATTGTGATTTTATTATATCACCTCTAATTAATTTTTATGGTCATCTAAGCATTAAAAAATAAATAATATTTCATAAAAAATATAAAATACACACTAAATTATATGTAAATATAAAACATTTGATTGACTATCGAAATTTTATTAGTGTCACATAAATTACGATGGGGCAAAGAAAGATATAAAATAACATATATTATTTATATTTAAAAATGAGAAGACACGTAAACTGGGATGGAGAGAGTATTAATATCTTATTGAAAAATTATGCTAAAAGCATTATAAATCACATAATTAGCAACTTAAAAGAAATAAAGATAAAAAATATTCGATTGTCTCTTGAAATTATATCAAATGTCATTTAAATTGAAATAAAAGAAAAAATATTATAAATCACAATAGTTAAAAATTTAAATTATTTTAATGATTCATTATCTAAATTATATTTATGTCACATAAATTGAGATTAAAAAGTAACATATATATATATGTATATATATATTGGAAGGAGGGGAGGTGTGGAGGTGGAGTAGGGTAGGGGTTTAAAATTTTTTTCGCATTTCATTAATAAATAATATGAATAGTTGAACATTTTAAAGATAACATAACTTGGCATGCTCGAATAAAATATTTCAATAATGATAAAAAAAATAATATTTTAATACAATTCGTGTATCACACAAATACCTATAGTAGTGTATTAATGTCAATTGATAAAGTTTTATTGTGCGGTTGAATTTTTCTATAGGAAATCCCAGGAGCAGGAGTTGATAAGAACAACGAGTTTTTAATTATCCAAAACTGAATAAAAAGGCGGACATACAGAATAATAAAATAAATTATATTTATGGTCAGAAGTGAAAAATCGTATGGATACAATTTTCATTTTGTATCTTGGTTGATTGGATCATTTATATCTCACGTACGGTTTTGAGTTTTTAAGTTTTAGACAAAAAAGCTATCGAATTCTTAATAAATCTTGTATACAGATTAAGTAACTGTATTATTATATTTTTAACACAATATATAAAATTTATGCTAAATTATTGAGTTATGTTGAACCTGATCGCTCTTATAGCAAACAGACAAGAAATAAATAAAAATAAATTAAATATTTAAATATTAAAAATATTGTTAATGGGGATAAAAATGGGATTTCCCTACAACTAATTCATTTGTTATGTATTTTTTTTTTGAATTTCGACAAGAGATTAAATAAATTTAAAAATATTAAAATATTGGAACCCTTGAAGGTCGAACCACACAGTGAGGGACCAGGTCCCTCAAAGTCAATCATAGACAATCAAACAATAAAGTGCAGAAAAACTAAAGGCCGTGCAGGAAAATAACGACACACAATATTTAACGTGAAAACCTCCTTACTCAAGGGAGGAAAAACCACAGCTTGCCCTTACAAGCATCTCAAAAGTTTACTATAACCAATCTCTTGATTACAAACTCGAACTTGAACCTAACTCTAGGTTCCTGTCGCTTGTAATACCTCTACTACAAGCTCATCTTGACAACTCTACCAAGACACTCTCTAAATTGATTAACTCTAATCAGTTTTGGACTTAGGCAACTCTATCCAAGCACTCTCTAAACAAAAAGAAAAGATCATTACTCTTATATCATGAGTAATTAGATTACAAATCAGGACTCACTCAAGACACTCTCTAATTCAGCACACACATATGGCAAAAGTGCTTGAGCAATATCAGATATGGAGTTTTTGCCTTTCTCTCTCTTGAGCACTCTTTTTGTAATTGCAAAAACTATTTGATGAAGAAGCATATTTTTTTCTTTAATAGAAAAGTGATAATTAAGGCTGAAATGTCATTGGACCAGGTGTCCAAATTAGTACGAGTAACACCTGCCAGTTTGTTACACAAGAGGACAAAATTGTGTAGTCACACGTGCTAGCTGTATTGTAGCCAAGAACATCCAGGGACCTGGTCCCTTATAGTCATCTGCTCATCATCATAACTATATATGGTAATTTGCCCCTTTTTGATGATGACAAACCAACCACAAAGCTTGGAGCATCAATGTACATTCATCACATTTAATTAGTGTGTTTACCACTCTGAAGATGAATGTTCCCCCTATCATCATGCTTCCACCATGCAACATAAGGACCTGGTCCCTTGCTGTTATTTGCTTATCAAGCTTCAATTTCTTTCCCCTGTCATCATGCACCCTTTATTCATCTCCTTAGCACTCTACGTACTTCCCCCTATCAACATGCCATTTAAATATGCAACTCAACTCATCATAAGCATCTCCATCAGTTGCACTACACTTGTTCCTTACATAGTCAGCATTCCCATTTTGACACCATTGAAATGTGAGTACAGTAAACCAAGAGTAAAATAAACATAAATTAGTTAACTCATGACTACTGCGACAACACTAACATGAAAAAATAACTTTGCAATTTAAAGAGAACAAATGTAACACACAGAGAAAAGATTCATTCATAAGTAGAGGATAAGTATCATTGCAGTGCATAATTTAAATGTTTCAGGGAAAAGCCACAGGAATCAAGAAGGATTAACAGGTGAATGATTGAGAAAAAGATTTTAAAGGAATAGGGACAGGTTGTTGTTGAGATGCCTTATCTCTGCATTCAGGATAAGGACCTCATCAATTAAGATTGACACCCTCTTCTTCAGTTCAGAGCTCCTTTTGAGAAATACTACCTGATTTAACATATTCAGTTTTGAGCAGTGTCTTCATGCCAAGCATTTGTAGCACAGTTCTTTGGTTTTCTTTTTCACAGACAATACCAAATCGGTCAAATACTTTGTTCAACCAATATCCATAAGGCATGCCATGTTTTTCATTTTTCCCAAGAACAACTTTGTGAATGTGTTCCATCATTAAAACAGGTAGATTAATGAATTCAAAGTTACTAAGGTATTCCATCACATACAAATCAGCGGTTGAGATAATACTTCTCTTTTGTGATCTAGGCAGAACCACCTTGTTCAGAAAGTCAAAGACTAATTGAAACTCACTCTTGAGTGATTTCCTATTCACTACAACCACAAATTTCCCTTTGACTTTTGATGCATTTGCTAAGAACTATATACGGAGACAGTTCTCACTCCATATATAGGAATTTCCAAAATTCTTCCTAGTGTTTCTCCATTTAACTTTATTTTCTTTTCTTGGACCTATGCAGTCAAATTCAACCCATCATCTGAGAATTTTAAAGTAAAATAGAATTACCTATCTATCTCATAAAAAACAATGGGAATAGGCTTTTCCATGAGATGCATCCAACCTTGATGTTTAACCAGCTCAATTAATTCCACCATACTAGGTTCTGTTACCACATTTGAATAAAAAATCCTTCCATTTAACATATTTTGATTCTTCAAGAACTCGATTCTAACTTCCTTGGATACAACCTTACTTTTCTCCCCATTCTTTCTTTTAGTATAAGTGACCACAGGTTCTTTTTTAGCTACTTTCCTGTTTTTGGGACCAGGTCCCTCAAGTGTCAGATGCTTCTCAGTAAAACTTCCAAACTATTTTCTAGAGATTCTTGGTGTTTTACTAATACTGTTTTTCTTGTGATCAACTATGCTCTTTTCTGGGCTATTTAACAATAATATAAGATTTTCAGCAACCCAGGTTTTATCTATCACAACATCATCAAAACAGTTTTGAGGATTCAAAGATAATTCTTCATCAATAGGTTGAAAGATGATGGAGTTAGAATTTTGAAAAGTAGAAGAAGAAGGATGTTTTTTAGGAAGGTTTGGAAGGGATTTTTAATAATGCTAGGCTCAGAATCCTTTGAAGGACATGAAAATGGGAGAGCTGCAACCATCAGGAAGGTCTTTTTCTTAGAACGACTATTTGGGATTAGGATTTTCCTTTTTGATAAAAGAAGGAGTGGGTGTAATAAGATTTAAGTAATAATGAGCACCGTGAAGGGTTTTTTGTGGGAGCAAGATATGATTAATTTCAGATTTTAGGCGACTCACTTTTCTTTTTAGAATATGACAACTTTTTCTGACATAAGGATGGGGAGGACACAACTTTTTCTTGACAGAATAGAAAAAATTTTCATATACAAGATACTAACCTGAGAGATGGGACCAGGTCCTTGTCTAGTTTGAGTGAATCTTCAACTTTGTGCTTGTCAAATCTGTCAACCTCCAAAGTTTTTCCTATGGGTGTATACCTACAAAGGTATGATACCGAGTTAGACCAACATGTATCTATTCTACCAAGGATACTTGCCTCTTGAACATAGCTAAATTTTAAGGAGATACACTGATTCACATGTTAGGTCAAGTCAATCAAATCACTTCTTGCTTCAACTTTTTATCCTCAGCACACTCTCTTTTTAGAACAATTAAGAGATCAACCATTAGTTCTGAGAGCTAGGTGCAAGTCTTTGCTTCACTCACACTGTATCAAACTCCTTCATCTGAGAAGAATTCCTTTAGGACCAGGTCCTTGAGAATTCTGACATGCATTTCTTGTTGGTTTTCTACTTGAGCTGGGATTAGTGACCGACCTTCTGAATTAACATCATTCACATCTGCACCTTTCAACCTTTCACCATCATCATCTTAAATGAATTCTTCAATTTTTGAGACTTTATTGCCACTAGGGATCAATAGCTTTTTTGACTGATCAGGAGCTCCATGCACTTCTTACCTTGAGAATTTTAGCTCTTTTTACCAGGGACCAGGTCCTTTAAAATCAACCATTTCAAAATAAGATACTTTCACTTGAAGTGTCCTGAGAGAGAGAATAGTCAGACCTTATAAAATTAAACTTTCAGCTCTTATTAATGAACCATTTCTGACTGCAATCCCCTTTCTCATTTCTGGAACCATGATCGCAAGCTGAATTTGGGAACCCATTTAAGTTTGAGTTCACAGTAGGAAGACAATGGTCTAATCAAATCCCTTTTGGCCCATCTAAGTAGAGTTCTTTTTCATAATTTTCCATGGCTTGAAACCCATAGAGTGTGAATTCCCTTGCTGAATATACCTGGAACCATTCATTCTAGCTTTAATCTAGCTCTGACAATTTTTCTTTATGTGCCAAACTCTTCCACAATGAGTACATAGAGGCTTGTGGACCTTGTTCTTAGCATCATGAGCAACCTTTCCTTGAGACCCATGAACTTGGGTTCTTTCTTGATAACTAAGACCCTTCCCATTATTAGCACTTTGACTGGTTAAGTTAAAAAGGATCTGAGAGGATGTAGTCCATTGTAAGGATTTTTTAAGTTCTTCCCTCAGACAGACTAGGTCCCTCTCCACCTCCTTATTTTTTTGGAGTACATATGTAAGATGATTTTGGGAATCCTCTAATTATTCTTCAAGATCAACTTGAAACTTTGAGGTTTCTTTCTTCCCTTTACACTTAGAAGCATCTACTTTCTCCAATTGACTTATCAAACTCAGATTTTCAAATTTCATCGTAGCAACCGTTCCTCAGTTTCAGATATGTGGAGATTCAAAGCTATCAGCTCAAGCTCATTATCTTCTATTGTTTTCTCTAGAGCATTATTGTTTTCTTTATTAAAAACATCATCTCTTTTCCCCAGATGACTCACTAAATTCAGATTTTGAGATTTTAACTTGGTAACCTGCTCTTTAACTTTAGATATTTAGAGAGTTAAAGCAATTAACTCATTTTCTTGACTTTCCACTTTTATTCTAGAGTAATTTTTTCTAAGCTATTTCACACATAGAGTCAATCAACACATTTGCATGCCTTTTTATCTTTCTAGCAGAATAGTTGTCCAAGTTATCTTTAAGCTCAGAAAGTGTTACCTCATTTTCTTTATCATCTTTAGTGTTTGCCATAAAAGCAAATAGGGAATCAAAGGTCACCTTCTCATCCTCCACATCAAGCATTGAAACATCTGCTGACTTCTCAGCTTCATCAAATCCACTGGAGGAGTCACCCCAACCAGCTAAGGATTGTTTAACTACAAGATCAGATGTATCCTATCTTTTTGATTTTATAGATATCTATACCCTGTTCTTTCCTTTGTCATCTCTAGTGTTGAGATAATACTGATAGTCTATTTTATGCATTGGACAATCCTTAATGAAATATTTAGGACTTCTACATCTGTAACAAACTTCCATAGTGGCTCATTTTCAACTACTACTTCAAATTCTTTGAAACTGGACAATTTTCCTCATAGCTATAACAATTCTTTTTCCCAAGTAGGCAATATCAGTGTCTTCTTCATTTGAGCCTGACCTTGAAGCTTTTAATGCCAAGGATTTTTCTTTTTTACTTCCCTCTTCTCTTCTCCTTATTGCTTTTTGAGTTCATGGGTTTTCAAGTTCCCAATAAGTTCATCCATAATGAGGGTCTTCAGTTTTCTTGCCTCAGTTATGTCATCCACTTTTCTTTCCCATGACTTGGGAAGAACATCCAGAATCTTCCTCACTTGCTTATACAATGGAATCACTTCTCCTAAGCATTGTAGCTCATTTATGATGGAAGTGAATCTTGTATGCATTTCTTGTATTGTCTCTTCTTCTTTCATAGTGAAGGTTTCATACTGTGTTGTTAGCAAGTCAATTTTAGAATCCTTCACATCTGTAGTTCCCTTATGAGCTATTTTCAAGTAGTACCAGATTTCTTTAGCATTTTTACATGCAAAAATCTTGTTTTATTCATTTGGACCTATACCACACACTAGCTGTTTCTTTTCCTTGTAGTTCTTCTCAATTCTTTTCCTGTCTTCATCATTGAATTCCCTTCTGCTTTTGATAACCATTCTTGTAACATATCCTTCTTTGACTTCTCTTACAGGTACATGAGGACCATCAAGTATTATATCCATCAACTCACTATCCTCAGCCATAATAAAGTTAAATATCCTTTTTTCCACCACTCATAGTACTGCCCATTAAATCTGGGTGTCCTAGTAGTAGATTGCCCTTATTATAGGTTAGGTGGAGCAGCCATGCTAATCAAATCACTCTAGGTGTGAAACATTTAGAGTATTCTGGCTCTGATACCAATTGTTGGAACCCTTGAGGGTTACACTACACAATGAATGACCATGTCCCTTAAAGTGAATCACAGAAAATCAAATAATAAAGTTTAGGAAAACTAAAGGCTATACACATTACACAATATTTAATGTGGAAACCTCCTTGTTCAAGGGAGGAAAAACCATTTCTTTCCCTTACAAGCACCTTAAAAGATTACTATAATCAATCTCTTGATTACAGACTCAAACTTGAACCTAACTCTAGGTTCCTCTATCTAGTAATACCTCTAGTACAAGGTCATCTTGACAACTCTGCCAAGGCACTCTTAAAACCGATTAACTCTAATCAGTTTTGGACTTAGGCAACTCTACCTAAGCACTCTCTAAACAAAAAGAAAAGATAATTACTTTTATATCATGAGTAATTTGATTACAAATCAGGACTCACTCAAGACACTCTCTAATTCAACACACACATATGACAAAAGAGCTTGAGCAATATCAAATATGAAGTTTTTACCTCTCTCTCTCTTTAGTACTCTTTTTGTAATTGTAAAAACTATTTGATAAAGAAGAATCTTTCTTATTTTATGGAGTAGTGATGATTATGGATGAAATTTCATTGGACTCAGTGTCCTAATTAGTACGAGCAACACTTTTCAGTTTGTTACACAAGAGGACAAAACTGTGCAGTCACGCGTGCCAGCTGTATTGTAGCCATGAACATTGAGGGACCTGGTCCCTTGTAGTCATATGCTCATCATCAAAACTACATATAACATAAAATGATGTGAAACTCAAGGAGGGGAAAAACTGTGTGTCTACAATAATCAATTGTATTAAATATATATTACAACAAATGTCTATATTAATTTGATTATTTTTAACAAATTATTCATCTGTTGCAACATTGTTGACTATTTATTCACTTCTACACAACATCAGTTGTTGGACCATTACCAATAGACTAAAAAACTGCAACAAGATAAAGCATATTTATTTTGTTCCATATTTTGATGATGACTATGAGACATTCAGAAATCAGTATACTTTGCTGAATGACAGTTGTACACTGTCGCACTCTGCACAATTTTATCTTGTAGCATAATTACTATGCAGGTGTACAGTGTACAACTATAGACACCTGGTCTAATTAAATCCCATCCAAGATTTCGACACTCCTATATAAATAAATAGAAACAACCTTGAAATTTAGTTTTTGCATCTGATATTTCTCGTGGAAGCAACAATAATCCTCGTGCTCAAGATCTCAGAATTCCATTGATTTTTAGTTTTATCTTTCTTTAGTCATGTTCTAGAAATTGATGTACTCTATTATTGTGAGTAAAGTTCTCTCTTCATCTTTTGTGTTCAGTTTAATTAGGTAGACTTACCTAATGTGAGTTGGGTATAGTTAGTCAACTGAGAGAAAGGTGAGACAGAGTTGTCTGAAGTAGGTTTGTAATAGAGCTATCACATTCCTTAGGACTTACAGTTAATTCCATTTTGAGTCTATACTCAGAGTTTATTTGATTTTAGTGGATCTTGAGAAATCATGCGAGGATATTCGTGGTTTTCCTCTCTTGAGCAAGCTGGTTTCCATGTAAAAATCATTTGTGTCAATTTACTTTGAGCATTTACTTTGAATTCATGTTTTACTGTTACTTATTACTTCTTAGGGACCTGGTCCCTTAGTGATGGTGAACCTTTATGATTCATCAATTGATATCAACGCGATGTACTCTAAACGGTTAACACCTAGAGTGGATCCTTGATTATGATTGCAATAATCTTTAGGAAGGACAGTCAACCACGGGATCACCTCGATTTATTGTTCAATACTATGGTTGGTGAAAAACAAGAATACATCATTTCATCATGGCGAAGATAGTGAGCTATAGGTATGTTATCCTTGATGGACCTCACGTTCCTGCAAAAGAAGTTAAGGAAGGAAAAATAACTAGGATAGTTGCTAAAAATTGGAGAGAGTATGATGAAAAAGATCATAATAATATTGAAAAGAATTTCAAAGATAAGAAACTATTAGTTTATGGGATAAAACCTAATGAATACAACCGTATCTCTACTTGTGAAAGTGAAAAGGATATTTGGGATTGTCTAAGGACTGCTCATGAGGTAACGAGTCAAGTCAAGGAATCCAAGGTGGATATGTAAACCACTCAATATGAAATTTTCTCTATAAAGAAAAGTGAAACCATTCAGGAAATGCACACCAGATTTACCTCAATCACCATTGAATTGCACTATCTTGGTGAGGTAATTCCACTTTATAAATAAGTGAGGATGATATTGTGAGTTTTGACTAAGTCATGGGAGAGTAAGATTAATGCAAGTTCTGAGGCTCGAGATTGAAAACTCTCACCATGAATGAATTAATTGGAAACCTGAAGACGTATGAAATAAAGAAGCAGCAAGATCAAGAGAAGAAGGAGCCTAAAAAGGAAAAAATCTGTAGCTTTAAAAGCTTTAAAATTTGAGTCTAGTGAGGAAGATGAAGATGTTGCCTACCTAGCCAGAAAGTTCATAAGGGCTATGAAGAGGAGTAAAGAGTTTCAAAAGAAGGGTAACAACAATAGACCTGTAGGTGCAAGTGAGTTATGTCACAAATCTGGAAACTCAAGACATTTCATCAAGGATAGTCCCTTGCACAAGGTGGACTATCATGAATATCTAAAGTAAGGAGGAGACAAAGTAAAGAAGAAGGATTGAATCCCTGACAATTCTAGAAGGAAAATTACAACTGATTATATGGTGAAGCAAGCCTTAACTATCTGGGGAGACTTATCAAGTGCTCAGATGAATTAGAAAAACCAGAAAATACCTCTATGCTGGTTATGGAAGATGACAAAACTACATATAATTCTTTCTTTGCTCTCATGGCTAGATCTGATGATGAAGAAGATGATGAGGTAACTCTCTTTAACATTAAGCAAAATTTGAATGACTACATTCCTAAAAAGTTAAAGAAACTTATAAATGTCTTGAATAACTCTGTATGTGAGCTTACTACTAAGACAGATCTACTTAAAGATAAAGTAGAAAATCTAGAATATGAAAAATTATCCTTAACTATTCAGTTGTTTGAGCTAAGAGAACATTCTCTAAAATTAAATTCTGAAAATAAGAAGATGTTGAAAAAATTGAGAAAGTTAGTTGAATCTAATGGTAAAGGAAAAAGAGAGGCTGGCAGTTTAAAACTTTAACTTGAGGAGAAGTTGAATAATTCTCAAAAGCTTCTCATGTCTGCTCTTGAAAAGAATGATGAGTTAGAAAGGGACCTACTTCTCATAAGAAAAGATCTTTACAAGTCTATGAAATGGACCACCTCCTCACCGATTCTATCAAACTTGACAAATCGAGGTCTAAATAATGGTAAAGGTCTTGGTTGTCAACTAACCTTCCTCCTTTCAATCCTCATAGCAAGTATATATCTATAGCTAACAACTCTTTATGCACCCACTATCGAAGAAATAGTCTAAAAAGAGGATTATCAGGCAAGGCTTAGAGCTAAATCAAGTTCTGCTAAGCATGTCCAGCAGATGCAGTCACTTTCTAAGGGACCTAGTCCGTTGAAAAACTTCAAGAAAAATAGACTTCCTATCTAATCCAAGAATGTTGTGATTACTCCCCTATTCCCCTTTGGGAACTAAGATTCAAATGAGTTCTCAAATCTAACAAATGATCTCAATATGCAGGTAGGAGTAAGAAAGAGAGGTCAAAGCAAGTTCATAGATAGTGGATGCTCTAAGCATATGACTAAAACAACTAACTGTTTTCTCTTACTCAAGGCACTTAAAGATGGAGGTGTCTCTTTTGGCGATGAAAATAAAAGTTATATTCTTGGTGTTGGAAAGATTGGGAAATCTTTAAATAATGCTATTGAAGATGTGTACTATGTGAATAGTTTAAAGTATAACTTATTAAGTGTTCCAAATTTGTGATAAAGGAAATGAATAAAAGCTATTGTTTGGTTAGTGTATTAACAACTTGAAATATTATTCTCAGGGCTAAAAGATGTAAGAACATATATGCGACTGATTTAGACTCAGTCCCTGGATGTGAATTAACATGCTTAAGTGCTCAATGTGGTAATGTTGATATGTGCATAGAAGATTGGACCATGTATAAGTTTTGTCACAACCCAAACCAGGGCCTAGCTATGACAAGCATCTCTAATCCACCGTGCACTGGAGACCATCCCTTAAACCTAACCAAACACCACATATTGCACAACAATGGTTGAATTCTAAGCATATAACAAGATATCACAAAATAGTTCATGGAACAAAATATATATAACCGATAATCGGCAACCGACCAAACACATCCAACCACTCAAGTCCACAGTAATCAAACAAAGCCTCTATACAAAAAGAACCAAAACCCAGTCGTGATCAGGACATGACCCTAACTCTGACAATAACAATGATAATGTTAATGATAGTAAAAACTCTCAATTCTAATCTATTATAAGAACTGATGAAATATCTAAGTATTTTAGAGAATGGAAGCTCACTACTTCACCACAATGGACCAACGAACCGATTCAATCCACCTAAATCTGTGGAAGAAAAGTAGAAGTATCTCTGGTGTCTGCATCACATGGGGATACATTGTCCAGAGATAGTTAATGAGTTGAGCACTAACATGTAACTCAGGGATAGGGGAGAAAAATAAAGACCTTATCAATACTTGAAAATCAGTTAAAATCCAATGCACATAACTAGATGTGTGTATATATATCACATGTCGGGCTAGGGAATAAGGCTTAACATGCACTTTAAAACTGTAGCCTGGATCGTGTATCTCAACCGTCATAACATAAGAAGGAACTCACAGGATATATGGTCCCAACTCTCACCCATATGGAAGGGCCTCAGTGCGTGTGGCCACACAAACTAGAGGATGTGTATATGCACCATGGGGGACTCGAACCTCCTAACATACCAAGGTAACACAAACATCCAATCATGTAATATATTGTGGAGGAATCAAACCTCCCAATCATATGATAATAATAATAATAAGGGGAACTCAAACCACCCGATTATGTGGACCCCTACATCGGCAATTACAGTTACCAGTATTGGTCCCTTGGGACCTCTACTTTTATAACTCAGCTACAAAACCCTCATTAAACCTAAGTAACTCTTTTATCACACATTCCTATTTATTGAACCATGATACACATTTAGGCATGCATTGTTGGCATAGTCATACCAACTACACTTGCAAGGTGACATTAATATGCCAAAACAATTTTATTATTTGGGGAAATTCATAGCCCCGTTGGTCAATTATGCATTAGCTTGGGGAATTACACAACCCCATAAGGTTCAATTCAAAATCATTATGCTACATTGATATTTTCACATTATGTAATAGTTCAAGTGTAGTTCTGTAACACCCCAAAAATGGGTCCCGAGATATCACACGATGCTCAAGACTACGAGTAGCCTTAATCTAACCCTATATGTCTTCCGCTAAATCTGAAACTCATAATAAAGAAACATAGATATATAATTTAAAGCTAAAATATGGAATTCTACCTAATCTAATCTGAAATTGTCTAAACAAAATATCTAAAAATACCTGACTTAGAAGTCTGGACAATCAGTACTAGAAATCTGAATCATAACTAGCAGTCTGACACGCCTCTACTACTAATAACTAGAGAACCACTAGGACAAACCCCCAGCGGAATTGAACTGACTAAAAAATACTAAATCAACTGCTTTAATAAGCTAAAAAATTGAATAACTAGGTCCCCGAACTATGAGGACTCACCAACTATCAGAATGTAGATGAAGATGCTCAAAATCACTCACGCTGCTGAAACTGAGCACCTGAACCTACATTATTATATAATGTAGCACATAGACATATATGTGTATCAGTACTTCTGGATTGTACTGAGCATGTAGGGGTGAATGCATAATTAAAATAGTTTCTCAACATTATTATAGGTTTTTAAAAGAATGCATGTTAAGTGTCGATGAATTACATTAGCTTGAATAACTGAAAACTGAGAATCATATCAGGAGTAGTAAAGCATACTGTATGAATCTTGTGATTCATAACACTTAGTTCTAAAAGTTATACTTATATTCTATCTTTAAATCATATGGCCTAATTGTAGAAAGGACTCACTTTTCTATCTATAAACTGAAAGCTAAAATCTCGTAGCTAATGTCTTATATAAAGCAATATCTGAATAAAACTGTGAGCCTTTATACTTAGTTTTTAAAAGTAGTTCTATTATTCTTTTCTGTTAGGATTACTCTTTTCTGTAGAGAGGTTCTTCTAACCGACATACACTATGTGAGATATCATAGTGTCCAACGTCTAGTTCCCTTATTGGAAAACCTCATGCTAGGGAGAGGTGTCATACTCTTGCCAAGGAGTATAACCTAAGCTAAGTGATCACATTGTAACTATCATCTATATAGAAATTGGAATAATCTGATAATCTGAACCTACATTGACTCGTAGTTTTGGGGTATATGAATATACCTAACTCGGTTCTAAATACTACTCCCTTTAATATAAATGCTCATTCTGTAGGAAATCTACTTTTAAAACTAATATAAGAGTTCATAGTGAAAATCAATTGTGCATCTGTTTACTGTAAACTGTAATTAAACTATAAAGTTGATTGATTCCATATCTAAGCTGAGGATTCAAAAATATCAAATCTTGTTCAAAATCTGAATATAAACTAATCATGGGATACTTAAAAGCATAATCTTCTTGAAATATCAACATTCAAACTAGGGCTTAATAACCCATGCATCAAAGTCATGTCAAATCATCATAAAGTTCATGCTTGATAATGAAAGCCTTGAAAATTCAATTCTAAATCTGGAAAATAATATCACACGCATAAAAATATGAAAGTAGACCTGCAATTCAACATCCCAA